>JALIRH010000010.1:12105386-13586636 GCA_023055505.1 Callipepla californica brunnescens
ATGTGCTAGAAAAAAGAATGATTGCCTACTGTTGTCATCATGAAGCCAGGCTTTGAATGATAATATACAAAGAAACTATTATATTCACAAGTTGTTATAAGTTACCCAACAGTGCAATGGACAGATAACCCCCTATTGCACAGTACTTTCATTATTCAAATACTTGTAATAGGACACCAGCAGTCATTTATTATGTAAACAAGTACTGCTTTGAAACTTAGAATGGAGAATAACTAAATCATATGATTTTTAACATCCGTGGTTGATATCAATTTTGATACCTTTCTACCAGCAATTTATTTCTTCAAAATCTGGCAGCACCAGGAGCACTCTTAGCCCTTGAATGGTCATGTCTGCCTTGCATCTGTTTGCACCTGTTACGACCAGAACAGTTTTCCATATGTCCTTTGATTTGACAGTGCTTTCTGAAGAATAAAACAACTACATTCAGACTGCAGTTTATTTCTGGTAGGGCTTGGACGATATCACAACTCTTTAATTTCCAGTACTTCCTACAAAAATGAACCAGTGGTGCCTTACTTACAATTTCTCAGCCATTTCCTTGCTGATGGAAAAAAGGATTTTTTGTTTGTTTGTTTGTTTGTTGTTTGTTTGCCAACTTCAGAACAGTTAAAGCACTTTGTTCTCTCAAATTGTTTATTTTGCAACAACACTTGCAGTCCAGCAAGGCAATTCAGGAAGCACATATAGCAAAGCAGCCGCACACTGTAATTGTAGAATCATTACAGCAGCATGAGAACGAAGAATGCCACTCTCTCAAATGAACCCAATGCTTGCCAGATGCATTGACAGTGTTCTGCCCCATATACTGTTTTGCATTCTTCATTCTACTGAAACAGCACCTTCCCGTGCTGTGAGGAGCAGTGAGAAAGTAAACAGCTTTTACAAATGCATCCTCTGGAGAGGATGAAATTGGTTTCAACTACTACTTTTATTCAGCTAAGGAAATGTATGAACATTTATCCCATTCAGCTCCGCTGCTTCTGAAAAGCAACATAGTAAGGTTTGAAATATTAGAGGAATAAAACCTAGAACAATTTAAATTGCACTGAAAAGCTGAGTAAGGAAACACAATTAACAGCCAGCCTAGAAGCTTCCCTGAAAATACTTGATACACAGGAACAGAGCTCTAAACCAGCACACCAAAGCCCCCATCGCAAACATGCAATAAACTCAGTGTGGAATGAAAGGGACTTCGTGTCACCATCACACGAGAATAAAAAAAAAACATAGCAGCACTCCCATTTAAAGCTATCATTCTGCCTTTTTTTTTTAATTTTTTTAATTAGGAAAAAATAACATTAAAAAAGGCTACTGGATACCAAAGATAAAAAACCAAAAAACAAAACAAAACAAAAAAAAACCCCGAAAGGGCAAGTCTGAGGTTTTGCCAGCTCCAGAGTGTTTTTGTTTTGTTTTGTTTGAAACTCAGTAGCTCAGTATACTCCAGTACCTCTCCTTCCATCTCATCTCTGTATTAAGAATATCACCTATCAGAGAAGTCCAGCACTATCTTTGTTTTTATTCAGTAAGTGAAGAGTTTGTATTTTACCTGAAGGGACCTTTAACTAAAAAGCCAACTTTTTTCATCAAGTAACCCTTTATTCAGCTGAATGGAATGCCCTCTACTTTCTAAATCATCCTCCAATGGATATTTTTTTGTAGGCACACAATTCAGATTACACAACAAGAACGATTCCACAAGCTCGGGTGTTCAAACTAGAAAAGCATCATCTTTAACAGTTCAACACAGGGTTGTTGTAAGTGATATATATGTATTTTTACAGTGTCTAAACTACAGCTAAATGATTTGCAGAAGTCTGTGCAGACTGTCTGAAGCAGTGAGTCAAAAGACAGGAGAAAATGCAGCTCAGAGTTCACAATTCAGCAAATTAAGCCTCTGCAAATGATTCTTATAATGAATTTCACAGTACAAACATCCTTATGTAGTACCAGGTAACATTGCATGTTTATGTACAAACCAGACTGAATTCATTTCTTCTAAAGAGACACAGTTTATCGTGACACCACAGAGTTTGTGCCCTGGCAAGTAGAACTAAACATGGAAGTGTTTTCAAATGTTGTTAGTTTTACTTTTATGGTGGATTGAAATAATACACATCTACTTAAGAACAGAAAATTTAGGGATAATATTGACCGTGACATCTTTTCCCCTAACATTAGCATGTTACTGATCTACCAAAAGAGAAAAGCAGATATCTGACAATGCCAAGTTAATTAGTGAAAACATTTTGAAGCCTTTTTTTTCTTTTATACCTGTAAAGGAAAGCATTATTTTTGGTAAAGAGTGACCAACAAGATTAGAAGCGTTTAAAATTTTCTATTCAAATTTTTAATTCCAACAGCTTTGGGGTATATCAGGAACAACCACGGCAGCTTTATTAATTCTCTTTCACCACACTTGTCAGAAGACATCTAGAAGTGTGGAAGTGTGTTAGTTTAGGAAGCAGAGTTTAAAAGCCACTGGATATTGAATGGAATGTCCAAAAAATCAAGTGCCTCAAGTCCACCATCAACCCCAACTCTCCACAAGTGCTCAGACTGCTCCAAAGAAATCACACGTAGTCACACCTTTGTATTTTACACCAGTACAGATCCTTCCTCGGGTCCTATGTCAGCAACTGCCAATGATTTATTAAAGATAAGCCTTAAATACTATCAAGAGCTTAACTTACTTATAATCATAGAATCCTTCTTTTTTTTTCAGACTTCTTAATGTTGCCCTAGGTAGCTAAAACTGTTTCCAAACATGCTGTTTTCAAACTGCACAGAAGAAACATGTAACTAGTAATAGTTACTCTAAGACAGAAATGGAGCTCAGCACCACTCTTGACAGCATTAACATTTCAAAGTAGTTTTTAATTGCACAGTAGTGCTAAGTCCCAGCTATCATGCGTAGGATACGTGCTGATGCTAGTTATGACAACATTATTTCATCCCTTCTGCAGTAAAACAAAAAAAATCATTGTAGTTGGGTAAACTTATGACAAGCATATGCCTAGAATAATAGCATGCACTCTGCAACTGCTGCTCAGTTCCTATTAGAGGATTATAACTTGTTATTTATGAGTATTAATGGCATCTAGACACAGTATTTAAATCTCTCAGGAAGTGTTAAAAATGCTAAGAACGTTGCTGTGGTAGCAGACATGCTATATTTAGCAAATGAACTCTGAAATATTCTCTTGCATTATTTAAACATTCCACTATCTTAATAATACTCAAAAGATTCTGTTTTTGTAGAAAACCATCACCATCTAGAGTGCAGATATCAGAAGAACAAAGAGCTGACATTCCAGTGAGGATCCTTCAGGAAGCTGTAAGTTGGAACGTTAATGGAGTCAGTTAACATGTTGTTTCCAATACTTCTGGAAGTGAGAAGTAGAGCACTTGCAACAGCATTAAGCACCTACTGTGCTTTTTATTTGAGCTCCAGGAGTTTGGTATGACCCAAAAGCTTGGGAATTGCAAGGCACAGCCTTATATCAAATGAGTAAAAATACAGCCCTAATTCACATTTGTGCTTAGACTCCTTAAACAGTAACAATACAGCATAAGTTGTTTGGAATTCTTTTATTTGGATTATAGCAATTAGTATCACTGGTCAGTAGGCCAAATCCAGGCAGAGAGAACAGAATCAGTTTCACAAGGCAACAACACAGACTAGTATTTTAGCATACAAACCATTTCACCGCATTGTCAAGTAGAAA
The DNA here is from genome assembly GCA_023055505.1 of Callipepla californica brunnescens. NCBI lineage: Eukaryota > Metazoa > Chordata > Aves > Galliformes > Odontophoridae > Callipepla > Callipepla californica. Next base: position 12,109,139 of record JALIRH010000010.1, read on the forward strand.
TATCTTCCAAACATGCATAGAATTTTATGCTTAATCTTTCAGAGCTCCACGTAATACCAGATTCCTAAATATACAAAAAATACATTTAACTCATAATAATCTTAGTGAATCAGACTTATAAAATTACCATTTTATTCTTCACAACATAGAAAAAAATACAAAAATGACTGCATATAGTTTTCCCCAAAATTCCACCGACAAATATACATCAAAGCACACGATTTGATGTATACTCACGAAAATTTGAAGATGAAAGATAGGCTTCAAAATGACACTGCAGATTGGTCTACACGAACGCCAACCCTGCTGTTGGTAAATAAAAAACCTGGATAGAAACATCGCGTTGTGCTGCACTGCCGTCTGCATCTTACTGTAATTTACACTACCAACATCTCTGTGATTCCAGTTGTAAGCTCGACGTTGCTAAGAACCTTGGTCTTTGGGAGGGAAAGTTGGTCAAAGCTGGCATGGCAGAACACAAAGTACCGTCAGCGGAACCAGTGCACGTAACACAAAGACAACCAAAGCGGAAAGCATCTGCTGCAGCAGTCTGGTGATGCTGACAGAAGACGTGCAGGCCAAGTAAATAGTTTGTGGGGGAAAAAGAACCAGAACCCTCTCGATTTGTGAAAAACAAGAGTACTGATTAACGTTTTTATTAGAAAATTCTCATACCGCATTACAGTTTCAGCGACTGAAGAGGGGAAATCTGCTTATAAAGATGGCAAAAAACACACGCGACCAAAGCGAGTGCTAGGGAAAGCCCTAAGAATATTAGGGAATTGCACTACAGTTTGTGCTCAGGATCACCTTCCAGTGATTTCCATGGAAGCCCGTCATGAAAAAGCACTACAGTGCCAAAATTCTTGCATATTATTTTTCATACTTCAGGATTATTTACTTGTTTAAACTAAGTAATTTCGTTTTCTTTGAGAAAGAAAAGCTCTTTTCAAAAAGCTAAAGGCAAATTCATAATTTCAATTAAATTTTGTAATAAAGCTTAGTCAGCAAGGAGGCTGCTTGTCCAAGCCTCCTCCATACTGGGAGTTCTCTCTGCTTCTCCATATTGCTCATGCTATCTAATACAGATCTGTACTACATCTGATCAGTAGAGCTATGAGCTTATTTCATACAGCAGTATTACACAATCGTGGTTTTTTTTTTCCCTGGAAATTGGAACAACAAATTTAAATCCAAGTCTCAGTTCGACTCTGTGCCTAAAATACAAGAAAAAATGAAGGAGCTGAGTATCCACAACATCCAATAACGGGAATCTATCACGAAATCACATTTTTCAGATGACATTCTTCAGAAATGCTGTCACAAACATCTTTGACAGCATGAACAAGCAAAAGGAGACGTTTTGTTCAGATGTGGAACTTCTAAACAATGAGTTCAGTATAATGCAACATTTCTCAGACAACCAGAGCAAAGAAATGCACAGGCTAATAGAGGAATGATTTTGAATTGTTTCATCTCTGAATGCAAAACCATTCTGAGGTTGAATGTTGCCGCAGTATTTCTGCTTACAGCCTACAACTGTCTACAAAAGGTTCAAAATAGAAGCAAAGATTTTTACTGTCTCTTATCCTTTTCCAACATACAGTAGTCAGATTTGCTTTGAACAGGAAAGGTGTTGTACATTTCTGAGTGCTCGAAACGTCCAGTTGGATGTTTCAATGGAGCCAAAAGAAATGACTGAAGATTGCAGGATTCTGTGGGTTTTTTTTTTGTTTGTTTTTTGTTTTTTTTAATTTAATATAGCTCTGACAAACATGAAAACAAAGAGCAATTGTAAATGTGGCCCTGCACCAGCACTAGAACAAAGAGGCACTGCACTTACTGACCTACGTTTAGGGAGAACTGCAAGGTGTCAAGCACAAGTAATTGGGACACTGATTGTGCCCAGGGGGAGGTAGCTGCTGGTGGGCATAAAACAGTCGCACCTTAATTATGCAGTACATCATGATGTTACAAGAGGGAGGTCAGGGATGCTCTTGTCTTGCTGTCTGGTAGCTCCAATGGGGTAGGGCCAGTACTATTCAACATTCAAAACGTGACACAGCAGTGTCCATTAGCTACATTTCCTTTTGCCTCTGATTAGATGTCTGCTCATTTCCCCGGTCCCTTTGTGCCCTCTGTTTCCTGTCCCCTCCCCAGTAAACATTTTTGCTTATATTTTGGGCCAGTGCTCACGCAGCAGTAGTGGATTCTGCTTCACCACATGGCTCAGTCCTTTCATTTTCTGCTTTGCCTTCCCGAGGGAAGATTTAGCCTGAGAACCCTGAGCAAGCATCTTGAAATATCTACCCTTCTGTGCTCTTCTGCTGTTTCAGAAGGGCAGATGAGGGAAAGCTAGTCCAATCTGTAAAAGCAGCAAGTAATACATGAGATTATCTGCTTTCAAAAATGTACTCATTATTCAGTGCTTTTATAACATTTCAGAAGCTGAGTGCCTAGAACTGCCTGTTTGGATGTTCTAGAGTGATAGACATTAATCAATCAAAAAAAAAAAGTCATGAAGAACGAAGTTCTCAGATGATTCCACAGGAGATCAAATAGTTCTTTACACTAAAGGATGATATCACTGAAATAGTGGACAATGATTATAGATGATCATTTAAAATAAAAAAGGGAGAGAAACTGCATCTGTTTGGGGGTGACCTGTCTCCTCATATTCTTTAGATTAATTACTGATATCACAAGAAATATTACAGTTAGTATTTTTTATTTTTTCAATATTTAAAAAAGCATCCAGGGCTGCAGTACTTAGAGGAGTTTTAATGTTTCAGATTAGCATTATAGCCCCTGAATTAACATTCACATTTGAGTAATCAGCTTAAACAAGATCTTCAAAGAACACTCTCTGGTCAGACACCCTACTGCTTAAATTCCTAATGAACCCTCATTTCCCATAATTGCTTTGCTGTTCTCATTTCCATCACCTTTTAAATATACAGCCTACCTTTCTAAATTCAAACACTGCCTGGATTACATTCTGCATTGGAGTCTCTGACAAAATCCTAAAGCATTCCAGAGCATATTGTTTGCTTCCACAGCAATACATACAGTTTCTGGCATGCAGTCAAGCACTTTGAAAAAAAGAGAGGTATCACTGACACAATCCCAGTTCAGGCATTTAGTGTGTACAATTTCATCATTCATACTGTAACCTTCAGGCATTTAGTAACAAAAATGAAAACTGTTTAGCACAACATTTAATGAAAAGTAAAAGGCTACCTGCCAAGCCAGATAAAGTTTAGAAGTTTTCTGAAGCACTGCAAGTTGAAAATTATCTGAGTGCTTTACACTGTGGAATTTCAGTGAAATCAGATTTATTGGTTATTTTTGCTAATTATTGGTCTTTTACCTCTGACAGTTTTATCTTGGTATATTCGTTATAAATATACTGGGTATCGAAAATCTGCAGCATTTTGATGTTTGAAAAGTTCGGAAAGAACTGAAATTACTCCGATTTCTTGTGTTCTTCAGTGTGGGAAAGCACCTTTCGCCTCTGACGTAGCATGTGAAAATACAGCTGGGGAAAGACTGAAGAGAAAACAGACAAAGTAAGAAGTCAGGCTTCCGTGTTAGACACACCCACATACTCAAGGTCACCAATTCCATTAAAAGAATATCTGCTTATCCACTCTGCACAAATCATCTCCTGGCTAAAAACAAGCAATATTGCCTTTAGATTTGATATCTGATTTCTCTTAGAACTATTCTATTTTTAATTAAAGGCAAAAATCATTATTTCATAATTAACTCTGCACGTACAGGAAGAATGACAAAGTTTCCTGAACTGCACATATACAATAAACTGCTTTGCAGGGAGGAAAAAAGCACCATGAGAAATGGAAGTTCCCTGAAAGAATGAAATGTATAGATTTGTTTCATATCTTATGATTCTAGTGCTTCTTTTTCAGGATCTAAAAAAAACTTTATACAAATCGGCACCTCTTGCATCTCTATCCTCCGTGCAAAGCTTTTTTCCTCTAATTTCTAAGACTGCATTACATAGTGTGTTTACAGAAGATTGAAATAGGGGATGCAAAACAGCAAAAGCTGCCATGAGAGGCTAAAATTCCATCTTTGTGAAGAATGTGATCATAAAACAAGGTCAATATCAGCATAGACGACATCCGTTACATTTGCCTAGTGCTTGTCATAAGTGTAAGACAACCAAAGACTACTTAATTTGTACTTGTTTTTTTTAAGATTAGCATCTTCTCCTTTGGCTTTCTTTCCCAGTATTAGATATCCTGACTATTTCCTCCAGTCCTGCCCTTTGTTTCATTTCACTCCACCAGTGTTAAGTAGTGAATACATCTCTCCAGATGCAGCTACCAAGAACATTAACCTTAATTTTTAACAATGGGTTTTAAAGCTTGGCTTCTTCATGATGTTAACTTCCCTGAAAACCTACAAGACATTCAGCAGGTTCAGAAGGCAAAACTGCACAGTTTGCTTTTACAAACAACTGCAATGATTGTTGCTCTTCCTGCATCTCTGGAATGACACAGGAATACCTTCCTGTGAAAAGGTACCTAAGACTTCTCAAGTCCAAGCAGTCAGTTCTCGGACTTAAGTAATAAGTAACAATAACTAAAAAATAAAATACTGAATTCAAGTTACACAACCAGCAAATGATAACAAATTACAAAACATCTCATCTGAGAGACTACCATTTGAATGGAGAAACAGGGAAAATTGAAATCAATGTGCTTCCCACTCATGTGTTCTGTCAGTTGTGATCTACCAACCCCATGAGAAGTAATTAATTAGTTTGTTAGGGGAGGAACAAAAGTTATTCTGTCTCCATGGAGTTCGTAAGATCAGTGTTTCTGGAGGACAGGGACAAGTAGCTACAAATGTATAAAAAGAATTCTTAGAAGCAGCAGGAAAAAGTTAGACATTTTGATGTCCAAACTACAAAATAATTCACAGAAAGAGTGATTGCTCACAGAAAGCCACACTACTGAAATTTAAATCTTAGAATATGATTTGTCATTCAGTATAAGCAACAAGGTTCATATAAAAACAGCTACACGCATAGCTAGCAGCAGAGTCACTGCATTATTTTGCACTTCTATTTGCATATCTAAATTGGCTGAAGACCTAAATGTTCTTAATCACTGTTTCTAAGCAGCAAAGCCAAACCCTCACCTGTAAAAATATTAACCAGAGATAGCATCAATTCAAGTTAATTCAACAGAAACGCCTCCTTAGCCATTACTGCAAAAGCTACATTCCTATTCCTGAACCAAATTTTAAGAGGCTCTTTAAACCTTGTTCTCCTGGAAGTTGTAAGTGAGGAATAAAATGAAGATGTCAACTTTTGCTAAGTTCTATGGTTATTTTATGTATCAAGTGTAAGAGAAAAACCCCATATTACTAAGTTGCAAGCACTGCTAGAAATCCACCCCTGCAGTTTTAAATCTGACTTCTTTCTTTAAATAATTTCCGAAATGAATTTTGCAAAATCAGTTGTGTATATGCTAATCCCACAACTGTTAGCTTTTCCTGAGACTGCTTTTAATATTAAAGAACTAACAAACTTGTACTTACGTGGAATGTAAGAGATCATAACCAGGATCAGGAATGTATAATAGTCAAAAGAAAAGTTGTACTTATTGGGTAAACTAATGGAGTACAAGCCAGACTGCCTGACGAAGGGTAATGCAGCATATATTGTGAGTAATTCACCAGAGACTCCCATTGGATACAATATTATAAACAAAGTATACCTAGAACAAAGCATTTAAGAAAAGGATTAAAAGTTGTGACAAAGCAATTAAGTACTGCTATGGTTATTCAACTGTTACATCCTTAATTTGGATTTGATCTGAGCACGGCAGCTGTGAACATTAATGCAAGACAACAACCAGTTTTGAATTATTTAAGGACAACCTTTGAGAATATGAACGGTATATTTAAAACAATTCCCCCACCCCCATGCTTCATTACTTTGACCTCCAAACTCTTTAGTTGAGGACATATTATTAAAACAGGGCCAGTCAGTATTAATTAACGACTTCAACTGTTTCACGTACAGCCCTTGGATTCAATGGTTGCTGTTAAATATTAGTTAACTCACCATAATCACTTTGCAAATGGTACCGAGCTCTGACAAAGTACTCCACCTAGCATTTAATACATTTTTAATCCAGAAATCAGTTGGAAAGAAGCTGTGCGGTCACATTCACAATCAGAACAGCTACCCTGAGACAGAATGTAACTTCTTGTGCTGCAACTATGTTACAGAAGAAACAGCCCCATCAAAACAGCGCTTTAAGGCTACTTTTTTTTTTTGCTATTGTCACCTACCTGGCCCATTTAATGAGATAAGGGAGATGGTTTAACAAGCTAAAGGTGTAAAAAGAGTAACGGATTATCTCCGTGATCGTCCAGGCCACTACAAACAACAGGACACTGTCTTCAGTCTGTACCTGCAAGGAAGAAGCAGGTTAAATATGAACACACGCGTTACTCATTATTCACCAGACTTAAGCACCCAAAGAAAGTAATTCCCACGGGCTGCTTTACTGCGTCATTTTAGAAAACAGACTCTAGGAAAAAGCTTAAGAGCAACATTAGTAACAACAGCAAAAAAAAAAAAAATCTTGTCATGCTCCATATTATTCTAGTTGGCTTAAGAATAGCTCTGCTGATCAGATACTGAGAACAGATTGTAACTTTTCCTTTCCACTCCCATAGAGTACCAAGTTCTGCTTCAGTCCTGTGACTGCTTTCTAGTACAGAGGCTGCTAGCACTCAAAATGTGGTTTAGATTTTACACCCTGATCCTACCTAGTGCTATTTCTTGAGTTTGAGGAAAACTTTTTCCTCACTCTCTTCAAGTGAGAAACTGGCTCTACGTTCTGAGCAGCAGGGGGACAGCAACCAGTACCACACAGGCTCAGAAGAGAGAAGAACCTCAGGTTGCCCCACTTCAGATAAGCTCGACAACTACTTGCTACACCCTTCCCTGCTCCTTCCCCTTACTGCATGCAACATTGTTCCTCTCAGTGTTACTGTTACGCTCAAGGCACCGCTCTGTTTCACTGCTTTGTACCTGTTAGAGATACAATTTCAAATGCACGCTACAGAAACAGTTTCTACTCCCATCAGGTTTTGAAGTTTAACCTTCAAAAGCAGGAATTATAAAATGAACTGTTAGATTCGGGAGCATAATTATGGGTTTCAGATGGAAAGCAGATATGAGGAATTATATATGGTCACATACCTACACAATAAACTCCAGAGAGCGAATGCAATTTTTTATGCAGCACCCTCCCCACCCAACAGAAGCATGATGTGAATTCTCAGCTGAGTACCTTCAGCCCAAATTCTGTAGACCGTGGGAACAAAAAGAGCTCAACTATGTGGAGCTGCATTTACTTTTTTTTATCCAACTCTTGAAAAAAGGGAAAAGGAAGTCAGTAGGTGTGGGTGGTACACCCTATTCATCTTGGGCAGAGTACATGTACAAACAAAGGAACAAGAAAATATATGTGCAAGTAGAAACCTTTTAATAGGAAGGGACTGATCATATATTTGTGTCTAAAAAAGTTCACAAGGATTACTCATTAAAGAATCCCTCTGTTACAGAGACCACAGAATCCAAACAGAACTGTATAAAAACCCTGAGAATCCTGTGAAGTGCAATTACTGTTATTCTATATTCTGCTCTGTGTAACAATGAAAGACACCCTCACAGCACTCTGCACCAAACACACCTTGTCCTTTTTCACTTGAAACTGATGATTTCCTTATATATTAGCCTACCTTACAAGACGATAAAAGAACGCCCAAAATCTATTTGAAGACTTCAGAGAAGAGACCAAATGTATTTTTTACATTGCTCGAGTAACTAAAAAAGGATCTTAACTCTGCTTGTGGTCTGCTTTATAAAAGCAACTCAGTTCTCAACCTGGAAGTTAGCATCGCTTGGCAGATGATGCTGTTCCCGAGGAGCATCGTGCTTCATAAGCACTCCAGAGCTGCATCTTCTGGTCAGATCAGGACTAGCAGCTCAGTGAATAATCTAAACCTATGCATCACAGACTTCACCTTGTACCTTGAAAATCCATTTCTTTCCCTAACTATGGAAGTCAGCAGAACCAAAAAATGAAAATGTGTAGCTTGAAGAGGCACCCAAAGACATGAGCAAGGACAAGAAACCGTTAGGCCAACAGTGACTGATGCACATAGAAGGAGAGTGAACTGAAACTGTAACTGCCAGATGATTGCAGGACTTGTAACACTGCTTTCTCAAGTCTAGTCTTTTCCATATACTTCAGCATTAGAACTGTGCCTGGAAATGACTGAAACAACTTGCACCATCAAAAACAAAAGGGTCATTTAACAGGGAATTACAGTTTGTGTCTTTACAGCTTGTGTCCCTATTGAAATAAGGAGCAACACTGGAAACTGGTAGTCATTTCTTTCCAACACTCTTTAGTAATGAGGAGCACAAGATTACCGTGCACCTTATCATATTTTACATTCCACAGATCATAATTCAAAAGTATATTTCCTACACATTAACAGATCTGTCACTACTAGAGCTCCTCTTTGAGGACTGGCAATTTCTCAGTACTGTAGATAAAGATGTCTCAGGTGCACATTATGAAACTCCTGGGAACTGATTTACAAAACAGTCCCTCAAGAGCCTCATTCATTTAGGCACTGCTAATGTTGCATTTGTATCACTCCTCATCCAACCTCTGCATAAGGAGGATAATAGAGCCAATAAACAGCAGACCACAAATCCCAGTACTGCTCTCAGAACCCAGTTTTATTTCCCCTGTTTTTTTTCATGCCAGTCTTCGAAGGTGGTGTTAGAAAAAGTCAAAGCATGTTTTACATTTTATATACAACTTATTTATCCAACTGCCTTCATTAGGGTAAATCGTACCACGGACATAATCTTTGGCATGCATTTCCATTTATTATCCAGGGGGTCTTGAAAATATTTCAGCTTATCTTCATGACTGAGAGTAACAGACGGTCTTAAAATACAAGAGAACTTCTATCCTTTTAAGATGCAAAATTGAGATTCACAATTGGGAATTAACAAACTAAAGCCTAAAATGCTTTTACTGTTCTTCTTATGCACTTCAGTTACATTCAAGGTTTGAAAGGTATAAGATATCATAAACCCAGAAATCTAGAGAAATCTACAGAATCAGCTAAAAAAGAAAACAGCAGCACTCTGCAACAGAAATGTTGACACACATCTCTCTCCAGAGTCCAGAGCTTGGGTTTTGTGGTGTATCAGTTATAAAACAATGCAGCCTTGTGAGACTACAGGGGTAAAGGTAGGTACAAAGGGCCTGACAGACATTTGTGCTGTGCAGAATTACTCAAACTTTACACAAACGTAAAGCAGTGATAAGTTAGGCTTGTCAGCTACACTCACTGATTTGGCATTCTGAACTTCCCAGTGTGCAATTAAGATGCTCTTCAATCTTCAATGTACGTATCCTTTACTACTGATGAAAGGTGGTGAGTTCACAGATACTGGAGTCTTAAATATCTGCTCAACAAGCTGTACATGTTTTTCTCACACTGTGCTTTTTGACTGTGTTCTACAAATATACACAATCCTAACTTTGCAATAGTACCTTTAAATCACAGCTAGCACTTTTTCTAATGAGCTGTCAGAACCAGGTGAGACACTGAGCTCCACAAAACCCTTCTGTGATGGCACCAGATATTGTCACTGTTCACATAAATTCAGAAAGACAACTTAGAACTGAAGGGCACCTTCTGTTTTCCTATCCCTATCTTCTTTCAGCCACTCTCTCCTCATTCTCTTCCCTCCTTTGCAGAAGAAACAGTCAAATTCACCAAATTAATTCCTTTCCAATACAAGGACAAAATGCTATTTTCTGGAGTACAAGTGCTGTATTACATGCCAGGCCCTACTCCACTAAGCTAATAGCTAATTATGTTGGGGAGATAAAGGGAAACCTAATCACTACTCCAAGAAGTGTACAGTGCTTTAACATTTGCCATGCTTTAACATTTATAATAAATACTGAATTTAACAACACATCAGTACTAAATTAAACAAAAAGCACAAACGTGTTAGTGGCAAGAAGCATGCTTCAGATCATATCAGGTATCTCAAAGTATATTTGGGCAGAAAGAAGGGATGCAACACAGATTTTTCTTCTTTTAACCATATCATATATGAAGCAGTCTGAAAAAGCAAGATATTGACAGCTCTCATTCAAAAAGTTAAAGAGGAAAACAGTTTTATTTTACAAGAACCTCACCATGCAACTGCATAGCTTACAAGTTCCATAAAGCTGTGTGAGAATTTAATCCTGGACTTCACCATGGAGCTCACTTGTGCAGACAGCCCTTTAGAAAGAGTAGAACATTTGTGACACTTGAAACACACCTCCCCAGGCGAGACTGCTTGCTCTCCGCCTGGGGTGAAGACAGAGTGACAGGGGAAGGAACATAACCTCTTCATTTGACTTATTACTTCTAAGTCAGAGGTGAAAAGCTCGTCACTGGACTCCTTATCATTCTTATGCCTACCTTCTGAGACATTAAAAAAAAGGAACGCATAAGACAGTCTCAAGATTTTAACCAAACGACCACACAAGTGTGAGGGAAAAAAACATCTGCAATATAATTGAAGCGATCCCTGTTAAAAACTGAATGATAAGCTAACCTTCCTGGCATATCCTCTGATTTTGCTGTCGCCTCTTCCTTTTTTTTTTTGGTGAAAATGTGGGCATAAGGTTAAAAAAGCCCACCCCACAAACACTGTACAGACTTACCTAGCACTGAGCTGCAGAGAAGGGAATACTTCTATGTGAACCAAAACCATAAATATTTTCTTGAGAAAAATAACATTCATTCACTTCAAGTAGAACAAAACTAAGGTTCCACATGGACAGCTGCTATACCATCAGAAAGGGAAGTTAACCATTAGGAACTAGAGAGACTTACATTCCTCTGCATATGAATGGACATTCTGACAACAGGTGTTGGAGTGAAGAAGGGAAAGCAGCTCTCCTGAAGATTTGGCAAGGAGACAAATTCCTTAATACATTCTCCATGTCAAGCCACAAAGTATCTTTTATATGCATACATCACAACAGTAGATGTCTGTCTTTCAGTCAGCCATGCCGACCATAGATCAAGACTGATTACCTTTCTTAAAGAGACAAACAGATCAGCTGGCTGCACTGACAGCACAGACACAGAATATGACAACTATCACAAAGTATTCATATGATGTGAAGTCAGTCAGCACGACCTGTATCACTTAAAGCATGTTCAGATATTAAAGCAGCCGTCCACTGGGAGTCATTTTCAAATGATTGCCTCCAGAAGATTCTGCAGACAATGGTGATAAGTGCAGTAATATTTGGCATGGTAAGCACTGCAAAACAACCAAAAACCCAAACTTGCCTATACTTGGATGCAAGAAAGATTAATGAGAGACAGAAGGAAGATTATCCTGGAAAAGAGATCACGGAGAGCATACAAGAATTACCATGAACAAACAATTGAGTAGGAGCTTCCACATGCTGTGGAATAGCAAGTAAATCATGTAGGGAAGAGGCAGTGAGATTTTGCTATTGCTCCAGCGAGATCAATACCAGAATGCCATCCTAAATTCCGGGCTCCAGATGGCATACTGGGACCTCTTCAACTTTCAGTGCACTACAAAAGCTATTCAGAAGCTAGATGTCTCACAGTGAGAGACTCAAACCTCCATCTATTTGATTATCCAGGAAAAAATACACTATGTCATAATTTCATGCCTTTGATCCACGTAAACTCAAGTTTCACACACTGTGATACAACAGAAGACACTGCCAGGAAAACAAGCCAGCAATCAAAAAATGCTTTTCAGCATGGGTCATTAGTTTTTGTAATCTATTTTGTAGCATAACTTACCTCTTTTACACTGTGTGTTACTGCCCAGGTCAGGAAAACCCTTGACATCACTTGGAAAGCAGTCAGAACAACAGAAGAGGGAACAATGCCTGGAAGATATTTTGCAATTAGTAAATATCCCTGACCATTGGAATGAGGGCGGGGACACAAAGCACAGCTAAGTCGAAGTCCAGTTACACAAAGTTTGGGGAAGAAAATAATTCTCTTTATTTCTTATTTGAGAGTATGAAGCCTGTCCTGTGGTGCATTTACACAGCCCAGCACAGTGCAGTCCCCTGACCAAGAATTTGTACATCAAAACGCAAATACAAGTTTGCACATTGCTCAACATACAAAACAGCTGAATGAGATGGCTTCAAAGAGCTTTAGGGACACATCCTTTCAAAGTCTGACTCACTAAAATAAATACACATGACAATCTTTGTTACTAAATTTTAAGATTTTTCTCTAAAGAGCAGATTTAAGTGGTTCTTTTGAGTAAGTTCTGAGATGCTGATTAAACTGACCAGAAGTGTTCTGCACACTCAGTTAAGAAAGAGCAGAAATCATTTAAAGCTGCAAGACTGCACAAAAAGTATATGCTGTACAACACAATATCTATCTCCTTCCAGCAGTATGATGAAAGCAAACACAAGATCACACATAGCCTCTAAAATACACCTGCAGTATCTTTTCTTTCATGCAATTTCTAACATCCTTTCACAAGCAAAATGGCTTGATGTTCTTGCAAAGGAATCTATAAATAAGCCAAAAAAGACTTAACTAGGAATCAACCAAGATTATGTCACAGAAAGACAAATAAGGTTTAGTTTGTTGTGGCCAAGACAATGTCAATCTAAGCCAAAAAGAGGAGATCAAACTCACTCAGTGACTCGCTAGCTACAACTTATGTAAACTTTACTCACCTCTAATTATTTACTAATTGCTCTAAATTGCCCTAAAACTGTCCAACAGACCATTTTGAACGTGGCATTTTCTACACGTCACCTAACGATGTGCATGCGAGAGCGGCTCTTGGCAGACAGAGGGCTCCCGAGCCCAGAACCAAGCAGTAAGCCTTGCCCAGACCTCTCCCAGCACTGCACTATGCCTCACACCTGCCACAGAAATTCCTCCAGCTCTCCCTCTCTCCCAGGAAGTTCCCAGTTGAGAACAGGCTGTATGCATCATCGCTTCAAGGTGCGGCCCCTACGTCCCTCCTAACCAAGCAGGATAAAGCAAAGTCAACCAGTGTCAACACCAGCTTATGAGAGACTTACTGGGAAGCTTCACTATGGTATGGCTGTACTGCAGTGACTCTAGATGAGGCCTGCACTTAACCAAGGTTTTCTCTTTTTTTTTCTTCCTCCATTCCCTTCACAAACTCTCACAGCTTCATTTTGGCAACTCCCATCACTTCTCACCAAGTTCCTCCAGGCAGAAGCTCTCTCAGGCTATCAGTGCCACGCACGTTTGGGTTCTGCCTGCTACTCAAGTCACACAATTGAATACCCACTTTCCAATTCACCCGATCTTCAGTTTCTCCTCTTTGGTGCCTGTGCTGTGTTACCTATACTCTCTTCACACAGAGCCCTCTACTTTTAAATCTTAAGTACTGTTCTCAACCATGCTTATTGTAAACACTCCCCTATCAGTCTCTGTGTTTTGCAGCACTTATCTCACAGATGCTAATGTTTCAGATGCTAGTGAAAGGACACGGAGAGAAAAGTTACACTGGTGTGAACAACCATCCGTCACAGATAAGCTTTTCTATCAGAAGAGAACCACAGCTCCAGGGGCAAAGCAATCTGCGAGCTCCCTGTTTCTCCCTTGATAGAAGCTTCTAATAGTCAGGAAGATTTGGAGACTTTATTATTATTTTTTATGTGGACCATTACTTAGAAATCTGGAACTAATCACTGCAGTACCCTACAGACAACACTACTGCAGACTGCAGCAGCAAGCCAGCCGTGCAACCTCATTTCATTTAGCTAATAAATACTCTCATTAACAGGAGAAAAAAAAGTAAATGGGCAGTTATAAATACTTCTTGTGGAAAAAAAAGAAAAGAAACTGTTAGCAAAAGCAAAGGGACTGAGTTATAATGGTACAAAAACATGGCAGCATTCCACTTGTGGCTCTCACCACTGATATTAAGTTGTGTGACTGAGGATAACCTGGGCTAAATGGATCCACCCCTCATTTCAGCTCAAGCAGGATCCTCAGCACTGCACACACACACACACACACACACACACACACACACACACACACACTGGTGTAGCCACCTCGCTCCCTGTTCTGCAGCCACCTGGAACACAGGACCACATCTCCTGCCACTCATTTGTGTGGATATATATCGTAAGGAGCATGCAAAACATAATCCAAAGGGATTTTTATATTCTTACAAGTCATCATCTGTGTACAAGTTTAGTTTGAGAAAACAGGAAGGCATCGGTGCTCCACTATTTCTGCATGACACCCTCAGGACTGTAAAAAATACATTTTATTTGCAAGTTGTTTGGCCTCAGGTTTGGAGGTTTAACTTATCCTTCTCACCACCTCTTACACAGGACTTCCACATCTGCCAAACATAGCACTTTTAAAACAAGCAGGGACTACTCAGGTTAAAAACAACAAAACACAATTGAGATTTACTAAAATAAAACAGGATTAGAAGGACCACATTGGCAGCACAAGCAACTACATGACACATTCCTGTTCCTGACAGTCATATTAGCCTTAATAGCTCACACCTCTGTTTTTCTGAATGAGTGCAGTGGCTGCACACCATATTCAGACCCTGAATGTCAGCTCCGTGCTGGAATACCCAGCATTAAAAACCAATGCACACAGCTATTTGCTGCCTGGTTAAAAACATCACTTCCAGGATGGAAGAGAAGTGAAGCTCTGGAGAGGACTGAACATTACTGGGTAGAGAAAACTTGTCGTTTTTAAAAAGAATGTTCGAGCAACTCAAGTTGCTTTTCCTTCACCTAAGTTGTAGCTATCTCTACATCAACATCCACTCTAAGAAGGTTTCACATTAATTTGAAAGCACCTGACCCTTCACATCTTGGTACCATCTGTGCAGTCTACAAGCTGCTCTCCACAAGGCAACAATTTCTGAGCACCGGAACTACTGAGGAAGGCAGGAACTGCCACATCAAACACAGAACTACACCGCCCTCTGCTGACAAATTTATGAATAGGATTCTAAGTCTTCCAGCAGCCACGTTTAATTACTCAGAAAAGTCTTTTGCACACAAAGTCAGTATGAGCTTTCAGGTCCTGAAGAACCTTCCGGTATGTCGATGGCTTATAAGCAAACAGAAAAAAGCAGCTTTGTAGCTGCACCTTTAGGAAACCTTAATGCTATCTTACTCTTCAAACGGCAGCTAGCAAGCAGGAGCTCAGACACTTGTATTTAAAACCACAAGCACCTGATCTGTCTCTTTGAGAATGTTCAGTAAAATCAGAGCTAAGCAGCAGCAAACACTGCTCCTTTCTAAAGAACAGCGTCTTTGATCTTACAGACATTTCTATGCTCTGTTCTGTGATCAAACAATCCAGATGCTAAGGTGAAAATGCTCTCTCCTGGCGACAGCTAACTAAGCAGCCAGACAAGATACAACCCTTCCTTCAGACATGGCACCCTTCAGGCTGACCCACCCATGACATCGCTGCCTACCCCAGGCCACACAGCTCCACTCCCGCTCCAAGCTCACAGGGTGAGGCTAACAAGAATTGTCAACTCAAGTCTTCAGTAAAAAAACAACTCAGTTTCACAGATAGTTCCACTAAAGCACGACTGAACCTGGGATAAAATGTGGCTTCCCCCTTTCCAATTACACAGCACGTACCTGTGTGCTATGGCCATGGTAAAGCTCAAGTACCTGGAATGCTGCTTTTATTGGATTTTAAGTTATTTGCCGCTAGAAATAATGTTTGACAAAAGACAGCTTGGTACAGAAGATTATAGGATGTAGAGAATGGAGAGTCACGACCCCATGTAAAGCATTTATAAACTGCTCTAAGATCTGTAACACTGGAAGGGTCTAGATAAAAAACAGCATCAAGTAACGTCAAGTGAAAACCTGATACATATTACTTTTCTTTTTTGTGATTTAACTTGTCAACTTCTTCAGTTAAAAAATAATGTACTTCAAGCAAATGTTAGAGAGTTGTGTAAGATTTAAACCTGACAGTTCACAGAGGATAACATTTTTTAGTGCTTATAAACTGCTAGAATTGCAATTTTCTACAAAAAGAATCAAAGTGAAAATGCGCAAGCTTACCGAAGGCACAGTGCAGAATCTGGAACAAGAAGAAAAACTGAAATTACCAACATTTCAAAGGAAGCAATTCAGAAACAATATTTAATTCTACCGTAAGAGCTTTCGATTCAACACTGGTATTTCAAACACGACGCCCACAGCTCAGCTCTGCAGACCCTGAGCTCCTCTGCTGCTTGCTGAAAGGCAAAGCGTTCAGCATCTGCGTGATGCACTTCCAGAGTTACATTTACCTTCAGTCGCCTCACAGAGGGTAATGAAAAAGCAGCACCCAGAAAGAACTGTTCAAAGGCTGCTTTGTTTCCGCTGAACAAAACACTGATGAGTAACCCTGGGGAAGACCAGCACACGTACCTCTAGCAAAGCTCCAGTTTGGAAGAACTTCAGGGGTTTTTCTATTGAGTAGTAAAGGCTATGGTAGCTGCCTTTAGCCAGGTATGCTCGAACTAACCCAACGGCGATAACAAGCCACCTGCAAGAGAGGAGAAACACTGAGGACACATTAAGTAGAGCACAAATACAAAGAAAGCCTTGATACTTCTCCCAGTACACCACAAAGCAGTGGACATGTAACTGTCCTGAAACGCACCGACTTTCTGCCCACCTTCACTTTGGAAGTGCAGCACTCCATGCACTCAGTGTCTGGATTCCCTGCAAACCCATTCAAATTATATACTATGGTTTTTTAAGCATCTCGTGGAATCAGTGTGATGACAGCATCTTTAATACCTAGATTTACCCTTCAATGAGCTGCATTTTAGTTACGGAAGGTACTCAATGCCAATCTTGTTTAAAATGTCCGATGTTTTGTTTAGCTTCAGCAGAAAACCATTTACTGCCAAATCTCTCTCACTATACCACAATTAAGAACTATGACATAAGCAAGCAAGAATCAGAAAGGAACCTTAATGCCTCAGTTCCAAGTAAATCTAATCCTTAGGTTTACCATCCAGCTCCACTTCCAAGATGTTCTTTGTGAGAGAGTCATAAATAACTGCAAGGCACCTGGGCCTGCCTATATAACTTCAGTCTCATTACAAAGAAGGTGACCTGCCAGCCCTGCTCACTGACTCCTCAGCTAATTTAGGAGGTAAACCTGAGAATCCTCACTGGCAGTTCCCTGACTTTTCACTGCCTGGATCTCCTTTGGGCCGCCCCTAACTACCCTGAGCACCACCCCACCTCATCTCCATCTCCTTCCAAACCCAGACAGAAAGTTCACAACAGCCTTTTACCTTTTGAAAACTTCAGCTGTGGCTTTGGAAAGGAATTTCTTCACATTTCCTGGTAACGTGCAGCACGTCAGACACTCGCGAGTACCACATTACTTCAGATGTCACGAAGCGTATACAAACATTCTCCCAAAGTAACACTAAGTTACTTGAAATGCACTTTGAAGTGCAGATTTTTTCAGTAATAAGCAACTTCAACACCCGAGCTTGTGTCCGTAACAATGCATGTTAGCACAACGACAGCCGAGTGACAAAGAAACGCAGTCAGAGCAGGGAAGGAACAGGGAGCAAGGAACAAGCTCTCTTTTCCCATCAGTAAGAAGCTGCTTCAGCTAAAGCAGTCTCGTGAAACCAAAGCAGTCATTCTGCAACTAATTCCCGTTTATAAAGACTCAGATGAAGTGGCATTTGCACTCAGCACGGCAGCACCGCAGCATTAAGGGCTCTCCCTTGCAGCACTGAGTGCTTCTCCCTTACAACAACAGCTCACAGCTGTCACTGTCCCGTCCCTCAGATCTTCCCACTCTTCCCTGCCGGTTGAGAAACGTCACCAAATTGAGCAACTTCTCAGGTTGCACAAGACACGGGCTCCTGTTCGGGCCTGCAGACATCTGCCCTCACCCGAGGAACTCCAGCCCCTTGCTCACCTCTTCCATCCTCCCCAGGAGAGCACACACCAAGGCAGCAACCTGTGCAACGTTAAGAGATGTTCCCATTTGGGACTGGAGCTTTTAGCACCTCTGTCCCACTGTGGTGTTGCTCCACTCTCAGTGAGAAGGAAAGATAGCACAGGAGTGTGTGAGCACACTGACAGCAACCAAGAAGGATGCTTGGAGAGAAGTTCAGAAGGGCAGAGGAGGCCCCACTGCCACATGGAAGTGCAGCTCAGAGCTCATCTTTCCAGACTTCTCTGTCTGACACACTAAAATCGACCTGAAACAACAGCTGCATGTCATTCAGTAACTGCCACATGGGAGCTTTAAGCTAGACTACTTACATACTCCTTCATCGCCTCAAATTAAGGAAAATGAACACGGCATGCACGATTAACGCTTCGGGGCGCTCAGACCTGACAAGCAAGCATCGTGCTCAGGACCTTCGTTTAATCCCTTAGCTTAAAAACGTGCCAGCTTCACCGAAGCACTGCTTTGTGCATGCAAGGCGAGCACACGGCACAGCTACAGACGGGTGGGTAAGCGTGCTCGGCTCAGATGAGCGCCCGGAGAGGTTCAGTTGGTAACACCGTGCTTTATCGTTCGGGCAAATCAACGTTTCTGGGGCGCGGGGAGAAAATACAACGAAATACTTCAGCAAAACAGCACGCACGCATCGCTCGGAGCCGCAAGCCTCAGCAGCCCCACCGCACAACCTCAGAGCTGCGGGGAGCCGGGCACGAGCAGCCGGCAGAGCCGTGCCCCTTTTAAGGCTCTTCCCTCCTCCCATCCCAACCGCCTCCATCTTTCAAAAGTTGATCCGCTCGCCAGCCAACTTAGGCCGGCGCTCCGCAGCCCCTTAAAAACGCAGCCCTCTCCTCCCCCCACGCGGCCGAGCTCCCCTCCGCGCCGGGACGGGGCGGGACGCGCGCAGCCCCCCTTGCCCGGCTCCTTACCCCGCCGTCATCACCACGTTGTAAACGACGAGGTACGCCGTGGCCAGGGCTCCGGGGCCCTTCCTCCTCCGCGCCTGCTGCCCGCCGTAGCCGTTATCCGCCCGCCCGCCGCCGCCGCCCGCCGCCATGTTGCGGCGCTCCCGCGGCCTCCGCCCGCTGCCGGCGCACGGCGGGGCCGAGGGGCGGGGCTTCCCCGGCGCCGTGCGCGGAGCCGCCGCCGTCCACGGGGGGAGGGCGGAGCGGGCGTTGCGTTGCGGGGCTGCTCGGTGGGTCCGTGCCGAGCGGTTTGTAGGGAGGGGTAACGCCCTTTGTTAGACCGCTTGGGGTAGCTGGCAAAATCAGACTGGGTTTCAAGCACGGAAAGTATCCTCTGTTGAGATAGAAGAGCCTTACTCCTGCTCTTCTAACAACAAAAGAATTCAAGGTTAAGCGCAGGCTGGAATCAGTTGCGTAGAGCTGAATTAGGTAACGCACACCGCGGCGTTCCTGAAGCTTGTTGTTTGCTGCAGAACAGCGCTCCCTGTTAGCAGGGAGCCGCGGTAAGCTCCGTACTGCTTGGGGAAAGGCAGTTCACAGCCTGTAGGATACTGCGGGACCGTTACAGGAGGGGGAATGGGGCACCTGTGCAGTGCCACCAGGGCGGAGTTGACAGCTTTGATCGCCTGCAGCCTTTGCCGTGCCCACGTCCTGGGCGATCGCAGCTGTGTCTTTTGCTGCTTTACAGGTGTGCCTACCCACATGGAAACAGCAGTCGGTGGATTACGTACACTCACAAGTTGGCGGAGCCCATCTCGCACGGATGACTGTTTCAAGGGCTGAGGGTTTGCTCAAGAAACACATTGCTACAAGCTGTGCCTCTCAGTCTTTGCTTCAGGGAGCTTCTGTGTGGTTCTGCCTGGTCCGTGCTGCCTTGAACTGCACATTAAAAGAACTCTGCATAAGAGCTGCACGAGCTCAGTGCTGTTATCTTCACAATTTCTAGGAATTCTGCTATGACTGCATGTCTACGTTTTGACTTTCCAATTTTTTTCCCCTCTTTTTTTTTTTTTGGCTGTTGCAGCCTTCCCGAACCCTACATTTCCCCGCAGTAAGCAGTTCTCAGCTGTAAGAGAAGAGCAGAGCTGCGGTGGTGTCCCATCCACATCCACGTGTGCGATACGCAGTGGGGCTGCGCCGTGTGAGCAGTAGTGGCTCCCACACCCAGGGAAGAGCGAGCACGCTCCACTGCTGCCACCTCATCCATCTGTGTGCCAGGCAGGTGTGAGGGCAGGGTAGGAAAAGACCGCTGCTGTGGGTCCCCTTGAGCCGTGTGAAATGGAGTATACACGCAGCGTGCTTTGTGGTATTATTTATTTAGGAACTGTGAGTAACTACAGCCGTAGCGTTCTCATCTTTGCAATTCTGATGGTTTAACAAACAGGGAAAACATGAGCATATTTTTATTAAGGTACAAAATACACCCCTTTGTTGCCTAAAACATTTAAAAACGTGAGAAAAGCTCTGTATGTTCTAAATCAGATTAAAAACCTTTCTGTATAAGGAATCGTGGCAATACTGTGTTTAGTAATAAGAAGAGTTCTTTATCGATGGAAAAGGAAAAGACATGCTGGCAATCTGAACTTAGCGACGAAGAGTAAAGCGTTAAAAACCACCGTGTCATCCACATCAGTCGAGCTTTGAATGTAGAAGAGCAAATGATATGAAACACGTACACAAAGTGGGTAATATCAAACAACCTAAGGCTGATATTGCACACCCCTGTAACAAAGCACTGCTGGAGCGTGGGGCCTGAAGGTGTTCTTTGGCAGAGGGAGCTCCGAAACTGCTGCACTTTATGCACAAAGTGGAAGAGAAGGAGGAATCACTTTTGGAATGATGCACGGCGTAAGAAGGACACGCTGGTTTTGGGTTGTGCACATCACCTTACGGCCTCTGATATTACCTCTGAACAGCAACAGCAACAAAAAATAAAAGGTGCCAATACTGTGAAAGGAAAGCAAAGTTACCAAGTCTTGAGTGCGTTAACCATTTCTGACAGAAAGCCCTGGCTTTGGGGTTCTTTGTTTCTTTTTTTTTTTGCTCCTGTGTTTTTAAAAGGCAGCAGCCTTCTGGTGCAGGTTCTAGACGAAAACACGACAGCCAAGCTCATAGGGTACAAATAGGTCCTATATACGTTAAGATTCTTTGGAAACTGCTAAGTATAAAGGAGTTGGTAATCCAGGCTACTATCTTTTTGGCTACTCCAAAAGAAAATCTGTGGGAGTTTCCAGCTTGTCATCAGTTGAAATCTGTTTTGCGATTGCCAAATAAATGCAAGTAAAACTGTAACTAACCTGGGATTCCGTTCACGCGCGTGCACGTCAGAGCCGCTCGCTGGCGGTGCCCTTACCTATTTCTCAGAGCAGCATATATATAAATCACAGGTCATCATTAAACTGACCAGAAAGAGAGATAAGAAAGAAAACCAACGAAACAAAACAGATGATGTTCTTTGTGCTTTCAGTCTGTTTCTTAAGCAGGCGTCTGTAAGCGCGCCGACGTGCCAGGTTCTATAAGGGAAAGCTGACGGGGTACCATCAGCTGGCTGAGCACCAGAGTACCTCAGTGTTGTGTTGTGGAGCTAATATCAGCAAAGCCCGCTGATATTTCAGCTCCGGCAGCGGGGCACTGCGTGTGTTTGCAGTGAGGACGACAGAACAATGTTCAGACCGAGCGAGAAATGAACCGTGCCAACATACAGGTGGCAGCACTGGCTGTGTCAGACCTTCCCTTATAGGAGGCACTGCTCTGGGAGCAGTTTCTTTGGGCTGGAGCGATTCGCCGCACGCCTGGGAAATGGTTCCTTGCCCGCTTAGCTGCGGTGTTGGCTGAGAAAATGGTGGTACGGAGCAATGAGCTCAGCAAACAGACCTTTTCTTTACGAAGCTCAGAATAGAACTGTAGACTTGTTTTCCATACGTTCTAATTTTAAAGGTAGGCTGGACAACTTACTCGATGACTTGCTTAAATGCTAGTAACTTAAATTGCCTGCTGATTTCAATTAATGCCCGTACATAAAGCAAACAGGTATCAACTGATCGTGCTGAAAAAACAACCCCTCAAAGACCTATGTATCACACAAGGTGCTTTTGATAACTTGGTTTTCTGAGCCTTATAAGGAGAGTCTTTAAATATATTTTCTTCTTTTTTTTTTCTTTTTTCTTTGAGCCTTGCTTCATTCTTCCTCCTCCTCCTCATCTTCCTCTCCTTCTCCTTCTCCCTCTTTTCCCATTGTTTCCACAAGGAGTTCTGCGGTGCACGTGGCTTCCCCAAGGCTGTTAACAGCTTTGCAGGTGTATTTGGCATCATCGTCCCCACATACTTCAGAAATAGTCAAAGAACAGTTCCCTTCCTCATCATAATCTATCTGGAAGTGTCGGGACTCCTTGACAGGCTGATCATCTTTGAACCACATTACCTCAGGGTCAGGATAGCCTGCAATAGCGGAGAGAGACCAGCAGCTGCAATAAATGGCTATTAACTCATCCGTCATTACTTTCAACTCTGATTCCACGGCTGCGTACGGACATGCCAACGTGCTGGTACAGAAATACTTCATCGAGCTTTGTGTAAAATAAATGCAAGTGACCTGAGGTTTTTTTTACTTCACAGTTGCCTGAAACAACCTTATTATGAATAGCAAAAATGGAAGCTAGCTCTGAGGTACCCACTGGATACCACTTGCAACTACTTTTTCAGTGACTGCAGAAAGCCTTTCGTACGTCTTGCTCATCAGCCAGGATGGGACTTGTAAGAGTGTATGTGAAGCTTACCTTGTGCTACAGCATCTGCGGAACACGCAGTTCCCAGTGCTGATGTTATAGTGTTTTGAGGGGTCGGTGTTTGGGGCTACAACTGCAATTCCTTATCCTTCCCATGCTGCTTTGTTTCGGCAGGTCTGAACTTTCCTCCTCCCAGTCTGAGCCTTACACTGCAGCCCGTGCTGTGAGGGGACCGCGGCGCTCCCGCTTCCTACTTCCCTTTGTTAGGTTAGGCGAGGGGGTCTAAGAAAAGCTTTTCAGTTATGTGGCTCTACAGGAGTTTCCGAGCCTTCTGTGAAGCAAAGGGCTCTGCTGTGCTCCAGCAGCCAGAGCAGGGCTGTGCAGTGCATGCTGGAGAACAATCCCTTATACAGTACTCTTGGCTGCGGTAACAAACCGAAGGCTGCCCCAGCCAAGTTCTGCACTGTGCTGGGAGGGTGGCTTCCCACCAAACAGAAATAAAGGGCCAGAATCCCTAATATACAGCACACGTTACACTGATGCACTGAAAAGTTTGGACCGTCGGCCATGTACATCCATCTATTTTATTCCATGCAGGACGTAGGCACATACCCCTCACGCTGAGCATCCATCAGCAACAATAATCCATCCTCACATCTCCGCTGTGAGGTAGGAAACACAGGCAGTGAAAGAGATTAGGAGCACAGAAACAAACAAGCACAAGGTCAGTGAGGCAGTTTCTGAACCTGACTGTAAGGTCCGATATTGACTAAGCTTTTACACATGCAGTACAGTACTAATACTATCCACTTTGTTTCAGTGGCTCTTCTCTTCCTGATCTCCAGTTCTCATTCACACAGAAACCTTGATCTCACTGCAGTGGAGATGCCTGCAGTATCTGCCTTCAGGCTGCCAGGCTGGCCAAGCTAAGCTCCTTCAGTGACTACTCTGAAACTTTATCTGCATATTCCAGTCTGAATTTTCATCCTTGAACTAGCAAATTAAAAAAAAAATAAAATTCAGACAGTATTTTCTAGATGTGACTTCTGTAACCAGCACAGTGATAATATCATTGCTTCTGCAAATGTCGTTAGGGATTTCTTTAACACAGTGCATGCACGATTTCAAGTCACCTGAGGGTCAGCTGAGACCCATCTGTCATTTCAGACAGTGGCTCCTTTTTGCTCTTAGTTTCTGGTAAGCAGGCTCTAGGAGCGTTCTCTTGCAACCTATGCTATTTCACTGTATCTTGTTTTTATTGTTTCCACCCTCAAAAATCACCTTGCTGCTCCCATTCGGTATTCTGAATTAGTGACTCACGCGGTGACTCCAGGAGGCTGCTGTTCTACGGCAAGCACAGAACAAGCCCGTGCTGCTCCGGAGCTGTGTTACTGCAACACATCCCTGCTGTGACATGCAGATATTGGAACAGACAAATACCAACGCAACGATAAAGAAGAATAAAAGAGCTGCATTGCAGCACAGTGCAGAAAGGTGGCGGGGAAGGAAAGAAAGAATGAGATGTGCTTATTCAGTGTACCTTCGATTTTGCAGTCAAACCTAGCAGCACTTCCTTCCACAACCTCCATGTCAAGGATTGTCTTAGTGAAATAGGGCTTTACATGGGGCTTCTCCTCAGCCACTTCTTCAAGGAAAGCATCTGGAGGAGAGTGAAAATGTTGTTAATTGTTTGATGGGATATTCTCTAAAGATTCATTTCACGTATTTATGACCTGATGATGGTATAAAAGCTGCTTTTATTTCATTCCACTGAGTTCTCTGGAGCTGATGGGGCAGTGGAGACGTCAGCTGTGTAGCTGTGTGCCACTCTGCCACAGCAGCGCAAGTATTCAGACCATAAATAGAATGAAATCAACGTGCAGGCCACTGTGCTATGAATAATCTTTAATTTTTCCTTGAATTTGTTCCTAATCAAAACCAGACTTGTGCTGGTCTGAGGGGGAAACTGCTTCAGCTCGGATCGGTCCGTGTGGATACGTCAGATTGACTTGTTGGATCCTCACAAGTGCCAAACATCTGCACCTCAGGTTGAAATACACCACAGATCCACATTTCTAATGGGGATTTAGGGGAATAATGTAGGTTCCCCTGTAGGTGAGTTATTTTTTAGAAAGCTTCTATCTGAGTAGCTCAGTTCACCCATTGTACAGCTCCCGGTCGCAGCAAGTGTTAATACTTCCCTGCCTGCTCACTCTCATGAGGAGCTCATACATCACTGCAAGTTTTGTATAAACATGCATTCCCAAACTGATACAAAGTGCAGCTGAAAAATCTGCCTTAATTCTTTGCCTTTAAAAAGAGAACGTTTTGCTGCCACTACTGAGGTGGGGGCACTTTGAGTACCACAATATGAGAACGACGACTTTTTGATAGATCTCTTTAAAAGAAAAAGAGAAAGATAGTAACGGAGACAGAGTGTAGAAATAACCAACTCAACCCTCGGTCTCTTCTTGCATGTTGCTACCAGTTTTCCTAAGATTCCTGAAGAGGTAAAAATGAATTGCAGCAAAGTTCCTTACCTTCATTCTCTACTTTGTCTGCATTTATCGGGCTGGTAGGCGAGCTCCCAGAGGCCTTCCTCCCACTCATGCCAGAAATCATTGCCATGGATGACAGTCTTCCTATTGCTCGGACAGCATGGCCTGTTTTCTAAGACATAACACAAAAGGCTTCTGATCAATCCAATCCGAAAGGCATGTGATTTTCTGTGACAATGGTGCTTCGTACAAATTAGCTGGGATCTCTGCAAACCGCGCTGGAATTGTTGGACAAACTGCTTATATATAGCTCTGATGTTTTAGGAGAGACAGAGCAGGCTGGTCTGAATTACCAAATTTAGTTGCAGATATAAACTTCCCCTGATGAACTCATACCTAAATGAATGTCTCTGTTAGCTGAGGATAAGAAGCGCTGTGCGAGAGGGGAGCCAGCAAGAAAGCTATGCACTGTTTAACTGCAATTTAGCTCTGGTGGTGGACGGGCTTCACGATAGCCTTATGGGCTGGGCTGAGTTTCATCAGAACGAATAAGCAGCTAATATGAAACGAATGAGAAAGAACCATCTGCGGGATGGGGGCAGACCTCTGACAGGACAAGAATCAACCGCCAGGATTCTAAAATACACTCAAACCACGTTGCCTCTAGTACGGGCACGTGTATTTTTGTACAGCTTGCGTGATCTCCTAAGAAACAGATAAAATAGAACCTAAGAGGAAGTATAAGGTTGTTTGAACAGAAGGGAGTGTTTTGTAGGCTAATGAAAAGGTTGGATCCAGGGTCTCGGCTACCCTATCAGGATGGTGCAGGTAGACCTAGTATAAAAGCATTAAGAAAAAGAAGATATGGAGAAGAAAACATGTTAAATAAAATTATTTAACCAACGTGACAATCCCACGAGAAGCCGGGTGCCTCTACAGGACAGGAACTACGGGCTTGGGAGAGTTCAGGTTTGTTAAAGATAACAAAAACTCCTCAGCAGTGCAGGGAGGAAACGCAGTCAGACCCCCAGAAGAGGAGACAAATCTATGCTTGGACTCATCTGCCTTCAGCAGCGAAACAGTCATGTTACGTGCATGGCACAGCCTCCTCCTGCTCGCCCCCGAACACCAGCTCCGCTGTGCTGCATTCACGCATGGGCCATGTGGGAGTTTCCTTTGCAGAAACTGCCTGGCACAACTTATTTCTTACAATCACAAACATTAGAAATAAAGAGACTTGTTAGGATAACAATCCCACTGATACATCCTCTTCATTACCTGCCATTTTCTTCTGGCCATATATTTCTTCATCCTATCTTTGGAAAGCTTTTTGGCTTCCATGTTTTTGGTGTCTTTTTGCAGCCACGGATGCTGGAGACACTGAGTACAATTTAAGCGACTCCTGTTTTTGTATAAAAAGACCAGTCAGTGTTGCCATTAATGACAGCTGCTTTAACATTATTTCCCTCTCTCTTTTCTCAAAGCTTTCTGTTTCCTAAATTTAGCAGCACAGATCACATGGTACTGCTTTCCCAGCCATGCTTACTTCCCAAACTCTCTTTCTCTTGATTTTTTTTTTCTTTTTTGAGGGGGGAAAGCTGTGCATTTTGAAGCATGAATAAAATGTTATAAAACAGAGCACGAAAAGCCGTGTATTTTAGGCATGGAGCACGTACAACAGAGCCACGATGGTGATGATCCAGCTGCCTCGCGCCTGCAGAACCCTGTCCCAGATCTTTCCCTTGCTTCTAGAAATGTCCCTGTTTCCACCCTCCCTTCCATACAGCACTGAGCATGTAACAAAACGGCAATGGCCAAATCTCTGGTCAAGCCACACCCATTCTCCATTTTGTTTGCGATCACAGAATCATGAAGGTTGGAAAAGACCTCTGTGATCGTTGTGTCCACCCATCCCCCATCCCCACCATGCCCACTGACCACGTCCCTCAGTGCCAACACCTCCGGGGACGGTGACTCCACCATCTCCCTGGGCTCTGCTCTCTATCAGTCCCACTGCAAACTCATTACAGGAAGGCTTGCTTGCTTTGCTCAATCTGCTGTAAGCAGGGCTTCCCACTGTAATTATTCTTCTTGCCCAATTGCTGGCTTTATGGGAAATCTGCAGTACTTAGAGGCACCACATTCAAACAGCCACACAGGGAAATAAACCTAGCAAAACTGCAGCCCATTCAGATCAAGACAGAACAGCGATGCAGCAACCTGCACATCTTGTGTCGTGGTCACACTGCAGCAATGCACAGTGTGCACACAGCCTCAGGATGCACCTGGCCTGAGGGAAAGCAAAAGCAGAAAGTGCGGGTGATTAAAAGTATGCGCTCCATTCAGCCCTGCACGGTGAAATCAACGCTCGCTGCACGCAGAGCTCCTTATAAAGTATTGCCAGAGGTGCCTGCGGCTGTGTGGCAGTTTGCAGTGGGGGAAACAAGACTGGCAAGTTCAGCTAAATGCAAGCATAGAAAGCGTATCAAGTCCAACTGCTTTACTTCATGTCTTTCTTCAGTAGATTGCTGATGAAGTCCTTGGCGTCGTCAGAGATTTCATCAAAAGCCTCATCATCGAAGTCCCACGTGGCCGAGGTGACGTTGGCCAGGGTCTCGTTGTCGTTGTCTCCCATGAAGGGAGAAAGCCCGCTGACCCTGGGGTTGGACAGACAGACGGACACAAGGCAAACAGTGTCAGTTTGCAGGCGGAATTAAATGCGTGTGTGACGTCTCCTATGTCCTGCACATCTTTGTCAGTAAAAAAAATATACATAAAAAAGACCCAAAGCTAACTAGAGACGGGGATGCGGGGATGGGAAGAGACTTGAATTTTGCAAAGCTGAAAGGAATGATTTTGCTCTTTCTTTCTTCCCGAGACTTCTGAGGAGTGAACTAGAAGTAGGTGAAAATGCAGCGCAACAGACTTTGGAATGACTCGTGTCGTTCTGCATAAATAGTATTGCCATCTTCACACCAAAGGCAGTTGGACAGCTTTAGTGTGTGTGTGTGTGTGTGTGTGTGCATTCATAGTGCCTTTCCTACCTTTACCATCAAGCCAAGTGATTTGTACATTTTATTCCATTTACTTCTGTAGAGAGAGCCCAGGAAGAAAGATGCAGCATGAAATAATGATGTTCCCAGGGCTACTTAGGAAACAAAATCACACACCTCTCTCTCCCTGAATTATATTGCCAGTTAAGCAGTCCTGCTCCACTGCAGGCTGTAAAGCTATGCAGATGCATCCAGAAGTCGTTGGGCCTTTATGCTCTCAATCAGTCACGATGATGCTTGATATGGAAGTAATACTCTTTTATAGGTTGAGCTTTCAAGGCTTTTAACTCAGCACAACTGCTAAACGGCAAGTGGAAGGCAATTACAGCACACCACGGTGTCACTCCTGCGTTGTGTCTTTCTGCAGCTGAGCCGTGCTGCTCACTGCACCGTACCTTTGTGCGGATTCCTCTGATGTCTGTATAGATCAGCCTTTCAGTACAAGTGTTCAGATGAAAGGTCAGTTTATTCCTTGAAACTGCACGTTGGGCAGTTTTCCAGGTCTCCAACCTGGCACACAGTCTACCTGATAGCCTATTGCCAGTGACATTTTATGGACTTTGTTTCCTTTCGCCGTACAATCGTGTTACCCATCCTCCTAAACAATCAGATACGTTTCAATAGCACAACTTTTTTAATTTGGAAAAATAAACTTATTAGGGTTCTGGAAATATTATATGGAAAGACATTGTGATGCTGCTGAATGTTACAGAACAGATTGGTAAGAAAAGAGATCGGGATCAAATGAAGCAAACTGCTAGATCAATAATATTAGTAGAACCCCTGCTAATCTGTTCTGTTACCCTTTTGTTACTAATTACATTCAGAATCTCCTTCAGAATTTTTTCTTATGGATTTTAGTTCCCTAAGCCAAGCAGAAGGACACATTCTTTGGAGCTGCAGGCAAAGCAGATAGAAAATCTTCTACCATTTCTGGAAGTTGTGTGCAGTACAACAGAATGCAGAATCTTGCACATATACCTCAGAAATTTGCTAGAAATAATACATGAGGATGAAGATAAAAGGTTGGTTTCTTCTCAGGCAGAAGACAAAGCAGATCACAAGGCATCTGCTGTCTTATTTTTCAGTATCTAGGGTGCATTCAAATACAGCAGTGAAGCCTGCTGTTATTACTGTATAAGATGGCATAAATTTATGCACAGATCATAGGTGCGAGTTGCTGAAAGATGAATATACACACACACGAATACTCCCATAAAACAACCTACTTTACTGTAACTGTTCTCTGACTTTGACAGAGTTTACTGGAAGAGACAAGCATTATACCTGATGGCACCGGAGAGCTGGTGCAGCCACCTCGGAATGAGAGGGACTCTGCTCTGCCCTCACACAGATCAGCAGCCACGGCCAGGTGAGTTGTGGATGCAAAAACTCCATCCTAGAACCTGTAAAGTCCTCCTTCAGGGCCTTACAGCTACTCCCACTACAATATTTAAGCATTTTCCTATTAACAACAATAAATATTCCCTCTCCGTAATGTTTGAGGAGGTGAAAAGATCTCATCCGTACCACCGTTCTAGGTTTTGGCTTACAAATCTGATTTCTAACTTGCCTCTTTTGTGACTATGTAGTAAGCACAACCACCTCTCAGCCAGCTCAGTGCCTTACCAAAGGCTCACATTCTACACAAATAAAAGGGCTGTGAAATATTTATTTAATTCACTGTCAATTTAGGAGAAGCTCTTCATCTTAAACTTGCAGAGGAAACGCTCGGGCAACCGGAGCAAAAACGATCCCATTTCCCTTCAGCACTTTGTCGAAGGATGGCAAATGTGACCTTTGCATAGTATTACCACAAATAGTATTATGCAGCTCTTGTGCCGTAACAACAGTTTGGCCTACGTCCAGAGATTAAAGCTGCTGTATTGAGAGATCACTCCCATGCTACAGGGGCTGCTGCAGACAGCGCCCGTTGCTCCACACCGGTACTGCAGATGCAGGGTTTGGAGACACATCTAGCTCTCTGGGCAAAGGGACTGCACGTCACACACAGCTTTTAACAGACGAGGGATAAACAGAAGGAGATTAGATTGGTAAAAAAGTAGTTGGGTCGCTTTGCTTGGCTTTATATTATTATTATTTGGAAGAAGATGACAGGATTACCTGCAGCAATCCTATTTGTTTTCATAGGATCAAACCACTCCACGCATTTGTTTGATTACCCGGCTGGTACACATCAATCTGCCATTTCCAAACACCGCTGCGCTGCATCAGTGCCCTTTCAGAGGCTTCAGTGGACGTATTTTTACATTTCTGAATGTGCTGTTGCAAGTTTACATGGTGCAAATAACCTTGTCTGTCCACCACAGGTTTGCATTGTGAATCAGTTGCTTTGTCATGTAAATACTGGTAAGGAAAAATAGATCCTTGTGCGTGGTCAGAAAGCAGAAAAAACAAACCATAAATTTATGCAGGTTCTACTCAGGAATTCTTTATCACAGATCTCGCTGACCCAAGCCTCGTTTGTTCGTTTCTTAATGGCCATTTAAAGTAATAATGGCCGAGCAACTCTTTTGACAGATTATGGAAACAATTTCCTTTTGGAATGCTGAAGCTAAGTGATAAAGAGGAGCTACCTCTCCACAAAATTAATACCGAGCTTACATTGCGAAGTTACTATTAGACAAGAAGCAAGATGTTTACTGAAAACATTTTTCCAGCTACTTAACCAGGCCTCTTCCTGGCATGTTGGAACCATTTGTTTAGAAAGTCTTCCACGGTTTCCACTTCTAAATAAAGAAGAAAGATATTTTATTCTCAAGACAATCCTTAACATTTATTGGTCTGTTCTAACGAAGCTCTGACTGCACATTTAGAAATGTTAAGATGAGAAGGGTCCCATGTTGTCACTGGTTTTAGTGCCCACGTAACAAAGGCTTTTCACTTGGAAGCCTTTGCATTGGAGCCGTCACTGACTTAGGGAAGATGTGCTTGCTGCATGTCTCATAAAATGGGGCTTTGAGCATTACTCTGCAAGAAGTTCCCAGCAGCAGCTGCTCTGTGCTGACACTGAGCTCCTGCCTACAGTTCTGGCATTGCAGAAATGGTGACAAAAAGTACCAGTTCTCAGTTTGAAGAGCTCCTCTGCCTCATTCTGATAAACCTGTGCAGGTTAAAGCAAGTAAGCCCATTCAGGAGGAGGTGATAATATCTGCACCCAGGAGATCATATAGGAGGTGAACGCTTTATAAATGAAATAAAGCTTACGATAGTTTCATTGTTGGAGTCGACCTCTTCCTTAGAGGAGGGCTGGCTCACCCCCACACCGGTGGCTGCAGGGAAGAAATGGACCACTGATGCCCACATAAAGGAACAACAGCTCACTGCTGAAGCCGTGCCAGTGCTCTGCTCTCATCCTTGTTTTACATGCTCAGTGGATTAATGTGGAATCACACTTTGCCAGTGCTGCTGACCGAACCATTCATTTTCTTTTGAGCATTAGTCTTGACATTAAAGGCCTCTTAACTTGCTTTGTTGAAGGAAAAAGAATGCTCTCTTATCTTTATATTAACAAGGCTTAAATTTTTTATATAGCATAGAGCCAAGTGCAAGACAGCAAAGCCATCAAAGTCCTGAGTATACACACTCAAAAGATGAAGGATGCTGAAAGGTCTTTCAACTGACCTGAACCGCTGAACGAGGGAGGAAAAGGCAGCAGCGATGAGTAATGCAGTAAATGAAAATGAATAACACAGTAAATGAAAATGAAAGGGAATGTCTGAAGGATCAGGGTATGTATTATTAGGCAGAAAATGAATGTGTATTAGTTAGATTCTAAGGTGACAGAAGGAAAAGTGCTATCTTCTGGCAATGCAAATACAGAGCTGAGATCTGTGGCTGAAATCTGGATAGAAAAAAAATAATCAGAAATTTGTTCAGATTAATAAATGTTAGAACTACTGGCTATCCAAATGGATCGCTGGAAAAGTCTGGAAGTAGAAAAATGACAAACAAGTATCTCTGCCTGGAATAAATTGGACAGAAAGAGCTGGAAAGAATTCAGGAGGTTTTAACCTTCATTAGATAAAGGTTATTGCAAACGCAAAAAGAAACACTGAAATAGACATAAATGGAGATGATATACACAAACTATAATATTTGTGGCCTGTTACTTCAAAGGCGATAGATCAACTTAAGTATGTGGGACAGTACAGTGATGCAGAACAGGACAGAGAGCGAGATAAAAGTGGAAGATAAAAAGCATGAGGTGGAGAATACAAACAGGGAAATTTAAGGAAGAATGGAGAGTGATGAAGAGGTGGGACTGAATCAGTTATCCAGAAAGATTAAAAGGATTTAGTGTGTAGCTTAGAAATGTGGAAAGGACACTCATGAGCTGTAGGATGGAATTAAGTAAAACATGCCGTAAGGGAGATATGCAGCAGAGTGCAATATCTGTACTTCTGCCTGCATGGCAGGAGAGAGGTTTACCTGAAGGGTTTTGGAGGAGTGACTTCACCTTGTTTCTTACTTGAAAAAACACCCCACCTAATAATTCTTCTGTAGGGAACACCCTTCACCCACAGAGATCTCTTAAGCAGCCTGGGCTGTGTCTGTTGTTGTGCAGGACGCAATGGGAACATGTTTCCCTCTAGGCATGTTACAGGCCACTCAACTGCCTTGAATCCTATTATGAAGGAGGTGCAGTCAAGTCATGCAGTGCTCCCTGCAGCTTCACTTGAAGCCTGTGAGGGACACAGCAGCCTCAGCTGCATGGAGCAGCCCTGTCCTTAGGTCCAATACAGCTGCAGTGCTCAACTGCTCTTCCATGATCTGACTCATGACACCAGCGAGAGAGAGGATGCAAATGCTAAGGTACAGGCACAGTGATGTTATGTGAGGCATACACCGAGTGAGTGAGTCTTACACTTCATACACGAGATTTGGCAGTTCTGAGCTTAAAATCAAAACAGGAAAGCAGAGTTGGAACTAAAGAGAGATCCAATTCTCAGTGACTTTTATTTGCATTCTGTAATGATGATGTGATGGCCCCTTTTGGATAATGGCTCAGAGCTGAAAGACTGCAAAAATAGCTGGGCTTTAAGGAAGTGAAGGCAGACTGGGAGCCTGTCCCTCCGGGTGGGGAGGGAAAGTCCAAGCGATGACTCACAGCTCTTCCCAACTGCTATTACTTTGTTCTGATGGCAAGAAAGACAAATGCTGATTAGTACTGCTAATCATTATTGTGGCAAGAGTTATGTATGAAAAAGGAGAAGATTTTCATTACATTTGGGTAGTGTAAGTTTACCCTCATGAGAATTTAAATGGGCTTAAAGACATCTTTCCAAGCAAGTTATTTTGTAACCTGATCTGTAATCAGATCAGGTGCAACACCACCCCAATCCCACCAGCATACAAATTTCTCTACTTCTGGTGGCACGGAGGAGCTGGGAGGAAACAGTTCTGCCTCTGCCAGCAAAATGAACTTTGGCAAGACATTTCACAATTCTGTTTCACCTGTTCCCTTTGCCCTACACTTGGATGATGATGACACGACCAGGGCATACTGTATGGGAGCAGAAGCCCTGGCTTGGTTTCCCGTGGGAATGCACACAACTGCCATTGCAACTTTTGCCATGCATGCCTGACATTTCTCAAAAGAAGCAGCCTGCTTATATTGCAAGCACACAAAAACTCATCACATACTTTAGTTGAAAACCTCAAACGTGTGTCTTATCGGGATGGTTTCTTAAAGTGTGAAAGGCCTCTAGAGGGCAATGCAGCATCGATTTCACTGGTGATTTTTTTTATTGCTGCTCAGGCAGTTTGGGATCTCCACACCACTCTTCCAGTGCTCAGTAACTCAGGAGGCCTTAGAAGCTAGAGAAATAAATGGATTTGTCTCCTGAGTACAGCTTGTGTGGTCTAAATTATTTGAACTAAAGAATGTTCCAAACAAGCTTTCAAGATCCAGAAAAATATTGCTGGTACTAAATGGAAAATGAAGGTCCTGTAAATAAACTGGCAGAGCAAAGTGACCTTGAAGAATATAGCACACTTCACACATGAAACAGAAGATAACAGAAGTATTCAGTCTTGGCTGGGAGTAAGAGAGTTGATGCAGTAGCTTTTGCACAGGACAAGGAAGAAAATGATGTTGCTTAGTCTGGAAATGAGGAGGATATGAGAACAAGAATATGCTGGCAACACACAGAGAACTGCAGTAAGAATGAGCTAAAAGATGAGGGAAACGCCTTTACATCAGCAGGTGTCAGGGATGAGGCCAGGCCTGGAAGAGAGGGTTCTTTCAGAAAAGAAAGCAAGATATTGACAGCAGCCTGGTAAGAGAATGAGTGAACAGAAGAGCTCCTACTTACTTGCTATTGAAACTGCAGTGAGGGAAAAACAACCATGCTCCAAACTGAGTTTCATCTCTTTCATTTAAGTAGCACCAAATTTGCAAAGTCACGGTAGGAAGAAGATTGACTGCTGTTCTAGTTAGGAGACCTGGAAGGTGTTATTTCCACAGACCTTTCTCTAAACCCACGGAAGTTCACAATCACATGTTGACAATTCACATGTAAAAACTGCACCGAGTACCAAAATATGCAACCAGGAGCTGCAGCCAACTGCTCTTTAAAATATGTCCAGGAGGTTGATCCACGCTGCCTTTAAAATGTATTTATTCGGTGCTTTGCCCTTAATAACAAATTCAAATGCACTGTGAACAGATACAGTAACGCTGGGATATTTTAGTCTGTCCCATGGGAGATGTAATCTGAATAGCAAGACCTCAGAATTACACAAAAAAATATTCTCTCTTGAGAATAAAAGAATGAGAAGATCAGTTACAAGTGCACGCCCAAACATTTTACTTAAACAGCTGGGAAAGATAAAAAAAAAAATAGTTTAAAATTAATAATAAATTACTATCACATTGGCTTTTAAGTAAGATGAGTAACACTAAATGGCTTTTCTAGAACTCTTAATTCTGCAGTTCACTGCTTCAGTGATCAGAGATTTTTATTAACCATGCTGGAGCTTTTAAATATAATATAAAAGGCCTGAAAGGTGGAGAACACCCAGAAGCTGATGGAAATTTCATATGTTCAGGAACTGTTTGGATTTAGATCAAGAATAGCAAAGTACTCACAGGATGTAGCAGATAACTCCTATACTCCACATGTCTGTTTCATATCCAATAGGTTCATAGTTTATAACTTCTGGAGCCACAAACTCAGGTGTCCCGAAGAGAACTTTGAGAGAACCTGCACTTTCTGTGAAGGATGAAAGAGAAAACCATTAATTGCTGCATTTGAATTTTTACAAGCTATTATTCTCCAGCAACAGGAAAAAAATAAACAAACCAGTTTTTGCACATATGTTTGTGGTACTGTTAAAGATTCTAATCAGTAAAACTAAATCGTGAGTGAACTGCTATTTTTTCATCTGGAACACAAATAATAATAATTAAAAAAAGGTACTATATATTAAACATCCTTTAGCACACAACACTGGGCAGGACACAAAGTAAGAAGGTTCTATTGCAATGAGTTTGCACGGTTTCATAACAGGATTTCAGGATTCCAGGGTCAGGAAAGGGCTTTAACAAATGATCCAAGATTTATTAAAGCTCAGGGATCTGCATTTTATGGCAGAAATACAGTAATGATAAAGTTATAATAAGAAACTATTCTTTCATTCCAACACATTTTTATAGTTTAAACAGGAAATAGAATCAATATTGGGTTGTGCATCTTTTAACTGAAGTAGCACATTTTCATAATGCCATTTCCAACAGAATGGGAAGAAGGAGAAAAGAACAAGTAAGCATGGGCAGGAGAGAAGCTGAAAAGAGTAGATTTGGGGTTGGGAAATAAAAAAATCAGTTTCAATTTAAAAAATGATTCCTAAAAAAAATGTCAGGAGATAAACTGTTTCTGACTTGAGACAAGCTTGGATTTAGGTTGAGAAACTCATTTCCAGTC
Organism: Callipepla californica brunnescens; assembly: GCA_023055505.1. NCBI lineage: Eukaryota > Metazoa > Chordata > Aves > Galliformes > Odontophoridae > Callipepla > Callipepla californica. The sequence goes on from JALIRH010000010.1 coordinate 12,145,449, forward strand.
TACACATGTACTTTAACAGTTAAGTGAGATCCATTATGCTGCATTTATCTGTTATGTGAGAGTGGCATCTAGATGAGGCACTGTACAGTGACAGAGAGGAACCATCCCTCTCCCAAAGAGATTACCATCTACACAAAGCAGATGCACATGGGAAGAAAGGCTGATGTAACAGATTCCATTCCTGCATCTGTTAAGGTAACCGCACATACAGAGATTTGCAGCTTGGTAATCGAGAGACAAGCTTGAAAAAGAACCCCACCAAATGAATCACGGGTCAAAGGATATTTAGGGTTAATAACTTCCCTACAGATTAAGCAGCGCACTTGCAGCAAATATAAGCACATCTATTCACAGTTGCATGTGTTTCCCATTGTAAATGCTGTGATGATAGTAAATTAATTGTGCAAGCCTCATTTTCACGTGCTACCTCTGCTTTAAGATGCCTCTATCTGCAGAGGCTGGCCATTTCTGAGATGGAAACAAGAAGGAGACCTGGGAGCAGTCCCAGGAAATCGCCTTGTTCCCTGCATGCAAGTTCACCAACACCGAGATCCTTCCTGCCTGCTGTCTGACAAGCCTTCAAAAAACACAGGCAAAAGATATCCTACAGCTTCCCTGCAGTCACACAGAGTTTTTTTACACCAAGAAGGCAGATTCTTTTACTAGTGTTCAACCTGAACTGATTTAGCTAAAAACAAGGCCCATATTTTCTCTGTACTGTTGAGGAGAGGTGCAAACAGGAAGCCTAAGATACAGTTTTCCTCATTGCTTTCTTTCTAAGTCAGCACCCACATTTATTTACCATGGTACTTATGAGAAAGTACCAAACTTTGTCACAAAGAGCCTATTTTCCTAAAAGCTTCATCACGATCATCTGAACCTCGGGCTCAGATGTTTCACATCCAAGTTTGGAAGCTTTTCTGTGCACTGTGTAAACTACCACGAGCCAGCGTGCATGCAGAAGGCTGCTGTATTATATGTGCTGCCTATGGATAAATGTTTTTGGAAAACATGGCATTTGAGTGCAACCACACAGTGTGAAAGAACTGATACAGCATTTTTTGTGTATAAAAGAAAAAAAAAAAGAAAAAAGACCTTTCCCAGGCAATAATATGTCAACTCTTTACCCAGATGTTTACCAGCCTGGTGCACAAGTAGGATCCGTGTTTGGATATCATTTAGATCAGACAGAAAGTCGACAGGCTCCCTGGAAGCTGTTGCCGACACAGTATATCATCGACTGATTAATAAAAAAGATCTTCACATTACTCAAAAACCATTCTCTTCTCCTCAAGAAGTTTATCTTGCACAGTTTTCTACATGTGTTCTTCGGCACACCAAAAAAGGTCAGGAAAATATCCCACTGCAGCTCTGGTATTTCCTGACAGTAGAAGAGAACTAATTAGCTGCAGAAAGTGACAGCAGAAGGGGCCGATCCTGATTTCTTTAAAACTGAAAGGAACATGGAATATTAAACTCCATTCATTTGCAACAGTTAAAAACAAAAAAAAAAAAAAGAAAAAAGTAAATAAATCTCAGAAGCTGAAATGCAAAATCGGTCACATTTCCCTCTGGCAGTATCTGCTGCTTCAGGGTCATGGCTGGAGAATGAGGGCTCCTAACCCCACGTCCGCCAGACCAAAGTGAACCGGACATCCAATTCCAAAATCACAGAGCTTGAAGGAACACAAGTGAAGGACGTGAAGGATCTTCCTCTTGCTAGATGTGGGTTTATCTGTGGTTTCGCTTTATTAAAGAAGCTGAAGAAGTTTCTATAAAAACTCCTTCTGTGGTTACATGCATGTTTCTTGTTGATGAAATCTGCTCACTGTAAGTATAGTTTTCCAGGCTAACAGCTGGAATATCCACAGATGAAATCTTTCACACATCTGATGACAAAACCCTTGCCACTGAAACTTAGATAACAGTTCTCCTGCTTCCTCAGCAAGAGCAAAACCCAGCTTGTGCTCCCACAAAACCATGAGCTCTGCACTGGTGAAGGAGCAGAAGTGGCACTGCTCTGTTTTAATGAATGGAATAAACACCTATGTCTGAACTCACAGCGTCCGTGTGACTGAGATTCACGTAATGGCCTTTTGGAGTTCCATCAGCTAAAAGTCCTATGAGTAGATATGTCTCTTGTGTTCACTCAACACCCCATTTTTGGATTGTTTTAGTAAAAATACTTTCTTGGGCATGCAGTAGAGTATTACTTAATTGTCAGAAGAACTGGGGTGAGAAGCAGGTAGGCAGACAACAAAAAACAGAAAGCTGTAATTTCAGATTCTATTGTTACAGTAATAATTGTTCTATTTTATGGTAAGCACTAAATATAGTTTTGATCAAAGAGGGAAAGAGGGAAGGACTCTCTCTCTGGGCCTCCTCATCCAGAGAGCAGCAATCCCTATGAATTGTCTGAATCAAATAAAAGGCAAATGAGTGACAAATCTCAGTGAAGGGTTCATAGAATCACAGAATCACCAAGGTTGGAAAAGACCTCTAAGATCATCAAGCATTTTAGCTCCTCTTACTTCTTAGAATGATGTACTTTTTTTTTCCTATGAAAGTACAAGATTAAAAAGGATCGGTGTGTGATTTTGGCATCGATGACATTAACACAACCAGAGGGCTGCTTTCTTGAGCTGAGGTGACACTGATGAGAGGAACCCTCCGAGGTCTTACGCTTTCAAATTGCAGATAGCGTTGGAAAACTTACTCCAGAATGAATAACGATAAGAAGGTGCTAAAAACAGCTTAAGAGGAGGATTGTCAAATGAGACTTTTTTTTTCTTTCAATTCTGCTGTGTCATTTTTAAGTAGTGCTATTTTATTAATCATTTCAAGCACAACATAAACACAACTTTTTATGAAACTCCTCACATATTTACATGAACAAAAATGTGCTGCTGGTTAGGATGGGAATCTGTTGCACTTCACCATTAGTGTAAATTGAATGCAGCTATCCACATTTTAAAGTCTTTGAGAAAATCACCTTAAACTCTGCTGTTTAGTCTCAAGCATCTGTAATATTCATGTGGACTGAGGTTTCATTCTATGACTTACAGTTAGAAAGTTACTGTTTTACAGTTTCCTTGAGTAAATGTAAATATTTGTTCGTGTTAATATTACTTCGTATTTCACCATAACCTACGCTTATACTCTTGTCCGCAGAAACAAATAGCTGCTTTGTAAACACTCCACTACCAACTCCTTTTGAAGATGAGGTGCTCCAGTCTCTCTCTGGAATGACTTATTTACCACTTCTATATTTTTCCCTAAAACCATACTTATTCATATGAAAAATACCCATTTACTCTTCTACACAGAAGAATAAAATAGTAAATATAATCTACTGCTTTCCCTGTCCTCTTCCCCATGCCATACTGAAGAAGACAAAAGTTATTACCTAATCTTCTTGCAAGTCCAAAGTCAATGAGTTTGATGCTTGTACCAGTCTTGTTGACACACATGATATTTTCAGGCTTCAAATCCAAGTGGACAATACCCTGCTTATGGATGTACTCAACTCCTTCTGAAATCTGTCTCATATATTTAATGCATTCTCTCTCTGTCAGTTCAAAGTCTTCATCAATGATTCGTTCAAAGAGTTCTCCTCCAGAAACCCTAAGAAAGGCAGAAAAAAACAGGCATTTTCATTTTGGGTGTAACCAAACTATTTCCTTCACACAAATTGAAATAATTCAAGCTTACAGTAGTTCCTTCAGGATGTAATCCATGTTTTTTTTTCATTGCATTGTCTGCAGACACAAGAGTCACATAGGAAGATGCACCTCTTGTGCATAGCATAAATCAATAGATTTTTCCATTCTGAAGTCTTTTTTTCCCAGGTCAGGACTGTGAAACAGCCATGTTATTATTCCAGACAGCAGAGAGATAGCTAGGTTTACATCTTGCCTCTAGGATGCAGCCACTTGCACCAAGCCCTAAGGTGCATGCAAAATGGTTGCCAACTAAGTGACATGCCTGCAATACCATCCCAGCCTCCAAACTTACGCTCTCACTGCTCCCATCCCACCTGTGCTATACATAAGGGCAGATAATATCTTTTAGAAATAAAGCATTGGATAGGAGAAAAATGTGTGGCTCAAGAGTGTGACCTTAAGTTATAGGATGGGTTGCAGTAAAGGAAAACAAAACTTCTAGTGCAAAAGGCACTAGAAAAAAAAAGGCATTTGGGAAGAAGAGAGACTGAGGGTGCCAAAGAATGTCTGAAGAAGGAAGAATTCAAATGATATGGTTAATTGGAATGTAAAGCTTGAAGGGTAAATCATTGACCCATGGGAATTTCCCCTTAGCTATGACACAGCAGGGACGTATCCCACAGCTCTCTCAGTGCAGGTATTTCCAGCTAAGCCATCATAACACTCCTTGTAAATCAATTCCAATTTAATGCTCATTTAAGATGTTAAATAAGTGGTCTTTGCATTCACAGGGTAGAAACTCAAAACTATTTGTGGAACTGGAGTGGCACATTTCACTGAGATTTAGTGAAACAAAATGCAAAGGCTTTCTCTTTTTCTTTCTTTTTTTTTTTTTTTGTAATTCTGAGTTACCACTCAACTGGTTCATCTGCTCATGTCCAAAGATGGGAAACACTTTTTTTCTATGAAGATAAATGACCCATACAGGCGGGAGCAAGTGCTGCAGAGCAGTAGAAATCTGTTCTACTTGAAGCATTCCATGGTCTTTATATGGCTTAATATTTTGCAGTATTCGTGCTTATTGCCAAATGTAACTCCACATTTCAGTTACAGAAACAGAACACACAAGTCAAAAATGGCTTTGCAGTGTTTGCAAATTGTCAGATACATACTTATGTCCTAAACTGAAATATATCCTGAAATTGAAACATCTGGAGTTCTGGACACGTGTTATTTTGGCTATCATGTTTTAGAAGATATATAATCAGAAATGCTGCTGCAGTTTCCTACTAATATGGAAATATGCATATGCTTCACTAACTCAGGGTTACACTGGATTGTAGCACATCTGTAACATAAAGCCAGTAATACGGCTACAGCTCCAGCAAGCCTGGGATCAACTATTTTGGTGACCCCTGTGAAGGTGTTTATGAAAATATCTGCTTGTAAACATAGATAACTGGAGCACTCTGCGATTCCAAATGATAACTGTCCTGACACTAAAAAAGTGAAGATTCCTTTTTGACTGTTAAAATGAATAACGATGACTCATTTTTAACAGAAAGCTGTCATATTTTTCAGATCCCTAAAGGGAAAGTTTTCCAGAAGTTGTTCCATTGCTTCAAGTGCCACTTTTATAATATTATTTGAAAAGAGTTACTGTTAATGCATCTGCACGTTGCTTTTCCTATAGAACCTCTAGGCACTCTGGTAATGTCATTAGATTAAACATCAACTGCATGAACAGAATATATGTTTTTCCATTTATGTCCTGAGAGAAATTCAGTTCGACTTTTTGTGGGTTAGGAAGCTGAACTGAACCAAAGCAGATGAGGTCCTGCACACACACAGCAGAAGCAGCAGATTTCTTCACACAGTCACAGCTGCATCAGAATCTAAGTATCTGATGGTTGGTGTGAGGAAAGTACTCTTCTCTGCAGAGGCACAGAATACACATTTAGAAGTGTTTTATTATAAGATTCTGTCATGGAGGAACAGTGAGAAGAATTATGTTGGAATTGCCTGGGCAAATACTCACTGCATTTTAATAAATCTCCCTTTGAAACAACAACCTTGTGCCAGCTTAAACCACACCAAGAGAATGGAGGCACACAAAGCCTATGGCTACAATTTTGCTTTAATAATTTTAATTTTCAACACAATAATCTTATTGTTATCTTTGTCAAAATAAACCATCTGAAGTATGCAGAAAAGGCACTTGAAGGCACTCAGCTCCCAATGCTGAATACTCTTCACCACATGCTGCTGGTTTGTTATGTTCTTTTTCCACTGAGATACTTATTTTAGAAGTGGTGCTTTTTTATATATGAAGAGGAAATGCCTGAGCTTGCACATGACTTCCAACAGACAGAAGATAGGAGGGTTTTCGGGGAAGAACGACTGATTTCATTTGCTGTAATATTTGATTTTAAATGAGAGATCAAAAAAAAATCTAAATTTATTATAAGTGTAACTCTATGGAAATTTCCACGTGGGGCTTCAAAATGCCACTGTAGCCATCCAAACTAAAATCTCATCTTAATCAGACTGGTCAGCAAAAATATCCTAAATTGGTTTGTATTTTTTTTAAAATAACCCCCTTTTGCTGCTAGAGGGGAACTAATGGAGTGCAAAGCCATATGCAATTCAAACCTCTTTGTACGTTTCCTTGTTTTCCATTAGGCCTGCCAGCTCCCAATTCCAATCTAAGTAGGGCTCCCTTCTCTTACCATCATCAGCTTGTTCTACTGCTGAATCTAAAAATAAAAGCACCATCTTGCACATAAGGACCAAGGTTGTATATGGACTTTCAGCCTCTTAAATATGCCAGTGCAATAGCAGCTTTCACATAATCAAGGCGAGTGCCAAGGAAGCAAAATGGAGATAAAGTCTTCTTTGCTTCTGACAATTTATATCTTGCTCAGCAGTCCCAGCCAGCAAGAAACCTGCTTCTCCTTGCAGCAGACAGCACATGGATGTGCAGCTGTCTGCTTGTGGAAGCAGCACAGTAGCTGATGTAACTTCTTGGAAAAACACATCAATGCAGGTCATGATTTCATTTTCTTTCCAGCTGCTACTGCCACAAGTGTGGGATTCACATGAAGCAGGTGTGTTGTGCATGATGCGAACATCACGATGGTCATGCACGCTCGCTCTTTGTGTTTCTGAAATCTGACCATTACTTTCCTCCCCACGCTGTGCGGATTCTTATAATGAATTCTGGTGCATGAACATCTTCTCAGCTTTCTCTTTTCCCGAAGAAAAAAAGTGTCTGCTGTCCTCAGATCCCTAAGTTCCAGTCCATTGAGAAACTCTACAGCACTGTGCTTATCTGTGGGCATTTTTTAGATGCTGCTCTGTTACTACAAATAGATGTTTTACGATCAGTAATTATGATGTTGCAGGAAAAACATCAGACAAATCCCTTAACGTCTCTCAAAAATCTAAAAACTGGATATTGTCCTTGATGAGAACTAAAATACTCCCAATGCCTCTTAGTACTATAAATCTGCCTAGGTGAATTTGTCATATAAATTAAACTATTTCATTAGAATATAGCTTTGAAATTTGCATTCTCAAGCATATTTTTCCCCTGCAGAGTGTGTTATGCACTAATATTCATTTCTTTGCAAGAGACAAGTGGTCAGATTAAGTGAAATTTGACACAAGCTTCTTCACTACTTGTTTAGAACTGCCTAAAGAAAAATATTTTTTCTACTTCTTAAGCACTTTTGGGTTCTAAATGCAAGACTAAATTACAGTTAACTTTTCTTCCTTTTCTCCTCTCCTCTCCCAAGTTATCAATAGAAGAGCAAGCTGCAGAAAAGCACTGCACACACACTGATCTGAAAACAAACTAAATAAAGGCTGCAATGCACATTCACTGTTTTTGTAGGGTTACTTACACAGTTCAAATGATTTAGATAAATGATCAGAAAAATTTATGAGGTCTGAAAACTGACTTTTGATGGTCACCCATGTCTAGATATCTTGCTACTTTTGTCTGCATAATTAATTTCAATGTTATTAACTTTGTTAGTATATTCCTCTTTATACTTACATTTCCAAGACCATAACGATGTTGGCTTTTTCTTCAAAGGCATCTACACACTGCACGAGCTTTGGGTGATGTAGACAGTTCATGATGCTGATTTCATCCCTTATGTTTTCTTTTTCCTTTGCAGAATAAGCTTTGAAAAACTTTCCTGCCCACACTTTTCCAGTCTTCTTTTCAACAAGCCTAAAGACTTGTCCAAACTTCCCCCTGAAAACATATGTCTAATTCCATAAAATGTTTTCACAGCATATTGTCCACCATGACCTATACCATTTTACAAGAGATTCCAGTGCAACCACATCTGTCTGAAATTAAAAATGCTGCCATATCGAGTACTATTCCATACTGATTTTATGAAAAATAATCTACAAGAAATTTTGACCAGTACCTTATTTAGAGAGATTCCAGTTATACAACTAGCTTCTTCTATACCACAGGATTCAAAAAATGGACGCCTAAAATCAGGCTTTCATTCATGCACCTCTAGTTTTTCTGCACACCTTTTCCTATAGGTCATACACCTCTGTAGGGCAGCAGAGAGGAAACATCTTTGCAACTACATGAAATATCAAGATGCAGGTGAAATTAGAATTTGAATGTAAGAGTCTCAAGTACATTTAATTCTCCTCGTTGTGTAAGTACAATTGCTCTGTGTGATACGCTGAACAATTAGAAGTGACAGATCTGTTAAGTGAAGCATACACCTTCAGCACCACCAGCAGCACAAATCGCTCAAAGATTACCATGGCATGCAATTCACATAACCACGAGTTTGAGCACTGAGAAACACAGCCAGGCTAATCACTGACCTTCCCTGAGCAATTCTATTAATGCTCTTGGGATTATGACCACTGTCAGCAGAGATCCTAGCCTGGGGGCACGATAATCTTGTTACCACTAATGGGTATAATGGAAATGTAAGTGCACAGCATGTTCTTTTTTCAGCTAGACTTCAGAGCACTGAACAATGAACGAATCCTCTCATTTTATTCTTATGTGGGCTCAATTTTCCTTGCCAGAAATGCATGTAATGTCTATTTAAAAATATCGATTAATAGGAATAAAGGGTCTTTATGTGTTGGAGGCTGACATATATTAGAATCTATTTTTACAGCAGCAGAGGAGCCCTGCTGGAATGCTAGGAGCGCAAGACCATCAGAGTGAGAGCGCCTGAACTTTACAATTGCCTGGTAGCTTGGAAAACATGCTGTCTTTAAAGACACAATGAAGTACTTACGATCCCAGTCTTTCTTCAATGTTATAGACATCTGAAACTTTTTGTTCAGTGTTGATAGTAACTGTCCGATAGTTGACCTCTGTTTCTTTCCCTTCTACAAATAAGAATTAAGGAACATGATTAAAACCTCCATAAAACATGAATTAAAATTACACTTTTTCAGTTGTTCCGATTAAAATATGAAATTCTTACCATCATCGGATAGCTCTGCTTCCTCCTCTTTAAGTTCTTCTATGAAGAGAATAAAGACACAAATAACTCATTAAATAGGATATGGTACTTAAAAATAACTGCCAAATTATTCACAGTAACACATGTAACTGGTAGACTCTATGGCTAAGTGTCACAGACAGTCAGGGAATCTGTAGATTAATTTTATAATGAAAATCTCTTCACCGCTTCTTCACTTCCATTAGTTAAGTAGTCTGAATCTAGTCACTGCTTCTTGATAAATGAAGTTCATGTGTTTTGTAGTGCTTGGCTGTTTTACCTCCCTACCAGAAACATGAGCATACTCAATCAATTCAAAGTCACCTAATAAATTGCTTTAGGAATGCCTTAGTGAAATAGAAAATAAATTAAATATATTAAAATCAATAACTTCACTTCTTATTTGATGACAAATCCTCTTCTGGCTTTTCAAAGCAGTTTTGCCATTGCAAAACCAAGAGGAAAGCACGTTCATACATAAAACAATTTCCTGCACAGCATGCAGACACATTTTTCAGACTTGAGACAACTAGAAAATTTGGAGAGCGTGCACCTTCCTGAGCATGACTGAACTTTGAAATTGATGATGTCCAAATGGAGACTCCATTCTGCAGTACTCAAAGGCAGGCAGAGATGTTAGCAAGCCCAATGACACAAGACAGTGAAAGCTGGCCTGAGTGTCCCTATGTGATTTTTTCATTCTCATGCACTTAAACTGTCAGTAGGTTTTTATGTTATTCCTTACGGTGCCTGCAAGTATCAGGCCATTGCTGGAATGTCATTATACATTACTTACAGTGCTTGGACTTGCTCCTAAGACTTGTGGCTATGGCCAGCAGTTTGAGCAACTGCAAAGGCAGTTCCAGAAACCTGAACAGCTCTCCCTGTTGCTGACTAAGCTGCAGTTTTTCACTGTAGAGCGCAAGCCCAACCAAGTGATTTATCCCCACGGTGTCAACCAAGTTATTTTATGAAACATTAATGCAACACTCTGGATGCCATTGTGAACTTTAGAGTATAGAGCTAGGAGCAGTAGATGATGAGAAAGCAACAGAAAGAAAAAGTGAAGGGAGCACAGATAACTGGTCTGATATGGGCATCACCTATCCAACACATAAAGCTGCATCTGTAGTTTGGTGGCAATGTCAGTCAGGTCTATAATCTGCTCCTAAATCCCTCCTCTCTTTTTGCAGGATTTGCAACCCTTGTATGTCCCAGCACAGAGTTGCTGCTTTGCAGTCATTTACCAGAAGAGCAGGGAGGGAAGCAGAGCCCTCCCCATGCATGGGTAGCTGTCCTCAGATCTTCCTCAGCTAGAAAGCACACTTGCAGAGAGCACATCACATTTTCCTCCCCTTTTAAGGGCTGCATAAGGGAGCTGATCCCAACCTTGCTGCCAGCTGTAAGTGTCTGCCAAATAGTGATTAGACAAAGAAGTAAATTCCCTGTTCTGAAGTGACACGATATTGAAGACATGAACTGGAAACATTTTGGTCCACCAGTGGAAGCTTAAATTAAATAAATGGAATATATCTGAGCCTGGTAAGCTCTGAGTAGCTGTGCTAGAAACTTTCCCAGAAGTGAGTCATTGGTACCAAGTTTTCCTCAGACATGGCAATGTCTACTTTAACATGTTCTGACTTACAACTTTATTTCAAAGTTGCTTTCTTGAAATTAACAGTGAAGAGTTACACACCTTTCTTCACTAGGATTTTGTTGGGATTGCTGATATGTGCGGGCCACCTCAGCGTGAAAATTACTAATCACTCTTTCTGACAGTAATGGAAAATCCCCTGTTACTCAGCTAAGTGTTTACATAGATGACAGTTTAATGTCCTGACTTTCAGAGTTGCAGAACACATGCATTTTCCACTGCTTCTAATTAAAGCTATACTCATGCACTAGAAAAATCATGCTCTATGTGACTTGTTCTTTCTTCACACTAACTGTAGCATCAAGATAGAAATCAAGAAGCCCTGGAATTGAGAACACAAAGACGACTCACCCTCTTGCAAACAAAATGCAATTCTGTCTCACCCAAAGTAACATTATGTTGTTAAAAATATACTTCACAATTTGTACACTCTACAGGCTCTTTGTATTAAATCTATGTTTAAAAAAACAACAACAACAAAAAAAACCAACAGTCTGTCTTAAGAAAAATAGCTTGTTTGCTTTGGTCCTGTACATATATAGCTTGCTCTAGGGAAAAGTCAGGTCCCCAACTATAAAAGATGTTCACCCTGTAACTGAAGAAAGAGGGCATTCAAGCATAGGGAATTTTATTATGAAGAGTTATTACTATCTCACTTTCTTTCAATTTTATTGCTACTCTTAATGTTATTTTTCCCTCTTTGAAGAGAATTTGCATCTTGATTTGCATCAGATACTAAATCTTTATAATAGAGGAAAGTAATTTCTCAGAATTCATCCAAGTCAGCACTCAAAGAGTGCAATGGAAGATATCATCCCAAGGATTACCTGTGACACTCAAAACTCTAGAGCTCTGCGTACACAATAAAGGAAGGAGTGGCACACAGGCCACTCCTCAAAGACCAGAAATATGGAAAAAAGCATCATTTAGGTGCCCAGTTCTGGGATTTTCAGTGCAGTAGGACTATGAATGTGATTCTTGTGCAGTAGGTAGATGTGGATTTGCACAGAAATCTACATGCAATATCTATTATGTCAAAAATAACATCGACTTCTTTTTCATGTGTTTGAAATATTTGTACAAATTTCAGAATACTTTCTAAAATGTGACAGCTCTTCCCATTATCCCTTTGAGAAGATGATAAGCAAACAGTAAGAGTCAAGGGATACTGAACTGTACTTTAACATGTGTGTGTATCTGGAATAAAAAATATTTTTGGCACACATACAATGTTGCAAATTCAACAAGTTGAGTGGGATGCAAGTCTTGAATTCACAAAATCAAAAGTAGTAGGAGCAACAGAGCAGAGGTGCTCTACCATGCTGGCATCTCTGCACCTACGTACAAGGCACTCAATTTCTGTTGTGTATTCAGTGCTTGGCTAGCAGCAAGCAAATCTATTTTGCAAAGCAAATTTCTTACAAATTCTCTTAACTAACCTTCTTGTTTCTCTCCAACTTTTACCACCTCAGATTCTTGACTGGGCTCACTGATGCCGTACACGTTAGCAGCTCTCACACGGAATTTGTACTCTCTGTCAGCCTGCAGGTCCTGCACATTGAAGGACGTGCTGCGGCAGGTAGTGAGGTCTGTCCATTTGTTATCCACTGAGTTCCAGATCTCCACAGTGTAGGACTGCACTGCGCTTCCTCCATCGTAAGAGGAGCCATACCATGAAAGAGTGAGGGAGGAGCTCCGTATGTCTGATGCACAAGGTGTTCCAGCAGGTGGGTCTGGTTTATCTGTAAAAACACATACACAAAGCATGTTAGATGCAATCGTAAGTGTAAGAGGCAGGATTTCTATTAGGGGATTACTGGCCCTAGCTAACAGCCCCTTTCCTTCCATACCATTGCTCTGCTTCAAACATTTGTACTGAGTACACCTACAGCACAGGCAGATAGAGGCACCTGAACTAGCAAATACAAATGCCAATCCCATTTGGGCTGTTCAGTCCCTGGGAATCTTGCTAAGCTGTGCTAAAGCCTATCACCCTTCAAAGCTATCATTACAGGAACTACTGAGACTAAAACCAGTCACTGATCTCCTGGCATATATTGAAAGAAAATCGCCCTCACAGATGTCAAAGGGTGATGACTGCCAATAACTTATTGAACTTCTTCGCCTATGAGGAGATTTTAGAAGCCCAGTGTGCTTTTTTTTTTTTTTTGGAAAGGAATTCAACTTAGAATGCATCATTTAAATGTTGAGATTTTTAGATCACGAACATTTTGGAAATTGCTGGGAGGTGGAACATAGAAACTTGAAACTTCATTTTCTAACTTAAAGGCTTGCTCAAACAGTCCTTCGCATGGCTAGAGCCAATACCACTAGAAACTGGTGTGCAGATGAGCAACCAGCTATGTAGGCATCTGACAGTATAAAAACCTTGAAGTTATGTGACTTTTTCAAAACAAAGTTTAATCAGCTATTGAAATGAATTTTCTCCTAAGAGAGAGAGAAAAAAATAAATTCTAAAAAAAAATAACTGATTAAAAAAAGAGTTATGGAAGTTAAGCACTTTGAAAGACTTAAAGGAAACAAAATATCTTCTCAGGGAATAATCCTCTCAGAAGTAATCTAGCAAAACCTACAAAATAATGATGATGTTGATCTGGGTGAACTAGTGGACAGCGGTTGAATTAAAAATCATGGGATGGGATAAAATGACAAGAAAAAAAAATAGAAAGCATGTTATATTACAAACAGCTGTTGCAGTGGACACTGAATGATAAAATACAACTCCTTTTTTTTTGTTGTTTTGGTAGAACGGCTAATGGACGTTATTACATTTTCCTTAAGAGAGGCAGAGTTACCAAACCTGCCAAAAAATACAGCCAATTTCTCAGCAACAAAAACAGCTAAATACTGGTGAAAATTGATGTGGATTTTGATCAAAACTTTACAGTGGTGGACTATATATCAGTTATCTCTGAAATTATCATTCTTAGGGAAATCACTGAGCAGACAGAAGTGGCCAAAGTTTGCCACAATCGTGCCTTTGGTTCTTGGCCTGAAAGACCTCTCCGGCTCCTGTGGTTTTGCTCACAGAGAGGGAAAATAGGATAGTCTAATCTGACCAAGACAGTTAAACATCATTTCACTGTTTGGAACAGGGCCATCATCTTCCTACAGAGTTCCATAGACAGTGATTTCCTGCAAAAGTCTTCTGCTGTCAGCTGTCGCTGAATACCCACCTCCCCCCACGGCTTAAATATATTAGGAAATGTATACATAGAATTTTTAAGAGTGAGGGAAAACACTGGGTAGTAAGACAGGAGATGAGCACCAAGGCTTTGTAGATGGCTTCATCATGACGATGCCCAGGTGGAAGGGAGATTGACGGACAGAGCAGAGGTTACCTGGCAACATGTAAAACACTATTCCACTAAGAGTCATTATTATACTGTACATCATTTGTTAAACAACATAGAGACAAGATGTCCTTCACCTCTAAGGGCTTATTGCCCTGCTTAGATGTCTCGTATTACTGGCCTCACACTGGCAAAATACAAGGGACAACTAACAAGTACAAACTTCATAGAATCATAGAATAACAGAATGGCCTGGGTTGAAAAGGACCTCAAAGATCAACTAGTTTCAATCCCGTTTCTGTGGGCAGGCTTGCTAACAAATTTATAGAGGACAGGTTTAAGAGTACAGAATCACAGTCCCCTGATGTGTGAAGAGAAGCAGCCCTCTTCCCTGGAACAGTCCTGCCCAGCCTCCTCAGAGTGGCAAGAAGTGAGAGTCTGGTGCTCACATTCAGTTTAACCACCCTTTCAAAGTACTGCATCAGGATCCAGAGAACTGCTTGCATGGCACACGTGGATAATATGTTTTCAGTCAACTGTTTGTCACTACAACTTGTTATCCATGGAGACCTTGTAGGGGACAATTCTCTTAAAAATCTGTTCAGAAGAATATTCAGCTGTATGTCATATTTTCCTCCCATAGAATCACAATTGCATCATCTGAGGTTGAAGATATAAGGACTTGGATAACTAACAGCTGACTTAACCTAAATACAAGCAGAACAGTGCAGCTCCTGATAGCAAGGGGAAAATGCTTTGAAGAGTAAACTAAGCCAGTAGTGTATCATACACCAGAGACGTCTGTTTGGATTTGTCAAAGCAGCACAGGTTTTTTGACATCTGCCATGCACACAGAGGAATGTGGGCAATATGGGTTTATTTTAAAGGAAAAAAAAAGAAGTAGCTTGCTCCAAAACTAAGCCCTGTTTTAAGAGATAAGGCTAGGTTATGCAGTTCTATACATTTGATAGCTTCTGACTAAAGCTCTACGCTGATTTCTACAGTGAAGGAGGAAAGAATGCATGTTTTTTTGCAAAGCACAACAGCCTGCTTCCCCTGCAGGACAAGAAAATATTGTCTCTTTGCTGACTTTCAGCACATTGCTACTCCACATGAAGCTCTGGGCACGCATACCAGCATCCTAAGGCACAGTTAATTTGGTGGTCTCTCTTTCCGTGACTCACCTGGATAATGGCAACACATTTGGTCACCACAGGTTGCAAAAGCAAGGCTTAAGTATGTGAGCAGTGGGAAGAAAACATTCATGGCTGAGGGGATGTCAGCTGTCAAGAAAATGCTACATGACTTTAATTTAATATCTACCAATCTTGAGAATATTTCTCCTTCTCTAATATATTTTTTTTTTCCAGTAAGAAAATAAGTTAACCTTCAACCTTGGCTGGACTTGCTTAAGCCAGAAAGATGCACTTTTGATTTGATACCTACCATGTACTGCGGCTCACAGATCTGCTTAGTGTATACATACAGAGGTAGTAGCTGCTATGGGAGATCATAAACAAGTAAGAAATCCTAATCTTTGCTCTTTCTTAATATGACAGATGTATATATAGCATTTTAACATGGTTAAAAATTATTTTATATCAGACTGGACGGTATTCCACAGCTCTACATATTCAGAGAATTTGCAGATGGTCTCTCCATGTGTCTGTTTTGTTTCTTGATAGTTTATTCCATGGGGATTTTAAAGGTTACTCTTTACTCATCTGTCTGTATTGAAAGCTAGGATATTTTGCCAAACTACATTCCCTTCTGGATATGAAATATCTATCAGCACAATTAACTGCTTCCAATAAAAATATCCAGTGGACTGAGTCAGGGTGTGGAAATCTAGCACAGTTCCCAATTTTGTCCTTCTGTTTTGTTTCTTAGTGCACCATTCATGTCCTTGAGCTGCCCGTTTTCACTATTACATTTGTTCATCGTGTGCAGTCTTTTACACCCAGATACATCACACTTAGGCTTGTATTACAAGAACTTTACATAGACTTCATTAGACAGCAGTTCCATTCTTGCTGTTCTGTGCTAAACCATAGCTTCAAGCCCAAATGTGAACTAGAAACAAGTGAGTACGCTGAAAAATACACTGCTCCTTGTGAGAACCTCCATAGGAATATACTTGTAGGGGGAGACATTCATTTAAAACATCAGTATCTAACTTCAGCTTCACTACTGTACGCAGCAAAAGAGAACATGTATGCTCATCATCAGATGTCTTATCTATGCAAAACCAGGGGCATTTCAGTCTTGGCCAGTTTGCATCATACATATAACACCAAAGACATAGCTATACTTTACGGTGTTCTGGATGGTCCCCATCAATTGGCTGTATCCAGACCTGCTGAACTTGGTCATTACCCTAACAACTCCACCTTCCTTTGTAGCAGAAAGTTCTTACACTTCTTTTACTAGGATGAGTGTTCACCTTACTTGCCTAATAGAATAACTGCAAAAGTGAACAAGGCAAGTTGGAGGCTGGACAGCTACATGTCTCAGGCACGAAGCTCTCTAGGTAATCTCTTTAGGGTTACCAGCAGGGTTGCCCTGAACTGGCTCACAAAGGCCAGCTGCAAGTGAAAGAGACAGACAATCAGCTAACTTGGCCTCCAGCCTGCCCTAGGGACTCTTCTGCACAGATGCATGGAGACTGCATACAGTCACTGGCACTGACAGCACAGGGGAAACAGCAGCAGCAGCCCCTGTGTACTACAGACTGTGCACAAGGAAGTAAGAAGAGAGTGGAGGTGATGTCAAAGAGGTTGTCTGCTCTCCTCCCTTTGTGCTCCAGCAGCTAGGCACAGATTAGAAAAGAAGGTACTTCACAGCCAAGGGAGACATAAATTACAACTACCCCAGAGCAAGGAGGGGCAGACGAGGAGGCCAGATTCCACTTGATTCTCTGTGGAACACTTTCTGCAGGGCAGATGGCAAAGTCATGAGCTGGCTCCACATGAAATGTATAAGCCACATTTAAGACCATACTGGGATTGAAACAAGTGCTTCTTTCTTAGTCCCAGATTGAATTCAGCTGCTTCCTTCCTCAGATTCTCAGAAATACTCTGGTAAACAGGTTTGGGTATCTATCCGGGAGTAATCTTTAATTATTTTTTATTTGTATACTATGATAAGCATAAAGCATATGTATGCACAGTGTTTATCATAGAACCAAATTTAACTTGAGGCCCTTGTCTTCTTCAGTAGTCTATAAACCCAAATTCCTCCTCCTAAGAAACTTTCTCCTTTCCTGCATAGGAGGCAAACCCCAGATCATACAGGGAACCCACCTAATGTGAAACTGTGCTACCCAGATTTTCACTGACTTCTCAACGCTGCTCAGTTTACAGAGCCTGCAGAACACAAGCTCCACTCCAGGAGACCAAAAAAGGCAGTGTTCTCCTTATCTAATTCAGAGTGCAGGGAAATGGTGACTGCTTGCTGCTTGATGTGAGGGTCAGCCCAAGCCCAAGCTAGGCTCCAGGGCTTGCTGCATATTAGAAGCTCACAGGGCTATGCTGCTCTTTTAAGCTGTTGCAGTAGAAAGCCTCTGGAAATGCAGAACAGTATAACTGCAGTCCCTGAAAAGATTTATTTTCCTTTTGCTGACAGAGCCAGCACCAAAGCAATGTCTCTGTAGTAGTTTTCTTTATCTGTTCTCAAAATTGGTTTAGTTTCTTCCTAAACCCAGTTATCGTATTACTGTGTAATACTATTATTAGCTATTGTGATATTTGTCTGCCAGATAAAGAATAGACAGAAAGAAACAATTTAATTCCATTCCACAGGCTGTTTAGCCAGAGAAGGTATTTAATATGCTGCAAAAGCCAGTTGAACACTGTCCATGCCGACAGCACTGGCAGAGCCTTCATTTGAAATTCATCAGCAGGAGAAAAGCGAAACCATAAAAGGCCATAAATGAACTCTGCATTATTGCTGACAGAGCTTGGGGTCATGGCAGACTTCTCTGCTGTGCTCGGAAAAGTATGCCCTGCAGATTTTTTTTCCAAGGGAGGGAAGTGCTATAAGTAGAGAGATTGTTACCCCTTTCTACCTTATACAACCTTATATATAGGTTTAACATAAACCAGAAAAAATTCCTGCATTCTCCCACAAAACAGCACAAGGGAAGATGAAATTTTCTCATACTGGAGCAGCTTCTGCAGCAGGAGCCAAGGACCTCGTGGATAAGGTCCCTTAGCCCAGGGGATTTCCACAGCTTCAGCTCTGTCAGAGTTTGAAATTCTCCTCTCCTCTTTAATACATACAGCAGACTTGAGCTGCCCTTCACAAATTGGCCCTTCCCCACAGCCCTCATTGTTATTTGAACACTGCATTTTTGAGACCTGTGGATAAAGTAGCTGATGAACACAGGTGGCCTGAAGCGCTGCTTTTGTGTTGTTTTTTCCTGCTATGCCAGTGGGGTAACTGAGGCATGCAGGAGTGCCATGACCTTGCACAAGGACATGCAGGAGAACGGAGCTGGGAATGAAACCAGAGCTCAGCACTCCTACGCATATGCCCTCAGCACAAGAACATCTCCTTCTGCCATGGGCCTAATGGAACAAACAAATATATAATGCATTCTCAGGAGCCCATTTTCTAAACCATCTGCTCTGTGCCTGAGTCAACAAGCTATTCAGATTACTCATGTGCTACATGTTGGGCAGCAGGCTTGATAATTGGTTGAATGAGAACTCTGATAACCTGTCCACTGAAAGGCAAGGTGAGTTTTAGGACTTGCCCCTGTGTGACTGTAAGCTGATTCCAAATCTTTGCAGTGTGAGTTTAGGACGCACTGATATTCCTAGTAATGGCAGATAAAATACAGGAAGCTTGAGAATATTTCCTTTTCTATGACATTACCTTTACTTCACTGGAAAGAATAAATGAAGATAAGTATGAGGAAAAAAAACTTAAGCAGAGTGTTCTATTGGAATTTCTCCTAGCAGAAATGACATTGAAACTAAATGGCCCTTCAGAGAATAAAGGGATCAGTGTACCAGCACTGATGGATAAGGCAACGTAAGCTGTTTGTCCTCTGTATGCTCTAATCTTACAACCATAATTTAGTTTTGGTGTGGCTGCAGAGCTGGGCCACCAAGCATTGGAGGGGAGACTTGACAGTGAGAATTACAACACTTCTGAGCTACAGCAACAGAAACAAAATCATCAACAGTGTAAGACATGTCTTCCTCAGCTATCAGTCTAAGAGCCTTTTAACCAGAAAACTGGTGACAAAAATCCTCAGCAATCCAAAGGAATTTAAAAGGTGAAAGATTAGAGGTCAAATCCACCCACATACTGTTAGGAAATCCACTGCATTCTTGGACACTAGATGTAAACAGGGAATCACATGGTTCCAGCAAGATATAATCTGATGCTCCTCAAAAGAGACTGAAAAGTGTTTCAGAAGCAGTCATGTTAGAGCTTTTGAGCTGCCTTATTTTCTACTGATGTTTCTGTGGTTGCCCTGCTTCACTGATGTCTGCACTTGCTTTGCCAGATAGAGAGTACTGTATCTGGCACTACTGGATGGACTCACCAAGCAGCTAGCCCCGAGCCAGACCTCTCAGGCACTCTCAGAAATGCTGATAGTGCCACTGTTAACTGATGATTATGCCACTACATTCCTTATAATAGAGTTTAAGGGTAAAGAACTAATGCTAGTACAGCTATATTCCTTGCTGAATCAGAACCAACTCCTTAATATAAGTTTACCACTATACTCACTGACTACTGGAGTTAGTGATAATGTATTCTTACGCAAATTCTCAAGTTAATTTTTTCGTTTTTGCTTGGAAGACTCTGTTCACACAGATTCTGCTGAAGGCATGGAAGGAAGTTTTGTCACAAAATGTAACTTCTCTTTCCTAACTCAAGTAGGGAATCACAGCATCTCACAGAGCAGCAGATATTAATGAAGTCATATTATACTACTTGCACACCTATATGGAACACAGGTGTATATATGCTTATATATACAGGTGTATATACTTATATATAGGTATACTTAAGATCTAGGCTCATTGCTGATACCAGAAGTATTCACCAAGCACATCAATACCCCTGTATACCAGGCAAGGAAACATTAAGCATTTAGCCCCAAATCACACAAGCAGTTTGCAGCATGGCTGCCAAATGCACCACTTATTCTCCTTGACCAATTCTCCTCATTAAATACTGTTGTTCATTTTACTCTTTGTCACAGTATCCAGCTTTAGCTAATATGAAGACTGAGTTCCTTTTTCAAAAATGGTCGCAGACTGGGGCATTCCTGTCGCACAGCTAAAATGTTCAGAAACAGCACTTTGATATATTTACCCAGATACAGTCAATAAATGGCATGAAAGGAATGAATATTCCCTGCTATCACCACAGAGTGAGGGCTCTGCCTGTCCTAAATCAGTCCTATCATACATTCAGCTCTTCACTGGCTCATCTAATATGGCTTTGGCAACAGAAGTTCACTTTAATCTGATACAGTGTCTGCTGTGAATCATTAGCTCAGTCCCACACCAGGATGATTTGGATTTGGAGCAGAAACATGCTGCAAAAGTCTCCCTAGAGATATGTTTCAACTAATGGAATTGCTTAATTGAGAGAGCTAATTTTGACAATAGAGAAAAACTCAACACGGGCATTTTGAGAACAGTCTGTTCTTTAGGAGCAACTTGGATGTCTTCTACTTCAGGTCTCTCAGTATTATTAGTGACAATACAGGCACAAAGTTGCAAATGGAGTCAATGATAAACTCAAGACTTCAGCCCTGAAGCTCAGTTTGTGCTCATCATCACACCACACTGCCAATCAGTTAACATGGATCTCCTCAAACTTTATATTTGTGCATAGGTTGAGTGGATTGCAAGCAGCTTACTCTGGAGGCTGAATTTAATAGATAATTGATATCCATAGATACTGATTACTGGTTTGACCAATGAACTCATAGATATCCATTTTAATTGCAAAAAAAAAAAAAAATCTTTAGAACAAAGTTGGGATTCTTTCAAGTGTTTCTTTTCCCAGTAAGTCATACACTCTTCAAACTCTGAGTGTCAGAATTGCAGCTCGGGTTAGATCAGCCTGCAGTTGAAGTCTGATCGCTAGCACTAGGGCTTTCTCCATGTTATGAATATGGGAGAGAGGGCATGTTTCTTCCCAGTACTTTGGACAGAGCAGGGAGAACAGACAGGAGAGAATTCAGATATAAGGATGTGCATTGCTATACTGAGTTCGCACATTTTGCATACTTAGAGAAGTACAGCTTTCCATTCTGACCAGAGCTTTGGAGAAAAGACAGTACCTTCCACCGTTTCAAAGTGCAAACAGGGTGAAGGATTTTTCTCAGCAGTGAGATTCAAACCTACTTCCTAGAAGGGAGACATTTTTACCACCCTTTCCCACATTTTTGGATACCCAGATGAAAGAATCTGGCCTTAAAATGCATATGAAACAAACTAGGAATCCTGAGCCCTTGTCATGTTGTTGGTAGTGCTGACATCAGTGAGACATCTCACTGAAGAGCTTGGCAATTTTACAAAAGGGAATTCATTCTTTTCAGTTGGATCAGATAGCTTGTCATCAGCCAAAACGCATGGCAAACTTGAACACATTGTAAGGATTCTTCACTCAACTCGCCCTAAAGCATCTCTGTGAATCCCACTGTTCTCTGGCACATTTCTCACTTACGGAAAGGCAAAGCAGGAGGCTGAGATGAAGCTTTATAAGGTTATAGAATTCAAAGACTTTCAAACCAATTAACTCCAACGGATATAAAACAGTGACTTATATAATGATGAGGCAACGTTCAGTTAATGACAAGATCATAGGAACTGTTGGACCAGTTCAGCTAGAAAAAAATCCATCTTGCCCAATAACCTCCTACATTTAGCAGCCTGCAGCAGCTGCCCAGAAAAGAGTAATAAAAAGGGAAATGTGAAGAGCAAATGATCTCCTGCCATACCTCTGGCTGTTAGTCAGTTGTGTCGGGGCTTAAGTCACAAAAGCTGTAGCCAGAATAATATATACGATGGTTATTTGAGGACCAGTTCTTCATGGTGTTTATTTTTAACCTAGCTATACTTCTGACGTACAGCCTACTACTGGAAGGAGTGATACGATTTGTGCATATATCATGCAAAAATGCTTACTCTATTCTCTTCTGTTCTCATGTTCTAAGGCATGCTGCTGGCATCTACTTGATATTTGTACACATTTATTATTTTTAACTGCGCCCATGCCAGAGATTAGGCAAAATAAATCAATAATCAGGTGGCCTGCTTTGAAAATATTCAGTAGTGTGCAACTGAAGATATTCTCTCTTTCATAGTGGTTGTTGTAACCGAAAACATGATTCTACTCATTAAACTTTGCTCACTGTCCACTGTATCGCTGGAAAGAATTTCCAGACCAATTTGGATTAGTGGTGTTTTGCCATGGATTTTACTGGAGTCAGATTTTTACCTTTGGCATTATGCACAGTTGCTTACTTACTCGCTAGCCCACCATCTGTTAAGACAGCAGAGCCAATGCAGTTATGACTGTGGTATGATGAAGACTTGCTATTTGGATTAGAATTTGTCCAAATGCCTGGGCTCTGCCCCCCCAAGGGGAAGGGGTCCTCATGTCAAGATGCCTCTGCAGGCCACAAAGACCAGAGCCTATGATCAGAATGAAGCAGACTAGTGTTTTAAACAGATCTCAATCTCTTCTTGTAGGAATTTCTTAGTTTTGCTTGGAAACCATTTGCTGTGTATCCATGTCAAGATGGGTTCATTGCCCCTAGCAAAAGTCAGTGTCACAGCCTGGATTTCTCTGATAAGTCACTGAAACTGTCTGCCAGTCTAAAACTGTAGCTCTTCATAGTCTGCTACAACAAACTTGATGCTCTTATGTTGACATCTAATGTGTCTTTTTGAAACTTTAAAATGCTCTTATTCTTTCATAGTTTACATGTATACTTAAGAGTATGTGTGATACAGACATCCAAATATAAAGGGCTTTAAATTCAAAACAGACTGCCTCTATCCATTGCTTCCTGCCCCTATAAAACATGCAAACAGAAGTAGGAATTTCAATTACAAGGACAAGACCTCCCTCCTCCAACAGGAAGTTTACAGTCTAAGAGAAGATACCTCCTAAGTTCTTCCTAAACTAGCACTTCTAAAATTTGCAGTCTGGCAAACATCTGAACTCTACAAATGTTAAATGGAAAAAGATGGACTACAGTTGTACCTAACCAAAAATGGAGACGTGAATTGTTTTGCTTTTTTTCTTATACTTTAAAGAAGTCTGGGCTACTTTGTACTTCCATCTATAATTAGTAACTTATGAAAATAAAACACAATATAGCCCCACTGAAAATGCTTATAATGCTTATTACAATTCCACAGTCCAGCCTAGACGTTTCTTTCTTCATTCCTCTTATCTGATGATTTTATTTTTACTTCTTTGCATATCATCATATATACTATAAAACAAATATAGAGCATTCTCTGGAATAAAGATATCTTTATATCATTATTACAGACTCACCAACAACTGTAAGGTTGACTTGTGCTTGTCTGCTGCCAAGTTTGTTTTCTACAACTAGTGTGTAACATCCACAGTGTTCCTGCTTTGTTGACGATATTGTCAGCTTGCTGCTGTTTTCAGCATTCTCAATTTTGATATATTCATTTTCTTGAATCTGCCAAGTTCAAAAGGAAAAAAAAAAAGGTCTTATGAAAGGAATTTATTTATCTCGATATCTGAAAGAGCTCAAAGTACAACACAACGTTAGGATAATGGTGGTCATCTGCAGATAACTCTTTCCTCGCCATGAGTATGGTCAGCTGGAAAAGAATGTCATTCACTCAAGTCATTTAGAAATGCAGTGGAATGTTACAGTGGCTCCATTCCTGCAACAGAAATAAGGAGCATCGATGCCAGTGGGACTCCTCTGAGGAACAGGGGGTTCACTTTCCACTACCCCTTTTACAGGCTTTAAATGCAAACCCTAATTGGCACACAAAAAAATGTTGGTCTCTTGTATCTCACAAGGGTGCCCTCATTATCTTAATCCATTTGCCATTTCTATCCAGAGACCAAATGTGTAAGTCAGCCATAGCTGTGACTTTTACCCTCTCATCTCAATGAGCCTTATTCGGAACTTCAGCATAAATCAGTGTAACAGTCTCACGGTTTTGAGCAATTGAAGATGTTGTTGCCTGAAATGGAGATATAATGGTGCAGCTGTGCAGAGACGTACAGACTGCAGAATAGCCATCCTAAAGCTTATTTATTTTCAGGAGAGGCAAAACCTGAAATCTCAGCTAAATACCATAGGCATATTATGAACTAGTTTTTAACTGAAACAAAGCTCTCATAGCATAAACAGCCAAGGAGACTTAGATTTTAATCAGTATTAACTGGAGACATGAAAGATTATTTTAAAACTCATAATGCTACATTGCAATTATAGAAGTTGTACGCTGTGTTCTTACGAAACAGACAACATAATGTCAATGCCCTTCTCCTCCCACCGCTTCCCTCTTAGATAAGTGACTCTTCCAACTATTCTCAGAATTTCAATAAAATTGAAGGCTATTTAGTTTGGCTTATCTTGTCACGTATATTTAGAGAGTAAAAAATTACAAGGCTGAAAGCAGGACTTGCTCCGCTTTCTCCTCAGCTGAGATAAAACATGGCCAAAAGTAAGCCGTGAAGATGGATCCTATAGTAATTGGAATAGAAAACTATTAAATGGGATTATGTAGGATTACAGCTTAATTACTCTGAAAATTGTTCTCTTCCCCATGATCATTCGAGATTCTACAGTGGTTTGTAATGTTTTGCTTCATTGGAATTAGTTAACAAGTAAGAGATACAAAAAATACAGTCTAGTGGAAGCGGATATGTGTTATACACACATTGCAATGAGCATGGAGAACAGGAAGCCAGAGTCCTTCATTCCCAAAAGAGAACCACTGGCCTTAGTTAAGAATCTCCAACAACTGGCATGGTAAAACAGTGCATTTCATTACTCTGCTAACAGAAGAGGCTTTCAGAAATTTTCTCTGTTTTAGCTGATGTGGCTCCAGCATCACTCTACTAGGTTGCTGACACATAAAATTACATGGGTCATAACAAGGTGACACTCCTTGTTATGACCCATATAGTTTTATGTGTCAGCTATCTATTTGTTTCAGCCAAGATACTTATCCAGATTATGCCTGGAGGAGGGACCACTGTGGCTCTTCAGAACCTGAGGGAATGTGAGGAAGGAGCACAGAGGGGTGAACTCCTTCTGCTTACTGCAGTATACAGTGGAAGGGCTGAAATCAGAATTGACCACTCTCTGGCTTTGCTCAAACAGCTACTACAGATAGTCCCCAGGAAGACTGTAAGAACAATAGGGTGATTTTCACTTTTACAAATGGAAATGGAACAGAGTCAAAAACATCTGCAGTTACAGAAGAGAAAGAAATCCAGGAGAAAAAAATAAAATAAAATAAACAGTGTGTGATTAAATATATGTGAAAAAGAAAGTGAAATAATTATGCAGCACCTTACATAGTAGTTGGTTTCCCATTTAATTAAAAAAAAGTTAGACTGCTGCCCTTACTTATCCTCCTACACTATTTATTAACCTTCATGATGCTTTTTCTTTTCTTTATCATTCTATTTTCATCCCAACACACCTGAAAAAAAATCTCATTTTAATGTAAAATTCTGCAAATCTTTAGATTGTCTCATAGAAAATTAATCAGGTATAAAGATGACTGTTTTAATCATCATTTTAGGAATGAGAAAGATCCCAGAATATGGAGCTACTGTGGGTATAATTAAATACTGGTCTCTGTTTTCACTCAGATTTTTTGTATAAAAATGACCTAAAAATTTATGTAAATAGCATTGTTATATTCAATTATGAACCCAGACTAATGAATATATCAGAAATTCACACATGAGGGGCACACTTTACTGCTGTGCTAAGACAGATCTCAGCGAAACAGGGAGTTAAATGCCACTTGAGGCCTATTTCTGTGAAAATGGGTAAATCCTTTTTTTTTTAATCTTCGGTCTCTACACTGAATATGAAGGAAATTCAGGGCTTTAGGAAAAAAACAAAAACCAAGCACCATATTCTTTCTCCTAAAGTAAGAGGTTATTTAGGGTTAGCAAAGATAGACTTTTTAGACTAGCAAACTGTTTTGAACTCTTTCAGTTTAATGCTGACCCATCTGAATTCACAGTCTAAACTTCCTAGTAGGAGGAGCTGTATTTTGTTTACGTTCAATAGAGTGCATATTGAGTTCAGAATAAAATAAACACAATAGCAGCTACAGTACATATTTCTATTTGCTCTGTCTTAACACAGCACTTGCATATTGCATTGTTTGGTTTCAAAAGTTTTAATTATTCATTAAAGAAGCCCTTTTTAGAAGTTGCCTTTGTGGACACATGCAATGTAATTCAAGGAAACGTAATTCAAGTGGAAGGGACTTTAAACCCAGGGGATGAGAAAAGCACAACTGCTGATTTGCCTTGCATGGTGACATTTGTGTTTTAAAATATTTTATTCAACATTTTTACACCACCTTTTGCCCCTCTGCCACTGCTTTAGAATGAACATCAATGAACAAAAGGCTGTTTCTAAAGGAAAAAGTATTTCCTGTGACAAATACCTTTCAGGTACCATGTTCTTTGCATCACATGTACTTTAATTGCATGGTCTAAGGCTTTTCTCAAAGAAACAGTAATTTTTTTTTTTATAGGAGAGAACTGGCAGCAATTAGTACAAACTGTAACAAGAAAGACTTAGGTTCAGTGTGAGGAATTTAGGCACTGCAATAGGTTGCCAATGAAGGGTGAGAAATCTCCATCATTGTAATGTTTTCAGCAACGGTGAGGAATGCAATAGACATTGCCAGCTCCTGGAGAAGGGAAATGGGTAAGATGGCTTGCTGCAGTTCCTGTCCAGCTCTATTTCTTTTTTTCCAAGAGGCCAGAAAACAAGTTACCTGCTTACGGAATTTCATCCAGGTGCAAGTTATGGGTGCTGTTCCTACCACTTTGGCAAATAATTCCACTGATTCACCAGCACGGACTTTTCTGTCTTCTGGGAACTGAGTAATCTGAGGGGGAGTAGCTGATAAAAAAAATAAAGAACAAACAAACAAAAAAATCACCTTTATGTTACTGTACTTTCTATTTTTCTTAAAATTCAAAACACATTTCTCTCTCAGCTCAACAGCTTCAGAGCCACATGTAAAATATGCATTGACACTTACCTGTTGTTTGCAATGAGACAACACCTTATACGTTATTTATTCCACTGTAGAGAAGCAGAAGCAACCTACACATCAGAGCTTTACTCATACAAGACCACTGTATAGAAATATGAAGGTCAAAGCTGCTAAAGTCAATCACCACTTCCAAATAAACAGTTCACTAAATCACAGAATCACAGAATCGTGTTCTGTACTTTGCATTTTTGAAAAGGGGTCCCTTCTAACCTCATCTCAGTTTGAATATGCTGGCAGAATTCGCAAACTTGCTTTATAATAACGACACTCAGGAAATCTAAAATTCAGTAGCTGCCGTTGAGCCAGGTGAGCATCATGTGGGACATTTATTACACAGGCATGGAAGGAAATCATCTTAGATTTATCAGCTTCTCAGTGGTACTCATGCAGATTTGGCATTCTGTGATACATAGTAAAACCCCTTTAACTGCAGGCTAAGTTGTGTTGTGATATTCAAAAGGTACAGAGTTACAGCACTGACAAGCTATAGAATTTTGCTGTAGTTTATTCAATAGTAGGAAATATTTTTGTGTGCTCATGATTTAAGCCTTAGACTAACGTAACCTCGTGAACATGCTTGTAAAACAGGGTTGGCTTTCCATTTTTCTCCTCACTGAACTTAGTACCCACCATTTAATCACATATGCTCAATAAATTCAGCAAGAGAACAGCTGTACATAGAAGTTCATTGACTTATCTTTAAAGCTGTAATAGGTCATTATTAATTCCTACAGGATGATACATGCAAATGATTACCTGCTTTAGGAGGAGTCTTTGGAGCTGGTTTCTTCTTCACTGTTGCTTCACCTAATTATGTATAAAGAAAGTTGATTAGAAGTTTGGAGTTTTGGAAGGTGGTAGATGAACTATGAAGCTTACATTCATAGTGATGCTTTGTTGGTACTTGGAAATATTTATGTTCTTGCATCATTTTAAACTAATAAACTAATAATATTTTCAAAAATCACTTAAATTATTCTGAATAATCCTCAGAATATTTGCAGTTGAAACTAGAAGTTTTAAAAGAGCCAAAGACATCTGCATACCTCATTCTCCATCATACTCTATTTCTCACAGAAGTTTAAAGGGGATGAGAACATCAGTCAAAGATCCACCTCATACTGAATTTTCGCTAAAATTTCCAGCATAATCAATGCTAAATGAGCTCAGTTAAATTATACAGTGAACACCACATGCTACTTCCTATGCCCCTTATGAGCTAGTAAAGAAGGAGATGTGTACTGGCAGTAAATACCCATATCAGTCCTCTGCCGCATCCTCTTCCTTAGGTGGGGACAAAGTTTCCTTATGAGATATGCCATATGATAAAGTCATATGCCCCATATTTGACACCTGTCTACCTACATATTGAGAAGACAACGTTCTAGAAAATTGTAAATGGAAATTAGAAAATGAACTGAGAAGTAAAATAGGTATAAAATTATTATTTAACATTTCTCAGAAAAAAAAAAAAGGATCTAGAAGCTACTTGAATTACAAGGGAGCGAATATAAAGGAAACAAAGTGGTTTTAAATGTGGCATACATGTTGTGTTCACACACAAGTAATATTTTGTGTTACAAAAAGAGGTTCAAAAGGACAAATTCATCTAGTGCCAGTCATTAAATGTAATGGAATGGAATGCCTTCAAACCACCAAATTTCTGAAGTGGATGAAATAATTCTTTGTAAAGCACTCTCTTTTTACCCACTAACCTAACCATCTTTGTTAAAGGAGGGCCTCTGCTCTGAGAGGACATCTTTTCTTGTGCTCAGCTAGGCAGCTCAATTGAATTGATTTGGCTACTAAGATGTTATTTTCTGCATTAGAGGCAGTGTCTGACATATGCTTTTGAATATCTGGCATCATCTCTGTATGTGCATAGTGATAGCCATAGCACTCTCAAAAGGTTTGACTTGGTTTGTTAAAAATATTTCAAAATCACAAGACACTGAGCAGTAAAAACAAAAAAACAACAACAAAAAAAACCAACCCACAAACAACTCCACAACCCTCCCACCAGGGATTTTTACTTTAACTTGCTTTGCCACTAGCAAACTATGTGCTGTGCATGATGCCCAGGCAACGTGTCACCTGATACCCTGAGAATAATGAGACATGAGATGTGAATTCATTGTGGGGATCTAATGTTACAGCTCAGTCAACAGGCAGTTGCATGGCTACTGATTTAATTTTTAGAGTCGCAACCAACTTACTATAGGTTCTTAAAAGACCAGATGCTTTAATAAAGAAATAATGGTTTAACTGTCAACACCAGTGTTTGTCCAGTTCATTCTGCAGAATATTTCACAGTTCAGTGAAGTTGTTGTCACATTCTTCTTAGAAAATATTCTATTTCATAACTATTTTCTCTCTAAGTATACTTAGCTTCTATATACTCTGTATTATTTTTGTTCATAGCATATATAGAACAGTAATGAAGGGGTAGGTTATTTTGCAGTACTTAATGGCTGAATCAAAAAAGAATTGGATATCTCTGAAGGAGGCCTTTCTTCAATGATGGCTCAAAAGCACAAAAATATTGTGATAAAGACTTTTGTAGATTTTATCCTAACAGGACCATGTCTGACATGCGGGCTCAACTCTTTTTTGATAGAGGCCTTCATAGAGCACTATTGCTCGTTAAAGGGACTCATTACTTTTTCGATCATCAGCAGACTGACATCCCCTACTGTAGTGAGTGACAGCAATCATATTTCCAGCATCTCTTTACTGAGCAAAAGGAAAGTGTTATTTTCAAAACAGCTCTCCTCTCTGTGATTTGTCATTGCATGTTCACACCCTGAGCTGAAAGTCTCACTTATTTCTGGCTGTAGTCACAGTTAAGTGGATGAAACTACTTCTGTGATCAGGTGCCAATTGGAAGGGCTGCAGAACCAGGCCTTTTGTCTGTTGTCTGCATTTGATATTAAATTCTCTCCTCTAAACTTAGGGAGAAATAGTTGCTAGGTATAGCCTCAAAGATATAAAGACTTCTGATAGTAGTTAAAGTGATGTCATGAATTTGATTACTTCCACACTCCACTAAACCTGATATGAACAAAGAACATCAGTGATGAGGAAAAAGTAAATGCCATCTTGCGTTGTAGAAATTATAGCTATTTTTCAGAAATGTCACTGCAGACAAATAGGAGAAAAATAGTTTTCCTTAATCCAATACAATTTTCACTTGCTTGTTGCAAGTGTCAGGCAACTCATTTTCCAAATTCTCATGTTTCCCTCTGACTCTTAATATCTCAACAATTCTTTTCACTTGGTTGACATTGTCATTTGCTGCCTTTGCACAGTACACACACAGAACGGATGTCTATACTTCTCTAGCTTTTCCCTGTCTACTATCAGCCACAAACAGTTCATGACTGAAGGGACCTCAATAACATAATTTGTTCATTTACAACTACAATCAGTGACATTCAGTTCATCACTATTAAAGAATAATATTCCTGAATAGTCAAGGATTTATAAGGAACCACCATGTGTTGTATTTACCCTATAAACAGAATAAACGCATGGTGTTCCTCTTAGCTCTGGAAAAAATAAGGGCTATGTTTAAGACACTTCAAAAGACTTTCACCTCAGTGAGTATTTCCACAGCAGCAAAATGAAGAATGCAAACCCATCAGTCAACTAGGGTACTGCTTTTAATATATATATATAATGTATATATTATATATATACATATTTAATTTTTAGTTTTACCCATCAGAACATTGCATTCACTTAACTGAGGATATACAAACTGTCACTGGATTTCATCAAACCATGCAGACTCCAAAGGGTTGCTGGAAGGTCTGGCTGAATATCCTGTTTTGCAGACACAAATAGCCCTGAGCAGAAATGCAAGGCAGGGACAGAGTAGAAGGGAATGAATAGAAGGATACGTCTCTGCATCCTTGAAACTGACTTTTTTGGCAGATGATGCACACTCTGCTGTTCTTAGACCATCCTTAAGAACTGCAGCTCATCTCATGCATCTTTTTGAAAGCAGCTTTTTTTTTTGTTTGTTTCAAAAGCTGCTGGAGACAGTGAAAAAATCTAATAAGATTAATCAAAGTTGATGAGGTGAAATGATTGTTTTCATTAAAATATGCAAGCCTCTTGGAAATGTTAGTGTAAGTCTGCTTCTGCTGCTTTTTGAGCAAAAAGAAAAACTTGTCTCCCTTTTGATATTTACACTGAAACTGGCTGAAGCTGAAAACCAGCCTGGAAAAAAAAAAAAAAGGACATAATATTCCCTCCTTAAATGAATCTGCCTTCTAGAAATGACTTAATGTAAACATCACAAGGCTGGTATTTACATAACTTTATAGCCAGGTTTGCCTCTAAGAGAGCTTGTGTCTGGGGGCATATACACTAAAAAAGGGAAAGATTCTATACAGGCCGATAGCTGGGGGACATTTGGTTGTGAAGTTCTTTGCCTTGATGTTGAATTCATGAGAGCAGATATGTTCGGAAGCCTCTGTCTTTCTTTTTTGTTTTCCTTTTTTGGAATTTTACTAAAAATAAGCATAGCCCTCCCCTGAAATGGCTCTCTGTACAACTTGCTTTCGTAAAGCACAAAGTAGAACTCTGTTACAGTCTGAAAAAACAGCAGCACTCAAGATAACGTTTGCAACCAGTCCATAATTTCTGTTTTCCTTTAGGACATGTCTAAAGTTATGTGCATATCTTCTGTAGTGATGGATTTCTGCTAGTAAACAAGCACAGTAAACACCTCACTCTGTAAACATATGGAGCAAGACATTTCTCTGCTTCTGTCCTCTTGTGTAATAGTCTCATTTTAGATCAAGGTAAGAGAAAGTTAATGCAATACTTTGACAACATAGTGATATAGGAAACCATTTTCCAATCATGCAAAACTCTTCAATATTTCATCTTTTGAGAGGAACTATGTCAGTTTCCTTTAAGAGAAACTGAAAGAAGCAGCCATGTCTGAAACATGTTAGATACCACAGTATTTAATGAGTGCATATTTATAAAGGAGGTGTCTTCCCCATCTTACATGAATGCTTCAGATATGTGTGCTGTGCCATTGTAAAGTCTCTGTCTCCCACACATAAAAAAAATTGCAGTGTAACCTCTTCCTGGCCAGACATTAGAGTATGGTAGAGAGAAAACAATTTTTGTCTTCATTAACCAATTCTTGTGCTAGAAAGTATGAAGTGACTGATACTTAGAAGTTTAGAAGAGTAAAATCCTCACATTAAGGCAATGACTTATTCTGTTCTATCCTTGCTTCTCTCACAGGCTTTTGTGTTGGCACAAAACCTCATTACAGGGATTATTTAGAATAGATAAGTTGAGATAAGAGAAAGATGATGGCTAAAATTGCACTAAATCAAAACACATCATTACTTACCAAATTATTAATGCATTCATGAACCTGTAATCAACACTGACAATGTACCAGAACCAGCAGCCTGAAAACTTCAAGATTTGAAAGCTTAGTTTCACTTGATTGCTTCTTAAGAAGCAAATTACTAGTTCTGTTTCCAAATAAACATTTATTACCCAAATACAATGAAATGGAGAAGAACTCTTATGTGAAATTAAATCTGGTGACACAAGGAAGTTAGAGAGCCAAATACCACACAAGTCACTTTTTCAGTTTGCATGTTTCAGCACCGTTTCTAATGCTTTTTTTTTTCTCATTAAAAACAACAGATGTGTTGTTGTAACATCCCATATTTACTTTCTAAAACATGCAGATTGTCCTCTAATTGAAAAACAATCTAGCCTCTTTCATGAGAAAAAAATAATCCAAGAAATTTTCACTCTTGCCTTCCAGTCAAGAGAGAGCTAGCACACTCAGGGCTTCAGCAGTGCAGAATAGTACACTTAAAGTAACTTAGTATGTAAAACAACTCAGCTAGAGGAAGAAACAATTCCATTGCAGATTGTCAGCACAGTGCTTGAGCAATTTCTGCTATTAAAGTACAGAAGAGGTCCAGCATCAAGCAGAGCTTACAATTAAAGTTGTGTGAATTCCACTGAAAGTTTTGATGGGAGCAAAAGTACATAAGTTTCTTGAATATAGATTCTATTTTTTGTATTCCTCTTATTCAGCAAGAAAATCTAGCATTAGATACTAAAACACTGTGCTCAGTTGTGCATAATCAATCGCCTAAACTAGGTTGCTAGCCTGCTCTGCAGTCAGAAAGGAAAAAAAACTGTAAGGGTGTTTGGACATTCGGGAACTCCAAATTATTTTAGTGGGACAAGTCAGATGTTCTGTGCTTTTGCAGCTTAATTAAGCCAGTGGATATAGGCTCCTCGTTTAGAAAAGAAACTTTGGTCAATATTTCTATTACATGCCACAGATCTGCAATTTGTCATCAGTGACTTAACTAGGAATTGACGGTGTATGGCACCTCCTCAGTTCAAGGCCATGTTGCAAAAACTACCCTCATTTTTCTCTCCATAAGACAATCAATAAACATTTCTGACTTCTTCGGTCAACTTACAGCTATGTAGAATAGACTGTATGAAAAACACGTGGAAAATACTGTTCTGTGCCAATATTAACTCAGAAAATGTCAGAGTGGTGTGAGCTATAAAGCAACCTGGCTGAAAATCAAAATGTGTAGTGGGCATTAGCCAGCAGTACCGGGCTGGGCTTTGTGGAGAAAAACAGATCAGTGTTTCTCCAATTGCTGGCTTTATAAGTATAGTTGCTGAATTTTCTTTCCATCTAGAAAGACAACCAACCTTCATAGTTACCATTGCATTGTTCATTCAGGTAGTTCTGCTGGAAGGACTTGTTCTACAGTTATTCAGCCTTGCATCTCAATCCAGAGAAATGCATTCACCACCTATCATTAAACTTTTAGAGAAATTGTATCTAGGCTGTAGTAACAGCTTGTGATAATCTTATTTCAGTACTTTAAAAGAGGATGATAATAGCTTCTTTTAGAAAAAGAAACTGATTTATTTTTCCTTGAAAATTTTTGGTTAACATATTGTTCCAAAATACTAAGTAGAGATCTAGATACTTTGCATTCACTGTGTAGAAAACTTCTTGGTTCTTGGAACATTTGGGAGTAGAGCACCATGGACCTTCTGATAAATGCATGGACTGAGGGAACTGATTTGAGCCCTAAATTCATCACAGAAGGTTTTAGGGACCAAAGAAGGCAGCAGAAGCACAGTTATTGAACCACATCTGCTCCACAGTTGTGTCTTATTTCTACAATAAAGATGATTTCTCTGACCTGATTAGTGTCATCCTTAGCAGCTTAGTTCATCTCTTAGAAGGAGGCAAGTTTTATACTGAGGAGAATACAATCTGACATGACAGTAAAATTTTAAAACACCTGATATTCCTCAGTGCCATTTTTCATATGATATTGATAGAACGGAAATGAACCAAAAATTCATCAAGCTTAAATATTTAATGTGTTTTCTTACAGTAGTGCTCGCAGATTTGGATCCCCTGACAAGATTGTTTATTGAAGAGCAGATAACAGAACTGTGTGCTGATCACTTGGGCCACTGACTCATAATTTGTCCATGGTAATGAAAATGCTTAGAACTCACCCCATCCCCAATTCCACAGCAATGAATATGTAATGCAATAAGGAGTCCTGTCTAACATGTTTATATTTATGACACTCCTTTTCAGAAATGCCCTTGTTCAGCATGAATTCAAGTACCGACAGTGCTGAGAAATCAGATCTGGTAGATAACAAAGCAATCCTTCCAGAGGATTTGATCTGGACAGCGTCACTGATGACATTTTATTAACAATTGTCAGCAGGAGAATGCATTATTACTTCACCAAAAATGTGTTTGACATGAAAGCAAACAGATTTTATACAGTGGCTGATATAAAAGATTTATATCAGCAAGATACCAAGTACTGCTAAATAATGCATCTTGGCCCCTTCACTTGGAGGTGTGTGGAAGAAGTTAATTCTTTGATGCAACTTTATTTTTAAATGATCAAAAAAATTTATGCTTGTGCAACGAACGTGTGATTTGGGGCCACCCTGCAGTGCGTGCGCTTTAGGTATGAGAATGGCAGGTTTAACAAGTATGTTACTCAGATGAGGGAATCCAGGATTTCCTGTTAGGTTTTCATACCACTCATTACAGCAAATGACAGTTACCATCTCTAACTATTTGCCACAAGTAGTACTGTGAATTAGCTCTGCAAAAACACAGTGGGTTTTTCTCTCCAAACACTTTGATGCAATTCTTAGACTCAGGATTGTTATCTACTAAAGAATTAAGGCCAATTCATTTCTCAGTAGCAATTACTGGGATGAAGTTTCTTCCTATTATAATATAAGTATAGTCAATGGGGCAGCAGCAATTCTCAGTGAGAAAATGCCTACAGATTAATATGCCAACAACATTCATTCTCCTCCAGAAGGAGAAGCATATTGATCTTTGGTTTCAGAAACTACAATTATTTTTCCGCAAGATTTCCTAAAGGTTCCTACTAGGGCAAAAATTTGGAATCTCTTATAACTTATCCAAAGGGAGAAAATGTTGACAAAGATACTCACCATATGAAATCTTGACTTCTACTTTCTTATAGAAAATAGACGATATGGAATTTGATGTAGTTCTTAAGATGACATAGAGTATTCAGCTTCTATATCGATACAGTATACACTGCTGTGATTTGTTAGAATTTGATCTTATAAATAAAGCAAACTGTTTACAGATTTGTGAAGTGGACATGGCATGTCATTTCTGAATTCAGCAAGAAATGGCGGTTCTTGCTCTTTTCCATGCTTGGCATGAGAGATCAGTGCTGTTCATCATTGTATAGATTTTGTCATATTCCTTTTCAAAAATGGAACATTTAAAACTAAACCAAAACTTTCCTGGTCTATTCAGTCTCTGCTAT
Source organism: Callipepla californica brunnescens (assembly GCA_023055505.1). Classification (NCBI taxonomy): domain Eukaryota; kingdom Metazoa; phylum Chordata; class Aves; order Galliformes; family Odontophoridae; genus Callipepla; species Callipepla californica. Next base: position 12,181,762 of record JALIRH010000010.1, read on the forward strand.
GTAATTCCTTTATTTCTTCAATATCTATTCAAAGAAGCAGGTGGGAGGTTTAGAACTGATATAGTTACTGAAATCACGTAATTTCAGTGGCATCCTTAGGATATTTTTCCCTACTATTTCTTCCATGTAAGTCCTTCCACTTTACTTGCCATTAGGACTGTTGGTGAGTTGATGTGGTAACAGAGACTTTAAGAGCACTTAGTAAAAATTTATCTGCCTATTTGACTGAGATTTCTTTTGGAGAGAACTGGAAAAGATGTACAAATAACTGAGCTGTTAAGCCTATCCACTTTCAGAAAAGGAACTTCTCTACATCAGAAAGGGATTTCAGTTCATATTGAAAAATGTGAAGTCTCCTGGATCAGTTTTGTGTATTTTACTGATTTCAGGAAGTCTTCCAGAGACTGAGATGTAGGAAAATACCCATGGAATCTCTGCAACCAAATCCTTTTAAAATTAAATATGGTTTTTTGTTTTGTTTTTTTTTTTAAGTTTTCTAAAAACTCTTGTGAAGGCCAACATTCTCTCTGTTTTCCTTGATGTTTTCAGTGCAACAGGAAAGATGTTTTAAAGGCATTTTGAAAAAAAAAAAAGAGTATTCTTAAGAAAAACTGTCAACATTATTTCAATTTTCATTTCCCACTCGTTACTATATTCAGAATTACAAGCTTCTGTTTTACTCCTATCCAATTTCCACTAACATCAACAGCAAGACAAGCAGTGATTCTACTAGGATGTGGATCAGGGCATATATCCCTGTATTTAGATTTAAAGGGAGGATGAGAGGAAACTGGGGAGTGGCTGATTGAGATTGCAGCAATGTCTATAAATAGCTGAAGGGAAGGTGCAAAGAAAATGAAGCCAGACTCTTATCAATGGTGCACAGGGACAGGACAAGAGGCGAGGGGTACAAACTGGAAAACAACAAGTTCCCTCCGACCATCAGGAAGCACTTCTGTGTTGTGCAGGTGACAGAGCACTGACACAGACTGCTGAGAGAGGTTGTGGAGTCTTCTCCTTGGAGAGCTTCAAAAGCCCCCTAGGCATGGTACTGGGAACTCTGCTCTGGGTGTCCCTGCTTGAGCAGGAGTTGGACCAGGTGGATCCAGAGGTCCCCTTCCAGCCTCAACCTTTCTGGGGCTCTGTGAAATGTATGTGCATACAAAACACTATTTAAAACACTATCCTGTGGTGCTTTGAATGGCTTTAAACTTTCTTTTGTGTGATGACATGTAGAAGGGAAAAGTTCTAATGCTTAGCAGGCAATTAAAAAACAGCTGTAACCCAAGGCACAACTATACATGAGACAACAGTTTCAGAAGCACAATTATTACCTGTGATCATCAGTCAATACAAAATTGCACTGATTCCTGACTGCTGCTAAAAAAACCTGAAAATGCTCCATGCTGGAAAATAAGATTATAATCTTTTGTTTTTCTTTTCTTTTGAGAGAAGGGCACAGCTGGATTAAATATTTGATGTTTCCATTAGAATTCTGTTTTCATGTCTTTATAGAAACTCACACTGACATCTGAGATAGACATTTGTATATTACAGGCACTCCATTTCAAAAGCAGTAGTAAAAATTTCTTCAGAAAGAAAAAGAGATCATGTTACAAGATAATTCAGTAAAGACACTTTACCTACCAATGGTAAGACAACATATTGTCTACACTGGATACAACATGACTGCAGGCAAATCACTTGAGAATTTCTGTGCTCTCTGGTAGGCAGCCAAAAAGAAATCTGTGTCATAAGTTTATTGCATCATTAAGGAGAACTGAGAACTGAGTGGGCTAGATCTGAACTCATGGTTTTAGCTCTAATCCCCACAAGACAGAAACACACTTCACATGCCTTACGTACATGGGTTTAAGGAAAAGAACAAGCTTCTAATACTATGTCTGCAAACAGAAGGGTATGAATGTGGAATTCCAAAGCACTCTTTTGTTTCCGGTGAAAAGAATGTAATTAAAATCTTTCACTTACTACTCTCTGTTGACAGCACAGGGGGAAGTGTGGTCTTAGGCTTCTTGGTCTTTTTCTCAGCAGGTTTTGCGGCCTTTGTGGATGAGGTATCTACAGTCAAAACAAATAATAAAATATAAATTTTATTTAAAAACAATGATGAAAGATGTTAACATCGCTTTTATATTTCTGCAAGGTCAGAGGAAATTGTTGGCCTTTATTTTTTTCAAGCAAGATTTTCTGCACAAACTTGCTGGGGAATGTCACATTCCTAAATGAAGAGGGAGCAGAAAGGGAGAATCTCTCTGTCGAAATGACTGCACTGAGAACCTGAGAGAACAACTAGGAATGAGGCACCATCAAAGCTATTGGGACTCAGTAAAACGAGGTACAACTTGCATAAATTTGCTTTAGCCATGGCTGGGAAACAGGGAAGCCAAAGCATCTTTGAAACATTATTTCACCCTTAGGAATCTCTTTCATGTCATCCTTCTATTCCATTATCTATATGAATTATATAGATAAGCACGCTTTGAAAACTAGCATCATATGTTCCCATATGATACAGACACACAAGATACAAATGTTTTTCACTAAGGTTATTGCAGGTAGAACATTTCATGTAAAAAATTCTAATGAACATCATTTGTTAATCTGCTTGATCCCAACATTTCTCTTCAAAAGAAAGATCCCAATTCAGAATTAAAACTGCAGCAATTGCTCTATCAGCTTATAGCTTTCAATTCTTCACCTCTCAGATTATCTGTACAGGAAACAGCTGTTTAAAATTCTGTTACTGGAGAAAAGATAGCATAAACATAATGGAACCACCCATTTCAGTCATCTATCTCTATGAACCAGAGTGTAAAAATTCTATTCTCTAGAAAGTTAATGAAGAAAACAGAATCTCCCAGCAAACAATTAAAAGAAGGCGGATGTGCTAGGTCTGAGTCCAGACATTTGAGATTTTACAGATTTGCCCCAGAACTGTTCTGATTATTAAAGTCAAAGATTCCTCAGACATGATTTGAGTCCATGGAGACAAAATAGATATAACGAAATTAAAGATTATTTCTGGAACCTAAAAATCATTGTCTGGGAAGCTGACAGTTGATTGAGTAGAAAGGAGCAATTTGAATTGTTGTTTTAGATCACAGTTCTAATTTAAGAATAACAGCCATCCGCTCCCCCTGCCAGTCACAAACATGGGCTATCCAGTAGCATTTCCCAATTAACAAATCATCCATTTTCTAAGACCTGGCATAAAAGAGTGATTGAGCTGCTAATTTATTTGTGTTTCCTCCCTTTCACTAGAAGAAACAAAGGTCTGAATTTCATTCAGTGCAGAGAACTGAGAAGTCACGAAGATGCATTATTAGTTGAGTTGAGACAGACTAGTAGCCAGGCTTCCACAATGAATTCTGATATGCTTTTAAAGAATACATTTAGCTCAGAATCAAATCCAGCTCTACAGTCCTAGTGGAAATACAGTGAACAGCAGTAAAATATAGATTATTTCAGAAAGCAAACAGAGTCCTTGGGTCTGAATTGTCTCTGCTCATGCGCCTTTACAGAACACATGGAATTACTGTATTGATTGAAAAGTGAAGAAGTGCGTGGAGTTTCTTCTTGTGCATGTGGTTCATAAAGGCTGGTACTGGGAAAGAAAGGGAAGGAAGGATGAAATTAAAGAGGATTTTCCTGTATCCAGGAAACTACTTACCTTCCACAAGCACTTTGCAAGCACATTCTGCTTTTCCCGCCGCATTCTCTGCTATGCACTTGTATTCTCCCCCATCTTCAAGCATGACCTTCTCAATGGTTAGTGAACACAGTGTCCCTAACACAGGGGAAAGAGAGACCAAATAAGAGAGACATAATGACAAAAAGGAACACAATGCATGAAATGAACCAATCCTTTCCTACAGTTGATAGTCAGTGATAAAAAAAGATGCGTTGACATTAATAATTTAACATCAGAGTCAGAACTTTATTAATGCTGAAATAAAATAAAACCACATAGATACACATCACTGTTCTTCAAGATTCTCAGAGTTGCTTCTGCAGCCCTAAAGCGGATAATGGATAATGATACAGAAGACTCAGAGCAGAATTTCTGCTAATGTTCTTCATCTCATAGCAGGGAAAAGGACTCCTCACTTAACTGGTCGTTTCTCAAAAAATGCTAGCAGGGCAGATATCTAAAGAAGAGAACTTTCATAAAGTGTTCATCTGTTATATTCTGATTCAGCCTTAACTCTAGCACTCCCATAAGCACCCATGTTTGAAAGCAGAATGTTAGCTTGGTGGCCAAGTTTAAAGTGGAACTGAGAGCCATTTTGTTCTGCTTGAATTAATCAAAGAATGATCAACTGATATTGTAAAGCGTCTGTTAAAAAGTCCAACATAAAATCAGCAATCAAATTTTTCACTGCAACAAATTCATTCCACTAGAAACAAAAAAGCAAAATCTGACTTCAATGGGTATGTAAGAAACAGGATGCGACACAAGCTCGGTAGTTACCAAAGGGAGTCTGGTACAACCCAAGGGGAATACATTTCCTCTTAAAACATAAAACTCTGTGAACCAAAACAGAAGATGTTCCCACTGGTTGTGGACAAGGAAGGAGAATCGTGGTTCACCTAATTCCTTATGTTCATTTTCATTGCTTGGAACAACTTTGTGCTTTGCTTCCCAAGGAAAACCCCCCTTAAAACACTATTCGCTTCCAATTTTTCCTTATTAAAGTGCTGTCTTTCTTTCTCCTTCCTCACTAGAAAGCCTGGTCTGTGCCCTAAACACATCCTGAAACATTGTGCCCTTCAGACACTGCTGTTCTCTTGCCCAGAACACCTTCACTGTCCACTTACTTCAGCCACAGTAGTACCTTCTCTTCTTCCTCCATTTACCTTTCTCGGTCTCTCCTAATTGATGAATGGAGTGTAAAGATGACCCTTCTTAGACCTTTTCTAAGAGTCTGGAGACATAAGGGAACTTCCCAGCGTCTCTTGTCATTTTCCACCTTTCTTTCTATGCTAACTGGAGGCTACCTTCTACTTTCTGGAGTGCCTGATCTCAGGCTCCCCATCATGTCTATCACTTCTAGTGTAGGAGATGGCATTAGAAAAACGTTAGGAGTTTAATGGCTCCTCTTGGAGACTAGATCTCAGCTCTGATGCGGTAATTGTGCTTTTGGTACTCAGATTTTTCCTCACTGTAAAAGCTGGATGTTAAAATTCAAAGCAAATGTTTTAAAAAACTGTCAAACAGTTCTCCATAAATTTGCTTTGCCAGACACACATGGGTTGGAAAAAAATCAAATGTTTCCCTCCTCCTTATTCTCCACAAAATCAAGAAGCTCTAAATAATGCCTGTTTTCCCCCTGAGAAACAATGTGAAAACTCTCAGGAGTGCTGACCCCTCTCTCACAGGGGCTGTGCTCAGCCAACCACGGCGTGAAGAGAAAAGTCATGTGCCTTCCCTGAGTCAACTCATCTTCATGAGTAAGGCTGAGCCAAAAATGTCACGAGCTGCAGCTCTGTTCCAAATGGAGGAGAGACATTAGAGAAGTATTCTTGCAAGCATCTAGCAAATATAAATTCAGGTGGCACTTCTGCTTAGAGAAAATTGGAAGGAAAATGAAAGATAACAGAGTCTAAGAATTTGCATAAATCTAAATGATATACTCAGAAAAGGTCTGATATTATTACATAAAAACGCGCTTGCCAAAGAAGAGAGACTATGAAGCAATGGCATGTATGTATGACAGTGATCTCTGGCCACCTATATGCATTCATATAGTTGCACGGTAGTCCATACAGCATGTTGCAGCAGTATAACAATGTCTTACGAGAAACAGTTCCTGATGCAAAAACACAACAGAAAGTCCCCATTCTATGAATAACTAATTCTCCACAGTTACACTAAAATCTGCGATTTTAGGATTTTCTCATGGTGATCCTCTACTTGCTATGTGCATTCAGCACTCCATTAGCTGTGCTTTTAGAACCCAGTACTGGTCAGGTGGCAAGGTCAGATCAAAGCTGCATTGGCTTGCACCACTAAAAAGAGAGACTTTATGAAATAGCATCAGTCCTGTCCACTCCACAGGAATATTTATTTGTCCTTAATTTGAATTAAGTCATTTAGTGATTTTTCAAGGGCTGCCTTTGTCACCTGTCTTCAAGCCCTGAACAGAAAACATCTGTATCCTATTTCCCTTCATTTCATCATGTTTCCCAGCAACTACCTGGGAACAGCACGCATAAAGGACATGGGGACCATTGGGTATGTTGCTACCACAGGATGAAATGGTAGCATTCTGCCATTGGTAGAGGGGTGAAGAGAACATGAGATAATTTGGGTTATTCTTCTTTATTTAGCTACTAGGATTTGTGAAGTTTTGAACTACCCAAACTTAGTGTGAAATTGGCCAGAAGTCCAAGGAAGTGTTAGTCAGTCTGTGTTGGGAGACCAAGGGTGGGCTGAGAGAGAACACGGCTGTAGAAATCTTTTCTACAGTACAATGAAACAAATGAACAAACAAACTAGGAAAGAACAACCACCACCACCACCACCAACAAAAAAAACAACAAATAGACAAAACTTGATGAGATCTAATAAGGATAGGAAACTCCCTGAAGTCCTGTGTTCTATGATCTAGAGCCACAGTAGATTCCTGGGGCTAAAGGACCAACTATCTTTTAATGAAATATTTGGTATTTCCTCTGCAAAAATCCTGTATGACCTGAAATGAGCTTATTTTTTCATAACTGTAAGAAAACCCTGATCTGTTATGCCAGCTGTAATTCTGAATCCTGGCATTTCTCAAGTTCCAGTCAACTAAAAGAATTTGCGATCAGTTTTGCCCTGCTATCCCTCTACATTTTTATTTTGTATTTTTAGGAGCCATTAGACATTAAAACTCTATTTCAAAGTGCAAGGTTAGACTACACACTAATACTTGGATCTTCCAGTTAGAAGAATTGATGCAGCTGTAGATAGATCTTAGCAGCCACAGAAGGCTGGAACTTACTGGAGGCTCTGCTTTATATACCTAAAGCCTTTCCCTTGCATTTTGAGCTATTAAAGGATTTTCTGACTTGCTCAGAAATAGTACAAGCCAGTTTAAAATATCTCTAGGCTTCTGCATTCTTTCCATGATACTCTGCAGAAAGTGAACTTCAGATATAAAACAAATACACAAACCAACAAAAAACAGCTCCTGCATCTGATTCCCCACTCTGGCATCTAGATAGCTTAACTTCTGACTTGTCTTTGATACAAAGTGAAGATCCTTTGACCTTCTCACTTGTATCCCAAGGGACAAAGAGGACTACAGAGTAGTTAGCAATGTTATTAAACATTAGGCCATAATATATTGTGCCTAAGAGTCATAACAAATCTATTGAAGAACCTTCAGTGCATTGGTATTAATTTTCTAGTATATATATATTTAATAAACTAATTTTCTAATAAATCCTGAACTAACTGTGCAGGATTGTGCAAACATGTGCTACTGCCCCAGTCATGTTTAAAAAGGGCAAGTGGGTTTACCTGGAAACTACTGACAGCGGTCAAAGTAGTGAAAATAACTCACAAGGGTTTTGAAGAAGAAAAAGAGTTAAATATAATTACTGCTAAGTGATAGAGTTCTAACCGCATGAAAAACCTATTTTTGTTATTTATGAGATTATACACTTCACTGCAAAACATACCTGTGTAAAGGCAATTAGTCATTACTGAAGCATGTGTTATTTCATGTTCCTGGTAGCAATTCGTACTATTTTAATACATTAAAAGCATTCACAGAATCACAGAACCATAGGGACTGTAAGGGACCTCTGGAGATCACCGAGTCCAACCCCCTTGCTAAAGTAAGTTCGCTAGAGTAGGTTACACAGGAAAGTGACCAGGTGAGTTTTGAATATTTCCAGAGAAGGAGACTCCACCACCTCTTGAGCAGCCTGTTCCTGTGCTCTGTCATCCCCAAAGTAAGGAAGATTTTTGAACTGTGAAGCCCAGAACTGGACACAGTACTCCATATGTGGCCTCAACAAGGCAGAGTAGAAGGAAGGACCACCTCACTTGATCTGCGGGCCACACTTTTCTTAATCTACACCTCAATGCATTACTTGCAGGTTCAGGTAGAGATAGAGTTGCCAAAATAAAGAACCTGGGAAGAGCTGACAATAGAAAATCATCACTTTCTGGTGGAGTTCTTCTGTGATTCGATTCTAGTACCAAAGTTATTCAGTATTTTAATCTATGATGTATAATTATATCTACTTTAAATGTCGAAAAGCTTATAGATATCAAAAGACAGTTGGAAATGGAAAGAGAAAACAGAAATAGAGCAGTCCTCATAAACAATCTAACTTTTGATCTGAATCCTATTCATTCAAAGAAAATAGGGTATAAGACAGTGAAATGACAAGTAATACAACTTAAGACATTGAAATGACAAGCAATAAGGGATGCTCTATTTTCAGAATATCTAAAGGTTTAACACAGGAGTAGCAAACATGAGCTCCACTATTATGCAGTAGAAAGAAGACCAGAGATCTCCAGTAGACACAGCATTAGGAAGATGATCTCTATCTTGCTGATGCTAAGATGTGGTTCTGCTACCTCTTTTCTTAATAGGGCAATAAATCAACACTCAGCAATGATGGAGAGCATTAAAAAGACAAAAACAAAACAAAACACAATAGAAACCAACACAAAATCAGCAGACAAAACCCCACAGATCTCCAAGTTCAAGACAAAGTGTGCTAATGGTAGAAAGCTAGTTGGAGCTTGACTTGCCAAGTCTTAGAAAAAAAAAAGTGAACTTGGAGAAGTGTCTTGCTTACAGAAATAAAGCCATTATATCAAGCATTAATGGGCTCTTTAGCCTGGCAAAGAAAGAAAACATATCTGGAACCAGAAAACACATACATTCAAATATGTAAATAGACATTTCTTTGTTTCTAGATCTAATACCAAAACGCTTAGAAAAATAATCAGCCATTGCAATAAATTGCCAGGGATAATAGACAATTTATCTCTTCTGCTATATTCCAATATACTCTATGTGCTTTCCTGAAAGAAGGAAGTTTCAGACAAAAATTAGAGTACAGAGAGAAATTCTGTGGCATGTGATAAACAAGGAGCTGCATCAGAACTGATGCTCAGACAATTGCCCTAGACTTAAACTTCACAAGAAGTTTTTTAAGCTGCAAACTGCTTTCAGCAGTACATAGAAATACATTAATTGCACACCAAATTCTCGCTCAGTGCTAATTAAAAATCCAAAAGTCATGGCAGATCCTAGTTAGAATGGCATAGGCAAGGTCAACTGATAGGAAGACAAGAGGTACATTAAGTCACGAGAAAGTTGTTAAGGCATTACTGCTAACAGGATTACCAACTCTTTATGCTGCCAAGACACTGAGAAAGAAAAATCTGCAGTCTAACACAAAGCAGTACAAACTGGGTGTTTTCTAAGCAACGCTGCTACTGCCACCCGCGCCTGTATTTAGTAGTTTTCCCTCATTTTATATAGTCACATGGTAATAAACTTAGCCAAAAAAGCATAGCAAGGTGACTCAGCAAAATGGAAAGTTTACTAGTTCGTATTTGTATTCATTGTTCATCTCAAGTCTCTAGTCTAGAAAGAATGTCAGCTCCCAAAGCCCTTTAACTTTTGTGTTATAAACCAGTTTTTTTAACCACGTAAAAAATTTCAATCCAGATTTTCCTATCCAAAAGTCACATTAGGACACTAGCACAGGACACTGCTCTGCCAAGTGCTATGCAAATCTAAAACAAAATGGATTCTGTTCTAAGGAGTTCACCGTGTGAGGAAGTTTGTTGTTCTGCTCTGTCCTTATATGTCTAACTCCACCGTAGTGTTTGCTACAGCCTTCTTAAAATCTTTTTTTTTTCCAAATAAAAAGTCTCCCAATAACCTCAAACACAGTTGCATTCTCACATATTAAAAACAACTACCTCTTAACCATACGCCATCTAACCTGACTATACATATGCATGAAACTCCAAGTTATGAGTATGCTCCTTCACTTGTTTGTCTCAGCTACCATTTATTTTGAGATTTCACAGGCAAAAGAACAACAACAACAAACATTAGTGATTATACAAGGAACAGAATAAACACTCTGACAAATGATTAAAAGAAGAAAAACATAAAATCACCTTACTTAATTCCTACCAGCTTAGACAAAAGAAAAGCTTTTTTCATAAAAAAAAAGATACCTTAACAACAAATCACTCATGCCAATCAGCCTACAGTATACTAATTGTGGAATTATTAGAAGAAAAATGGTAACTAATAAACAGAAAAGTACTGATTTTCATTATTTGGAAGGGAAATGATGCAGTATTAATAACAGAAATGTAAAATGTAAGGAACGAGATTGCTCTTAGATATGCTGCAACTGTAACATTCGATACCATGCTGCCTAGATTCTGATTTCTATTTGCTAGTGTAAATGTTATACTGGAATACCAAGTGCATTGCAAACTCTAGATTAATTACCATATTACAAAACAAACACTACATAGTATGCTTGAAGATGAAAGGCTGTTTTGGAGCAGAATGCATTCTTTTCACTCTCTGTAAACATTAACAATCAGTGATTATTCAAATTCAGTGTTTGAATTTGGGGTTCTGATGGCAAAGAACTGGGGCCAACATCCCCTCTTTTCTTGCTCACCAGTGCCTAAACTGCCCTGGACAAGGACTGCAGTGTCAGTCTATTCAAGCCCAGAAGTGTGATGTGTTTTCAACAGGTAAAGAGTCTTAGTATCAGATAGGAAATAAGAGCCAGGGAAAGTTACTTCCAGTGAGTTAGGACATAAATAGTACATAAAAGTTAGCTTGCCTATCTGTGAACTTGTTACACACAAGCATGTTTAAGTCTGCTCTACTTTGCCAAATAAGTCATTTGTTTTATCAAGTGGGCGTGTTTATGAAACCAGATTTCGTGCATTTATATTTACGATATATTTGTTACCAAGAAATCACTAAACTCACTATGCATGAGTAAGCCATTCTTCATCTGTGATACTGCTCTGGAAAAAATATATATATATATGCCATTTTCCATATATGAGAGCTAATAGTGACCATGCAACATCACAGCAGCACGGCACAAAAACAGTTGGTGAAAAAGCTAAGAACACTCATGCCCACTTTTCATACTGGATTTTGGTGTTGAACACAGGAGGACTGAGATCATACAAAAGAAATAAAAAGTAGATTTGGATGATTTAAGCCCATTAATGTCAGCTAGGTCCATTTGCTCTGAATTTCCCCTTCTCCAGAGACTCAACCTTCTTTCAGCTGAGGATGCTGTAGAGGATTATCTGCTGAGCCCATTAAATACTGCTCCAGGGATGGCCAGAGGCACTGTTGCTGAAGAATATGACACCTGCAGGCCTGACCAACATGCCTTTGGGCAAAAGACAGAATATTGGCACTGGGTTGTTGTGTACTACATCTAGTTTTATTGTTTCTCTCTATGTTTAAAGTTGCTCCAAATACTCCCTGTGAGACTAATTCACATGGAGTTCTCTACCAAGATGTATTTCCTGATATTCATCCTGAAGGTGTTATTTCACAATCCTAGTCTGTCGTTCTAATTATTCCTTCTTCTCCCTTAGTTTCTGTGACTACTTACATGCTTTAATTATAGGAAAAGAGAAAATCAACTTGTAAGAAAACTGTAACTTACTTTAAGCATCATGCATATCTATGTAATTACTTAACAGTTGGCACAAAAGCTTCTCACAGCAGGAAAGTTTCAGCATATTCTACAAATGCCAAAGCTAGTAGGTACTAGCTGGAAAAAACTAAACTGACCATCATGCAATGCATTCCTTCTATGTAGCAGAGTATATAATAAGGTTAACAAAATAGCTATAATCTTCATGCCATTTCTTTCCATTAAAGGAGAAAACTACAGCAATTACTTCCTTATGCAGAATTTATATTTAAGAGCCTCTGCAAATAGATGCAACAGACAGCATAATGTGGAAGTACAGACAATGCTGATTGCCTAAGTATGATAAGAGTGTAATAATGCAGGTAAACCATATCGACAGTTTCTCCACTGGGAAGTTCCCTGCAAAATAAACTCTCCTGAAACAATGGATTCCTCTTCCACTGGTGACCTTCACTCTTCACCCCAATGGAACATGCTGAGGTGGGACATCCTGACAAAGTGCCAGTTCTGCGATGTTATATAAATCAAGAATGTCACCCAGCCTAGACAGCTGGGTGGGATGTGCTGTATGCTGCCCAGGCAGGTGGATGTTTTCTTGATATCCCTCCAGAATATTTTCTGGCCCAGCCCCCTGCTCAAGCAGAGCCAGCTAGGAGGCTGCCCAGAACCATGTCTAGACAACTTCTGAATCCCTCCAAGGAGGGAGAATCTATAACCTCTCTGTTCAACCACAGTACCATTTCATAAAGCGAATATAACCTGGGGGATTGCAACAGTCAATTCCACAGCTTCTCTCAGTCAAGAAAACAACTTTCTGCAAAAGCACAACACCAAAGATTTGAGACTCCAAGAGGGTCCCCCATGGCTCATGGGATAAATTTATCCTTTATAAACCAGCAGCTGGATTCTCTCAGATAGAGATGCTACCTTGTGCACTTAGAGAGAGGAGGTATGATCTTTGAGATGCATAGTTTCCTTTTGAACAGCTCCAAGAAACCTCTTGAAATCTTGCTATTAGTAATTTTTCCTATGTAAGGGTGATGAAAATGTAGCTTCCCACCGTCCTGATCCTGTTGGTGCTTTTCACAAAGCAGGCATATCCTTCAGTCAACTTCTCATATAGATGAGATTACCCCTATTCCTCTAGGTCCCCTCTTGTGAAAATCATCATGTGGTCACAAATAGAATTCTCATGCTACTTCAGGCATGTACAAACACAGTGCACCTGTTATCATTTCCCTCTCCTCATCTTCTTAGTTTGTCTTCTTTATATAATACTCAGATATTATTACTATTTTTTCTTCTATCTGAATACAGTATTTCTTCTGACTGTATCTACTTAAAGAACTCCTCATCTTTCAGTGCTTGGATCACTGAGTACGGATTCACTGGTTGGGGTGAACCACTGTGCATGTTCATTTGATCCTCATTTAATAATACTGAAAATGCTCTGGATTAAATGAAGAATGATTCAAAATTTTGAGTATAGATCCCTGCATCAAACTATGATTCTTATTGTGAGTATGTATGTAGGGCAGGCTTATTCTCCACAGAATTTGCTACATGTTTTATGAAACAAATATGAAGTGATGGAGATTTTCTGTATTATCAGTTATCCTCCCTATGTTTGTCCCAAGGAAAGTATTTTTTTGCCTAGAGAAACATACATACAGTTCCATATCTAGTTATTTTGGTGATGCAGAATGTGGCATGTGAAAAATGACTGAATTTGACAACAGTAATAATCCTCTGAGGACTTTTGCCAAACTCTGTACTGTCCTGAAATGAGCTAAAAGTCATCATGCCAGTGTCTTTAAAGACAACAAAGGCATGTATTTAATGCCCTGTCACACTGAACATCAACTCTCAAATCAGATGCAGAGTATATAATTCAAAGATGTAGCAATGTCCTTCTATAACACAATCTCTCCTTTGCTTCTTAATGCAATAAAAGCCTACAATATTAAACATACTAAAGAATTAAATCACTATTTGTAAAACAGCAATAATATTATTCCGTCTCCAGTGTTCTAAATCCTTAAAGTTTAACTAAAATAAATGTCATGTACCAGCTTCTTAAACAGCGTTAGCAATGTAAACAGCATTTAGAAATGCAAGCAGTATAACTTTATAAAAATTACATCTGCAGACTGTTAGAGGAGAATATGTAAGAAACGTCAAACAATACTGTTCCTTGTGTACTTCAGTGAAATAACACAAAAGTTGCATCTGGAATCAGTTACTGGCACAGGACTTAAATAAAGTATTGCGTTACCTTTAACAAGCTAAATATTATTAATCACGAGTTAGATATAACAGAGTGCCACCCTGCTGGCTTGTAATTCAATTAATTTACCTTCTTGGGAGATGACAATGGACTTGGATGATTTGATGGCTTTGCTGTCTAGAGTCCAGGTGACAGATGCAGGGGGATCAGAGGAAATTCGACATTGTAAGACCAATTTTTCACCATCTGCTACTTTAGCATCCTGAAGCTTCTCTGTAAAGGATGGTGCTGTTCCTTTGCTTGGTGGTGGTGTTGGTTTGGTTGCTGCTGGTTTGTTTTCAGCTTTTTTCCCAGTTATTCCTCCATCTACCACTGCACATCCATGCTCACATTTCCTGTCATTCTTCTCTTCTTTTTTCACTACTGGTTTGAGAGCAGGGGCTTCAGAATTGGGGGTGGCATTCTGTGCTCCAGAACTGGTGTGGGCATTTGGTGCTGGGGTGCTAGCGCTGCCATTCTCTGCAGGGGGCTTCTTCTTTGTGCCCAGCACAGATCTGAAATCTGTAACGGCTGGTTTAGGAGGTGGCGCCTTCTCTGGCAATGGGGTTTTTGGGGTGCCCTTCTTGGCCAGCACAGAGCGGAAGTCAACCTGTTGAGGAGCATGAACTTTCCTTTCCTCCTCTGACAAGGTCTTGGGTTTGACCTGCCGCTGCAGGTTCGCTCGGAAGTCCATTTGCTCGGCTGGGATTTCTTTCAGATCCTCCTCAGAAAAACTTTTGGTGCTGACTTTCTTGCCTAAAATGTCACGGAAATCGAGCTGCTCAGCTTCCTGCTGCCTCAGGCTCTCCTCTGTGTGTTCCCGAGTTTCCACTCGCCTCTTCAGCACACCTCGGACGTCTTCCTGCTCTTCCTCAGCTGCTCTGGTTTCACCGCCGCTCTTTTTGAAGCCACTTGTTCTACCAAATGTTAGTGCACCATGATTTCCACCATCTCTTCGCTCTCCAGAGCTGGCTGATTCCCTCCCACTATGATCCGAAAAAGAAAGGAAAGAGACAGCCAGGAAAGGGGCTGGTTTAAAAATGTCAGGGAACAATCTCAGAGCAGGAACAAAATGTGTTTATAGAAGGGGAGGTTGATTAGAGGAGCACACTCCATTAGTTTATTGCATCAATGATGACTTCAGGAGCCATATAAGGGCACAAACAAAAAAGATCTTCTCTACTCTGGCTTGGTAAAATGTGCTTAGCCTGTATGATGAAAACAATTTGTTGGGTCACATTTGGGGATTAGGTTGAACAGCAGCCAGCCTGGGTCTGTAAGGGCAGAGAATTAACGGAGCAAAAAATAGAACCCACCCATGCAAGTCCCTGGGAAAAATACTCACTCTCTGAGCAATTCTGCTTTGGAAGCTGAACTCTCTCGCAGCATCAGAGACACCTGGCAGCTGCATTCTCCAACTTGGTTCCTAAAATGTTTAAGCAAAATCACAAAAGCTGAGGTTTCTCCCTCCAAAACTGTAACTTTCTCAAGTGACTAAAACAGCTCAGAATCAGTGTGGTATTGTGGTGGTCGACTGAGTGGATTTGGTCTCCTTTAACTCAGAGCCAAGCTATCTCAAATATCTTTTCCTGATCTGTTGCTGTCTACACTGGGAACAGCATACTCCCTGAACAAAAATCAAAGCAATTTACAGAATGAAACAGCTGCAAACAAACATGCTAAAGGAAAACAAACACAAAAGCTGGGAAATTGAGGCAGAGGAAGGGGCTATTTTGCAAAGTTGAAAATCTTTCCAACTCTGCCTACTGTTTATTTATTCAAGCCCAAGCTCTTAAGTTTCCTAATGTTAAGATATTAAAAGCAGGGTCTCATTTCCTTCCCTCCCCCACAGCACAACCAATCAGCAAATCCCATCTACATGGACTGCTCCAGCCTGGGCATGTTTATATTAAAAAACATAAAAGTGTCACCATATATGGTGCTGAGTACTTATTCTTCCTTTTGCAGAGGAATACCATGGATGCCTTCTGAAAAGGGCTCCCATTAAAGAATTCATTAAAACACTCCCCCTACCCCCTCTGCACACTTCCTCCCACAGCTTTATATCATTCTTCTAGTCCCAAACAACTCTTCTCCACTTAACACAGGAGATGCCAAAAGCAAATTTTAACTCCTCTAGGCAGCAGTTCTGTAACTGCTGCCACTGCTTCCTTAAAATACTATTTAAAACCCCAAATGTACTTCTTTAAACTGATTAAAGGCTAGAGATATCTTTCATGGATGAGAACAGTTTTGTCCTTCCCAGTTTAAGCTTGCAAATGGACTGCAAACTCCTGGATGATTTTTGAAAACAAAAACAATTTTTGTTGCTGAAAGTGTCTCCTGAGCATGGACAAAAAGCATGTGAACTAGGGGGGGAGGGTGGGGGGGGGGAAGAGGAGCGGGGAAGGAAATAGAGACAGCTTTTACTCCAACCCTGCTCTCCTTCCAAAAGATTAGTACACCTTTAAGTTTGCTCCAAAGTTTAAAACATAGATTCAGGAGTATCTTTCTGTTAGCTTCCCATAAACGTATTGTCTCATGTGTTTTTAAATAGCACATGGGAATACATTCCTAGATATGGTTCTGTTTGTATGACTAAGTTATAATTCAACTCAATCGCAACTTGCAATGGAGTCACATAGCAGGGAATATCATTAACACAAATACAGCAAAAAATTGCTTTTATAACAACAATTGGTGCAATTGCATCTTCAGATGGATTTCCCTTGCTCTCTTTTGCTTTAGGAAATGAAATAGTGATCAGCACAGTGTAGACACAGAGCCTTTAACACAAGGAAGAAATGGCAGAGGTTGGCTGTAGCTTCTGAACTGGAAAGTGAAGGAGTACACCTTATTTAACCTTGAAATCTGAACAAGAAGTCATAAGAGCATTTTCAATGTCTAAAAAATTCAGACTATGTACACTAGAAACTGTTACTGATGGCCCTCAAAGTCATAATCCTAATATCCTTCAATAGGAAAGATTAGAGAATATTCTAATACAAAACAGAAAATGGCAAGAGTACCCAAGTCAATGCACTGAGTTGGCCCTTTGCTGGAGACCTGCCAATCTTACTACTGCTTAA
The DNA here is from genome assembly GCA_023055505.1 of Callipepla californica brunnescens. Classification (NCBI taxonomy): domain Eukaryota; kingdom Metazoa; phylum Chordata; class Aves; order Galliformes; family Odontophoridae; genus Callipepla; species Callipepla californica. The sequence goes on from JALIRH010000010.1 coordinate 12,198,814, forward strand.
ATTTGACCTCCATTTGAAAGCAAGAGAAATAGAAAAAAGTGCAGGTGTTTTTGCTTCCAAAATTCTCATTGGCATCAATGATGGTAATTACCTTCCTGGAGACATTCAAGGCCAGGCTGGACCAAGCTCTGAGCAAGGTGATGTAGATGTGGATGCCCCTGTTCCCCTTAAAGGTCCCTTCCTACTCTTAGGATGCTATGATTCCATTCTAAGGCAAGATACCAACATTGCTGAAAACCTGTTGTCCAAGTGCATGTCAAACTGCCACTTTTTGCAGATGTTGAAATTCATCACCTTTTTTCCTGCTTCTCAGAAGTTTTATGATGAGTAGAAGCACCCTTTAGTTGCTAAAGTATTTTCCCATGTTCACAGCTTGTTATCAGGCTGTTGGCTTGTCCTAAGATACCTCTTCCTGTAAGTCTAGTGGAGTTCAGCTACTCTCTTAAGGACTTAAAACCAATCCAAATTTAACAAACAAGAGGAGAACATGCAAACTGAAGTACAAACAATTCAGAGCATACATAGCATAGGGAGGCTACACTGCTCAGCTTCTGTTGTCACTGCTTGGAAAAAGTATTTGCCCACAAAGGTTCTGCCACCTGTGGGAGAAGATGAAGTAACAGAGGTAGTAGTCTTCCAGGAGGGGCATCTAGAAATTCTGATGGTGAAGGATAATGGCATTTCTGCAGGACCCGCTTCTGCAGTTCACCCTTCCTTCTACAAAGACTTCACATAAATAAGGAAGGCCAAGTAGACCAAGCTATTTTTCACAGGGTTTGGAAAATAAAGGAGAGGGCAAGAATGCAGGAGAGCATTTTGTTCTATTTTTAATACCTTGGGAAATACATACAAATAATAGCAACTGTGGGTCAAAGAAGTACCTAGATGGACAATTGATTCACAAGGCAATTTTTTTAGCCTTAATTATGATTTCTGATTGGAGCAAATGGCTGAAAATTAGACCACTGAATACAAACATTGAGTTTGTCTGACGCATCACATCCCCGTTCAGAAGTGTGACCTCCTCAGGTTGAATCCTGCTTCCAGTGAAATCAGAAGGAGCTTAGTTACTGCTGTTAAGGGACAACATACTTTTTTTCCTCTGAATTCAGCTGCAGAGTCTAAAAAAGTGAAGTTACTAACACTGAACAACTTGGAAATCATGAAACAGAAAAAGAGACACAAGCTAAGAAAAATTAAGGACTGGGATGATTTAGATGCAAAATTCAATTCAGAATATTTCTGGAAGCTTTGTAAATATTTTTACATTTACGCAGTTTCATAATATAAGTGAGGCAAGATACATAGGGAGAGTTAGGAAAAGTTGTGCTGTACTCGAGCTTTGCATTATGCAAGCACTACTTCAAGTCTTCCAGGTCTCTGCTGTTTTGAGCTTTGGCAATAACATTACTTCTGGAACACCAGGTTCTCTGTGTTGGGATTTTATCAACAAAACCCTAGACAAAGACAGACCTCAGTGGCTCTGTTGCTGTGGAATAATGTGAGACGTGGATAAAAGCTAAGCTTAATAGTTATGCTGCCAGCATTCAAGTGCTGAATTTTGCAGGGTTGTTCTGTGTAGTGCTCATGCACATGATCTAACTTTAAAACATAGGAAAACAAAACAAAAAACAAAAATAAAAACACCACCACCACCACCACCAACAACAAAAAAAACCATAACAAACCCAGCCCCTGCTGAAAGCCTGAAGCAATTTTAAAAATAGTTCCCTGTCCTATTGTGGGATCAGTTTTCCCTGAAATGGCTTTTATGTTCAAAATATCTTGAAATATTAGTTTCTTGGCAGAATCTACTCAAATACTTTCAGTGAACCTTAGATGAGACTTATTGTTTATGCATCCTCAGGAATCACTCTGGAAGAAGAGGGAAAAAATGCACTGCTAATTGCAATGTGGGGACTTGCTGAGAATTCCAACTGGTGTATCAAGTGAGAAACAAGCATTGCAGAGCAAATTACATCTTTGAATATTTAACTGACAATGATAAATAAGTTGATTACTAGCTACAGCTGGTGCTTCAGCACAGATACCTGTAAAGCCTCAGCATGAAGTTTTGCAACTCTTCTATGAGTTAGTTCAAGAGAAATACAGCTCAGAGCCCAGTGAAGTTTTCATCCTAAAGAAAGCAACTAATCTACTGGATCACACATTCAGCTGATGTGATACAAAGCAGCCTTATTGGCTTTAAAGTGGATCCACCGATTTACCTCTGTAGAGGGTTTTTATAGCTGAAACACTGGTCATTTTATTTACATTTTGCAGCATTGAGTGGGAGAATGGAATGGGTAGAAATCATAGAAATCAACTGCTTTTTACATAACCTGAATTGGAGAGTATTTGAGATACTAGTAATTAATAAGATGAATGTTTACTTCTGATTTTAATCATGATATCAAAATCTCTAAATAAGGTTAATCAATACTAACCAAACTTTTATGGAAGACAACAGATAGAGAGAAGAGAAATACTCAGCTTCTAAGAAGTCAAAAGTTAACAAATAGGTGATTTTCCTAAGAAACTACATGAGGCTTTCTGAGGTCACTAGTGCTGACTTTACCATTACAATGATGAAGGCTTTGCTCAAACAACTCAGTCTCAGCCCAGTACTCTCAATTTCTTTGCTTGCCTTTGCATTTAAGACACATGTATCGACTGAAAGAAGCACACTGGGATGAAAGGATCCTAATGCTGATATCACTGGAAGGATGCAATGCAAAGAAGGAGAAAAAGATGCCAGTGATTTTCTGAACAAAAAATTGATTTTTCTTTCTCATTTTAATTGTGATGGTTTTATTGACATTCTGACTGATTTCTTGTCCCTCAACTATATGGGTTGGCATTTCACAAGCAAGCTCAAATTTCAGCAAATAAATCACAGTTGTGCATGAAACTGTTTTTTGATGTTGTTATTTTCTTGTCATTGGCGTTTTTTTTTAAATATATTTATGCAACACCATTCTTGGAAGCTTGGGCAAGAGTAGGCCCAGTGGAACATTATCAGGACAATTAAAATGGAAAATGCAATTATAGAGGAAGTAGATGTCTATGCAAGTTTAAGGCAAGGACCACGAGAGCCTAGCATGGCAGCTCCCTTAGAAGTCAGACTTACTAGTTTGTTATACAGCAAAAGGCAATGTAAGAGCATATCCTAAGTGGTACTGAGGGAAAGAAAGGAAAAAAGCCAACCAGCTTTTTGATGAATCACATGATCACATTTCTTCTTTGATGGAAGAAGAAAAAACTAGGAAGATCTTTTTTTAAACTCCACTTTTAAAAACAGAGTTTTAATTTGTGAGCAGACAACACTAAAGCAGAAATGTGAAGATACAAGAACAGAATTTAGGACTCAGAATAATAGAAAATAGGAAAACAATTAACACTGGTAGAAAACCGTGCCCAGACTAAGTAAAGGAATTGGAGAAAGAATGACTCCCTAAAAGCAGCTATGCAAAATGTTTCTGAAATTAATAAACGAAAAGGAGCTGAACAGTTAATTTGAAAAGAAAATGATTGTGATTTAAAATAGCCCACTGTATATAGTCAGCTTCTCTAAAAAGTCCTCAGTGAATTGACTTGTGGTTTCTCAGTTATTTTTTAATGGACTTTGTAGGATCTCTTGATAGAAGGACACTTAAATGCAGTTCTCCTACTCGCAGGTACAGTTAAGATTGCTTCTGAATATACAAACATTTCTCAGTCAGCTACTAGAGACAAGCTGACAGTTCAAAGTCTATTCTGATAGATTATTTGCTGCTGACAATTATTTTAGCTCTACTGGAAACGTGAAACTATACAGCTAATGTTTAGCTCCATGAATATTCCTTAGGAAGATACTTCTTTATTATTCATAGTATATAAGCAATTGCCTAAAAGCATACAGTTTTCTGTTCCCTGAACAGTAACAAAATTTTTACAAATGAGAGCTGGGTATAAAGAGATAGCAACATTCTCTGGCTTTAATTGCAACACAGCTTTAGTCATTATGTTTTAGAGTAAGCCAACATGAATGCATTGATCTTTGTGGGATCACTAGCTATTTCTCTCCAAAAAGGATTGAGGGAATAAATGAAACTAGAATGTAGTCTATTGTGTTTTCTTCTAGATAACACTTTAGCTCTTCCCAACCTCCTCAGAAGTTCCCCTCCTTATTATGAAATAAGTTATCTAAGAAATTCCTGTAGTTATGGTGTAGAGTCGTGATATTTTCTGGCTTCTACCTTGATGATTGTCTTCTGTGATTTAGCCTGGGTGATTATCAACAACACCTCATCATTTAAGTAAATCTTGCCCAAAATCTCCATGTCAAAGTCCTACATAAAGTCTTCTGGACTCTCCTTTGCTCTTCCCCTTTTTTCCCACTTTTCATCCCTGAAATTTTGCTAAAATCTTGTCCTGTTTCATTTCAAGTGGAACCACCACAACACATAACCATAGAAGGTAGCAGCAGTTCTCACAGTTGGGCTTGCCATCTCTTGTAGAGGTGAGCATACTTAATGCAACCATTTAGCAACTGTAATGCAGCATTTCTAGTCCTATTAGTATTATGCTGAGTGTTAGAAACACTACTGATCTCCAAACAGCTTTTTTTAAGATGCAGGGATGTATGTAGACATAACCTTCACAAATCAACATTATGCATGCCATTAATGGCCTTGGCTTATTGTGAACAAGCCAATCCTTCTGTAATTAGTCTGAGTCTGTTCCCGTTTTACTACAAAGAGTACAACAAGAATAAATCTACTAGAGATTATTTGCAAGTGAACTCATGGCACGTACTGTTCTACCTACATAGATATTAGTAACAGGACTTGGCAATTACCTGTAGAGAAACCTCTTTATAGGGAATCTTGATAAAAAAACAGCTACAATTTTCTCAAGCACACCATCCTGATGAAAAGTGATTACCCTATCTGACTTATAAAACCAAACTACACAGAAGATAGTTTGTGGCTGCCTGTATTAGTCTATGGAAACATACCTTAAGACTAGACATCTACACGGTGACATTTTCGTTACCGCGGCAATAGCTTCATTCCATTTATGACAACAGTCAAAAAATAAAACATAACTATACAAAACTGAAGTCTCTGGTCAGAGGCTAATTGGTTTAAATTTAATAAGAAGTGCCCTCCTCCTTTGATTAAGAAGACAAGAGTAATTTATGTGCAAGAAAGAAAAAAATCATTTACTTTATGAATTTTGTATTAGTCTGAAGGATAGGAAACAAAAATACCTTGTTCATAAGACCAAAAAAAAAAAAAAAATAATAAGATGAAGAACACTATACAGCAGGCAAGTGCAAGTGACACAAAACTGAAATGGTAATGTTTTGTAATATCGCGCTGTCTAAAAAATCCACTGGACTAGTCAGTTGGGACTAAAAAAGTAGCATGTGGAGCAGAGAATCTTCTTACACTGTAATGGATTTAATTGCCCATGACATTTAAATAAATTTTTATAAAGAAAGACACAAATATTAGCCATGTAAGGCAATACATCTATGCACAGTGAATAGCAGAGAATGATGACATTTAACTGTCTGAAGTTGTACCTTTCATTTTCTAAAAACACACAGGGAATATGTAATTAAGCCCAGACTTCACTGCTATAGTGGAAAAATGCACTTTCTAAAAGGCAAAACAAATTTGATGCTTTATTTAAATGACAGTAGTTTTACCAGTAAAAAGAATAAGAGTAATAAATTAAAATAGTTCTTCCAAACTCTGTAGAGCTGACTAGAAGCCCAAAGAATCAGGGTGCTTCTTTTCAAGGATATGACAGAAAGAGGAGACTCCATGTTCTGTTTAAAATTCAGACATTTCAAAAACAGAAGAGAAACATTTTCTCTCTTAAGTTTGTGGATCAAACAATTCAGTATGACGGGCCTTCTGGGTGAGGTTGTTCCATGGAAAGCAGGTATCCTTACAAATACGCAAAGAAATGCTAAAAATGACAAAAAATAACTCAAATAGAAATGTTCTTGTGGTTTCTCTTGCTAGAGACCCAAACTGCTTCCCATATTGCTGCTACAAAGCTTTATTTTTCAAGACCCCCAAAAGAAGCTGTATATGATTTGGCCTTCTCTGATTCTTCTTGAGTTTCTTCTTTCTGTTTGATTAGATCTTTTAGTCCCCCCACAATATTTAGTTCCATTAGTAGTTTATCATTTGGTGGAAATAGAAGGGAATTGTTTTGTTCAGACAGAAACTTTCAGCTTTAGGGTAAGTATAACTAATTGTTCCAAGGGAACAAGCTCTTCTCGTTATAAACATACCTGAGTTGAATTTCATATTGCCCTGCATGACGAGACTGTACATTTCTCAAGATCAGTGTGAAGATATCTTCATTTTGCAGGATTTCACAGCCTGTTCCTGGCATTATTTCTTGCCCATCTTTAAACCAGTGAACGGTGGGGAAAGGATCTCCAGCAATGGCACAAGATATAAGGACATTCTGCCCAGCAGCTGCTGTCACTGATCTTGGTTTGCTAATGAACCAGGGCTGAGTGCCATCCTGAGGTTCTGCAGTTTACAAACAAAGTTTACAAATCAAGAGAACATGCCAAGCTTGAAAGTAACTAATAAACTAATTTCAGGTGAAGCAAACAAGGCAAAGTTGTTTTGAACACATAGGGTATAAATTTTTAATCTGAAAATAACCCAGGCTTTAATTTTGGAAGTCACTAATGTTGGTACTAAAATTAATCATTTACTTGGCACTTTACTGGCTCAATATAGTATATTAAAGACAAAACAAAAGGACTTTAAAGCTGCCCTGAAAGGAATCCTGAAGATCTGTCCTTAGAGAATATGGGTAGGAATAGCTTTAAGGGCAACCGACAGTACTGTGGCTGCTGTTGAGTTCAGAGATCATGTAATAAATCATTAACAATTGCATAAAACTGCATTTAACAACAACAATAAAAAAAAGACCATAGAGGGTAGACCTCGGGGAAGACAGTGACAGCACTGCACAGGCCCACCCCCATGAGGCAGAGCACTTTGTAATGCTAGAGTTAAAATCCTTCGTGCTAAAAATAGTGAGAGCATAAGTAATGACTATAGGAAAATGGTTGGCTTACAGCGAGATTAGACAAAATCTAGGGTTATGAAGGTAATGAATACCCAAATCACAGAAGGTCTGTAAGTACTTCAGTGTTTCTACTGTGGGGTTTATATAATACACAGAGATTCAAAGCCATATTTTGTGTAACCGGTTCTCAAATTGCAGAAATCATGTGTTTCTCATTAGCTACCGTGACAATACTAATATTAAAGTGAAGATACCTGGCTCCTAGACAGCTTTTCCAAATAGCCAGTGCTTTAATTAGAAAAAAATCATCATTAAATGGTTTACATTAAGTGAATGGTTAAGTAAGCCTCATAATTACAATCTGAAGCTGCATTTAGCAGAAGTTTTTCACTGTCCCTAGGAATAGGACTCAGGAATGCATTTTTGAAATAGTTACATAATGTTCCAGAGTGAAATAATTTTCTCGAACTTGCTTCTACTCAATATCTTTTTAAACTCAGATGCACGGACAGAAAACTAGCACCCTTCAAAACAGACCTTATAAACACTCATTTGCTTTAAGCAGACAATCCTCCAGCACGTCAGAATGATTTCCTTTTAGCATTTCCTGTTGTGGAGAAGAACTTCACATACCTTGCACCGTCAGTGTAGCCTGTGTTTGAGTTTCTCCTAATTCATTCCAGGCTTCACAGGTGTATTTGCCTGTGTCTTCGGGAAATACTTCCTGGATGTACAGACTGTACTCATTGCCTTTCTTCTCAAAGTGGAAATCTTCTGTCTCCTGGATTTCTTTTCCATTGTGCAGCCAGATAATTTCAGGACATGGGTTAGCTAAAAAATAGGAAAGAACAAAAATCAGAGACATACACAACTCTCCTCTAACTATGATTAAGAAAATGACCAAATTTAATTGTTTACTGCCACTTGACTCTGCAGTGTGATTTTTAAAACTTACAGGAATTTCACTAACTGTTGAAGCTGCGCAATGTGAAACAGTTTTAAGACTATGTTATCAGAGTTAAAACATAGATCAATAATGGATGTTTGAATATAATATGGAAAGGAAGTGGTTTCCAATCCCACAGTGCTAGCTGTTTAGGATTTCTATTACCAAAGTTCATACCAGCACTGCTTTCTTCTGCAGCATCAATTCTACTCCCTGACAGGAATTCAAAACAAAATGTTCAAAAAAAGGGTTATTATGCATCCTCCAAGATTTAGTTTTTGTTTAACAACAGGATTTGATAGAGACCTGATAATTATTATTCTAGTAAAGGAACGCTTGCATAGCTCTGAATGCATTAATGCTGAACAACATTCACCCATCCTGAAGAATGGTCTAAATAAAATTAGTTTTTGTTTTTTAAAAACTGGTTCCTTGAAATATTTACAAACACAATGACACTTGCTAGAAGAAAAGGAGAATGGCAAAAAGTGCAGCTAGACTGAAATTGTTTAAATAATCATGTTCTATGGCTACACACCTGATACTTCCACAGTCATTATCACTTGACTTCCATCCATTACTTTCAGGTCAGTCAGACCTTTAAGGAAGATGGGTGCAAAAGTCTTGTTTAATTTGACAGCCTGTGCACTTTCTGCCTTCTTGCTGCTCTTCTTTTCTGTGAAATAAAGGGGAGAACAAGAGAGGTTTCTTACTGGAATTTCCATTACAAGCTTTGACCTTCAATTCAAGTTGAAGTCAGTCACCTTGTTCCACCTCTCAGAGAGTAGCATCACTGAATCCTCCACAGTATAGATGCTTGCTCTCGTCAGTAATCCAACTAAATGTTTACATTGTTAATGTATATAGTAGAATATCACACGGATTTTTAGTCATTTCTCTCAACTACGCATGCTCAAGTACAAAAAATCCCACCAACTTGTACCAACAGTTCAACGCTTTTAACCGGTGCTAAATTCATACAAATCTTAAAATAAGTAACAAGTTGTTATTCTCATGACTGATGAGTTAAAAATTTAACTCACAGAAATACGGAATTTTCCACTCTGCATAAAACTAAAAAACATTTAGTCAATTAGATGGCCAGTATAAAACGGGTATGAGTATGGTTGAAAAGTTCACCATTGTTCTTTCCTGTATTACACTTAGCCAACCGACCAATGATGGAGAAAACTGAAACCTGATCTTATCAACATACATCACAAAACAAACTGTTGGATTAGATAGTTTTTAATTGGGCTATACAATCAAATGATTAGTACTGGAGTTTAACTAATCACTTTTAAAAATAAAATCTAGCTGTTCTATATTTCCAGTCTCTGCATCATATTCAGAAGTTATGAAAGAAGGTCATTTAACTATGTCCTGTATTGTACACTAGACCAGGAAAGACACTTCTGAAGTAATGATCATGACCAAATGTAGGAAGCCATAAATATTTATCGGTCACTTGGATACACTTTCTGTTTTGTTTAGCTTGAGTTCAGACTTCTTACGTCTTGCCTCTAAAATGCCAACCTTGCTTTCTTTCCATACATAAAAATAACTTCATTTTGATTATTCCTACCTTCAAAATTTTCAGATGTATATCAAGGCCATCCAAAAGAGTACTACAGTAACACAAAGAGCCAGACTCAAAAAGAAATAGCCATTCATAAAATGATGGTGATTATAATAAGCTGAAAGCACCTTATTGAGCAAGTCCGCTGAACCTCCTGGAAGCCAGAAGTTAAGCTTGTCGCAGGGCTATTTGAGCTCTATGTATATTTGGAACCTGCCTGAGAGGAAGTTTTCCCTCTTCTGTAGTAAAGCTTTTTCTAGCCAAAATCTTGCCTTGTTGGCTTACATCTTAAATCTTTTCCTGGCACTGAGCAGCAAGACATTGATACATGTGAGAATGGAAATATGGGACGTGACTGAGACACAGTTAGCTCATTTTTATGGACTTCATGCTCTGAAATACTTGATTTACCATCAAAACAAATTGATCAGTCTTAGGGCTTCCTATAGCATCTGCTTATAAGTAACTACCACTACACAGAAAATAGCCATGAAATCAGGTAAAATCTATCTGCACAAATAAACTGCAGCAGTTCACCATATTCCTATATTTTGTGCTATTTACTCAGGGAAAACGCTACATGCAATATCAGCATGTATTCCTTCACTAATTCACTGCCTTGCAGAAAATCTCTTTGTACCTCAGACAGAAACAGACCTTGCAGAAGAAGCAAAAAGCAATAAATGATAAAAAAAAAAGGAAGAAGAGAGTGGTGGTGAATAGAGTTAAATCCAGCTGGCAATCAGTCATGAGTAGTGTCCCCCAAGTGTCGGGACTGGAGCCAGTCCTGTTTAGTAGTTGTATTTAGGATCTGGACAAAAAGATTGAGTGCAGTCTCAGTAAGTTTGCAGGCAACACCAAACTGGGAGGAACTGCAGATCTGCTTGAGGATACAAAGGCTCTATATAGGTTGGATTGAAGGGCAGAGGCCAGTTGTGTGAACAGGAAAACCAAGTGCTGGGTCTGCACTTTGGTTAACAACAACTCCATGCAATGCTACAGTCTTAGGATGGAGTTGCTGGAAACTGAGTAGCAAAAAAGGATTTGAGGGTGTTATTTGACAGTCCGCTGAACATGAGCCCACAGTCTGCCCAAATGGCCAAGACGACCAATGACATCCCGGCCTGTATAAGAAGTAATGTCATAGCAGAACTAGGGAAGTGAACAGCCCCCTGTGCTCAGCACTAGTGAGATAGCACCTGTGTTTAGTTTTGAGCTCCTCGCTACAAGACACTGAGGTTCCAGAGTGTTAGTAGTACAATGGAGCTGTGAAAATTCTGGGGCACAAATCTTATGGGGAGTGGCTGAGGGAGCTGGGATTGTTCAGACAGAAGACATGCAAGTTTGGGGAGACCTTATCACTCTTTACAACCCCCATGAAGAACCTTGTGGCAATGTCAGCCTCTTTTCCCAGATATCAGTGATAGGAGAAGAGGCCTTAAGTAGTGCCAGGGGAGGTTCATGCTGAATATTAGGAAAAGTTTCTTCTCCAAAAGAGTTTTAGTGGGTCTGGTTTTGATAAGTTGACAGCTGGATGATAAGATCTTAGAGATCTTTTCCAACCTTAACAATTCCTTGAGAATCACTTCAGACAGAAACAAAGGCAACTTTGTGTATCACAACCTTTTTGCAGACATTCTTATCCTTGTAAACTTAACCTGTGTCAATATATGCAAGCGGTTTGATTTAGTAGAATTCTAGAAGTAATACATGACTTCTCAAAACTTACTACAAACCGTGAATAAAAATTGCGTCCTTTCTATTGCTGGCATACTTTGCAGTGTGGGGACATTGGAGGCATTTCTCTAGAAACAGATATGCAATCTTCTGCATATAAAGGCTCAAAAAGTCTAAGCAGTTATAAATTATTTCTAATTCAAATCAGCATCATATGAGAAATTAGAGCCTTAGTCATGGTTAAGACAACCAGTATTTCTTTTCAAATGTTTGGCATCTAGGACACAATAAATACATGACTGAAAAGATTGACTCCATGGCAACCTGAACAGACTTTCTTCAAAACACAAGCAATCTGTTCCTACTTTTAGGAGGCTTTTTTTAATTGCAGATCTCTGATTTTATGCTTCCATTCAATAGTATACATTGATCAGTAGCCTATGTTTATTATACCAACAAGTTAGGTAGAATATGACCAAAATTGTCTACCATTTTTTACTCTGGCTGCAACAACTAAAAAGATGCAAGTTTAATCTATCATCACTAGATGTTCATTGAAAAATCATAGGGGCTTATTGTATGTGATAAGTCTTCACTTAAAATCTGATACTGTAGTATTCTTGATTTTGAAAAAAAACCAAACACTCAAAAACTTGATCTACTGACATCTTTAGTTTCTCTCGGATGCTTTACACAAAATACCAGAGCTAGTTTAATTATTTAGTTTTATTTAGTTTTCATCATTGCATTTTCTTAGAAGGGACTGATGCATGCATGTAGAGATCAACTTACAAGGTCTGGTTTTTAACTATATTCAAATTTTCAAGCTTGTAAATGCTTGCAGAAAAGCAGCACACAAAAAAAGACCCATTCTAGGGCTTGCTTTCTGTCATTCCTTCAAGGTCCCTTACACCACTCAAACTCTGATGCGGTTTCAATTTTCCATGATCTCCAGTGACAGCTAGTTGCAGAGCCCAAATCAGGGAGAAGAAAGATGAACAAGAAAGCACAAAACCTTCAGATACTACCAATCACTATGCTTCTTGATGAAAACAAAACAAAACAAAAACACCCTCATTTTTAAGTCTGAGGCACCAGAAAGAAAATCTGGAACGTAAAGAAAAGCAACATTGGCATAAAGAGCATGACTTTGTTAGGTATCTTCCTATCCTCAAGCTTAATCAACTGGATATGAAATAGAGGAGATCTGATACCTTCCTATTACATTAACGCACTCTAATCACTTACAGTCATTTAACATCTTCCCCATTTGTTGCTTCTTATACCTTCCAATTAGGAGTAGGTTTAACTTCAAGAACGAAAATAAGACTTAACACATAACAATACTTTCATGGTGACTAAAAAAAAATTTACTCTGACTTGTTCATTGTTTTCCTCCTGCTCTTTTCCCCAGTCTAATTCTGCTGCTGTAGTCTGTTAATCCAGATGCGTTGTCACTCCTAAACAATCTATGAGGAACATCAAGAAGCACTACATAAGGTGGGCTTGATAAAACATACGCCCATTTCAATATCTTGGTTTCAGACTTTGCAACTAGCTCATTTCACAGTAGCTTTGTCACAATTTTTAATGACAGTTGTTGGCTTCATGCAAGTCAAATCAGGCAAGATAATGCGGAAGATACTGTGATTTTCTCAGAGGCTGCTTAAAGACCATTGAATTCTCACAGGCTCTACTAAAATTATGAACTCAAGAATTTTCACAACTCTGCACAGAGCTGTGGTCTGGCATAATATATAAGCACAGCTGTAGCAGTCTCTGAAGAGCTGTAGTGTGTTATCATTTCAACAGGCATTTGATATGGCATTATACAGGATGATAGATGTAAAAGTTCACCCACCACAATGACCTTTTTTTTGTTCCTTTCCTCAGGCGTTGATATGCATGATTTTGTTTATTACAAAACCCTGTCTAAACAGGTGATAGGACAAGAGAGTTTTAAATTAAGACAAGGGAGGTTTAGGTTAGATGTTAGGAGGAAGTTCTTCACTCAGTAAGTGGTGATGCACCGGAACAAGGTTGCCCAGAGAGGTTGTAGATGCCCCATCCCTAGAGGCAGTCAAGGCAAGGCTGGATATGGCTTTGCTCATGTGGTTGGCGACCCTGCTCCCAGGGTTGAAACTAGATGATCTTTGAGGTCCTGTTCAACATAGGCCATTCTATGATTTTATGATTTTTTGGGAAATAAGTGATAAAATGCACAGTTAAGTAAAAAACAAACAAGGCACTATACATTTGCACTTCAAAGAGCTTAACGCTTAGCCTGGGAGACCAGAAATGAAACAGAAGGTATCTAAAGGCTATCCTATATACTCACATGTGTTTTCTACAATGCAATTTTAATGTAGGCTTTTCCCACAGTATTGACTTATCTCTAAGGATTCATTTTTTATTAGAAAAACACTCCAATAAGCATTCAAATCTATGTTTAAAAAAGCCACTTTGCACATCAAATCCACAGAGATTTAGGAGAATTAAAATCCTTCCAGTTTCTTATAAAAATTCTTAGAATATTTGGAAGGCAATGGTAAGGATACAAAAACTTTCCATTCATCGATTATTCTGCTCTCCTGAGTTTGCATAATAGACAGCAAATTTATCTATCCACAGATATAGTATCAAATATTTGTTTATCTATTAACCCATATTCTTATAATTTTAGGTTAAAAAAAAAAAATGCTTCCCTATCCTTTGCCTTTTCTTAAACCGGGATTTAAAGAGCGACTTGTATCAACTTTACCTACATATATCTGCAGACTGAAAACTATTTCAAGACTGGTGTTAATGTTAGCTGTGGGCTCGAGCCAAAGTACACTTGAATTTTTTAGAACCTAGACGTGAATTAGAACTTGGTGCTTGAATACAGCTATAAACATTTATATTGCAGAAGGATAAGCAGAGATGAGCTATTGTGTTGAAGGTGTATATATAAAAGAAAAAGTCAGTGGAATATTCATGCTGCACTGAAATTAGCCCACTACAAATCAGTCGTACCATACACATATACCAGTTTAAAAGCAAGTATACAACCACTTACTTTCTAAGGTAAGAGAACAGATAAATTAGTGCATACAGAAGGCAAAAAATGAATAAATAACTGCTCTTTGGCACTTTCATTCCCAGATGTGCTACCAAAACTAAAATGGAGCAAATACTCGTATCTGGATACAAACTTCAAGAAGACTTCTAAAGAGAAAAGATTTCTCAGGCTCTACCTGGCCTCTAGCTAAAACAGCTAACATTTTACGCACATCATCTATTTAATAAATTTTCTGGCTTGTTTGCCTGCCCAGAGTTTCTAAAGACTTAAATGTGAGCTGCAGAATGCTGACATCTCCTGTTGAGACATCAGGACTTCAGCACGCTCAGCACTGCACAGAATCGCACAAACATTGAGGTCAGAACGGATCTCTGGAGACTGTCTGGTCCAGTCCCTTGCTCAAGCACGGTCAGCTGCAGCACTGGACATATACATAATCAGTGCAACAGCTCAGCTGCACAAGATCATGGCCACAACTGGTTACAGGTCAGGGACACACAAAGAATAGAGAACTAGATGTCTTATGTTCACAACACTGCAAACACACTGTTTAGTCTTATGAGAGATTTAATTATATTAGAGGAATCTGCTTGCCAGAATCATATGGTTAGCTGCCAAATAATGCCTAGTCTGAGCCGTGCGAAAGGACCGTCTCAGCAACATTTACCATTTATGGTGTTTAAATATAATTTTGGCTCAGAGGCTAATATGTCAACTGAGCTGGGGAGAATGCTTAACTCAAAAAGCTCTCCATGTGAGTGAGCTCAGAGAGAATAGTACATTCCACAAAAATCTCTCAAAGTAAGATTCAGATTCTTACATGTATGTACAGCCAGAGTTGTAAAGCAGCCCAGCCGGCTGAACTACACTTTTTGAAAAGAATTTCACCTCCCCAGATATTTTCAATGTAAATACATCTAGCTGTTACTAGAACTCACATTAACAATGCTATAAAATCTTTTATAGACTGCCAGTATTGGTAAGACCAACAATTTGGGAGAAACACAATCAAAAGACTCAATGTTGACTGCAAAGGATGAAGATCAGAGCTGCCTGCTGAGTTCACTGCAGATCTCTTCGGAGTCAGCAGACCAAATCTCTTGGCGACAGTTTCACTGGAAGTTTTTGCAGCCAAAGGGTTGTTTGCTTTTGCCCTTAGAACAGACTGCCTTACTAATGACTAACACTGCTTGTGAGTTATTTACATTTAATGATGGCTCTTTTATCACTGTCACAGAGAGCAAATCCATGGAAGGCCTGAGAGTCTGTGTATCTACCAAATGCATTTATACATCAGTTCATTTGGCCCACTGCTAGCAAATTCCCCAACATTAGTTAGACCTCTAGAAATGCACTCCGATACCTGCACTAATATAGCATTGTTGAAAATGCAATTATATTAGTTTGACATGGACAGCTTCAGAAAGTTGCTTTGTGCATGCAAGAGAAACCCAGCAGTGAAAATAGACTTACTGCTGAGACAGAATTTCACCTTTTGCATGCATCATTTCTATGTGGCTACATAGGTAGTATGTAATTTCATTGCAGTGCATCTTGATATACCACTTCGATTATTTAAAAAAAAAAAAACAAAAAAACAACAAAACATGGGCTTTGCATAAGCAGAAATGCAATAGATGCATAACGGGAACAAGCAGTCAAAGAAAGTGCAAGTGTCCCTGAAGATGTCACTAACAAAGTAGTGAAACACCCTTCAGTCCTTCCACCTCCAGGTAAATTCCCTCCAGTTAATTCATACCAGCTGCTCTTGGACGCTTTCTTTGGGATAGCATCACGTCCATGCTTTCAAAATTACACAGGCACATATTCAGTTAATAGGCTTTGACTGTATTTTGATGACTGCCACTTTTCAGCTGAAGATAGGATATTACAGTACTTAGCAATCCAAATGGTGGGACAATTTGCCCCTCAGCCATTGCAGGGCCACTCCAAAGACTATCATAAAAAACATCTGTTTTCTGTCATTCTGGTATACAATAGTTCAATGGTCACAGTCCACAGTTGAAAACATAACCTAATTTAGGGGGTTTTCCTGTTGTTGGTGATTTTCTTTCTAATTTGACATATTTTCTCTCAAGCATCTCGGCTTTGTTTTGCATTAAAAAAAAAAAAAAAAGGCAATTCCAGACCTACAACTCATTCTGCAAGCACTCATCCCTCATTTGCATCCAAATTTGGTTCCCTTTTTACTGGAAATGGTTTATACCAAGAAGTTGTCCTTAGAGAACACTGCTTATATTGATGGCACATATCCTAAATCATTAGAAGTTTCTACACGTTTTACTTTTGTCCCTCATTTTTGTTCTCTAGCTGGCATTGTATTTCATGTTTGAGTCCGAGTTGCTGAAAGAAGGCAATTTATTAAAAAAGAAGCTCAGTTTTACAAGGATTACAGCTGTTATTGACCCATGCAGAGCACTGGACCAAGAACTTCGGGACACTCCTGAAGGCACTGGAACAGAGTTTCTTTGGTAGTTAATATTAGCTCTGCTTAGGACAGCTTACCTCTGACCTTTCAATGAAGTAAAACAAACAAATAAATAAAAAGTCTCTCATCTTCCTAGAGCTCTGAACCAATTCTTAACCATAGCCAAGCAGTTCTAGCAGGCTACTGGTCTGGAATGTGTTTTGGACATCTAACAAGTCTAGACTTTTGGAAAGTCTTCTATAGTCCTTTATATTTGTGCTACACTTCAAGTATAGCGAATTATTTCAAACAAATATTGGCTCTGAAAAGCTGTCACAACTATTTCATCACTCTAGGCATCATACTTCACTTACCTTAGGCAGAAATATATCTCAGAGAAGCACAACTGTAGCCTCTCATACAAGGATTCAAAGAGAGGTTGCTTATTGTGGTGATTACCTTCTTAAAAAGATTAATGCCTACAAAAGGTCATCATGAGATAGAAAGGAAAACAACCCATGATTTAAAGACAGCCTGTCTCATCAGTGGAAGAAAAGATACCTACCTGGTAGCATTTCTTTCACCTGGTTATATTGTATAGTTCCACTCA
Organism: Callipepla californica brunnescens; assembly: GCA_023055505.1. Classification (NCBI taxonomy): domain Eukaryota; kingdom Metazoa; phylum Chordata; class Aves; order Galliformes; family Odontophoridae; genus Callipepla; species Callipepla californica. The sequence continues at coordinate 12,216,168 of JALIRH010000010.1, forward strand.
CACCAGATAGAAGAGTGACAGGAGCTAAACTAAGAGTTTTCCCAGAAAGCATCTCCCTTCACTGCCTTGGTAAACTGGTTACTAGAGCAGAGACTCTGACAGGCTTCCAGGTGACTCTAATCTGCTTGTCCACTGCTCAGTGAACGACTACAGTAATCAGATTAGAAGGGCTACAAGCTTCCTAACATAGACACTTATGATGGGGAAGCTGCACAAAAAAAAAAAAAAAAAGTGTGAACAGAAAGCAGTTGGGGAGAAAGGGGAACAGATGTGGAATCAGGAAAGTGCACTGCTGGCAGAGAGGGAGAAATTAGGTCAAGAAGCAAGGAGCAGAAACAACAGTATTTGCTAAATAGCATTTGCTCACGGAGGGAGACAGTACTAGGCCTCTATTCAAGACAACAGTGTACAAAAGACTAGCAAAGCAGGCTGCAGAGCACTAGATACCCCAGGACTACTGTGGCTCAAGCCTGTGCTGCTGTCTGGCAAGGAGAAGCTTGGGAAGTTCACATGATGAAAGAAGAGCCTCAGTAATTCTGCAGTGGGGCAGAAGTGCAAGGCAGAACTTTCTCCTAGTAGTCAGCCCTCAGCTAACAAGCACTCCATCTTCATACTCTGGAAAAAGGAAATAACTGCTTATTTTACATGCGGAGTCTGTTTGCAAAAGAACAAAACTTTCCTACAATGTTATTTTGTTACAGCACAGCACAGCAGTAACCTATGTCCCATCTCTCTTCCTGACCTCTGTAACCTCGTGTTGCACACTCAGCTATTGGTGTGAATAATGTCTTTGCTAGAGGTGGATCTCACTGCTGTTCCCTGTCAGCTTATCTCAGGTGTGAGGCAAATCTGAAGAACCCGTGGAACTGATCTCACTTCCAACTACAGCAGTTCTTAGCGCTGTAACTGACTCTTTCTAAGTAGGTTCAAGTCAGTTAACCTCTCCCTCACCACAGTTTCTTATTAATAAGAAAACAAATCTAAAAGTTAAAACAGCTTGGCAAAAAGATGATTAATATTAATATTCAACCTTAGTTTCCCCATCAGTATATAATCACTGTCAATACATTTCAGGTGATGAGTGTACTCTGCATCTGTTTCTTAAAAAGCTGGCTTTTTTTCTTAATGAGCTACATGGTGTATTTACAAAATGGCTTGTGTCATTAATTTGATATCACCAAACAATAGGAAAGTTGGAAAGTTGGAAAGTAGGAAAATATTAAATGAGAACAACACTGTTGTCTACTTTGCACATATAATAACAGCAACAGCTCAGTCACTCACATACTGTTCAGAAAAACTTGCACATCAGCCCCACAACTTCCCAAACTGTGTTTTCTCTATATATGGTAACTGCTGTCTAAGTTTAAATGAAAAAAAAAAAATTAAAAAAATCTAACATTTACAGAATGACAAATGATACTGCTCAGGAACAGGGAGGTCTGTCACTAAGTGTTAGAGTAATCTGGACAGTTTCTCACATCTCAGGACTTCTTGCATTAGACTGATTAATCTAGCATTTCATCTGCTAGGCTCATTCTCAGGAGTTCCTCTCTAACCTGTATCTCAGCTTCAAGAAAACACCATCAGAGAGAAGAGTGTCAAGATTCAATTTAGTCTACTTAGTGTTTCACAAGACCAGAATTAGCTTCATCTTGATTAACTCACTTTCTTCAGACTACCTAATGGACCTGTGCCAATTCAGTCAGCCTGCCTTTACTTAAGTGATCTTCAGTTGAATGAATAGCTTGAATATGCTTAGTTTTTCAGACCAGTACATTCTATATTACAGAATCATAGAATAGTTTGGGTTGGAAGATACCTTTAAGATCACCTGGTTCTAACCTCCCTGCTCTACCACTATGACTCATCCATATCAAGTGCGAGACTTCTTCAACAAGATTCCAAAACTCCCCAACAAATACTTAATTGCCTTAAGCTTTTTTCACTAGGCGGAATTTGTACTACTTAATAATAGAGAAGCAAAATTAATCCAAGACTGATGACTTGAAAGGAATGCTTTGCCACAATAATTCCAGGTAGTTATCCCAGGCTGGATGGAAAGCATAATGAAGCACAGGAAAAAAATCTCCCTATCTTTAACAGGACTTGGAGCAGTAGCCCTTTATAGGCCATGCAATCTTCAAAATGTTGTTTCCTATAATGATTCCACTGACAAAAACAAAGTAACAGATCTTTCTGATCTTCTTTCCTTCCTTCTTTCTCCTTCAAAACATAAAATGTGGCCAGAAAATATCTGTAACATCTTAGTAGATTTAAGCATGTTAATTCACTATCATTCAAATATGAGGCTTCCTTTTTTTTTTTTTCCTCTCTCTTTTAAAATATTGTTACTGACTATCCTTCCTGTCAGGGTTGGACTTAGAGTTCTTGTTCATTTTAATTAAGAAATTGTAGCTTCTTGCTTCCAAATCAAAATACTGAGTTTTGCTGTCAAACAGACAAATCTCTCCAGGTAGAGGTTGTGCCACACCATGAGACTCTGCATTAAAACATCAAAGTGGACATATGAAGTGAAATGCAGCCCCAGACAGATTCAGTGAGGTGTCCAAGCACAAGAGCAGCAAACTAAAGAAAAGCTGGCTACTGACACTCCTCAGATACTATGGCAAGGTGATTAATTCTGCCTTGGATTAAATACAAACAGAATTCAGGTATAAAAGGAAAATATTTCTCTAGCAATGAATGAATAAACTGAGAAAAGTATGAAACCTGAAAACCTTAAATCATGTGGGAGATGAAAAGGAAGAGATGAGTTACAATTGAGAAAGAGTTTGTATGAACTTTATCCCAAAAATCAGTGTCTGGTCAGGAGAGGATTTCTGAAGATTTCTCTCTTTGGTACATACACTGATTTTCTGCTGTAATCTCTGCAGAAGCCAAGCATTTAGATAAGACTTAGCTGCAACACAGAGGGTCTCAAAAAAACCTCAAGCCAGTAAGTATTCTATACATGATCTGATGAAAATAAAAGAAAGTTGGAAATTAAGATCTTAAATGTACTACTTCCGTCTGGTAAATCCACATTACACTGAGTCTTGGAGAAAGTTACTGCAATCCTCAGGACAACAGGAACATAATGAGTTTTAGGGAGGAAGTGGAGAGAATAGCTAAAGCTGTAACAATGTTAAAGCCGTGGCCTTACAGCCTGTCATGAATGCTCTGAATTCTGCTCCTGTTTTTCCCCCCGCACACTCCATGACTCCAAGAAAACAAAGTGGGATGTAAAGTGGAGGAATGAGCTCCCCACTGCAGAGTAACTGCAGCAATGCAGCTTTTGAGCCCTAGTCTAGCTGAAGTACAGGAGGGATGGATTCAAATCAGTGCAACAGTGACTAAATAGCTTGAAATAGCTCCGAGTACAGAACTCTGGGGAAAAGATAGGTGGCTTGTACTCCCATATTAGCATTGTATGTCAACCCTAAAATAACTCTGATTTGCTTAGTAAAAGAGGGGCTGTCTTTTTGGATTCTGTGTCTCAGTGAATAATCAGCTGGTCCCATATCAATGACTGCTCCCTGGAGGTGGGATTCTCTTGATTTGCCCTTAACTAATACAGATGAAATACTTTGGAAAAATTATAAACAACAGCTTTGAGAATGGTTAGGTTCAGACTTATTTCAAGTCAGTATTTTCTTACTTTGTGCCTTTTTTTTTTTTCTTTTTCTTGGTGGACGGGGGGAAGAGGGGGGAGAATAGGCACTGCATTTCCAATTCTGTAATCAAGAAATTAACTAATAGATTAACCAGAATTACTGTTTTCATTTTGAGCTAGCCTAGAGTTTTTTAAGTGTATTCACAGACTGAACAGGGTCAGGCATATTGCTGAAGTGCTGAAGCTTGCTATCCCAGAGATTACAATACGTTTCCCACCAAGCTGCATGCACTTATTTGGGGAAGGTATTATTTGTCCTAGACAAATGAAATAATTCCCATGGCAACTGTCACTCATCAGTATGTTGCAGTGTCAGTGACAAAGTATTATAGCTTTGAGGAAAAAAAATAATAACTTGCAGATAACAAATATTAAATAGTCCTGAATCTAGAGAAAGGGGAATCCTGGTCATGTGCAGCCATAAACAACTTTATAAACTGATATCAGATGAGATTATAAGAATGAAGAGCATAATTTTGATTGATACTACTCACTGTACAACTAACCCACAGGATTCTATCAGACAATGGCTGGCATCACTGCAGTAGTTACAGCGAGCAGAGATACTCACCTTTGACTGTGACCTGAGCACTGCATGATGCCCGTCCTGTGCTGTTTTCTGCCAGACAAGTATAAATGCCATCATCTTCTGGCAAGGCATCTTGGACAGTCAGTTTTGCAACTCCAGCTTCAAAAGTGGAATGGGCATACTGAATGGGCTGTTCTACAGACAGAGAGGAAGAGAATTATCCTAATACACCAGCTTTAAGTTTGAAAAGCACTTGTTATTTTCACTCACATCTGGATGCTTAATAGTAGTTTGTGTATTAGAGTGTAGAGTCAAATGCTGCTCTCAGGTTTATCTTTCAATTCTGAATAGATTCTCTTTCAGACAGGTAAGAGATGTCTTGTGTGTTTGCCCAGGCATTGCCTCCGTTTTGTACTTTGCCTGAAACAAGATGTTGGCACTGCTGCCCCAATGTACAAAATCTGCAGAGTGTGATGAAGCACTTGAAGATCCTTAAATCACGTACTTTGCAACGGAAGACATTCCAAGAGAGGCAATAAGATCTATGATGGAGCCAAGAGATTGATTTACCACACAGTTAATCTACATTGGAGCATGTACAGTCTGGTAGCAGACAGTTACAGTCTGGTCTTCAGGGACACAGCTATTAAGAAGTACATTTTAATGCACTGGTTCTGTAAATTGGTATGAAACATGCTCAGATGTTAATGTAGACTGGTTAAAGTTGCCCTGCTATTGTTTCAGAAACAGTCATCAATCTCAACCTTTCTGAAATGCTCCTGCAATCTGTTTTCCCCATATTAAATACTTTCCACTACTGACTCATCATTGGTTGCTTTCCCAGTGTATGCTATGCTTAAGAGGGCCTGTTATCTGTTCATGAGCACCATGCAGAAACGAGTATTCTCTGAAAAGGGGGTGAAACATCTGTCACTTGGGAAATCATGATCAAATGGAAAGTTAAAAATTAATTTCATTGCTAAAGTGACTTTAAAAAAAATCAGGACAAAAAACTCTGGGGATTCTTAGAACCAGCTCTGCGGTATCAGCACGACAAATTAAATGATGGCCCAGATTTTTCTCCTATTTCTGATTTCCAACACCAAAAATATTTGAAGGCAGTTATTATCTATACACTATCTGCATATGAAATTTAATTCTGAAATACATATATATAATTAACTTGATCCAGTATTTGAAAAATAAAATATAATTCCAGGTAGATTATTTTCTTCTCTTATTTGTCTTACAAGTTACTTGTTTAAGTTAGAAAATTGTCTATCTCATGAAAAACTGGGTTGAACATTCAATAAACTGCCCAGAATACTCCAGTTTTAGAAAAAACACTCTCCTTCATAGATCATATTCTTATTATTAGTTCCCTTGATCTCCCTTTCACTCAGCTGAACAGACTGTTGTAAGTCTTGATTAAGTCAAAATATGTATTTTTGCATATAAGAATAATATTACATCCAAATATGTAAATGTAGAGCTTAGGTCTTAGCAAAGAAAGCTTTATGTAAGAGAGCATGGGATGCTCGGCTGCCTTCCTGGTCTGAATGTAGAGTATTTAACATGATGGGAATTGCGTCTGGAATTCTTACCCTGTATCTACGAATGGTGCCTAATGATATTATGATTATAATGAGGTCAGAAATAAACTAAGTTCATTATTCTGTCTTTTCATATTACATATATTTTATATATATACACATACATGTATATATACATATAATAATATAGCCCTGAGGAATAAACTGCGGCAATATTCTAAGTTATGTCCGTTGTTCTTATATTTTGATCTAATAAAAACAACTCTCCCAGTAGTGAAATGTTCCCTTCTCTAGAGGCAGAACAGTCAAATCTCCATGACAGTTTGGCAGCAGAAACAATAACAAAAATACCTTACTAATGTGGCATGTTATGCCAGAAGAAGGGAAAATTTCCCCTGGCTCATTTATTAAAAGCTTTCTGGAAAGATCATAAAGCTATCCTAAAACAAAACACTACTCTGAGAATTGTTCTGGTAAAGTTGTGATCATACTGTTTTTAAATTCAGCTGAAAGATGCTCAATTCAACTGAAAAAAGAAAAAGGAAAGCACTATGATAAGGAAGTTATTTGAAATACAGTGATACAGGCTTTATACCTACAAATGAAAAAGAAATTACTAAAAAAACATTTCCAGAGGCTAAAGTAAATTGAAGTTGTGTACCAAAGTACTGTTACACAGAGAATGTGTATAACTTTATAATGCTTTGGTGAGGCCAGAATTAAAACAAAAAAAAGCTTGTTTTCAGGGAATTTGCCAGTAAATTGGTGAAAATACAGAGAGCATCTTAAATTAAAAAGTAGCATTAGAGCAACAGAACAAAAGAGCTGTCTTTAAAGAGTTGGAAAGAAGCTTTAAATCAATATAATAGCTCGGAAGCTAGAAAATAATACACAGTTCAGCCAAGTAGCTCTTATTTCTGCAGCCTGGGTGAATATGGAAGCAACTGCTTGTCCGTGCAGATACTAAGATGTAATTAATGACAATGCACAGCTTACATCATCTATTTTTTTGGCTTGGTTGACCTAGAAGAAGGCTCAATCTATGTTATGGCTTGGAAAATGTTTTAAATCTGCATGCAGTCACAGCTGGTAAAATGTTAGTATCTAAAGTAGTACTTGCATGTTACACTGTATAAAGAGTTGTAAATATTTTTAGTTCTCAGGTGTTGATCCCTCTGAGGTCACTATTAGGCAGGCTAGGCAATATACAGGCTATTTGGTATGGAGGGCTGCCTAGCCTAGGAGCGAGACTCTTCCACTTTTTCCTGTTTTTTGTTTCTCAAAGCAGCCTTCTATTCATGTTTGTCAGATTTGCTAACTTGGTCCCTGTGAGCATTATTTCATCTAATATACATTTATCACTATGCCTTTCAAAAATTTAATTCATTATCATTGTCATGCATGGAAGGCGGTTCGCATTAGATATTTTCTTGTGAACTTCGCACGAGCTGTTTTACATAAATAGGGCTATATTTTGAACAATGGTGCAGTTGTTCTCAGCAGATTATTTTTTCTGTACAGTAGGCTATCATTTATGAGACTAAAAAAAACCACCCATAATATTCCATAATGTATGGACACCAAATCCTAACTCACATTTATATATATGTATAAATACAAATCTATTTTCCTTCCTCTGAGAATATATTGCATTCTTCACATGGTCAATTCATGAAAGACTCTATCCACTTGTGTTGTTCTGTCTGCTTGGAAAAATATTTCAGGATAAGAGAATACAACTTCCTTTTTCTTTGATTATGGATATTAATATGAGCAGTTTGTGGTGTTTAGCTAGCCAGTAAACATGAAGATATTTGCATTCAAATGGAGATCACAGCAGTCAGTAATGAACGTAGGCATGTACATGAAATTGTCAGCATTCAACTACTGTTTATAATCCACTCAAATTTGTATTGAAATGGTATATAAACTGTTATGTATCACAATCAGATGCAATATAGAAAGCATTAACATATAATGATATATTCTAGGATTCTAGAACAGAAAAAAGTGTGAGTACATCTTAAGAAAAATACACAACGTCCCTAGTTTTCATTATTACAGTAGCTTATTTTGTTTCTGTTACTTAGAATCATTACTGCCTTTTGATTTCAGAATGGAATTAATACACTGGCTTTCATCTACAGAACCTTCAGTGGTTTGAAATCCAATGACCTGAGAAAAACTGCTTATGCTTCCTTGTGCTATTGATACAAATTGCAGCTGGAAGCTTGGAAGCAATAAAAACATGGTTATACCTGACTAGGTGCAGACTCAGCTGAGGTCAAAGGAGAAAGATTAAAGCATAAAAAGTTTTTTGAAAACTGGCAGGATGGCACTTTGGATACTGAAGATCTACAGAAACCTGTGCTTGTCGATCTCTAGGCTGCATTTTTTTTTCCAGGAGACAATGGTTTTTTTACTTGGTAAAGATACATCAATTTGAACGTAATTTGAGAAATGAATATGCCCTTTGTGATGTGGCAGACAACAAGCTGTCACTAATTCACTTAGTGACTAAAGGAACTGTGTATGGGCATGGGGTACCCTTGCAACTCAAAGCTGAAATTGATGACACTGTTTGTAGGAGTTACTCTTCCTGTGCTGCTGCAAGACACAATCCTTGAGCTGCCACTGGGATTCTACCCCAGTCTGCAAAGCAGGAACTGCAGAGTAGTCTTCAGACAGAAACAAATGATTTCCAATGGGAGAATATCAGAGCTTTCATTCACATATGTTTCGCATTGTAAATAAAGCAATGGCCTTTCTATTCTAGATGTAGAGCTATTGGGAAGGAGAACAGGCCAGGCTGTGGGAACATACCGATCTCAAGGTCATGGTTCGTTTGCCCTGCCACCTTTTTGAGTTATTCCATTTACTCTAAGCAACTTAAGAAAAACAGAGATCATGTACAAATAATTCATTTTAAAACAATTCTGGAGGAAATAGTTTTATGATGAAGCATGCTGTTGTCTTTAAATCACACGTACAAAAAGATAGTCAGGGAGAGTCTGCAGAAAATCAATTGTATTTCAGGAGTAATAGAAGTGATCAAGGGTTAAGCAAAATAAATCTGTCTAGTGTTTAATAGATGTGAATCCAAACGGAAAGAGCCTGTAGTCAAAGTGTATAATCCCTGAATATCTGAAATTATTTGGAATCTAAGCAAAACACAGATGTTTCAGCTCATATTAAGAGGGGACCATTAAGGAATTCCATGCTCAGTTATTTAATTACAACATGGGAGGGGAGCCTGAAATTACAAAATATCTTACTCATCATTTTTTTAATCATCTTTTGACAAACATTCCTGTGCAGCAATAGGATCTCAAGGAAAATCTTTCTAGTAGACAAGGAATGAGAAAAGCTGTGATTTTGATATCTTCAGCACATAGATAGTCAAACAAAATATGACCTGCCCAGGTGAACAACAGGTGAAATCAGGAATGGATTTCCTTCCAACTTTAGAGAGTGATAAGTCACTTAGCTTGCTTATAACGTATTTTTCCTGCTGGATCGTGATGGCAACCTGCTGTCCTCAGAACAGAGGCTCATAACAAAAGAGTAGGGGTATCATGGGATTAAGCATACAGTAATTCAGCTTTTAATAGCAACACAGACTGTTGCAGAGGAACCCAGGAAACTCATATGCTTACAACATCTTCACTAAAGTCCCTCCTAGACAAACCAGGAAACTCCAGTAAAACAGAAAAATACTTCTAAAGCCTGTCCTTTCTTCATATTAAGTGCATATAAATGGACATTCTAGTGTGCCATCTGATGATGAGAGTCCAGAATTCACAGCCTATGTTCACATCAGAATGGCATCTGAGACTGTGAATGTAAGGGGGTGCATATGTGTACTGCATACCAGAGGAATCCTTACCATTGAGAAGCCATGTGATCTGAGGCACAGGGACACCTCCTACACAGCACTGCAGCACGAAGTCTTGCCCTTCACTCACAGTGCATCCTTTTAAGACACTGGAAAAGCACGGAGCGACCTCTTCAACTGTAGACCCTTTAAAACCACAATGAAAATATTTTCTTTAGCCCAAATTGACAAAATTACCTTTACCCCATGACTTTTTCTAGGTACACTTAGGTGACATGGCTGGGCTAACAGATTAAATCCATGTCAACCAGCAAAAAATCAAAATCCACCTATTGCAGTCAATCACAAAAAAGGATGTGCAACACACTGACAGAGTGTTCACTGCAAGGAACATGAAGAATAATGCTCTTCACGTGTTTCCTCCCAGAACTTCTCCAGTTTCCCCTGTTTGGCAGTGAAACAGTGAGTTAAGAATGTTGCTTACAGATGTCTCATGAGACAGAAAGTGAGAGAATTTGGGGTCTCCTAATTTAAACTCAGGCACAGTAAACAGAGAAATGTTGCATAAACAAGATCATAGCTCCAGGAGAAAACCTAAAACCAGGTGAAAGCACTAGAATTTAGGATAGGGTCTCCTAAGGGGGAACAAATCTTCCAACCAGGCCAGTAAGACAGTGCTTTCAAGCTCAAAATTATTTGCTTCTGGGAGCTGTACTTGAATTTGGCAGCATGCAATTCTCATTCCTTCACTTTTTTTCTTCTTGCTTTACTTTACAGGATCGGTCTGTGCTCGCAAAACATTTCAGATATGCAGTGTCTTACAGAAATGCTAAGCGACTCTAAGAGGACTACTTGCAGAACAGCAACAAAAATCTTTGGTAACCTGTTTCAAATACAAATAAATACCCAATGGGTAACAGTTCTCCCTACCTTCAAAGCATTTCATGAGATGGTTTTAGTTAAACAACAAAAATAGATTAGGGAGGAAACTGATGCGGGAAGTGGCTTGCCAGCTAATTGTCACATTAGTGACAAAACTAGAAATTAGAAATAATCTGCATTGAAAAATTCTAATAGGGCTTTAGCACTGACCAAACTTTGACAACATCGGAAAAGCCCAGCCACAGTTTTCAAAGCGAAGATGGGCTCACACAAACTTACTTACTTTTGACAGTTAACAACCAGCTGGTGGAAGTTTGGCCTCTGGGGTTGAGAGCTGCACAGCTGTAAGATCCACTGTCCCCTAGGCAGACTTTCTTTATCCATAAGCAATGAGTTCCATCTTCTTCATATATCTGAACACCTTCTCCAGCTTTAATAGGTGCACCCTCTTTGAACCACTCCACATCTGGTTTTGGTTTCCCTGAAACTAGACAATCGGGCATTTGATTTGTAACAAACAGGTATTCTTCTTAGTGTAGTTCAATTTGCTTTAGGTAGGTAGCAGTATAGCAGGCATAATTTACACATACATAATGATAGAAACTTCAATGAGTAAGTGATACACCAAACTAGCTTCAGAAGGACAGTTTGATATTTCTGATCCTCCAAAACATTTCAGTCACTCCAGCTTTAAAATAACAAATGTTTGGTAACTAGAAATCTCAACAAGCACTTCTATCTGAAATTTGTTCCTCTAGCGAGTCACACACACCCAAAAATAAAGGACGTTAAAGAAAAAAACAACGTTACCACCATTCCTTCCTATCCTGCTAAGTTGAGATTTTTGATTACCTAACAATACTTTGCAGTTCACAGCACCTACCACTGAAACCGTTATTGTGGATGTTCATTCTGGGAATCTACACACAAGATACGAGAAGCCCATCAGTGCATATAAATACACGAAAGGAGGGTGCAAAGAGGACAGAGCCAGGCACTTTTCAGTGGTGTTCAGTTATAGGACAAGAGACAGTGGGAACAAAATGAAATAGAGAAGGCTCTGTCTGAACATAGAGGAACATTTCTTTACTGGGAGGCTGGTTGAGCACTGGTACAGGTTGCTCAGGGGGCTGTGGAGCCTCCCTTCTGGTAATATTCAAAAGCCACTGGGATGCAGCCCTCAGCAGGCACCTCAAGGTGGCATGACCCAGTGACTTCCAAAAGTCTCTTCCAAAATCAACCGTTCTGTGAGTGTGGATTTCTGTGTGTGCCTTTTTTCCCTGTAAGGTTCAGATATTCAGATATAGAGAAAGCAGGCATCATCATAGAACAGTAAACTTTAAGGAAGCTGAAAAGCAAAACAGTTTTGTATATCTTTACTACCTGCTTTTCTTACATCAGAGGTCTGGAAAACCAGACTGGTTCTAGCAGTGCTCAGGGAGGGCTGGGCTTCTTTATGCGGTAGCTGTAGCAGGTGAGAGGAGAGGAATGGCTGCCCAAAAATGCCACCCACACCAACCCTCACTTCTCTTCAGCTAGCAGGACTCTCTGGGACTTTTACCCTAACGATATTCCTTTTCAACTCAAAACATTTCATCCACTGTAACAGTGCCTCAGCTTGGGAGCAAGGTATACACAGTAAGAGAGGGTAGGAATGACAGCAAAAAAAGATACATAATGCTCTGCAGGAAACTCTTTCAATAGAGAGGATACGAGGATAGAAGACTGAGTCTCTTGTGCCCTTGTATTAGTAGTCCTAAGACTACTCTCTAGAAATTATGACATTGATTACATCTGAATAAACATCAGAAAAGAGAAGGCATGGATGCTACTATATGGAATTATTTAAAAACCACACTGAGTACTGTGGAAACATGAAATTCATTATTTATTTCCAAATCCAAAATGATTTAGGAGGAGAGCAACTTGCAGAGGAGGAGGAAGTGCTTCACCACACAGAAGGGGAACCTGACTAACTCTAATAACTTTCACCTATTACCTTTGCTCTTGAATTTTATCTCCTGTCCTTCTGATGCTTCCAGGCTCTGTGGGTGGCTCTCAAACTGAGGAGGAATTCCCAAAGGCTCTCTCTTTTCTTCCTTTGCAGACTTCCGGGTTCCACCTCTATTTTCCACTTCTCTACTCCTTGGACTTACTTGTCCTGTCAGAGATGGGTTTTCTTGGGTTGTCATCAGGGGTTGCACAGTCCTTTTCCTATCTTCAGCATGTCTGATGAAAGTGGTCTGGGGTTGTAGTGTGATGGTACTTGAAGTTTTCTGCAAGACCTGAGGTCCCTTGGTTCCTCCTCTAGATTCTTGAAGAGGTACTGCATTAGCTTCTTGGTTCTGTCCCTGCTTGCTATCTTTGGATTCTCTGGAGATGTAAACGGCCTCTTTCTTTGCTGATACCCTGTCTTTGGTTTCAACCATGAGTTCACTGCTGCTAGATTTCAGCTCTTTAGCAATCCCATTGCTAGTTGCCTGTTTGAAATCTGAGTTTTCAAGAGCTTTAGTAGCAAGTGCTGTTGGTTTTGACGGCGTGCTGAAGGAAGATGATAAATTTACAAATATATGTCTCTGTATAAAGACTAGTTATTATTATCAATAATATTATTAATGTCAAGCCCCGAGAAGAAAACTGAGCTAATTAGCCTTTCATTGTCTGAGAGGCAAATGTGCTACTCTTTTCTTCAGACAGATTAAAAACATGGATGGAAGAAGTAAAATGAAATTCTTAATTAAATGTTATCAGTGCTCAAATACTGACTCAACTGAGAAATTTCTGAGTACAAATCCTCTGTTCAGGTTGTAACACATGATTTGTGAGTCAGATGCTAACTTTGCATGCGCTGCTAGAGAATAATTACTTGAGACTCCAGAATGTCCTTAGTCTAACGCTACTACATGCTTTAATAACTTCAGGCTGTGTGCATTTATAGCTTAAAACACTACATAAAATAGCTCCTTAAGGAGAAATTGAAATGTAAATTAGGCAGTGAATTTAGTGTTTCTAATTATGGTGTCTTTTAAATTAGGTGGTTTCAAAAAGGGACTAATCAGTAAATCAGTCTAGGGGAGCAACAGGGGTCAAAAATAAATTGTTATCAAAGAAATAAATTTTCTGGATGTAAAAATATCAGATATGGCTTCATTAGGAAGAGTTTCTCACAGTCATGGCAGATCAGCTGCTCTGAAATTGAGGCACAAGAGTACTGAATAATTAGGGGCCTCAATTTAAGTATCAGATATTGAAGCTGACATACCCTGAACACTAAGTTGTTACCCAACTGTTTCTGTTGTGTGACTGTTTTGATGTGTGATTATTTCACACATCAAAAGGCATAAATATATTTCCAAGGCAGAATTTGAATGTTTTTGAAATACTAAAAGCCATTTCTAATGCAGATGTGCTTTGCTCTGTTTCGTTAACATTTTCCCAGGGAGATACAGGATCATAGAATCAGAAAATGACCTAGGTTCAAAAGGACCTCAGAGATAGGATATTTATTATGGTACTTTCTTCAGTTGGAGTTAATTTTACTAGAGAATTCATGCCCATGAGCTTTACTGTTGCAACAGTAAGATTTTTACATTTTACAAAATATCCTTCATCTATGAGCAAATGATGGAGCAGGTAAAAATACTCCAGAGAACCCATAGCATGTGGGGAATTCTGCCTGCAGAGAAGCAGTTATAGTCACACTAAATTTATTTGAAAGCATGCTCTTAAAAATCACACAAACCTTGAAACAAGGTAACATGGCATTTTCAGATCCACTTTGCCATGGAGTCAGTACAATGTAAACATGCACTTTAGAAATCTCATCAAGGGCGTGCAAGGACAGATTTAACACCCTGGAGATTGTAAAGCAATTGGCCTCCATTGAAGTGTGTTACACAGTCAGATTAGAGCATTTCATTTCTGCATTTTCTATCCACGAAGAAAAGTAATTGTATAAAATGGTTTCTTAAAAATCATAGTAACTTAAAATCAATTCTTGACAAAGTCTGAAAATATTGATTTGTTTCTTATTACTTTACACATTCTTTTGTTATCAATTTCTAGAAAACATCAAAGAATGTGGCCATAGTATGTTTTGCTTATGACAGCAAAGAACAACCTGCTTAGTATTCAATGCCTGGATCTTTGTCTCCTCAAAAGTGCTACAAATCACTTATTTATTTACTTAAATGATTTATAGTTGGAACAGAGCATATACACCGATAATGTGTAAATACATATGTGTACCTACACATAGTTTTTCCTCAGATTATATAAATATTTGACTACATGGAAGCCGTGAGCATAAAGCCACCTGAACTTTGCTTAGCTGAACCAGACCATTACTCTGTACTTCAGAGTTTAGCTGTCAGTTCTAACAACTATTCCATATTACCAGAAGCCCTGAAATTGGCTCTCATTCCAAGTACACACTTTCTATCTTCCAAATACAGACTGACACAGAAAAAATTATCACTGTATGAGGAAATCTCATGCAATAAACATCAAAATTATGGCTGAGAAAGATCCCCAGTATATGCTGGGAAAGATTTCCAGTAAAAACATACCATAGTGGCTGAGAATATGTGTCAGTCTTATCTGAACCTGAAATAAAAAAAAAATAAAAATAAAGAGAGAGAGAAAAGAATATGTGACTTACTTATACAGTACCATGCACACTGTTTTGGAGCAAGATTATATATGAGGCTGCATAGTTTTAAAAGAAAATTCAGTACTTCTGAGACACTTGATTGTCTGCTAGCATTTTGCAGCAATTCCTACTACTTGATTTAATCAATAATGAAAGAATTAGGTATCATATATAGGGCTAGGTATGTGGAATCATCCAATTAGTCAAGTTCATTGCAAGAGAGTGCCCTTTTTACTGACCTTTACTAATCCCAGAAAGAATGCGTGCATTATTCATAGTTGTGGTCAGCATCTGAAGCAAACATATACCACAACTGACTTTGTGACCCCAGTTCTGCGTCATCTCTAATAGCAGATGTACCCATTATACAACAGAAAGCCACCCACTTCAGGATCCAGTTTCACGTTTTTAAAAAAATGGCTTAGTGAACTTAATGGCCCTTTCTATACTTTCTATAAAACAGCAGAAGAGGCAACGTGTAGAAGGTCTCTACAAAGGCCTCATCAGGTTGCAACGTACAGACAAAATGCCCAGCTTTAGTTGGTAAAGGCCAGTAATAGTTCTGAGGATTCCAAATGCAAATCATATTGTTATTTATATCTTTGATATCTTACAGAGTGACAGCATTGATGTGAACCTAAAAAGCCTGCACTAAAAACGTCATTGCTTGGGGTACACACAACCTACTGATCTTGTGATTACCCCTAAAGGCATCAGTGGCTGATTTAATTATTTCACTGAGTTCAACAACTGTAAAACCAACTGCTTACTTGTTGAAATTCACCTTTAGTGTGGTTGCTAAAGGCTTTATGATTTTGAGGCTAATATAAGAGAGACCCTGAGAAGCATCAACATGCAAAGTGAATTGTATACGGTAATGCATATGTGAAATAGCACAACTTAAAGTATTTATACAAAACCATTTATTTCCTCTAATGGTAGGGACATAAGGCAGAGGTAGGATTTGACAAGCCTGAATTTTAACTATGACACTTCCGATTTTTCTCTCTTGCAGTTCAGAATTATGCTCCTGTACTTTATTTTCCCTGTTTTGTAAATACAGATACAATTTTGTTTCCCAAAAGAAAGCTGTTATAAATACACATTTAGTGTCTGTTCTCAACAAATATAAAATTAATTACTGTCTATAATTACAAGTGCAAGATTTCCACTAGCTGAAATTAAAATTTAAATTCAAAAGATATGAAGGTCAAAACTACAGTAAAATGGGAAGTTGATTTTAAGAAAGTATTTTGTTTGTTCCCATTGAACCAACACAATGTTTTGAGCCATAGTATGCTCCAAGCTATCACAGCATCATTTAATAAAGACAGAGGAAGATAACAGGGAAAAGAAAATGCTTATCTTGAAAAAAAAACAAAGAGTTTTTAAAGGAATAACTATGGTTCATTTGTGCTCTGGACTGTTAGTCTGTCCTTACTGTACCTTGAACTGTGAGCTCTGCAGACACAGATGCCTTCCCAGCACTATTTACCACTGTGCATGTGTAAATTCCTGCATCAGCAAGCCGAACATTTTGGATTTCCAAGAAGTGGATACCTGTTTTCTCAAACATATTGAAGCGCTCATTTTGCTGCAAATGAAGATCACCCTGCAAATATCATGAGATACCATCAGACAGTTGAAGGCTGAAGGGGTGCAGGATGCCAATAGAGTGATCAGAATGTGTGTTCTTCCAAAGTAAAGAGAGTTATTTAATTATCTGAAGCAACAGTTTGTAGGGGAAAAAATGGCCTAATTGGTGAAATATTTACTAATCACTTGGAAAATATCTCATTACTTACAAAAAGTGGTTGCAGATCATGTATGTGCCCAAAGGGGGCAGTAGGACTTAAATCTTCTGTGTTTTTTAATAATTTAATGAATTTTAAGTATTGCTCAGTTATGTTTTGTTTTATTTTTATACATTCTATATGCTCCCAGTTCCCCATTTTAATGCAGGTCTGAAGTTGTCAGCTCAGATCTCCTGTTCTGGCAGACTTCTATCAGTGTTTCAGCAGAAGTCAAACAGAATCAGCTGAACCTTCATTCACGTGCCTCTGATTTTTTTTTTTTTTTTTTTTTAATTAGCAAAAGACAATCATGCATGCTATAATAAAGTCATGTCTTTTAGTTCCTAAAGCATTTGTTTTCTTTGAATTCATTTATTTGCAGTTAGCTACCTATTTTTAATGTGCAAGTTAACCTACCCAATATGAATGAAACAGAAAGGCTGTTTATGATTGAGGAACTGACACAGAAACTGACACATTTGGGAAATACAGTTGTAATTTTCAGAGGTGACAGAGACTATGACCACAGCTAAAGCATTAAATCCCTACAGATCTTCTCTATAAAGCAGAGATGCTTATGTTCATATTTCCCATTCTTTCTCTATTTCTCTTATCTAGTTAACAAGGTCTTTGGGCAAGTTCATCTTGTACTTGCTATTTTTACAGTTATTTTATACTAAGAAGATACACTATAATTTTTTATGGATTTATTCAGTATGAAAATGAGAAAATATGGTTCTCCTTGTTGTACATAAATTCTTGACATTAATGATTCATCATATTGCAGTAGCAAATGCATTTCACCAAGTAAAAAAATTCAAAGCAGAAAGAAAACATTGATTTATTGGGAAATCATACCTTAGACCAAGTGACTTGAGGCTGAGGTCGTCCTGTTATTTTGCATGAGAATTTGCCTGTTTGGCCTTCACGCACAACAACTCGATTGGGTTTTGTAGCAAACTTTGGTGGACTCTCTCCCCAGATGCTTGGCCTATGCTCCACAGGTGGAACACTAAGTCTTCCCCTAAAAAGGTAATCAACATCTTGATTTAAAGAAGAACAACTGGAAGTAATTGTTGCTAATACACACTTCAGGAAACATTTTTGAGTAGATTTTCAGCCATGTACTATTTTGGGGGATTTTTATTTTTATTTTTTTTGCCAATGGAAGAAATGCAAATGCTGGTGATAACTGCTCTAACTGCTCTTGACTCCTCATGAAGCTAAATAGCACAGTGCCACATACCCTCATCCAGCATACACATAGCTCATCTGACAGCTCTTGCAGACCTCTGTGTGAGTTCCTTACAAGCAGAGCTGAACAAATTAAATGAGAAGAAACATTACAGACATTTAGTTTTCCCTCTTTTCTGTTTATTAATCATCCCCTAATAGGTTATTTTTGCATACTTCTTCAGTGCTCACAGTTCTTTACCATAGTTTTAACATTCAGTGCAGTTTCTGATTTTAAATCATCAATTTGTTTTTGCAACATTTCTGACATATCCTACTAAAGCTGAAGTGGAAACTTCACAGAAACCCACCTAAATAGCAGTGGATGTCCTTTAAGTGGGAAGCCCAGTTCTATTTAAATGAATGGCACATCTGGGAAACTAGTGACAAGAGTGACTACAATCCAAAACCCTCAGTTTGGTAGCCATAAAACTTCAAACATCAAAGAGTAACACAGCAAGGGGAAAAAAAACCCTACAACTTCAGGTATGTTAATGTGAAAGAGAACACTCCCATTCTTTGCTCTAAATTCCTGGTACAAGATAGACACACTAACAGATTGCAAACAATATATATATATATATATATATATATATATATATATGTATATATATGTATATATATATAAATCTTTAATTTTAAGCAAACTGAACCACTTTTAAGGTCTTTATTTCGAGGTGGCCTTTCACCATATGCAAGTAAGATGTCAGTACCTCACCATTCCTATCAGGTGTCACATGCTAACAGAGACCATTGCCAAGACATGATGGTTGCCATATAGGCAACTTGAGGTTTCTAAAGAAGAGACAAGGCCATGATTAAAGGATTTACATGGACAAGAGGATCAGTAACAACTTGGGAGGGAAGAATGACAGCAATACAACAAAATGAAAAACAATCAAGTGAGGAATTGCTGAGAACAGAACAATAATCAGAGCTAAGGACAAGATGCAGGAAGCACTTGAAAGAAGATGCGCACATCCTTTAGAAAGAGTATTTTTAACTTGTTTAGCCATCAAACCATATTCATGCATCTGGTAAACAATATCAAAGCCATAGGACTTCTTACCCAGGGGTTTTGGCACTGGATGGTAGACTGTATTTCTTCAAGGAGTTTCCTGTGAGCACAAGACAAGAATATAAGAAGTAAGAATTTTTGTCAAGACCTTTGGGAATTACAGATACTAGACTATATAAAGCATGTGTTTCTCCAGGTTTCAAAAGTGAAGGAGGATTGCAACATCTGTAGTATGAGGTTACATCATCTGAAGATGGAAAGCTGGCTCTCCAACTTCAAAAACAGGTATTAGTAAACTTACCATCTTGCCTTTGACCTGAGTAGTAACTACACTGCAGACTATTCATGCAAAACATATTTTAAAATGAATGACGGTGCCTAATTTCTACAGCACTAATTCTAATTAGATAGAAAATATATATTTTAGATTCTTAAGAAGATCTTCCTTTGCTTGTATTTTTTTTTTTTTGTTAATTTATTTTAGTTATTGCTTTGATGAATCTCTTATCCCAAAAAATCATTCTTTTATTGAAGCTCTGACATTCATCCAGCTTACTGGTTGAAACAGGGGCTCGTGCATACAAAACCATGTAAGCTCAGCGCCATCTACTGCACACATCACTCCTGGCAGATCTGGTACAGAAAAAATGGATAGTGGCCTAAGGTAGATCCAAAGTGAAACAAAAAGCTCTGATGGCTGTGAAGAAAATAATTATACCAGCACATCTTAAGAATTTACAGTGACTTTCAGATAGAACAGTAGGATATAAAAACTAGACTGTGTCACTCATATTTTCAGGTAGCAGTCAGCCCCATGTGGAATTCTTTGCTGAAAACAAAAAAACAAACCTATACATTGCTGTCCTGATGCACAGAGGGGTTATAGACCCCCTTAGGAGGGGACAAAGACCACTTTAATTCCTAAAATCTGAGAAATTCAGTCACTGGGTGCTACCATGGAATTGTTTTTAAACTGCAGCAATGCCTGTGTCAGAACAACTGATAAAAAACATGTTCTAAAAAACTCCAGCTCCACAGAAGTTGTTTCTCAGACAGCTTTAAAGTGGAGTAAAAAGATTTTTGCACAATTTTTAGAACAGAAGGCAATAAATATCACATCAGACATACGTATATTTCAGTATGTACTCTCAGATTTTGACTCAGAATATACCAAATGCTGATTGTTTGAGGCCTGCTGTCAATTTTTGCTATGCCTCAGGAATTCAGTGCAACATTGTGACCTGAAATGCTTTGATATTTAGCAGATTTCCAGCAGGACTGAATAGCTAAGAGAGAAGAAGCACAGTTGATTTCCATCATTCCTTGCCTTTATGTCACTCTTCACATTTTAAATATGGCAGTTTGCAACCATCTAATATGCAGATGTTCTCTTAAAAATTCCTGGGCTTGATCTGAGCTGTTTCCATGTAACGTTAAGCATGCAATTACAACCAGGCGTTCAGCTTAGCAAATGGAAGCATACATGTAGAACTTCAGGAACCTATTGTCTCAGTGTGCTTGTTTGACATGCTGTGAAGCTCCAAGATCCCTATAGTTCTCACTGCCCAAGAGAAAATGTTAACCTTCCTAGCAAAGATTACTCCCCTGCCACGTTAATTTGAGCAATCAGCCAACAGCATAGGCAACCTCCAAAAGAGATCCAAAACAGTACTGGTTAATTTTAAAGCCCCAGTAAGAGCTGTCGATAAAATAAGACAGGAAGGAAACAGTACTCAAAAGTTAAGATAGCAAGAAGTTCAGATGTGGGTTACTTTGGCACCAGTGAGAAAGCATGTATGTACTGTTATGATCTTAACTGGCTGGGTGGTTTAACACATCCTATTCATTTAATTTAACTCTATTATCATTGCAATAGCAGTTTAAGTATTGTCTTACCTTCCACAGTCAATTCCACAGTCACTTGACGAACCCCACCATCATTTGCAGCCTCACAGGTGTATTTACCACTATCACCTTCCTGCACACTTTTGATTACCAAGCTGAATATCCCTCGAATGCTGTGGTCCACAATGTAATGGTCTCCTTCCAGGAGAGGGTGTCCATTTCTGTACCACGTGATCTGAGGCTCAGGGTAGCCTCTGACCTGGCAAGATGTGAGAAAGAGTGGAGAATGAAGGCAAACAGATGATGGCATTAGGAAGAAATGTTGGACATTTAGCAATACAGTGGAAAGTTCTTGACACAGGAGCTGTTAAACACATGCTCTTCGCAAGCCAAATGGCAGAATATAATGAAATGAAGAAACTTTTGGCTAAGTCAAACCGTTAAAGTCATAAGACTCGAGAAGCAAATATATACCTATGCAAAAGTTTCCTACCAGAATGGTTTGTCTGCAGAAGTGTAGTAGTGGCAGTGCTAATGAAAAATCCTGACACGTGGGTTTTCATTGTTCAGAGATTCAAAGGGCAGAAATGCTATTATATCTTTAAGTATTCAAGATTCCAAGCTATCTGTACAAAGCATTTCTAACATGGCTGCTAAGGATTAGGCTTATATTGAAAATCTGTATGGAGCTATCTAGTTTTCATCTGTGCTGAGATGTAGTGGCTCCAGAATACACAGGCAGGAGGTGTAGGTACCTGGCACTTTTTGTCTTGATCTTTAAAAGCAGAAGACCAGGGGTTGCCATTGGAGATAGTATCATTAAGGGCAATTCTCATGTTATGCTGGCAGGTGAACAATAAGAACCTAGTTATGTTCACAGAAACTTGCTGCTATACTTAAGGAGCTTTGTGTCTACTGGTCATCCAAATACTAGATTTCAACAAAACAGAGCAGCCCTATACTCATTAAACAGCAACCATATTAATATACTCTTGCCTGCTATAACATTAGTGATACCTTCAAACTTACAGACAGATTCTGAGTAACTGACAACAGAGTTATTGATTTCAGTTAATCTATTCAAACCTGATGAGAATCTCTCTTTCTTTCATAAAAAGATGGAAAAAGCAGACATATAGCAGTTTCCATCAGTGAATTAACTCCTCAGGCAAAGTTTCTTGCTCTACTTTATGAGATGTACCATCCACTTTGAAGGTTGTTTTAGTATGTGTTAACTGTTAGCACACTTCCCCTGTTGTCATAACAACCTCTGATTAGAGTTTTCCCTGCTTCTTTCCTATTCCCCCACTCTGATGTGTTAGCATGCCATCTTCTGACTCTTTGATCCTTTGCCTAAGTGCCATGAAATAACTGAGAGAATCAAGATGAGTAATCATCGTGTCTGAGTTTGCTCACTAGGAAAGTAGAAATACTGCATCTTGAACTACAATATCAAATCTTGGCAACTGAACAGGAAGTCCCTTCAAATTCCAGGTGGGCAAAACATCAATCATCTCTTTTGATTTGAAGAAGATTTGATTGTAGCATGTCCAAATTCCTCCTGATGGTCTCCTCTCACCTTCAAATCAGCAGTTCAGCTCTGCTTTTCTCTGGCTGCATGGTACTCACTTTCCAGATTACACTTCTTAGACACACCTCACTCCATCTGGGCTTCTCATCTGTCAGAACTCCAGATACAGCTGTCATAAATTTGTATCTTCAATTCCTTGGATATTGGTTTAGAAAAATTGATTTTTGCCAGTGAGGTTGTGGCCCATTCTTCCTGGCATTGCTTAATATATGGAATATATAATCTGCTGAATAAGCTGAATAGACTGTCCACTTCTGGTGCAAACCTCTTAAGTTGTCTCCAAGTCTATTTTTATCTCAGCAAGAGTCATATTCTACGCTGAATGCATTGTGAATCCCTGCACAGTGAGGAGTCAATCAGTGCTTAAAAACTATCCTAGTGTCTTATAAAGCTCATTGTGGCCGTATCTTTTTCTTCTTTCTGAAAAACAGCAGTTCCTTCTCAGTCATGCCCATTGGTTTAGTGCTCAATCAGAGGGCAGGTTCTCAGAATGGCTATCTTTCTCAGCATGTCTAATTTTCACAAAAAGACTGCTGTGAAGCACCAATTTCTTGTTTCTTTGTTTTTCGGTAGTGTAGTTATTGAGAGTTGATAATGTGTTCACTAGTAAAGAATGTGACTTGTACCACAAAAACATTTCTTACCATCATACTGTCAGTGCCTTCCTGCCTATCTTCTTCTGAATTAAGTGACTCACACAAAGCCAGAGAATACATTAGCAGGGAGTTTCTACTTCTCATTTCTGCTTTACAGGAAATTAAGATAAACTTTTCTTGAATCCTGAGGTAGAATGGCTTTGAAACTACTACTTTAAGGAGTAAAATAATGGAGCAGTACATGTATTGGCGTAAAGATGCAACAATCTTTGCAGTGCATTACATCACATCATCTTAACTAATGGTAATCTAGCTTCATCAGTTTACAGCTGCTGAGATATTTACTACTATTTCAGATTTCCTTTTGTTCTTTGTGGGTTTTTTTGTTTGTATTTTTTTTAATGTATTGTTCCATCAAGCTTTCATCAAATGATTTAATCATGAGCCTTCCAATAGTCCCCAGGGAACTATTGGGGTTGTAGCAGTGGGAAGCATCTTATTTTTGTTTTCCTTATTGTTTTAATATATTCCTTATTGCTTCTTCAACCACAGGAAGCCATTCTTACCTTACGCCTCAAATTCAGGTAGACAATTATACATGTCTTTCCAGTAACAAATAGCTAAGCATACATTAAGTACTTTTCCATTTCTTCCGTGTATGTTGATTTCATACTTGTTACATCTGTATTATTTTGATCACCTACACCTCTACACTGAGGAAATGCCACACAGAAAAACAGGACACAGGCAATCAGCATGCCATTTTCTTTCAGAAAGTTGCATCATTCAATTCCCAAATTCGATTGGCTTTGCTTTATTTGTTTGTTTCATTTTTCTGAGTAGAAGTCTTCTGAATTGCTCTGTTACAAGAATTTATTTCAGGTTTTGGTTTGGAATGTGTTTCAAACTGAGCCAGCCCTCTCTGAAATACACAGCTTTGCCATAAAAGTGTCGGGGACCCTTAAACATATCACTGGTTACTAGGTTTTGATTCTAATGGATCAATTCCAGAACTGCAGCAGGTTTTATATTCCTCCCCAGCCTTTCCAGAGCTCACTAAAAACATCTGCCTTGAATAAATCCACAGCAAAGAGAAATTTATCTGCTTATTTAATGCCCAGCAGCAAAAGGCTGTAACCTTTATTTACAGCACAGTCAGTGTGAGCATTGCCAGTCCCATTGAGACTGTGGCTTTTCTTAACCTGCTAAACAACACTAACAAGTGGAAATTTGACTGCAAGCAGTATACACGCTGTGAGCTTTGAGTTTTTGTCTGGACCCATTAATCATTTACAGTCTTGGAGAAATGGACTAGATAAGTCAAGGTAAAACAAGCCTCCTGCTTCACTCATCAACATGGTAAGTGAAAATTGCTGAGAAGGAACCTGTTGCCTGTGAAATTTCCAGAGTTAAGATTCAGTTCTACAAATAGATTTGGGGAAATGCTATTGAAAAGGAATGGTGTTCCCAAAGAAAAGAAAGAAGTCTATAGAAGCTATCCACTAAAGAACAGTATTATTCAAAAATATTCTGCTAGAAACTAGTCACCATTGTCACAAACCTAAAGGCATTCAGTAACAAATATATTCAGAAGCCCTTTTAAATCAAAGAATCATAGATTTTTTTGAGGTAATCTAACTCCCCTGCAGTGAATATGGACAGCTGCAGCTTGATCAGGTGCTCAGAGCCCCATCTAGCCTGATCTTGGATGTCCCCAGGAACAGGGCATCCATGACCTCTAGCAACCTCTGCCAGTGCCTCACCACCCCTACTGTAAAAAACTTCTTCATATCCAGCCTGATATAGTTTGAAACCATTTCCCCTTGTCCTGTCACAGCAACATCTGCTGAAGAGTCTGTACCCTTCTTTCTTACAGTCTCCCTTCAGATATCGATAGGCTGCTATCAGACCTTCCTGGAGTCTTCTCTTCTCCAGGTTGAATAGCCCCAGCACTTTCAGCCTGTCCTCAAAGGGAGTTGTTTCCCTGTCAGTTCCAAAGTAAAGGAAAGTTTTCTCTAAAACTTGGCCTGTATCTGTGCTCCATAAAACAGCTGCTTATATACCCATTCCAAAAGGCATAGATTTGCCTATTTAACTGTAGAAGCTTGGGTAATCTGATGAGCCCTTTTGGATCATGCTTTTAACTTCCAATTCAGATCCTACTTTGTGATAACTACCCCTGCTTTCAGTGAGATTAACCATGGATTAACCACACAGAATATGCAAAAAGAATCAGCAACAAATAGCAAAAAAACAAAGCAAAAGCAGCTGTGAAATGTTGCCAGGCTGCATATTACTGCTGTTACTCTCTTTGACTGAAGCACCTTAAGATTCTTGGAAGTGCTGGCAAACCATACATAATGTATTCAAGTATTACATTCATTATACTGGCTAAAGCATTCCATTCTTGATGTTAAAGGCTAGATAAATGTCATTGGTTGCTACTCAAGGTTACAGCAACACACACACAACAAGACCAGGAAGAAGTTCCCTCAAATTACATCATGTATAGACAAGGACATCAAAACTGTACCAAGAAAAACTGGCGAAGATACAATTGTCATTAAATTGCTATTCAAAATAACTCCCCTCATAAAGATGACTTCATATGTTGCAATATGAATTCCACTGAACACTAAAAGTCTTCTCAGAAGGCCATTGTTCCCCCATGAAATCAGAATTTTAAAACATCCAGAATCTGTCAGCACACTGTGTTCAGTTCTGCTGCTTCATCCATAGTCTGACTTTGTCCTTTACTTCCACAAAATCCAGAATTAAGACCACAGTAAGTAAACTATTAAACCACTGAATAAAAAAAACCGTTGTACTTGAGTGGTTCAATTAATCTAAAGAACAATTGATTTTGAATTTAGCTTTGAAGGATGCAAATACCCTTTTACCACTGTGAGACCGTGCTGCAGTTTGAAAAACAACTATCAGGAATGGGGTGTACGAAATCAACTCTACCTTGAGGAAAAATGAATTAACTGAACAATAATGGGAGACAGGATCAAAAGAGACCACAGTTATGAGGTCATGTATGTTAAACTCTAATTGAAATCACAACAAACAGTTGAAGCATTATCACATTAGGCTAGATACCTTCTTGCCATGTTTATATTACTATATTACATATTACTTTTTTATTGTGTTTTAATTCACTTTTTTGGGGGTCTTTCTAGTGATCGGTTCATTCCTTCTACATGGAAAAACAAACAAAGACTTCCACAAACAACCCTGGGGAAGGAACACTAAGAGGAAGTGGACAGTGGGTTGGTAGATGATGTTTGACTGTAGTTAACTTTTCTAGAAGAGCAGTAGTTTTCTTGCTTATTTGACTGGCTTATCTTCATATTAAAGAATGCCACAGAGTGAGATAACTTTTTGAGAAGGGATTGCAGTCTATCTTCTGTCCCATGCCTGCCTTCAAACATAAACCAGTTATTTTCTGGAAACTACAGTTCAAAAAAAGGCCCATAGAGATTAGAAGTTACAAACAGATGAAGATAGCCTCACTTATACTTGCCTCCAGTTACAATTGACCTTCTCCAAAGAGTGTGGTTTGGAGAGATCATTAGACATCACATCAGGAAAAGACTCAAGTGAGATGCAGAAAACCATTCAGAACATCTGACCAACTTTGCAGGCTGCAGAATAAAGGTCAAACGAAAGATTGGTGCATAAAAGAACCAATACCAGCTGGGCATAAAGTGCTTGAGCCTTTGCAAAACTCAAACCGATCATATTGTATCAGGAAAGTAGCAGAAGAAATGTAATTAAGTAGCATGACAACTTCTGTAAAAGTAATTCCATTCAGGTAAGTGTAAATAAAGGAACAAACAATTTGCAGCACTGACAATTGAAGTACTATACAGACTGTATAGCACATCTCCTGCTAATGTTTAGGCACAGAAAATGGAAAACTATTCTCTTAATTGCAAGTTATGTAATAGATGGTCTAGTCTGAAGATCATACAGTCCAGAGCCCTCCTGTAGCCCCAAGACATTCAATCTAGACAGTAATAGCTGTTCTATGGATGTGGATTATCACACAGAAGGCTCTTCCTTAATCGTGACAACAACAAAGAAGTGTCCACAACCTTCATACAAGAGCCAAATATTTCTGGACCTTGAGAAAAATATTGTTATACTGATTAATACTCATGTGACTTAACTGAAGTCAGTCTACAAACCAGAGGAGACTGCAATGAACGTGACCTCACCTATGAGGTGATATACATTGTTATTTTGGTTAGCACAGGTGGAAAATATGGTTCTGGGCAGTGCAGCTTCTTTGCAGGCCTTGTAATAGTACTTCTGCTAGGTTCTAACTGCAGTTTGCTTTAACAAATGAGCAGCAGATGTTCTTGATAAAGGAAAGTGATTATGATACACTGTTAAGTTCTTCCTGAGAGATTGAACGCACACAAATGCTATCTCAAGATAGTTTATCCATTTAAAAAAACAAACAAACAAACAATTAAAAAACAAACAAACAAAAAAACTTGCTTCTAAAACAGAGAACCTGCCTGGCAAGGTTAGATATGAAAATACTGAATATTTGGGAACTTAGTAAGATATTTGTTTTGTATGTAAGATTATAGGTATCTTACCTCTTCAAATGAGCAGTCTAGAATCTACAATTACCTCATTTAAAGCAAAATTGGAATACATCACTAGAACTAAACATAACTCACTTCAAAGCACTATCTATAGAACCTGCAGGAAATATAATAGTCTTTCTGTAAACTTGGTGTATGTTTTTTTTCAAGTGCTAAACTCTGGTACACTACATCTGGTGTTTAGTTTTCTTATGCACACAGTCCTCATAAATTAGTCCTTTGGCCATAACCTCTACTGGAATGCTACCCTGAAGATGTCAGTCTTCACAACTGGTGTGTGCGATTCTCTGGTTCTTCACCCAAATGGTGCGAAGCAAGGAGAGAAAATGACAATGCAAGCACTCAAACTGCTGTCTTGCAAAAACAGAAAAAATAAAGCAGCAAAACCAATATTAATACTACTACTGATAAAAAAGAATCAGAAATAGAAAGAATAAAGCATCTGATAAGTACCATCAACTGTGTCAACTTATTCATGCTTCTGTGCTTATTCCATGTCTGACACCAGCACTTTCCATCTAGAACTCCGTAGGAAAATGCTTGACTTTGCACAAAAAAAATTTGATTAATTTTTGTTGAAGTTAGGACTTGCTTCATCAGACCTGTAGTGCTCTATTTGAACTGATACAGAGGCTGGAAGCATGTTTTCAGCTCAGATCATAAACCAGTGTTGACATTACAAACACAAAACTTACATAATCAGAGGAAACATTTCTATCCAATTCTAAAGAACTACTGGTGCACCTCTCAGTTCCTAGCTGTTTAAGAGTAAAGATATGTGAAGACAAAGAATCCATCTTAAGATGGAATTTGCTACTTTCACCACTTTGAGCTGATTATTCAGAAAACTGTTCAGAATAAGATCTCTCTTGCCAGGGGCAATAACTAATAGAAGTCGAAGTATATATTGTTTTACAGTTTCATATCCATCAATGCCAAGTGGCATTTGTGTTTTGTAGTCCAGGCACTTAAGCAGAATGAAATTCTTTTGCAGACATCTCCTCACCAATTTTCCTTTTGACCATCTTCAGTAGTTCTAAATTATCTGCAAGCTTTGTCATCTCATTCTGCAACTTCTTTTTGCAGATTGCAAAGGTGCTGAATACCACATGCTCCAGCACAGATCTCCAGAATTCATGGCTCTTCCATGAGGGAAGAATTTATGACCCATCCATAGAAGACACGGTCTGCTAACTGAAACACATAGCAGCTGCACATCATTTCTTCTTCAGTCTTCTACATTTAATCATGTTTCTTTTGCATAATTCAGTATGGAGAGTTCCCAGAGGTACATGGAGTATTGCCTTAGTGCTCAGCTACCAGAATGTAGCTGTTTGATTAAGGCATTGCTTTCACAGGTCACATAACAAGCCTGCCAGCACCGAATTCTTCCTGAAAAAGCCAAGACAAATTTCAGAGCTGCACTGAGTGTGAAACTGCTTTCAGTTTATTTCATTTCCAAGTTCAGACATCAGCCTCAGTACTTAAGAGCACGTATAAGCCTCACTTACATCTTTTGGAATTAATCACAGTCACAGGTGCTTTTCCTAAATTAACTTCTAATTCATTTAAAGGATGAGTTTAAAGTAACAGTGTTAAAGGACCCTTCATGCAGTCCCCAAATAACCTGAAATATCATTGAGATGAAATAGGGAACACTACGAAGTTAGACTCTGCACTTCCTAGTAAGCAGGCATGAGAAGAACCTACTCTGTATGAAAGATTACATTTGTTTTGTATACACATCTATAATATCAATCAAGCGGACTGAGACTGTAAGCCTTTGCTACATGAGTAGGGGGCATTTTTACTCAGGTGTTGCAATTCCAAAGTGACAGAGCTATTCTGATGAAGCTTTAATAAATCATTCTACCATAAGCAACATCTGCCCTTCCACTTCCCCACATGGCTAGCCAGCCAGCCATGACCTATAGCTATCAAAAGCATGAAGAGAATTTTATGCAAACCACCCATACATTTCTGAACTTAACGGGATTATAAGCAGAATGAATATATATCCCTTTTAAGATCTGCCTCTAGACTGCCTGACTTTTCCCCTTAAGAAAAAAACTCACACTAAAAGAGCATTAGCTTTCTCTATTTAGTAATATTAGATCAAATTATCTAACCTTATTTTCTCCTTCCCAACAAAATGACTGTTGCAGCAATTAATAGAAAAACCAAACTGAAGTTGCAGGAGGGCAACTGCTCTTCTTCTGATGAGAGGAGAACATCAACCTCACACTGACATGCTGGTGTAGAGATATCCAAGGGCACAGTATTGAGATAAATGCATACAAACAGGCCTTTGCAGAAAATGTTTTTGAAGCAAAATGAGAAACATGCAAAAGAGTGTTACAAATAAGAGAAAATTAACTCATTACCACAGGAGAATGTGAACAACATAGTAAGACATGATTTGGTCAGCTCTCAGTAACTTCAATACTGCTATGCAGCTCTGCAGAACAGAGTACACAATGCACAAAAACAGATGCACAATGCATCAAAAGACAGTTCAAAGCACATGGGGAAGATAAACTTTACATCCTTCTTTGGGTCAAACTCTCATCAGTTTTAATTAAAACTTTCTCTGCTTCTGAGCCTTTCCTTAAAGGAAAAAAGTAAATGCAAAGAGGAAGCTTACTACCCACAGATGAACTGGTGTCAAGGCCTTTAAAATGTTTAAAATTGTAAGAGGTGCTGAATAGCTTAAAATGCCCCAAATGCAAAGAAATAGCTGATGTGTGCATGTGGTAATGCATCATTTAGGATTGTGCAATTAGAATGTAAATGAGTTCAAAGGGAAACTTCTGCAGCTGCAGAATGGAAATAAGCTTGTAGAAATTGTTATATATATATCTCCCCAGTGTGCTCCTAAAACATGCTCTCATCCCCATCTTTTTCTTCTCCCCCTCCCTTCCCCCCCCCAATCTTGGTGATTCCAAATCATAATTATTTCTGAAATACTGTTATTTTTTCTTATCAATATGATGTTTCAATCTTAATGTGATGTGAACTGATTCTACATGTTGAGAAATAGAGGCAACATAACCCTCTGGGAGCTACACCACTCGTCAAGACAGTCACTGTATCTCTGTGCTTTCCTAGCTTGGAGGTGGTCTTCTCCAGTGGGCAATATCAATACATGATGCAATCTGCAGGTGCTGAATCTATATAAATTCACATGAACACACACAGCACATGTGACCTACTGTGGAAAATTAATAATAAACAAAAAGGAAAAAAGCACTCACTGTACTCAAAAACGCACAGCTACTGCAAACATGCTTGGAGCTCTGAAGTTCACAAGGACAGTAATCCACATCCGCAGTTTGATGTGCTGGCAAAAAGTTTTGCCTCTGAATAAGCATGTTCCTACTCTATCAATTTCCAGCCATGCAAGATTATTGCTTGCCATTTAGCAGCATGTTAGTGGCCACAGAAACGCTAAAACTGGGCTCTGTTGCTGAGTTGACTGCACAGTTGCATGTTCATTTAAAGTCTGTTTGCTGATAGTGACAAATGCTGCTAGCAAAGGCAGTGGTTTGGAGAGGCTATAAATATTCTCCTCATTTATATATATGGCTTCATTGTTAATAGTGCTTTGCAGAGCTGACAACCATATTGAGCATGAAATGTCATTTGTTTTGCATTTCATTATAAAGTAGAACTGACATGATGACAAACTGATATAAAATGCAATGTTGGATTGTTAAGATCTGAATAGTTTAGACAACATAAGCATCTAGCATTTATCTTCGCAGTGTTTATTCTGTTACATGCAACGTACTGTTATGAATTAAATAATTAAGACATCCATACAGATGGCCATAACAAAGCAAATCTTAGTAACTAGCAATGATCATCCTATAATCACCTACAAAACCTAACCTGTCCAAATGTAGCATATATACATCTTAACCACAGTTTAGCAGAGATCACTCATGCAGTAAAATATACAAACTAATGTAATCAATATAATGAAGTAAAGGGCTGAGGAGCAACTCTGTAAGAGAGAAAACCCTCAAAGCTCTAAAAGAAATACCTAAACTGACGCGGCTGTGAATTTCTAGCTCAACAGTTCAGAATAAATAATTATAGACCTGCTGAGTTCAAGAGAAATATTGTGGGCTTGCCTCTCCTTTTTAATGTTTTCTCTCAAAACTAAAATTCCTGTGATCTTGGTAAGAGACACATACACGTGCACTCAAAAAATAGCTTTATTTGTTTAAGTTGTGAAAGAAGTGCTTACTCTGCATATGCTTTCAATAGAGCCCCACTTAACTGCAGTTGCTGGCATTCCTGCTGAGATTTGAACAAATCCATCATAATGCTTTCCACTAAACCTGTGTGTAGCAGCCTCCTGAGCTGACAAATCTTCATCTACAGTTCTGTACACTAGAATACTATAATATGAAAACAACTTAGTTTTTGCATCAGGGCAATAAGGACCTAATTCTGCTATTCTGTTTTCATTAAGTGATGCTCTTAATCCAGCAACAGTCATCTACATATTGGTGATATTTGCACTTCATTGGAAACCTTCACTTTCTTTTCCAAAATCAGAAGCTATTTATTTCCAAGAAGGATAGGACCACATGTGAGGGACTGGATGGGCTCTGAACCTCTGAAACACACAGTTCAATTTTGAATCCAGGCACATAAAACACAAACAAGTAAATCTCACTGTGCCTCAGTACTCCACACACGTCACAGAGAGCAGCAATTACTTCCTGTTATTTTAGCTAGGAATGCCATCAGGGAAAGGTCCAGCTCTAGACAGGCCTACGTGTCTGCTGCTGTCAGCAAACATGTACTACGTTTCCAGCTGAATTAGGCTGCTTAAACGGTACCATGAAATAAGAAAAGGTAATTATCATTCAACATAGTTCGTTAATTTGTATTTCCAAGATTTTATCATACTTTTTCTTCCAGAGCACTGGCTTTTAACATCATTTTGTTATGAAATACTGAATTTCTCTTCCTGCAGAGACAAACTGCTCAGTTATTCTCCTATGAAAGAGCACTAAACTTGTATAAGCTGAAGAATCAGGCTGAAATACATTAAATTTGTTCCAGAGCGTTCCCAGAAATGGAAATTCTTAATTCATTGTTTGTTTGATATAAATGAGTTAGATTTCAGATACAAGGTGCCAGATAAAACTAGAAGGCCTTTGTAATTATTTCTTTTACAAAATAGGATGCATCACACTCCAAAGCCTTAGAAAAACAAAGCAAATAATACACTCACCATAACAGTAGTGTTACTTGTGTATTATGAGGCACATGAAAAGAACAGCAGCCTCTTAAACCACGCAGCTACAAATGGAGATTCTACTGCACAGCTAGAGGGAAATTACCATGATAAACTATTAACTAGGAGTCAAGAAAGAACAAAGCTGGATGAATTTTATCACCAACGCTCAAGTGACTACAAGAAGAATTAGTCATTCTTTATGTCCTGTTTTCTTTGGGCCATATGTGCAAATTGTGTTCATCTTTAAAATAAAAGTTACCATGTATGTTGCACTTTAGCATACAACATGGCTTCTAATTAATAGTTCAGTAAGCTCAGTTCTATGCAGAGTGAATAATGTAGTCCATTGAGTAACATTTACTAAAATATTGTGTAAAAATGCAGAAAGGCAAGGAAAACTCAGAAATACTGATAAAAATGTATTCTGCCATTTCACCTCATTCTACGCATGAATTACAAAGACCTCCATAAAGCAGCAAAGACATGCAGAGCTGACATGGAATTTGCAGCAGCTTTAAGCAAAGTATTTTCAGAAGGCAAGGATTACTTTGTTCTGTCTGGACACAAGTTTACAGCAACGTGATGATTTACAGAGACTAAGGCTATTATCATCAGAAAGCCCAGCAAGAGATGCTTTTAATGTTTTTGGTTTTAGAAGAAGAAAAGTATAAGACTTAGATCACATCTAAAATCTCACTACAACATATCCTCAATGTGGGAATGCTAGTCTAGATATCAGATTACTCATTTATCAGAGATGGTCTTATTGACTGACTCCCTGCTCTGCTTGATTTTTAGCATGCCCTCAGCACGTCACCTGTGAGCTAGAGATTCACTGCAAGTCAGAGGCTTTGATTCCAGGACTACCTCCAGTATCATATTCAGTACATAAATGCAGACACAGACCTCGAAAAATTGGCCATTGAGATAGCTGGACATACTCCTGCCTCTTATCATATAGAATTAGAGGACCTTCCATCCAACATAAACAATTTAGCAGTTACTGGCAGCCAGTAACTTGCCTATCAGGTTTCTTAAAATAAATTCAACCTATGTGGACAGTCAATTCAAAGCTCTTATACTGGACTGGTCATCTGTTCATGAGTTGAACAGAATTCACAGAATACCTAATTTGGTTCGGCATGCACTTAGATGCTAGGAAATCCAGATGTTACATGTAAAAATGTATGCTGTCTGGTTTTGCCCTGTAGGTTTCCAGACTTCATACTGCATCCATGAGTGAACAGAGCCAAATAACATGTCAAAAGCTGAATGTTTTAAACTTTGGAGTGTAGAGCTACAATGAGTATGAACTCAAAAAAGCAGCAATGAGTAATGACATGCTTTGATTATAAACCTTCTCCACATGTGGCGTTATGTAAAGGTTTGGAATACATTGCACTTGCTGCCTATTAATGACTATTTTATTTTCCTATACAGCAAAAGCAGAATTCTATATAAAATGTGACTGATCCCAGCACAGGTGGCAGAATCATTGCCAGTCACCCTATTGCTTCTTGCTTCTCTCTGCCTGTTCTCAGAGAATTTGCTCAGGCACCATGCTTCACAGGGTATCTGTGTAAGCAGCAGCAGCAAAAGCTGCTCAGAACTTGGCAAGATCACACACGTAACATTGGTCTTAACTGAGATGTGAACAAACAGACACAGATACAGCGTTGCAACAGCAGGATGGCAGAAGGAAAATCAGAAAGCACATTACTTAAGGGGAGGATTTGATGTGAACCTGGCTTGACTTAAAATTCACCATCCAGCTCCCTTATCTGAGGGTGGAAAGAACAGGAAGATACTCAATAGGTATCAAACTCTGATCTAAATGCCCCAACATAAATTCTGAACTACATCTGTCAGTAAATGGTTTACACGAAATCCAGCTCCTTCAGATTAGAATACCAGACTAGATTTAGTAGCCTGATATCTTGGTTCTGGCAATGGACCATATATGATGGTTCACATGAAGCAGAAAAACAACATGTACTGCACTGTTTCCAACCGTGCAATACTTTATCCAAGGAGAAAAATTCTTTCCTGACCCCTAGGCAGTCAGTTCGTGATCTGTAGCACATCTGGCTGTTCTTCTCATGCAGAGCTGTAGCACAAGTATTCTTTAACTTATAAAACTAATGGTCATCAGTATTATCCTCAGAAGTTATACTCACATACAGACAAAGCAGGCTTAGTTAACTGCTAGCAGCAATCAAATACAGACATTAATATCACTGTGGGCAGGGACAAGTTTTTTTTGAAAAGTTATGGTTTACTCACCATTTTTTTTACTGCTTGATGGCAGCATTACAACACAGAACAAAAAATGCTCATGTTATATTCTGATGAAGTCATTCTGTTGCTATTTAATTTCAGCAAAATTACTTGTGGGTAGCTAATTACAGTTACCAACAACTTCCTTTATTTATTAATTTTATGGAACAACCTTACTGATCTTAGAAGCCAAAGCTTAAAGTAGGGAGGGAATGATCAAAAGGATGTGATTCAGTCATTACAGAACAGCAAAGATACTTAGTTTTGGTTCTCAGCTGTTCAATCGATTTGCATCCACATGGCCTTTGCCATAGAACAGCGTAGTAACGTACATCAAAATATGACCTTGCTTGATAATTCACAGACTCTTAAGTGCTTCACATGAAAAGGATTTCCCTTTCATCCTGTGGTACACTTAAAACGCTCATGGTGTTTGCTACAAATAAAAGAATCTCCTTTGTCAGCGCGCCAGTGAGGATTACAAAATCCAGTGATGTACATCTGAATTAGAAAGATACACAAGCACAATTTAATACTGCAGAGCACTAATAAATATTCCAGTTTCCAATATTACAGCGTGTTCTCCTTTTCCAAAAATATCTTAAAAGACACTGATGGACAAGCTAGAATGTCTATGCACAGGACAGTATTTATTACATTGACCTGCTCACCTCATACATTATATTCAATGAATCTCAGCTCATCAATCCATTCCTAACTAATTGGGAACCATAACATAATTCCAGAATGATCTGGGAAAATTTTCCTACCAGGCTTCTCAGCAATTGATTGACAAGCAACTTAGATGTAGAAGAGTGCCTGGAGAAGTCTTAGCATAAGTGGTTCCACACCTCAGTTCCAGGCTAAAATAATGCTCATGCACACTTGAAAGATGATGAGCTGACTTTCAGCCCTGAGGTCACATTGGGAAATTGAAATCTGCAGTTGAATATAGTTAAACTTGCTGAGAATTTAGCAAGAAAAATGGAGTGATAATGGGAGGGGAAAAAAAAAAAAAAAAAAAAGAGATTAATGTAGATCCTTTCTATCTCCAATTTCCTACAGCTGTGGGCTATTTCTCAATTTCTGCTCTCCCCTTGGTCTTCAACTGGTATTTCACACCATTTGTCTCAAGTACAGTAAGAAAGAAAAGCAAGAAACTTCACCTTAAGGACCTCTTTCCCTTGTCCACTTAATGAGAGCACAGGATCACCACAATATCAGAGTTATATCCTGTCTTGGATTCTCATTATGTTTTTTCTGATAAGATAGATTCCACCACAGAGGACCTCTTTGATGAAAATCTCCTGTCTAGCCATATTTAAAACTTCTTTTCTTTAGCCTTAGTTCAATATTTATACTACATGATGAAACAGAGTATCAGCAACAGTCCACAATAACATCTGCAGCCTATTTTCCAGGACAGAAAAATTCAAGTATGTTCAGTAGCTCTCTCTATTACTAAATCGTAATAAATTCTGTCCTTCTGAACCTTTGCAATATTGCTATGATAGAAGAAACTACTTTGTACACAACAGCTAAATGTGGTCCCAAATAATACGAGCACTGAGGCTGTTATTTAGTGCAACTACAACTGGTAAGTGGCGGGGTCCTTCTAAACTACAGTGTCACATCTCCACCCAACCCAACCCATATTGCTAGACTAGGAGCACAACAAAGATAATCATTTGAATCCAGCAGTTGCAACAGAACCAAACACGAGCCCTGCAAGCATATTACACTATAAATAACAGAGCACATAAACTGAATTTCAATAGGCAGTACGTCCATTAGAAATCTCATTTTTCCAGCACATGTTAGTGAGGGAACATGCAGTGCTCCATTGCACTCTGTTTCCAAGTATTATAGCACGGATTGTTCTCCCTCCCCCCAGATTGTGAGTTTGTATCTCAGCCTCCAACAAGACTTGATTCCAGGGAATTTGGAATTGATGCACAATTATTAGATTGGCTGTTTTATGTCTACAGCTGAGTCACATGCTGTTGCCTTTCAGCTGCATCAGCTCAAATGAAGCAAATACCAGACAACGCTCCACAAGGCAAAAGCTAAAGTGCCAAAGACGGTGGCTGTAATTACACATATTGGTTTGTCAATCTGTGGAGGCAGTCTATTTACCACAAAGTAATTGAAGATCCCACATTTCAACTGAGCTGTGATTTTCACATCTACCACTTAACTAAGCATTTTGTGCTATACAGGTTTGCTTCAACTATACAGCATGCATGCAGTCAGTAGATTACAATCTGCATTCTGAGGACAGAAGATTAAAGGATTCAGCCATACTTCTATACCAAAATGGCAGAAATGTAATTTAGATTTCATTGAGGAGATTCAATCCAGAACCCCAATAAAAACTTCATTTCTTCAAGGAACTTATATCTTTATGTTTGGTTAGTATTGAATCTGTGCATTTTGTCTAAGCTACTGAATAATAATAATCATAATAAAGCTACAATTTACCCTGAAAAAAAAAAAAAAGAAAAATCAAAGCAGTTATGGCACGCTCACTTGTGGGTAATTAGATTCTGGAGTTGCTTTAATTTAACTGATAATATATATGCAGATAGCAGCAAAATTGGAAAGATTTTACTTGAGCTTTTAAATAGGAAATATAAGATATGTAAAAAGTAAGACTTAGCAACATCACATACTTCAACTTTGACAACTTTCACTTTTAACTTTCATTCAGTGCACTGGTATTGCCACTCACGGTGTTGTCTGGAAGAACCAGTTACAGCATAGTATTGTGAATCACTGTCACATAAACAAAGTAGCAGCACAATGTCATTTCTCAGCTGTCTGCAACTAAGCAAGGTGAAATAAACAGCAACAACAACAACAGTAAGAAAGGGAATGCTTATTGGGCTGAAAAATGCCAAACACACAGCTTGGCTTTCTGAGTCTCATCTCAAAATGATAACTAAGGTTTTGTGCTTAAAATCTAACTTACTGCAGTCCTTGTTGAAAAATCCCAGTTCCTAGACTGCTATTGCATAAGTAAATAAAATAAATATCAGATGCCCTCTATTGGCCCTCTGTTTAAGTTAGTTTCAGAAGTTATAAATTTCCCAAAATCCTTCTAGCCCTTGCTTTTATTATGCTGAAGTTGCAGTCTCCTGCCTCTGTCAGAGGAATCCCACCACTTCAAAGAATGGAAATGCATTCAGTTTGATGATATAGCTGTCAGCATGCAATCAGAGGAAGCTGAGCAGGCTGGGAGGGAAAAGTAGTGGCTCCAGGAAAAAAAATTTGGGTTAAGGGAGAAGGAAATGAGATAAACAAAATAAGTAAGAGCTCATAGCAGGATTGAAGCGTGAAAGAAACATGGGTGTCAATAAGAACAATTTAATGCCGTTGTTGCAAAGGGAAGGAGAGAACCTGGGACCCATGAACTCCAAATCCTTCAATCCTTTTTATAGTTAGCAAGCTTCCTTGAACAAGCCTGCCTATCCTCTGAGAATGCTTTTTACTTTCAGGTTAGCTACACACATGGCAGGAGACGCAGATACAAAATTGTCACAACTCTCTACATCAATTCCTAGTGTAGTCAGCAGGAACCACACATTGTAAAACACATTTTTGTTACACATGAAGCTTTGCAAACAGCAGCTTTGGGAGGCACGGAGCTCAATAGACAATAGGAGAATTTGCTCTCTCTGATTAGAGACAGCTCTTGAGGCAGTTTTCCACTGATACTTAATTCAGTCCCTGGCTTATCTGGGTTACAGTCAGCACATAATCAAGTTTTGCAACATTCTCCTCTACTCAGAATCAGACATATAATGCTCCTACCTCCTCAGGAACAGAAGCACTGGTGTAGCCTTCTTGAACAAAGATCCCATATTGAAGAAACAATTTCACTAGCTGTGCAGACTACTACGCAGTGTCAGGAAAAGACAAAATGAAATTGTCGAGCATTTCATCATCTCTGTTTCTTACCTTCCCCTCAAATCTTGCTGTGGCTCCTAGTTGCACTCTGATATTTCGAGGAGGAAGAGTAAATGCTGGTGCTTCAGCAGGAACCGAGGGGCTGAGCGTCAGGGAGGTTTTGGATACTCGAGTAGATGTCACCAGTTTCACATCCCCCATGATGTGGACTGCAAAAGAGAAAGAACTTATGACCATGAATTATTTACAGTTGCAGCTAAGAATCTCAACAGAAGACTGTTCTATGTACGTGTTACATACATATACACTGTTAAGAGTCTCAGCCTAAAGTAACAAGTGCTATTTTCTGGGTGGAGAACTAGGACCCAGGAAGATTGCATGCATTACAGTTGTTACAGGATCACAGACTTGAACTGAACTCAGTTTGAACTCTGAAGTCCCAGGCCAGCTCCTTAACCAAGAAGTCATCCTTTACAACTGCATTAAATTGTAATAACTTATTTGAGGAGGATATTTTTGCAATGTGACTTTGATTTTCCTGGCCTGCAGTACACCAATATCAGTAAGTCTCAAAAGAAGAGCCAGTGTTAAGTAAGTCTTATGAAATAGAGACCTCTGTTTGCACTGGAGTTAAGTTATGAGTGGGAATGTGGAAAATCTGATTTTTCATACCATGCTTTCAAGATCTGAAGAAATATCTGGTATCTCCCTCCAAAGAAGTGCTAGTACATAACAGATATTTTTACTGAAACTCAAAGTCCCTGCTTTAGTGCAAATACTTCTACAGCACTAGTAAAACAACACCACATTTTCTGTTACATAAACGTCATTTAAGAAACCTCATTACAGATACCTGCTTCAGATATGACTGTCCTGCTTATATTTATATACCTTATACCTCCCAGAAGAAAAAACACCAAAGTCCTAACATAATTTAAAATGTAAAACCTTATGTTATCCAGAAAAAAAGAAGTAGTAGCTCCTTTAAGTCCAGCACTGTATCACACAAAGCCAAACTAAATGCCTTTGCAAAGCAGCCTCTTAGATCTCTGCATTTGTAACTGCTGTGGCTAACAGCAGTGCCAATTCCATCAGTTATCTCTTGAAAGTCTTTCTCAAAAGCTTTCTCAACTTTTATCTGAGTAAAGCGAGCGAGAAAAACATTTTTCAGTATTGAGTAGACAATTCAGGAATGTAAGCTCCATTAA
Source organism: Callipepla californica brunnescens (assembly GCA_023055505.1). Taxonomy (NCBI): domain Eukaryota; kingdom Metazoa; phylum Chordata; class Aves; order Galliformes; family Odontophoridae; genus Callipepla; species Callipepla californica. Next base: position 12,256,643 of record JALIRH010000010.1, read on the forward strand.
TTTCTGATAGGACACATTACCATATGTGTTTCTGAAAATCCAGCCTGAGAATACAGTGATTCCATACAACACACCTGACGTGTTCAGTAAACGGAGTATATCAACCTCCAGAAATGCCTTATCAAAGCAGCAGATAGTTCTTTGTTCTAAGGTGGAGGAACTGCAGAGCTCCAGAGGACAGCCAGACAAAGAGGCTGAAAGAAGTAAGGTGGGTTATGGGGGAAGAAGAAAGGGAATACGATCCCAAACAACTAACTGGTCCAGTTACACTTCTATTGCATATTGGTAACCAACATGCCAAAAGCTGTCAACAACTTGAGGCCTAACATTATAACAGCACTGTAACATATAAAGTAACAGCTAGTCTTCTCCTTAAGGGCATCTTGAATGGATTTATGTTTTTCTAAATAAAGCATCTAAAAAAGATTTAATTTACCAACGAATATTAGCTCAAATGAGCACAAGCAGTTTTCTAGCAACATAAGCCTCTAATCATCCACATTTAGCAGTCTAACCCTAATTAGCTGTGTATGCTGAAGATGTTTCTGGTAGATCATTAGGAAGTCTTTTTTCCAGATTAGAGGATGCTTAACAATTATTTTCCCAAACAAATAAATAAATCCATGTGCAGTCTGGTGTTAACATGGAACTAGCATGTCCAAATACTTTAAGAAAACAGCATTCTGAAGAACAAATCATGTTCCAGCTTAAATTCAATAAGCAGGAAAAAATGCAGACACTTAAAAGCTATGGAACACATCTGAATTTTTGTTTAACGTAAGGAATTTTCTAGAATGACCCTATCCATAAAGCTCAGTTTGCTGCTGAATAAGATTTCAAAGATGTTGCATGAACTCATAACATTTTATTTCACATGCTGTGCACACCTAGACTACGGTCTTAAAACAAAACCAAGTGTAACCAAAGCTGCAATAAAAACATTGTGGTATTAAAAATGAAAGAAAACTTTCATGCAAATGTTGGCTGGATGGTTAGTGATGTGGTTAGACAGCATTTATAATCTGAATTTTTTAATTCTTAATCCTTTCTAAAAAGCACATAAATCCGTAGAAACTCTCACAGTGTACCCTCTAATCTCTGTAATACCAAAGCGGACTAATGTACTTCAAGCATTTTCTTACTGGGGAAAAAAAAACCTGCCACTCAGTACTTTGCTCACATAAATAAACCTCCCCAAAACAAACTGTGAATTCCACCTCATCCTATTTCTCTTACACTCCTTTTATATAAGTAATCACTTACTATCAGCTCCCTCCATAGCCATATAATTAGACTAATTTCCTTTTAACATGTCCTTCCTCTGAGGCTGAAAATCAAGCTGCAGAGGGGGCATGGGTGTGAGTGTGAGAGAGTGAGTGTGCACAAGAGAGGAAAGCAGAGCCACCACCTGAAAAGCCTTTATTTGACTTCCTGATATTGCAACTTTCCACCCGATATTGCAAATTTCCACCTAAGCAGCTCATTTTAACTTGGTTCATCTATACTGTTTTTTAAGCCAGTCTGGCCTCAATCTCTGAAGCATCTCTGAAATCTGTACAGAATCTTTTGAGCTCTTTAAATATAGGAACAAAAGGCCAGCCCAGGGGCTGGAGCATTTGTCTGCTATTTAGGATCCTAGCTGAATTCCCTGCTCTCTAATGGGGCTGCCTGTATGACGTCAGGCAAGTCACTAAGCTTCTCTTTTGCTCCAGTTTCCCTATCAAGAATAAAACGCAGAAAAAATTGTAGAATTCCAGGAACGTGAACAGTGTAATTTTTCTTTTTTCTCCCCCTCTCCACTGAAGAGGCATTTCCAAAAATACATGCATCTTAAAACAGTAGGTAAATTTGCTGCCCATACATAGATCAGTGGAGTCAACATCTTTGCTAGGAACTAAATGCCACCCATTATGCTTCAAAATGCTCGGCATTTCAGAGTCAACTTGACAGCTTCCTCTTTTCACACACCTCATTTCCTCTCCTACATCTTCTTTCTTCACCACAAGGACTAACATGTGGTTACCATACATTTACACAAATCTGAACACACTCTTCACAGAGCTACAAAAGAATGATAAAGCACAGGGAATCAGCAACTCAAGTGAAAAAGTCATTTGTGGATTTAGCAGACAAGAAGAGGTTGAAGTGGGAACAGGAAGCAAGGATCTTTTAATTGTAGCTACACTCTAGGCAGCCTGTCCTTGTATCTATCTACTCTGGCTCAGCTGGAGTTCCTTCCTCTATTGCTTCGTCCATCGATGACCACCTTGTTCTCACTGATTCTTCATCTAGCTAGCCTCCAGAAAAACCTTTTCATAAGAAAAAACAAAACAAAACAAACAAAAAAACCAAGGTGTTTTCAACCCAGACCTGTAGATGTCCCATCAGCATTTTTTCTAGTAAAATTTAATTGGAGCTATCAGGCACATCAGTAGGAATGAGATGATATGCCAAATCTTCACACGCTACTTTGTGAGCCAAAAATTTTGCAAGCTTAAATTTAGGCAACATCATGCAAGTAAAATCCCAGGGTATGTTCCCACAAACAGAATTTACATAACTGTCCCGCACAGTTCCTGGGAATTACAGGCCACCTTGTGATTTGTGCAAAACCTTAGACTCTCTGAAGTGACAGTAAAAAACTCTGTGCTAAATAACAATTCTATCTGGGACCATTACATCAAAGGCATTCCCAAAAGCAAGTTCTTCAGATAGTATTATCATTGCAGTATCTTGAATATCACATTCAGCACAACAACCACGAGGTTCCACGTCAGCAAAATACCTCTCTTTCACATGGGAAAAAGTACAGAGCACATTCAGACTGTTAAAGGTGCCCATTTTAATAAAATACAGTTGCAGTCTCTATGTGGAATTTCAGAAGCAGTAATGATTTGTATGACACAGAGCACCAAACTTCTTCTACAAGATCAGAGTTAAATTCATTGATAAGATTGAATTTATGTGCTTCTTTTTATTTGCATGCCTGCTGTGGTGTGGCCTGTATACTGAAATGGTTTCCATGGTATGATTACCATTGGTGAAGAATTTGATTTCTCTGTATAAGAGAACAATTCAGTATGATACTCATATTTATTCTATATAAGCTTTATTGGAGCATAAGAAGCATGGTTGTCATCCACCTTTATTTATATATGCCATTAGAAAAAACTTTTTTAATAAGCAAATCAGAAAATCATACCCTCCCTAACCTTCAGCTTGTGCTGCTTAGCAGAGAAATTGCTAGCAGGGATGTGTGTTTCTTGCTGATAGTGACAGTTGTAACCATTCTCTAATTTTCTTCAATTTTACAGTGCTGTTTAGGGCACTGAAACATCCCAGGCCAATTGAGTTGCAGATAACCCGATCTCACCTGCTGTCAGTAATCACGTTGCTGCAACAGACCACATCTAACAAGTGCCACGATATCTGCTTTTGCACAATCACACCTTAATGGTTTATTGATATACTAAAGGAGCCACAGAGAGTATTTCAGATACAAAGAACAATACAGAAAACGTGTGAAGAGGGAAACACAAATTCCTTTAATAGCATCTATTTATCATTATTATAAACGGACATGCTGCATTATGCAATTATTCCATAACCACCGAGCATCAAATTTTAAGGAAAAAAAAAAGATGCAAAGCAGTTGGTCACGCAATTTAGAAAAACGCAATGCATTTTAAGACTCAAAAACCTTGCATGCTTAATTTGAAACATCAGATTAAGGAGTAGTAAATCAAGAAACAATTTTTTTGCAGCTGTTATCTTAGAAGAAATATGAGTAACTAAATATGACATGCATCAGGCAGGTTCAGTACAGCATCCATACCTAAGAATTATTTTATAGTAGAAAATTGAAGCCAGAGGGGGAAACAGATGGCAAACGGGATGCAACTGGGCTTGTTTTTGCTGATTCCATAATGGTTTTTTATAGAAACACATTGGAGAGAGTAATTCAATCTGACTTCAAAACCAACTACAGTTGTAGTTTATGAACAACATTAAAATAAAAAAAATAAATAAAGGCAAGACCTAAAGAAAGGTTTTCAGTGTACTTAGCAGCAGGACAAGATCAATAAAGTTCTACTGGTTTTCCTTTAAAGGATCATTTTTAATACTCAGTATTTACCAAAACCTGAACATCTTAGTCTTGGGAAGGCTTGGAGTAAAACAGCAAATTCACATTTCATCGCTGACAGCTGGCACCACAAAGGAGCAGACAGTTTTTCTTCCACTTGTGGCAAAAGAGACCACTGGTCAGATTAGCAGTCTTTGAATCCCCAGTGTACCTCCTGATCACAACTTCAGGGCAGTGGCAAGGGCAAAACTGAGATCGTTCTCTCTCTGGGAAACACGGCAATCTACCTAGCATTTAAAGGAAAAGAAATGTTTCTATTCAAGCAGTACAGAGCTTGTGATTCCATTGAGAGTCTTTTTAGGAACACTTTGTCTGCAGTCTTCACACTGTTCTTCAGATGTTTAACCCCTACTCCACAATTGCAGGCCTTTCAGTGAAGAAAGTCAATTCACTCTCAAGTTCCTGCAAAATTTCATCACTTTCTAAAAATTTATAACAACTGTAGCCATTCTAGGCTTGGGACTATATCCAGTTTCCCACATGGAGAGGTAACTCCCTCATGCCCATCTACCTACTTAATGGGATGTTTTTCATTTACCATCACAATCTCACTTGAAAGTGGAACAGGCAAGGGGTCCAAACCAATAGAGAAAAACACCAGGACAAGTGCTGGCACTAGAGGTCCTGGGATGTAAGGGGAGCCACAGCAGATACTGGAGTTCTATGGAGAACATTTATACATGCAGCTATGTTGAGAACCAGCATTCCAGCATTATGTTTCAAATAATCTACTACACCCCAAAAGAGAGCAAAAACTCTCTCCACTGCTTGCCTAAAACCAACCACTTCTCAAGTTGAAAGCACAACTTAGTACAATTACAAAAGGTACCTACAAAGAACTGAAAAACAAAAAACAAGACAAAAAAGACATCCAGTCCTCTAGGATGGAATACACAAAACATTCTTTTAAGAATGAAAAATATTTCCTATTTATTTTTCAAGGCAATTCCTATTTATTTGAGTGCATAGTTCTGCGAGGCTTCCAGGAAAGCTAACAATTTCAATTTCAGATAAAGTTAGCATGTACTAAGTTCTTTAGGATCTGAACAGCAAGCTAGCTAGAGGAAAAAAAAGGCAAAAGTCAAGAGGTTATTGATTTGCCTAGTATCATACAGCAGTGAGGGACAGAATTCAGGAAGCAAACGTTTTGTTTGAGGTACTTTCAGCAACATTTCAAGATAGGAATCTTAGCTTCTTTTAGGTTGCCTTTCTCCTGATTTTTGAGTAAAAAAAAAGATTTACAGCAAAAGTCATACTTTTGCAGTGTCTTAACAATGGTAGAACATCATGCTAAATCAGCAGTTTACAGTGAAGTTGCTTTTTTATTGATTTATTTTTAACTAACTTCTTTCAGACTCCACATTTTAAAGAGTAACTGTAATACAAACTTTCCTCAATGGTGATGCTACAGGTGGCCAATTGCTGTTGCCCATTTCCAAGCTTGTAGGGCCATAAATTTGCATGAAAGGTGAGTCATGGAAGATCACAGAACACAGAATATTTAGCCTCTACATTTTGCTTTGTGATTTAGTGTCAAATATAGTCAGAACTAAAAGAATGAAAAGAGATCCAAGTCTGCCATTTGGGAAAATGAACACACTCTACTGGCTGAGGTGTGTGAACCCCAGGGTAGCATTGGAAAGAAACCTGTTGATTTCAGCCAAACATAGTGAATAAGCATCACTAAATTTCAAATTATGTTGCAAATACTTAATACCAACGGAATTAAGCTCTCTGTTTGAAAGAGCCACTGGTTCTTCATGCTGAGATACTCTGCATGAAGCCAGATTCTGTTCTGCCTTCTATGAAGTCCCCATTAATTGTCAGCATAAAACCTGGCCTGCAAGATCTCCCACAAGTTAATTTTTTTTTTCCTGGAAACTGCAGTTTTCTTCATATATTCAAGCCAGAATTCTCCAACAATCATCTTTAACACATCAGTCCTTGACTATATATTTGGCACTGTAAAGCAAATGAAAACTACCTTGCTGAAAAAGCTATAACCAAGATGTGAGCTGGGCTATATAATGGGGCTTTTTTTTTTTTTTTTAAATTAACAAATAGATAGCTGGTTTTATTTCATAAAATAACAAATTTCACACAACTGACTGCTGCAAGATGCCAGTTACAGGATTGACAAGTATACCTCAGACTGCAGGAGAAATATTTCTACAGGGATGACTACTCACTCAACTTAAGGATAAAGTAACACGCACTGAGAGAACAAACTTCTGGTAGGTCCACAACATCTTCAACCCCGTGTTACTTATCAGGCACAGGACAGATTCCAGTGATCTTTCCCCTACCTCTATACATAAGAGCAGCAGTGGAAACTTCAAGAGTGCCTTCCCAAAGAAAGCTGTACCAGAGATTATAAAAAACTGAAAGCAGTCTTTCAGTGACGAAATATGAACACCTGAAAATGTCCTTTCTTTTCTGATTTACTTCTGTCAAGTAGGTTTCAGCAATAATATAACCAAACAAGACCACCTCACAACACTAAAGCTCCTCATGCACTCTTCTAAGAGCTAATGAGGTTCCACATCCAACACCGTGTACTGAAGTCAAAGCTTGAAGCAAATAAGGAGTTATAAAACAAGCAAAAAAAAAAATGGTAGAATTTTTATAAATTCTTACATGGAGAAATCCCTCAAATGATCTGTACTAATTGGAAAAGTTAAAGTGGTAACTGTATCAAAACACTTAACAGTTTGCAGCAAAGAAAATGAAGAAAAATTAGTTCCCAGTGGAAAATGCGATGAGAAGTTATAAGCTGTTAACTGCACTGGAAAAGATTTAATTCAGAAACTAGGCAAAAAGTTTAAGAAGAAAGGATGGAAAGGAAGACTGCAGATTTATTCAGCTTTGATTCCACAAATGCACACAGTGCACACTCTTGAAGTTATTATCTTAGAAGTATTCATAGAAGATTGATATGTAAAACAATGGTTTGAAGTCCCCTCACAGCTCTGTAAGGCTGCTATGAACAAAAGAGAGGCTGGATTCAGCCCCAGATCCCAATATCGTCTGGTTTTCTGTCTTTCAGCTGGTCTATCATCCTAGGAGTAACAGACCTAAGCTCTCCTCACCAGCAGTGAAGATGGAGGTAAATACCATTCTGTCTCACTGCCAAGCAAATAAATGACACCTAGAAAGGAAAGAACTGTGAAGAAAAGGAAGAATAATGCAATGCTAAGAAAGCACATAGAACAAATGTGGGAATAAAATGGAAAAAAAGTCACAGGAGACAAGACTAAGGATGCAGAGATGCTTTGGGTCAGGAGAAGAGTTCAGTCGCAGAGAGGAAGAAAAAAGAATATATGATGAAGGCTGCTAAAGACCAACCAATTTTCAGCTGAACAGGCAATATTGCTGAGAATTGTAACATTCCATTGTTGAATTTCACATCTTAAATTGAATGGAATTTAACGGCACTTTCTTTGATTCTCTTTCCCCTCATAAGAGCAGACAAATCATCCAGGAATGATTGAGGCTCATACCAACTTGTTTTGACAAACTTTCATGCACAATGTCAGATTGTTGAAGAATCATCCTTCCTCATTCTTTTTAAGCTTTGTTGTTGCAAACTGTTTTATATTCTATGCTCCTCCCACCCACAGAAATTACTCACGCAATCCATCTAATTTCCAGTCTAGGGCAATGTTCCTTTATGCAATATTCCAGCAACTGCCAATACTGAAAGATGCCAGTTATTCAAGTGCTTGAACAGATAAAAATAAAAATGTGAAATATTGATATTAATAACAGAGAAATGCATTCCCACTTTTTTTTTAAAGATATAGCACTTAAGGAGATTTTTCAAAGATGACAAAAAAAGGAAATTTTTTCAAAAGCCACTGACATCACATTACCTTTCTGGAATATCTCCTGTAAATACAAAGATATTAAAGGTTTTTCTACTGCATTCAATTCCCTTTTCTTGAAGGGATTTCATCTTTAAAAATAGATTAAAAGAAACGTCCCTTTTTCTCCCTTAAAAATAGCATCCTCACCACCAGATTGAGATACACTTAATAAAAAAACATAACCAAGATGAAAATTTGTTGTCTCTCCATCAGGTTTTTTTCTGGCAATATCAGCAATGGAGACCAGAAGGCAAAACCCAGCTAGTCTGTGTTTTGCTCCTGATCACACGTGTCATTCCAGAAGTAGTTTATTTGAGGTGAGTAAAAGGCAAAATAATACTGCCTCACTTCAGTTTCACCCAAGTCCTTATGGCATCTGAAGGAGGAACCAGGTCCAAGGCAAGCTCTTCCCGTATGGGCACTGCAGACTCCATAGAGCACTGGGCATGCTTTAAAACTTCACAGAGAAGCTGTAACCCAGATGTGCCTTGGAGGATTGTTTATCAATCAAAAAATGACTAAGCTTGCAAAATAAGGACACCTTGAAAATAACTGTATGCCTCAACTTTAAGAACTTTTTGTTCACAGACACCTAATGTGGAAATAACGAGACAAAAGCAAGGAAGAAACACAAACTTTGATTAGTACTAATGGGTTTAGAAAAGTTCAAAGAATTTTATAAAGCTTGGAAAGGATGACTGAGAAACCAACAAAACCCGCACTGCTTTTCCATGTAAACACGTCTGTTTTCCTGTATCGGGAACAATGAGAAATTTACTCTAAGAAACTGTCACACACATCACATTGGAATCAGAGTTCTCATAAAACACAGAAATCCTCTTTCAGACAACCCTTCCCCCAAGTCTAGAAACCAGCACTAACTGAGTAAAGAAGGACAGAAAATTGCCTATCCCAGGGGACCTACAGGGAAGATGAAGTATAGGCACAATTCCAGGAAATAGCAGTTTTATCAGTTGTGTGAGATTATTTCATTTTCTTTGGAACTTTTTGAAAGACAGGCAGTCATTTCTAATAAAGGGCAGTTAAAAGGATAATTCATACCTAGGAACAGTAAACAGGGAGTAGAAATCACAGCACTGAAAACTGCAAAGGTACACAAAGTTCATTGGTTCTGCTGAGGAAATTCCTGGAATATTTGCACCTCATGTGATACATATCCATGTCCGCTGATCCTGGAATGCTTAGGCTTGAGTTGTAAAAGGTATCTCCAAAATCACATGGAAAATAATTGATTGCTGAAAGAATTCTCTGAGCACGAACACAAAAAGAAATCAAACACATAAGTAGGCAATTATTTCTAGAAAAGAAGAGAACTGAATTAAAGGGTCAAAAGGAGGAACTTATTTGCTTTTACCATCAAGAATAGTTTCTGAGGAACCTGTGAAGGAGAGATAAAGATAATTGAGAAGAATAATACCAGACAAGTATGACACTAGATACATGTATTGCTGACCTCCAAATAAATAGAACGATACTTCGACAAGTTTCAGAATAACCCAATCTTGGTTATTATCTCCAAAGTCTGGAGCAAAGGAAGCTAAGATGGCAGCCAAAAATCTTTTTCATAACAGCTCCTCATGACGGAATCGACTTCATTGGACTGTGTGGAAAAATGTGAGGTGGATTTTTGTTTGCTTGTTTGTTTTAGGAGGGTTAATTTTGGCAGGACAGCGATATATTCTACAGACACTACTACTCATGACCAAATCAGTAAATGCAGAGCTTGCAGTGTAACAGCCTATTTAAAAATCCAAGGAAAAGCATGGGGGCCAGGTAAATATTGTGGATTCTTGTTTGTTTTTTTTATTTTATTACTACTCTCATGTTTTCGTAAGATAGGGGAATCTCTTAAGGTAAGAAGCTAACTTTGCAGCTAAGTAATTTTCATAGGGTTACAGAAGTGAACCCACATACACAGGCTGTGGATCTGGTAGCACAATCTTCTGTAAAAGTTTTGGCAGCTCATGTGAACCCATTAATCATAAACTATGTACTACTGTTCTGTGAGACCTGCAATCACAATGACCTAGCATTATTTATTCTATTCCTTATCTGGAAGGAAAAAGCAGCTTCCCAGAATCTGCCTTAGAGAGGCACAGGACAAAGGATGATTTCTGCCTCTGAAGCAATAGCCTCATATTTAGAGCAACTAAGTTATCTGAAACTGCAGGCAGAGCTGCTAGCAAGAGTTTTCTTTAGATTAAATGGCACAGTCCTGTTTTCAAGTAATAGAGACATTTCAAAGCATCTTTTTCATTGCTTTAGTAGATAATCCTTAACAGAGTAATCCAGCAAATTCCACAGAAGGTGGAGTAATTTGAATAGAGGACAGGGAGTCCAAGCTCACAGATTCTGTTTCTGACCCTGATTCCCTCTCAGTTTGTGATCTTCTGGCATCATTCTCTTAATACATCTCCTGATTAGTACAAAAATGCAACTCACATTTGAGATGACTACAAGTTGTACTTTAAAAGAAAAAAAAAATTGAAAACTCTGGATCTAAGCCCTGCTGCAAAACAGTAGGGCCTGGGCCTTTGGTTCCTAATCATCTTTATTATTTGCACCATAAGTGCTATTCATGCCAACTTTGTATGACTGGGAATAACAGCCAAACAATTTATATGTAGGCATTCAGAAATAGAGGATTATACAAAACACTGTATATATGGATAAGATTGTATAAGAATGTTTATAAAAAAATTACACAGGTCATCACAAGGTGCACATTGCAGCTTTGTTTTTTGTCACTTAAAGAGAGACCAAAATAACCAAGTGCAGTTGTTTTTTTTTTTCTTTTTTCTTTTTTTTTTCTTTAATATTTTAATCCAAGTGATTAAAGTCAGCATTTCTGACTATGTTTGGCTACAGTAAAAAAGTGAAAAATCAGAATAATTTGTGTAACAAGTGATGAAGAAGTTTTGCAGGATTCTGGATGGCATTGCACTGTGAGTTCAGCAGGGCATCAGTGATTTTAATACACTCATAACACCACAAACTCAAAGCCAAAACTAAATCTCTTCTCAAGGAATGGAGGGGAAAAAAAAAAAAAACAAACGAAAAAAACAGATATTTAGAAAATTCACTACTGCTTGATTTTCTATTTTAAAGTTTCTGACAGGGAGTAACAGCAAGTACAAATGACAGAATGCAGCAGAATTCCAAACAAGAATTGATTTGTTAGCATGACAGACAAGAGCAGCTTTTCCCAGGACTGTTATCTCAGTCCATGAGAGATCTGAAACAATTATTAACTGTTTACGACAAAGAGGTAACCACTCCTCTGCCTGAAAAAACAGACTCTGTACAGGATTTATTGGTGCTATGCATGAAAACAGATCTAGCAAAACACGTGGTTGAACAATTTCCACAGGTTTTTGATATCACAATTAGAAATTCTTAGAACAAATTTGAACTATGAAGAAAATTGCTCCGTTATGAAGTGTTTCTTGTAAGTCTAAAACTTAACCCAGTTTCCTGAGGTTGGCAAACATTTCAGTTACCATCACCATCCCTAATCGCAGCAAGCTTTTCCTTCCAGTATTGGCCTTTGTCTGCATTTGAAATCCAAGCTCAATGCAAACCCACATGAAGCAGAAACAGGATAAAACAGATCCATGCTGAGCCTGTACGCATGAAGCTGCAGAGATTCTCGCTGCTCTAGACACAATAATTGTTTTTCAGCTGAAGTTTTACTGGTCTGATTCAGCAAATAACTGCTTTGCTCCTTTGCCACACAAAGCCCAGAAGAATGAATCTACCCTTCTACTAGGGCTTAATTTTTTTTAAAACATAAGTTAGCTAGGGAACAGCAGCACTGAATCTTCAAAGCTTGTAAAACGAATTAAGCAGACAAATGCAGTGTATTTGTTTTCAGTTCAACAGGAGGCTCTTATATTGAATACATATGAAGGAAGAGACATGCTAAATTGAACGAGCCTGGAGGCTCAAAGCAATATTAATTCCACTTGCTTTCTACCATGTGGATCCAATGATCAAAGGGATTTGGAAGCGAGAAGGAAATAATGGAAATATCAACACTCAGCAACACTCCATTGCCTCAGGACAGCACGGGACAGTAACAGATGCCACAGAGCAACAGGGCTATCTCTTCTCACATCGAACGGAGGACAGGAACTATAGGCACACTGGTTTTCCCACACACCAACCTCAAATCTTCAAGAGGCTGTTATGAAAAAGGTCTAATTTCACTTCTGCTACTCACTTCCTTTATAAAATTAGTAACGCATAATACAAAGCGCCACTAATGATGGCTGACAGAGTTCCTCTTAGCATGATTTTGAAGGGATGAGATGAGAGCACCAAAGCGCATTTACTGCGAGTGAAAATAAGCCGGTAAGGTTTTGAAGAGGCCAGGAGAAAAATCTGTCAAGCAGGCAGGTGTTCATTTGCCAAGAGCACTTGCCTCAGTATCACAGAGTATCATGGGTTGGAAGAGGCCCTAAGGATCATCCAGCTCCACCCCCTGCCACAAGCAGGATCACCAGATCAAGCCGCCCAGGATTCCATCCAACCTGACTCTGAGCACCTCAAGGGATGGGGCACCCATATCTTGTTAGTGTTCAAGTTATCTTTTCCTTTCTGCCACTATTGCTAATGATACCTTTTCTAATGACCTGCTGCATCTTAAAAACATTTAAAGTTTCATTTGTGTAGCTCCTGTGGTACATCGTAGAGAACAAAAAGATTTTTCTAGGTTCTTTTCTGCCAGAGCTCCTGCATGTTAATGCATATTTAACTTCTACTTTCTTTAGATTCAGGTGCTGCTCATGGTTTGACCACTCTTCTACAGAGCTACTATATCTACTGCATGGAATAATCAAGTTACCTGAGCCCAAGAGGTCTGTTAGAGGCAAAAAATTGCACATCAGTAAAATAACTGTCAGAAGCCCTTAGCACTCCAGCAAAATGGAGTCTGCTAGTGTGTAAAATAAACTAACAAGAGAACAGTTCCTAAACAGAGATAACCCCTTAAGGCCTTAGTCAGCTCCTGGTATGAAAGTGATCAAAGCCATCTTAGATGGTAGTGGAATTTGTTGACTTCAGTCTGACCCCATAATTATCCTGTATGTAGGAGCTGATCCCATTACTTTGTCATTTTTTTTAATGCAGAGTTTCTCTTGGGTATACCCTTCTACATCCCCACATCATGGGTGGAAAAAAGAAAATCACTGCTGTTGACAACTAAATACCAATGCAAATCTAACCTTAAAACCATGAGGAGTCACTGACTGAGCTAAAAACCATTCTTAGTGCATTATATATTTCTACTAAGTAGAGACAAAAAAGGAGACAAGGAACACTGAACTATAAAGTTTCTTCAAAACGCCAATGGAGCCACTTTGATTTACCTGCACTTAGTATAAATGCTACTTTGTTTCATGCTGAAAAACCAGTTTTGACACTACAACACAAATTGGATTTATGAAATCACAAAGAAATCAGGATTTCCAGCTCTGGAAGGTTCAAAATCTCTGCATTTGTTCCCGCAGGGATTCTCAATAGGTTGGCTCTGTAGTGGAAGTACTGCAGTATCAACAAGTGATAAAAACAGATTAAGGAATACCTGATTATGATCAGTTCTTGCCAGCTCTTCACTTCTCACTAGTACCAAAATTTGGTAAAAACATGCTACATAAAAACCCTATGGCTTTAAAAGCTGGAAAAATATACTACTCTGGAATGAACTTCTAATCCAAGCAAAAAAATTAACATCTTCCGCCCCTGTGAATTTTGGGTGCTCCAGATATATTCATTCTCTTTATGCCTGCAATGACATCACTCAATAACGGGGAAAATGGAAATTCCTTGCAAGATTAATTCACTGCCTGAAGATCCACCCTGTACTGAATAAATGAATTTATGGGAACAGGGCTACTTGCCTTCAGGAGTTTTGTACGGATGCTGTTTATAGATCCAGATACACAAGAACACTGAAAAATGCAGTCATCAAAAATGCGATCACTGATATTCCTTTAACTAGAAGCAGGCTATAACTTTTAGTTGGAAGAGGAATAAAAAGAACCTCAAACCTTTCAGTAGTTTAAGAACTGATAAGGCTACATAACTCACAAAAATATTTTAATCTATAATTTCCATGCTTAATGCTCCTAAGTGGTTCATTGCTTCTCTTTCTGGAGGCTTCATAAGATGCCTCATTTATCTAAAATACCTTGGGGATTTCTGAATCCACTTGGGAAGCAGACATTCACAGGAGGGGCTGGAAGGATTACAACGACTACATCAGCTGTTTGAAGAAGTATAAGTTCTAGAACATAGCCTCTGAATGGGAGCCACTATTGTTTTATTTCACTTAAGGGATCTTTACAAGCAGATGAGAAGGGGAAGCAAAGACCTATCATAAACTATACTGAACTTTCCTTCAAGCAGGAATCAAATTAATGATAGTTGAGCCATGAAAGGCTATCATGTGTCAGTCCCAGTACTGAAAAAAAGTGAACCACCCCCTTCACAGCAAGGAGAAAAAAAAATACTCTCTTCTACACTCCCCTAAATATTTCTTCCACTGAAGATCTGTGCAGCAAAACATGTTTCCAATTTTTTAATAGCAAACCTGCCCAAGCAGCAACTTCTCCTCCCTCCTCCATCCTCTCAAAATTCCAAGACATTCAAAGCAAAGAGTACATTGCCATACTCACAGATACCATGCTGTTTGCCCACTCAGAGCTAACACTTCCCTCTTGCCCTTGGTAACTGCCAACTCAAGTTTGATACAGCTGTGGCTGTAACACATGGAACCTTACAGGGAAAATAGGAATGGCAACACAAATACAACGGAGACATCTGGTCTGGTGAAATACAGCCTCTTCCTGACCAAAGTGCTTATCTTCTACACTTTGCAGAGCAATCTGAAAATACAGCAGGTATTTAAAATTTTTTTGAAACAGACAAATAACATTAAAAAACCAAAACCCATTCATCATTCTTTTCAGTCAGGCCTGGTGGTGCTAGGTTTATGACACCACACCAAAGGAAAGTTCTACCACAGAACTTCAGGGCTGAGCATCCATCTCCTAAGCCAATCCTCAGCAAAACTTTCAGGGCTACTGCTTGTATGTTTGAACTTTAGGAACACAAAGAAAATCTTTGCTTTAAAACAACCAGAGAAAGAATCATTGCATCTTAAAATCATTAAGGTTGGAAAAGACACCTACCACCAAATATTGCCCACTAATCATATTCTAGATGTCCTGCCCAGGCTCCCTGCCCCTCCATCCCCCCCACACAGGTGGCATTACAGTGGCAATGAAACCCCTGCAGCTCTCCTCAGATTTCCCCCAGATTCATACAGAGATCAGAGCTCACACAGCAATGTCAAGCAATAGAACATGATATGAAAAGATGGAAAAATATTCATTGATCTGTCTTAATGGGGATGATGTTATGGGTATGACTGAAACAATTGTTCAAACAGGCAGCAAAAAGACATGTTACTAACATTACTGACATACACAGGAGGTGTTGCCATTCATTATAAATAAAAGACTGCCTAAAGAAAGTTGCAACAGTCGGCCTCATCTTTGCTGATAGGTCTTCAAGTGGCTCAGGAAAGAGAAGCTCCCACTTATTTGTAGGAATTGTTCAACTACTACAATTAAATTCCAGTATGAAATCTATTCATTCTAAATTCATATTTATAAAGTGCCTGCAGATATATCTGCTTGTCCAGTGTACCACAAGAAACATTTTTATTACTGGAAAAAGCAAAAACGGCTCTGAAACAGAGCTCATCTGTATAGATACCATGTCTAAAGTTTGCAAGACTGCACACACCTTGTTTGCAGAGTACTCAACATAGGATCTTGATAATCAACCCAATAATCATTCTGGATGATTAACGACTGTCCAATTAATGACTAATCTTTGACAACTCCTTTTAAAAGGGATACTGGTATCTCTATTAAGTGTAACTTCTGCAGTGCCCTCTTCGTAGCTGAGAATCTAAACATTTACGTTTTTACAAAGAGTCATAAATTACACGGATGATAAAGATATCAACATGCAAATCTTGGCTTCATTTTTTTTTTGAGCAGTCATTTGCAGATGATAACTTCTACAAATCAACCTGCCCACTGCTGTGCCATTAGACGTATTCCACTACCCCTTCTTGGTATTTCCAAGAGATACCCATAAAATCAGCAAGAGGGAGGTGTGGAAACTGACAATATACAGAAAAGCATTTGTCATGACTGTGAAGGTGATCTGTTACCTAAAACACCCAGGAAAACATTCTCCTCATGTATACTGGGGACTGCAACCTATAACTTAAGCCTAAATCCCTCTCCACTGCATGAGTCATAAGGGCTATTCAATTTCCATGGGTCTGAAAGAGACCAATACAATTTTCAGCCACAAGTAATATAATATTTACAGCTTTCACCTTGAATGATTTACATATTTTGGAATAAACACAGTCTCATAAAATAAGGTTACTTAATGTGTTTACATGACAAGCACCGGCACAGACCAATTTTTCCTCAGTAGTGAAATACTGCACCAGTTCTCTTGAAAATTTTGCTTAATAAAATCTGATTGCTTTTCAGCTTTTTCTCTGGAACTCAGATCAATACATTCTAATGTGATAGTAGATAGGCTTATCTTTAACTGGTACAGTAGCAACTCTCTGTAAGAAATGTCAAATGACTCTTAAAAGAGGTCACCATATTTGTGCAATACCACGTGTGTTTTCACTATCAGTAGCTGGCTCCTCAGACAGACTGAGGATAAAGTGAGTTTATTTCTCTTTCATTTCACTTTGTGTATGAGCTGAGAATTGAGGCATTCTCAAAGGCTGCCAGTTTCTCCATAGCTCTCACAGAAGGAGACAGCAGGCCTGCCTGTGGCTGATACACCTAACACAGGCAAAAATAACCCAAATCACCTTCATTAAAGCTAGAGTTTTCATTATATCTCTATTCCATACACAAACACAGAAGCTTTGCTTGCTTCTTCTGCCACAAATCTCACCCTTGAGTGTGCTCTGGGCAGACACACTTGTGCTCACTCACTAATAACACTTCTGGCCAAAGTGAGTTCTCAAAAAACCACAGAACCAGGATTAGAGCACAAAAGCGCTCCCTGCTCATTTGCTGCACGCTCAAGCTTTACCCTAATTTATCTGTGCTAGCTTTACTATACAAACAGATTTAAGCCTTTGTTTGGCCTAGGAGTCCTCAAAGCAATTCATGGGAAGACAGCCAGCTGTAACTCAGAAGTTAAAGCAACATGGCAACAATACAGAGCTATGAAAGTCAAGCAGGCTCTAAAAGTCTTTCCATTGGCATCAGTTACAAGGAGGCTTTTCGACAGATATCTGTTCCTCCAAAAATAAGACAACATTAATTATCTTCCTAATAGCTTTTAATATAGACTATAAAGAGGACCACAAGTTGGAAGTCTGAACTGAAGTCAAACTGGCAACTGAGAAATTCTACCGAGTTCAAAGTCAAAAAAGATTATTCCAATCAATTTTGTATGAGCTTTGCAGGATGCTGCCCAAAGAAATTATAGAAGAATTTCTCCACTTATTTAAGGTCTCTTAAGAGAAGATTTTCAGTCAGCATAAGATGGCTCTAAAGGCAGATTATTATTATTTTAGTGGTAGTTCAATAGTTTAGCATCTGTCTTCTAATAGCAATTAAGCTCTTCTTCAGCTTCAAAGCTCTCATGGTACCATGAGTCACTCCCTATGCAGATAGGTACAATTATAGCCAGTTAAAGTCAAATTTTAACCTTTTGAAAAGCTACATGGACTGAGCTTCTTTCACCTCTGGTTCCAAGGCATTTTTCCAGACAATGACTCACTCTTTTATCTCTTTCCTGAATCCTTTCCAGTTTCAGACTCTTTCATAAACTGTGCCTGCTAATATTGGATATAGCAAATGTATAATACCCTCTGAAAAGTAACGCCTCATCTCTGCTTCTTCTTAATGTTTTTCTCATCCTCCACATCCCAGTAACCAAACTTCTTGTATACGGTGTCACAGTGAGTGACCTTTTTTCTTTGTATCTCCAGTACAAGCCCCAAACCTTTCCAAAGCTATTCTTGCCATACTTTATGCCTTTTCCTATCTGCTGTGACCCATACTCCGCTCCCATGCCTGTGGCCTAACAAGTGACTGCATCAGCATAAGTCTGGTTTGCAATAAGATCCAGATAAGCATATATTATAAGATTGCTCTCTTTACATTATTGATTAAAAACAAACAGAGAAGTCCACACAAAACCATAGAAACAACGATAACAAAAAAGTAACTCTGCCCTACTGAGGCTTGTGTGGTGGCAACAAGTCTTTACAATTAACCACTCACCTAGAGACAGAACATTGCATACTGCAGTCAAGGTGCTTCTGATACGAGGGAGTTTCCCATAAGATTTCAGCTGAAGCAAAGCTGACAGAGTAATGCTCCCATATGTGTTGTATGGGAGCACTAATCCAAAACTCACTGGGGATAAAAATCAGTGTTCAATTTGATCTATCGGCACTCAGAAACTAACACTGGGTTTTTACTGAGGGTATTCATAAGTGAAGAAAATTCACCTCTAATGCAACTGATGCCAGCAATGGATTTACTTGGAGCATTTAGGCTGTTAATCACATTAGTCCAACTGATAGAAAAAACACCCCTAGAGATGTTGCTGCTTTCCCATCTAGAAATACTAAGAAGGACAGTGAATGATTTAAGGATTTTCCATATATGATATTTATCCAAATCTTCCATTGCTTCATCCTAATGACAGTCACACAGGTAGCAAAGATAATAAATCAGAAAATTGCAATAGAAAACAAAAAGAGCGAGGACTTTGCTAGAGCTGTTTTCTACTGAAAAGCTCATAAATGGGAACTTCTTTGGCATCTTCGTTGGAGCTAAATTGGCAGAGTAAGATGGAAAGCAATTCTGTATCTTATTACTGCCTGTACTATCATTAGCTAAGAACTTTGGAAAAATAGGCCCCTTTCTACTTAGATCATGCTGCTGCTGCATAGTGCCTGACTTTCTCTTCCCTTCTCCTTTAAATGAGTGACACCTACGTAGAAGGAGGCTTCACCTCCTGCTTTTTTACCACCTGACATCTACTTATGTTATCACAGGCATTTCCTAATTAAAAATTACACTGCTAGCAAAAAACTGATCAAATCAATGACACACAAAAAAAAAATCAATTTAATTTCACTTCTGTGTAGTATTCATTTTCATTAATTAGATAAATTAGATAAATGCAGATAAATCTAGCATTCTGAAAGAGGATTTCAAATTGGTTGATAGAAATAGTAACAGATATCCAGTCTTCATTTGAACCCAAACAAGATCCAGTTTTCAGGTGGACAATAAATGCTGGAAAGAGGCAAAATGTGCAAGAAAAGTGCAACTTTCATGTCAGTAGTCCTTAGGAGTAGAACACAACAGGAAAAGAGATCAAAAGCCACAGTACATGCTTGACATTAGTGGATTTCTAAATACCTGTCTTGATTAAGGAGGCACAGCAGCTCCCTTAATAGAATGAGAAAGGTGCTCTTACATTACTCTAAGCCTAATCAGGGCAGTACAATATCCTACAGACATATCCAGGCCAGTTCAAAGCTAAAATAGCATGTTAATCCACTGGTCCAATTATCACTCTTGAGACCTAAGCTAATTTTTTCAGGTGTGCCTTTGTGTAAGAGGTGCACATACAGCATGATAAACTACGCACTTTCAACATTTTTCCTTCGTTTAATAACTTGAGCAATGCAGTTTCTATATAGGTGCCACAGAAAGCTGATTGCCGTCATTTTGAACCTGATACTGGGATGACAACGTGATCTAGCAGGCAGAACAGGAATATCTGATGATGTTTCTGGATATAAATATTTCATTGTTCTTTTTTATCTTCACAATGAATTTCAGTACACAGACCAAAGAATTAGTGCTTTTGTTCCCAGATTCTCACAGTAGGGTAGGGCCCTGCCTCACACTTCAAGAGGTATGGAAAACAGAATACTATATCCAGATTAACAGAGTGGGAAGACAAAAGTTTAAATCAGCGATGCACCACGAAGTCCCTTTGCACTTCCAGACCTCAGCTACTCGTTTCACATCTAATGCTGGAAATTAGCCTCCCTCCCCCACTATCTCATTTCTCACTAATAAGAAAGCTGATTTCTCTTAAGGTCACATAAACTCAAACAACATTTGTTACAGTTGTGCCATATAAATTCAGACAGAATTATCTCCAGTCAGATTGGGCTCTTTAGACACAGCAAGATCAAACAGCTCACAAAATCCTTTTATGGAAATCTAATTCTTTAAAAATATGCACAAGGTAATTGAAAACACATTTTATGATATTTTAGATTATAAACAGTAGATCTCTGGCTGAGTTAAACAAATAGCATTAAGCCTTTTTCTTCCTTCTGAAAAACCACAGTGCTTGGCAGCATGAGCACTGGTGCATCTTCTGCACCCAGCACAGAGAAATCAGTGCTTATAATAAGGAGATTGTGTAAGGATGCAAACCACACTTCAACAAAAGAAACTGTTTGTAAATATCAGTTTTATTCATTCAAAGCCATTTTGTGATATTAGCATGTTCTTCTAAGCACAAGGCCTGGATTTATTACAGTTTTCTCCTTTCCTCCTCTTTCCCTCGCAAAAATCTTTAGGAAAAAACAAATGAAAAAATTGCTTGCTCACAAACTCAACTCTTACCATCATTCCTATGGCACCCTAAAATTTAGGGGTGTTAAGATAAATATTCAGAGTACAAAAGCCAATTCAAGCTTTCCTCACTTGTTAAACTTCTTTGTCTTTGGGCAGTACTGCAAAACAACTGATGACAATTCCTATGGATGCTTTATAGAAGCAGCAGTTGCAGAAGGAAGCTCAGAACCTTATTCCTCACCCACCTCTTTCACACACAAACACCGTAAGAGATACTCTGTTCCACCACTCAGGCTTTGTGTGTTTGCTGTATGAAAAAGGAAGCTCCCAGCAGCAATGGCCGCAGGCAGTCCAAAGTTTTAGTGTTTCATGCTAGCAGGCAACTGTAACTTTGTTTCATAGTTTATACAACAAGGGAGAGTCCTGCCCTAGACGTCAAAGACACCACTCTAAGATCTGGAAAACTGAAGTTCCTTTTCTTTCCCCTAAAAAGGGAAGACACTGATGGAATGGGGTGAGGGTCAATGAGGACTTTTCTGGTGAAACAATTCAAGAAAACAGTTCCTTTGGCATAGCAGGAGCATTTCTAGGGAAAATACAGGTCAGTCTGAAAGGGTGTGCTCCAATCAAAGGTAAAAGGTGCAATATCAGCCTCAAGTCAGAACCCACAGACATTCAGTGACTGGTGGATGCTACACTTTAGGTTCCGCATGATGCTTGCACCAGATATGATCCTCAGTGCTCCACACACAGTGAAGTGCAAGCTTAAAAGGTCTTTGTATAGTATGACTACATGCACCTGCGTTTCCCCTGCCCTTCAAAGAGGTAGGGGAAGCCCAGGACTTCCTGGGTTCCCCACTACATGCTCAACACACCAAGCTTGATTTGAGTATGCATTGCCTTTTGTCATCTATCACATTTGTGACAGCCCTAGAACTACCTCAGTGCCCACACTTCCTTCTCAAAATAGAATTTCTCAGTCATGAAAAATCTGTCAGCAGTGTTTTCCATTTCCACAGCTGACACTTCCCTTCTGCTTGTTCCTGGGTCATCTACCCCTGAAAAAAAGAATGTTTTACTCCCGAGTTGGAGCAATACAGGCCAAGGAAGGGATGAAAAGCAGACCAAGACTGATGTAACTAAGGTAAGAGGCACCTTGTTTCTTGCTCCAGCTTCCTCAATGCTTGAGCCACAAACTGGAGAACAAAGACTCACCCACTCACCCTCTGCTTCCCCTTCTGCCTGCTTACATTGACAAATGCCTTTTCATTGTGCAAGGGCTAAAAGAGATGCCCTTACTTTATGGAAAACGGCCCCCTACCTCAGAGGAAGCTATTTGTGTTTAAGCTAAGACTTCCTCGTTCATTGTTTTCACTGGAACATACACCATAATTGAGAAATGTATGAATTTTGAACAGTAGGGTAGCATCCACACTTTAAACTACTGCTTTTGCTGTCCCTTAGCCACAGAAAGAATTGAAAAAGGAGTTACTGTACGAAGTCTAAAAGACTCCACTCCTCCATAATACATCTTAAGGGTTTCTTCATCGTAACTAAAGATTTGAAAGAAGAAACAACATAAGACAGTGTGATTTAACGTTAAATCAGTCTTTCAAGTGAGAGCACTCTGAAGCACTGAATGAATTAATTCATTACGTAAAGAGACATCTGTACATAGGTAAATCCTAGCAAACCAGTGGTAAGACAAAACTGAATAGGATGCTTTTGTTCTGCTACACTCCCTGCAGGCGAAGTGAAAGTACGGGAAAATGAAGTCTTTCCTTCTCACAACTGAAGATAGAACAATGCAGATCCCAGGGCAGCATTGACTTGTTAAACAGTTACTTCTGACTCTATTTTAAAGCTCTGAAGACTTTGAAGTGGAGTTGTAAACTCAATTGATTTCAAACAAAAGGCTAATGTAATCCACTTTCAGCACCAGTACCACGCTGGCAGTGAATGCATCCTACTCAGTGATAGAAATTACATATTAGGGTTTAAAGCAACTCAACTCAGTGCTTTCAAGTCGCTTAAGAGGTTGGATAGGAACGATCTTGGCTGAATTCAGCCCCAAGGAAACAAAGCCAATCTCTGGCCTCGTTTTACTGGGGAGACAGTAAGGTCTCCAGGAACACTGGCGCTGCTATCCGGCACACTCCTGTGTCCTCTTTGTCCTAAGCTGCTTTCCAGGTATCACAGTTTTATACGTGAATTGTTACATTCAGCCTTAAAGCACAGCCCTGATTGAAGAGGGATTCACAGCTTTACTAGTAAGTCAGCAGGACCAATTAAGGCAGTGATAGACACTGCCCAAGCAGATACTGGATGGAAACACTGGAAAATGAATGGAGACTTTGGGATGTAATGCACACAACCAAGATTTTATAACAGTTACAAGTCATGAAAACAAACCACATTAGGAGTCGGTGGCAACAGGACCAGAAGTCTTCAAGAACAGCATAATGGAAAAAGATCTAGGAGGGATTTGATTGGAAGGGGAAGACTGAACAGAATTACCAATTGTCGAGCCTAAGAAAGGCAGGAACGTGTGGAACATAGAACAGGTCAAAGATTTTAAACCTTTCCAGTAAGTTTCACAGCATTTGGCCCCATACTTTGGAAAGTACACATGATACACCAGGGAAAGTTGAGACTGAAGGAAGAGAATAAAGCTAGGGAGATTTAAGGTGGCTCTAATGCAGCTGTTCAGAAGGTGAAAACTGGTACCTTATTCACCATTTTGGAGTTTCTAAGCAAGAGACATGGCATGTGTTAACAAACAAACCCACTGAGTCAGGATGGAAAAGCCTGCAGCATAATTTTTAAAGGTCAGAGTTTAGAGCAATGGGCACCCAGAACAATTTAAACCCTGAAATGATTCAAGCCTCCTGGGGTAACCACAGATCTGTTTGAGGCCAGTGGAGTGAATTAAGATAGGGCTGTTCAGCAGAGGTATTCTAGATTAGCTCTGCTATTTGAACTCCCGTACTTCTTAGCAAAAATATACCGCATCAATGTCCAAATAGACCTAGAGAATCTGCTTTCAAGAAGCTTCTGTAAGGAGAGGACACAGCCTGAGAGAGCTTTGCTATAAACATTAAAATTAGTATTCCCTTATTAAAAACAGTTTCCAAGATCTATCATCTCCTGGCTTCTACAGAACTGACTTCCATGCTAATCCAAGAGATCTTCCTGGATAACCTAGCCACAACAGATGTCTTGGAACGCTTTACACTTTCCTACTTTCATAGCGCTTGACTTAACTCCAGGCTGCAGTGCTTTGAGGCTAGAATTCTCCTCCCTAAATTATGACTCTGAAGTCATTTAACTTCAGGAGCCGGACTAGTAGATCCTTACGGGTCCTTCCAACTCAGGATATTCTATGATTTTAACCATAAAGCAATTTGAAAATATTAATCTAATCAGAGCAATTAAGTCTTTTTGATACAGACAAAATAAAAGGAGATATTCAGCTGCATCTCAGCCTCTCAGGAAGGCTATTTAAATCAGCTGGAACTTCCTTAAAATAAAAGCTCATACAGTAGATTTCTTGCATATTCCCTAACTCAGATGAACACAGAATCATTTTTGAAAGATGAGCATGTCAGTTCTCCAGAGCTAGGCTACATAGCTACAGCACTCCTCTCTCTGAGAGTAATCTTTTTGTGCTAAATTAAAAATATATACTTTTATCATCAATAAAATACAGCATGCCCTTCCCTCATCTCAAAAATCTACCTATCAGGTAGGACACATAATCAATCTCATCCTTCTCAGCCTAGATAGGCACCAGCTCCAATTGCAGGAAACACACATTTACGCATACTAAGGGCATAGAGAAATTCAGTGAGCGTGAGACCTCTTAGTATGCAAGTGCATGACTAACTCCAGTTGAAATGTTATGACAAAAGTCTATTTTTCCCTTTCTCTGTATTCACTTCAGACTTTCCATTGTTTACCACTGCTCTACTATAAGTAATGCTCTCTTTAATTGAACTGACTTGTGCTGCACAGATCCTCGGAAACCAAATGTTTCTTCAGGTCTCCCTGTGCTGTCAGAGGACTGCCCAACGCAGTACAACTCACCTTCATTACACACCCATCTGTTTTTTTTTAGCTGCTCTGATGCACAGTGAAACAGTTAAGTTTCACCTTTCAAGTTGTATCAATGCCATTTGAATTAACCATCCATTGAATGAATGAGAGGAATTCACACCTCAAGGCTTGTTGCTTCAGGCTGCCTGCCAGCTCAGGTGGCCATGGCTGCACAGCTATGATGCAGTCACACTTCAATAGTTCCCTTCGCAACTACAACAGCTTGGGCCTTCGTTTGAAATCTTCTGGTCACAGAAAAACAGAGCAGACCGTTGTATTTATCTAAACCCCAACCTTCAGCTAGTTCTTTTTAAAGAAGCTTGCTTTGTTTATTTAAAAGTCCTGTGTTTAAGCCACAGTTCTTTGCTTTCCCTCTAGACACCTTTTTCAACCAGACATCCTTCTCAGAAAGGCATCAAATCCTCCACAGCAGCCTGAAGATGGATGGCATGCCTAGGGTTGCATATGCTCACACTGTATGCAAACTATATTTTAATATGCATTGCTGGAGAAGAAAGTAGTCACCTCCACACCCCTGGCGGGGTGTGAAAGCTGGGATACTGCATAAATCACAGAAATAGGCAGTGGGCCAGGTACCAGAAAAGAAAGCAGTTCTCATTCCTCAGTACTTGCTGGTTTCCTATTGATTGCAGTGGGAAAATTCCAAGTTCCCACTCCCAGTCTCTGGGACAGCAGCAAAAATATACACACTTCTGAACACACGACTGCAGAGGTTAAGGAACCAATGTGAGCTTTGCTGCCCTGGCTCACACACTGCTGTGACACTGGCACTGACCTCAGCTTCTCTTACAGCAGTTACAGGATTAAACAAGCAGAATCCTGAACATCAAAATCCCACATACGTTTTACCCACGTGAAATACAATTGTCTGTCACTTTTCAAAGGAGATTAACAGAACAAACAGCTTACAGTATCGCTTCCCTCAGCAACTCACTTCAAGCACGAAGCAGAATGCCACACTTCCATCCTTTCTTTGGCAGAAGTAGGAAACATCCCTCACCCATTATTTCAAGGGAGTAATAATTACAACAAATAATGGACAAACAATGGAAGGCTAGGAGCGGGAAATAAGTTTGGGTCTCAAATAGGAAAAGAACAGCTAAGTTATCTAGATAACCACTGTGAATAATTTCAATAAGCAGAAGCTGATATAAAGCAAAGGCTTCCAAGACAAAGTGAGAGTGAGTGAAGAAAAGAGCATACATAGGCTGCAAAAAAGACAAAACTGAACACAGAGCAGCACTTCACAAGCAGTTTCTCTCATGAAATCCTTGGAGTTATGCTGAACGGTTAGCTCAGACAAGTTGCTGGATGAAGCTATAACAGACGGAGCTACACCTTGATATACAAACAAAAGTAAAAAGAATAAACAAAGATGACATTTGATTATTAGGTGAAATGTTAGTAAAGTATCTCATCTGCAAATTGAGTATGACAACTAGACATATTGAAAAGAAAGCCATAAAAAAGCCCCAATATCTCATTCTCATTCATATCCTATCTCCAGTGACCATCAGTAGCACTTGCTTTGGGAAACAACACGTAAAGCCAGACTAATCTTACAGCAATTCTTTCCTAAATACATCCTCCTGGCAATCAGCAGTTTATGGACTTAAGAAACCAGACCATCATGTCACATAGTCCTGGAGTTTAACCCCCATGAATTTAACCTTTTCCTGAACCCATCTCAGTCTTCATGACATTTTATTGTGGTGAGTTACACAATCAATTGCATATGTTTTATTTAATTATTTTAATACAAAGCAAGACTTTCATTTTAAGCTTATTGCCTGAGTTTTCCTGACTTTTTTATTCAAGTGAAGCTATGAGTTATTGCTCCTAGTTTACCTTCACCATATAGATTTCTGTGTTTATGACATCCTCAGCCTCTGACCAAGATCCTCTCATGGTAAAGAGTTCTAGTTTTAGTCTCTGATCCTATGGTTGTTGTTCCATACTTCAAAGGATTCAGAGATGGGCAGAAAAATCAGATGTTCTATCATGCTCCTTTTAATTATGGTCGGAGCCACAGATATAAATTCTGCTAGTGCCAGAAAGGGTATCCCTGTTTTATTCCTTGCTGTAGTTCTTACGTACATTTTTTGTCCCTGAGCAGACATTTGAAAGAACCATCCACATTAATGCCAAGATTAAGATAGATAAGAATTTAAATTACGTTCTCTATTAACATATTGTATGTGGATCACTGAATCCTCAGCCGTAATTACTGCTAAAACATCCCTATGACAGTCAGTCTAGAATTAACACACTACCTCATGCTTTGCATCACAGGTTCTCCCCACACTGCAAATACAGGAGAACGTTGAATCTGCTTTAAAAAAAGGGTTTTGAGTAGAAAGTTGTTTTAGGAATAAAGCATACCACAAATTAGTCTCATATCATCCCTAGCACTCATTGTATCTGACATAGAGCAGGAACAGAGAGCTGTAAAAACCATCCCCTCCATTTGTTAAAAGTTGATCCATAATAAGAAGTCTGAAGAAACTCTGTACTTATTTTCACTCCCAGCACTCTTGATCTTTCCCTTCTTCAAGAGCATGATGGAACATAAATCAGTAGCCTCGATTCTTCAATCTCTGAAGTTAACAGAAGAGATAGAAACCAGCTGCCTTCTAATTTGCCTCTGTTTTAAGTAAGTGATTCCCACATTTATCAATATTTCATCTAGCTATTTTTTGGCACCAACATTTTTCATATCACTTGGAAGTAGAAGGGCAACTTAGGGTGGGAGGGGAGAACAAATATATTTCCCACACAAAAGAAAAGAAAACACTAGTGTCAGATTTCACAGTGGGACACTTCCTTTGCAAGATTATTCATTGTATTTAATGGTTATTCCTCACAGCAAGACTTTAAGCCACTTTCTAATTTTTAAGCAATCAGAGAAAACAAAACCTTTTGGAAGCATAAGAAAACTCATAATTTAGCGGTTCTTCAGTGTTAACTCTGACAAAGATATACCAATATCAAATCACTAAAAAAAAAAAAAAAAAGTCATTTAGAATATACTTCTAAAGCTACTTGGAAAGAGTTGCAGTTTTTCCCCTCACAGTATAACATAGAGGACCGTACCTGGCCTACCCGTAGTGACAATGATCTATCATAAGAGGCAGAAATCTTCCAGGTACAAACGAGGAGAGGGAAAAACTCCCCCTACTAAACTATCAGATGAGCTGCAATCCCCAGACAAGACAGAGATAAAACTCACAAGCTGCTTCAAACCAGGTTTTTCCTACACTGATAACCGATTTGCAGAGTCACAGTGTAACATTTATTTCTTGTTAGCTAGGGAAGCATCTTTTTATTTGATTTGGCAGATTTTGATTTGCAGACTTTCTCCACATTGTCACTCTATGAGAAATTCACTTGAATTTCTTTATCAAGAAGTCTATTTTGGATTAAAAAGAAATATTTGCATTCAATGCAAGTTGACTCAATGCATTAAGGATTACTCCAAACTAAAAGTCATTCCATTTTCACCTTGATACACACATACATACATGCAGTGTGCTTGTCACACTCAGCTTTCCAGTCCATGCCTCCAAAATCCAAAAGGTACACGAGATACCTTCAATAAATTACACCGACAGTTGAGACATCTGTTTATGTATAAATAATCTATCAAAGTAAGAACTGTGTCAGAGAGTCTTCTGGCTTGGAGCATGACAGAAGGCATAGTCAAAGCCCAACTGTGGAGACTGTGACAATGCTTGTTAAGACAAACTCTGTAAATGTAGCTGTACAGGATGCTAACCTTAAGCATCACACAGGTTATTTTTGACTGCTCATCAGATTTCACAGTAGATTGCAGGTGTGATTCTACGATTCAGTGTGTATTTCCTTCAGTCTAGAGTTTACTTACAGAGCCTAGCTAACATTAAGCAAGCAATGGTGCAAGTACCAAAGAGAGAAAACCTAAGTTCTACCATCTTTCATTCCAGTCAGAAATATAACACTCCTTTCATGCTCAAAGAGAAATTACCCTGTTATTAAAGAAAAAAATTATTGCAAAAGCTCTACGAGAGAGACAAAGTTCAGATGAAACCATGTTCCTTCTAAAAAAGTACTGCAAGAAGATGTGCTGCTGTCAGGAAGACCACTCTGAATAAGTTTAGTACTCTTAAAAATATATATGTCCTTCCATGATCTTTACAGTAAAGATCACTGGACTGTTACATTCTGGGCAGATATTTTACAGTTAACATGTGGAATTTTGAGAACATGCATCTTTAGTCCCACAGGACGTAACAGTAGATTAGGAGATGTAGGATAATGTGATTTCTGTGGAAGCTCAATAAATGGAAACTGCTTATTAGATCACAGGAAGCAAACAAACAACAAAAGCCCTAACAAAACATAAAATTAAGGGAAGTACCAGTGATTACTGAGATTTAACAAAGTTCAGAAGCAGGCTGACAGAGACAGCTTCTTATGATTTAAGGAGAAAGAGCAGTCCAAACTTGTAAGCTATGAACAAGGACCCTAGGCAGATGCAGAGTTCATCAGTTATGGGAGATGCTGCACAAGGTCTTAATCTCACCCATGGATTCTGTATATGCTAACAAAAGCAGCAAAACCAATAAACTGATAACATAAGGGCATAGTCCCAGAAATGCTAGATAGAGGGATCTCTATACACCCTAATTCTATATCCTACTTGAAGCAAAACAACCAGATGCTTCATATACTTAAAGGTTTAACACCAGATGCCACAGGATTTCTGGGTAACTTCGTTGTTTCATCTTCATAACTCCCCTTCAAGTAGTTGTAGGCTGCTACTGGATTGCCACTGAGCCTCTCCTTCATCAGATTAAAGTGCAGCTTCTCTTTGTGAGCATGCAGGCATGGAAGTCCCTGAAAGTGTTCATTGCCAAGTTGTATGGAGCTTTGGGCAGCGTGACCTAGAGCAGGACTAGAATCAGATGGCCTTTAAGGTCTCTTCCAGTCCAAATCATTCTATGACTTGAGGCACCCTTCCACTGAACCATCTCCACTTTCTTGACATCTTGCCAAGATGAGGCCCAAAATCTGGATGCAGTGTTCCAGTGCGCTCTTCCCAATGCCAAGCTGAGTGAAATAATAGCTGCCCTCAAATCTGTTCAGGAATTTTGCACTTCTTTCAAACATAACATGAATTCTTTCGGCTCAGCCATCGGATTTCTCAAGGTCCCTGTAGATTGAAACTATCATAGAACACACACAGTCTCTCAGTTCAGAGGCTTATTTTGGCATAGCATCTGCTCTGCAGATAATAATATTGAATGATGTTGGAAGCAGTATTTCCAACAGCTTCCATTTCTGATACTATAACCACCCTTCATACTGAAAACGCATAGAGTTCATTTGATAATATTTCTCCATCTACTGCAACTCCCTGCTGTACAGAGGTAAGACAGCTCAGAAGGAAAACAACAACATACATTAAATCTTTGAATATCTTCTCTGTAGGAAACTGTGCAATGAAATCTCTTTAGAAAGAAGAGTGAAACTGAGGAGTGAACATTCACTTTCCTGTTCCTTTTACATTAAAATTTACATTAATATTTTATAAATCGACACTTTTATTAAGAGTAGAATTTAATTGGAAATATTTTGCTTCTACACACTTTGAAGAGAAGCTACTTTTCCTTGGTGCCTGTGAGTTCCAGACCTCTACTGAAATCAGAAATGTCAGGGTAAGCATTTTTTTCCTCCTAAGGAAGAGAGTGAAAAGGGGGATGAATTTAGAGAGTACTATCTTTCTTGCCATTCAGAAATTGAGAGAAAACTAAAGCACAAAAGACGTAAAAACAGTTCTCATGACAAAACACAAGCAGAACATTCAGCAGAAACGCATATATTGAAATGTACCATCTCCCAAGTTCATCATCACATTGTTAGATACTCAAATTTATACATTTACAGGACACTTACACTAGCCTGTTCCATTAACCACAACAAACAAAGTCTAACTAAAATGGGATGTTTGAAGTTAGTTTATTCACATCAAGACCCTGCACTTCCATGATTATTTTTCTTCTCTCTGCATTTGAGCACCACTGGGATACGACTTCTAAGAAACAGATATTGAATCATCAGACAGGAAATTAATATCATGCAATGCGCATTCAAGTCAGTTTAAAGAAGCTTTGAACCAACTAATCAATTTCTGGAAAAAATAAATAATCCATTCATCTCACTGTAGCCAAAATCCCTCCCCAGGTAACTTTCCAGTTCTAAAGGTCAGTGGATTCAATGAGCAAAAAAATTTACACTTCAAACTACTCGTGTTCTCAGATGAAAATGGGTTAGTGATCAAATCCAGATTGGGTGCAACTCCAACAACTTCATATGGTTTCAAATACTTTAATAAGGCTAATCACAGTAGTGATAAGCAACAGCTATCTGTTCACAAAAGAAGCTGCTCCAAGCTAAAGAAGAATTATCTAAACCCGGCAATTCTGGTAACAAAACAGCATTTCCATACTGCCCCAGTCTTCCTTTGCACTTAAAGTAGCAGATAGGTGTTTTGGTTTTTTTTAAACCAAGCTTTATATATCATTTTTTCTTCTTCATAGGCTGTGTTACTCAACCTGCAACAAAATAAATAATAAATAAAAACCTGCTTAAGTGAATCCAAGAACTGTGACAGTTTTATTTAAATAAAGATTGCTTTTAAGAAAATGTACCATAATTTAGGCAAAGACAGGACTGGTATGCCTTTAATCTCGAAATATGTGCAACACAGCTATTACTTAAGGCTTTGTACTTACTTTCAGAGTAGAGTTAGCTGAGAAAAATCTTCAGAGCAACAGATTGAGAAGAAAAAGGGAAGGAAGAACTCCAACACCAGAATATTAGTAACATGAAACAGGTTTTTTTTCCTACCAAGAGCATGACCTTGCTTCTCAAAGACAAAAAGCATCAGTAATGAAAAAAGGCAACGCTTAGTGAACTTCCCAATGGATGTAGAATGATCAGAACAGCAGGCAAGACAAGGAAACGTATCATGCTTCACTCACACCAAGTCCACTTGCAAATAAACGGCTCAGTTACATCTACTTATCAAAAAAAGAGTAAATACATACATGAAGGAAGGTATAAAAGTTGTATTTGCTTCAGTATAGGCAAGTGTACACATGTGAAAATGTTCTTTTTATTTATTTGTTCTCCAAAAACAGTTGAAAGCAGTTGTTAACACCTTCACCAGTTAAATTTAAACGAGTGGAAAGAGTATGAAAAAAGCAGAAAGCAGGAGCTAGAAGGAAGCAGTAGTCTGTCAAGCCAGTTATTTGTCTAAGCTCTTGTTTTCCCCACCACTTTTTTCCAAATCTATCTACTGGGGAAAAACACTAAACAAACAATGGCCAGCACCCCTGCTGAAAGACTGCTATCTTCTATGGAGTTCAGCTGCAATGGTATTCATGTTCCTTTAAGCCTCTGTTTGAACAATGTCACTATGGAAACAGGTCTGAGATGCCCCACAACTTATCAGTACTTTTCTATTCTCTTCTCCAGTTTTCAACAAAGCCATTCAGTGAGCCTCAACTAATCTGAGGTTCTGTTTGGGGTATGTTTGGGTTTACTTTTTTTTTTTTTTCCCCTCTCCTTTCCCCTATCTCCTGCAAAAAGTTCACTCCCCAGCTAATGCCAACTGACAAGTTTTATTTGTCTCATCTTTTCAGCGCCTAGCCCAGAAGTATTATGGCTAGACTTATTGCAGGACTCTATAATGTATTTTTGCTCCTTGCCCCTGTTCAGGACATAGCTTTCAATGAAAATTCCATGCATTCAACAGCAACATTCATTTTCATTTTTCTTATAGCTGCTAGGAATCTTCCTGCATCTATATCAGATGTTCCTGTAAGTTCTCCCTGGAGAATTCTTAGGTTATAAGTATAAAGGGTTACATCTCTATAGTACCAACAGCTTATTTCCAGATGCACACAGAATCCCAAACTCTGTGTTCACAAATTCCAAATATTAGAATAATTTTGGGGAACAGGGAACAACAAGGGGAGCTGTGAAGCTTCAGGTTCACTTCATTTAAATGAAGACAAATCTAGGTTTGCCCTTACCACACTTAACTCTGTAGCACAGACAAGAAACATAGCAATGCTTCTGCAAACTAAAAAATGGCTAGAGCCGCTGCAGTAGTAATCGTAGCTACAGTGTTCCACTTAAGCAGGCACAAGACAAACGTTATTTAGCCTTAGAGTTCTGGTAATAGTGCAATTTAAAGCAAGGCTACTAGAGGCATCCTACTTAAGGGAAGTTTCTGATGCTTTCCAGCACGTGAAGGAGGCTTATCAGCATGCATGGGAGTTTTAAAACAATTTCATTTTATTAGCTAGCTACCTTTGATTTTCTGGGTTGGCTGAGAATGCAGAAGATAGGGTGACATTCAATACTGTGGACATCAGAGATTCCAAGGAGAGCTGATATAAATATCAAGATAATTGTGATCAACTATCCAAACAAGTGTCACAATGAAGAAATAATCAAAACCTCTATTTGACTTCCACTGGTACAAACCAACTGGATGTATACTGATGCTTCAAAAAAAAAAAAAAAAAAAAAGTAAGCCAGGAAAAAAGCACAAAACAAACATTCCCTTTCTGTTTCTTTTAGCCATATTATTTCTGGACTTTCATTAAACAAGCTGATGGAGCAGCACAACTCACAAACAATTCTCACCAGGTTTCAGTTCAGTTGCAGTTACTACTTGGTACAGAAAAAGAAGAAAAGCTCTTCAGAACATCACAGCAAGACAATTCATTTCTTTCAGTCTGCCACTATGGCAAAATTCAGTTTCTATATTCTTATCATAATACAGCACATAGTAATTTCTGTGAGATGTAAAAATGACAGGCAGATATATTCAATTCTAAGTGATATTCTTCCTGATCCTTTCATAACTTATTTTAGCTTGCTGAGAAACAAGTTTGAGATACAGCCAAGGGAAGGCCAACATGCCTAAACAAACCTTAGATGCGTTTCAAGTCCTTCAATCCAAAAAGGCAAGATATTTTTCCATATATCTGACCACAAGATAGTAGCCTTCTCTCCCATTTTCACACAGATCAGGAACTTACAAGTTCTATTTCAGCCCAAACCCAGCAGAAACATGGCAGAGCTCTCAGAAGTAAACTCTCTGTTCCCAAATACAGCACTGCCCCCCTGGACAGTCATAACAAAAGAAACATATCTCAGAGAAAACACATTTTTTGAAGAGCTCCTCAGATTCCTACGTGCTAAACTCTACTGACATTCAAGAGAAAGTATTTCCAACAAATGCTACCTACAAAAAGCAGAAAAAGTAGAGACAGAAAAATGGATTTGTTTGGCATTTCATTTCTAGTACATCAATGTGATTTTTATATTTAAGACCTACCAGATTCAGCATAAAATGAAGTGCTTTGCTTTTCTTCCAGCTCCTTACGCTGTCAAAATAATTATTCCTCATAAATCATCTCTAGCAGCTACTACTTGTAATGCAATAGAAAGCACAGCAGAGCAGCAAGGCCCTAGGCTACAGCAAGTGAAAATTTTCTCAAATGCAACATCCATGAGCACAGAAATAAAGGAAAGAAGCTGCTTACCTTCAGAAGACCTAAGGTACCCGGGGATCCCCAACAAGATCCTCTTGCCTCCACTGCCAACCCTTAAATGAGGTCTGCAAAGGGGTGGACCCTGGCTCCATCCTTCCCAATCACTCGGATGCATTGCGTACACCTGAGCTCCCATGGGTTGGCCCTGCCTTCCCACCAGGTGCTCAATCACTGCTTCAAGCTGTGACTTGCACTTCCACTGCACTACTTTGTATTATTATCTCTTGCCAGTTGAGATATAAAATCAAAACCTAGTATGCCAACTTAATTTCTTGCCCCTGGGTTAACTTTCCCATGTAAGTATACTACTGCCTCATTACATTTCTCACTCATATTTGTTTCCTACTACTCACAGCTGGATTTTAGCCTCACTTTAGTCCCATGTACTTTAATAGAGAGCAGACAAAAAAAAAAAAGTTCATACAGAAAAATAAGTAAAACAATTCTGAGTAGAAAGAGGCTGAGATAACGAGACACACAAAAATCACAAGTACAAAATAAAAAGTGAACATATTTAGGTTAGAAATCAAAAGAATTTCCATGTGATTGGCAAAAAAAGCAACTTCCAACTAAAGAAAAAAGGTTAATTCCACTTAAAGACTGAAGCATGAAGAGGTGGTATGACAAAGCAATTGGAATAAAGGCCGGACAAGTGCTTCTGGACCACTGGGTCTCATTCCCTACAAGGATAGGATCAAAACTGGATATTTCTGTGCATCATGTTATCCTTTCATTATGTTGTATGTTTTCCTCTGAAATTACTGGAAGTTGTGCTTACATTTCTGAGGGTAGATCTGGGCAATCTGCCTCCACTCACTTCACTGAATAAACTTCCCTTCCTCCCTCTCTGCCCACAGCTTTAAGAATTAAGCCAGGAACATAAATATCTATTTCAGATTTCCTTGGTTTAGGCAAACTAAGCCAAGATGCTCCCCTCCCCTATCCAAACATCTACAGCAATTAATCTATTTTGGAGTCATTTCTCCTCCTCTGGAAGACACTAGCCCATGACACTGATATGTATTTGCTCTAGTTTGGATTACAAAGTAGAGAAAAGCTTTGTTGCTTCTGTACTCCTTGTGCTGCTGTTGGTCCTCAGAAGATAGCTGAAGTGGTGAAATGAACTTGGAACACTGTTTTCCTTGGGAGCTTTCTCACAGAAAACTTTAGTGATCCTTCCACTAGAGATTGCTCACCAGACAGTTGTCATTAATTACTGCTGTATCTGGTATGCATCGTTTCAAACTCCTACAGCATTTTTACTAGGCTGCCTGTAGATGGAAGCAGGTAGGACTCAGTAGTGAAGCTGATGAAGGGCAAGGCACAAACTGAAATTAAGTGAAATAGTTATGTGGAGCATTTCCACAGACACTGGCCTCTTAGTGCTACAGTGTACTCTTCCAACCTAAAGGCCACATCAAATTTAAACCCATCATTAAATCTGTGCCTAAATGGAAGTCTCAGTTTCATGGGCTAGAAGAAAATTAATTTGGTGATTAAGAGAAAAACAGAGTTAGAGCCTTATTGGCACAAGCAAGTAGAAGAACCAGCTGCCAGTTGTCTTGGAATGAGGAGGCACATTGCAACAAGAACCACATTTTCTCTTAGAAATCTCAGCCTGAGAGAACATTACGAGCAAGTTCTCTCTAACATCATGGATTTATAGCACAGTCTGGCTCTGAACCACTGCAATTTCAGAGCTTCCTTACAACAAAAACTGTTATTAAAGTTTGAAACACTAGACAAGGCTTTTCGTCCTGTAGCAGTTTATCATTTCCCACTCTTCTAGTGCTAGAAGTCCAACAGTGCAGTGGTCTCCCTTGCTTGTAAGTTAAAACGCATGCACTAACATTTCAGAGCTACAGAATTCGTCTTTCAAAGAAACACTTTCTGTGCAAACCATGAGGGGCATACTTGGTCAGAAAAAATGTATCATTTAATTCCACCTTCATCACTTCTCTCATCAAAAGAGATTAACGGATAAGAAAGGAGGAAAGCCAATATGTTCATAGGTAGGATCAAACGTTCATGTGTACAGAGTGTGAAATAACAATGCATTGAAAGTGGAAGGAAAAAGATATCCAATGAATTTTCCATCTAACTCCATACGTAATACATCAAATATAGGGACGCTACTGTTTGCACAGAGTACAACTCATCTAGGTCTACTTGAACTAATTTTGAAATGAGTTAGTGATGGTGAAATAGCAGAGCCTTCAAATCCCCCCCCCCCCCCCCCCCCCCCCACCCCACACACAAAATAAGTAAGCAAATTTTCAGTGTACTTGGATAGGACTTCCCAGTGAATCCTGTTCCCATCCCTTCACAGAAGGGCAGCAATTTTCTAGGAGTGAAAGAACTCAGATCCAGAAGAGGAAGCACGTTGTGACATTCCCAGTCTTCCATCTGGTTCTTCTGCCCAACAAGTCTTCACTTTCTATATTGGTATATTAAAGAAATCTCCAATTTTAGGAAAAGGAAATAAGAGGTTAATCTTTGCTTTAACAATAAAAATATGAAACTCCTTCACAAACCACTTCAGCCTCATGACTTAAGTGGAACCAGCTGTACATGCAGCCATCATACAAACAAAACAGTGTTGTCACTAAAAAAGAAGTAATTTCTTGCAAGACAAAGAAGCGGATAGCACACTACACTGGTGTCAAAAATTTTAGGAATAAAGGTCAGAAGTTCTGTCATTCACTGTGACCCACTGCATACTGTAAGCAATTAAATTCAGCTCTCTCACACCCGTATTGAAACTGATGACTGCTACCTGAGTGAGGCACAAAATACAGAAAGACAGTTCCTAAACAGTTGTGCCTGAACAATTTCTAATGGCTGTGCATTGACTGACTCAAATCTCTGAATTAAGTCC
Organism: Callipepla californica brunnescens; assembly: GCA_023055505.1. NCBI lineage: Eukaryota > Metazoa > Chordata > Aves > Galliformes > Odontophoridae > Callipepla > Callipepla californica. Next base: position 12,293,959 of record JALIRH010000010.1, read on the forward strand.
TGTGAAATCCAGTATTTGCCCCAAGAAACATGTCTGGGATTATCCTATAGATTCCACATGCACTGGATACGTGTAGCTTCAAAAGACAGCTCCCTGCTGACTGAAGGAGAAGCAGGTATTATGGAGCTTTTAAGACTCTGGTAGCAATATAAATATAATATTCTTTTACTGTATTACTCTATAGACTCCAATAAATCTACAGAATTCAGCTTACCACAAGGCTACTGTTTTTCAGAGAGACTGACCCACTGACTGGTATTTATTTGCTGAGACAAGCTCCATAAAAATAGAGAAAAATCCATACTACTCCCCCTCACAACCGCAAAGATGACAACTTGTTGCCAATCTGCCTGCCAGGAAACCAGCTGGAAATGATATCACTACCACAATCTATAGGCATCCCTCCAATGCACTAATCCAATCACAGTTCAATAACTGCCAGCATTGCTGAGACCTGGAAAGGATAAAGCTGTGGTAAGGAGGCACAGTCAAGATCAATCCCCAGGGCCTAGTTAGTTCTTCCTCTCCTTTGTTTTCTTCCTATTTTTCCTTAAGAAAACATCCAAGATTGGAATTTTTCTTCCAGTGTCTGAGTCAAAATTTAGCAATTTGGAGAAATTTGAAGTGCAGGCAAAGCCTTCCAGTTAATTTGATGCACACACACGTCACTGTCTCACTGAAGTAAAAAAAATGTCCTCTCACACATGAACCAGAAAAAAGGTGAAGACTTCTGCCTTGAGACTGGAGTTATCCAGATAATCCCCTAAAAGTGCACTGAAATAGTTTGGAGGTAATTAAGTGGGCTGTGAAAGTAATCTGGAGATCGGAAATAATACATATTAAAATATGTATAATATTACATATATATTTAAGATAACAACAACAGAATTCCTTTTACGATGGTTACAAGGATCCTTATCACACAAGGCAGAGGGAGAGACTATTAATTCCAGGATTTGAAGTTATCTGGAAGAAAGGCTTGCCAAGATTCAGGGTCTGGAAACAAGGCGCAGAAATTGAACTTCAAGTGTTCTTTTCTTCTGAAGGTAACAAATTAGAGGGGAATAGAAAAGTGTTGCATGAGATTGCAGAGGATTTTGGCCCTTTCTCTCTCTCAAATAAATAACAGGTGTTTGGTGAAAGATACATTTTAACAACAGAAGTTAGCATGTTACAAGACCAATAAATAGATTCAGGCTCTCAAAGTGCAAGGAGTAAGAGCAGAGCAGCAAATGCCCCTCGATTAATGAAGCAAAGCAATTACAAAGATGCAATATTTATCAGCTCTCTACAGTTCACTACAAGATCTTAAAAGAAAAAAAATCACCACACTGGAAGGAAGCTGTTCATTATCTTGGACAAAGCTCTTTGGGAGTAGTGACAAGGTCTTCCTCGGTGTTTGCATAGCAGCTGGTGTAACACAGCTCAGAGTTAATCTCTGCGCTACGTAACTGCAAAACGCAAAAGAGAACAGTCAGTCCTTGTTGTGAAATGAAGTTAACCAGAAGTGTTCAAATAACTGCATCACCTCCTGACACTGAACCTAAAGTCTGGTTTTGTTTTCTGAAGTTGAGATACAATGTTTGTCAAACAGTTCACTAAAGCTTTGTGTTTCTAGCAAGCTCATTTTTTTTAGTTTCCAGAGGTCTTCCTGTCTCCTGTAAGCCTGGAAACTTTGCAGAACAGTTTTTCTCTAAAGCACGTTTATGTTCTCACAGTTGAGGATGAAGAAGAGGGAATAACTTTGTTATATGGAAGGGGCAAGAAACAGGGAGCCCATGTGAAAGGTTTAAGGAGTTATTTAAAAATCTTACTTATTTTTCAGGGTACAAACTTCAATTGGTAGCTAGTGATAGCTTCATGCTCAGTGTATAAGCACCTGATTTCTTCCTGCACTGCGAATGAGGTAGAAGAGCTAGATAATAGGGAATCAGAGTTTACCTCTGAAAATCCTTTTTACATTGAATCTTCTTCTGTGGAATATTTCTTTTTAATTATTCATTACATTTTAAGCTGATTAATCCAGCTCAAATGACAGCATTAATATTGTTGCAAGCCCAAAGACTCACAGAGAGCGAGGCTCAAAAACTGACCACAAAGTATGTTCCAATCTACAACTATAATAGTTGCAGAATTTCTGTGTACGAAGCATACATTTTAAAGGCAAGAACGTCAGATTTTGTTAAAATTTGAACATCCATGTGCCTGAGATAGCATTTAAAACTGATGTGTCTGATTGTTCCACCCCCTCAGTACATTAAGGTACATTTAGACTAAGCCTATTAAACATAATGCAGGCGTACTTCTCACAGAGCTGCATTTATACAATGAACTCCTCAATCATTTTTAACTAGAGCAGAAGGGTCTTCCCTTCAGTCAGAGACTCAAAAGATTCCCCTTGCTTACCTTCATTTCAGGACTTAGAGATGTCCTTTTTAGCTCTTTCTCTCTGATATTCTCTGTAAAGTGTTCTGAAATCTAGTGATGAAACTAATAAGAACTGTGTATTTGGCCATAGCATTGGCAAAATATTCTAAGTAGAAACCCTGCAAATAATCCACAAAAAGGAAGGTAACTTACAGATAGAAAAAAAGTAAATTAACAGGCTGTGGAAATTATCAGTACCTAAATATCAGACTCATGAAGTCTGGCCGAGTTAGCCACATAAACACACCAGTCTGATTATAAAATAAATGGTGCCATCAAAAAACAAACAAACAAGCAAGCAGAATCCTGAAGCCTAGCACTAAGAAGAAATGCATAGCCAAAGGGCTACACAAGAGCCAACGATCACAAGAGAACCTGACAACCACTGAAACTTCATTTGATGAGAAATCATCCATGAGAATGGATTTGTGAGATACAGAACTGGAAGAAGTCTTCTATGTCATGAAATCCAGTTCCTCATTATGACAGGCAACTGTTTCACTTAACATCATTTCCCTTGCACGTACACTACAATGAAGTGATGCAGGTTTTCCACCACAGACGTGATTCCAGTCAGCACTGATGAAGAAATTGCTCAGGACAGTTTAACTTTCTTTTTCTTTTTCTTTCTTTCTTTTTTTTTTTTCTTTTTTTTTTTTTGAACTTCTGAAGTACACACCACTTCTTCATTATCTAGTTGCTCATGTGGTGACAAACTGCTGCAACTCATCAGCACTCATCTCTACACGTCACTGCCCCAGGCTCACACGGAAACAGCACGCACATTTCCAGCAGCATTCTGGTGCAGGTAGAGATGGGATAGGCTTCAATCCAAGGCTTTCAGCACAGACATGCAGCTAGACTTGAAGGAAGATTGGCCCAGCACACACGGGTCAAGTAAAGGCTCAAACAGAAAAGCTCTGCAGATTTAGGTGAGACTGTTTATAGAATGCAAAGAGACTGAAATAGCAGGGGACTGGACATGGTCCAGAAATAATGCATCCCGTGCAAAGGGAATGCACTACTAGACTATTCATCTGCCTAGGTGTTATGGGCTAATATTAGCTGTAACTAGCTAAGCAGTATTAATCAACAATAATCTGTTTGCACATCTTGCAATGCTGGAATGCACCAGGGAGAGCAACTCTTCAAAGTGCATCTGTAGAAAATAAACTTTTTCTGTATGGCTCCTTCAAATGCACTCACATGCTTTATGGAGGAAGGACAATCTTCCACGAACTGCACAGAAATGAATAATAAACACACTTCAGCTCTTGTAAACATGTCAATAGAGACTTCTCATGTAAACTCAGAGTATCCTCCTTCACTGTTTTTCTCTGCCTGAAATATTTACAGAACAAAGTTATCCTTTTCCTGGATGTTTTAAGAGGAGTTCTGAATTCTATGAAAATCTGGGCTAAAATGTATAAATATGAAGATTTAAATGTCACTGTGTATTTGCAAGAGGGAACATTTGTAGTTTCATTAGTCCCCAAAACTGCTTTGTGCCTCTCAAGTTAAATAGATTACTTCCACAGAATTACAGCACTAATAACTGTCCTGTATCACCAACAGGAGAACTTAGAGACATACCCATTCTTTGCCAATTTGACTGACAATATAGTATCAGTCAGTCTTTTAGATACATATACAGTCCTCCAGTTAAGAGACACTTCTAAGTATGTGAAACAATCTGAGGCACAGAAAGTTATAATGATCACCTGCCAGGGAGTACAAAGAATGTTGCTGATACTGAGGGTCACCAAACCAGCAGGCAGAAAGTCTACTTCAAGAAATTGAACTGAACAATAATGTAGCAAGCAAGAAAAATATTACTAAAAAGGTGCAGTCTAAAAAGTGAGAAGCTTCAGGGAGAGCTAGGATAGTACTGAAGGGCAGGGGTCATCTCTTGGGAAATGAATCACTCATGTAAAAACAGGGAAGACCATAAAACAAGTCCATTGTAAGCAGGAAATTAAGAAGTCTAAGAAAAAAAAAATCAAAAATGCCTGCAAAGGAAGATCACAGATTTTTAAATACATCAGCACCAGGAAAGTGGCTAGGAAGCTGGTGGAACTGCTGGATAATAAATGTGTAAAAGGGCAGATGGGGATGATAGAGCTGTAGTGGAGAAGCACAGTGAGTTGTTCACTTCAGTCTTCACTACTGAAATCTTCACTAATTTCCACAGCCACTGTGTGCAAGTCAGGCCAAAGAGATATGTCAACCTGAAGTAAATTCAAGAAATGCTACAAAAAACAAAGAACTGAGATACTCACCTTAGATGTCACTGAGACAGTGCAACTGTCACACACATTTTGAAAAAATTTGACAGAGGAGTCAACAGTGGAATCTGAGATCAGTGCAGGACTGGCGTCATTCAGCATCTTTATCAGTGCTGAAACTAACTAAATGAGCAAAAAGTCTGCAGGTAGGACTTAGCATAGATAAGTTTCTTGTAACTCATCTAGACAATATCAGCAAAAACAATGCTATGTATACATATGTGTGTGTGTATGTGTCTGTGCATGACTGGTGCAAGCCAGCCTATGCAGCTTCTGAATTCACTCTATTTTTTTCTTTTAATCTGTATTATAATCCTAGCAAAGCAGCAAGCAGATAGAAAACACGCATATACATTAACTCTCATGGCAAAGAGTAGGGCAGAGACAGACAAGAGCAACTAAGAATAGGAAATAATACAATTTGGACTTGACTGAAGTGCTAGAGCATTTATTTCAATGCTCTTTCTCATAAAAGCACCTTTCATGTCTGTACATACAGTACAGACATCCACAAGAAGGTGTACTTACCCAGGTAAAACAACATTTTAATTTAATTTTTAATTCGTCACAAACACTTTCTTTTTTAGATTCATCCTGAAATGAATACCATCTTTGAAGGCAGTAAGTTATTTATACCTTTAAAAAAAAAAAATGTAATCAGTAAAGCAGTATTTCCTGTCCTGTAAGTGAAACATAAGGACAGAGGGATGAAATCCCACACAAGAAGTGCAATTACAGTGAGTTTGTCTTCAAGACAATAAAGCTTTTGTTTTTAGGTTCAGTGCATTTCCCCATTATCTTTAACTCCTACAGTTTTAAAAGAAAATATTTTTGTTTGATCCTTGGGGGAAAAAAAATCTCTGTGCACTACATAAGCCAAATATTAGGAAGGTTTAACAAAGATACCTCTTGTGCCTGGTCTTGACACATTCTGTCTCAAAACCTTATGCTTGTAATAAAACCAGCTAGAAAGGAACAAACACTGGAAAGCTACATAGAGAATTCCAATCACCACAGAACAGATAACGGGCATGAAGGGACATGAACCACCAGCAACATTTTTCTCCACTATAATTTGGCAAGAAGTAGGCTATGTTACTACACTTCTCTACACCAATAATCTCTATGGTACCTCCCACACATACAGGATCCTGCAGAGAGCCCACACACTGATGAACAATTGCACCAACTTCAAAGCAAATCACCTGAGTTTTCAAGCAAAAAGTTAGACAGTTAATCAGACAAAAATAAAAAATAAAAAAAAAATAATCCAAGGAATGCTACCTTAAGAAAGAGTGGAACAATGTTCCTAGAGTGTACAATGTAATGTTGAGTACTAAAACTTATTTACACATTTATATTTAGTTTTGTCCCTTGAGACAAAGCAAAAAGGAAAACGTGATGAAGAGATTGCAGTTAGATGATACTACATTAAGTCTCCTCGCACAGAGAAAGGTGAAAAGTCCACATTATTTTACCTGGATAATGGCTTGAACATCCCAGGATTTCTGTCTTCGCTGTGGAGATACAGCATTGTTAACAGGTACAGTCCCATTTTCTGGAAGTCAGAGTTCTTCAGTGAGGAAATGAGCTCCCACTTCTGCTCAGAATAAGCAGAAGTTTGTTCTCCATGCTTCAAAGTCCCCAGCTATCCATTACAAATGCCTTGGAGAAGGAATACAACTCCAGAGTTGCACAGCAGATAAGAGCCTAATGGCCTGAGAGGACTGCATGGCTTATGATTGTTCGGGATGAACTAGATACTGGCACGAGCTGGGTTAAAATGAAGGACTAACACTTCAGCTAAGTTAGAAGTATATGAAGTATTAATTCATCAGTGAGTAGCCCAGATTGACTTCAGCTCACAAGAGGAGCAAAGCTCCCATCAGTTGCTACAAAAGTCCAACAGGTCGAAGCTGAGACAAAATGGCTCCTGCGTCTGTGCCCGGCTCAGTGCAGCCACGTCAGCAGGGCCAGGCCAGCTCCTGCCGCCTCACCTGCCCTTCAGCGTGTGGGAATCCCCTCACCAGACACTCACAGTCACCTTTTATTCTCCTCTCTCACACAGCCCATGCCAGGCACGTGGCAGGGTGGAGGCTGTATCTGCTCCGAGCTGTTTCTGGATGGTTCTGGCAGGCCCTGGCGCCAGTGGCCCAATAGGGAAAAGCTGCACTAGAGCCCAGCTGTGGTGTCAAAATGGCCACCAGCACAAGGGTGCTCAGGCAGCGGTCACCCAGAGATCGCACAGAGCCTCCAGCCCTTTGCAGTTCTTTACACTGTATTGATTGACAAATAATAACAAATAAAATGTATATTTCCCTGCTTTGAGCCTTTTATTTATTCCTCCATTTTGCCAGCAATCCAGAGGTGGCTTTCAATGAATTCTCCATTAAGAAAGCAACACACTGTTCATGCACATCCCTGACCAGAGCTGAGGGAATGGCAGAACACAAACCCTGTGGCTCCCTGGGAATAACAGTTCTTGGACTCCAAAAACCAGCAGCCCTCTTCCATTCAAATGTGTTTGGTTTGCTCACGGACACAGACATTTTCACAGCAACATGAAAAATTTCTGTACTGAGGAGGAAGAGGCAAATGAGGAGGAAGAAGAGAAATGAAGACAAAACAAAGCATCTTTCACCACTCCCGTCTGTGAAAAAGATGCATCCAGGCATGCACAGACACACAGGCCAGGATCCCTTCCTAAAAGCTGCCTGATGTGTGCTTGGCTGTTTGCTTGCCTCTTAATGATATGAGTTCAGTCAGCAGCAACTGCCTCCAGCTGGCTTCGAGTAATGCCACAACATTCCTCACAGCCACCCAAACCATTACTTTTCTATTTTCTGCCATGTGGGGTCATCACACCCCCTCTGGAAGGCTCAGAGGCGCGATATCACCGCAGGCATCTTCAGAGAGAGCCTGACAATGGCGTATTATGAGGCTTGTTGTAACATCCTTTCAATATCCTTAAGGTCCAGTGATTTAGAGAAGAGAGCCTTTTGTGTGTCCTGTCAGTTCCAGGAAGCTCCTGTCACTGGCATGGAGACTGCATATGGATAAGAGCTGCTAAATAGACCAGTTAAAAGAAAATAGGCTCAGTCTGACCCCCACCTTACTGAAAACTGTGAATGCTGCAGCTCTGGTGAGGTCAGAGGGATTGCACTGTGCTGAGGCTGGGGGTGAGATAACCCTACACCAGCTGCTACGTTTCAAAGCCAGGGCTCCCTCGGCTGTACCCTCACAGGTCCTGCAGGAGATGCACCCCTTGAGCCACCACAGCCAGAACAGCAGTGCTTCGGGGAAGGCAGCATGCCCAGAAGCAGATCCCAGTGATATAATCCACAACAAAGATCAAGCTTAGACTGCACAAAACAGAAAGAAAGGGTTTCTCACCCCCAGAGCTGGGATGAACTTGAATTAGTGATGTGGAGACCTAGCAACATGTTCAGATGAGAATTATTGAATTATTTACATAATATATTCCTTGCCTTCTGTGAGAGGAAGGGGAAGCTTATGGCCTTAAAAAGGATTTAGAGGAAATAACACAAGTAAAGCAGGCTCTTCACTTTTTAATTCCCACCTTCAAATTTCTCTTTATATTTTAAACACAGTATATTTTAAATACAGTCTGCCAACCGCCTCTGTTCTGTCTTTTTGACACAATTAGTTGTACAAGACCATCCAGACAGTGCATCCCTGACCTGGACTTAGTGATCACATCCAGAACGTGCCTTCTCATTTGTCCTCCACACAGCTAATTCACATTCAAGAGAGGTGGTCAGTGATTTTTTTTATTATATATTCCACTAATTCCAAAAAACATGCAAAAAAAAAAACCAAAAAAAACACAACCAAAAATACACCTTCACTTCAGTATTTAACAAACCACTTGCATCATTACAAGGAATTCATGGAATTGCATACTTTAATTATGAGAAGACCAACTTCATAAGAGTAAACAGCGCAGAAAATGTGATTACACAACTACATTCCTTTTATAAAGCGTTATTAAAGTTAAGCATCCTGTTATGCTTCACACTGCAAATTTATGTAGTAATGCAGTTAATGAAAATGTGACTGTCATTTAGTAGAAATGGAAAACCTCATATCCTTATCCATGTCATTTATCAGTTAATGTTTTGCATCTTGAATACTCATCAGTTCATAGCACTTAAGAAAGCAGTGTCACCTTGAAATAAAATGCAATTTCTTGATCAAGCATGAGAGCTGGTAGCTGCAGATCCTGCTGTCTAAGCTGCTTTCAAAACCTCACTTTTCTAAGCCTTAGAAAGAAACAGAAAACTCACAGTACTGTTCGGCAGATAACAACAGCAAACACGAAATGGGGATCCTTTCACTGTTAGGTATATTTAAGAAAGGGCCAGACTAATCACTGACAATGTGCCTCTTGCCAGACACACAAATACCGATCCTATTTGTGAGAGTACTTGCAACTTGCCCAGTCCTTGGTCCACATATCATGGGTTCATCCCTTAATATTTTAGGGAGGTTAATGACGAGGATACTAATTTCTGTTACTTGTCTGTCTTTCCCACTGGATGCTGGGTTACACCAAAGACAATACATGAAGAGCCTTGGGATGAAACTACAGACCTTGTGGTCAGACTGAGCACCACTCCAAAGCCTTGGTGTCATTCTGGTCACACCGTTCTCTTCAAATATCAGATGTCATGCTGCCTCTCTGCAACTTACAAGATAGCTTAAAACACTGGAGAGTGCAGTAGAAAAACAATTCAGAGTGACAAGCTTGATCTATTGTGCTACAATCATAAATAAATAGGAGACACACAGAAAAAGCATGTAGCATCATATGCTTCCCTCAACCAGGAGGCTGTGACTTGAGGCCACCTGTGATATCTCAGCATTTCAGCTTCTCTTCTGTCTCCCATGGGCTGTATCTTCTACTGTTTAAATCCTTTCTAGATGAAGCAAATAACTGAGAACGTCCCTCAGTGAGGATTCTGAATCCTGTGGCACATCAGCTGCATCACACTGGCCCTAGAAATGCCTTTAGCATGAGGAATGTTGTGCATACAAACAGTACTTCAGGCTAAAGAATAAATATGCCATAAGCTGGACGTGTTTTTGGCAAGTGAGTAAATTTAATCCAATTACAGCAGAGGTGATGAGGTCAAGCTGACTCTCAGCACAGAATCACCAACATGACAGTCCTCAGAACAAGACACTGCAGCTCGCTGGACTGGTTGAGAGAGCTGACACACTGTAGTGAAATTCAGCAATGCTCAAGTCATTATAACAAAGACAAGTGCCAAGAAAATGCTTTGTGCCAGCAAGCAGAAGAGGAAAGGGATTCAGCAAGAACACACTTTGTAAAGCACACTGTAATCCTAAGCACTTAATTGCCTTTGGCAAGAGCTGCATCCCGTTGCTCTCTCAGAAGTCGTTTTATCTGCAACTCGATGCTCACAGCTACAGCAATGAATGGAGTGGGGGAGGAGGAGGAACTGAGGAAATAGTGAGAGAACTACAGCTACCAGTCCTTGCTGAACGACCGAAGCAAATACATATAAAATACCAATACGCTCAAGGCCTAATCTGAACATCTGTGACTCAGGAGAATTCCCTTAGCAGCAAATAAAGAACAGCTTGAATCCAAGCTCATTAATCACCTACAGAAGAGGGGAAATTTGTTGTGGAGTTAGACACCTGTATTTATATTTAGTGTTTATGTAGGAGTGGTCTTGTTTTCAGACATTCCAAATGATTCCCTGTATGTTAAAACACACTTGCAAACAAAGCCAAAGTTTCTCTTTCATTTTCCAGTCTCTGCTTATAATGCAGCATTCACAAGTATTTTACAATATGTTAACCTCGACTCATTGTTCCCACATAAAGAAAAGACTTGAAGGTAAATAATGCACAGAACCTCTTTAATTAAATACGGAGTTTGGGGGAGGAGTTTCTGCAGACCCTTTTAAATTTTAAAGCCTGCCAACTGGATGAACAAAAGGTAGATTAGGCTCACATGATAAATCCCAGAAAACCTGAAAAGCTTTTGTTAATAAGTCACTAAAGGAAATTTTTTTTCTTAGAATTTCTGCTCAGCAGAAGCAAGAGTTAAGATTATTCTAGTGTCTTTAGTTTCTAGCAGCACTAAAGGGGTATATGCCTCATGGAGCTCTAATCTCCTCATTTGTATAGAGCCCGATTCTCCTTTCATTCTTACTAAAGGAGAACTATTTCTAACTTTTATATAGAGAGCAGCTGCTGAAACTCAGGAGGAAAAAAAAATATGAAATTAGTTGACTCCCAGGAAAATTAAAGTGGCATACTAAACAGCTTTCTGTTCCCAGTCCTTTAACAGCAGCAACAGCAACCACAGAGATTCAAGGGCATTTTCATCTCATTTTGGTATTTCTTTCATGTAGTGGGTTGCGAGTGATCCTTTCAAGTTTCCATTCATAAGTCAGTGTTCAGTAGCTTGTTCACAGAGCCAAATGACATGTTAGCTTGGCAATTAATGCACTCTTCTGTTTGAAGAGAAGCCTAATGTAGATATTATTAGAGGAAAGACCTTCCTTTCACAAAATCCATACCGTCATCACAGACAGTATGGATATTTATCAGAGGGATGGCTTTAGAAAAGAAAAAAGTCTGCAGCGTGTCCTACCTGGATCTCTCTGGTTTCACTAATGAATCCTCTTCAGTACTATAAAGCTCTATAATCATATCTCTTCCCTGTCATGCAGTGCTAAAGTCTGAAAAGCACATGTAATCCTAATGTACAACACAGACATGTTTCTATCAGAGAGGGGGATTAAGGCAGCTGTGCAACGCTTGCTAAGATCTCATCTGGGACACTGGATGCCACTGTGGTGATTCAGGCTCAGAAATGGATTGCAATAGATAAAAAATAAGAAGCAATGTCTGTCACAACAGGTGTAGCAGTACCTTGCTGGAGCAATCAGAGAAAGAGTTACGGAAAACTATTGAGTAAAGCTCTAATCAGGGCAAAAGCAAATGATTCTAGCATGTTTTAGTATGAATTTGGCAAGTTTTTATGATGGAGATGAGTATTTTTGCAACATCACAATGAAATGGTCCAAGATCCCTTCCAGCCTCTGTTCAGGTCTGAACTCAGCCTCGAAAAGGGAGCCCAACAACCACAGACTCTGGCTCCCAGTTCTCCAGGGTCTAACCAGAAACTTCATCCACCTCCCTCCATGGCTGTCCCAAAGAGATCTTCTGAGCACACTTTCCAGGTTCAGACATTCATAGCTTTAAGGCACAGCATTTGGAGCTGCTCTAAGCTCTATCTATAACTGCATTTTGTTTTAAGAGGGCTCTGAAAGTAATTTGTAACTGTTGGTTTGTAGTTTAATACAGTGTGTTTGGCCTGCATAAGGATATTGGTATCAATTTTGATTGACTGTAAAAATAGGACCATTGCCCAGAGAAAGTCCTAAGGATCTGAAAGGAGGAGATAGGCAGATCAGAATAACAGACAAAAAAACAGTGGGGAAAAAAAAATCACACGTCTCTAAAATTTAACTTAAGCCAAAGACTATATATAATCATTGCTTATTTCAAACTTAGTAAACTCACTTTCAGCATTACACAAGCAAACCAAAAGAACTCCACTGATTTATTTCCTTCATCCTCCTTTGCACCACGTAGCAAGGCAACTGAAGTTATGGAGAGATGCTTGCAACAGCAGAGTATCAGGTTTCTAACTTCCTTTGCAGCAGACCTTTTAAGATTTTCCTACAAGACCAATAAAATTGGGTCAGTGATATTAACTAGTGTGAGCCTCCCACATTTATAACAAAGTCCTAGCTGAGATGGATGTTAAAGCAGGCGTTTTCTTTCTGTTCATGTCTCTGTGAGGTTAAATACTATTAACATATCACACACATGCATGATGTATGCTGCTGATCCTGCTGCTCCTCCTAAAACTAACCAAGTCACCCTAATCACCACTGAAGTTTAAGCACTTGTCCTGTAGGGCTGCAGTGCAAAGCGCTAAGGATGAGTGCAACCTAGATATTGAAAAGTGTTACAGTGAGCACTACGTAACAAAACTACAAGAATCGCATCGTGAAGAGCCAGAAAATGTTATGGATATAAGCCAGGTAAAAATAAACTATTCACACCATTTGACAGTTATTAGTAAACAATTCTGGTTTACAAACAGAAGGCTCCTAAACTGCACTCTTAGAGCCCAGATACAGGAACAGCTCAACAAAGTGAAGCTGCACAGGAAGACACGTGCCATATTTGGCAAATAATAGTGCAAGTCATTAGGAAAAAATAAAGACTTGTGAAGGAAGTAGGGGGAGGGAGATAGTCCCTCCACTAGGGATTTAAAACGTGAGAGGAGCGACTCGTTCCCTAATAGCTTCACTGATAGAAATGGTATTTCCAGCACTTCTGTGAGTGAGGGCATCATTCTGGAGAGTCTTAATAGGGAACACATCTTCTCTCTGTCATGTAGCTCCTTGCTTATCCTCAGGGCTCAGCACTTGGAAACACTCAGAAGTAGGATGTGTGGTTCAGCTACTTGCATTTTTCTTTCAGCCATTCCCTTTGTAGAGAGGATAACTGTGGATTCAAAACACTTAAGATTCTGCTTCCCAGCTCTGGGGAAGTATCCTCACGGACTTGCTCTGCAGAATGCTGGGCTAGGGCTCAATAGTGTCCTTAAACTGCAAGGGAAGGGAAGGATTCTGTCTGTTTGTCCCTGACTCCCAGCCCCTGCCATGTCACTCCCTCCCAGGGCTCCAGGGAGCGGTGCCAGGCCAGCGTCCAGATGTGCACAGACAGGAAAGAAGATTACATGGCAAAGCATTTACTTTATTTTAAAGGCAAAGCAATCCACAAAAGCACATTGCTCCAACGCGTGAAGGCAGCACGCAGAGAAGTGGCTTTACCTCCCCTTCCCAAGTTAATTTTAAGCGTTCATCTCCTTCTCTCATCCTTACACGTTACATTTCAGCGGCGCCATCAGCCTTTATCCTTTGCTGCTCTGAGAACAGCAGAAGTTTAAAACAACAACAGCACGTTTGATCTGAGCCTCGAGACCTGGATGCCGAGGAATCGCTGCGCGTGGCTCCACGCTCGCTTTCGAAAGGCTCTAAATTCAAACCCAAAAGCCGACCGTCACAACCTCTCCTAGAAACCCCTGCCCTTAGCAGTCCTTTCCTAGCTGCCCACGGAGCAACGATAAAACTGCAACAAGTAGCGCGTAAGAGATGACAAGAACTCCCAAGCACTCACCCCGCGGTGCGCTCGCTCTCGGGTCAGCGCTCTCCCGGAGCGGAGCCGGAGGTGATCGCCTCTCCCCGCCGCAGCCCCGCGGACGCTCCCGCAGGGGTCGATTCGGCAGCGGGACCGAGAGAGCTGCGGGAAACTCCCGCCTCCGACGCTCCAAGCCCGGCATGTGCCCGCAGCCCCGCCGCTGGGCTGGCTGCCTGCAGCCCCGTCCCTCCGGAGCGGCAGGTTCTCCTCCTCCTTCCCCGCCTCCTCCACCCCCGGGCGGCTTTCGCACCGGGATGGCCGGCACCCCCCGCCCCCGGGCTTCCCCCGGCTGCCCCGCAGCCCACCTGCCTTCTCCGTCTGGGGAAACCCCGAGCCCGAGCGGGGTGGAGGGAAGCGGTGCCCGGCAGCGATACCGGCTGCGGTTCCGCCGTTCCCTTTAACTCCTTCCCCACCCCGCCGGAGCCCCGAAGTGGAGCTGTAGATACATGAGCTTATAGGGTCTGCTTTGATGGGTATGAATGGCTGGATGGGATCTGAGGCGTGATCGCAGGTGCGAGCCTATGGGTTTGGATGGAATGTGGACGAATCCGTGCGGTCCATGACCCACTGTCTCATCCCTGCAATGTGGGGGGACTCTGCCTCCCCCACTTCATCCCTGGGCCTGGCTCAAGCTGATGCGCTGCCCTGGGATGTCGAGACCTGGCGCAGGGGATTTAGTTTGATAAACCTGTTACTGTTAATTGTGTTAAGTGCTAAAGTAGTCTAGGAAAAAGAACAAAAGAGAGATGGGGGGCAAACTGAAACCTTTTCCATTCCAAGACCTTAGAACTGCTGGTTTGTAACAAGAGATCTTGAAGTGGAGAGACTTGAAATCCGGGAACATGTTAAGCTCTTTTTATTGTAGTATTTTTAACATTTTTGTGTACGTGTTTAAGACTATTCATCTAAAATGGCATCACAGCCATGCAATACAAACACACAAAGATGGACATACAAAAAGTCCAGGTTCCAGGGGTAAAGCCTCTCCTTTCTGTTTCCTCACGTTCTTCAGGGCTGCTACCAAAACGTTGCTAGGCACCATCAGCGTGGTTCCCAAATGCTAAGGGGAAGGCACTGTCTGCAGAGGACTTGCCTCCTCCCCAGGCACAGAAATGCCTCTAGGGGCAACGGAGCAAACCACAGGGTCTAATTCTTCCTTCCCACTTGGTTTCCACCAACCAGCAGCCACCCCACAGAAACGTGCACAAGATAAGCAAGCCCCAGCAAAGCTGGAATGACAGGAGTTTTGTATTCAGAGACCTCACTGTTTTTCATTGCAATCCTGGGGTGAATTTTTCAGCCAGTGATTGAGGATGTACGTGCCCTGCAACATGAGCAACAGGCAGAGCTTTCTCCTGGTGCATCACTTGCTTGTTGAGCACAACCTCTGCTAAGGTGAGAGCCTCTGCCAGTATGAATCTACAAAACATCACAGCTGTCCCTTATAACTCTCCATCTGCCAGGTAGAGTAGAAGCTGAATGAGTAAGGAAGAATTGCTGCTGCCTCATCGTGAAGAAGCTGTCTGCTGGCATGGTGATTTTCTTACTCCTAATGTCCTTGACTTGATCATCTGTTGAGAATATAAGATATGTTCATCATTATAAAGGCCGTAGGACTCCAAAAAAGACATTTTTCAAAACCGGGTCAATGAAAGGAGACTTAAATAAAAATGACTTTATTTCTGAAGGTTCCAATTACCCAGTGTGCTAATTACACACAGTCAGGCTGCTAGTCCAAGGCTTTTTTCCTCCTCAGTGCATGGTGGTAGCATATCTCGTGCTGTACAGATGTTTCCCTTCAGTGCAAACGCACGCACACCCCAAATGCATGAACTTCCCTGATTCCTGCTGAAGTACACAACTGTCTATACTCATTTATTCTCCCCTGTGGCAATTGGAAACACAAATGGACAAACTCCAATGGCCACACAGCCACGGTCACAGGAGCTGCTAAAAGAAAGATGCATATTACAAAATCATTTTCATTCTGCAGATAATGACTTAGTACTAAAAGGTGTAAAGAGCATGAACCTTTAATATACCCTTGCTTAGACTCACATGAGATTGCTTTGACCTTTTCCATGTTGCAGCTGACCAAAGTCTGTACTGGCAACATCTATTGGGAAAGTTTCCTTTGCAGCATTATGTGTATGCTCTGAGAAGATGCTGCTCTGCACCATACTCCTGCAGATTTCTAGTCTGGGCTTCATGAAAACTCTGTTCTATAAATGTACTTATTTCTTGCCAGTTGGGAATAGCTGCTCTAGACGATCTTGTAACAGCATCACCACCTCTGCTTTCAATTTAAAATGATTGCTCAGGGTTTAAACACTCACAGAGAACAAGGCCCAGTGTTGCCAGTGAACCCACATCTGCCTTCAGCTGGGAGGGAGGAGTAGGAGACTCTTGAATTGGGATGAAAGCCACTGAGCTCCATAAGGAGAGCAGCCGGTGCCCCTGCTGGGTTTCAGGGACTGACTCATTCTCAGCAGAGCTCACATATTTCTGTGTTTGGTTTTTGTTGGTTTTTTTGTTTTTTTTTTTTTTTTTTAATTTTCCTTCCTTTCTGTTATATTCTTAGCACAAGTTTGATCAAGAAGGGAAAAAAATTGAGCAGCATCTCATCCTACTGGAAACCAGTATGGGGTAACACTTGATGTCCAGACACAGCAACTCTCCAGCATCCTTGTCGCAGCCCTCAGCTTCATACTGTGCCTTCCAAGAACTGCAGAATGGGAACTCAGCAGAGCCTCCTCTATAGGTTCTAATCCTAAGTCAGATCAAGCCCGTAATAATGAATGTTCAGAAATGACATTTAGTGAATGCTGCTGGCTAGAATAATCCTGTGCATTCTCAGCTGCCTGAGGTTTTGCCTTGTTTTGTTTTTTAATTGTAAACATTCTTCATGCAGCTGCTCCAGGGACATGTTTAGGAAGCAGCGGCTGGCTGCATTTAAAAGATTTCAACTCATCTTGACCTACGTATAGATTTCTTCAGCTCACAAGCCAGGCCTTTAACCAGCAAAACCCTCAGAGAGCTAATAGAGCTTCTGGAGGGCAAGGCACAGGAAGTAAATGCAAGATGAAGTTACCCAGCTGAAACATTTGAAAAAGTGAGTTACTGAAGCTGAACTATAGGCTCAGATTATTATCAGGTGAGTAGGGAGCAGAGATAACCTCTCCCTCCCTTTGCCTTTGCTTTCTTCCTGATTCTCGCTTGCAATCACTCTAAATTCTTTTAGGCTTCTTTCAGCAACTTCAGAAGGGGCCTAAGTGCAGTTCTAGCTTTATTCATCATTCTTTCTCACTCAGATTTCTTCTTCAGAATGATTTCTATTATATATGTAATGTTTTTTCTTGATATGTTCTCTTACTGAGCAGATAAACTGGAAGGACTGAAGATGCTAGGAAAGTAACTTAGTTGGGAAGGAACACATACATTTACTTTCCAGATCCAGTACTATCTTTTCTCCATTTTTTGCAGGGTGAGAGCATCATTTTAGAGAGCTACATAGCTTTTAGTTGCTAGAGATTAAAAGATTATCCTCTAGAAGTGAGTCACCCCAACATCTTCCCAAATCTGCAGGCAGAGTCAATTATCAACCCCTATCCTCTAGCTGTACATGTCCCTGTTCATTGCAGGGTAGGCAGACCAGGTGACTTTAGAGATCCCTTCCAACTCAAATGATTCAGTTATTCTATCCTGCTTGTGTTTTTGCTGACTGCATATATAGAAAGCACTGAGAACCTTTGAGCTCCATGCTGCAAATACAGAGACTGAGCAGCTAGGAGGGAGAAAGCTGAGAGGTCAGGCCCACCAGGTCAAGCACAATGAGGCACTAACACTGACATATGACATTTAGACCAGTGCTGGCTTGCTCAGCTCAGAAGCAGGAAAAATGAATTTGATCTGTCAGCAAAACACCACAAAGGCAGTTTATGCCTATCTGGTAAAATATACGGGTACTTGACTCTACGCTTTTCAGTTTGCTGGAAGAAGTCAACAGGGCTGTAAGCATTTGGCCGTTGGGGAATATTACAGATCTGGAAACTCAGCAGAAGCTTTAGTGCCTTGTATTTAGAGGTCAGAATAATGTATAAACAAGGGCATAAAAAAAACCCTAAGAGCTGGCGGTTTCACTGATTTCAGTAGAAGCTGAAATGTAGAACTTATGTTACAAACTGATAGTTCTGTTCAAACGAGTAGGCCAAACATCTGCAAAAATTCTGTGCCATGATTTCTCTAAAGCCACTGGTAGTGGCAGATAAATCCCACTTTCATGCACCAGAAGCATGAAAAACATTAACAATTTCTGACCACTGATGAATTAAAGCCATTAACACAGGAATAATGCTATTCATGCAAATCAAGAGATGCATACTGTGGTTGCTGTGTGCTGTGCAAAAATGAATTCAGAAATGGGCATTGTCTGAGGTTAGACTGATGCTATAAATTCATCGATCAATATAAAGGTAGTCAACGATGAGACAGCATTGCCATTCATATGGTTAACTTAGCCGTTTTCTTTGTAGAATGGATACAGACATTGACTGGACATACGTGGAAGACTAGAGCTTCTTTTTCCTGAAGCTCTTACTGCAGCCAAAGTGAGTCCAAATTGATGGGGAGGTTCTGAGATGAATTGGAGGCTGGAGAAAAGTCAGCAAGAATGCTTAGGAGTGATTTCTACCAGAGCTGACTTATGCTCTGCACAAGTAATGGTCCAGAACCAGAGAGCATCCATTACACAGCTGAGTTACTGCCCATTCAATGCAGAGTATGGCCAAGCTAGCTGCAAAGTATAATTTACTGTTATTACAGCCTTCAGTCTCTAATCTCAATTTCTAGCCTGAAGAACGTGGCAATGGTAATGGCTACATGGCTATAGCATGATTACAGAGAAGTACAATATCTTTGTCTTTTTTTGCAGATTGCCTAATTTGTGGCAGTGAGGTTGCTATTTGACAAAGCTCAGATTGGGTAACTTCTGTGGTTATAGAAGAGTAATACAATATTTGCAGATTTAAAGTTTTTACCAGAAAATCCTATTGCAATTATCATCCAGTATCCAAACAGAAGAAATGCAAGAGGACATTGGTATTGTCTGGAAATGCTGCACATGCTTGACCATGCTTCAGGGCAGATCTGGAATTGCCAACCACCCACAGCTGTTCCGTGCAAACAGCTCACCACCGCATTTTGGAAACCAGCCCCAATTCCACTCTAAATACACCTAGAGTTCTGGATTTATAGCTAAATCTCTGCTGCATAAAACCTGCACCTTGTGCAGGGGAACCCTTCACCCAGGATTTCCCAGACACTTGCAAAACGACCGTCTGCACATCATTCTTACATGGCACATGTGCCTCAAGATACCATACAGAGATCTAGGGGGTGAGAAACAAATGCTTTCTTTACTTGTTCCCCTTCCCCTCTTTTTCCTTGAGAGAGAAAAGATTTATTCTTACTAAACATAACAAGAGAAACCAATCCTGTTATATCAGTTGAAAGTGTTGTCAGCAAATTCCATCTAGACTGAAAACCTTAAGTCCCTGCGGTGTGTCAGATTTCTGAGACTTTAAGCTAAAAATGAATTTGAAGAGATTAACCAGCTAGGACTTTAAGATAAAGCTGGCTTCTCTGAAAGAAGTGTGTTTTACACAGTGTTAAGTGTATTTGGTTCCTCTTTTCACAAAACTCCTTTGCTTCCTTTGAATAAAAGGGTCTTCAGTAGAGTCTTTTCCTTTTAAAGCTGTGGAAGAGTTCCAGGCTGTCTGTTGCATTGGCTTGAACTTTGTTTTTCTCCAAGGCGAGAACCATTTAGTTTTCAGTGGCTTCTACATTTTTTTTCCCTCCTTTTGTAACATGTGCCAGAGAAGTCAAGTGGGTTGTATTAGCTTAGCATTTTTCCAAATGTTCACATCTAGGACCAAAAAAGGGAATATTTAACAAACACAAGCAGGAATATGTTGGAATGTTGATCTTCTGATGCTCACAAGAATTTTCAGTCATAAGGTCTAATTAAACGTCCCAAGTTGGAAGTGCTTCCAGTGACTGTTACGTCTCCTCGTTATCTGGTCAAATAGTTTTAAGTCAGGTCAAGTGGCTTCTGTGCCAAAGTGATAGTTTTAATGTGAATAACACACATGCAAAAGGATCGCATTAAAATTCACCTAGGTGAGTGACATTCTGGCTTCTTGAGTTTAATCTGAAAACATCAGCCCATCCTTATGCATCAGGGGCTAACTGGCAGTGAAATAGCACTGTGCAGGTAATCATAGGTGTTTTCTTATAGCAGAACCTCTTGGTTTGAGAAAAAAAATTGCCTGCATGGTCTAGTATGGGAATTTGGATTGCCATTGCTGACATTCTTGGATTTCAATGCAACGCATTTAGAGAGAAACAGAAGACAGCACATAGCATAGTTTTCCAAAAATACCATACAATGCTACTATCCAGAATAAAGCATTTTTGCCAGGATTAGATAAAGAACGCAAAAAATGAAACCTAGAGATAACAAATGACTAATTAACCACTTCTTCTGATTAGAAGCAATAGAATTCCAGTAGCACTTAGATAATCGGAGCTGCTTTCTGTTTACTGATAAAACATAAAACATTCTAGGAGACCATCACTGCCTTAAGAAACATCTCAGCTAAGTAGACAGGGCAGACAAAGGAGCATCATTGTTTCAGAATTAAGGAACTGAGGCGCAGAAGAATTGTCTTGTCTGCAGCAGTCTGTGGTGAGACAGTAATTGAATGCAGATCTCCTTACCACATGCACATCCTGCATCTATATTTCAACTGGTCAGCTGAAGCAGCCTTTCATTACCGCTCTGTCAACATACCAAGAATTACACGAGACCATGAGCACTTCAGATTTGCTTCAAATACACTTCTCTTCCCACCACAGCATTTAAAAGCATGTGGTCAGTGAGCACATAGGCACAAGATTGCAAACCCAGAGAGCAGGTTGGAAGACCTCTCTGCCCCTGGAGCCTTGCTTTTCTAAACGCAACCTTCTCAGAAGCATTTGAATGTTACACATCTGCATATTTTTTTCATACACATTTTATGCTCCTGGGGCTGAGGGAGAACCAAGCGTGAGGGCCTCCATTTGCTCACAGGGAAACAAGAAGACATTTAAAACCTTTGGCACATGGGTGGGGATGCAAGCCTTTTTTTGGTTACTTGAAGTGAGGAATAGTAATAATAAAAAGCAAAGAAATAGAGAATAGTTTGGTCCCTGTGTCTCTCCACTCGAATCTAGAACTTTCTTGAACTTACTGGGCGGGATAAGAAGTTCAGTCAGCACAGGGGGAATGTTGCCAATTGGGAAACAGATCTGTGTTTCCTTTGAAACCTGAGGGTGCTACATTATGATTTGCTTCCCTCACTGCCTCCGGGGTGATGCTCCAGATATGGGTCTTTGTGCAGGGATGCCATAGGACATGGAGTGTCCCTGTACGGCACTGTAAAGAGCAAGTCCTCAGCTCTGAGTGGAGCTGACTGCCATCAGCATTGCCTTCTGCTCCCAGAGCAATGTGTCTGCTTAACAGCAAGCCCCTGCCTAGATTCTCTAAGCAGATGATTGCAGCTGTGAGATGGAATCGTTGATACCTTTCAGTCTTCATTGTGCTGATTCTGAAGACTCCGTGTTGCTGGTGTGCACGGCCATACTCAACTATTTCAAAGCATACCAGTTTTCTGATCTCACTGCATCCCACCGTGGTGATTTCTATGATCCAATCTTGTGCTGAAATTTGTTTTTATTACTTTAAAATGGATTTGGGGTACCATCTGTCTGCTACAACTTAAAAACAATGGAAACTGAAGAGTCATATGTGCTGACTTAAGGTTTGCCCCTTAAAACATCCATCCCTCCTTCTTTTCCCTCCTCAAGGAGGGCTAAGAAGCCCTTGGGGTCGGTATAACACCTAGCACTGCATCTGATAATTCCCATTCCTACACTGACACTGCAGTACAGCAAATAAATTACACCAGCCGCAGCCGTTCTCACTATGCGCACGATTAATCAAAGCATCATTCCCCTGTCAGCACCTTACTGCTACCTGAGGAGGCAGATCTATAACAGCAAGATCTATACAGCGAGCACTCCTTTCAGATCGCAGCCCCCAGCAGCCCCCAGCAGCCCCCAGCAGCCCCCAGCAGCCCCCAGCAGCCCCCAGCAGCCCCCAGCAGCCCCCAGCAGCCCCCAGCAGCCCCCAGCAGCCCCCAGCAGCCCCCAGCAGCCCCCAGCAGCCCCCAGCAGCCCCCAGCAGCCCCCAGCAGCCCCCAGCAGCCCCCAGCAGCCCCCAGCAGCCCCCAGCAGCCCCCAGCAGCCCCCAGCAGCCCCCAGCAGCCCCCAGCAGCCCCCAGCAGCCCCCAGCCTCTTCTCACGTCCGCACCATTCCCACGCCGCCCTCTGCCGACCACTGCTCTGCTCTGTCTCCCAGGAGCTCTGTGGTGGGGGTTAGGTCAGCATCACGCAGGTGAGCTTCGGTTTCGTTAGGGATAGAACATGAATTAGCTCAACCCGAAATAAAATAATTCATCGTCTAGACAGCTTCCCAAACAGCGGCTGACTGACAAAGAGCCAGTGAGCACCAGCTAGTGGGAAAGTTAACGGGGATCAGAGCTCGCTGTGTGATGGTTATTATCACACTGTGAGCAGTTGCAGTTTTAATTGTCACGTTTTAAATGTAGCACCTGGGAAATGTCTCTCTTTGGGTTAATAAGGAGTTTGGCGTGCCTGCCAGCCTGGGATGGAAGCAAAGGCTCAGCTGAATGTGTGCAGAGGCTCCCTTCTCTGCTAGAGCAGGAGAAGGGCTCTGGGAAGTAGAGTCATAGAATCATTTCAGTTGGAAGGAACCCTTAAATGCCATCTGGTCCAATAATTCTGCAGTGAGCAGGGACACCTGCAGCTCATTCCGGTGCTCAGAGCCCCATGCAGCCTGACCTTGGGTGTTTCCAGGGACAGGGCATCCACCATCCATCTGAGCAAGCTGTCAACGGTTTGTGGGCTGGTTTGGCCCAGTTCCATGACAGCTGAGGAAGGAGACCCACGGACCCACACCCCGGACAAGGGGAAGAGGGAAAGGGAAAAGGGAGATGGGCTCTGAGACAGAACAGCAGCAACTATCTGAGGAGAAAAGCTGATTTACTAAATCAGATATCAGAAAGTAAAATAACACAATATAATACAATATAATTGGAATTGAGGCTAACGAATCAAATAAAATGAGCAAGAGAGAGTGCTTCATTACCCTTGCTGTAAAAAAAAAACTTTCCCTTTTATCCAGCCTAAATCTACCCTAAGCAGGTGGGAAGCTGCTGACTTCTCTCCACACATTCACCCCTGGGCTGAGCACGGAATGCCTTCTGTAATCCAGAATTTTTGTCCTGAAAATAGGATGAAACTCAGCAAGAAAGAGTGACACCTCAGAGTACCAAGAAAAAAAACATAACTGATTTCTTCTCTGTTGGTCTTCCTGTTCTCATCCCACATGTTCTGCGTAGGACATACACCATATCTGTTTGCACTGTCACACCACATCTCTTCTAACCCAGTGTCACCAAGCGTCAATACCTCTTCTGCTTTTTCCCTTCACCCACATGAGGAAAAGGGGCTGTTGACAAACTGTTTGTCTTTTTTTGCATCAGAAAATCTGCAGTCATCAAAGCTGGCATCTCTTTTCTCTGCACCCTGTGGTAAAAAAATTGGGAACTGGGTTCATCTCTGATCTGAAGTACCACTCCTTTCAGCGCTTCTTTATGCTCTTGTAGTTCCTATGTTTGGGGCAGCCAAATACAAGGGAAAACACACACAGCAAGCACTGTTTACAGACAGCATTCATGCAGCTTGGCATCTGCACAGAGCTGTGCCAGCACTGCCAGTCTCAGCCACTGTGGCTGAGTCTGAGCTAACATCAGGACAATGTGATCGCTGTTTCACTGCAGCATCGTGGGATGCACTGCTGTTTTTTGGCAGGAGAGCAGACTGATTCCTCAGGCACCAGATGAACAGAGCACAGCTTATCTATCTCTCTTGATCAATTGCAACTTCAGACTCTTTCTTTTTGGGGTGTGGGAGATCTTGCCTGTATGGGTGCTTTGATCTTGAAGCATACGTGCATTCTTGCAGCAGACCTCTGGAGTACTGGACATCGCTTTCTTCTATCCAACTTCTACCTTTCATGCACCTCATAGCGTCTTAATTAACACATTTTCCCCCTACTTTTCACATCAGCTTGAATCAGACAGTAAGCCCAAAAGTCATTAAGGGGACACAGGCAGATACAAGGATCATAGAAGCCTCATTTCCTTAATAAACTAAATTAACATTTCAGATGGTGTCTGGTTCTCATTGCTCACAGTCTAGACAAAGCAGGCACATACAGAGCAGGCAGCATGCAAGAGCTCAAATTTATTTTTATCTTTACTGCATTTTCACAGAAAAGAAATTGTAGCTCCACAATAAAAAGAATTTTAAGTGGTTTGGAGGACAGTTCAAGAGAATGATTACAGAAGGAGCAGCTTTTCCATTTCTATGTTTCCAGATTTATCCCAACATAGCACAATATTGATCCAAATCAGGAATGTCTACATTTAACTTCCATAAGATTGAAATCCAGTTCACATAGCACTGATTTTCAAATCCATTTTGATTTTTAGAAGAGATCCCTAAAACATCTTTTGGGACTGAGAAATCTGCTTTCTAAACCAGGAGAAAAACAGACAAAGGGGAGTCTTAGAGGCACACTCTGAAGTCGCAGCTGAAGGACTCAATCATCAGACATATAAAAGGAACAAAGATGAATATTGCTTTATTAGTGCTCATAAAGCTGGATATGCAGTGAGAAAGCCATAACAAGCTCAATGCTGTGAGTTAATCTATACTTTTTTTTCCACAAGAGCACTGAAGCTAATACATCCTGGCACAAGCTCCAGTAATTACTCTATGCAGGTGCATACATTCACTATGCTCACAGCCAGCTTTGATGCTGCTCCAACACAAGCTGTTAGCAGGGAAGGAAGGCAGCTGTGGGTAGGTATTTTGTACCTGGCATCCATTAAGACAGCCAGTGCTGGAGGAGCTGGAATTCAGCTCTGGTGAAAGCACTCTGTGGATTTCATTCCTGGTGAAAGTGCTTCTGCTACAGAAAACTGACTAATGCTCTGTTATTCCACCATAAGAATTAACAAAATATTCAAGTCTTTCCAAAACAATATTTTGACTGTGTACTTTTTTGCCTCCATGCATGCATATAAAAATATACATATGTGGGTCTGAGTTAGTGAGCGTGGCTGTCTTTAGCACTAAGGCAATATTTGGTCTTTCAGTAGAAAGCTGGAGGAAGGCAGGCTGCTAGTTTGCCTTCCTGACCTTCCGCACAGACTAAGATGCCATCACAATGCAGGTGGATGTCAACTCTGATTATTATTTTCAAAAATAATTGCTTTGAATGAGCTTGAGGTATTTGAAGATGGATGGCTGTGACAGCTGAAAGGCTGATGTGGTTTTGGTGAACTGCGGAAGTACAGGATCAGAAGAGAAATGTCTTATCACTCACTGAATAAATCTGCCCAATATTTTCAAGCTTTCCCCAAAATTTAAGATATGTCCTAACCCCAGCTTGCTTACACTCCTGTCCTCTGGTGTCACCCCATCAAGATGGACATTTCTACTGGAGCATTGCATTATGTCTGCCATGTAGATGAAGAAGAAAAAAAAGGCCCCAATGAGGAAATGTTAAAGGTGTGAAATCAGATGAATTATGGTAATTATTTGTCTGTTTATAAAAATTCTCAGTCAACAGAGGCTGCCCAGAGAAGCTGTGAGTGCCCCATCCCTGGAGGTGCTCAAGGCCAGGATGGATTGGCCCTGGGCATCCTGAGTTTGTGGGAGGCAATGAGCCCAGGGCAGAGGGTTGGAGCTCAGTGACCTTTAAGACACCTTCCATCTTGACACTTTTTCCCCACAGTGACCTTGTTGTTGTTTGTTTTTGAAACTAGAATCATTTATGTCTTAATTATTCCTCTGTCAAATTATTGCTCAGAGAACTTAGCTCACTGGTAGCACTCATTTAGCACTCTCATGGTCCCCCTCCTCATTCTGAAAGGGCAGCCTTACTGGCAGTCTGCAAGCTCTAGCTAGAGGTACAAAACACAAAAGAGGAATGCACATTCTCATACATGAATACTAAATCTCCAAACTGGTCAATTCCCATAGCTTCTGTAGTGTACGGCTCGCTGCCGTATCGCCTTCAGCGTTAGCGTAAGGCCTTCGGTTTATCGGACACTCTCTCTTGCTCATTTTATTTGATTTCATTAGCCTCAATTCCGATTATATTGTATTATATTCTGTTATTTTGCTTTCTGATATCATATTTAGTAAATTAGCTTTCCTCCTCAGATCGCTGCCGCTGTTTTGTTTCTAGGCCCATCTTCCTTTTCCCTTTCCTTTTTTTCCCTTCCCCTTTCCCGGGGCGTGGGTCCGTGGGTCCCCTGCACCAATCGTCATGGAACAGGGCCGATCCAGCCCAGTAAACCGTTGACATTTTGGCATTAAAAATGCAGTTCTATTTTTACTTCTTAATGAAAAAGTAAAAATAAAAGAGAGGCTTCCTACCTGTTGCTTCAAAACAACCAAAAAAGACCACAAAAATCAGCCCCCAAAACACATGACAGAAACAAACCCTTCACCTATATATTCTGTTGCAAGAGTTTTATACTGAACTGAAACTATTTGACCTCTTTATACACTGTACATCTTGCTTTTATCCTAGAGCATGAGTTCTCTGGTAACTTGTGTGCATCAGGTGAGCTGAAAAATTGGAAATCGCTGTAACCGAGTCGCATCAAAGTTAAATGTTTTCACCACATCCATGTTGCTCAAGCAATATTTTCAATTCTTTAGTGTGGGTTTACATGTAAATGTAATTTGATTTGGGGGAATCTGTGTGTCGGTTTTCCTGCTTTAAATGGATGCTGTGTTTTGTAGCCTATTTGTAGAAGGACTACAAGATTGACAGTATTTTTCTCTATGTGTTCCTCATCTTCCTTCTTGTTTGTAATCTTTAAGCCTCATACCAATGTGATTAATCATTATGACTTCACAGAAAAACGGCCTTAATTATTTAACAGTAAGCTGGAGACTTCAGCTCAGATCAGACTCCTATTCATCAGTAGAGGCATTCAAGTGCTAAAAGATTTGCAACAAATCTTGCAGTAAAAGCTTCAACAGCTTTTCCAGTGTAATGCTTCTTTTTTTCTTTCTTTCATTCATCTTTAACATTTCAAAATAATTAGCTGAATGTCCAGAGAACTGAGTATGTGAATTAATTAGTTTATTCATGGAGCTATGGATTGTAATTAGCTAATCTCATTAAGGCAAATTTGATGGTAGGCTGAAAATAACAATTGGACAAATAAAATAAACATGCTAAAGAGACAACTCTCCCCCGTCAGCTGCTTTCATTCTGTAATGAAAACTGGTAACTGATGGACTGTTGTTAACATGCCTTTACCTGAGGCTTTGTGCTCTGTAGCTGCTATGGAAAAACCCGTTTCCACTTTACACATCATCTTTATGTGAGGCATCAGCTTTGTCCAGAACCCATTTGGCTTCAATAAATCTGAATGAAACATCTTAGCATTCCAAACCCTGCTAGCTACCTGATTGAATGCTAAGAGCTTCTCTAGTTTAGTTATAGAGTGAGTGCATACAGAATAAAAACTTGTGGCTCAGAATACACCACAAGTTGTGTACTGATAGTTTTCTTTAAGAAAGTAAATACAGCAGCTGCAATGTAAAGCCAAATCCAACATTAAAAAATATATATATTTGGAAGAAGGAAAACTATTCCATATACCTCTCTGAAGCTGACACTCATAAAGCAAAGCAGAGGAAATTGGGTTGGGGCTGGAACCTGACCCACAAGGAAAGGGATTCTGTTGCTCAGCAATTTGAATGAACTCTGCCTAATAGAACAGTCATTAACCATGACTACTTAAATAGTGTTAGGTGATGACCGTCTAGTGCTTCCTGGTGTCACTGGCTCTCTCTCTGCTTTCTGGCCTTGCTATCAGGCATTATTAACATCCTGTTTCCCAGTGTCTTGGAGGACAATACCACCAGTCTCCAAAACGACCTTTACAGATTGAGGGGAAATTACCCCATCTCGCAGCATCCCAGATGCTGCAGGCACCCAAGGGCATTGTGTCTGCACTACTGTTTTAATTAGATTTGATGTTTCCACAGAAACAGCATACCTCATGCCTGCTGGAGCTAACAGGAATCTTTTGTAGGACTAGACACGCTTGAACAGAAAACAAATGCATTCTAGCAATGACTGTTTGAAAATAAAGTTACAGTGGAGAAACCTAAAAGCAGTAGACTATAAATTCTGATGACACCTAGCTGCAAAGTTCTCCCTTTGGTGTTTGAAGGACTCAACAGTCCTGGAACTGGACAAATTATCTAACCAGCCAGGTGCTCACTACTGGTGATTGTGCAGAAGCTAAGAGAGAGATGTTGTCTCCCTTTCTCACCTGATTTTTTTCCTCTTTCTCTCTATTCACTCATTTATTTGTAGTTCCAGCCTGAATTTTTCAATCATTCCTTATACCTGTAGCAAGATGGGCCTGTGCCCTCGTGCAATGAGGAAAGAAATGGTATTCCTAGATAGGCATATAATAATAAGATAGGAGCTATTATCTGATCTTACAATCTCTGAAGCACACATTCATGCTCAAATGACCTTTTGGATGAGCAAAATGATACCAGAACAACTACAAAGCTTCAAGAACCATATATCACAAGAAGTATTAACTGTATGCATGGCTTACAAAAGTTACTGTTAAGTGACATGGCTTATCAGGCAAGGGAGGTGATAGGTTGACAGTTGGATTATCAGTCCTTCCCAACCTTAGCGATTCCCCAATTCAATACTTCAAGAGATTCAGGAAAATTTCATGCAAAATGTAATGGTAAGGACAGCAGGATCAGCATCAGAGCTCAGCAGTGCAAGAGAAAGACCTTTCCAGGGCAGCTTCAGCTCTACAAGGAAATGTCTCTTGAGTTACCATGAACTCACACCATCCCCAGTTGTCTGGAGTATATTTTAGGAAGCTTATGATTCTCAAAAACATATAACCATGTCAAAAAGAAAATCAATGAACAAGACTCAAGCATTTCAGCTAGTAATTGAACTTGCAAAGTATATGATTTCCTACAGGCTCGCCAAACACTGTAGATCAAAAATAGGGATCAGAGTCACACCATCAAGCAAATCATGCTTTAAAGAAACAATTATTACAAGAAATAATTATTACAAGAAATTCTGCAGAAAAATTGAATTTATCAAGAGGTTTAACAATAATTCCTTGTTCAGACTAGTTATAAATAGTGTGCATATTGAAGTAACTCCTCAGTGCAAGTAATAAAAACTGCCAGGAGCAGCTCCTGAGAGCTAACTGATGGAATCACATAGCTACATAAGCATTTGTCAACCAAAACAGAATGTGCTCGGGTGATAAATGTGGAAAAGAGGAATTTTTGTTTATTTGCATGTAAGGTGAATACCTTGAATGAATAGCACCCACACAATATAACAAAGATGTACAGTACATTTTAGGACAGATTACCCAGATGGTGTAGAGATACCCAATAAATTAGGAAGGGCTCACCTATCACTGAAGGTCAAGGCTCATCTGGAACTCCACACAGGATGGATCTCTAACAGAAAACTTCTTATAGTGGTGGTCAGCCCTTAAATGGGGTCTGGGAGAGGTGGAGCCAGACTCCAGCCCTTCCAGTCACACAGGTACATTGCCTTCAGCTGTGCTCCTGTGGCTGACTCAGTGCTCACCTCAGGTGATCAATCAGCCATGATTCAACAGTTCCATACATTTGCATTAAACTTTTCAATATATGGGGAAGTTTTCTTCTATAAGAAACTGCTTCAGAGATCTGGCAATGGAAGAACAACACAGTGTATTAATCAGCAGAACATGCATACAAGGGTTGCACAGATTTCAGTGTGCTGATTATCACAAGTCTGTAGATAAAGTATTTACTGCCCTCCAAAAGAGATTGAAAAGTTAAATATTTTCTCTGATCTTTTTTGGGATATTTTACTCAGACTATCCCTCTAGCAGTAGCCCTAATATTCCCTGAATCAATCGTAGTCTTAGGTAAATGCATCAGGACTGAAACACAAGACTGCTGTGATTTATTATTGATTGTGGATGCAGTAGGAAGAACAAGAATAATTGAAAGCTTAGGTAGAGCAGTCCTTCAGCTACTAGCTTCTCTATTAAATAATGTAAGCTCTGAATAATCTGAGAAATATGGGTCCAGACTCTAAAATTGAGATGCGGAGTGCCTTCACAGACTTGGAGCCCAGACACTTCAACTAATCTCAAGCACACTAACTTTTATGAGCATTCTTTGGGAAACTTGGCTTGGAAATGCAGTGTCCCTGGAAGTCAGAGTTGTGATTTATAATAAGCTGCCCACAAATGTTCAGATGCCATTATGGTAAGAATTTGTTTCCTGCAGTGGGTAACCAAGGAAGTGTCTCATTCCAATAAGGGCTGCATTGGAAGGGATATGGGAGCAGAACCATGCTCAATATGATATTTAAAGGGAGAGAATTATGACAGGAAGGAAAGGGAAGGGCTTTAATATATGAGTATAAACCACACAGATTAGATGAAGAGATCTACAACAATCTTCTCAATGTTAATGGAATGATGTTGCCAGACTTGGTCAACCATAAGTACAACAGTGCACAGAAGGAATGCATGAATTATGATATTGATTTGATTGCCAATATTTGCAAAAATTGGATGGGAACAACCAGACTAGTCAATGTCCCCTTAAAATGTCAGAATAACTCCTTTAGAAACTAAGATTCTGCAAAACCACAGACATGAAAACTTTAATGGCTAGGAGTGCTGCACAGCCAGACTGTCTAGGGCACAGGCTGAGAATGATCAAGCCTTGTGACCTAAGTAATGAATCTTCTCGCAAGCCTGTAATGTAATCTTCAAAAGGATTGGCATTTCTTTGCTAGTTTTTGAAGTACTGACTGGTTTTTCAACAAAATCCAGGCAGAGTAAAATAACTTTCATTTGCATTCCTCCCAGGTCTCTGTACTAGGGATATTTGTACATTTGAATTGAACTGAGCGTACTTTTGTTTAAAGGGTGAAGAATCTGCTGCTCCATTACTTCAACAAAGGAGATCCAGGTGAAGAAGCTGTTGGGGAAAAATTCCTTGGCTTTCAGAGTGGTCTCTGGATTGTAGATGCAAAATGTTTTTCATTGTGGCTTCTGCTGGATCAAATGACTGATGAAACAGTATGTTTGGAAGATGTGGCCAAGTCCAAAGTAACCACTTTCTGCAGCTGGGTGGATGACAGCTTTTGTTGTAGCTGGGTAAAATAATGATGATTTATTTTTTATTTTGTATTTTTTTAGAAGTGCCCAGAGCTGTTTACAAAGGAAAAATAAAAAGGTATCAGATAAATTTTAGAAATAGTCCCTTTGTTCTCTCACATGCATGCAATACAGAAGCCATGCAATATCATAGTTGAGGACTAGAAGGGTGCTAGAAGGGTCTGGTAATGCAAGCATAGGAATACTTCCTACCACTTCTGGAACCTTTCATGGAAGTTTCTGAGAAGACTGACAGGGTAGATTTTAAAGACATCTCAGTAATCTAAAATATTAATGGTGAACATGTGTTGTGACTGCAATTAATTAAGTGTTGATAAAAGAATCTGAGCGTAAACAATTACACACTCCCTAGAATATTTCCTGAGTAGCACCAAGAATAGCAGCTCTTCCGTACAAGACCCAGACAGACTGCACTGGGCTGTCCGAAGCTCTCCGCAGGCTCATGTGGTTCTCCCCTCTTACTGCTGCATGAGTTGCTAGGAGAGGATCTGAGGGTGAAACTTGAGGGTGCTTTCTCAGGGGGTGTTGCTCTGGGGGCACCAGGCCCAGCAATACCACTGGGTGAGGGAAGGAGTTGTCCACTCTGCTCTGCACTCTGTGGCCTCACCTCAAGCTCTGGATGCATGTTTGGGTGCCACAGTACAAGAAGGACGTAGAACTCTTAGAGTGTCCAAAGGAGGGCCACAAAGGATCTAAATGGGAAAATATATGAGGAGTGGCTGAGGCTCCTCATGGCTTCATCCATGGCCCTGAGTTTGGACAGTTCTCTCAGACACAGTCATTGAATTTTGGGTGATCCTGTCTGGAGAGACAGAAGTGGGACTCAGTAATCCTTACGGGTGCCTTCCACATGGGATATTCTATGATTCTGTGATTCTATGATACTATGATTGGATCTGTGCTACCTGATGGACCAGAAAAAAAGTGACCTTCAGGAGTGCTTCTGGGAAGAAATCAACTCAGAAGGTCAAACAGGCAAACACCTATATTTGCTTGGGGTATAACACATCAAGCGAACTGCAATGAGTGACAATGGAAGGCCTTTTAAAATAAAAAAGGCAAGTGCTCTTGAAAGAGCTCACGTCAAAATCTGATATGAGGTTATCATTCCTTAATTGATGGCTGCTGTAACAATGATCACCTAATTCCAACCTCATGGCCCTTAGGAAGCTCTATTGCTCACAAAGAGGTTTAAAAGCTGGAATTGAAGGCAACATTCCCTTGTGTCTGGTGCTATAGAGGCACAGTGGAAATCTGTAGTCCTTAAATCTCAAGTCCTGGTGTGGAGGCCATAGCAAGTTGTTAAAGTGCCACGGTGACAATTTTTTTGCACAAAAACACAAACTTAGGCTGAGACAGTACCAGCACTGGAGAGAGCCTGATATCATGGTGATATTGTGGTGAACTGCAGCTGCACCTCTGCAAGATGGGAGGGAATGGGGACAAAGGGAACATTTGGGAACGTCTGCACGGAGCAAGAATCCTGAAGTCCTGGGGGCAGAGCAGAGGTCCTGGCCCTGCTCTGCTTGTGTTTCTTGGGCAGAGGATGCTAGGCCAAGGGTGATGCTGGGATGACCTTCGTTCAGAGATTCAGTGTGAGAGAGAACTGATACTCCCTAAGGAATAAAGAGAACCTGAAACTGATATTAAAGCTATTTATATTCGACCTCATGCCAAGAAAAATATTTTACACTTAGTTTAATATCATAACTGCAAGTCCAAAACCATTACTGTTAGCTTCTAAATACAGACTAGAATCTGGGAGGAGGTAGTAAGAAAATATATGTTTTGGCTGTATCATTGCAGCAGGGAAGTAGCCAGAATTCATCATGGGCTTGAATAAAAACAAGAGTCTTAAAAGAAATACTACTTCTTAGTAGTCTTTAGACATTCAAATGCTTTAAGGGCATATAAACCACATAATGTTAGCTTCAGCACAGACAGCCACTGCTCTCTGGCTATAGCTTAAACTGTTCATTTTCTAGGACAGTTTTTTTTCCTAGTACCAATTTTTACACTGTCTTTGGGCATAGCATAGAAAGCATCAGTAACAGATGTTCTCAAAGGAGCAAAAAGGAGATTTTCAACATATCTAAGCACTGGTGAACTTGTGTTACTGGTGCACTTCATGGTCAGGAATGAAGACTGGAACCTTGCAGGTGGCCAGAACCAATTTTTGAGGGTATGGCTGAAGAACCTACGGGATTATACTCTTTTTGTCCTGATAAGCAGAATATTTGGTTTTCAGTTCATCTGCAGTGTGTTCTTCAAACAGCACGTGGAAGCATTCCCTGAAGATGCATTTAAGTATGAACGCAGCATCTGTGCAGATTTAAAATTCATAGCTGACACCATCTCATTTACATATGACTTTATTACTGAGAAAGAATGCCATGAATGTGTGGCATTTCTGCTAAATTTTGGAAGAAAAATCCATGGCAACGTGGATTGACTAGCCCACATCTGCACAATGGTGATTTGATGAATACTGCTCTCCTTGCAGCTATGCCATCATCTACTAGGCAGCCTTCTGAGGACTGCCAACAGCTGAAGGTGTGGGCTCCTCACAGAGCAAGGCACCTTCCCTCACCTATGCTGCAGTAACAGATGAAAGGATCTACAGCAAAACCACAAAAAACGTTAAAGCTACTCCTGCCTGCAAATCAGAATGAGGATTTACCATTTAACATCCCTGCAGAACAGCAGCTATGAAAGGGCAGACCTTCACACAGGAAGGTGCTGGCTCTGTCTGAACTGCCCCTGCTATCTCGGGTACCACCAGCCTGGCTCACTCAGCCATTGTCTCCAGGCCACAAAACCTGAAGCATCACAGCTGGTTGTGCTTTGTCTGATGCTTCAGCTCTGAGGGAGGTCTGTGTTCTAGTTAGACAATAAATCTTGAAGCAAAATTTCATGTGCAACAGAGAGATGACTTGCATAGTTGACAGAGCAGTCCAGGCAGTTACTTTATTCTTCATCTCTTCCAAGCTATCCATAATTATTCTTAACAAAGCCTGGAACCAAACTGAAGCTGGAACTGTGTCGCAAACAGGCTTGGAATCCTCTGTCAGGAGCATCTCCCTGTGACAGGTCGCGTTCAAAAACTGAAGTTGGCAGAAGATTGCATTGCTCTTCTTGGAACTGTTGGCTGGAATGGTGGATTCGCAGGGGTAAAAATTCAGTCCTGCTTTCAAATAGAAAGTCACAGTTTTTAGCAAGAGTAACTGAGGGTGGTGGGAAAACAGTGTTTGGTGCTGGAATCCAGCCAGACAATAAGACCAGCTGCATCAGTTCTTTAAAGCAGTGTGGAGAGGAATGCATCTAGGCTTGTGACAGATGCAGACCTGAACTTTGCTTCCTTACAACACAGCTGAATCCTAATAAATCCCAATTCGTGTCATGACAAGCACTCAACTGTTGAAGAGCAGCAACATGTACTACAGCACAAGCTGCTTCCATGTTCCAAGAATCAGTGCTAACAAAGGTGATGCCTTTAATCCACAGAGATTTCCACTTTGTTGTTAAGGGAATGAGAAGAAATAACTTCTAAGCTGTTTTCACCAGCAAAGACAAATCCCTCTACTTAATTATGTGGGATCAAAATTGTACTTCTCATGCTATGCAAACTTAAGTGGCCAAAATGCTTCTGTAATGTGTAAAATTTAGGATTTATTTAATTTGGAGTAGGTATCATTATATACAAATCATTAAAAGACTGAATTTGTAGATGTTCTCCCTGTTTTCTCTTGAACTTCCTCACCTCTTAAGGACTTGCTTGCTTATTCAACGTTGTTTACTTCGCTTCCACAATGCTGCCAACTAATAAATGTCCACACATGGGAAACCTTATAATTCATTTAAAGTTCTTATAGCTCTGATTGACACATCTGAATACAAATCAAAGAACTGTATTAAAAGATTACCTTCCCTTCTATTTCTTCTTAGCTTCTCTTCCTTTAGTACACTACAGATCTGCTCACATCTTGTTATCTCAAAATACATTTTGCAGTACTTACACTTTGCTTTGACAGAATGCACTCTGTAAAGATGTGAAGGACACAAATAAGGTGGTATTACATCTTCACCATTGAGAGCACTTTTGGTCACTTCTTTCTCAAAGTAAGAGCAACATGCTCAGTCATCTTGACACCAGTTACTTTTCAGATTGTAACTATTCTCCTTCAGAGTAATAGTCCTAACTCCTAGAAGAAAACTGATTTTGTCTGTGTAGCGATGAATAGTTCGCTATCTTTTGTCACCTTTCTTCTGACGGCCTTTGTCTTTTTAAAGACAAGAATTTATAGTAGCTTCTTTTTAGCACATCTATAATCACTGTTTAAATCTCGCTTTGCTTCTTCTGTGAAGCTGCTTGTAAATATTTAATTGAAATGTGTTCACTTCCACACCATTTTGAATCTGAGCTCAAGAGGTGGGGAGAGTACCAAGAAGTCGAGGCCAAGCCTTAAAAGCATTCTAAATCACTGAAGTCACTATTTAGTCTAACTTTTCTTTTTCAAAGCCAGAGTGCCAGTTGGCACTTTCCCTAGTATGTGTTGTCTTCATACCTTTTTATTGCTCACTTAACAGTAACCAAAATCATCTCAGGACTGCAGTACAACGCAACGTATGGACGGAGCATTTACTTTAAAGTCTGGATAAAAACTTAGAAGTGCTGGAACTTGACACCTGTGTCCCACAGGGAAACTGCCAGCACCACAAAGCACAGTAATGTTTTCTAAGAAAAAATAAACAACCCAACTCTGCAGAAAACTTAGTCTTAAATTCAGGTACTTTTGCTGCTGTTGCATTTCTAAAGATGCCTACCTTGAAAAACCACCAGTCATGAAATGCAGCACTGGAGCACTGCTATGTGTGCAAGAGGAGCAGAACAGTAGCAATGACACAACCTCAACATAACTTGAAACCTTCCCTGATCCATATTCTTGACACTGAGATCTGCAAAGTCCCACTAAGGGGAACAGACTGGAATCCCATTCCTGCAGGAGCTGAACTGCACAACCTGGTCCACACTCTGTATGGATGCCTGACAGATTTTCGGCACCTCAACCACTATGGAGTTTCCAGGAGTGCCTCACACTGTCTATTGCAGCACTTTGCTAGTCATACAGGTTTGCCAGGTTCAAATAACATCCCATTTGTATCTTTTGTGATAGAAGTGTTTTGAGAAACACTTCTGTTTCTCAGCATCAGGATGTTTTGTGTTTATATTCCACTACTAAGTTCTCCTTAAGATAAAAAGGAAAATCTAACATCAAAGAGAACAGTAGAGCAGAACAGAACAGTAGAGCAGAACAGAACAGTTCTTTTCTTGCCCTCATATAGACTCTCCATTTATTTTTCTTTCAAGTACAGCTCTCAAAACTGAAAATTGAGTCTTCCAGTGACAAGTGGAAGACTACTACATGTACTTTACAGGATCTACCAAATCTTGTGTGGTGGCTGCATTTATTTATACTTAGAACAGTGTGATCCTGACATAACATTTTCAACTCCCCATGTTCTTGTAGAGCTGCTCTGCAGCTTGCTCTTCCCCAGCATTTACCCGCAGAGCCTCTTTCCCATCTATGTTATCATCCCTTCAGGGAAGGAAATTCATTAATCAGTCTTCTGCCCTTAAGTTCCTCTTTAAAAACACAAAAGCAAACCAACCAACTAACAACCCTCTAAGAGCCTACCTAGAAGATATCCTAAGTCAAAGGCAGCTTGAATTCCCACTTCTTAATTATTGGATTACACTTAATCCAAACCCAGCCTGGCTCATGAGGCAACGCAGCTAAAAAAGAAGCCCTGTCCATTCACTTCTTTGATGCTTTGACACTGCTGTTTGCATACCTTCATGGTACACTAGAAAAAGGAGCTTCTGAAATTACAAGGTCAAAATCAAGGCAAGAAACCTACAAAATTAATTTTATACAAGATAAATTCTAATTAAATCAACGTTACTTTAGATTTACAACATCTGCAATGGACTTCAAGTGCATCTCTCATTGTCGTTCTTGCTACTTTTAAAAAACACACAAAAAAACACCAAGTCTAGTTGATCATTTAATAAAAAAAAAAAAAAAAAGTTCCCAAAAGCACAACAGTTTCATTAAGAGTTATCAAATGCTCTGCTAGGAATTAATTTTGCAGTTAAAGAGTATAAAGTTAAGTCACCCATTTTTAAAAAGGAATTCATATCAAGGGAAGCAGCACCGTGAGTTGGGGAAGAAATCCCATTCATAATTTAAACACAGAGGAACTCAATTTACACAAAAAATACAAATATGATCAGTACCATAGTAGTATACCTCAGAAAAACAAATTATCTGAACAAGCACATCCTAATTTGTTTCCTCACACTTGCTGTTTCATAATGCTATTTTGCAGAGTTCTTTGTAACCTAGCTATATTGGCATCCAATGCTGCTAAGCCATTCTTAAAGTCCTCTTCATCTCGAGAAGTAAATGTTGAAAAAGAAGATGCACTCCATTCAGACTTCCCTGATATATCATCAAATGAAATAAAACTATCGTCACATACTTCACCGCCTTTTTTCTGAGAGATCTCTTTCTGAAATAGCGTTGGAACACGCGGCTGAAGTTGGTCTGGTTTGTCTGAGAAGTCTTTTGCTGCTCCCCTTAAAGGGCCTTTTGGCCTCACTTGGACTTCGTCTCCTGGCTTCACTTTATCCCCTGTCATTTCAAGTGTGTTTTCCACAGCCTTTTTCATGCTGTACCCAGCATTTAATGCATCCACAGTGGCTGGATCCTTTGACACTTCACTTCTATTCTGCTGCATGGAGTTTGACAGCTCACAGTTGTAGTCCAACATCCTACAAGCCCCTCTCACATGAGGTAGTACATTAGTTCTCTCAGAGACTAGCTGCTTTTTAGAGGCACTGCTAGTCAATGGAATATAAACAGTCTCATCCAACTTGCTTCGTTCATCTATTAGAGTCCCAGAATCACTAGCTGTTTCTGCATCATGTTTCAGTAAGGTTGGTAACACTCTAGATGCTGAAGCTCCTTCTTCTGAGAACACATGGCTTATTTTAGTCCCCTCACCAGCAAACTTTTCATAAGCTTGATTTAGCATTTGTAACTCTCCGTCTTTATTTGTAAACTGAAGCTCTGCATCTGTCAAAATATGATCCATTTCTAATTTTTTAAGGTAAGTCATTACTGAAGTGTTCCCAGGACACGGATCAGGCTGCATCTGCATCTCATGATCATCCAAAAGAGACTTTGAGAGACCTTTTTCAGATGTGGGTCTAATGCTGTCTGCTGTGAGGTCTGACATAAGCTTGGCCATACTGCCCTGCAAGGTTCTGTTAAAAGAAAATTAATTCATCAGGTCAACTATAGTTTTAACAACCTTTTCTTAAGAAAAAATACAATAAAAAATCGATTATTTTTATACAGAAAATGAGAAACACTTAATGCTTGTGTATATGTATATATGCACACATAATATGTATTTATGTATATGCTATATAAAGATGTCATTATACTACCACCTGGTGGTCAGTGTTTAATAGACACAAAACAGTGCAATGTATCTGAACTTTTACTACAGAATCTGAAATAATGAATAAAAATATTTCCTCATTGCAATCAGCATCAACTCTTGTCGAGACAAAACAGTTCAACCTCCTCTGCACGTTATATGAAGACGATTTTATGTACACACTACTTGGTGTGCAGAAAGCTCAGTGAATCTCCAGGCTTATCACCATGTTTATGGAACAGCATGATGAAATAAAGATCACAGCAATAGCTCTAAAGAAAGTTTGTGAGTAACAACAACCTTCCTTTAGCGATAGAAATTCTCCCACCCTCACTCTTAACTAAAATCTGGGCATGATCTAATGCAAGGGCATGCACAATTAAAGTAAGTGACTGCTCTTCCCTGCAGAAAGAGTTTGCTGTGGGTTGAGGGCACATCTTTCTGCAAATTCTTCTAATGAGAAACCAATTTCTGAACCAGCATAAGGGAAAAGAACAATTTCTCCTCTATTCACGTCGAAAGTTCATTTTCTAATTCTAAAGCCACTTGGGAAATATCAGTAGGCATCCAGATCCACGCATTCCCACACAGCTCCTCACAGGTAGCTTGCTACAGGTGTTAAGACTTCACACGAGTTGCTTCGGGTAGCATTTTACTTTAAAATAAAATCATGTCATGGAGCATGGCAGATCTGTTCCAATAAAATTGTGGCACCATAGCAGCAGGAGTACATACAAAGAGGCCTACGTGACCTCCAACCACAAAGATACTGGTGTAGCATAAAGATAATTTGAAGTATGCAAAACATAAAAGGAAAGCCAAGAAGCAAAAATCCCACTTCACCAGCAGTACCTGGTTAAGTCACGCAGTCTGTTGACTTCTGCATCACGCTGACGTAACGTTATGCCCAAAATCTTATTTTCCTTCTCAGAAGCTGCCAGCTTAAATTGAAGGCTCTTGACGTTTGCTAATGCCTCCTCCACTTCTAAAATGTGGAGAAAAATTGTGTTATCTACCGAAGCTTAAAAACGTTAAGAATAAACAAATTTAAAACACGTACTGATCTTGAGCTTGGTGGAATGAATATCATATTGCTGTTTGTTTTCAAGCAATTCATTTTCTTTATCTTGAATGTCTTTTGCAAGATGTTTATTTTCCTCCTTCTGACTTCCTATCACTTTAAGTAGCTCCTCATTTTTAGCCTGCAGGGACTCAAGGCCTTTCAGCGATTCTTTCAGTTGAGTCTGGAGCATCACATTCAAGGACTGCAAAGAAGCCACTGCCAGAAGTAAACATACAATGTTGAGTGTGTTGCGTGCAACAGCTTGGACTTCCACACCCATTTAAGTTTAAGGAATCTTGACAACATGACTTTGGCTCACAGGTAAAAGTAAGAAGTCTTTTGAGGGAGAGATAAAACATACAAACTTCCTTCTTAGTTATCTGTCATCCTCATTGTAAGATGGTCACAAAAAAAATCTGCTCTGGAGCTGAACCCCCAACTTTCAGCATCCATGGGGCATAAGTAAATAACACCATCCATGCAAACACAGTTTAGATCCTCAGCACTTTGCTTAGTCGCCACTAAAAGCCAAAATATAATTAATAATGATGCTATATATCTGTATAAATCTCTATTAATGTAAACAGAGTCTTAACAAAAATACCCCAACAACCATCATTTTTCACTAGTACTTTACATTCATAGTTGCAGCTCTGTCCAGATGTGTTCTCATTTCTCTCTTGTTCCCTGAGTTGCTGGTTTAATATTCTTAGTTTCCTAGATGTGAATGTGAAAAAGAACAGAAAGTTCAGAATAAATTCAAAACCAATGCATTTTAAATCAGTAAGAACATAACGGCACAATATTTTACAAGTATGAAGAAACTTTAATATATATTTTTTTGCATTTCAATCTTTCTTCAACACAGAAGGCCTTTTGAGAGTTCCATAGAAGCAATGCCCAATGCTCTCAAGTAAAGCGTAATCTATGAGATGAACTCCATTTCTACATTTCAGAATACACTACAAAAAGAATATAAGCAAACTATGTGAATACTGTAGTTTTCAGACAGAATGACACTCTAATCCCACCCAGACAAAGGCCCAATCGTGATGTAACTGGTGCCACTAAAATATCGCTGTGAATTGATATTTTCCTTCAGCATCTATTAACATAGATAGCCTTACCAGCACATCTGGCTATATATTAATTCTGCACTGACAAAAAAAGAAAGGACCACAACACTTACACAACAACAATGCTACAATATGCAGTTCAGAACAGACCAAAGACCTTCTAGTTACTAACCTACGCAGCTGGGCATTTTCACTTTTGAGAGGCTGTAAAGCAAGAGCTATTTCAGTCTGAATATTTGTGCTTCCCACTACAGCTGGGAGCAATGATATGCAGTCTTCAATTTCATTCATCAACCGTAACATTTCTGAATCATCTGCAAGAGGTGGAGAAAAAAAGAACACTCCAAGTGATGCCACTATCTCATTTTCTTCTAAATCAAACTTGAAAAAACTTCTAGAACTGACCAACTATCTTTATTTATTTAAAACCTTAAAGCTTGACTGTGAAAGTTATGCTTCAGGATCTTGATAACTCACCACCCATCACCTTTCTGACCAACCCTGTAAAGCTGCTGTATGATCTGTCACACTGCTGCCTTTGTCAGGGGAAAACACTGTATACAAAACGAGAAAGGTTTCTCTCTCTGCTGTTATAATGTTACAGTAACTCAAAATGTAACCTCATACTTTGCCACAGTGAAGCACAAAGTGACTGAAATTGCGGAAGACCACTCCAAGATGACACATATATTCCAGAAAATGAAGTGTATGCTCACTTAGTGCAACTCCATTATTTGATATAATCACTCCAGTGCACAATGAAAATGTTTTACCTTGGTCTGTTATCAGCGCTCGGAGCTCTCCCATAAGATATTTTACAGTCTTAACTTTATGGGCTGTTTTATCTGCACTTTCTTGTCTTGGTTTCAGGTCTTTCTTTACACAGCTTTGCTGGCTGTTTGCATCTCTTGCTGACACATCAAGCACATTCAGTTCACCTTCGCTGACCATGTCCTCACTGTGTTCTTCAGAAGCATCGTTGTCATTAGTTGAGACGTTCCGTGTCGCCAGGCAGTGACAGTGCTTCTGTTCAGTCCTGCCATTCGCCACTTCACACGATTGTAACAGGGTGAGGTGAGCTTTTATGCACCTTATCAGGTCTGCTTCTTTACTCTGTTGCTCGTGGCTCGGGGTCATCTCTCTGCCAGAAGATAATGGGGTGAATGTAGGCACTGCGGAGTTACTTGATGCACCTGATGCTACATAGGACATCACAGCACGAAGAGGATTGGCAGACTGTATTTGTGCAGGAGTGGGAGCAGTTTCTCCCATCTGTGGCACACACTCATTGCCACTGCTGATGGAAGCATCCTGCATAAAGAAGAATGATATTAAGAAGAAAATTATCATGATTTATATTTGATCCACTGCTAGCATTAAAGCAGTCTGATCTAAGCTGATGTGTATGAAAAAAACCCAGTGGCTGTTTGTTGTTTATTTTTATTTTTTGCTTTCTAATTATTCATCCCTTGAAATCAAATCAGAATGGGGAAAAACTAAAAAGAACACAGTTACCTCTCTATATTTTAAGTTGATGTATTTCTAAAAAGTCAAGCAGTAACTACACGTGGACTGCCTACAGGTGGAAGCTAACTCCACAGCCTTCTGGTTTCAAAGTGTAAGCCCATTACCACATTGCCCAAGGTGGATGGTGGTAATCTCCACTAGTTTTACCCTATGCCCTGAAATACACACACATTTTAAAATGTGGCTTTAAGATACTACTCAGTACTTGAAGACATAATTAACTTGATCATTAGCGGCGAGAAAAGCTGAGAAACAATTTCTTCAATGAGGAGTTGGTTAGAGATCCTTATGTTTATTACTGATAATACATTTATGAACAGAAATGAGAAATTTTCTGCATCCTTCATGCTTGCTGTCCATTACAGAATTCCACAAACTGAAACAGCCATCTGAAACACCTCCAATTTTACTCTTTGGTGTCTATGTATACAACACTTTGTACTGCAGTATTTTCCATCACCGTTCATCAGTACAGATTGAAATATGCTGAATTTTTTCATAACAACAACAAAAAAATCACATAAACTCAATCAAATCCCCACAAATCAGTACATAAATGCATACATACTGCTACTTTAAAATGTTTA
This sequence comes from Callipepla californica brunnescens, assembly GCA_023055505.1. Classification (NCBI taxonomy): domain Eukaryota; kingdom Metazoa; phylum Chordata; class Aves; order Galliformes; family Odontophoridae; genus Callipepla; species Callipepla californica. The sequence continues at coordinate 12,337,180 of JALIRH010000010.1, forward strand.
TTAACAGTCTAAAGTAATCATTTACTTACAGCCTGAGTAGATAAGGGATGAGCTGCACGCTGCAGGGCCAGGTCTGCTGTGGAGACAGATAACAGGTAATTAAAAGCTGCAACATTTTTATATCCTAAAAGAAAACATTGCTGTCATAGATCAGGGCAACCTGGGGCAAAACTGGGAGCACAACAACAAGCCCTATGTTGATAGTCCCACTGACCATGATCTGAGGTAGGAAAAGAAGTCACAGTAGGAATTCCATTATTACTCTGTGATGGCTGGCCATTAATCAGAGACATCTGGGTTTGCACATGCTCACACAGTTTCTCACGTATCACAGACTGCTGACTGCAAGGCACATGAATTGGTCGAACCAGATGATGCTGTGCTGCACTAGGAAGCTCTTTCACAGTAGATGGTGTGGTAGATGAAGCAAGTTTCTTAGCTGCTATTGGCACTAAAGAAAACAACAGACAACTTCAGCTGAGCGTTTTGTTGTCTCATGGATCTACACACAAAGAAGAATTGACTCTCAAAATGCTGTTGGAGAAATAAAGCAAGCCCAAGGAAACCTGCTTACCAACTTCTTTTCGGACATGGGGAGCAGTAATGTATTTTTTCAGGCCTTTCTTTTTCAAAGAATTTGCTTTGGTTAGCAAAGGCTTGGAAGGATTTTTAACAGATGTTGTTTTCCCAGGTTGTTTCTGGATAGTCTCCTTTCCTATTGTTATTCAAAACAAAAGCTGGTCAACAAGACAGTCACCCAACAAAAACTAAAAACATATCTTAAATTCTCAACAGGTACAACCTGTAGCTTCCTTTTCTAGGATATTCTTCAACAAAGCTGCACAACGGTCAAGGTCATCATGAAGAGTATTAACCTGCACACAGAACACCTCAGTCAGAAAATGAACATCACTACCCCCTTTCAGTGAAACAGAGCCCTTTTAGAGGGAGCTGTTCCCCACTCTGTTACCTTAAAAACAACAATAAAAATTGCTCATAGGTAGAAATGTCTAGCCCCCAGTGTATCACTTTGCAATCACATGAAAATTTGCAAACATAATTTTTGCAAAAAAAAACCTTAAATTGCATTGCTGCACACATGTTAGATTCTATTTTTTGGTAACTACATGCGTGTTTGTTTGTTTTCATTATTTCCACTCACAGTTAAACTATTACCTACAGTATGTTTTAAGTTTGGAAATAACTGATTCAGCACTATGCATAAAATGCTTCTGTAGCATTGTTTTCCTACGACTTGCTTTTAATGTCACAAGGCCTAACTGATGTGCTTACACTTCTGGCAGTACAAACAGCATAGGTGAGTTCAGACAGTGTATTCACTGCCTTAAGAAGCTCAGAGTCAAACTTACTGCACACCAAGCCAACTTACAAGTATCTGCAATGTGCTGTATAAATGCTCTCAATGGCTTTGTAGGAGCTATTTCCACTCCAGATCCAGAAGTATCTAATTTAGAATGTATTTTCTTCCATTGTTGCAGGGTAGGTTTATGTTGGGTGTAAGGAAAAAGTCTTTCACACGCAGTGAGGCACTGGAGAAGCTTGCTTGGTGTTGTGGTTGACACCTCGAGGGTATCCAGGGATGGGTGAGGCTGGATCAGGTCCTGGGCAACCTGATGTAGCTGTGTTGTTCCTGTTCACTGCAGGGCAGTTGGAGCAGATATCCCTCAGAGGTCCCTTCCAGCTCTAAGGATTCTGTGCCCCTATCCCAGCTCCCATTCTCTCCAGACACCAGATGTGACTGCGTTAAGAAGCCAAGGAAAGTACCTGCTCATAAGAATCAGTGGAATAGAGACAGCATCCACCCTCCACATCACGATGACGCTCTTTTCTCAAGCCAGGCCTGAAAAAGAACCAAATCCACTGCTCACACTGCTTCCACAGCAAGCAAAGATTCAACAGATACCCTCCTCTTGCTGCAAGCGCCGATACCGCCATTGAAGCAATCAGCGCGCTAACAGCCCACGCTCCCAGGCAGTGATTGCACCCTTACTGTTTCCTCCCGTCGGTCGGCCCGGCCGCTCCTCCGGCACACAGCGCCTGTTAACGACAGAGAGCCGCGTCCGCATCCACCGCGCACAGCGGGCGGAGGCGGCGGGCCCGCGGCCTCCAGGCCGAGCCCGGAGACACGGACGGGCGCTCCGAGGCGGGCGGACCGCCATCCCACACACACCTTGCGAGGCCGCGCCGCGCCAGCCCTGCCCATAGCCATGGCCGTTGGGAGGGGGCGTGGCCAACGAGGGGTGTGGCCAATGAGGGGGCGTGGTTAGAGGGGGCGTGGTTAACCTGGCGGCTTTTCGCCGCGGGAAGGAGCGGATTGGTGGAGGAGGGCGGCAGAGGAGCCAATCAGAGGAGGGATGGGGATAAAGGCGCGGCATCCTGTCCTTGCTCCTCTCAGTGTGTTCGCGCCGCTTGGGGGTGCGTGGCGGTGCGTAGCGCGGCCCCGCTGCTCGCTCCCAGTGTCTGCTGCTCTAAGGAGCCCCGAGTGGGGTAGAGGCTCTTCCCTCGTAAAACACGCCGTAAAAAGAGCGTATGGTGTGCAGCTCGCCCTGAAGGAGCGGCTGTGCGAGGAGTGGGGCGCCCAGGTAAGCGGGCAGGTAGCAAAGCCTGCAGCTATTGCTCCTTTGCTCTTAGCTGCTGCAAAGCCTCCCTAGACACGTGAGGAAAGGGCTCCGAAAGATACGTGTTATTGAGCTGAAACGTTCTGTTCTGTTTTTCTCCCGGAGCACGAGCAATGGGAAGGCTGTCCTGAGCTGAGGGAATCAATGGCAGCGAGTGCTCTGTTGAGAAGAAGTATTTCGTTGCTCAAAGTGCTGTAAGAGGCAACCATCACAGTAACAACGTTGGGAGGATATGTCGATGTGCCTGAGGGTAGGGAGGCCCTTCAGTGGGATCTGGATAGGCTAGACAGTTGGGCTGAGGTCAATGGGATGAGGTTCAATAAGGCCAAGTGCCGGGTCCTGCACTTTGGCCACAATCACCCCATGCAATGCTATAGGCTTGGGGCAGAATGGCTTGAGGAGTGTATAGAAGAAAAGGACCTGGGGGTGTTGGTTGATGCTCGGCTCAATATGAGCCGGCAGTGTGCCCAGGTGGCCAAGAAGGCCAATGGCATCCTGGCCTGTATTAGGAATAGTGTGGCCAGCAGGAGCAGGGAGGTGATCATCCCCCTGTACTCAGCTCTGGTGCGGCCGCACCTTGAGTACTGTGTTCAGTTTTGGGCCCCTCACTACAAGAAAGACGTTGAGGCCCTGGAGCGTGTTCAGAGAAGGGCAACAAAACTGGTGAGGGGTCTGGAGCACAAGTCTTACGAGGAGCGGCTGAGGGAGCTGGGATTGTTTAGTTTGGGGAAAAGGAGGCTTAGAGGAGACCTCATTGCACTCTACCACTTCCTGAAGGGAGGCTGTGGTAAGGAGGGGGTCAGCCTCTTCTCCCAGGTAACTAATGACAGGACAAGAGGGAATGGCCACAAGTTGTGCCGGGGAAGATTTAGATTAGACTCGAGGAAAAATTTTTTCTCTGAGAGAGTGGTCAGGCACTGGAATGGCCTGCCTAGGGAGGTGGTTGAGGCACCGTCCCTAGCGCTGTTCAAGAAGCGTTTAGATGAGGTGCTGAGGGATTTGATTTAGTAGCTTGGTGGGTAGGGATGGTGGTGTGAGGATGGTTGGACTAGATGATCTTGTAGGTCCTTTCCAACCTAATGTATCTATGAATCTATGAATCTGATTGCAGTGCAGTTTTTCTACAACTGATTGTGCAGCCTTGCTCTTCACTGTATCTCTCTTTGCTCGTCAGTTTTGCTGAAGACTTGTTTGCTTTTAAATTCAAGATACGCTTGTAATTGCTCATGTTGAATGTTGGAGACAACAAGTAGCCCTCTTCTGTTGTTGTTGCTCCCTTGCTTTGTTTGTGTTCTGAAAAAAACTAACACCTTCTGTTTTTAGGTTGTGGGGAGGATGTATCAAAGCGGTGATAAAACGTGGTATTTATTTACCACAGCTTCGAGAAGTAATAGATTCATGCAAGCTGAAGAAAGCTGCCAATAGGAGGGGGAAAGTAGCAGGAAGATGGAAGATCTCAGTGAAGCAGGAAATAGTAATGTCCTAATGATCCCACTGAGAAGGATGGTGACTGCAGCAGTATGGAATCAAATCAGCAGTTGGTACAGAAAAGTCCATGTAATTTAAGCTAAAACAGAGAAGACACAGTGATGCTCCATGAGGGGATCGGGGGCATCCACTTTGGTTTTCACTCTGTACACTCCACTTCCAGTACCTTTCAGGTACTGGAAGTGGAGTGTGCAGAGCAGAAGACAAAAGCCAGAAGCTGCTGCTAGATCATGTTAGAATGCTACACAGCATGTTCTAGGCTGGGTGCATCTGATTGCAGTGCAGTTTTTCTACAACTGATTGTGCAGCCTCGCTCTTCACTGTATCTCTCTTTGCTCATTAGTTTTGCTGTTGGACTGTACATGCGCTTGTGAGATGACGGACATGAGGAAGTGCGCACAGACAGCAGCATTTCTAAGACAAGTTTTTGTACTTTATTTAAATTTGTGTAACTAGGAAGAAAACTCTGCTTGCGCTTTAGGTTGAGTCTGTAAGGATTCTGTTCCTTTCTCCTTTTCTGTCTCTAATACTGCAGTATGAATACTGTTGACATCGAGTAGGATGCTTTTGCTCAGTCTCCTGGAAGCTGTGCACCTGCAGAGTTGTTTTAATAACTCGTTGAGCAAAGATCATAGTGCACTGTGAGTGATTTTTTTATTTCAAGCCAGTTTCTATCCGTTTGAGTGTTGAACCATCACACAGTCCTGTGATGGGTAGCCCTGTGGGGTTTTCACCGTGGTCTTAGCTCCAATAAATAAGTCATCATGACTTCTGTTCAAGTCTACTTGGAATGGGATGGAAATGGCATGTTCTGATTGAGTTGGCTAACGGTTAGGCTGACCTTCCTGTTGAAATATGTGCAGCCGCTTTTTGTCGCGGGTCAGGCAGGTTGCGTGTTATTTTGAATGTGCTGAAATGTCTTTATGAAGACTTGTTTGCTTTTAAATTCAAGATACGCTGGTAATTGCTCATGTTGAATGTTGGAGACAACAAGTAGCCCTCTTCTGTTGTTGTTGCTCCCTTGCTTTGTTTGTGTTCTGAAAAAAACTAACACCTTCTGTTTTTAGGTTGTGGGGAGGATGTATCAAAGCGGTGATAAAACGTGGTATTTATTTACCACAGCTTCGAGAAGTAATAGATTCATGCAAGCTGAAGAAAGCTGCCAATAGGAGGGGGAAAGTAGCAGGAAGATGGAAGATCTCAGTGAAGCAGGAAATAGTAATGTCCTAATGATCCCACTGAGAAGGATGGTGACTGCAGCAGTATGGAATCAAATCAGCAGTTGGTACAGAAAAGTCCATGTAATTTAAGTTAAAACAGAGAAGACACAGTGATGCTCCATGAGGGGATCAGGGGCATCCACTTTGGTTTTCACTCCAGTACCTTTCAGGTACTGGAAGTGGAGTGTGCAGAGCGGAAGACAAAAGCCAGCAGCTGCTGCTAGATCATGTTAGAATGCTACACAGCATGTTCTAGGCTGGGTTTTTTGACCACGGGGCAGTTTACTCAGTTCCTGGCCTGTTATCCGCTGATGGATTACACCTGTCCCAAAGGGGGAAACGAATTCTAGCCCAGGAGCTAGCTGGACTAATTGAGAGAGCTTTAAACTAGCTGTGATGGGGGTAGGGGATATAACAGGGCTCCCCAGTGAAGAGCCCAGGGGGGCTGTGCTGGAACAAAGGGTGAGGCAAATGTCTCAGCTGAAGTGCATATACACCAACGCACGCAGCAGGGGCAATAAACAAGAAGAGCTTGAAACCATTGTAAGGCAGGCTAACTGTGACCTTGTTGCTATTACAGAAACATGGTGGGACCCCTCCCATGACTGGAGTACTGGGATGGATGGCTACAAGCTCTTCAGAAGGGACAGGCGGGGAAAAAAGGGTGGTGGCATAGCTCTCTATATCAAAGAGTGTCTTGATGTTGAAGAGTTTGAGGTTGGAAACGACCAAGTGGAGTGTCTGTGGGTAAGGATCAGGGGGATGGTCTGTAGGAGTGACATTGTGGTGGGGCTCTGTTATAGACCGCCTAGCCAAGATGAAGAGATAGATGAGGTGTTCTACAAGCAACTAGTAGATGTTGCACGATGGCCAGCACTAGTTCTCATGGGGGACTTCAACTTCCCTGATAGATGCTGGAAATATAATACCGCGCAGAGGAAGCAGTCCATGAGATTTCTGGGGTGTGTGGAAGATTGCTTCCTGACACAGCTGGTGCAAGAACCTAGCAGGGGAGGTGCCCTGCTAGACCTGCTCTTCACTAACAGTGAAGGACTAGCAGGAGATGTGAAGGTTGGGGATCGTCTTGGCCAGAGTGACCATGAAATGGTAGAGTTTGCTATTCTTGGTGACATCAAGAGGGTGACTAGCAAAACTGCTACCTTGGACTTGCGGAGGGCAGACTTTGACCTGTTCAGGACGCTTGTTGCAAGGGTCCCTTGGGACTCGCTCCTGAGGGGTAAAGGGGTCCAGGAAGCCTGGGTCCTCCTCAAGACGGAAATCTTAAAGGCACAGGTGCAGGCTGTCCCTGAGTACCGTAAGTCAAGCCGGAGGGGAAAAAGGCCAGTGTGGATGAACCGGGGTCTTTTGTTGAGACTCCGGGAGAAAAAGAGAGTCTATGCCCTCTGGAAGATGGGACAGGCTACTTGGGGAGACTACAGGGAACTTGCCAAGATTTGCAGGCAGGAAGTTAGAAATGCAAAAGCCCAGCTTGAACTTAGACTGGCTACTGCAGTAAAGGAGAACAAAAAATCCTTTTATAAATATATTAACAGTAAAAGAAGAACTAAGGAGAATTTCCCTCCTTTACTTGATGCGGCAGGGAATGTAACCACAGAGGATAAGGAAAAGGCTGAGGTTCTCAATGCCTTCTTCACGTCTGTCTTTAATAGACAGACCAGTTATCCTCAGGATACTTCTCGCCCTGACCTGGAAGTCTGGGACGAAGCGCATCATACACCCCCTGTGATCCCAGCAGAGACAGTCAGAGACCTGCTCCTCCATCTGAACTGCCACAAGTCCATGGGGCCAGATGGGATCCACCCAAGGGTGCTGAGGGAGCTGGCAGAGGTGATTGCCAAGCCGCTTTCTGCCATCTATCAGCATTCCTGGTCATCTGGAGAGGTCCCGCAAGATTGGAGGCTTGCCGATGTGACTCCCATCTACAAGAAAGGCCGTAAGGAAGATCCGGGGAACTGCAGGCCTGTCAGCCTGACCTCGGTATCAGGGAAAGTTATGGAGCAATTGATCTTGAGGGAGATCACACGGCACGTGCATGGCAATCAGGGGATCAGACCCAGCCAGCACGGGTTCACAAAGGGCAGGTCGTGCTTGTCCAACCTCATCTCCTTCTATGACTGGGTGACCAGACTGGTAGATGAGGGAAAGGCTGTTGATGTAGTCTACCTGGACTTCAGCAAAGCCTTTGACACGGTCTCCCACAGTATTCTCCTGCAGAAGCTGGCAGCCCATGGTGTGGACAGGTTCACTCTTCTCTGGGTTGAGAATTGGCTAGAGGGCCGTGCCCAGCGGGTAGTGGTTAATGGAGTCAAGTCCGGCTGGCGTCCTGTCACGAGTGGTGTCCCCCAAGGGTCAGTATTGGGGCCCGTCTTGTTTAATATCTTTATTGATGACCTGGATGAGGGGATTGAGTGTACCCTCAGTAAGTTTGCGGATGACACCAAGTTGGGAGGATGTGTCGATCTGCCTGAGGGTAGGGAGGCCCTTCAGCGGGATCTGGATAGGCTAGACAGTTGGGCTGAGGTCAATGGGATGAGGTTCAATAAGGCCAAGTGCCGGGTCCTGCACTTTGGCCACAATCACCCCATGCAATGCTATAGGCTTGGGGCAGAATGGCTTGAGGAGTGTATAGAGGAAAAGGACCTGGGGGTGTTGGTTGATGCTCGGCTCAATATGAGCCGGCAGTGTGCCCAGGTGGCCAAGAAGGCCAATGGCATCCTGGCCTGTATTAGGAATAGTGTGGCCAGCAGGAGCAGGGAGGTGATCATCCCCCTGTACTCAGCTCTGGTGCGGCCGCACCTTGAGTACTGTGTTCAGTTTTGGGCCCCTCACTACAAGAAAGACGTTGAGGCCCTGGAGCGTGTTCAGAGAAGGGCAACAAAACTGGTGAGGGGTCTGGAGCACAAGTCTTACGAGGAGCGGCTGAGGGAGCTGGGATTGTTTAGTTTGGGGAAAAGGAGGCTTAGAGGAGACCTCATTGCACTCTGCCACTTCCTGAAGGGAGGCTGTGGTAAGGAGGGGGTCAGCCTCTTCTCCCAGGTAACTAATGACAGGACAAGAGGGAATGGCCACAAGTTGTGCCGGGGAAGATTTAGATTAGACTCGAGGAAAAATTTTTTCTCTGAGAGAGTGGTCAGGCACTGGAATGGCCTGCCTAGGGAGGTGGTTGAGGCACCGTCCCTAGCGCTGTTCAAGAAGCGTTTAGATGAGGTGCTGAGGGATTTGATTTAGTAGCTTGGTGGGTAGGGATGGTGGTGTGAGGATGGTTGGACTAGATGATCTTGTAGGTCCTTTCCAACCTAATGTATCTATGAATCTATGAATCTGATTGCAGTGCAGTTTTTCTACAACTGATTGTGCAGCCTTGCTCTTCACTGTATCTCTCTTTGCTCGTCAGTTTTGCTGAAGACTTGTTTGCTTTTAAATTCAAGATACGCTGGTAATTGCTCATGTTGAATGTTGGAGACAACAAGTAGCCCTCTTCTGTTGTTGTTGCTCCCTTGCTTTGTTTGTGTTCTGAAAAAAACTAACACCTTCTGTTTTTAGGTTGTGGGGAGGATGTATCAAAGCGGTGATAAAACGTGGTATTTATTTACCACAGCTTCGAGAAGTAATAGATTCATGCAAGCTGAAGAAAGCTGCCAATAGGAGGGGGAAAGTAGCAGGAAGATGGAAGATCTCAGTGAAGCAGGAAATAGTAATGTCCTAATGATCCCACTGAGAAGGATGGTGACTGCAGCAGTATGGAATCAAATCAGCAGTTGGTACAGAAAAGTCCATGTAATTGAAGTTAAAACAGAGAAGACACAGTGATGCTCCATGAGGGGATCAGGGGCATCCACTTTGGTTTTCACTCTGTACAGAGCGGAAGACAAAAGCCAGCAGCTGCTGCTAGATCATGTTAGAATGCTACACAGCATGTTCTAGGCTGGGTTTTTTGACCACGGGGCAGTTTACTCAGTTCCTGGCCTGTTATCCGCTGATGGATTACACCTGTCCCAAAGGGGGAAACGAATTCTAGCCCAGGAGCTAGCTGGACTAATTGAGAGAGCTTTAAACTAGCTGTGATGGGGGTAGGGGATATAACAGGGCTCCCCAGTGAAGAGCCCAGGGGGGCTGTGCTGGAACAAAGGGTGAGGCAAATGTCTCAGCTGAAGTGCATATACACCAACGCACGCAGCAGGGGCAATAAGCAAGAAGAGCCTGAAACCATTGTAAGGCAGGCTAACTGTGACCTTGTTGCTATTACAGAAACATGGTGGGACCCCTCCCATGACTGGAGTACTGGGATGGATGGCTACAAGCTCTTCAGAAGGGACAGGCGGGGAAAAAAGGGTGGTGGCATAGCTCTGTATATCAAAGAGTGTCTTGATGTTGAAGAGTTTGAGGTTGGAAACGACCAAGTGGAGTGTCTGTGGGTAAGGATCAGGGGGATGGTCTGTAGGAGTGACATTGTGGTGGGGCTCTGTTATAGACCGCCTAGCCAAGATGAAGAGATAGATGAGGTGTTCTACAAGCAACTAGTAGATGTTGCACGATGGCCAGCACTAGTTCTCATGGGGGACTTCAACTTCCCTGATAGATGCTGGAAATATAATACCGCGCAGAGGAAGCAGTCCATGAGATTTCTGGGTTGTGTGGAAGATTGCTTCCTGACACAGCTGGTGCAAGAACCTAGCAGGGGAGGTGCCCTGCTAGACCTGCTCTTCACTAACAGTGAAGGACTAGCAGGGGATGTGAAGGTTGGGGATCGTCTTGGCCAGAGTGACCATGAAATGGTAGAGTTTGCTATTCTTGGTGACATCAAGAGGGTGACTAGCAAAACTGCTACCTTGGACTTGCGGAGGGCAGACTTTGACCTGTTCAGGACGCTTGTTGCAAGGGTCCCTTGGGACTCGCTCCTGAGGGGTAAAGGGGTCCAGGAAGCCTGGGTCCTCCTCAAGACGGAAATCTTAAAGGCACAGGTGCAGGCTGTCCCTGAGTACCGTAAGTCAAGCCGGAGGGGAAAAAGGCCAGTGTGGATGAACCGGGGTCTTTTGTTGAGACTCCGGGAGAAAAAGAGAGTCTATGCCCTCTGGAAGATGGGACAGGCTACTTGGGGAGACTACAGGGAACTTGCCAAGATTTGCAGGCAGGAAGTTAGAAATGCAAAAGCCCAGCTTGAACTTAGACTGGCTACTGCAGTAAAGGAGAACAAAAAATCCTTTTATAAATATATTAACAGTAAAAGAGGAACTAAGGAGAATTTCCCTCCTTTACTTGATGCGGCAGGGAATGTAACCACAGAGGATAAGGAAAAGGCTGAGGTTCTCAATGCCTTCTTCACGTCTGTCTTTAATAGACAGACCAGTTATCCTCAGGATACTTCTCGCCCTGACCTGGAAGTCTGGGACGAAGCGCATCATACACCCCCTGTGATCCCAGCAGAGACAGTCAGAGACCTGCTCCTCCATCTGAACTGCCACAAGTCCATGGGGCCAGATGGGATCCACCCAAGGGTGCTGAGGGAGCTGGCAGAGGTGATTGCCAAGCCGCTTTCTGCCATCTATCAGCATTCCTGGTCATCTGGAGAGGTCCCGCAAGATTGGAGGCTTGCCGATGTGACTCCCATCTACAAGAAAGGCCGTAAGGAAGATCCGGGGAACTGCAGGCCTGTCAGCCTGACCTCGGTATCAGGGAAAGTTATGGAGCAATTGATCTTGAGGGAGATCACACGGCACGTGCATGGCAATCAGGGGATCAGACCCAGCCAGCACGGGTTCACAAAGGGCAGGTCGTGCTTGTCCAACCTCATCTCCTTCTATGACTGGGTGACCAGACTGGTAGATGAGGGAAAGGCTGTTGATGTAGTCTACCTGGACTTCAGCAAAGCCTTTGACACGGTCTCCCACAGTATTCTCCTGCAGAAGCTGGCAGCCCATGGTGTGGACAGGTTCACTCTTCTCTGGGTTGAGAATTGGCTAGAGGGCCGTGCCCAGCGGGTAGTGGTTAATGGAGTCAAGTCCGGCTGGCGTCCTGTCACGAGTGGTGTCCCCCAAGGGTCAGTATTGGGGCCCGTCTTGTTTAATATCTTTATTGATGACCTGGATGAGGGGATTGAGTGTACCCTCAGTAAGTTTGCGGATGACACCAAGTTGGGAGGATGTGTCGATCTGCCTGAGGGTAGGGAGGCCCTTCAGCGGGATCTGGATAGGCTAGACAGTTGGGCTGAGGTCAATGGGATGAGGTTCAATAAGGCCAAGTGCCGGGTCCTGCACTTTGGCCACAATCACCCCATGCAATGCTATAGGCTTGGGGCAGAATGGCTTGAGGAGTGTATAGAGGAAAAGGACCTGGGGGTGTTGGTTGATGCTCGGCTCAATATGAGCCGGCAGTGTGCCCAGGTGGCCAAGAAGGCCAATGGCATCCTGGCCTGTATTAGGAATAGTGTGGCCAGCAGGAGCAGGGAGGTGATCATCCCCCTGTACTCAGCTCTGGTGCGGCCGCACCTTGAGTACTGTGTTCAGTTTTGGGCCCCTCACTACAAGAAAGACGTTGAGGCCCTGGAGCGTGTTCAGAGAAGGGCAACAAAACTGGTGAGGGGTCTGGAGCACAAGTCTTACGAGGAGCGGCTGAGGGAGCTGGGATTGTTTAGTTTGGGGAAAAGGAGGCTTAGAGGAGACCTCATTGCACTCTGCCACTTCCTGAAGGGAGGCTGTGGTAAGGAGGGGGTCAGCCTCTTCTCCCAGGTAACTAATGACAGGACAAGAGGGAATGGCCACAAGTTGTGCCGGGGAAGATTTAGATTAGACTCGAGGAAAAATTTTTTCTCTGAGAGAGTGGTCAGGCACTGGAATGGCCTGCCTAGGGAGGTGGTTGAGGCACCGTCCCTAGCGCTGTTCAAGAAGCGTTTAGATGAGGTGCTGAGGGATTTGATTTAGTAGCTTGGTGGGTAGGGATGGTGGTGTGAGGATGGTTGGACTAGATGATCTTGTAGGTCCTTTCCAACCTAATGTATCTATGAATCTATGAATCTGATTGCAGTGCAGTTTTTCTACAACTGATTGTGCAGCCTTGCTCTTCACTGTATCTCTCTTTGCTCGTCAGTTTTGCTGAAGACTTGTTTGCTTTTAAATTCAAGATACGCTGGTAATTGCTCATGTTGAATGTTGGAGACAACAAGTAGCCCTCTTCTGTTGTTGTTGCTCCCTTGCTTTGTTTGTGTTCTGAAAAAAACTAACACCTTCTGTTTTTAGGTTGTGGGGAGGATGTATCAAAGCGGTGATAAAACGTGGTATTTATTTACCACAGCTTCGAGAAGTAATAGATTCATGCAAGCTGAAGAAAGCTGCCAATAGGAGGGGGAAAGTAGCAGGAAGATGGAAGATCTCAGTGAAGCAGGAAATAGTAATGTCCTAATGATCCCACTGAGAAGGATGGTGACTGCAGCAGTATGGAATCAAATCAGCAGTTGGTACAGAAAAGTCCATGTAATTGAAGTTAAAACAGAGAAGACACAGTGATGCTCCATGAGGGGATCGGGGGCATCCACTTTGGTTTTCACTCTGTACAGAGCGGAAGACAAAAGCCAGCAGCTGCTGCTAGATCATGTTAGAATGCTACACAGCATGTTCTAGGCTGGGTTTTTTGACCACGGGGCAGTTTACTCAGTTCCTGGCCTGTTATCCGCTGATGGATTACACCTGTCCCAAAGGGGGAAACGAATTCTAGCCCAGGAGCTAGCTGGACTAATTGAGAGAGCTTTAAACTAGCTGTGATGGGGGTAGGGGATATAACAGGGCTCCCCAGTGAAGAGCCCAGGGGGGCTGTGCTGGAACAAAGGGTGAGGCAAATGTCTCAGCTGAAGTGCATATACACCAACGCACGCAGCAGGGGCAATAAGCAAGAAGAGCCTGAAACCATTGTAAGGCAGGCTAACTGTGACCTTGTTGCTATTACAGAAACATGGTGGGACCCCTCCCATGACTGGAGTACTGGGATGGATGGCTACAAGCTCTTCAGAAGGGACAGGCGGGGAAAAAAGGGTGGTGGCATAGCTCTGTATATCAAAGAGTGTCTTGATGTTGAAGAGTTTGAGGTTGGAAACGACCAAGTGGAGTGTCTGTGGGTAAGGATCAGGGGGATGGTCTGTAGGAGTGACATTGTGGTGGGGCTCTGTTATAGACCGCCTAGCCAAGATGAAGAGATAGATGAGGTGTTCTACAAGCAACTAGTAGATGTTGCACGATGGCCAGCACTAGTTCTCATGGGGGACTTCAACTTCCCTGATATATGCTGGAAATATAATACCGCGCAGAGGAAGCAGTCCATGAGATTTCTGGGTTGTGTGGAAGATTGCTTCCTGACACAGCTGGTGCAAGAACCTAGCAGGGGAGGTGCCCTGCTAGACCTGCTCTTCACTAACAGTGAAGGACTAGCAGGGGATGTGAAGGTTGGGGATCGTCTTGGCCAGAGTGACCATGAAATGGTAGAGTTTGCTATTCTTGGTGACATCAAGAGGGTGACTAGCAAAACTGCTACCTTGGACTTGCGGAGGGCAGACTTTGACCTGTTCAGGACGCTTGTTGCAAGGGTCCCTTGGGACTCGCTCCTGAGGGGTAAAGGGGTCCAGGAAGCCTGGGTCCTCCTCAAGACGGAAATCTTAAAGGCACAGGTGCAGGCTGTCCCTGAGTACCGTAAGTCAAGCCGGAGGGGAAAAAGGCCAGTGTGGATGAACCGGGGTCTTTTGTTGAGACTCCGGGAGAAAAAGAGAGTCTATGCCCTCTGGAAGATGGGACAGGCTACTTGGGGAGACTACAGGGAACTTGCCAAGATTTGCAGGCAGGAAGTTAGAAATGCAAAAGCCCAGCTTGAACTTAGACTGGCTACTGCAGTAAAGGAGAACAAAAAATCCTTTTATAAATATATTAACAGTAAAAGAGGAACTAAGGAGAATTTCCCTCCTTTACTTGATGCGGCAGGGAATGTAACCACAGAGGATAAGGAAAAGGCTGAGGTTCTCAATGCCTTCTTCACGTCTGTCTTTAATAGACAGACCAGTTATCCTCAGGATACTTCTCGCCCTGACCTGGAAGTCTGGGACGAAGCGCATCATACACCCCCTGTGATCCCAGCAGAGACAGTCAGAGACCTGCTCCTCCATCTGAACTGCCACAAGTCCATGGGGCCAGATGGGATCCACCCAAGGGTGCTGAGGGAGCTGGCAGAGGTGATTGCCAAGCCGCTTTCTGCCATCTATCAGCATTCCTGGTCATCTGGAGAGGTCCCGCAAGATTGGAGGCTTGCCGATGTGACTCCCATCTACAAGAAAGGCCGTAAGGAAGATCCGGGGAACTGCAGGCCTGTCAGCCTGACCTCGGTATCAGGGAAAGTTATGGAGCAATTGATCTTGAGGGAGATCACACGGCACGTGCATGGCAATCAGGGGATCAGACCCAGCCAGCACGGGTTCACAAAGGGCAGGTCGTGCTTGTCCAACCTCATCTCCTTCTATGACTGGGTGACCAGACTGGTAGATGAGGGAAAGGCTGTTGATGTAGTCTACCTGGACTTCAGCAAAGCCTTTGACACGGTCTCCCACAGTATTCTCCTGCAGAAGCTGGCAGCCCATGGTGTGGACAGGTTCACTCTTCTCTGGGTTGAGAATTGGCTAGAGGGCCGTGCCCAGCGGGTAGTGGTTAATGGAGTCAAGTCCGGCTGGCGTCCTGTCACGAGTGGTGTCCCCCAAGGGTCAGTATTGGGGCCCGTCTTGTTTAATATCTTTATTGATGACCTGGATGAGGGGATTGAGTGTACCCTCAGTAAGTTTGCGGATGACACCAAGTTGGGAGGATGTGTCGATCTGCCTGAGGGTAGGGAGGCCCTTCAGCGGGATCTGGATAGGCTAGACAGTTGGGCTGAGGTCAATGGGATGAGGTTCAATAAGGCCAAGTGCCGGGTCCTGCACTTTGGCCACAATCACCCCATGCAATGCTATAGGCTTGGGGCAGAATGGCTTGAGGAGTGTATAGAGGAAAAGGACCTGGGGGTGTTGGTTGATGCTCGGCTCAATATGAGCCGGCAGTGTGCCCAGGTGGCCAAGAAGGCCAATGGCATCCTGGTCTGTATTAGGAATAGTGTGGCCAGCAGGAGCAGGGAGGTGATCATCCCCCTGTACTCAGCTCTGGTGCGGCCGCACCTTGAGTACTGTGTTCAGTTTTGGGCCCCTCACTACAAGAAAGACGTTGAGGCCCTGGAGCGTGTTCAGAGAAGGGCAACAAAACTGGTGAGGGGTCTGGAGCACAAGTCTTACGAGGAGCGGCTGAGGGAGCTGGGATTGTTTAGTTTGGGGAAAAGGAGGCTTAGAGGAGACCTCATTGCACTCTGCCACTTCCTGAAGGGAGGCTGTGGTAAGGAGGGGGTCAGCCTCTTCTCCCAGGTAACTAATGACAGGACAAGAGGGAATGGCCACAAGTTGTGCCGGGGAAGATTTAGATTAGACTCGAGGAAAAATTTTTTCTCTGAGAGAGTGGTCAGGCACTGGAATGGCCTGCCTAGGGAGGTGGTTGAGGCACCGTCCCTAGCGCTGTTCAAGAAGCGTTTAGATGAGGTGCTGAGGGATTTGATTTAGTAGCTTGGTGGGTAGGGATGGTGGTGTGAGGATGGTTGGACTAGATGATCTTGTAGGTCCTTTCCAACCTAATGTATCTATGAATCTATGAATCTGATTGCAGTGCAGTTTTTCTACAACTGATTGTGCAGCCTTGCTCTTCACTGTATCTCTCTTTGCTCGTCAGTTTTGCTGAAGACTTGTTTGCTTTTAAATTCAAGATACGCTTGTAATTGCTCATGTTGAATGTTGGAGACAACAAGTAGCCCTCTTCTGTTGTTGTTGCTCCCTTGCTTTGTTTGTGTTCTGAAAAAAACTAACACCTTCTGTTTTTAGGTTGTGGGGAGGATGTATCAAAGCGGTGATAAAACGTGGTATTTATTTACCACAGCTTCGAGAAGTAATAGATTCATGCAAGCTGAAGAAAGCTGCCAATAGGAGGGGGAAAGTAGCAGGAAGATGGAAGATCTCAGTGAAGCAGGTAATAGTAATGTCCTAATGATCCCACTGAGAAGGATGGTGACTGCAGCAGTATGGAATCAAATCAGCAGTTGGTACAGAAAAGTCCATGTAATTTAAGCTAAAACAGAGAAGACACAGTGATGCTCCATGAGGGGATCGGGGGCATCCACTTTGGTTTTCACTCTGTACACTCCACTTCCAGTACCTTTCAGGTACTGGAAGTGGAGTGTGCAGAGCAGAAGACAAAAGCCAGAAGCTGCTGCTAGATCATGTTAGAATGCTACACAGCATGTTCTAGGCTGGGTGCATCTGATTGCAGTGCAGTTTTTCTACAACTGATTGTGCAGCCTCGCTCTTCACTGTATCTCTCTTTGCTCATTAGTTTTGCTGTTGGACTGTACATGCGCTTGTGAGATGAGGGACATGAGGAAGTGCGCACAGACAGCAGCATTTCTAAGACAAGTTTTTGTACTTTATTTAAATTTGTGTAACTAGGAAGAAAACTCTGCTTGCGCTTTAGGTTGAGTCTGTAAGGATTCTGTTCCTTTCTCCTTTTCTGTCTCTAATACTGCAGTATGAATACTGTTGACATCGAGTAGGATGCTTTTGCTCAGTCTCCTGGAAGCTGTGCACCTGCAGAGTTGTTTTAATAACTCGTTAAGCAAAGATCATAGTGCACTGTGAGTGATTTTTTTATTTCAAGCCAGTTTCTATCCGTTTGAGTGTTGAACCATCACACAGTCCTGTGATGGGTAGCTGTATGGGAACTGTGGAATCACGGCCTGAACCACTGATTGACCACCTGAGGCAAGCCCTGAGTCAGCTGCAGGGGCACAACTGAGTGTGATTGGAAGGGGTGGAGTTTGACTCCACCTCTCCCAAGACCCCATTTAAGGGCTGACCACCAGCGGGGAAGGATCTCTTGTTGGAGATCCCTCCCTGGTGGAGTTATCGGCGAGCCTCAACCATCAGCAAGGTGAGCCAATCTCTTTTGCTATTATTTTGTATAACATCTACTTAAATCCTACCAAAAATATACCATCCTTTCGCACTAACTTCCTTGAAGTGCTTTCCCTGGGGTTATTTGCCCTACAATTGGCGAGCCAGGCAGGCTTAAAACGATATATATATATATATACTTAGACAATAACAAACCATGTCTTTCATTTGGAACCTTTTCAAATGGGGCAAGGGGGAGAATGTTACTCCCTTAGACCAAACAATTCCCGGCCAAATTCCAGGATTTATAGGGTCACCCTATTATGGTCTTGCTACTGTTATTGAAAAATGGGGACCCCTGCGGGTTACAGGCAGTGCTTCTCCTTCTCCAGCCCGGCTGACGGATTATTTTCAAGGCCTAGATAAGGATATACTTGTTACAAAAGAACGTCGGCTAGCCGCTTCTGCAGTGGCCTGGCCTCTAATAATGGCTTTACATAAATTAGATGTAACAAATACAAACATAGAAACTGAAAATCAGTTGTTAAGAGAGCGAATTGAGAAATTAGAACAACAGTTGGGCACATTAGTAACAAAAAAGCCTGGACTAGATGTGCCAGCAAGACAAATACGTACCATATCAGTAGAAGATACCCAGGTCCCTGAAGTAGCGGACCTGGATGTTTCAGAAGCCAAGATCTCTAAATCGGATCTCGAAGCTCCATCTATGGAAGATCCGTTTGAGATCCGACCAATCATAACTCAAAAAACAAAAAAAGTCCAAGATAGACCAGCGGGGGTGCCTCCTGACCAATGGCCCCCTGCTGAAACATGCTTGCATGTGACAGCTCGCCCGTATACGTCAAATGAGTTGATGGACCTAGTACAACGGTTCCATCAAAAACCAAGAGAGAGCATACCATCATGGCTCCTGAGGTTATGGGATGCAGGAGCTGAAAGTGTGTTAGTCAGTGGGACAGAGATGTCAAAATTAGCGTCTATAACTATACACCCAGCCCTGAGGCAAAGATTATATGCTGCCATCCATTACGCTAATGAAAATCATTCTATTATAGATTGGTTGATGGCAGCATGCCGCCTAACATGGCCTAACAAATCTGATATTCCACTTAATACCGGTTTATGGTCCTCTATGGAGGACCTCCAAACATACATCCGGGAACTGGGTATGAGAGAGGCCATGTATTCGGAAAATTTCGAAAGCCCTGATACAGAAAAATTTACGGCAGGTATGCGAGACCTAATATTACAGCAAGCCCCCTCTCACCTTTATGGGACTTTGGTCTCCATACTAAACCCCTTAGTGGCTTCGGAGGCTATCATTCAACAGGCAGCCCAGTTGGTGGCAGACCTTGGGGAAACGGAGCGCTTAAGAACTAGGCGCAATATCCGCATGATAGAAGAAGCTGAGGCATTCCCCATTAAAACTAGGAAGCCTGTCCCACGGATACCCCGATCGGGCCCCATACGGGTATCCCGGAAGACTATGTTTAATGATCTTATACGGGCCGGGGTTGCCTTTGCTAAAATCGATGGGCAACCCAACCATGTGTTGCTACAGCTTTGGAAACAACTAAGAAATGATCAGAAATTTCAGAGTACTCCCAGAAAATCGGGAGTACGGATAATACAGGCAGCACCAACAACAACTTGGAATTTGGCTGACTTCATAGTCCCAAATAGAAGGAAGAAACCTCCACAAGTGTCACGAGCTACAGTGCCGGAACCACCTGTGGTAAAAGACTTAGACCTAGCGAACTTCATGGAGTGACGAAGAACTTTGGTCCCTTTAGGGCCTCCAGATGTGACCGGAGGCCCTATGTAGAATTAGAGATATATTGGACAGATAAAAATATTCAAAAGGTGATGGCTTTAGTAGACACTGGTGCGGAAACATCAATTATATATGGAGACCCAACAAAATTTAAGGGCAATAGAGTGATGATTGGTGGGTTTGGGGGACAGACCATTCCGGTCACCCAAACATGGCTGAAATTGGGGGTTGGGCGTCTTCCACCCCGGGAGTATAAAGTGTCAATTGCCCCAATTCCAGAATACATCTTGGGCATAGACATTTTATGGGGTCTGGCTCTCCAGACAACTGTGGGAGAGTTCAGACTTCGACAGAGGTACATTAGTGTCCGGGCAATACAGACAGTATTGAGGGGCCATGCGAAACATGAGCCAATTTGTTTGCCGAAACCACGCCGGATTACTAATGTAAGACAGTATAGACTCCCGGGGGGGCAGGAAGAAATATCAAAAACGGTGCAGGAACTAGAAAAAGTAGGTATTATAAGACCTGCACATAGTCCATATAATTCCCCCATATGGCCTGTGCGGAAGTCGGATGGAACATGGAGAATGACAGTAGATTATAGGGAATTAAATAAGGTCACACCGCCCATCCATGCGGCCGAACCCAATATTGCTTCCCTAATGGACACACTTAGTAGAGAAATCAAGACCTACCATTGTGTCCTGGATTTGGCAAATGCATTTTTTAGTATTCCGATTGCCAAAGAATCGCAAGATCAATTTGCATTTACATGGGGAGGCAGGCAGTGGACCTTTCAGGTCCTGCCACAGGGGTACGTGCATTCACCAACATACTGTCATAACTTGGTGGCGCGTGACCTAGCTAATTGGAGGAAACCTAATAATAACGTCAACCTATATCACTACATTGATGATCTCCTGTTAACATCCGACTCACTGGAAGCAGTAGGAGAGGCGGCAGATTCATTAATTGCCTACCTAGGTGAAAGAGGATGGGCTATCAATCCTCAGAAGGTGCAAGGTCCAGGCCTGTCTGTAAAATTTCTGGGGGTAGTCTGGTCAGGAAAGACCAAAGTGCTACCTAGTGCCATCATAGATAAGGCTCAGGCATTTCCAGTCCCTACAACAGCAAAGCAGCTGCAGGAATTTTTAGGTATATTGGGATACTGGCGTTCCTTTATACCTCATTTGGCGCAGCTGCTGAGACCTTTGTATAGACTCACAAAAAAGGGCCAATCATGGAATTGGGGGAGAACAGAACAGGATGCTTTCCAGCAAGCAAAACAGGCGGTGAAACAAGCCCAGGCATTGGGTATATTCGATCCTACCCTCCCAGCTGAATTAGATGTTCATGTTACTCAGGATGGCTTTGGCTGGGGCCTGTGGCAACGTCAGAGTTCTGTTCGGACTCCCATTGGATTTTGGTCTCAGGTCTGGCATGGAGCAGAAGAAAGATATAGTATGATTGAAAAACAGCTATTGGCTGCCTATACTGCATTGCAAGCGGTAGAGCCAATAACCCAGACGGCTGAAGTCGTAGTTAAGACCACTCTTCCAATTCAGGGGTGGGTAAGAGATCTGACCCACCTTCCTAAGACAGGGGTGGCCCAAGCACAGACAGTGGCACGATGGGTCGCCTATCTCAGCCAGAGGAGTAGTCTGTCTTCCTCACCATTGAAAGAAGAACTCCAAAAGATTCTAGGCCCAGTGACGTATCACAGTGATGCCCCAAAACAAGCCTTGGTTGCTCCGCCAGAGAAGAGTCCCGTCCAGGAAGGAAAATATCCTATTCCTGAAGATGCCTGGTACACGGATGGGTCCAGCAAGGGCAACCCAAGTAAGTGGAGAGCAGTAGCATACCATCCTGCCACAGACACAATATGGTTTGACGAGGGGGATGGTCAAAGCAGCCAGTGGGCAGAGCTGCGGGCCGTGTGGATGGTTATAACCAAAGAACCTGGTGACGGTATCCTGAATATCTGCACAGATAGTTGGGCTGTGTACAGGGGGCTCACTCTTTGGATCGCACAGTGGGCTACCCAGGACTGGACTATCCACTCCCGACCGATCTGGGGCAAAGATATGTGGTTAGACATATGGAATACAGTTAAACACAGAACTGTACGTGTCTACCATGTTTCTGGTCACCGACCCCTACAGTCACCAGGAAATGATGAAGCCGACACGCTGGCCCGAGTTAGATGGGTTGAGAACTCACCATCTGAGAACATTGCCTACTGGTTACATCGAAAGTTGCGGCATGCTGGACAGAAGACCATGTGGGCAGCTGCCAAAGCATGGGGACTGCCCGTACAATTATCGGACGTAGCTCAAGCATGCAGAGACTGTGATGCCTGCTCCAGAATGAGACCGAGGTCGTTGCCTGAAACTACAGCCCATCTTGCTAGAGGACACAATCCTCTACAGCGATGGCAGGTTGATTATATTGGGCCCCTCCCTCGGTCTGAGGGGGCGAGATATGCCCTAACCTGTGTTGACACCGCGAGTGGGCTAATGCAGGCCTATCCAGTACCAAAAGCCAACCAGGCATATACTATCAAGGCGCTCACAAGATTGATGGCTGCCTATGGGACACCACAAGTCATTGAGAGCGACCAAGGGACTCATTTCACGGGTGCAATGATACAACGCTGGGCAGAAGAGAACAATATTGAGTGGCGATTCCACCTGCCATACAATCCAACAGGGGCAGGCCTTATTGAGCGTTATAATGGCATTCTCAAGGCCGCCCTGAAGACAGACTCTCAGTCTCTACAGGGGTGGACGAAGAGACTCCACGAAACTCTTCGAGATCTGAATGAAAGACCTAGAGATGGCAGACCCAGTGCCTTGAAAATGTTGCAAACGACATGGGCCTCCCCACTTAGGATCCAAATTACAGGTACAGATAAGGAGGTAAGACCTCAGACTGGCTGTGAGAACAATCTTCTGCTCCCTGCCCCTGAGAACCTAAAACCAGGCACCAATAAAATAAGATGGTCTTGGAAGGTGCAGGTAGGACCACGATGGTGTGGCCTACTTGCACCTTGGGGGAGATTGTTGGAGGTGGGAGGTTCGGTAGTCCCTCCAGTGATTGGTACATGGCCTACTGATATTGTGGTCAACACTCCAGTCTTTATTCCTAAAGGAACCCCTACCATGTCCCTGTGGCAGATCAGGACACCCCCTCTAGTGCCTGATCTAATTGTGCAGCCACAGACATCGGGGCGAAAAGTTTGGTACAGGCGGCCAGGGCATGCCCCTGTACAAGCTGAAGTGTTGACCCAAGACAGGAATACGGCCTGTATCTTACCCTGGAGAGCGGACCTCCCCCTCTTGGTACCTTTGAAACATCTATATTATTCCCCGTGAGTCTGTGAGTCACCGGAGGGAACCAAATGATGCTGCTGAGTTCCAGAGTTGCTATAAGATCATGTGCAACATCCGGTGATGGTCTACCTGGGACTGATGGAGAGTAGGACGGACCTGCACAACATGACTGCGTGCTTCCAGTAGACAACACCGAGCACTGGCCCAAGGAAGAACACGAGCCATATGATGATCATCACTCATCCCAGATTACATCGATACACATCGCGACGGGTTATTATGTAAAACGTCGCGATATATTGGGTCTCTGTATTAAGGAGGGCTCAACCTATAATTACTTAATCAGTGGTTCATGTCGTGAAGGGGTGGAGTGTATGGGAACTGTGGAATCACGGCCTGAACCACTGATTGACCACCTGAGGCAAGCCCTGAGTCAGCTGCAGGGGCACAACTGAGTGTGATTGGAAGGGGTGGAGTTTGACTCCACCTCTCCCAAGACCCCATTTAAGGGCTGACCACCAGCGGGGAAGGATCTCTTGTTGGAGATCCCTCCCTGGTGGAGTTATCGGCGAGTCTCAACCATCAGCAAGGTGAGCCAATCTCTTTTGCTATTATTTTGTATAACATCTACTTAAATCCTACCAAAAATATACCATCCTTTCGCACTAACTTCCTTGAAGTGCTTTCCCTGGGGTTATTTGCCCTACAGTAGCCCTGTGGGGTTTTCACCGTGGTCTTAGCTCCAATAAATAAGTCATCATGACTTCTGTTCAAGTCTACTTGGAATGGGATGGAAATGGCATGTTCTGATTGAGTTGGCTAACGGTTAGGCTGACCTTCCTGTTGAAATATGTGCAGCCGTTTTTTGTCGCGGGTCAGGCAGGTTGCGTGTTATTTTGAATGTGCTGAAATGTCTTTATGAAGACTTGTTTGCTTTTAAATTCAAGATACGCTGGTAATTGCTCATGTTGAATGTTGGAGACAACAAGTAGCCCTCTTCTGTTGTTGTTGCTCCCTTGCTTTGTTTGTGTTCTGAAAAAAACTAACACCTTCTGTTTTTAGGTTGTGGGGAGGATGTATCAAAGCGGTGATAAAACGTGGTATTTATTTACCACAGCTTCGAGAAGTAATAGATTCATGCAAGCTGAAGAAAGCTGCCAATAGGAGGGGGAAAGTAGCAGGAAGATGGAAGATCTCAGTGAAGCAGGAAATAGTAATGTCCTAATGATCCCACTGAGAAGGATGGTGACTGCAGCAGTATGGAATCAAATCAGCAGTTGGTACAGAAAAGTCCATGTAATTGAAGTTAAAACAGAGAAGACACAGTGATGCTCCATGAGGGGATCGGGGGCATCCACTTTGGTTTTCACTCTGTACAGAGCGGAAGACAAAAGCCAGCAGCTGCTGCTAGATCATGTTAGAATGCTACACAGCATGTTCTAGGCTGGGTTTTTTGACCACGGGGCAGTTTACTCAGTTCCTGGCCTGTTATCCGCTGATGGATTACACCTGTCCCAAAGGGGGAAACGAATTCTAGCCCAGGAGCTAGCTGGACTAATTGAGAGAGCTTTAAACTAGCTGTGATGGGGGTAGGGGATATAACAGGGCTCCCCAGTGAAGAGCCCAGGGGGGCTGTGCTGGAACAAAGGGTGAGGCAAATGTCTCAGCTGAAGTGCATATACACCAACGCACGCAGCAGGGGCAATAAACAAGAAGAGCTTGAAACCATTGTAAGGCAGGCTAACTGTGACCTTGTTGCTATTACAGAAACATGGTGGGACCCCTCCCATGACTGGAGTACTGGGATGGATGGCTACAAGAAGGTCTTCAGAAGGGACAGGCGGGGAAAAAAGGGTGGTGGCATAGCTCTCTATATCAAAGAGTGTCTTGATGTTGAAGAGTTTGAGGTTGGAAACGACCAAGTGGAGTGTCTGTGGGTAAGGATCAGGGGGATGGTCTGTAGGAGTGACATTGTGGTGGGGCTCTGTTATAGACCGCCTAGCCAAGATGAAGAGATAGATGAGGTGTTCTACAAGCAACTAGTAGATGTTGCACGATGGCCAGCACTAGTTCTCATGGGGGACTTCAACTTCCCTGATAGATGCTGGAAATATAATACCGCGCAGAGGAAGCAGTCCATGAGATTTCTGGGGTGTGTGGAAGATTGCTTCCTGACACAGCTGGTGCAAGAACCTAGCAGGGGAGGTGCCCTGCTAGACCTGCTCTTCACTAACAGTGAAGGACTAGCAGGAGATGTGAAGGTTGGGGATCATCTTGGCCAGAGTGACCATGAAATGGTAGAGTTTGCTATTCTTGGTGACATCAAGAGGGTGACTAGCAAAACTGCTACCTTGGACTTGCGGAGGGCAGACTTTGACCTGTTCAGGACGCTTGTTGCAAGGGTCCCTTGGGACTCGCTCCTGAGGGGTAAAGGGGTCCAGGAAGCCTGGGTCCTCCTCAAGACGGAAATCTTAAAGGCACAGGTGCAGGCTGTCCCTGAGTACCGTAAGTCAAGCCGGAGGGGAAAAAGGCCAGTGTGGATGAACCGGGGTCTTTTGTTGAGACTCCGGGAGAAAAAGAGAGTCTATGCCCTCTGGAAGATGGGACAGGCTACTTGGGGAGACTACAGGGAACTTGCCAAGATTTGCAGGCAGGAAGTTAGAAATGCAAAAGCCCAGCTTGAACTTAGACTGGCTACTGCAGTAAAGGAGAACAAAAAATCCTTTTATAAATATATTAACAGTAAAAGAGGAACTAAGGAGAATTTCCCTCCTTTACTTGATGCGGCAGGGAATGTAACCACAGAGGATAAGGAAAAGGCTGAGGTTCTCAATGCCTTCTTCACGTCTGTCTTTAATAGACAGACCAGTTATCCTCAGGATACTTCTCGCCCTGACCTGGAAGTCTGGGACGAAGCGCATCATACACCCCCTGTGATCCCAGCAGAGACAGTCAGAGACCTGCTCCTCCATCTGAACTGCCACAAGTCCATGGGGCCAGATGGGATCCACCCAAGGGTGCTGAGGGAGCTGGCAGAGGTGATTGCCAAGCCGCTTTCTGCCATCTATCAGCATTCCTGGTCATCTGGAGAGGTCCCGCAAGATTGGAGGCTTGCCGATGTGACTCCCATCTACAAGAAAGGCCGTAAGGAAGATCCGGGGAACTGCAGGCCTGTCAGCCTGACCTCGGTATCAGGGAAAGTTATGGAGCAATTGATCTTGAGGGAGATCACACGGCACGTGCATGGCAATCAGGGGATCAGACCCAGCCAGCACGGGTTCACAAAGGGCAGGTCGTGCTTGTCCAACCTCATCTCCTTCTATGACTGGGTGACCAGACTGGTAGATGAGGGAAAGGCTGTTGATGTAGTCTACCTGGACTTCAGCAAAGCCTTTGACACGGTCTCCCACAGTATTCTCCTGCAGAAGCTGGCAGCCCATGGTGTGGACAGGTTCACTCTTCTCTGGGTTGAGAATTGGCTAGAGGGCCGTGCCCAGCGGGTAGTGGTTAATGGAGTCAAGTCCGGCTGGCGTCCTGTCACGAGTGGTGTCCCCCAAGGGTCAGTATTGGGGCCCGTCTTGTTTAATATCTTTATTGATGACCTGGATGAGGGGATTGAGTGTACCCTCAGTAAGTTTGCGGATGACACCAAGTTGGGAGGATGTGTCGATCTGCCTGAGGGTAGGGAGGCCCTTCAGCGGGATCTGGATAGGCTAGACAGTTGGGCTGAGGTCAATGGGATGAGGTTCAATAAGGCCAAGTGCCGGGTCCTGCACTTTGGCCACAATCACCCCATGCAATGCTATAGGCTTGGGGCAGAATGGCTTGAGGAGTGTATAGAGGAAAAGGACCTGGGGGTGTTGGTTGATGCTCGGCTCAATATGAGCCGGCAGTGTGCCCAGGTGGCCAAGAAGGCCAATGGCATCCTGGCCTGTATTAGGAATAGTGTGGCCAGCAGGAGCAGGGAGGTGATCATCCCCCTGTACTCAGCTCTGGTGCGGCCGCACCTTGAGTACTGTGTTCAGTTTTGGGCCCCTCACTACAAGAAAGACGTTGAGGCCCTGGAGCGTGTTCAGAGAAGGGCAACAAAACTGGTGAGGGGTCTGGAGCACAAGTCTTACGAGGAGCGGCTGAGGGAGCTGGGATTGTTTAGTTTGGGGAAAAGGAGGCTTAGAGGAGACCTCATTGCACTCTGCCACTTCCTGAAGGGAGGCTGTGGTAAGGAGGGGGTCAGCCTCTTCTCCCAGGTAACTAATGACAGGACGAGAGGGAATGGCCACAAGTTGTGCCGGGGAAGATTTAGATTAGACTTGAGGAAAAATTTTTTCTCTGAGAGAGTGGTCAGGCACTGGAATGGCCTGCCTAGGGAGGTGGTTGAGGCACCGTCCCTAGCGCTGTTCAAGAAGCGTTTAGATGAGGTGCTGAGGGATTTGATTTAGTAGCTTGGTGGGTAGGGATGGTGGTGTGAGGATGGTTGGACTAGATGATCTTGTAGGTCCTTTCCAACCTAATGTATCTATGAATCTATGAATCTATGAATCTGATTGCAGTGCAGTTTTTCTACAACTGATTGTGCAGCCTTGCTCTTCACTGTATCTCTCTTTGCTCGTCAGTTTTGCTGAAGACTTGTTTGCTTTTAAATTCAAGATACGCTTGTAATTGCTCATGTTGAATGTTGGAGACAACAAGTAGCCCTCTTCTGTTGTTGTTGCTCCCTTGCTTTGTTTGTGTTCTGAAAAAAACTAACACCTTCTGTTTTTAGGTTGTGGGGAGGATGTATCAAAGCGGTGATAAAACGTGGTATTTATTTACCACAGCTTCGAGAAGTAATAGATTCATGCAAGCTGAAGAAAGCTGCCAATAGGAGGGGGAAAGTAGCAGGAAGATGGAAGATCTCAGTGAAGCAGGAAATAGTAATGTCCTAATGATCCCACTGAGAAGGATGGTGACTGCAGCAGTATGGAATCAAATCAGCAGTTGGTACAGAAAAGTCCATGTAATTTAAGTTAAAACAGAGAAGACACAGTGATGCTCCATGAGGGGATCAGGGGCATCCACTTTGGTTTTCACTCTGTGCAGAGCGGAAGACAAAAGCCAGCAGCTGCTGCTAGATCATGTTAGAATGCTACACAGCATGTTCTAGGCTGGGTTTTTTGACCACGGGGCAGTTTACTCAGTTCCTGGCCTGTTATCCGCTGATGGATTACACCTGTCCCAAAGGGGGAAACGAATTCTAGCCCAGGAGCTAGCTGGACTAATTGAGAGAGCTTTAAACTAGCTGTGATGGGGGTAGGGGATATAACAGGGCTCCCCAGTGAAGAGCCCAGGGGGGCTGTGCTGGAACAAAGGGTGAGGCAAATGTCTCAGCTGAAGTGCATATACACCAACGCACGCAGCAGGGGCAATAAACAAGAAGAGCCTGAAACCATTGTAAGGCAGGCTAACTGTGACCTTGTTGCTATTACAGAAACATGGTGGGACCCCTCCCATGACTGGAGTACTGGGATGGATGGCTACAAGAAGGTCTTCAGAAGGGACAGGCGGAGAAAAAAGGGTGGTGGCATAGCTCTCTATATCAAAGAGTGTCTTGATGTTGAAGAGTTTGAGGTTGGAAACGACCAAGTGGAGTGTCTGTGGGTAAGGATCAGGGGGATGGTCTGTAGGAGTGACATTGTGGTGGGGCTCTGTTATAGACCGCCTAGCCAAGATGAAGAGATAGATGAGGTGTTCTACAAGCAACTAGTAGATGTTGCACGATGGCCAGCACTAGTTCTCATGGGGGACTTCAACTTCCCTGATATATGCTGGAAATATAATACCGCGCAGAGGAAGCAGTCCATGAGATTTCTGGAGTGTGTGGAAGATTGCTTCCTGACACAGCTGGTGCAAGAACCTAGCAGGGGAGGTGCCCTGCTAGACCTGCTCTTCACTAACAGTGAAGGACTAGTAGGAGATGTGAAGGTTGGGGATCGTCTTGGCCAGAGTGACCATGAAATGGTAGAGTTTGCTATTCTTGGTGACATCAAGACGGTGACTAGCAAAACTGCTACCTTGGACTTGCGGAGGGCAGACTTTGACCTGTTCAGGACGCTTGTTGCAAGGGTCCCTTGGGACTCGCTCCTGAGGGGTAAAGGGGTCCAGGAAGCCTGGGTCCTCCTCAAGACGGAAATCTTAAAGGCACAGGTGCAGGCTGTCCCTGAGTACCGTAAGTCAAGCCGGAGGGGAAAAAGGCCAGTGTGGATGAACCGGGATCTTTTGTTGAGACTCCGGGAGAAAAAGAGAGTCTATGCCCTCTGGAAGATGGGACAGGCTACTTGGGGAGACTACAGGGAACTTGCCAAGATTTGCAGGCAGGAAGTTAGAAATGCAAAAGCCCAGCTTGAACTTAGACTGGCTACTGCAGTAAAGGAGAACAAAAAATCCTTTTATAAATATATTAACAGTAAAAGAAGAACTAAGGAGAATTTCCCTCCTTTACTTGATGCGGCAGGGAATGTAACCACAGAGGATAAGGAAAAGGCTGAGGTTCTCAATGCCTTCTTCACGTCTGTCTTTAATAGACAGACCAGTTATCCTCAGGATACTTCTCGCCCTGACCTGGAAGTCTGGGACGAAGCGCATCATACACCCCCTGTGATCCCAGCAGAGACAGTCAGAGACCTGCTCCTCCATCTGAACTGCCACAAGTCCATGGGGCCAGATGGGATCCACCCAAGGGTGCTGAGGGAGCTGGCAGAGGTGATTGCCAAGCCGCTTTCTGCCATCTATCAGCATTCCTGGTCATCTGGAGAGGTCCCGCAAGATTGGAGGCTTGCCGATGTGACTCCCATCTACAAGAAAGGCCGTAAGGAAGATCCGGGGAACTGCAGGCCTGTCAGCCTGACCTCGGTATCAGGGAAAGTTATGGAGCAATTGATCTTGAGGGAGATCACACGGCACGTGCATGGCAATCAGGGGATCAGACCCAGCCAGCACGGGTTCACAAAGGGCAGGTCGTGCTTGTCCAACCTCATCTCCTTCTATGACTGGGTGACCAGACTGGTAGATGAGGGAAAGGCTGTTGATGTAGTCTACCTGGACTTCAGCAAAGCCTTTGACACGGTCTCCCACAGTATTCTCCTGCAGAAGCTGGCAGCCCATGGTGTGGACAGGTTCACTCTTCTCTGGGTTGAGAATTGGCTAGAGGGCCGTGCCCAGCGGGTAGTGGTTAATGGAGTCAAGTCCGGCTGGCGTCCTGTCACGAGTGGTGTCCCCCAAGGGTCAGTATTGGGGCCCGTCTTGTTTAATATCTTTATTGATGACCTGGATGAGGGGATTGAGTGTACCCTCAGTAAGTTTGCGGATGACACCAAGTTGGGAGGATGTGTCGATCTGCCTGAGGGTAGGGAGGCCCTTCAGCGGGATCTGGATAGGCTAGACAGTTGGGCTGAGGTCAATGGGATGAGGTTCAATAAGGCCAAGTGCCGGGTCCTGCACTTTGGCCACAATCACCCCATGCAATGCTATAGGCTTGGGGCAGAATGGCTTGAGGAGTGTATAGAGGAAAAGGACCTGGGGGTGTTGGTTGATGCTCGGCTCAATATGAGCCGGCAGTGTGCCCAGGTGGCCAAGAAGGCCAATGGCATCCTGGTCTGTATTAGGAATAGTGTGGCCAGCAGGAGCAGGGAGGTGATCATCCCCCTGTACTCAGCTCTGGTGCGGCCGCACCTTGAGTACTGTGTTCAGTTTTGGGCCCCTCACTACAAGAAAGACGTTGAGGCCCTGGAGCGTGTTCAGAGAAGGGCAACAAAACTGGTGAGGGGTCTGGAGCACAAGTCTTACGAGGAGCGGCTGAGGGAGCTGGGATTGTTTAGTTTGGGGAAAAGGAGGCTTAGAGGAGACCTCATTGCACTCTACCACTTCCTGAAGGGAGGCTGTGGTAAGGAGGGGGTCAGCCTCTTCTCCCAGGTAACTAATGACAGGACAAGAGGGAATGGCCACAAGTTGTGCCGGGGAAGATTTAGATTAGACTCGAGGAAAAATTTTTTCTCTGAGAGAGTGGTCAGGCACTGGAATGGCCTGCCTAGGGAGGTGGTTGAGGCACCGTCCCTAGCGCTGTTCAAGAAGTGTTTAGATGAGGTGCTGAGGGATTTGATTTAGTAGCTTGGTGGGTAGGGATGGTGGTGTGAGGATGGTTGGACTAGATGATCTTGTAGGTCCTTTCCAACCTAATGTATCTATGAATCTATGAATCTGATTGCAGTGCAGTTTTTCTACAACTGATTGTGCAGCCTTGCTCTTCACTGTATCTCTCTTTGCTCGTCAGTTTTGCTGAAGACTTGTTTGCTTTTAAATTCAAGATACGCTGGTAATTGCTCATGTTGAATGTTGGAGACAACAAGTAGCCCTCTTCTGTTGTTGTTGCTCCCTTGCTTTGTTTGTGTTCTGAAAAAAACTAACACCTTCTGTTTTTAGGCTGTGGGGAGGATGTATCAAAGCGGTGATAAAACGTGGTATTTATTTACCACAGCTTCGAGAAGTAATAGATTCATGCGAGCTGAAGAAAGCTGCCAATAGGAGGGGGAAAGTAGCAGGAAGATGGAAGATCTCAGTGAAGCAGGAAATAGTAATGTCCTAATGATCCCACTGAGAAGGATGGTGACTGCAGCAGTATGGAATCAAATCAGCAGTTGGTACAGAAAAGTCCATGTAATTTAAGTTAAAACAGAGAAGACACAGTGATGCTCCATGAGGGGATCGGGGGCATCCACTTTGGTTTTCACTCTGTACACTCCACTTCCAGTACCTTTCAGGTACTGGAAGTGGAGTGTGCAGAGCAGAAGACAAAAGCCAGAAGCTGCTGCTAGATCATGTTAGAATGCTACACAGCATGTTCTAGGCTGGGTGCATCTGATTGCAGTGCAGTTTTTCTACAACTGATTGTGCAGCCTCGCTCTTCACTGTATCTCTCTTTGCTCATTAGTTTTGCTGTTGGACTGTACATGCGCTTGTGAGATGAGGGACATGAGGAAGTGCGCACAGACAGCAGCATTTCTAAGACAAGTTTTTGTACTTTATTTAAATTTGTGTAACTAGGAAGAAAACTCTGCTTGCGCTTTAGGTTGAGTCTGTAAGGATTCTGTTCCTTTCTCCTTTTCTGTCTCTAATACTGCAGTATGAATACTGTTGACATCGAGTAGGATGCTTTTGCTCAGTCTCCTGGAAGCTGTGCACCTGCAGAGTTGTTTTAATAACTCGTTAAGCAAAGATCATAGTGCACTGTGAGTGATTTTTTTATTTCAAGCCAGTTTCTATCCGTTTGAGTGTTGAACCATCACACAGTCCTGTGATGGGTAGCCCTGTGGTCTTAGCTCCAATAAATAAGTCATCATGACTTCTGTTCAAGTCTACTTGGAATGGGATGGAAATGGCATGTTCTGATTGAGTTGGCTAACGGTTAGGCTGACCTTCCTGTTGAAATATGTGCAGCCGTTTTTTGTCGCGGGTCAGGCAGGTTGCGTGTTATTTTGAATGTGCTGAAATGTCTTTATGAAGACTTGTTTGCTTTTAAATTCAAGATACGCTGGTAATTGCTCATGTTGAATGTTGGAGACAACAAGTAGCCCTCTTCTGTTGTTGTTGCTCCCTTGCTTTGTTTGTGTTCTGAAAAAAACTAACACCTTCTGTTTTTAGGTTGTGGGGAGGATGTATCAAAGCGGTGATAAAACGTGGTATTTATTTACCACAGCTTCGAGAAGTAATAGATTCATGCAAGCTGAAGAAAGCTGCCAATAGGAGGGGGAAAGTAGCAGGAAGATGGAAGATCTCAGTGAAGCAGGAAATAGTAATGTCCTAATGATCCCACTGAGAAGGATGGTGACTGCAGCAGTATGGAATCAAATCAGCAGTTGGTACAGAAAAGTCCATGTAATTGAAGTTAAAACAGAGAAGACACAGTGATGCTCCATGAGGGGATCGGGGGCATCCACTTTGGTTTTCACTCTGTACAGAGCGGAAGACAAAAGCCAGCAGCTGCTGCTAGATCATGTTAGAATGCTACACAGCATGTTCTAGGCTGGGTTTTTTGACCACGGGGCAGTTTACTCAGTTCCTGGCCTGTTATCCGCTGATGGATTACACCTGTCCCAAAGGGGGAAACGAATTCTAGCCCAGGAGCTAGCTGGACTAATTGAGAGAGCTTTAAACTAGCTGTGATGGGGGTAGGGGATATAACAGGGCTCCCCAGTGAAGAGCCCAGGGGGGCTGTGCTGGAACAAAGGGTGAGGCAAATGTCTCAGCTGAAGTGCATATACACCAACGCACGCAGCAGGGGCAATAAACAAGAAGAGCTTGAAACCATTGTAAGGCAGGCTAACTGTGACCTTGTTGCTATTACAGAAACATGGTGGGACCCCTCCCATGACTGGAGTACTGGGATGGATGGCTACAAGAAGGTCTTCAGAAGGGACAGGCGGGGAAAAAAGGGTGGTGGCATAGCTCTGTATATCAAAGAGTGTCTTGATGTTGAAGAGTTTGAGGTTGGAAACGACCAAGTGGAGTGTCTGTGGGTAAGGATCAGGGGGATGGTCTGTAGGAGTGACATTGTGGTGGGGCTCTGTTATAGACCGCCTAGCCAAGATGAAGAGATAGATGAGGTGTTCTACAAGCAACTAGTAGATGTTGCACGATGGCCAGCACTAGTTCTCAGGGGGGACTTCAACTTCCCTGATATATGCTGGAAATATAATACCGCGCAGAGGAAGCAGTCCATGAGATTTCTGGAGTGTGTGGAAGATTGCTTCCTGACACAGCTGGTGCAAGAACCTAGCAGGGGAGGTGCCCTGCTAGACCTGCTCTTCACTAACAGTGAAGGACTAGCAGGAGATGTGAAGGTTGGGGATCGTCTTGGCCAGAGTGACCATGAAATGGTAGAGTTTGCTATTCTTGGTGACATCAAGAGGGTGACTAGCAAAACTGCTACCTTGGACTTGCGGAGGGCAGACTTTGACCTGTTCAGGACGCTTGTTGCAAGGGTCCCTTGGGACTCGCTCCTGAGGGGTAAAGGGGTCCAGGAAGCCTGGGTCCTCCTCAAGACGGAAATCTTAAAGGCACAGGTGCAGGCTGTCCCTGAGTACCGTAAGTCAAGCCGGAGGGGAAAAAGGCCAGTGTGGATGAACCGGGATCTTTTGTTGAGACTCCGGGAGAAAAAGAGAGTCTATGCCCTCTGGAAGATGGGACAGGCTACTTGGGGAGACTACAGGGAACTTGCCAAGATTTGCAGGCAGGAAGTTAGAAATGCAAAAGCCCAGCTTGAACTTAGACTGGCTACTGCA
This sequence comes from Callipepla californica brunnescens, assembly GCA_023055505.1. Classification (NCBI taxonomy): domain Eukaryota; kingdom Metazoa; phylum Chordata; class Aves; order Galliformes; family Odontophoridae; genus Callipepla; species Callipepla californica. The sequence continues at coordinate 12,370,976 of JALIRH010000010.1, forward strand.
GTAAAGGAGAACAAAAAATCCTTTTATAAATATATTAACAGTAAAAGAAGAACTAAGGAGAATTTCCCTCCTTTACTTGATGCGGCAGGGAATGTAACCACAGAGGATAAGGAAAAGGCTGAGGTTCTCAATGCCTTCTTCACGTCTGTCTTTAATAGACAGACCAGTTATCCTCAGGATACTTCTCGCCCTGACCTGGAAGTCTGGGACGAAGCGCATCATACACCCCCTGTGATCCCAGCAGAGACAGTCAGAGACCTGCTCCTCCATCTGAACTGCCACAAGTCCATGGGGCCAGATGGGATCCACCCAAGGGTGCTGAGGGAGCTGGCAGAGGTGATTGCCAAGCCGCTTTCTGCCATCTATCAGCATTCCTGGTCATCTGGAGAGGTCCCGCAAGATTGGAGGCTTGCCGATGTGACTCCCATCTACAAGAAAGGCCGTAAGGAAGATCCGGGGAACTGCAGGCCTGTCAGCCTGACCTCGGTATCAGGGAAAGTTATGGAGCAATTGATCTTGAGGGAGATCACACGGCACGTGCATGGCAATCAGGGGATCAGACCCAGCCAGCACGGGTTCACAAAGGGCAGGTCGTGCTTGTCCAACCTCATCTCCTTCTATGACTGGGTGACCAGACTGGTAGATGAGGGAAAGGCTGTTGATGTAGTCTACCTGGACTTCAGCAAAGCCTTTGACACGGTCTCCCACAGTATTCTCCTGCAGAAGCTGGCAGCCCATGGTGTGGACAGGTTCACTCTTCTCTGGGTTGAGAATTGGCTAGAGGGCCGTGCCCAGCGGGTAGTGGTTAATGGAGTCAAGTCCGGCTGGCGTCCTGTCACGAGTGGTGTCCCCCAAGGGTCAGTATTGGGGCCCGTCTTGTTTAATATCTTTATTGATGACCTGGATGAGGGGATTGAGTGTACCCTCAGTAAGTTTGCGGATGACACCAAGTTGGGAGGATGTGTCGATCTGCCTGAGGGTAGGGAGGCCCTTCAGCGGGATCTGGATAGGCTAGACAGTTGGGCTGAGGTCAATGGGATGAGGTTCAATAAGGCCAAGTGCCGGGTCCTGCACTTTGGCCACAATCACCCCATGCAATGCTATAGGCTTGGGGCAGAATGGCTTGAGGAGTGTATAGAGGAAAAGGACCTGGGGGTGTTGGTTGATGCTCGGCTCAATATGAGCCGGCAGTGTGCCCAGGTGGCCAAGAAGGCCAATGGCATCCTGGTCTGTATTAGGAATAGTGTGGCCAGCAGGAGCAGGGAGGTGATCATCCCCCTGTACTCAGCTCTGGTGCGGCCGCACCTTGAGTACTGTGTTCAGTTTTGGGCCCCTCACTACAAGAAAGACGTTGAGGCCCTGGAGCGTGTTCAGAGAAGGGCAACAAAACTGGTGAGGGGTCTGGAGCACAAGTCTTACGAGGAGCGGCTGAGGGAGCTGGGATTGTTTAGTTTGGGGAAAAGGAGGCTTAGAGGAGACCTCATTGCACTCTACCACTTCCTGAAGGGAGGCTGTGGTAAGGAGGGGGTCAGCCTCTTCTCCCAGGTAACTAATGACAGGACAAGAGGGAATGGCCACAAGTTGTGCCGGGGAAGATTTAGATTAGACTCGAGGAAAAATTTTTTCTCTGAGAGAGTGGTCAGGCACTGGAATGGCCTGCCTAGGGAGGTGGTTGAGGCACCGTCCCTAGCGCTGTTCAAGAAGTGTTTAGATGAGGTGCTGAGGGATTTGATTTAGTAGCTTGGTGGGTAGGGATGGTGGTGTGAGGATGGTTGGACTAGATGATCTTGTAGGTCCTTTCCAACCTAATGTATCTATGAATCTATGAATCTGATTGCAGTGCAGTTTTTCTACAACTGATTGTGCAGCCTTGCTCTTCACTGTATCTCTCTTTGCTCGTCAGTTTTGCTGAAGACTTGTTTGCTTTTAAATTCAAGATACGCTGGTAATTGCTCATGTTGAATGTTGGAGACAACAAGTAGCCCTCTTCTGTTGTTGTTGCTCCCTTGCTTTGTTTGTGTTCTGAAAAAAACTAACACCTTCTGTTTTTAGGCTGTGGGGAGGATGTATCAAAGCGGTGATAAAACGTGGTATTTATTTACCACAGCTTCGAGAAGTAATAGATTCATGCGAGCTGAAGAAAGCTGCCAATAGGAGGGGGAAAGTAGCAGGAAGATGGAAGATCTCAGTGAAGCAGGAAATAGTAATGTCCTAATGATCCCACTGAGAAGGATGGTGACTGCAGCAGTATGGAATCAAATCAGCAGTTGGTACAGAAAAGTCCATGTAATTTAAGTTAAAACAGAGAAGACACAGTGATGCTCCATGAGGGGATCGGGGGCATCCACTTTGGTTTTCACTCTGTACACTCCACTTCCAGTACCTTTCAGGTACTGGAAGTGGAGTGTGCAGAGCAGAAGACAAAAGCCAGAAGCTGCTGCTAGATCATGTTAGAATGCTACACAGCATGTTCTAGGCTGGGTGCATCTGATTGCAGTGCAGTTTTTCTACAACTGATTGTGCAGCCTCGCTCTTCACTGTATCTCTCTTTGCTCATTAGTTTTGCTGTTGGACTGTACATGCGCTTGTGAGATGAGGGACATGAGGAAGTGCGCACAGACAGCAGCATTTCTAAGACAAGTTTTTGTACTTTATTTAAATTTGTGTAACTAGGAAGAAAACTCTGCTTGCGCTTTAGGTTGAGTCTGTAAGGATTCTGTTCCTTTCTCCTTTTCTGTCTCTAATACTGCAGTATGAATACTGTTGACATCGAGTAGGATGCTTTTGCTCAGTCTCCTGGAAGCTGTGCACCTGCAGAGTTGTTTTAATAACTCGTTAAGCAAAGATCATAGTGCACTGTGAGTGATTTTTTTATTTCAAGCCAGTTTCTATCCGTTTGAGTGTTGAACCATCACACAGTCCTGTGATGGGTAGCCCTGTGGTCTTAGCTCCAATAAATAAGTCATCATGACTTCTGTTCAAGTCTACTTGGAATGGGATGGAAATGGCATGTTCTGATTGAGTTGGCTAACGGTTAGGCTGACCTTCCTGTTGAAATATGTGCAGCCGTTTTTTGTCGCGGGTCAGGCAGGTTGCGTGTTATTTTGAATGTGCTGAAATGTCTTTATGAAGACTTGTTTGCTTTTAAATTCAAGATACGCTGGTAATTGCTCATGTTGAATGTTGGAGACAACAAGTAGCCCTCTTCTGTTGTTGTTGCTCCCTTGCTTTGTTTGTGTTCTGAAAAAAACTAACACCTTCTGTTTTTAGGTTGTGGGGAGGATGTATCAAAGCGGTGATAAAACGTGGTATTTATTTACCACAGCTTCGAGAAGTAATAGATTCATGCAAGCTGAAGAAAGCTGCCAATAGGAGGGGGAAAGTAGCAGGAAGATGGAAGATCTCAGTGAAGCAGGAAATAGTAATGTCCTAATGATCCCACTGAGAAGGATGGTGACTGCAGCAGTATGGAATCAAATCAGCAGTTGGTACAGAAAAGTCCATGTAATTGAAGTTAAAACAGAGAAGACACAGTGATGCTCCATGAGGGGATCGGGGGCATCCACTTTGGTTTTCACTCTGTACAGAGCGGAAGACAAAAGCCAGCAGCTGCTGCTAGATCATGTTAGAATGCTACACAGCATGTTCTAGGCTGGGTTTTTTGACCACGGGGCAGTTTACTCAGTTCCTGGCCTGTTATCCGCTGATGGATTACACCTGTCCCAAAGGGGGAAACGAATTCTAGCCCAGGAGCTAGCTGGACTAATTGAGAGAGCTTTAAACTAGCTGTGATGGGGGTAGGGGATATAACAGGGCTCCCCAGTGAAGAGCCCAGGGGGGCTGTGCTGGAACAAAGGGTGAGGCAAATGTCTCAGCTGAAGTGCATATACACCAACGCACGCAGCACGGGCAATAAACAAGAAGAGCTTGAAACCATTGTAAGGCAGGCTAACTGTGACCTTGTTGCTATTACAGAAACATGGTGGGACCCCTCCCATGACTGGAGTACTGGGATGGATGGCTACAAGAAGGTCTTCAGAAGGGACAGGCGGGGAAAAAAGGGTGGTGGCATAGCTCTGTATATCAAAGAGTGTCTTGATGTTGAAGAGTTTGAGGTTGGAAACGACCAAGTGGAGTGTCTGTGGGTAAGGATCAGGGGGATGGTCTGTAGGAGTGACATTGTGGTGGGGCTCTGTTATAGACCGCCTAGCCAAGATGAAGAGATAGATGAGGTGTTCTACAAGCAACTAGTAGATGTTGCACGATGGCCAGCACTAGTTCTCATGGGGGACTTCAACTTCCCTGATAGATGCTGGAAATATAATACCGCGCAGAGGAAGCAGTCCATGAGATTTCTGGAGTGTGTGGAAGATTGCTTCCTGACACAGCTGGTGCAAGAACCTAGCAGGGGAGGTGCCCTGCTAGACCTGCTCTTCACTAACAGTGAAGGACTAGCAGGAGATGTGAAGGTTGGGGATCGTCTTGGCCAGAGTGACCATGAAATGGTAGAGTTTGCTATTCTTGGTGACATCAAGAGGGTGACTAGCAAAACTGCTACCTTGGACTTGCGGAGGGCAGACTTTGACCTGTTCAGGACGCTTGTTGCAAGGGTCCCTTGGGACTCGCTCCTGAGGGGTAAAGGGGTCCAGGAAGCCTGGGTCCTCCTCAAGACGGAAATCTTAAAGGCACAGGTGCAGGCTGTCCCTGAGTACCGTAAGTCAAGCCGGAGGGGAAAAAGGCCAGTGTGGATGAACCGGGATCTTTTGTTGAGACTCCGGGAGAAAAAGAGAGTCTATGCCCTCTGGAAGATGGGACAGGCTACTTGGGGAGACTACAGGGAACTTGCCAAGATTTGCAGGCAGGAAGTTAGAAATGCAAAAGCCCAGCTTGAACTTAGACTGGCTACTGCAGTAAAGGAGAACAAAAAATCCTTTTATAAATATATTAACAGTAAAAGAAGAACTAAGGAGAATTTCCCTCCTTTACTTGATGCGGCAGGGAATGTAACCACAGAGGATAAGGAAAAGGCTGAGGTTCTCAATGCCTTCTTCACGTCTGTCTTTAATAGACAGACCAGTTATCCTCAGGATACTTCTCGCCCTGACCTGGAAGTCTGGGACGAAGCGCATCATACACCCCCTGTGATCCCAGCAGAGACAGTCAGAGACCTGCTCCTCCATCTGAACTGCCACAAGTCCATGGGGCCAGATGGGATCCACCCAAGGGTGCTGAGGGAGCTGGCAGAGGTGATTGCCAAGCCGCTTTCTGCCATCTATCAGCATTCCTGGTCATCTGGAGAGGTCCCGCAAGATTGGAGGCTTGCCGATGTGACTCCCATCTACAAGAAAGGCCGTAAGGAAGATCCGGGGAACTGCAGGCCTGTCAGCCTGACCTCGGTATCAGGGAAAGTTATGGAGCAATTGATCTTGAGGGAGATCACACGGCACGTGCATGGCAATCAGGGGATCAGACCCAGCCAGCACGGGTTCACAAAGGGCAGGTCGTGCTTGTCCAACCTCATCTCCTTCTATGACTGGGTGACCAGACTGGTAGATGAGGGAAAGGCTGTTGATGTAGTCTACCTGGACTTCAGCAAAGCCTTTGACACGGTCTCCCACAGTATTCTCCTGCAGAAGCTGGCAGCCCATGGTGTGGACAGGTTCACTCTTCTCTGGGTTGAGAATTGGCTAGAGGGCCGTGCCCAGCGGGTAGTGGTTAATGGAGTCAAGTCCGGCTGGCGTCCTGTCACGAGTGGTGTCCCCCAAGGGTCAGTATTGGGGCCCGTCTTGTTTAATATCTTTATTGATGACCTGGATGAGGGGATTGAGTGTACCCTCAGTAAGTTTGCGGATGACACCAAGTTGGGAGGATGTGTCGATCTGCCTGAGGGTAGGGAGGCCCTTCAGCGGGATCTGGATAGGCTAGACAGTTGGGCTGAGGTCAATGGGATGAGGTTCAATAAGGCCAAGTGCCGGGTCCTGCACTTTGGCCACAATCACCCCATGCAATGCTATAGGCTTGGGGCAGAATGGCTTGAGGAGTGTATAGAGGAAAAGGACCTGGGGGTGTTGGTTGATGCTCGGCTCAATATGAGCCGGCAGTGTGCCCAGGTGGCCAAGAAGGCCAATGGCATCCTGGCCTGTATTAGGAATAGTGTGGCCAGCAGGAGCAGGGAGGTGATCATCCCCCTGTACTCAGCTCTGGTGCGGCCGCACCTTGAGTACTGTGTTCAGTTTTGGGCCCCTCACTACAAGAAAGACGTTGAGGCCCTGGAGCGTGTTCAGAGAAGGGCAACAAAACTGGTGAGGGGTCTGGAGCACAAGTCTTACGAGGAGCGGCTGAGGGAGCTGGGATTGTTTAGTTTGGGGAAAAGGAGGCTTAGAGGAGACCTCATTGCACTCTACCACTTCCTGAAGGGAGGCTGTGGTAAGGAGGGGGTCAGCCTCTTCTCCCAGGTAACTAATGACAGGACAAGAGGGAATGGCCACAAGTTGTGCCGGGGAAGATTTAGATTAGACTCGAGGAAAAATTTTTTCTCTGAGAGAGTGGTCAGGCACTGGAATGGCCTGCCTAGGGAGGTGGTTGAGGCACCGTCCCTAGCGCTGTTCAAGAAGCGTTTAGATGAGGTGCTGAGGGATTTGATTTAGTAGCTTGGTGGGTAGGGATGGTGGTGTGAGGATGGTTGGACTAGATGATCTTGTAGGTCCTTTCCAACCTAATGTATCTATGAATCTATGAATCTGATTGCAGTGCAGTTTTTCTACAACTGATTGTGCAGCCTTGCTCTTCACTGTATCTCTCTTTGCTCGTCAGTTTTGCTGAAGACTTGTTTGCTTTTAAATTCAAGATACGCTGGTAATTGCTCATGTTGAATGTTGGAGACAACAAGTAGCCCTCTTCTGTTGTTGTTGCTCCCTTGCTTTGTTTGTGTTCTGAAAAAAACTAACACCTTCTGTTTTTAGGTTGTGGGGAGGATGTATCAAAGCGGTGATAAAACGTGGTATTTATTTACCACAGCTTCGAGAAGTAATAGATTCATGCAAGCTGAAGAAAGCTGCCAATAGGAGGGGGAAAGTAGCAGGAAGATGGAAGATCTCAGTGAAGCAGGAAATAGTAATGTCCTAATGATCCCACTGAGAAGGATGGTGACTGCAGCAGTATGGAATCAAATCAGCAGTTGGTACAGAAAAGTCCATGTAATTTAAGTTAAAACAGAGAAGACACAGTGATGCTCCATGAGGGGATCGGGGGCATCCACTTTGGTTTTCACTCCAGTACCTTTCAGGTACTGGAAGTGGAGTGTGCAGAGCGGAAGACAAAAGCCAGCAGCTGCTGCTAGATCATGTTAGAATGCTACACAGCATGTTCTAGGCTGGGTTTTTTGACCACGGGGCAGTTTACTCAGTTCCTGGCCTGTTATCCGCTGATGGATTACACCTGTCCCAAAGGGGGAAACGAATTCTAGCCCAGGAGCTAGCTGGACTAATTGAGAGAGCTTTAAACTAGCTGTGATGGGGGTAGGGGATATAACAGGGCTCCCCAGTGAAGAGCCCAGGGGGGCTGTGCTGGAACAAAGGGTGAGGCAAATGTCTCAGCTGAAGTGCATATACACCAACGCACGCAGCAGGGGCAATAAACAAGAAGAGCTTGAAACCATTGTAAGGCAGGCTAACTGTGACCTTGTTGCTATTACAGAAACATGGTGGGACCCCTCCCATGACTGGAGTACTGGGATGGATGGCTACAAGCTCTTCAGAAGGGACAGGCGGGGAAAAAAGGGTGGTGGCATAGCTCTGTATATCAAAGAGTGTCTTGATGTTGAAGAGTTTGAGGTTGGAAACGACCAAGTGGAGTGTCTGTGGGTAAGGATCAGGGGGATGGTCTGTAGGAGTGACATTGTGGTGGGGCTCTGTTATAGACCGCCTAGCCAAGATGAAGAGATAGATGAGGTGTTCTACAAGCAACTAGTAGATGTTGCACGATGGCCAGCACTAGTTCTCATGGGGGACTTCAACTTCCCTGATAGATGCTGGAAATATAATACCGCGCAGAGGAAGCAGTCCATGAGATTTCTGGAGTGTGTGGAAGATTGCTTCCTGACACAGCTGGTGCAAGAACCTAGCAGGGGAGGTGCCCTGCTAGACCTGCTCTTCACTAACAGTGAAGGACTAGCAGGAGATGCGAAGGTTGGGGATCGTCTTGGCCAGAGTGACCATGAAATGGTAGAGTTTGCTATTCTTGGTGACATCAAGAGGGTGACTAGCAAAACTGCTACCTTGGACTTGCGGAGGGCAGACTTTGACCTGTTCAGGACGCTTGTTGCAAGGGTCCCTTGGGACTCGCTCCTGAGGGGTAAAGGGGTCCAGGAAGCCTGGGTCCTCCTCAAGACGGAAATCTTAAAGGCACAGGTGCAGGCTGTCCCTGAGTACCGTAAGTCAAGCCGGAGGGGAAAAAGGCCAGTGTGGATGAACCGGGGTCTTTTGTTGAGACTCCGGGAGAAAAAGAGAGTCTATGCCCTCTGGAAGATGGGACAGGCTACTTGGGGAGACTACAGGGAACTTGCCAAGATTTGCAGGCAGGAAGTTAGAAATGCAAAAGCCCAGCTTGAACTTAGACTGGCTACTGCAGTAAAGGAGAACAAAAAATCCTTTTATAAATATATTAACAGTAAAAGAAGAACTAAGGAGAATTTCCCTCCTTTACTTGATGCGGCAGGGAATGTAACCACAGAGGATAAGGAAAAGGCTGAGGTTCTCAATGCCTTCTTCACGTCTGTCTTTAATAGACAGACCAGTTATCCTCAGGATACTTCTCGCCCTGACCTGGAAGTCTGGGACGAAGCGCATCATACACCCCCTGTGATCCCAGCAGAGACAGTCAGAGACCTGCTCCTCCATCTGAACTGCCACAAGTCCGTGGGGCCAGATGGGATCCACCCAAGGGTGCTGAGGGAGCTGGCAGAGGTGATTGCCAAGCCGCTTTCTGCCATCTATCAGCATTCCTGGTCATCTGGAGAGGTCCCGCAAGATTGGAGGCTTGCCGATGTGACTCCCATCTACAAGAAAGGCCGTAAGGAAGATCCGGGGAACTGCAGGCCTGTCAGCCTGACCTCGGTATCAGGGAAAGTTATGGAGCAATTGATCTTGAGGGAGATCACACGGCACGTGCATGGCAATCAGGGGATCAGACCCAGCCAGCACGGGTTCACAAAGGGCAGGTCGTGCTTGTCCAACCTCATCTCCTTCTATGACTGGGTGACCAGACTGGTAGATGAGGGAAAGGCTGTTGATGTAGTCTACCTGGACTTCAGCAAAGCCTCTGACACGGTCTCCCACAGTATTCTCCTGCAGAAGCTGGCAGCCCATGGTGTGGACAGGTTCACTCTTCTCTGGGTTGAGAATTGGCTAGAGGGCCGTGCCCAGCGGGTAGTGGTTAATGGAGTCAAGTCCGGCTGGCGTCCTGTCACGAGTGGTGTCCCCCAAGGGTCAGTATTGGGGCCCGTCTTGTTTAATATCTTTATTGATGACCTGGATGAGGGGATTGAGTGTACCCTCAGTAAGTTTGCGGATGACACCAAGTTGGGAGGATGTGTCGATCTGCCTGAGGGTAGGGAGGCCCTTCAGCGGGATCTGGATAGGCTAGACAGTTGGGCTGAGGTCAATGGGATGAGGTTCAATAAGGCCAAGTGCCGGGTCCTGCACTTTGGCCACAATCACCCCATGCAATGCTATAGGCTTGGGGCAGAATGGCTTGAGGAGTGTATAGAGGAAAAGGACCTGGGGGTGTTGGTTGATGCTCGGCTCAATATGAGCCGGCAGTGTGCCCAGGTGGCCAAGAAGGCCAATGGCATCCTGGCCTGTATTAGGAATAGTGTGGCCAGCAGGAGCAGGGAGGTGATCATCCCCCTGTACTCAGCTCTGGTGCGGCCGCACCTTGAGTACTGTGTTCAGTTTTGGGCCCCTCACTACAAGAAAGACGTTGAGGCCCTGGAGCGTGTTCAGAGAAGGGCAACAAAACTGGTGAGGGGTCTGGAGCGCAAGTCTTATGAGGAGCGGCTGAGGGAGCTGGGATTGTTTAGTTTGGGGAAAAGGAGGCTTAGAGGAGACCTCATTGCACTCTACCACTTCCTGAAGGGAGGCTGTGGTAAGGAGGGGGTCAGCCTCTTCTCCCAGGTAACTAATGACAGGACGAGAGGGAATGGCCACAAGTTGTGCCGGGGAAGATTTAGATTAGACTTGAGGAAAAATTTTTTCTCTGAGAGAGTGGTCAGGCACTGGAATGGCCTGCCTAGGGAGGTGGTTGAGGCACCGTCCCTAGCGCTGTTCAAGAAGCGTTTAGATGAGGTGCTGAGGGATTTGATTTAGTAGCTTGGTGGGTAGGGATGGTGGTGTGAGGATGGTTGGACTAGATGATCTTGTAGGTCCTTTCCAACCTAATGTATCTATGAATCTATGAATCTATGAATCTGATTGCAGTGCAGTTTTTCTACAACTGATTGTGCAGCCTTGCTCTTCACTGTATCTCTCTTTGCTCGTCAGTTTTGCTGAAGACTTGTTTGCTTTTAAATTCAAGATACGCTGGTAATTGCTCATGTTGAATGTTGGAGACAACAAGTAGCCCTCTTCTGTTGTTGTTGCTCCCTTGCTTTGTTTGTGTTCTGAAAAAAACTAACATCTTCTGTTTTTAGGTTGTGGGGAGGATGTATCAAAGCGGTGATAAAACGTGGTATTTATTTACCACAGCTTCGAGAAGTAATAGATTCATGCAAGCTGAAGAAAGCTGCCAATAGGAGGGGGAAAGTAGCAGGAAGATGGAAGATCTCAGTGAAGCAGGAAATAGTAATGTCCTAATGATCCCACTGAGAAGGATGGTGACTGCAGCAGTATGGAATCAAATCAGCAGTTGGTACAGAAAAGTCCATGTAATTGAAGTTAAAACAGAGAAGACACAGTGATGCTCCATGAGGGGATCGGGGGCATCCACTTTGGTTTTCACTCTGTACACTCCACTTCCAGTACCTTTCAGGTACTGGAAGTGGAGTGTGCAGAGCAGAAGACAAAAGCCAGAAGCTGCTGCTAGATCATGTTAGAATGCTACACAGCATGTTCTAGGCTGGGTGCATCTGATTGCAGTGCAGTTTTTCTACAACTGATTGTGCAGCCTCGCTCTTCACTGTATCTCTCTTTGCTCATTAGTTTTGCTGTTGGACTGTACATGCGCTTGTGAGATGACGGACATGAGGAAGTGCGCACAGACAGCAGCATTTCTAAGACAAGTTTTTGTACTTTATTTAAAGTTGTGTAAGTAGGAAGAAAACTCTGCTTGCGCTTTAGGTTGAGTCTGTAAGGATTCTGTTCCTTTCTCCTTTTCTGTCTCTAATACTGCAGTATGAATACTGTTGACATCGAGTAGGATGCTTTTGCTCAGTCTCCTGGAAGCTGTGCACCTGCAGAGTTGTTTTAATAACTCGTTAAGCAAAGATCATAGTGCACTGTGAGTGATTTTTTTATTTCAAGCCAGTTTCTATCCGTTTGAGTGTTGAACCATCACACAGTCCTGTGATGGGTAGCCCTGTGGGGTTTTCACCGTGGTCTTAGCTCCAATAAATAAGTCATCATGACTTCTGTTCAAGTCTACTTGGAATGGGATGGAAATGGCATGTTCTGATTGAGTTGGCTAACGGTTAGGCTGACCTTCCTGTTGAAATATGTGCAGCCGTTTTTTGTCGCGGGTCAGGCAGGTTGCGTGTTATTTTGAATGTGCTGAAATGTCTTTATGAAGACTTGTTTGCTTTTAAATTCAAGATACGCTGGTAATTGCTCATGTTGAATGTTGGAGACAACAAGTAGCCCTCTTCTGTTGTTGTTGCTCCCTTGCTTTGTTTGTGTTCTGAAAAAAACTAACACCTTCTGTTTTTAGGTTGTGGGGAGGATGTATCAAAGCGGTGATAAAACGTGGTATTTATTTACCACAGCTTCGAGAAGTAATAGATTCATGCAAGCTGAAGAAAGCTGCCAATAGGAGGGGGAAAGTAGCAGGAAGATGGAAGATCTCAGTGAAGCAGGAAATAGTAATGTCCTAATGATCCCACTGAGAAGGATGGTGACTGCAGCAGTATGGAATCAAATCAGCAGTTGGTACAGAAAAGTCCATGTAATTGAAGTTAAAACAGAGAAGACACAGTGATGCTCCATGAGGGGATCGGGGGCATCCACTTTGGTTTTCACTCTGTACAGAGCGGAAGACAAAAGCCAGCAGCTGCTGCTAGATCATGTTAGAATGCTACACAGCATGTTCTAGGCTGGGTTTTTTGACCACGGGGCAGTTTACTCAGTTCCTGGCCTGTTATCCGCTGATGGATTACACCTGTCCCAAAGGGGGAAACGAATTCTAGCCCAGGAGCTAGCTGGACTAATTGAGAGAGCTTTAAACTAGCTGTGATGGGGGTAGGGGATATAACAGGGCTCCCCAGTGAAGAGCCCAGGGGGGCTGTGCTGGAACAAAGGGTGAGGCAAATGTCTCAGCTGAAGTGCATATACACCAACGCACGCAGCAGGGGCAATAAACAAGAAGAGCCTGAAACCATTGTAAGGCAGGCTAACTGTGACCTTGTTGCTATTACAGAAACATGGTGGGACCCCTCCCATGACTGGAGTACTGGGATGGATGGCTACAAGAAGGTCTTCAGAAGGGACAGGCGGGGAAAAAAGGGTGGTGGCATAGCTCTCTATATCAAAGAGTGTCTTGATGTTGAAGAGTTTGAGGTTGGAAACGACCAAGTGGAGTGTCTGTGGGTAAGGATCAGGGGGATGGTCTGTAGGAGTGACATTGTGGTGGGGCTCTGTTATAGACCGCCTAGCCAAGATGAAGAGATAGATGAGGTGTTCTACAAGCAACTAGTAGATGTTGCACGATGGCCAGCACTAGTTCTCATGGGGGACTTCAACTTCCCTGATAGATGCTGGAAATATAATACCGCGCAGAGGAAGCAGTCCATGAGATTTCTGGAGTGTGTGGAAGATTGCTTCCTGACACAGCTGGTGCAAGAACCTAGCAGGGGAGGTGCCCTGCTAGACCTGCTCTTCACTAACAGTGAAGGACTAGCAGGAGATGTGAAGGTTGGGGATCGTCTTGGCCAGAGTGACCATGAAATGGTAGAGTTTGCTATTCTTGGTGACATCAAGAGGGTGACTAGCAAAACTGCTACCTTGGACTTGCGGAGGGCAGACTTTGACCTGTTCAGGACGCTTGTTGCAAGGGTCCCTTGGGACTCGCTCCTGAGGGGTAAAGGGGTCCAGGAAGCCTGGGTCCTCCTCAAGACGGAAATCTTAAAGGCACAGGTGCAGGCTGTCCCTGAGTACCGTAAGTCAAGCCGGAGGGGAAAAAGGCCAGTGTGGATGAACCGGGGTCTTTTGTTGAGACTCCGGGAGAAAAAGAGAGTCTATGCCCTCTGGAAGATGGGACAGGCTACTTGGGGAGACTACAGGGAACTTGCCAAGATTTGCAGGCAGGAAGTTAGAAATGCAAAAGCCCAGCTTGAACTTAGACTGGCTACTGCAGTAAAGGAGAACAAAAAATCCTTTTATAAATATATTAACAGTAAAAGAAGAACTAAGGAGAATTTCCCTCCTTTACTTGATGCGGCAGGGAATGTAACCACAGAGGATAAGGAAAAGGCTGAGGTTCTCAATGCCTTCTTCACGTCTGTCTTTAATAGACAGACCAGTTATCCTCAGGATACTTCTCGCCCTGACCTGGAAGTCTGGGACGAAGCGCATCATACACCCCCTGTGATCCCAGCAGAGACAGTCAGAGACCTGCTCCTCCATCTGAACTGCCACAAGTCCGTGGGGCCAGATGGGATCCACCCAAGGGTGCTGAGGGAGCTGGCAGAGGTGATTGCCAAGCCGCTTTCTGCCATCTATCAGCATTCCTGGTCATCTGGAGAGGTCCCGCAAGATTGGAGGCTTGCCGATGTGACTCCCATCTACAAGAAAGGCCGTAAGGAAGATCCGGGGAACTGCAGGCCTGTCAGCCTGACCTCGGTATCAGGGAAAGTTATGGAGCAATTGATCTTGAGGGAGATCACACGGCACGTGCATGGCAATCAGGGGATCAGACCCAGCCAGCACGGGTTCACAAAGGGCAGGTCGTGCTTGTCCAACCTCATCTCCTTCTATGACTGGGTGACCAGACTGGTAGATGAGGGAAAGGCTGTTGATGTAGTCTACCTGGACTTCAGCAAAGCCTCTGACACGGTCTCCCACAGTATTCTCCTGCAGAAGCTGGCAGCCCATGGTGTGGACAGGTTCACTCTTCTCTGGGTTGAGAATTGGCTAGAGGGCCGTGCCCAGCGGGTAGTGGTTAATGGAGTCAAGTCCGGCTGGCGTCCTGTCACGAGTGGTGTCCCCCAAGGGTCAGTATTGGGGCCCGTCTTGTTTAATATCTTTATTGATGACCTGGATGAGGGGATTGAGTGTACCCTCAGTAAGTTTGCGGATGACACCAAGTTGGGAGGATGTGTCGATCTGCCTGAGGGTAGGGAGGCCCTTCAGCGGGATCTGGATAGGCTAGACAGTTGGGCTGAGGTCAATGGGATGAGGTTCAATAAGGCCAAGTGCCGGGTCCTGCACTTTGGCCACAATCACCCCATGCAATGCTATAGGCTTGGGGCAGAATGGCTTGAGGAGTGTATAGAGGAAAAGGACCTGGGGGTGTTGGTTGATGCTCGGCTCAATATGAGCCGGCAGTGTGCCCAGGTGGCCAAGAAGGCCAATGGCATCCTGGCCTGTATTAGGAATAGTGTGGCCAGCAGGAGCAGGGAGGTGATCATCCCCCTGTACTCAGCTCTGGTGCGGCCGCACCTTGAGTACTGTGTTCAGTTTTGGGCCCCTCACTACAAGAAAGACGTTGAGGCCCTGGAGCGTGTTCAGAGAAGGGCAACAAAACTGGTGAGGGGTCTGGAGCGCAAGTCTTATGAGGAGCGGCTGAGGGAGCTGGGATTGTTTAGTTTGGGGAAAAGGAGGCTTAGAGGAGACCTCATTGCACTCTACCACTTCCTGAAGGGAGGCTGTGGTAAGGAGGGGGTCAGCCTCTTCTCCCAGGTAACTAATGACAGGACGAGAGGGAATGGCCACAAGTTGTGCCGGGGAAGATTTAGATTAGACTTGAGGAAAAATTTTTTCTCTGAGAGAGTGGTCAGGCACTGGAATGGCCTGCCTAGGGAGGTGGTTGAGGCACCGTCCCTAGCGCTGTTCAAGAAGCGTTTAGATGAGGTGCTGAGGGATTTGATTTAGTAGCTTGGTGGGTAGGGATGGTGGTGTGAGGATGGTTGGACTAGATGATCTTGTAGGTCCTTTCCAACCTAATGTATCTATGAATCTATGAATCTATGAATCTGATTGCAGTGCAGTTTTTCTACAACTGATTGTGCAGCCTTGCTCTTCACTGTATCTCTCTTTGCTCGTCAGTTTTGCTGAAGACTTGTTTGCTTTTAAATTCAAGATACGCTGGTAATTGCTCATGTTGAATGTTGGAGACAACAAGTAGCCCTCTTCTGTTGTTGTTGCTCCCTTGCTTTGTTTGTGTTCTGAAAAAAACTAACATCTTCTGTTTTTAGGTTGTGGGGAGGATGTATCAAAGCGGTGATAAAACGTGGTATTTATTTACCACAGCTTCGAGAAGTAATAGATTCATGCAAGCTGAAGAAAGCTGCCAATAGGAGGGGGAAAGTAGCAGGAAGATGGAAGATCTCAGTGAAGCAGGAAATAGTAATGTCCTAATGATCCCACTGAGAAGGATGGTGACTGCAGCAGTATGGAATCAAATCAGCAGTTGGTACAGAAAAGTCCATGTAATTGAAGTTAAAACAGAGAAGACACAGTGATGCTCCATGAGGGGATCGGGGGCATCCACTTTGGTTTTCACTCTGTACACTCCACTTCCAGTACCTTTCAGGTACTGGAAGTGGAGTGTGCAGAGCAGAAGACAAAAGCCAGAAGCTGCTGCTAGATCATGTTAGAATGCTACACAGCATGTTCTAGGCTGGGTGCATCTGATTGCAGTGCAGTTTTTCTACAACTGATTGTGCAGCCTCGCTCTTCACTGTATCTCTCTTTGCTCATTAGTTTTGCTGTTGGACTGTACATGCGCTTGTGAGATGACGGACATGAGGAAGTGCGCACAGACAGCAGCATTTCTAAGACAAGTTTTTGTACTTTATTTAAAGTTGTGTAAGTAGGAAGAAAACTCTGCTTGCGCTTTAGGTTGAGTCTGTAAGGATTCTGTTCCTTTCTCCTTTTCTGTCTCTAATACTGCAGTATGAATACTGTTGACATCGAGTAGGATGCTTTTGCTCAGTCTCCTGGAAGCTGTGCACCTGCAGAGTTGTTTTAATAACTCGTTAAGCAAAGATCATAGTGCACTGTGAGTGATTTTTTTATTTCAAGCCAGTTTCTATCCGTTTGAGTGTTGAACCATCACACAGTCCTGTGATGGGTAGCCCTGTGGGGTTTTCACCGTGGTCTTAGCTCCAATAAATAAGTCATCATGACTTCTGTTCAAGTCTACTTGGAATGGGATGGAAATGGCATGTTCTGATTGAGTTGGCTAACGGTTAGGCTGACCTTCCTGTTGAAATATGTGCAGCCGTTTTTTGTCGCGGGTCAGGCAGGTTGCGTGTTATTTTGAATGTGCTGAAATGTCTTTATGAAGACTTGTTTGCTTTTAAATTCAAGATACGCTGGTAATTGCTCATGTTGAATGTTGGAGACAACAAGTAGCCCTCTTCTGTTGTTGTTGCTCCCTTGCTTTGTTTGTGTTCTGAAAAAAACTAACACCTTCTGTTTTTAGGTTGTGGGGAGGATGTATCAAAGCGGTGATAAAACGTGGTATTTATTTACCACAGCTTCGAGAAGTAATAGATTCATGCAAGCTGAAGAAAGCTGCCAATAGGAGGGGGAAAGTAGCAGGAAGATGGAAGATCTCAGTGAAGCAGGAAATAGTAATGTCCTAATGATCCCACTGAGAAGGATGGTGACTGCAGCAGTATGGAATCAAATCAGCAGTTGGTACAGAAAAGTCCATGTAATTGAAGTTAAAACAGAGAAGACACAGTGATGCTCCATGAGGGGATCGGGGGCATCCACTTTGGTTTTCACTCTGTACAGAGCGGAAGACAAAAGCCAGCAGCTGCTGCTAGATCATGTTAGAATGCTACACAGCATGTTCTAGGCTGGGTTTTTTGACCACGGGGCAGTTTACTCAGTTCCTGGCCTGTTATCCGCTGATGGATTACACCTGTCCCAAAGGGGGAAACGAATTCTAGCCCAGGAGCTAGCTGGACTAATTGAGAGAGCTTTAAACTAGCTGTGATGGGGGTAGGGGATATAACAGGGCTCCCCAGTGAAGAGCCCAGGGGGGCTGTGCTGGAACAAAGGGTGAGGCAAATGTCTCAGCTGAAGTGCATATACACCAACGCACGCAGCAGGGGCAATAAACAAGAAGAGCCTGAAACCATTGTAAGGCAGGCTAACTGTGACCTTGTTGCTATTACAGAAACATGGTGGGACCCCTCCCATGACTGGAGTACTGGGATGGATGGCTACAAGCTCTTCAGAAGGGACAGGCGGGGAAAAAAGGGTGGTGGCATAGCTCTCTATATCAAAGAGTGTCTTGATGTTGAAGAGTTTGAGGTTGGAAACGACCAAGTGGAGTGTCTGTGGGTAAGGATCAGGGGGATGGTCTGTAGGAGTGACATTGTGGTGGGGCTCTGTTATAGACCGCCTAGCCAAGATGAAGAGATAGATGAGGTGTTCTACAAGCAACTAGTAGATGTTGCACGATGGCCAGCACTAGTTCTCATGGGGGACTTCAACTTCCCTGATAGATGCTGGAAATATAATACCGCGCAGAGGAAGCAGTCCATGAGATTTCTGGAGTGTGTGGAAGATTGCTTCCTGACACAGCTGGTGCAAGAACCTAGCAGGGGAGGTGCCCTGCTAGACCTGCTCTTCACTAACAGTGAAGGACTAGCAGGAGATGTGAAGGTTGGGGATCGTCTTGGCCAGAGTGACCATGAAATGGTAGAGTTTGCTATTCTTGGTGACATCAAGAGGGTGACTAGCAAAACTGCTACCTTGGACTTGCGGAGGGCAGACTTTGACCTGTTCAGGACGCTTGTTGCAAGGGTCCCTTGGGACTCGCTCCTGAGGGGTAAAGGGGTCCAGGAAGCCTGGGTCCTCCTCAAGACGGAAATCTTAAAGGCACAGGTGCAGGCTGTCCCTGAGTACCGTAAGTCAAGCCGGAGGGGAAAAAGGCCAGTGTGGATGAACCGGGGTCTTTTGTTGAGACTCCGGGAGAAAAAGAGAGTCTATGCCCTCTGGAAGATGGGACA
Source organism: Callipepla californica brunnescens (assembly GCA_023055505.1). Lineage (NCBI taxonomy): Eukaryota > Metazoa > Chordata > Aves > Galliformes > Odontophoridae > Callipepla > Callipepla californica. Next base: position 12,389,370 of record JALIRH010000010.1, read on the forward strand.
GGCTACTTGGGGAGACTACAGGGAACTTGCCAAGATTTGCAGGCAGGAAGTTAGAAATGCAAAAGCCCAGCTTGAACTTAGACTGGCTACTGCAGTAAAGGAGAACAAAAAATCCTTTTATAAATATATTAACAGTAAAAGAAGAACTAAGGAGAATTTCCCTCCTTTACTTGATGCGGCAGGGAATGTAACCACAGAGGATAAGGAAAAGGCTGAGGTTCTCAATGCCTTCTTCACGTCTGTCTTTAATAGACAGACCAGTTATCCTCAGGATACTTCTCGCCCTGACCTGGAAGTCTGGGACGAAGCGCATCATACACCCCCTGTGATCCCAGCAGAGACAGTCAGAGACCTGCTCCTCCATCTGAACTGCCACAAGTCCGTGGGGCCAGATGGGATCCACCCAAGGGTGCTGAGGGAGCTGGCAGAGGTGATTGCCAAGCCGCTTTCTGCCATCTATCAGCATTCCTGGTCATCTGGAGAGGTCCCGCAAGATTGGAGGCTTGCCGATGTGACTCCCATCTACAAGAAAGGCCGTAAGGAAGATCCGGGGAACTGCAGGCCTGTCAGCCTGACCTCGGTATCAGGGAAAGTTATGGAGCAATTGATCTTGAGGGAGATCACACGGCACGTGCATGGCAATCAGGGGATCAGACCCAGCCAGCACGGGTTCACAAAGGGCAGGTCGTGCTTGTCCAACCTCATCTCCTTCTATGACTGGGTGACCAGACTGGTAGATGAGGGAAAGGCTGTTGATGTAGTCTACCTGGACTTCAGCAAAGCCTCTGACACGGTCTCCCACAGTATTCTCCTGCAGAAGCTGGCAGCCCATGGTGTGGACAGGTTCACTCTTCTCTGGGTTGAGAATTGGCTAGAGGGCCGTGCCCAGCGGGTAGTGGTTAATGGAGTCAAGTCCGGCTGGCGTCCTGTCACGAGTGGTGTCCCCCAAGGGTCAGTATTGGGGCCCGTCTTGTTTAATATCTTTATTGATGACCTGGATGAGGGGATTGAGTGTACCCTCAGTAAGTTTGCGGATGACACCAAGTTGGGAGGATGTGTCGATCTGCCTGAGGGTAGGGAGGCCCTTCAGCGGGATCTGGATAGGCTAGACAGTTGGGCTGAGGTCAATGGGATGAGGTTCAATAAGGCCAAGTGCCGGGTCCTGCACTTTGGCCACAATCACCCCATGCAATGCTATAGGCTTGGGGCAGAATGGCTTGAGGAGTGTATAGAGGAAAAGGACCTGGGGGTGTTGGTTGATGCTCGGCTCAATATGAGCCGGCAGTGTGCCCAGGTGGCCAAGAAGGCCAATGGCATCCTGGCCTGTATTAGGAATAGTGTGGCCAGCAGGAGCAGGGAGGTGATCATCCCCCTGTACTCAGCTCTGGTGCGGCCGCACCTTGAGTACTGTGTTCAGTTTTGGGCCCCTCACTACAAGAAAGACGTTGAGGCCCTGGAGCGTGTTCAGAGAAGGGCAACAAAACTGGTGAGGGGTCTGGAGCGCAAGTCTTATGAGGAGCGGCTGAGGGAGCTGGGATTGTTTAGTTTGGGGAAAAGGAGGCTTAGAGGAGACCTCATTGCACTCTACCACTTCCTGAAGGGAGGCTGTGGTAAGGAGGGGGTCAGCCTCTTCTCCCAGGTAACTAATGACAGGACGAGAGGGAATGGCCACAAGTTGTGCCGGGGAAGATTTAGATTAGACTTGAGGAAAAATTTTTTCTCTGAGAGAGTGGTCAGGCACTGGAATGGCCTGCCTAGGGAGGTGGTTGAGGCACCGTCCCTAGCGCTGTTCAAGAAGCGTTTAGATGAGGTGCTGAGGGATTTGATTTAGTAGCTTGGTGGGTAGGGATGGTGGTGTGAGGATGGTTGGACTAGATGATCTTGTAGGTCCTTTCCAACCTAATGTATCTATGAATCTATGAATCTATGAATCTGATTGCAGTGCAGTTTTTCTACAACTGATTGTGCAGCCTTGCTCTTCACTGTATCTCTCTTTGCTCGTCAGTTTTGCTGAAGACTTGTTTGCTTTTAAATTCAAGATACGCTGGTAATTGCTCATGTTGAATGTTGGAGACAACAAGTAGCCCTCTTCTGTTGTTGTTGCTCCCTTGCTTTGTTTGTGTTCTGAAAAAAACTAACACCTTCTGTTTTTAGGTTGTGGGGAGGATGTATCAAAGCGGTGATAAAACGTGGTATTTATTTACCACAGCTTCGAGAAGTAATAGATTCATGCAAGCTGAAGAAAGCTGCCAATAGGAGGGGGAAAGTAGCAGGAAGATGGAAGATCTCAGTGAAGCAGGAAATAGTAATGTCCTAATGATCCCACTGAGAAGGATGGTGACTGCAGCAGTATGGAATCAAATCAGCAGTTGGTACAGAAAAGTCCATGTAATTGAAGTTAAAACAGAGAAGACACAGTGATGCTCCATGAGGGGATCGGGGGCATCCACTTTGGTTTTCACTCTGTACACTCCACTTCCAGTACCTTTCAGGTACTGGAAGTGGAGTGTGCAGAGCAGAAGACAAAAGCCAGAAGCTGCTGCTAGATCATGTTAGAATGCTACACAGCATGTTCTAGGCTGGGTGCATCTGATTGCAGTGCAGTTTTTCTACAACTGATTGTGCAGCCTCGCTCTTCACTGTATCTCTCTTTGCTCATTAGTTTTGCTGTTGGACTGTACATGCGCTTGTGAGATGACGGACATGAGGAAGTGCGCACAGACAGCAGCATTTCTAAGACAAGTTTTTGTACTTTATTTAAAGTTGTGTAAGTAGGAAGAAAACTCTGCTTGCGCTTTAGGTTGAGTCTGTAAGGATTCTGTTCCTTTCTCCTTTTCTGTCTCTAATACTGCAGTATGAATACTGTTGACATCGAGTAGGATGCTTTTGCTCAGTCTCCTGGAAGCTGTGCACCTGCAGAGTTGTTTTAATAACTCGTTAAGCAAAGATCATAGTGCACTGTGAGTGATTTTTTTATTTCAAGCCAGTTTCTATCCGTTTGAGTGTTGAACCATCACACAGTCCTGTGATGGGTAGCCCTGTGGGGTTTTCACCGTGGTCTTAGCTCCAATAAATAAGTCATCATGACTTCTGTTCAAGTCTACTTGGAATGGGATGGAAATGGCATGTTCTGATTGAGTTGGCTAACGGTTAGGCTGACCTTCCTGTTGAAATATGTGCAGCCGTTTTTTGTCGCGGGTCAGGCAGGTTGCGTGTTATTTTGAATGTGCTGAAATGTCTTTATGAAGACTTGTTTGCTTTTAAATTCAAGATACGCTGGTAATTGCTCATGTTGAATGTTGGAGACAACAAGTAGCCCTCTTCTGTTGTTGTTGCTCCCTTGCTTTGTTTGTGTTCTGAAAAAAACTAACACCTTCTGTTTTTAGGTTGTGGGGAGGATGTATCAAAGCGGTGATAAAACGTGGTATTTATTTACCACAGCTTCGAGAAGTAATAGATTCATGCAAGCTGAAGAAAGCTGCCAATAGGAGGGGGAAAGTAGCAGGAAGATGGAAGATCTCAGTGAAGCAGGAAATAGTAATGTCCTAATGATCCCACTGAGAAGGATGGTGACTGCAGCAGTATGGAATCAAATCAGCAGTTGGTACAGAAAAGTCCATGTAATTGAAGTTAAAACAGAGAAGACACAGTGATGCTCCATGAGGGGATCGGGGGCATCCACTTTGGTTTTCACTCTGTACAGAGCGGAAGACAAAAGCCAGCAGCTGCTGCTAGATCATGTTAGAATGCTACACAGCATGTTCTAGGCTGGGTTTTTTGACCACGGGGCAGTTTACTCAGTTCCTGGCCTGTTATCCGCTGATGGATTACACCTGTCCCAAAGGGGGAAACGAATTCTAGCCCAGGAGCTAGCTGGACTAATTGAGAGAGCTTTAAACTAGCTGTGATGGGGGTAGGGGATATAACAGGGCTCCCCAGTGAAGAGCCCAGGGGGGCTGTGCTGGAACAAAGGGTGAGGCAAATGTCTCAGCTGAAGTGCATATACACCAACGCACGCAGCAGGGGCAATAAACAAGAAGAGCCTGAAACCATTGTAAGGCAGGCTAACTGTGACCTTGTTGCTATTACAGAAACATGGTGGGACCCCTCCCATGACTGGAGTACTGGGATGGATGGCTACAAGCTCTTCAGAAGGGACAGGCGGGGAAAAAAGGGTGGTGGCATAGCTCTCTATATCAAAGAGTGTCTTGATGTTGAAGAGTTTGAGGTTGGAAACGACCAAGTGGAGTGTCTGTGGGTAAGGATCAGGGGGATGGTCTGTAGGAGTGACATTGTGGTGGGGCTCTGTTATAGACCGCCTAGCCAAGATGAAGAGATAGATGAGGTGTTCTACAAGCAACTAGTAGATGTTGCACGATGGCCAGCACTAGTTCTCATGGGGGACTTCAACTTCCCTGATAGATGCTGGAAATATAATACCGCGCAGAGGAAGCAGTCCATGAGATTTCTGGAGTGTGTGGAAGATTGCTTCCTGACACAGCTGGTGCAAGAACCTAGCAGGGGAGGTGCCCTGCTAGACCTGCTCTTCACTAACAGTGAAGGACTAGCAGGAGATGTGAAGGTTGGGGATCGTCTTGGCCAGAGTGACCATGAAATGGTAGAGTTTGCTATTCTTGGTGACATCAAGAGGGTGACTAGCAAAACTGCTACCTTGGACTTGCGGAGGGCAGACTTTGACCTGTTCAGGACGCTTGTTGCAAGGGTCCCTTGGGACTCGCTCCTGAGGGGTAAAGGGGTCCAGGAAGCCTGGGTCCTCCTCAAGACGGAAATCTTAAAGGCACAGGTGCAGGCTGTCCCTGAGTACCGTAAGTCAAGCCGGAGGGGAAAAAGGCCAGTGTGGATGAACCGGGGTCTTTTGTTGAGACTCCGGGAGAAAAAGAGAGTCTATGCCCTCTGGAAGATGGGACAGGCTACTTGGGGAGACTACAGGGAACTTGCCAAGATTTGCAGGCAGGAAGTTAGAAATGCAAAAGCCCAGCTTGAACTTAGACTGGCTACTGCAGTAAAGGAGAACAAAAAATCCTTTTATAAATATATTAACAGTAAAAGAAGAACTAAGGAGAATTTCCCTCCTTTACTTGATGCGGCAGGGAATGTAACCACAGAGGATAAGGAAAAGGCTGAGGTTCTCAATGCCTTCTTCACGTCTGTCTTTAATAGACAGACCAGTTATCCTCAGGATACTTCTCGCCCTGACCTGGAAGTCTGGGACGAAGCGCATCATACACCCCCTGTGATCCCAGCAGAGACAGTCAGAGACCTGCTCCTCCATCTGAACTGCCACAAGTCCGTGGGGCCAGATGGGATCCACCCAAGGGTGCTGAGGGAGCTGGCAGAGGTGATTGCCAAGCCGCTTTCTGCCATCTATCAGCATTCCTGGTCATCTGGAGAGGTCCCGCAAGATTGGAGGCTTGCCGATGTGACTCCCATCTACAAGAAAGGCCGTAAGGAAGATCCGGGGAACTGCAGGCCTGTCAGCCTGACCTCGGTATCAGGGAAAGTTATGGAGCAATTGATCTTGAGGGAGATCACACGGCACGTGCATGGCAATCAGGGGATCAGACCCAGCCAGCACGGGTTCACAAAGGGCAGGTCGTGCTTGTCCAACCTCATCTCCTTCTATGACTGGGTGACCAGACTGGTAGATGAGGGAAAGGCTGTTGATGTAGTCTACCTGGACTTCAGCAAAGCCTTTGACACGGTCTCCCACAGTATTCTCCTGCAGAAGCTGGCAGCCCATGGTGTGGACAGGTTCACTCTTCTCTGGGTTGAGAATTGGCTAGAGGGCCGTGCCCAGCGGGTAGTGGTTAATGGAGTCAAGTCCGGCTGGCGTCCTGTCACGAGTGGTGTCCCCCAAGGGTCAGTATTGGGGCCCGTCTTGTTTAATATCTTTATTGATGACCTGGATGAGGGGATTGAGTGTACCCTCAGTAAGTTTGCGGATGACACCAAGTTGGGAGGATGTGTCGATCTGCCTGAGGGTAGGGAGGCCCTTCAGCGGGATCTGGATAGGCTAGACAGTTGGGCTGAGGTCAATGGGATGAGGTTCAATAAGGCCAAGTGCCGGGTCCTGCACTTTGGCCACAATCACCCCATGCAATGCTATAGGCTTGGGGCAGAATGGCTTGAGGAGTGTATAGAGGAAAAGGACCTGGGGGTGTTGGTTGATGCTCGGCTCAATATGAGCCGGCAGTGTGCCCAGGTGGCCAAGAAGGCCAATGGCATCCTGGCCTGTATTAGGAATAGTGTGGCCAGCAGGAGCAGGGAGGTGATCATCCCCCTGTACTCAGCTCTGGTGCGGCCGCACCTTGAGTACTGTGTTCAGTTTTGGGCCCCTCACTACAAGAAAGACGTTGAGGCCCTGGAGCGTGTTCAGAGAAGGGCAACAAAACTGGTGAGGGGTCTGGAGCACAAGTCTTACGAGGAGCGGCTGAGGGAGCTGGGATTGTTTAGTTTGGGGAAAAGGAGGCTTAGAGGAGACCTCATTGCACTCTGCCACTTCCTGAAGGGAGGCTGTGGTAAGGAGGGGGTCAGCCTCTTCTCCCAGGTAACTAATGACAGGACAAGAGGGAATGGCCACAAGTTGTGCCGGGGAAGATTTAGATTAGACTCGAGGAAAAATTTTTTCTCTGAGAGAGTGGTCAGGCACTGGAATGGCCTGCCTAGGGAGGTGGTTGAGGCACCGTCCCTAGCGCTGTTCAAGAAGCGTTTAGATGAGGTGCTGAGGGATTTGATTTAGTAGCTTGGTGGGTAGGGATGGTGGTGTGAGGATGGTTGGACTAGATGATCTTGTAGGTCCTTTCCAACCTAATGTATCTATGAATCTATGAATCTATGAATCTGATTGCAGTGCAGTTTTTCTACAACTGATTGTGCAGCCTTGCTCTTCACTGTATCTCTCTTTGCTCGTCAGTTTTGCTGAAGACTTGTTTGCTTTTAAATTCAAGATACGCTGGTAATTGCTCATGTTGAATGTTGGAGACAACAAGTAGCCCTCTTCTGTTGTTGTTGCTCCCTTGCTTTGTTTGTGTTCTGAAAAAAACTAGCATCTTCTCTTTTTAGGCTGTGGGGAGGATGTATCAAAGCGGTGATAAAACGTGGTATTTATTTACCACAGCTTCGAGAAGTAATAGATTCATGCAAGCTGAAGAAAGCTGCCAATAGGAGGGGGAAAGTAGCAGGAAGATGGAAGATCTCAGTGAAGCAGGAAATAGTAATGTCCTAATGATCCCACTGAGAAGGATGGTGACTGCAGCAGTATGGAATCAAATCAGCAGTTGGTACAGAAAAGTCCATGTAATTTAAGTTAAAACAGAGAAGACACAGTGATGCTCCATGAGGGGATCGGGGGCATCCACTTTTGTTTTCACTCTGTACAGAGCGGAAGACAAAAGCCAGCAGCTGCTGCTAGATCATGTTAGAATGCTACACAGCATGTTCTAGGCTGGGTTTTTTGACCACGGGGCAGTTTACTCAGTTCCTGGCCTGTTATCCGCTGATGGATTACACCTGTCCCAAAGGGGGAAACGAATTCTAGCCCAGGAGCTAGCTGGACTAATTGAGAGAGCTTTAAACTAGCTGTGATGGGGGTAGGGGATATAACAGGGCTCCCCAGTGAAGAGCCCAGGGGGGCTGTGCTGGAACAAAGGGTGAGGCAAATGTCTCAGCTGAAGTGCATATACACCAACGCACGCAGCAGGGGCAATAAACAAGAAGAGCTTGAAACCATTGTAAGGCAGGCTAACTGTGACCTTGTTGCTATTACAGAAACATGGTGGGACCCCTCCCATGACTGGAGTACTGGGATGGATGGCTACAAGCTCTTCAGAAGGGACAGGCGGGGAAAAAAGGGTGGTGGCATAGCTCTCTATATCAAAGAGTGTCTTGATGTTGAAGAGTTTGAGGTTGGAAACGACCAAGTGGAGTGTCTGTGGGTAAGGATCAGGGGGATGGTCTGTAGGAGTGACATTGTGGTGGGGCTCTGTTATAGACCGCCTAGCCAAGATGAAGAGATAGATGAGGTGTTCTACAAGCAACTAGTAGATGTTGCACGATGGCCAGCACTAGTTCTCATGGGGGACTTCAACTTCCCTGATAGATGCTGGAAATATAATACCGCGCAGAGGAAGCAGTCCATGAGATTTCTGGAGTGTGTGGAAGATTGCTTCCTGACACAGCTGGTGCAAGAACCTAGCAGGGGAGGTGCCCTGCTAGACCTGCTCTTCACTAACAGTGAAGGACTAGCAGGAGATGTGAAGGTTGGGGATCGTCTTGGCCAGAGTGACCATGAAATGGTAGAGTTTGCTATTCTTGGTGACATCAAGAGGGTGACTAGCAAAACTGCTACCTTGGACTTGCGGAGGGCAGACTTTGACCTGTTCAGGACGCTTGTTGCAAGGGTCCCTTGGGACTCGCTCCTGAGGGGTAAAGGGGTCCAGGAAGCCTGGGTCCTCCTCAAGACGGAAATCTTAAAGGCACAGGTGCAGGCTGTCCCTGAGTACCGTAAGTCAAGCCGGAGGGGAAAAAGGCCAGTGTGGATGAACCGGGGTCTTTTGTTGAGACTCCGGGAGAAAAAGAGAGTCTATGCCCTCTGGAAGATGGGACAGGCTACTTGGGGAGACTACAGGGAACTTGCCAAGATTTGCAGGCAGGAAGTTAGAAATGCAAAAGCCCAGCTTGAACTTAGACTGGCTACTGCAGTAAAGGAGAACAAAAAATCCTTTTATAAATATATTAACAGTAAAAGAAGAACTAAGGAGAATTTCCCTCCTTTACTTGATGCGGCAGGGAATGTAACCACAGAGGATAAGGAAAAGGCTGAGGTTCTCAATGCCTTCTTCACGTCTGTCTTTAATAGACAGACCAGTTATCCTCAGGATACTTCTCGCCCTGACCTGGAAGTCTGGGACGAAGCGCATCATACACCCCCTGTGATCCCAGCAGAGACAGTCAGAGACCTGCTCCTCCATCTGAACTGCCACAAGTCCATGGGGCCAGATGGGATCCACCCAAGGGTGCTGAGGGAGCTGGCAGAGGTGATTGCCAAGCCGCTTTCTGCCATCTATCAGCATTCCTGGTCATCTGGAGAGGTCCCGCAAGATTGGAGGCTTGCCGATGTGACTCCCATCTACAAGAAAGGCCGTAAGGAAGATCCGGGGAACTGCAGGCCTGTCAGCCTGACCTCGGTATCAGGGAAAGTTATGGAGCAATTGATCTTGAGGGAGATCACACGGCACGTGCATGGCAATCAGGGGATCAGACCCAGCCAGCACGGGTTCACAAAGGGCAGGTCGTGCTTGTCCAACCTCATCTCCTTCTATGACTGGGTGACCAGACTGGTAGATGAGGGAAAGGCTGTTGATGTAGTCTACCTGGACTTCAGCAAAGCCTTTGACACGGTCTCCCACAGTATTCTCCTGCAGAAGCTGGCAGCCCATGGTGTGGACAGGTTCACTCTTCTCTGGGTTGAGAATTGGCTAGAGGGCCGTGCCCAGCGGGTAGTGGTTAATGGAGTCAAGTCCGGCTGGCGTCCTGTCACGAGTGGTGTCCCCCAAGGGTCAGTATTGGGGCCCGTCTTGTTTAATATCTTTATTGATGACCTGGATGAGGGGATTGAGTGTACCCTCAGTAAGTTTGCGGATGACACCAAGTTGGGAGGATGTGTCGATCTGCCTGAGGGTAGGGAGGCCCTTCAGCGGGATCTGGATAGGCTAGACAGTTGGGCTGAGGTCAATGGGATGAGGTTCAATAAGGCCAAGTGCCGGGTCCTGCACTTTGGCCACAATCACCCCATGCAATGCTATAGGCTTGGGGCAGAATGGCTTGAGGAGTGTATAGAGGAAAAGGACCTGGGGGTGTTGGTTGATGCTCGGCTCAATATGAGCCGGCAGTGTGCCCAGGTGGCCAAGAAGGCCAATGGCATCCTGGCCTGTATTAGGAATAGTGTGGCCAGCAGGAGCAGGGAGGTGATCATCCCCCTGTACTCAGCTCTGGTGCGGCCGCACCTTGAGTACTGTGTTCAGTTTTGGGCCCCTCACTACAAGAAAGACGTTGAGGCCCTGGAGCGTGTTCAGAGAAGGGCAACAAAACTGGTGAGGGGTCTGGAGCACAAGTCTTACGAGGAGCGGCTGAGGGAGCTGGGATTGTTTAGTTTGGGGAAAAGGAGGCTTAGAGGAGACCTCATTGCACTCTACCACTTCCTGAAGGGAGGCTGTGGTAAGGAGGGGGTCAGCCTCTTCTCCCAGGTAACTAATGACAGGACAAGAGGGAATGGCCACAAGTTGTGCCGGGGAAGATTTAGATTAGACTTGAGGAAAAATTTTTTCTCTGAGAGAGTGGTCAGGCACTGGAATGGCCTGCCTAGGGAGGTGGTTGAGGCACCGTCCCTAGCGCTGTTCAAGAAGCGTTTAGATGAGGTGCTGAGGGATTTGATTTAGTAGCTTGGTGGGTAGGGATGGTGGTGTGAGGATGGTTGGACTAGATGATCTTGTAGGTCCTTTCCAACCTAATGTATCTATGAATCTATGAATCTGATTGCAGTGCAGTTTTTCTACAACTGATTGTGCAGCCTTGCTCTTCACTGTATCTCTCTTTGCTCGTCAGTTTTGCTGAAGACTTGTTTGCTTTTAAATTCAAGATACGCTGGTAATTGCTCATGTTGAATGTTGGAGACAACAAGTAGCCCTCTTCTGTTGTTGTTGCTCCCTTGCTTTGTTTGTGTTCTGAAAAAAACTAACACCTTCTGTTTTTAGGTTGTGGGGAGGATGTATCAAAGCGGTGATAAAACGTGGTATTTATTTACCACAGCTTCGAGAAGTAATAGATTCATGCAAGCTGAAGAAAGCTGCCAATAGGAGGGGGAAAGTAGCAGGAAGATGGAAGATCTCAGTGAAGCAGGAAATAGTAATGTCCTAATGATCCCACTGAGAAGGATGGTGACTGCAGCAGTATGGAATCAAATCAGCAGTTGGTACAGAAAAGTCCATGTAATTTAAGCTAAAACAGAGAAGACACAGTGATGCTCCATGAGGGGATCGGGGGCATCCACTTTGGTTTTCACTCTGTACAGAGCGGAAGACAAAAGCCAGCAGCTGCTGCTAGATCATGTTAGAATGCTACACAGCATGTTCTAGGCTGGGTTTTTTGACCACGGGGCAGTTTACTCAGTTCCTGGCCTGTTATCCGCTGATGGATTACACCTGTCCCAAAGGGGGAAACGAATTCTAGCCCAGGAGCTAGCTGGACTAATTGAGAGAGCTTTAAACTAGCTGTGATGGGGGTAGGGGATATAACAGGGCTCCCCAGTGAAGAGCCCAGGGGGGCTGTGCTAGAACAAAGGGTGAGGCAAATGTCTCAGCTGAAGTGCATATACACCAACGCACGCAGCAGGGGCAATAAACAAGAAGAGCTTGAAACCATTGTAAGGCAGGCTAACTGTGACCTTGTTGCTATTACAGAAACATGGTGGGACCCCTCCCATGACTGGAGTACTGGGATGGATGGCTACAAGCTCTTCAGAAGGGACAGGCGGGGAAAAAAGGGTGGTGGCATAGCTCTCTATATCAAAGAGTGTCTTGATGTTGAAGAGTTTGAGGTTGGAAACGACCAAGTGGAGTGTCTGTGCGTAAGGATCAGGGGGATGGTCTGTAGGAGTGACATTGTGGTGGGGCTCTGTTATAGACCGCCTAGCCAAGATGAAGAGATAGATGAGGTGTTCTACAAGCAACTAGTAGATGTTGCACGATGGCCAGCACTAGTTCTCATGGGGGACTTCAACTTCCCTGATATATGCTGGAAATATAATACCGCGCAGAGGAAGCAGTCCATGAGATTTCTGGGGTGTGTGGAAGATTGCTTCCTGACACAGCTGGTGCAAGAACCTAGCAGGGGAGGTGCCCTGCTAGACCTGCTCTTCACTAACAGTGAAGGACTAGCAGGAGATGTGAAGGTTGGGGATCGTCTTGGCCAGAGTGACCATGAAATGGTAGAGTTTGCTATTCTTGGTGACATCAAGAGGGTGACTAGCAAAACTGCTACCTTGGACTTGCGGAGGGCAGACTTTGACCTGTTCAGGACGCTTGTTGCAAGGGTCCCTTGGGACTCGCTCCTGAGGGGTAAAGGGGTCCAGGAAGCCTGGGTCCTCCTCAAGACGGAAATCTTAAAGGCACAGGTGCAGGCTGTCCCTGAGTACCGTAAGTCAAGCCGGAGGGGAAAAAGGCCAGTGTGGATGAACCGGGATCTTTTGTTGAGACTCCGGGAGAAAAAGAGAGTCTATGCCCTCTGGAAGATGGGACAGGCTACTTGGGGAGACTACAGGGAACTTGCCAAGATTTGCAGGCAGGAAGTTAGAAATGCAAAAGCCCAGCTTGAACTTAGACTGGCTACTGCAGTAAAGGAGAACAAAAAATCCTTTTATAAATATATTAACAGTAAAAGAAGAACTAAGGAGAATTTCCCTCCTTTACTTGATGCGGCAGGGAATGTAACCACAGAGGATAAGGAAAAGGCTGAGGTTCTCAATGCCTTCTTCACGTCTGTCTTTAATAGACAGACCAGTTATCCTCAGGATACTTCTCGCCCTGACCTGGAAGTCTGGGACGAAGCGCATCATACACCCCCTGTGATCCCAGCAGAGACAGTCAGAGACCTGCTCCTCCATCTGAACTGCCACAAGTCCGTGGGGCCAGATGGGATCCACCCAAGGGTGCTGAGGGAGCTGGCAGAGGTGATTGCCAAGCCGCTTTCTGCCATCTATCAGCATTCCTGGTCATCTGGAGAGGTCCCGCAAGATTGGAGGCTTGCCGATGTGACTCCCATCTACAAGAAAGGCCGTAAGGAAGATCCGGGGAACTGCAGGCCTGTCAGCCTGACCTCGGTATCAGGGAAAGTTATGGAGCAATTGATCTTGAGGGAGATCACACGGCACGTGCATGGCAATCAGGGGATCAGACCCAGCCAGCACGGGTTCACAAAGGGCAGGTCGTGCTTGTCCAACCTCATCTCCTTCTATGACTGGGTGACCAGACTGGTAGATGAGGGAAAGGCTGTTGATGTAGTCTACCTGGACTTCAGCAAAGCCTTTGACACGGTCTCCCACAGTATTCTCCTGCAGAAGCTGGCAGCCCATGGTGTGGACAGGTTCACTCTTCTCTGGGTTGAGAATTGGCTAGAGGGCTGTGCCCAGCGGGTAGTGGTTAATGGAGTCAAGTCCGGCTGGCGTCCTGTCACGAGTGGTGTCCCCCAAGGGTCAGTATTGGGGCCCGTCTTGTTTAATATCTTTATTGATGACCTGGATGAGGGGATTGAGTGTACCCTCAGTAAGTTTGCGGATGACACCAAGTTGGGAGGATGTGTCGATCTGCCTGAGGGTAGGGAGGCCCTTCAGCGGGATCTGGATAGGCTAGACAGTTGGGCTGAGGTCAATGGGATGAGGTTCAATAAGGCCAAGTGCCGGGTCCTGCACTTTGGCCACAATCACCCCATGCAATGCTATAGGCTTGGGGCAGAATGGCTTGAGGAGTGTATAGAGGAAAAGGACCTGGGGGTGTTGGTTGATGCTCGGCTCAATATGAGCCGGCAGTGTGCCCAGGTGGCCAAGAAGGCCAATGGCATCCTGGCCTGTATTAGGAATAGTGTGGCCAGCAGGAGCAGGGAGGTGATCATCCCCCTGTACTCAGCTCTGGTGCGGCCGCACCTTGAGTACTGTGTTCAGTTTTGGGCCCCTCACTACAAGAAAGACGTTGAGGCCCTGGAGCGTGTTCAGAGAAGGGCAACAAAACTGGTGAGGGGTCTGGAGCACAAGTCTTACGAGGAGCGGCTGAGGGAGCTGGGATTGTTTAGTTTGGGGAAAAGGAGGCTTAGAGGAGACCTCATTGCACTCTACCACTTCCTGAAGGGAGGCTGTGGTAAGGAGGGGGTCAGCCTCTTCTCCCAGGTAACTAATGACAGGACAAGAGGGAATGGCCACAAGTTGTGCCGGGGAAGATTTAGATTAGACTTGAGGAAAAATTTTTTCTCTGAGAGAGTGGTCAGGCACTGGAATGGCCTGCCTAGGGAGGTGGTTGAGGCACCGTCCCTAGCGCTGTTCAAGAAGCGTTTAGATGAGGTGCTGAGGGATTTGATTTAGTAGCTTGGTGGGTAGGGATGGTGGTGTGAGGATGGTTGGACTAGATGATCTTGTAGGTCCTTTCCAACCTAATGTATCTATGAATCTATGAATCTGATTGCAGTGCAGTTTTTCTACAACTGATTGTGCAGCCTTGCTCTTCACTGTATCTCTCTTTGCTCGTCAGTTTTGCTGAAGACTTGTTTGCTTTTAAATTCAAGATACGCTTGTAATTGCTCATGTTGAATGTTGGAGACAACAAGTAGCCCTCTTCTGTTGTTGTTGCTCCCTTGCTTTGTTTGTGTTCTGAAAAAAACTAACACCTTCTGTTTTTAGGTTGTGGGGAGGATGTATCAAAGCGGTGATAAAACGTGGTATTTATTTACCACAGCTTCGAGAAGTAATAGATTCATGCAAGCTGAAGAAAGCTGCCAATAGGAGGGGGAAAGTAGCAGGAAGATGGAAGATCTCAGTGAAGCAGGAAATAGTAATGTCCTAATGATCCCACTGAGAAGGATGGTGACTGCAGCAGTATGGAATCAAATCAGCAGTTGGTACAGAAAAGTCCATGTAATTGAAGTTAAAACAGAGAAGACACAGTGATGCTCCATGAGGGGATCGGGGGCATCCACTTTGGTTTTCACTCTGTACACTCCACTTCCAGTACCTTTCAGGTACTGGAAGTGGAGTGTGCAGAGCAGAAGACAAAAGCCAGAAGCTGCTGCTAGATCATGTTAGAATGCTACACAGCATGTTCTAGGCTGGGTGCATCTGATTGCAGTGCAGTTTTTCTACAACTGATTGTGCAGCCTCGCTCTTCACTGTATCTCTCTTTGCTCATTAGTTTTGCTGTTGGACTGTACATGCGCTTGTGAGATGAGGGACATGAGGAAGTGCGCACAGACAGCAGCATTTCTAAGACAAGTTTTTGTACTTTATTTAAATTTGTGTAACTAGGAAGAAAACTCTGCTTGCGCTTTAGGTTGAGTCTGTAAGGATTCTGTTCCTTTCTCCTTTTCTGTCTCTAATACTGCAGTATGAATACTGTTGACATCGAGTAGGATGCTTTTGCTCAGTCTCCTGGAAGCTGTGCACCTGCAGAGTTGTTTTAATAACTCGTTAAGCAAAGATCATAGTGCACTGTGAGTGATTTTTTTATTTCAAGCCAGTTTCTATCCGTTTGAGTGTTGAACCATCACACAGTCCTGTGATGGGTGTGGGGTTTTCACCGTGGTCTTAGCTCCAATAAATAAGTCATCATGACTTCTGTTCAAGTCTACTTGGAATGGGATGGAAATGGCATGTTCTGATTGAGTTGGCTAACGGTTAGGCTGACCTTCCTGTTGAAATATGTGCAGCCGTTTTTTGTCGCGGGTCAGGCAGGTTGCGTGTTATTTTGAATGTGCTGAAATGTCTTTATGAAGACTTGTTTGCTTTTAAATTCAAGATACGCTGGTAATTGCTCATGTTGAATGTTGGAGACAACAAGTAGCCCTCTTCTGTTGTTGTTGCTCCCTTGCTTTGTTTGTGTTCTGAAAAAAACTAACACCTTCTGTTTTTAGGTTGTGGGGAGGATGTATCAAAGCGGTGATAAAACGTGGTATTTATTTACCACAGCTTCGAGAAGTAATAGATTCATGCAAGCTGAAGAAAGCTGCCAATAGGTGGGGGAAAGTAGCAGGAAGATGGAAGATCTCAGTGAAGCAGGAAATAGTAATGTCCTAATGATCCCACTGAGAAGGATGGTGACTGCAGCAGTATGGAATCAAATCAGCAGTTGGTACAGAAAAGTCCATGTAATTGAAGTTAAAACAGAGAAGACACAGTGATGCTCCATGAGGGGATCGGGGGCATCCACTTTGGTTTTCACTCTGTACAGAGCGGAAGACAAAAGCCAGCAGCTGCTGCTAGATCATGTTAGAATGCTACACAGCATGTTCTAGGCTGGGTTTTTTGACCACGGGGCAGTTTACTCAGTTCCTGGCCTGTTATCCGCTGATGGATTACACCTGTCCCAAAGGGGGAAACGAATTCTAGCCCAGGAGCTAGCTGGACTAATTGAGAGAGCTTTAAACTAGCTGTGATGCGGGTAGGGGATATAACAGGGCTCCCCAGTGAAGAGCCCAGGGGGGCTGTGCTAGAACAAAGGGTGAGGCAAATGTCTTAGCTGAAGTGCATATACACCAACGCACGCAGCAGGGGCAATAAACAAGAAGAGCTTGAAACCATTGTAAGGCAGGCTAACTGTGACCTTGTTGCTATTACAGAAACATGGTGGGACCCCTCCCATGACTGGAGTACTGGGATGGATGGCTACAAGCTCTTCAGAAGGGACAGGCGGGGAAAAAAGGGTGGTGGCATAGCTCTCTATATCAAAGAGTGTCTTGATGTTGAAGAGTTTGAGGTTGGAAACGACCAAGTGGAGTGTCTGTGCGTAAGGATCAGGGGGATGGTCTGTAGGAGTGACATTGTGGTGGGGCTCTGTTATAGACCGCCTAGCCAAGATGAAGAGATAGATGAGGTGTTCTACAAGCAACTAGTAGATGTTGCACGATGGCCAGCACTAGTTCTCATGGGGGACTTCAACTTCCCTGATAGATGCTGGAAATATAATACCGCGCAGAGGAAGCAGTCCATGAGATTTCTGGAGTGTGTGGAAGATTGCTTCCTGACACAGCTGGTGCAAGAACCTAGCAGGGGAGGTGCCCTGCTAGACCTGCTCTTCACTAACAGTGAAGGACTAGTAGGAGATGTGAAGGTTGGGGATCGTCTTGGCCAGAGTGACCATGAAATGGTAGAGTTTGCTATTCTTGGTGACATCAAGAGGGTGACTAGCAAAACTGCTACCTTGGACTTGCGGAGGGCAGACTTTGACCTGTTCAGGACGCTTGTTGCAAGGGTCCCTTGGGACTCGCTCCTGAGGGGTAAAGGGGTCCAGGAAGCCTGGGTCCTCCTCAAGACGGAAATCTTAAAGGCACAGGTGCAGGCTGTCCCTGAGTACCGTAAGTCAAGCCGGAGGGGAAAAAGGCCAGTGTGGATGAACCGGGATCTTTTGTTGAGACTCCGGGAGAAAAAGAGAGTCTATGCCCTCTGGAAGATGGGACAGGCTACTTGGGGAGACTACAGGGAACTTGCCAAGATTTGCAGGCAGGAAGTTAGAAATGCAAAAGCCCAGCTTGAACTTAGACTGGCTACTGCAGTAAAGGAGAACAAAAAATCCTTTTATAAATATATTAACAGTAAAAGAAGAACTAAGGAGAATTTCCCTCCTTTACTTGATGCGGCAGGGAATGTAACCACAGAGGATAAGGAAAAGGCTGAGGTTCTCAATGCCTTCTTCACGTCTGTCTTTAATAGACAGACCAGTTATCCTCAGGATACTTCTCGCCCTGACCTGGAAGTCTGGGACGAAGCGCATCATACACCCCCTGTGATCCCAGCAGAGACAGTCAGAGACCTGCTCCTCCATCTGAACTGCCACAAGTCCGTGGGGCCAGATGGGATCCACCCAAGGGTGCTGAGGGAGCTGGCAGAGGTGATTGCCAAGCCGCTTTCTGCCATCTATCAGCATTCCTGGTCATCTGGAGAGGTCCCGCAAGATTGGAGGCTTGCCGATGTGACTCCCATCTACAAGAAAGGCCGTAAGGAAGATCCGGGGAACTGCAGGCCTGTCAGCCTGACCTCGGTATCAGGGAAAGTTATGGAGCAATTGATCTTGAGGGAGATCACACGGCACGTGCATGGCAATCAGGGGATCAGACCCAGCCAGCACGGGTTCACAAAGGGCAGGTCGTGCTTGTCCAACCTCATCTCCTTCTATGACTGGGTGACCAGACTGGTAGATGAGGGAAAGGCTGTTGATGTAGTCTACCTGGACTTCAGCAAAGCCTTTGACACGGTCTCCCACAGTATTCTCCTGCAGAAGCTGGCAGCCCATGGTGTGGACAGGTTCACTCTTCTCTGGGTTGAGAATTGGCTAGAGGGCCGTGCCCAGCGGGTAGTGGTTAATGGAGTCAAGTCCGGCTGGCGTCCTGTCACGAGTGGTGTCCCCCAAGGGTCAGTATTGGGGCCCGTCTTGTTTAATATCTTTATTGATGACCTGGATGAGGGGATTGAGTGTACCCTCAGTAAGTTTGCGGATGACACCAAGTTGGGAGGATGTGTCGATCTGCCTGAGGGTAGGGAGGCCCTTCAGCGGGATCTGGATAGGCTAGACAGTTGGGCTGAGGTCAATGGGATGAGGTTCAATAAGGCCAAGTGCCGGGTCCTGCACTTTGGCCACAATCACCCCATGCAATGCTATAGGCTTGGGGCAGAATGGCTTGAGGAGTGTATAGAGGAAAAGGACCTGGGGGTGTTGGTTGATGCTCGGCTCAATATGAGCCGGCAGTGTGCCCAGGTGGCCAAGAAGGCCAATGGCATCCTGGCCTGTATTAGGAATAGTGTGGCCAGCAGGAGCAGGGAGGTGATCATCCCCCTGTACTCAGCTCTGGTGCGGCCGCACCTTGAGTACTGTGTTCAGTTTTGGGCCCCTCACTACAAGAAAGACGTTGAGGCCCTGGAGCGTGTTCAGAGAAGGGCAACAAAACTGGTGAGGGGTCTGGAGCACAAGTCTTACGAGGAGCGGCTGAGGGAGCTGGGATTGTTTAGTTTGGGGAAAAGGAGGCTTAGAGGAGACCTCATTGCACTCTACCACTTCCTGAAGGGAGGCTGTGGTAAGGAGGGGGTCAGCCTCTTCTCCCAGGTAACTAATGACAGGACAAGAGGGAATGGCCACAAGTTGTGCCGGGGAAGATTTAGATTAGACTTGAGGAAAAATTTTTTCTCTGAGAGAGTGGTCAGGCACTGGAATGGCCTGCCTAGGGAGGTGGTTGAGGCACCGTCCCTAGCGCTGTTCAAGAAGCGTTTAGATGAGGTGCTGAGGGATTTGATTTAGTAGCTTGGTGGGTAGGGATGGTGGTGTGAGGATGGTTGGACTAGATGATCTTGTAGGTCCTTTCCAACCTAATGTATCTATGAATCTATGAATCTATGAATCTGATTGCAGTGCAGTTTTTCTACAACTGATTGTGCAGCCTTGCTCTTCACTGTATCTCTCTTTGCTCGTCAGTTTTGCTGAAGACTTGTTTGCTTTTAAATTCAAGATACGCTTGTAATTGCTCATGTTGAATGTTGGAGACAACAAGTAGCCCTCTTCTGTTGTTGTTGCTCCCTTGCTTTGTTTGTGTTCTGAAAAAAACTAACACCTTCTGTTTTTAGGTTGTGGGGAGGATGTATCAAAGCGGTGATAAAACGTGGTATTTATTTACCACAGCTTCGAGAAGTAATAGATTCATGCAAGCTGAAGAAAGCTGCCAATAGGAGGGGGAAAGTAGCAGGAAGATGGAAGATCTCAGTGAAGCAGGAAATAGTAATGTCCTAATGATCCCACTGAGAAGGATGGTGACTGCAGCAGTATGGAATCAAATCAGCAGTTGGTACAGAAAAGTCCATGTAATTGAAGTTAAAACAGAGAAGACACAGTGATGCTCCATGAGGGGATCGGGGGCATCCACTTTGGTTTTCACTCTGTACACTCCACTTCCAGTACCTTTCAGGTACTGGAAGTGGAGTGTGCAGAGCAGAAGACAAAAGCCAGAAGCTGCTGCTAGATCATGTTAGAATGCTACACAGCATGTTCTAGGCTGGGTGCATCTGATTGCAGTGCAGTTTTTCTACAACTGATTGTGCAGCCTCGCTCTTCACTGTATCTCTCTTTGCTCATTAGTTTTGCTGTTGGACTGTACATGCGCTTGTGAGATGACGGACATGAGGAAGTGCGCACAGACAGCAGCATTTCTAAGACAAGTTTTTGTACTTTATTTAAATTTGTGTAACTAGGAAGAAAACTCTGCTTGCGCTTTAGGTTGAGTCTGTAAGGATTCTGTTCCTTTCTCCTTTTCTGTCTCTAATACTGCAGTATGAATACTGTTGACATCGAGTAGGATGCTTTTGCTCAGTCTCCTGGAAGCTGTGCACCTGCAGAGTTGTTTTAATAACTCGTTAAGCAAAGATCATAGTGCACTGTGAGTGATTTTTTTTATTTCAAGCCAGTTTCTATCCGTTTGAGTGTTGAACCATCACACAGTCCTGTGATGGGTAGCCCTGTGGGGTTTTCACCGTGGTCTTAGCTCCAATAAATAAGTCATCATGACTTCTGTTCAAGTCTACTTGGAATGGGATGGAAATGGCATGTTCTGATTGAGTTGGCTAACGGTTAGGCTGACCTTCCTGTTGAAATATGTGCAGCCGTTTTTTGTCGCGGGTCAGGCAGGTTGCGTGTTATTTTGAATGTGCTGAAATGTCTTTATGAAGACTTGTTTGCTTTTAAATTCAAGATACGCTGGTAATTGCTCATGTTGAATGTTGGAGACAACAAGTAGCCCTCTTCTGTTGTTGTTGCTCCCTTGCTTTGTTTGTGTTCTGAAAAAAACTAGCATCTTCTCTTTTTAGGCTGTGGGGAGGATGTATCAAAGCGGTGATAAAACGTGGTATTTATTTACCACAGCTTCGAGAAGTAATAGATTCATGCAAGCTGAAGAAAGCTGCCAATAGGAGGGGGAAAGTAGCAGGAAGATGGAAGATCTCAGTGAAGCAGGAAATAGTAATGTCCTAATGATCCCACTGAGAAGGATGGTGACTGCAGCAGTATGGAATCAAATCAGCAGTTGGTACAGAAAAGTCCATGTAATTTAAGTTAAAACAGAGAAGACACAGTGATGCTCCATGAGGGGATCGGGGGCATCCACTTTGGTTTTCACTCTGTACAGAGCGGAAGACAAAAGCCAGCAGCTGCTGCTAGATCATGTTAGAATGCTACACAGCATGTTCTAGGCTGGGTTTTTTGACCACGGGGCAGTTTACTCAGTTCCTGGCCTGTTATCCGCTGATGGATTACACCTGTCCCAAAGGGGGAAACGAATTCTAGCCCAGGAGCTAGCTGGACTAATTGAGAGAGCTTTAAACTAGCTGTGATGGGGGTAGGGGATATAACAGGGCTCCCCAGTGAAGAGCCCAGGGGGGCTGTGCTGGAACAAAGGGTGAGGCAAATGTCTCAGCTGAAGTGCATATACACCAACGCACGCAGCAGGGGCAATAAACAAGAAGAGCTTGAAACCATTGTAAGGCAGGCTAACTGTGACCTTGTTGCTATTACAGAAACATGGTGGGACCCCTCCCATGACTGGAGTACTGGGATGGATGGCTACAAGCTCTTCAGAAGGGACAGGCGGGGAAAAAAGGGTGGTGGCATAGCTCTCTATATCAAAGAGTGTCTTGATGTTGAAGAGTTTGAGGTTGGAAACGACCAAGTGGAGTGTCTGTGCGTAAGGATCAGGGGGATGGTCTGTAGGAGTGACATTGTGGTGGGGCTCTGTTATAGACCGCCTAGCCAAGATGAAGAGATAGATGAGGTGTTCTACAAGCAACTAGTAGATGTGCTGGCCATCGTGCAACTAGTTCTCATGGGGGACTTCAACTTCCCTGATAGATGCTGGAAATATAATACCGCGCAGAGGAAGCAGTCCATGAGATTTCTGGAGTGTGTGGAAGATTGCTTCCTGACACAGCTGGTGCAAGAACCTAGCAGGGGAGGTGCCCTGCTAGACCTGCTCTTCACTAACAGTGAAGGACTAGTAGGAGATGTGAAGGTTGGGGATCGTCTTGGCCAGAGTGACCATGAAATGGTAGAGTTTGCTATTCTTGGTGACATCAAGAGGGTGACTAGCAAAACTGCTACCTTGGACTTGCGGAGGGCAGACTTTGACCTGTTCAGGACGCTTGTTGCAAGGGTCCCTTGGGACTCGCTCCTGAGGGGTAAAGGGGTCCAGGAAGCCTGGGTCCTCCTCAAGACGGAAATCTTAAAGGCACAGGTGCAGGCTGTCCCTGAGTACCGTAAGTCAAGCCGGAGGGGAAAAAGGCCAGTGTGGATGAACCGGGATCTTTTGTTGAGACTCCGGGAGAAAAAGAGAGTCTATGCCCTCTGGAAGATGGGACAGGCTACTTGGGGAGACTACAGGGAACTTGCCAAGATTTGCAGGCAGGAAGTTAGAAATGCAAAAGCCCAGCTTGAACTTAGACTGGCTACTGCAGTAAAGGAGAACAAAAAATCCTTTTATAAATATATTAACAGTAAAAGAAGAACTAAGGAGAATTTCCCTCCTTTACTTGATGCGGCAGGGAATGTAACCACAGAGGATAAGGAAAAGGCTGAGGTTCTCAATGCCTTCTTCACGTCTGTCTTTAATAGACAGACCAGTTATCCTCAGGATACTTCTCGCCCTGACCTGGAAGTCTGGGACGAAGCGCATCATACACCCCCTGTGATCCCAGCAGAGACAGTCAGAGACCTGCTCCTCCATCTGAACTGCCACAAGTCCATGGGGCCAGATGGGATCCACCCAAGGGTGCTGAGGGAGCTGGCAGAGGTGATTGCCAAGCCGCTTTCTGCCATCTATCAGCATTCCTGGTCATCTGGAGAGGTCCCGCAAGATTGGAGGCTTGCCGATGTGACTCCCATCTACAAGAAAGGCCGTAAGGAAGATCCGGGGAACTGCAGGCCTGTCAGCCTGACCTCGGTATCAGGGAAAGTTATGGAGCAATTGATCTTGAGGGAGATCACACGGCACGTGCATGGCAATCAGGGGATCAGACCCAGCCAGCACGGGTTCACAAAGGGCAGGTCGTGCTTGTCCAACCTCATCTCCTTCTATGACTGGGTGACCAGACTGGTAGATGAGGGAAAGGCTGTTGATGTAGTCTACCTGGACTTCAGCAAAGCCTTTGACACGGTCTCCCACAGTATTCTCCTGCAGAAGCTGGCAGCCCATGGTGTGGACAGGTTCACTCTTCTCTGGGTTGAGAATTGGCTAGAGGGCCGTGCCCAGCGGGTAGTGGTTAATGGAGTCAAGTCCGGCTGGCGTCCTGTCACGAGTGGTGTCCCCCAAGGGTCAGTATTGGGGCCCGTCTTGTTTAATATCTTTATTGATGACCTGGATGAGGGGATTGAGTGTACCCTCAGTAAGTTTGCGGATGACACCAAGTTGGGAGGATGTGTCGATCTGCCTGAGGGTAGGGAGGCCCTTCAGCGGGATCTGGATAGGCTAGACAGTTGGGCTGAGGTCAATGGGATGAGGTTCAATAAGGCCAAGTGCCGGGTCCTGCACTTTGGCCACAATCACCCCATGCAATGCTATAGGCTTGGGGCAGAATGGCTTGAGGAGTGTATAGAGGAAAAGGACCTGGGGGTGTTGGTTGATGCTCGGCTCAATATGAGCCGGCAGTGTGCCCAGGTGGCCAAGAAGGCCAATGGCATCCTGGCCTGTATTAGGAATAGTGTGGCCAGCAGGAGCAGGGAGGTGATCATCCCCCTGTACTCAGCTCTGGTGCGGCCGCACCTTGAGTACTGTGTTCAGTTTTGGGCCCCTCACTACAAGAAAGACGTTGAGGCCCTGGAGCGTGTTCAGAGAAGGGCAACAAAACTGGTGAGGGGTCTGGAGCACAAGTCTTACGAGGAGCGGCTGAGGGAGCTGGGATTGTTTAGTTTGGGGAAAAGGAGGCTTAGAGGAGACCTCATTGCACTCTACCACTTCCTGAAGGGAGGCTGTGGTAAGGAGGGGGTCAGCCTCTTCTCCCAGGTAACTAATGACAGGACAAGAGGGAATGGCCACAAGTTGTGCCGGGGAAGATTTAGATTAGACTTGAGGAAAAATTTTTTCTCTGAGAGAGTGGTCAGGCACTGGAATGGCCTGCCTAGGGAGGTGGTTGAGGCACCGTCCCTAGCGCTGTTCAAGAAGCGTTTAGATGAGGTGCTGAGGGATTTGATTTAGTAGCTTGGTGGGTAGGGATGGTGGTGTGAGGATGGTTGGACTAGATGATCTTGTAGGTCCTTTCCAACCTAATGTATCTATGAATCTATGAATCTATGAATCTGATTGCAGTGCAGTTTTTCTACAACTGATTGTGCAGCCTTGCTCTTCACTGTATCTCTCTTTGCTCGTCAGTTTTGCTGAAGACTTGTTTGCTTTTAAATTCAAGATACGCTTGTAATTGCTCATGTTGAATGTTGGAGACAACAAGTAGCCCTCTTCTGTTGTTGTTGCTCCCTTGCTTTGTTTGTGTTCTGAAAAAAACTAACACCTTCTGTTTTTAGGTTGTGGGGAGGATGTATCAAAGCGGTGATAAAACGTGGTATTTATTTACCACAGCTTCGAGAAGTAATAGATTCATGCAAGCTGAAGAAAGCTGCCAATAGGAGGGGGAAAGTAGCAGGAAGATGGAAGATCTCAGTGAAGCAGGAAATAGTAATGTCCTAATGATCCCACTGAGAAGGATGGTGACTGCAGCAGTATGGAATCAAATCAGCAGTTGGTACAGAAAAGTCCATGTAATTTAAGCTAAAACAGAGAAGACACAGTGATGCTCCATGAGGGGATCGGGGGCATCCACTTTGGTTTTCACTCTGTACACTCCACTTCCAGTACCTTTCAGGTACTGGAAGTGGAGTGTGCAGAGCAGAAGACAAAAGCCAGAAGCTGCTGCTAGATCATGTTAGAATGCTACACAGCATGTTCTAGGCTGGGTGCATCTGATTGCAGTGCAGTTTTTCTACAACTGATTGTGCAGCCTCGCTCTTCACTGTATCTCTCTTTGCTCATTAGTTTTGCTGTTGGACTGTACATGCGCTTGTGAGATGACGGACATGAGGAAGTGCGCACAGACAGCAGCATTTCTAAGACAAGTTTTTGTACTTTATTTAAATTTGTGTAACTAGGAAGAAAACTCTGCTTGCGCTTTAGGTTGAGTCTGTAAGGATTCTGTTCCTTTCTCCTTTTCTGTCTCTAATACTGCAGTATGAATACTGTTGACATCGAGTAGGATGCTTTTGCTCAGTCTCCTGGAAGCTGTGCACCTGCAGAGTTGTTTTAATAACTCGTTAAGCAAAGATCATAGTGCACTGTGAGTGATTTTTTTATTTCAAGCCAGTTTCTATCCGTTTGAGTGTTGAACCATCACACAGTCCTGTGATGGGTAGCCCTGTGGGGTTTTCACCGTGGTCTTAGCTCCAATAAATAAGTCATCATGACTTCTGTTCAAGTCTACTTGGAATGGGATGGAAATGGCATGTTCTGATTGAGTTGGCTAACGGTTAGGCTGACCTTCCTGTTGAAATATGTGCAGCCGTTTTTTTGTCGCGGGTCAGGCAGGTTGCGTGTTATTTTGAATGTGCTGAAATGTCTTTATGAAGACTTGTTTGCTTTTAAATTCAAGATACGCTGGTAATTGCTCATGTTGAATGTTGGAGACAACAAGTAGCCCTCTTCTGTTGTTGTTGCTCCCTTGCTTTGTTTGTGTTCTGAAAAAAACTAACACCTTCTGTTTTTAGGTTGTGGGGAGGATGTATCAAAGCGGTGATAAAACGTGGTATTTATTTACCACAGCTTCGAGAAGTAATAGATTCATGCAAGCTGAAGAAAGCTGCCAATAGGAGGGGGAAAGTAGCAGGAAGATGGAAGATCTCAGTGAAGCAGGAAATAGTAATGTCCTAATGATCCCACTGAGAAGGATGGTGACTGCAGCAGTATGGAATCAAATCAGCAGTTGGTACAGAAAAGTCCATGTAATTTAAGCTAAAACAGAGAAGACACAGTGATGCTCCATGAGGGGATCGGGGGCATCCACTTTGGTTTTCACTCTGTACAGAGCGGAAGACAAAAGCCAGCAGCTGCTGCTAGATCATGTTAGAATGCTACACAGCATGTTCTAGGCTGGGTTTTTTGACCACGGGGCAGTTTACTCAGTTCCTGGCCTGTTATCCGCTGATGGATTACACCTGTCCCAAAGGGGGAAACGAATTCTAGCCCAGGAGCTAGCTGGACTAATTGAGAGAGCTTTAAACTAGCTGTGATGGGGGTAGGGGATATAACAGGGCTCCCCAGTGAAGAGCCCAGGGGGGCTGTGCTGGAACAAAGGGTGAGGCAAATGTCTCAGCTGAAGTGCATATACACCAACGCACGCAGCAGGGGCAATAAACAAGAAGAGCTTGAAACCATTGTAAGGCAGGCTAACTGTGACCTTGTTGCTATTACAGAAACATGGTGGGACCCCTCCCATGACTGGAGTACTGGGATGGATGGCTACAAGCTCTTCAGAAGGGACAGGCGGGGAAAAAAGGGTGGTGGCATAGCTCTCTATATCAAAGAGTGTCTTGATGTTGAAGAGTTTGAGGTTGGAAACGACCAAGTGGAGTGTCTGTGCGTAAGGATCAGGGGGATGGTCTGTAGGAGTGACATTGTGGTGGGGCTCTGTTATAGACCGCCTAGCCAAGATGAAGAGATAGATGAGGTGTTCTACAAGCAACTAGTAGATGTTGCACGATGGCCAGCACTAGTTCTCAGGGGGGACTTCAACTTCCCTGATAGATGCTGGAAATATAATACCGCGCAGAGGAAGCAGTCCATGAGATTTCTGGAGTGTGTGGAAGATTGCTTCCTGACACAGCTGGTGCAAGAACCTAGCAGGGGAGGTGCCCTGCTAGACCTGCTCTTCACTAACAGTGAAGGACTAGTAGGAGATGTGAAGGTTGGGGATCGTCTTGGCCAGAGTGACCATGAAATGGTAGAGTTTGCTATTCTTGGTGACATCAAGAGGGTGACTAGCAAAACTGCTACCTTGGACTTGCGGAGGGCAGACTTTGACCTGTTCAGGACGCTTGTTGCAAGGGTCCCTTGGGACTCGCTCCTGAGGGGTAAAGGGGTCCAGGAAGCCTGGGTCCTCCTCAAGACGGAAATCTTAAAGGCACAGGTGCAGGCTGTCCCTGAGTACCGTAAGTCAAGCCGGAGGGGAAAAAGGCCAGTGTGGATGAACCGGGATCTTTTGTTGAGACTCCGGGAGAAAAAGAGAGTCTATGCCCTCTGGAAGATGGGACAGGCTACTTGGGGAGACTACAGGGAACTTGCCAAGATTTGCAGGCAGGAAGTTAGAAATGCAAAAGCCCAGCTTGAACTTAGACTGGCTACTGCAGTAAAGGAGAACAAAAAATCCTTTTATAAATATATTAACAGTAAAAGAAGAACTAAGGAGAATTTCCCTCCTTTACTTGATGCGGCAGGGAATGTAACCACAGAGGATAAGGAAAAGGCTGAGGTTCTCAATGCCTTCTTCACGTCTGTCTTTAATAGACAGACCAGTTATCCTCAGGATACTTCTCGCCCTGACCTGGAAGTCTGGGACGAAGCGCATCATACACCCCCTGTGATCCCAGCAGAGACAGTCAGAGACCTGCTCCTCCATCTGAACTGCCACAAGTCCGTGGGGCCAGATGGGATCCACCCAAGGGTGCTGAGGGAGCTGGCAGAGGTGATTGCCAAGCCGCTTTCTGCCATCTATCAGCATTCCTGGTCATCTGGAGAGGTCCCGCAAGATTGGAGGCTTGCCGATGTGACTCCCATCTACAAGAAAGGCCGTAAGGAAGATCCGGGGAACTGCAGGCCTGTCAGCCTGACCTCGGTATCAGGGAAAGTTATGGAGCAATTGATCTTGAGGGAGATCACACGGCACGTGCATGGCAATCAGGGGATCAGACCCAGCCAGCACGGGTTCACAAAGGGCAGGTCGTGCTTGTCCAACCTCATCTCCTTCTATGACTGGGTGACCAGACTGGTAGATGAGGGAAAGGCTGTTGATGTAGTCTACCTGGACTTCAGCAAAGCCTTTGACACGGTCTCCCACAGTATTCTCCTGCAGAAGCTGGCAGCCCATGGTGTGGACAGGTTCACTCTTCTCTGGGTTGAGAATTGGCTAGAGGGCCGTGCCCAGCGGGTAGTGGTTAATGGAGTCAAGTCCGGCTGGCGTCCTGTCACGAGTGGTGTCCCCCAAGGGTCAGTATTGGGGCCCGTCTTGTTTAATATCTTTATTGATGACCTGGATGAGGGGATTGAGTGTACCCTCAGTAAGTTTGCGGATGACACCAAGTTGGGAGGATGTGTCGATCTGCCTGAGGGTAGGGAGGCCCTTCAGCGGGATCTGGATAGGCTAGACAGTTGGGCTGAGGTCAATGGGATGAGGTTCAATAAGGCCAAGTGCCGGGTCCTGCACTTTGGCCACAATCACCCCATGCAATGCTATAGGCTTGGGGCAGAATGGCTTGAGGAGTGTATAGAGGAAAAGGACCTGGGGGTGTTGGTTGATGCTCGGCTCAATATGAGCCGGCAGTGTGCCCAGGTGGCCAAGAAGGCCAATGGCATCCTGGCCTGTATTAGGAATAGTGTGGCCAGCAGGAGCAGGGAGGTGATCATCCCCCTGTACTCAGCTCTGGTGCGGCCGCACCTTGAGTACTGTGTTCAGTTTTGGGCCCCTCACTACAAGAAAGACGTTGAGGCCCTGGAGCGTGTTCAGAGAAGGGCAACAAAACTGGTGAGGGGTCTGGAGCACAAGTCTTACGAGGAGCGGCTGAGGGAGCTGGGATTGTTTAGTTTGGGGAAAAGGAGGCTTAGAGGAGACCTCATTGCACTCTACCACTTCCTGAAGGGAGGCTGTGGTAAGGAGGGGGTCAGCCTCTTCTCCCAGGTAACTAATGACAGGACAAGAGGGAATGGCCACAAGTTGTGCCGGGGAAGATTTAGATTAGACTTGAGGAAAAATTTTTTCTCTGAGAGAGTGGTCAGGCACTGGAATGGCCTGCCTAGGGAGGTGGTTGAGGCACCGTCCCTAGCGCTGTTCAAGAAGCGTTTAGATGAGGTGCTGAGGGATTTGATTTAGTAGCTTGGTGGGTAGGGATGGTGGTGTGAGGATGGTTGGACTAGATGATCTTGTAGGTCCTTTCCAACCTAATGTATCTATGAATCTATGAATCTATGAATCTGATTGCAGTGCAGTTTTTCTACAACTGATTGTGCAGCCTTGCTCTTCACTGTATCTCTCTTTGCTCGTCAGTTTTGCTGAAGACTTGTTTGCTTTTAAATTCAAGATACGCTTGTAATTGCTCATGTTGAATGTTGGAGACAACAAGTAGCCCTCTTCTGTTGTTGTTGCTCCCTTGCTTTGTTTGTGTTCTGAAAAAAACTAACACCTTCTGTTTTTAGGTTGTGGGGAGGATGTATCAAAGCGGTGATAAAACGTGGTATTTATTTACCACAGCTTCGAGAAGTAATAGATTCATGCAAGCTGAAGAAAGCTGCCAATAGGAGGGGGAAAGTAGCAGGAAGATGGAAGATCTCAGTGAAGCAGGAAATAGTAATGTCCTAATGATCCCACTGAGAAGGATGGTGACTGCAGCAGTATGGAATCAAATCAGCAGTTGGTACAGAAAAGTCCATGTAATTTAAGCTAAAACAGAGAAGACACAGTGATGCTCCATGAGGGGATCGGGGGCATCCACTTTGGTTTTCACTCTGTACACTCCACAGTGTACACAGTGGAGTGTGCAGAGCAGAAGACAAAAGCCAGAAGCTGCTGCTAGATCATGTTAGAATGCTACACAGCATGTTCTAGGCTGGGTGCATCTGATTGCAGTGCAGTTTTTCTACAACTGATTGTGCAGCCTCGCTCTTCACTGTATCTCTCTTTGCTCATTAGTTTTGCTGTTGGACTGTACATGCGCTTGTGAGGTGACGGACATGAGGAAGTGCGCACAGACAGCAGCATTTCTAAGACAAGTTTTTGTACTTTATTTAAATTTGTGTAACTAGGAAGAAAACTCTGCTTGCGCTTTAGGTTGAGTCTGTAAGGATTCTGTTCCTTTCTCCTTTTCTGTCTCTAATACTGCAGTATGAATACTGTTGACATCGAGTAGGATGCTTTTGCTCAGTCTCCTGGAAGCTGTGCACCTGCAGAGTTGTTTTAATAACTCGTTAAGCAAAGATCATAGTGCACTGTGAGTGATTTTTTTATTTCAAGCCAGTTTCTATCCGTTTGAGTGTTGAACCATCACACAGTCCTGTGATGGGTAGCCCTGTGGGGTTTTCACCGTGGTCTTAGCTCCAATAAATAAGTCATCATGACTTCTGTTCAAGTCTACTTGGAATGGGATGGAAATGGCATGTTCTGATTGAGTTGGCTAACGGTTAGGCTGACCTTCCTGTTGAAATATGTGCAGCCGTTTTTTGTCGCGGGTCAGGCAGGTTGCGTGTTATTTTGAATGTGCTGAAATGTCTTTATGAAGACTTGTTTGCTTTTAAATTCAAGATACGCTGGTAATTGCTCATGTTGAATGTTGGAGACAACAAGTAGCCCTCTTCTGTTGTTGTTGCTCCCTTGCTTTGTTTGTGTTCTGAAAAAAACTAACACCTTCTGTTTTTAGGTTGTGGGGAGGATGTATCAAAGCGGTGATAAAACGTGGTATTTATTTACCACAGCTTCGAGAAGTAATAGATTCATGCAAGCTGAAGAAAGCTGCCAATAGGAGGGGGAAAGTAGCAGGAAGATGGAAGATCTCAGTGAAGCAGGAAATAGTAATGTCCTAATGATCCCACTGAGAAGGATGGTGACTGCAGCAGTATGGAATCAAATCAGCAGTTGGTACAGAAAAGTCCATGTAATTTAAGCTAAAACAGAGAAGACACAGTGATGCTCCATGAGGGGATCGGGGGCATCCACTTTGGTTTTCACTCTGTACAGAGCGGAAGACAAAAGCCAGCAGCTGCTGCTAGATCATGTTAGAATGCTACACAGCATGTTCTAGGCTGGGTTTTTTGACCACGGGGCAGTTTACTCAGTTCCTGGCCTGTTATCCGCTGATGGATTACACCTGTCCCAAAGGGGGAAACGAATTCTAGCCCAGGAGCTAGCTGGACTAATTGAGAGAGCTTTAAACTAGCTGTGATGGGGGTAGGGGATATAACAGGGCTCCCCAGTGAAGAGCCCAGGGGGGCTGTGCTGGAACAAAGGGTGAGGCAAATGTCTCAGCTGAAGTGCATATACACCAACGCACGCAGCAGGGGCAATAAACAAGAAGAGCTTGAAACCATTGTAAGGCAGGCTAACTGTGACCTTGTTGCTATTACAGAAACATGGTGGGACCCCTCCCATGACTGGAGTACTGGGATGGATGGCTACAAGCTCTTCAGAAGGGACAGGCGGGGAAAAAAGGGTGGTGGCATAGCTCTCTATATCAAAGAGTGTCTTGATGTTGAAGAGTTTGAGGTTGGAAACGACCAAGTGGAGTGTCTGTGGGTAAGGATCAGGGGGATGGTCTGTAGGAGTGACATTGTGGTGGGGCTCTGTTATAGACCGCCTAGCCAAGATGAAGAGATAGATGAGGTGTTCTACAAGCAACTAGTAGATGTTGCACGATGGCCAGCACTAGTTCTCATGGGGGACTTCAACTTCCCTGATAGATGCTGGAAATATAATACCGCGCAGAGGAAGCAGTCCATGAGATTTCTGGGGTGTGTGGAAGATTGCTTCCTGACACAGCTGGTGCAAGAACCTAGCAGGGGAGGTGCCCTGCTAGACCTGCTCTTCACTAACAGTGAAGGACTAGCAGGAGATGTGAAGGTTGGGGATCGTCTTGGCCAGAGTGACCATGAAATGGTAGAGTTTGCTATTCTTGGTGACATCAAGAGGGTGACTAGCAAAACTGCTACCTTGGACTTGCGGAGGGCAGACTTTGACCTGTTCAGGACGCTTGTTGCAAGGGTCCCTTGGGACTCGCTCCTGAGGGGTAAAGGGGTCCAGGAAGCCTGGGTCCTCCTCAAGACGGAAATCTTAAAGGCACAGGTGCAGGCTGTCCCTGAGTACCGTAAGTCAAGCCGGAGGGGAAAAAGGCCAGTGTGGATGAACCGGGGTCTTTTGTTGAGACTCCGGGAGAAAAAGAGAGTCTATGCCCTCTGGAAGATGGGACAGGCTACTTGGGGAGACTACAGGGAACTTGCCAAGATTTGCAGGCAGGAAGTTAGAAATGCAAAAGCCCAGCTTGAACTTAGACTGGCTACTGCAGTAAAGGAGAACAAAAAATCCTTTTATAAATATATTAACAGTAAAAGAAGAACTAAGGAGAATTTCCCTCCTTTACTTGATGCGGCAGGGAATGTAACCACAGAGGATAAGGAAAAGGCTGAGGTTCTCAATGCCTTCTTCACGTCTGTCTTTAATGGACAGACCAGTTATCCTCAGGATACTTCTCGCCCTGACCTGGAAGTCTGGGACGAAGCGCATCATACACCCCCTGTGATCCCAGCAGAGACAGTCAGAGACCTGCTCCTCCATCTGAACTGCCACAAGTCCATGGGGCCAGATGGGATCCACCCAAGGGTGCTGAGGGAGCTGGCAGAGGTGATTGCCAAGCCGCTTTCTGCCATCTATCAGCATTCCTGGTCATCTGGAGAGGTCCCGCAAGATTGGAGGCTTGCCGATGTGACTCCCATCTACAAGAAAGGCCGTAAGGAAGATCCGGGGAACTGCAGGCCTGTCAGCCTGACCTCGGTATCAGGGAAAGTTATGGAGCAATTGATCTTGAGGGAGATCACACGGCACGTGCATGGCAATCAGGGGATCAGACCCAGCCAGCACGGGTTCACAAAGGGCAGGTCGTGCTTGTCCAACCTCATCTCCTTCTATGACTGGGTGACCAGACTGGTAGATGAGGGAAAGGCTGTTGATGTAGTCTACCTGGACTTCAGCAAAGCCTTTGACACGGTCTCCCACAGTATTCTCCTGCAGAAGCTGGCAGCCCATGGTGTGGACAGGTTCACTCTTCTCTGGGTTGAGAATTGGCTAGAGGGCCGTGCCCAGCGGGTAGTGGTTAATGGAGTCAAGTCCGGCTGGCGTCCTGTCACGAGTGGTGTCCCCCAAGGGTCAGTATTGGGGCCCGTCTTGTTTAATATCTTTATTGATGACCTGGATGAGGGGATTGAGTGTACCCTCAGTAAGTTTGCGGATGACACCAAGTTGGGAGGATGTGTCGATCTGCCTGAGGGTAGGGAGGCCCTTCAGCGGGATCTGGATAGGCTAGACAGTTGGGCTGAGGTCAATGGGATGAGGTTCAATAAGGCCAAGTGCCGGGTCCTGCACTTTGGCCACAATCACCCCATGCAATGCTATAGGCTTGGGGCAGAATGGCTTGAGGAGTGTATAGAGGAAAAGGACCTGGGGGTGTTGGTTGATGCTCGGCTCAATATGAGCCGGCAGTGTGCCCAGGTGGCCAAGAAGGCCAATGGCATCCTGGCCTGTATTAGGAATAGTGTGGCCAGCAGGAGCAGGGAGGTGATCATCCCCCTGTACTCAGCTCTGGTGCGGCCGCACCTTGAGTACTGTGTTCAGTTTTGGGCCCCTCACTACAAGAAAGACGTTGAGGCCCTGGAGCGTGTTCAGAGAAGGGCAACAAAACTGGTGAGGGGTCTGGAGCACAAGTCTTACGAGGAGCGGCTGAGGGAGCTGGGATTGTTTAGTTTGGGGAAAAGGAGGCTTAGAGGAGACCTCATTGCACTCTACCACTTCCTGAAGGGAGGCTGTGGTAAGGAGGGGGTCAGCCTCTTCTCCCAGGTAACTAATGACAGGACAAGAGGGAATGGCCACAAGTTGTGCCGGGGAAGATTTAGATTAGACTTGAGGAAAAATTTTTTCTCTGAGAGAGTGGTCAGGCACTGGAATGGCCTGCCTAGGGAGGTGGTTGAGGCACCGTCCCTAGCGCTGTTCAAGAAGCGTTTAGATGAGGTGCTGAGGGATTTGATTTAGTAGCTTGGTGGGTAGGGATGGTGGTGTGAGGATGGTTGGACTAGATGATCTTGTAGGTCCTTTCCAACCTAATGTATCTATGAATCTATGAATCTGATTGCAGTGCAGTTTTTCTACAACTGATTGTGCAGCCTTGCTCTTCACTGTATCTCTCTTTGCTCGTCAGTTTTGCTGAAGACTTGTTTGCTTTTAAATTCAAGATACGCTTGAAATTGCTCATGTTGAATGTTGGAGACAACAAGTAGCCCTCTTCTGTTGTTGTTGCTCCCTTGCTTTGTTTGTGTTCTGAAAAAAACTAGCATCTTCTCTTTTTAGGCTGTGGGGAGGATGTATCAAAGCGGTGATAAAACGTGGTATTTATTTACCACAGCTTCGAGAAGTAATAGATTCATGCAAGCTGAAGAAAGCTGCCAATAGGAGGGGGAAAGTAGCAGGAAGATGGAAGATCTCAGTGAAGCAGGAAATAGTAATGTCCTAATGATCCCACTGAGAAGGATGGTGACTGCAGCAGTATGGAATCAAATCAGCAGTTGGTACAGAAAAGTCCATGTAATTTAAGTTAAAACAGAGAAGACACAGTGATGCTCCATGAGGGGATCGGGGGCATCCACTTTGGTTTTCACTCCAGTACCTTTCAGGTACTGGAAGTGGAGTGTGCAGAGCGGAAGACAAAAGCCAGCAGCTGCTGCTAGATCATGTTAGAATGCTACACAGCATGTTCTAGGCTGGGTTTTTTGACCACGGGGCAGTTTACTCAGTTCCTGGCCTGTTATCCGCTGATGGATTACACCTGTCCCAAAGGGGGAAACGAATTCTAGCCCAGGAGCTAGCTGGACTAATTGAGAGAGCTTTAAACTAGCTGTGATGGGGGTAGGGGATATAACAGGGCTCCCCAGTGAAGAGCCCAGGGGGGCTGTGCTGGAACAAAGGGTGAGGCAAATGTCTCAGCTGAAGTGCATATACACCAACGCACGCAGCAGGGGCAATAAACAAGAAGAGCTTGAAACCATTGTAAGGCAGGCTAACTGTGACCTTGTTGCTATTACAGAAACATGGTGGGACCCCTCCCATGACTGGAGTACTGGGATGGATGGCTACAAGCTCTTCAGAAGGGACAGGCGGGGAAAAAAGGGTGGTGGCATAGCTCTCTATATCAAAGAGTGTCTTGATGTTGAAGAGTTTGAGGTTGGAAACGACCAAGTGGAGTGTCTGTGGGTAAGGATCAGGGGGATGGTCTGTAGGAGTGACATTGTGGTGGGGCTCTGTTATAGACCGCCTAGCCAAGATGAAGAGATAGATGAGGTGTTCTACAAGCAACTAGTAGATGTTGCACGATGGCCAGCACTAGTTCTCATGGGGGACTTCAACTTCCCTGATAGATGCTGGAAATATAATACCGCGCAGAGGAAGCAGTCCATGAGATTTCTGGGGTGTGTGGAAGATTGCTTCCTGACACAGCTGGTGCAAGAACCTAGCAGGGGAGGTGCCCTGCTAGACCTGCTCTTCACTAACAGTGAAGGACTAGCAGGAGATGTGAAGGTTGGGGATCGTCTTGGCCAGAGTGACCATGAAATGGTAGAGTTTGCTATTCTTGGTGACATCAAGAGGGTGACTAGCAAAACTGCTACCTTGGACTTGCGGAGGGCAGACTTTGACCTGTTCAGGACGCTTGTTGCAAGGGTCCCTTGGGACTCGCTCCTGAGGGGTAAAGGGGTCCAGGAAGCCTGGGTCCTCCTCAAGACGGAAATCTTAAAGGCACAGGTGCAGGCTGTCCCTGAGTACCGTAAGTCAAGCCGGAGGGGAAAAAGGCCAGTGTGGATGAACCGGGGTCTTTTGTTGAGACTCCGGGAGAAAAAGAGAGTCTATGCCCTCTGGAAGATGGGACAGGCTACTTGGGGAGACTACAGGGAACTTGCCAAGATTTGCAGGCAGGAAGTTAGAAATGCAAAAGCCCAGCTTGAACTTAGACTGGCTACTGCAGTAAAGGAGAACAAAAAATCCTTTTATAAATATATTAACAGTAAAAGAAGAACTAAGGAGAATTTCCCTCCTTTACTTGATGCGGCAGGGAATGTAACCACAGAGGATAAGGAAAAGGCTGAGGTTCTCAATGCCTTCTTCACGTCTGTCTTTAATAGACAGACCAGTTATCCTCAGGATACTTCTCGCCCTGACCTGGAAGTCTGGGACGAAGCGCATCATACACCCCCTGTGATCCCAGCAGAGACAGTCAGAGACCTGCTCCTCCATCTGAACTGCCACAAGTCCATGGGGCCAGATGGGATCCACCCAAGGGTGCTGAGGGAGCTGGCAGAGGTGATTGCCAAGCCGCTTTCTGCCATCTATCAGCATTCCTGGTCATCTGGAGAGGTCCCGCAAGATTGGAGGCTTGCCGATGTGACTCCCATCTACAAGAAAGGCCGTAAGGAAGATCCGGGGAACTGCAGGCCTGTCAGCCTGACCTCGGTATCAGGGAAAGTTATGGAGCAATTGATCTTGAGGGAGATCACACGGCACGTGCATGGCAATCAGGGGATCAGACCCAGCCAGCACGGGTTCACAAAGGGCAGGTCGTGCTTGTCCAACCTCATCTCCTTCTATGACTGGGTGACCAGACTGGTAGATGAGGGAAAGGCTGTTGATGTAGTCTACCTGGACTTCAGCAAAGCCTTTGACACGGTCTCCCACAGTATTCTCCTGCAGAAGCTGGCAGCCCATGGTGTGGACAGGTTCACTCTTCTCTGGGTTGAGAATTGGCTAGAGGGCCGTGCCCAGCGGGTAGTGGTTAATGGAGTCAAGTCCGGCTGGCGTCCTGTCACGAGTGGTGTCCCCCAAGGGTCAGTATTGGGGCCCGTCTTGTTTAATATCTTTATTGATGACCTGGATGAGGGGATTGAGTGTACCCTCAGTAAGTTTGCGGATGACACCAAGTTGGGAGGATGTGTCGATCTGCCTGAGGGTAGGGAGGCCCTTCAGCGGGATCTGGATAGGCTAGACAGTTGGGCTGAGGTCAATGGGATGAGGTTCAATAAGGCCAAGTGCCGGGTCCTGCACTTTGGCCACAATCACCCCATGCAATGCTATAGGCTTGGGGCAGAATGGCTTGAGGAGTGTATAGAGGAAAAGGACCTGGGGGTGTTGGTTGATGCTCGGCTCAATATGAGCCGGCAGTGTGCCCAGGTGGCCAAGAAGGCCAATGGCATCCTGGCCTGTATTAGGAGTAGTGTGGCCAGCAGGAGCAGGGAGGTGATCATCCCCCTGTACTCAGCTCTGGTGCGGCCGCACCTTGAGTACTGTGTTCAGTTTTGGGCCCCTCACTACAAGAAAGACGTTGAGGCCCTGGAGCGTGTTCAGAGAAGGGCAACAAAACTGGTGAGGGGTCTGGAGCACAAGTCTTACGAGGAGCGGCTGAGGGAGCTGGGATTGTTTAGTTTGGGGAAAAGGAGGCTTAGAGGAGACCTCATTGCACTCTACCACTTCCTGAAGGGAGGCTGTGGTAAGGAGGGGGTCAGCCTCTTCTCCCAGGTAACTAATGACAGGACGAGAGGGAATGGCCACAAGTTGTGCCGGGGAAGATTTAGATTAGACTTGAGGAAAAATTTTTTCTCTGAGAGAGTGGTCAGGCACTGGAATGGCCTGCCTAGGGAGGTGGTTGAGGCACCGTCCCTAGCGCTGTTCAAGAAGCGTTTAGATGAGGTGCTGAGGGATTTGATTTAGTAGCTTGGTGGGTAGGGATGGTGGTGTGAGGATGGTTGGACTAGATGATCTTGTAGGTCCTTTCCAACCTAATGTATCTATGAATCTATGAATCTATGAATCTGATTGCAGTGCAGTTTTTCTACAACTGATTGTGCAGCCTTGCTCTTCACTGTATCTCTCTTTGCTCGTCAGTTTTGCTGAAGACTTGTTTGCTTTTAAATTCAAGATACGCTGGTAATTGCTCATGTTGAATGTTGGAGACAACAAGTAGCCCTCTTCTGTTGTTGTTGCTCCCTTGCTTTGTTTGTGTTCTGAAAAAAACTAACACCTTCTGTTTTTAGGTTGTGGGGAGGATGTATCAAAGCGGTGATAAAACGTGGTATTTATTTACCACAGCTTCGAGAAGTAATAGATTCATGCAAGCTGAAGAAAGCTGCCAATAGGAGGGGGAAAGTAGCAGGAAGATGGAAGATCTCAGTGAAGCAGGAAATAGTAATGTCCTAATGATCCCACTGAGAAGGATGGTGACTGCAGCAGTATGGAATCAAATCAGCAGTTGGTACAGAAAAGTCCATGTAATTTAAGCTAAAACAGAGAAGACACAGTGATGCTCCATGAGGGGATCGGGGGCATCCACTTTGGTTTTCACTCTGTACACTCCACTTCCAGTACCTTTCAGGTACTGGAAGTGGAGTGTGCAGAGCAGAAGACAAAAGCCAGAAGCTGCTGCTAGATCATGTTAGAATGCTACACAGCATGTTCTAGGCTGGGTGCATCTGATTGCAGTGCAGTTTTTCTACAACTGATTGTGCAGCCTCGCTCTTCACTGTATCTCTCTTTGCTCATTAGTTTTGCTGTTGGACTGTACATGCGCTTGTGAGATGACGGACATGAGGAAGTGCGCACAGACAGCAGCATTTCTAAGACAAGTTTTTGTACTTTATTTAAATTTGTGTAACTAGGAAGAAAACTCTGCTTGCGCTTTAGGTTGAGTCTGTAAGGATTCTGTTCCTTTCTCCTTTTCTGTCTCTAATACTGCAGTATGAATACTGTTGACATCGAGTAGGATGCTTTTGCTCAGTCTCCTGGAAGCTGTGCACCTGCAGAGTTGTTTTAATAACTCGTTAAGCAAAGATCATAGTGCACTGTGAGTGATTTTTTTATTTCAAGCCAGTTTCTATCCGTTTGAGTGTTGAACCATCACACAGTCCTGTGATGGGTAGCCCTGTGGGGTTTTCACCGTGGTCTTAGCTCCAATAAATAAGTCATCATGACTTCTGTTCAAGTCTACTTGGAATGGGATGGAAATGGCATGTTCTGATTGAGTTGGCTAACGGTTAGGCTGACCTTCCTGTTGAAATATGTGCAGCCGTTTTTTGTCGCGGGTCAGGCAGGTTGCGTATTATTTTGAATGTGCTGAAATGTCTTTATGAAGACTTGTTTGCTTTTAAATTCAAGATACGCTGGTAATTGCTCATGTTGAATGTTGGAGACAACAAGTAGCCCTCTTCTGTTGTTGTTGCTCCCTTGCTTTGTTTGTGTTCTGAAAAAAACTAACACCTTCTGTTTTTAGGTTGTGGGGAGGATGTATCAAAGCGGTGATAAAACGTGGTATTTATTTACCACAGCTTCGAGAAGTAATAGATTCATGCAAGCTGAAGAAAGCTGCCAATAGGAGGGGGAAAGTAGCAGGAAGATGGAAGATCTCAGTGAAGCAGGAAATAGTAATGTCCTAATGATCCCACTGAGAAGGATGGTGACTGCAGCAGTATGGAATCAAATCAGCAGTTGGTACAGAAAAGTCCATGTAATTTAAGCTAAAACAGAGAAGACACAGTGATGCTCCATGAGGGGATCGGGGGCATCCACTTTGGTTTTCACTCTGTACAGAGCGGAAGACAAAAGCCAGCAGCTGCTGCTAGATCATGTTAGAATGCTACACAGCATGTTCTAGGCTGGGTTTTTTGACCACGGGGCAGTTTACTCAGTTCCTGGCCTGTTATCCGCTGATGGATTACACCTGTCCCAAAGGGGGAAACGAATTCTAGCCCAGGAGCTAGCTGGACTAATTGAGAGAGCTTTAAACTAGCTGTGATGGGGGTAGGGGATATAACAGGGCTCCCCAGTGAAGAGCCCAGGGGGGCTGTGCTGGAACAAAGGGTGAGGCAAATGTCTCAGCTGAAGTGCATATACACCAACGCACGCAGCAGGGGCAATAAACAAGAAGAGCTTGAAACCATTGTAAGGCAGGCTAACTGTGACCTTGTTGCTATTACAGAAACATGGTGGGACCCCTCCCATGACTGGAGTACTGGGATGGATGGCTACAAGCTCTTCAGAAGGGACAGGCGGGGAAAAAAGGGTGGTGGCATAGCTCTCTATATCAAAGAGTGTCTTGATGTTGAAGAGTTTGAGGTTGGAAACGACCAAGTGGAGTGTCTGTGGGTAAGGATCAGGGGGATGGTCTGTAGGAGTGACATTGTGGTGGGGCTCTGTTATAGACCGCCTAGCCAAGATGAAGAGATAGATGAGGTGTTCTACAAGCAACTAGTAGATGTTGCACGATGGCCAGCACTAGTTCTCATGGGGGACTTCAACTTCCCTGATAGATGCTGGAAATATAATACCGCGCAGAGGAAGCAGTCCATGAGATTTCTGGGGTGTGTGGAAGATTGCTTCCTGACACAGCTGGTGCAAGAACCTAGCAGGGGAGGTGCCCTGCTAGACCTGCTCTTCACTAACAGTGAAGGACTAGCAGGAGATGTGAAGGTTGGGGATCGTCTTGGCCAGAGTGACCATGAAATGGTAGAGTTTGCTATTCTTGGTGACATCAAGAGGGTGACTAGCAAAACTGCTACCTTGGACTTGCGGAGGGCAGACTTTGACCTGTTCAGGACGCTTGTTGCAAGGGTCCCTTGGGACTCGCTCCTGAGGGGTAAAGGGGTCCAGGAAGCCTGGGTCCTCCTCAAGACGGAAATCTTAAAGGCACAGGTGCAGGCTGTCCCTGAGTACCGTAAGTCAAGCCGGAGGGGAAAAAGGCCAGTGTGGATGAACCGGGGTCTTTTGTTGAGACTCCGGGAGAAAAAGAGAGTCTATGCCCTCTGGAAGATGGGACAGGCTACTTGGGGAGACTACAGGGAACTTGCCAAGATTTGCAGGCAGGAAGTTAGAAATGCAAAAGCCCAGCTTGAACTTAGACTGGCTACTGCAGTAAAGGAGAACAAAAAATCCTTTTATAAATATATTAACAGTAAAAGAAGAACTAAGGAGAATTTCCCTCCTTTACTTGATGCGGCAGGGAATGTAACCACAGAGGATAAGGAAAAGGCTGAGGTTCTCAATGCCTTCTTCACGTCTGTCTTTAATAGACAGACCAGTTATCCTCAGGATACTTCTCGCCCTGACCTGGAAGTCTGGGACGAAGCGCATCATACACCCCCTGTGATCCCAGCAGAGACAGTCAGAGACCTGCTCCTCCATCTGAACTGCCACAAGTCCATGGGGCCAGATGGGATCCACCCAAGGGTGCTGAGGGAGCTGGCAGAGGTGATTGCCAAGCCGCTTTCTGCCATCTATCAGCATTCCTGGTCATCTGGAGAGGTCCCGCAAGATTGGAGGCTTGCCGATGTGACTCCCATCTACAAGAAAGGCCGTAAGGAAGATCCGGGGAACTGCAGGCCTGTCAGCCTGACCTCGGTATCAGGGAAAGTTATGGAGCAATTGATCTTGAGGGAGATCACACGGCACGTGCATGGCAATCAGGGGATCAGACCCAGCCAGCACGGGTTCACAAAGGGCAGGTCGTGCTTGTCCAACCTCATCTCCTTCTATGACTGGGTGACCAGACTGGTAGATGAGGGAAAGGCTGTTGATGTAGTCTACCTGGACTTCAGCAAAGCCTTTGACACGGTCTCCCACAGTATTCTCCTGCAGAAGCTGGCAGCCCATGGTGTGGACAGGTTCACTCTTCTCTGGGTTGAGAATTGGCTAGAGGGCCGTGCCCAGCGGGTAGTGGTTAATGGAGTCAAGTCCGGCTGGCGTCCTGTCACGAGTGGTGTCCCCCAAGGGTCAGTATTGGGGCCCGTCTTGTTTAATATCTTTATTGATGACCTGGATGAGGGGATTGAGTGTACCCTCAGTAAGTTTGCGGATGACACCAAGTTGGGAGGATGTGTCGATCTGCCTGAGGGTAGGGAGGCCCTTCAGCGGGATCTGGATAGGCTAGACAGTTGGGCTGAGGTCAATGGGATGAGGTTCAATAAGGCCAAGTGCCGGGTCCTGCACT
This sequence comes from Callipepla californica brunnescens, assembly GCA_023055505.1. Classification (NCBI taxonomy): domain Eukaryota; kingdom Metazoa; phylum Chordata; class Aves; order Galliformes; family Odontophoridae; genus Callipepla; species Callipepla californica. The sequence goes on from JALIRH010000010.1 coordinate 12,431,189, forward strand.
TTGGCCACAATCACCCCATGCAATGCTATAGGCTTGGGGCAGAATGGCTTGAGGAGTGTATAGAGGAAAAGGACCTGGGGGTGTTGGTTGATGCTCGGCTCAATATGAGCCGGCAGTGTGCCCAGGTGGCCAAGAAGGCCAATGGCATCCTGGCCTGTATTAGGAGTAGTGTGGCCAGCAGGAGCAGGGAGGTGATCATCCCCCTGTACTCAGCTCTGGTGCGGCCGCACCTTGAGTACTGTGTTCAGTTTTGGGCCCCTCACTACAAGAAAGACGTTGAGGCCCTGGAGCGTGTTCAGAGAAGGGCAACAAAACTGGTGAGGGGTCTGGAGCACAAGTCTTACGAGGAGCGGCTGAGGGAGCTGGGATTGTTTAGTTTGGGGAAAAGGAGGCTTAGAGGAGACCTCATTGCACTCTACCACTTCCTGAAGGGAGGCTGTGGTAAGGAGGGGGTCAGCCTCTTCTCCCAGGTAACTAATGACAGGACAAGAGGGAATGGCCACAAGTTGTGCCGGGGAAGATTTAGATTAGACTTGAGGAAAAATTTTTTCTCTGAGAGAGTGGTCAGGCACTGGAATGGCCTGCCTAGGGAGGTGGTTGAGGCACCGTCCCTAGCGCTGTTCAAGAAGCGTTTAGATGAGGTGCTGAGGGATTTGATTTAGTAGCTTGGTGGGTAGGGATGGTGGTGTGAGGATGGTTGGACTAGATGATCTTGTAGGTCCTTTCCAACCTAATGTATCTATGAATCTATGAATCTATGAATCTGATTGCAGTGCAGTTTTTCTACAACTGATTGTGCAGCCTTGCTCTTCACTGTATCTCTCTTTGCTCGTCAGTTTTGCTGAAGACTTGTTTGCTTTTAAATTCAAGATACGCTGGTAATTGCTCATGTTGAATGTTGGAGACAACAAGTAGCCCTCTTCTGTTGTTGTTGCTCCCTTGCTTTGTTTGTGTTCTGAAAAAAACTAACACCTTCTGTTTTTAGGTTGTGGGGAGGATGTATCAAAGCGGTGATAAAACGTGGTATTTATTTACCACAGCTTCGAGAAGTAATAGATTCATGCAAGCTGAAGAAAGCTGCCAATAGGAGGGGGAAAGTAGCAGGAAGATGGAAGATCTCAGTGAAGCAGGAAATAGTAATGTCCTAATGATCCCACTGAGAAGGATGGTGACTGCAGCAGTATGGAATCAAATCAGCAGTTGGTACAGAAAAGTCCATGTAATTTAAGCTAAAACAGAGAAGACACAGTGATGCTCCATGAGGGGATCGGGGGCATCCACTTTGGTTTTCACTCTGTACACTCCACTTCCAGTACCTTTCAGGTACTGGAAGTGGAGTGTGCAGAGCAGAAGACAAAAGCCAGAAGCTGCTGCTAGATCATGTTAGAATGCTACACAGCATGTTCTAGGCTGGGTGCATCTGATTGCAGTGCAGTTTTTCTACAACTGATTGTGCAGCCTCGCTCTTCACTGTATCTCTCTTTGCTCATTAGTTTTGCTGTTGGACTGTACATGCGCTTGTGAGATGACGGACATGAGGAAGTGCGCACAGACAGCAGCATTTCTAAGACAAGTTTTTGTACTTTATTTAAATTTGTGTAACTAGGAAGAAAACTCTGCTTGCGCTTTAGGTTGAGTCTGTAAGGATTCTGTTCCTTTCTCCTTTTCTGTCTCTAATACTGCAGTATGAATACTGTTGACATCGAGTAGGATGCTTTTGCTCAGTCTCCTGGAAGCTGTGCACCTGCAGAGTTGTTTTAATAACTCGTTAAGCAAAGATCATAGTGCACTGTGAGTGATTTTTTTATTTCAAGCCAGTTTCTATCCGTTTGAGTGTTGAACCATCACACAGTCCTGTGATGGGTAGCCCTGTGGGGTTTTCACCGTGGTCTTAGCTCCAATAAATAAGTCATCATGACTTCTGTTCAAGTCTACTTGGAATGGGATGGAAATGGCATGTTCTGATTGAGTTGGCTAACGGTTAGGCTGACCTTCCTGTTGAAATATGTGCAGCCGTTTTTTGTCGCGGGTCAGGCAGGTTGCGTATTATTTTGAATGTGCTGAAATGTCTTTATGAAGACTTGTTTGCTTTTAAATTCAAGATACGCTGGTAATTGCTCATGTTGAATGTTGGAGACAACAAGTAGCCCTCTTCTGTTGTTGTTGCTCCCTTGCTTTGTTTGTGTTCTGAAAAAAACTAACACCTTCTGTTTTTAGGTTGTGGGGAGGATGTATCAAAGCGGTGATAAAACGTGGTATTTATTTACCACAGCTTCGAGAAGTAATAGATTCATGCAAGCTGAAGAAAGCTGCCAATAGGAGGGGGAAAGTAGCAGGAAGATGGAAGATCTCAGTGAAGCAGGAAATAGTAATGTCCTAATGATCCCACTGAGAAGGATGGTGACTGCAGCAGTATGGAATCAAATCAGCAGTTGGTACAGAAAAGTCCATGTAATTTAAGCTAAAACAGAGAAGACACAGTGATGCTCCATGAGGGGATCGGGGGCATCCACTTTGGTTTTCACTCTGTACAGAGCGGAAGACAAAAGCCAGCAGCTGCTGCTAGATCATGTTAGAATGCTACACAGCATGTTCTAGGCTGGGTTTTTTGACCACGGGGCAGTTTACTCAGTTCCTGGCCTGTTATCCGCTGATGGATTACACCTGTCCCAAAGGGGGAAACGAATTCTAGCCCAGGAGCTAGCTGGACTAATTGAGAGAGCTTTAAACTAGCTGTGATGGGGGTAGGGGATATAACAGGGCTCCCCAGTGAAGAGCCCAGGGGGGCTGTGCTGGAACAAAGGGTGAGGCAAATGTCTCAGCTGAAGTGCATATACACCAACGCACGCAGCAGGGGCAATAAACAAGAAGAGCCTGAAACCATTGTAAGGCAGGCTAACTGTGACCTTGTTGCTATTACAGAAACATGGTGGGACCCCTCCCATGACTGGAGTACTGGGATGGATGGCTACAAGCTCTTCAGAAGGGACAGGCGGGGAAAAAAGGGTGGTGGCATAGCTCTCTATATCAAAGAGTGTCTTGATGTTGAAGAGTTTGAGGTTGGAAACGACCAAGTGGAGTGTCTGTGGGTAAGGATCAGGGGGATGGTCTGTAGGAGTGACATTGTGGTGGGGCTCTGTTATAGACCGCCTAGCCAAGATGAAGAGATAGATGAGGTGTTCTACAAGCAACTAGTAGATGTTGCACGATGGCCAGCACTAGTTCTCATGGGGGACTTCAACTTCCCTGATAGATGCTGGAAATATAATACCGCGCAGAGGAAGCAGTCCATGAGATTTCTGGGGTGTGTGGAAGATTGCTTCCTGACACAGCTGGTGCAAGAACCTAGCAGGGGAGGTGCCCTGCTAGACCTGCTCTTCACTAACAGTGAAGGACTAGCAGGAGATGTGAAGGTTGGGGATCGTCTTGGCCAGAGTGACCATGAAATGGTAGAGTTTGCTATTCTTGGTGACATCAAGAGGGTGACTAGCAAAACTGCTACCTTGGACTTGCGGAGGGCAGACTTTGACCTGTTCAGGACGCTTGTTGCAAGGGTCCCTTGGGACTCGCTCCTGAGGGGTAAAGGGGTCCAGGAAGCCTGGGTCCTCCTCAAGACGGAAATCTTAAAGGCACAGGTGCAGGCTGTCCCTGAGTACCGTAAGTCAAGCCGGAGGGGAAAAAGGCCAGTGTGGATGAACCGGGGTCTTTTGTTGAGACTCCGGGAGAAAAAGAGAGTCTATGCCCTCTGGAAGATGGGACAGGCTACTTGGGGAGACTACAGGGAACTTGCCAAGATTTGCAGGCAGGAAGTTAGAAATGCAAAAGCCCAGCTTGAACTTAGACTGGCTACTGCAGTAAAGGAGAACAAAAAATCCTTTTATAAATATATTAACAGTAAAAGAAGAACTAAGGAGAATTTCCCTCCTTTACTTGATGCGGCAGGGAATGTAACCACAGAGGATAAGGAAAAGGCTGAGGTTCTCAATGCCTTCTTCACGTCTGTCTTTAATAGACAGACCAGTTATCCTCAGGATACTTCTCGCCCTGACCTGGAAGTCTGGGACGAAGCGCATCATACACCCCCTGTGATCCCAGCAGAGACAGTCAGAGACCTGCTCCTCCATCTGAACTGCCACAAGTCCATGGGGCCAGATGGGATCCACCCAAGGGTGCTGAGGGAGCTGGCAGAGGTGATTGCCAAGCCGCTTTCTGCCATCTATCAGCATTCCTGGTCATCTGGAGAGGTCCCGCAAGATTGGAGGCTTGCCGATGTGACTCCCATCTACAAGAAAGGCCGTAAGGAAGATCCGGGGAACTGCAGGCCTGTCAGCCTGACCTCGGTATCAGGGAAAGTTATGGAGCAATTGATCTTGAGGGAGATCACACGGCACGTGCATGGCAATCAGGGGATCAGACCCAGCCAGCACGGGTTCACAAAGGGCAGGTCGTGCTTGTCCAACCTCATCTCCTTCTATGACTGGGTGACCAGACTGGTAGATGAGGGAAAGGCTGTTGATGTAGTCTACCTGGACTTCAGCAAAGCCTTTGACACGGTCTCCCACAGTATTCTCCTGCAGAAGCTGGCAGCCCATGGTGTGGACAGGTTCACTCTTCTCTGGGTTGAGAATTGGCTAGAGGGCCGTGCCCAGCGGGTAGTGGTTAATGGAGTCAAGTCCGGCTGGCGTCCTGTCACGAGTGGTGTCCCCCAAGGGTCAGTATTGGGGCCCGTCTTGTTTAATATCTTTATTGATGACCTGGATGAGGGGATTGAGTGTACCCTCAGTAAGTTTGCGGATGACACCAAGTTGGGAGGATGTGTCGATCTGCCTGAGGGTAGGGAGGCCCTTCAGCGGGATCTGGATAGGCTAGACAGTTGGGCTGAGGTCAATGGGATGAGGTTCAATAAGGCCAAGTGCCGGGTCCTGCACTTTGGCCACAATCACCCCATGCAATGCTATAGGCTTGGGGCAGAATGGCTTGAGGAGTGTATAGAGGAAAAGGACCTGGGGGTGTTGGTTGATGCTCGGCTCAATATGAGCCGGCAGTGTGCCCAGGTGGCCAAGAAGGCCAATGGCATCCTGGCCTGTATTAGGAGTAGTGTGGCCAGCAGGAGCAGGGAGGTGATCATCCCCCTGTACTCAGCTCTGGTGCGGCCGCACCTTGAGTACTGTGTTCAGTTTTGGGCCCCTCACTACAAGAAAGACGTTGAGGCCCTGGAGCGTGTTCAGAGAAGGGCAACAAAACTGGTGAGGGGTCTGGAGCACAAGTCTTACGAGGAGCGGCTGAGGGAGCTGGGATTGTTTAGTTTGGGGAAAAGGAGGCTTAGAGGAGACCTCATTGCACTCTACCACTTCCTGAAGGGAGGCTGTGGTAAGGAGGGGGTCAGCCTCTTCTCCCAGGTAACTAATGACAGGACAAGAGGGAATGGCCACAAGTTGTGCCGGGGAAGATTTAGATTAGACTTGAGGAAAAATTTTTTCTCTGAGAGAGTGGTCAGGCACTGGAATGGCCTGCCTAGGGAGGTGGTTGAGGCACCGTCCCTAGCGCTGTTCAAGAAGCGTTTAGATGAGGTGCTGAGGGATTTGATTTAGTAGCTTGGTGGGTAGGGATGGTGGTGTGAGGATGGTTGGACTAGATGATCTTGTAGGTCCTTTCCAACCTAATGTATCTATGAATCTATGAATCTATGAATCTGATTGCAGTGCAGTTTTTCTACAACTGATTGTGCAGCCTTGCTCTTCACTGTATCTCTCTTTGCTCGTCAGTTTTGCTGAAGACTTGTTTGCTTTTAAATTCAAGATACGCTTGTAATTGCTCATGTTGAATGTTGGAGACAACAAGTAGCCCTCTTCTGTTGTTGTTGCTCCCTTGCTTTGTTTGTGTTCTGAAAAAAACTAACACCTTCTGTTTTTAGGTTGTGGGGAGGATGTATCAAAGCGGTGATAAAACGTGGTATTTATTTACCACAGCTTCGAGAAGTAATAGATTCATGCAAGCTGAAGAAAGCTGCCAATAGGAGGGGGAAAGTAGCAGGAAGATGGAAGATCTCAGTGAAGCAGGAAATAGTAATGTCCTAATGATCCCACTGAGAAGGATGGTGACTGCAGCAGTATGGAATCAAATCAGCAGTTGGTACAGAAAAGTCCATGTAATTTAAGCTAAAACAGAGAAGACACAGTGATGCTCCATGAGGGGATCGGGGGCATCCACTTTGGTTTTCACTCTGTACACTCCACAGTGTACACAGTGGAGTGTGCAGAGCAGAAGACAAAAGCCAGAAGCTGCTGCTAGATCATGTTAGAATGCTACACAGCATGTTCTAGGCTGGGTGCATCTGATTGCAGTGCAGTTTTTCTACAACTGATTGTGCAGCCTCGCTCTTCACTGTATCTCTCTTTGCTCATTAGTTTTGCTGTTGGACTGTACATGCGCTTGTGAGGTGACGGACATGAGGAAGTGCGCACAGACAGCAGCATTTCTAAGACAAGTTTTTGTACTTTATTTAAATTTGTGTAACTAGGAAGAAAACTCTGCTTGCGCTTTAGGTTGAGTCTGTAAGGATTCTGTTCCTTTCTCCTTTTCTGTCTCTAATACTGCAGTATGAATACTGTTGACATCGAGTAGGATGCTTTTGCTCAGTCTCCTGGAAGCTGTGCACCTGCAGAGTTGTTTTAATAACTCGTTAAGCAAAGATCATAGTGCACTGTGAGTGATTTTTTTATTTCAAGCCAGTTTCTATCCGTTTGAGTGTTGAACCATCACACAGTCCTGTGATGGGTAGCCCTGTGGGGTTTTCACCGTGGTCTTAGCTCCAATAAATAAGTCATCATGACTTCTGTTCAAGTCTACTTGGAATGGGATGGAAATGGCATGTTCTGATTGAGTTGGCTAACGGTTAGGCTGACCTTCCTGTTGAAATATGTGCAGCCGTTTTTTGTCGCGGGTCAGGCAGGTTGCGTGTTATTTTGAATGTGCTGAAATGTCTTTATGAAGACTTGTTTGCTTTTAAATTCAAGATACGCTGGTAATTGCTCATGTTGAATGTTGGAGACAACAAGTAGCCCTCTTCTGTTGTTGTTGCTCCCTTGCTTTGTTTGTGTTCTGAAAAAAACTAACACCTTCTGTTTTTAGGTTGTGGGGAGGATGTATCAAAGCGGTGATAAAACGTGGTATTTATTTACCACAGCTTCGAGAAGTAATAGATTCATGCAAGCTGAAGAAAGCTGCCAATAGGAGGGGGAAAGTAGCAGGAAGATGGAAGATCTCAGTGAAGCAGGAAATAGTAATGTCCTAATGATCCCACTGAGAAGGATGGTGACTGCAGCAGTATGGAATCAAATCAGCAGTTGGTACAGAAAAGTCCATGTAATTTAAGCTAAAACAGAGAAGACACAGTGATGCTCCATGAGGGGATCGGGGGCATCCACTTTGGTTTTCACTCTGTACAGAGCGGAAGACAAAAGCCAGCAGCTGCTGCTAGATCATGTTAGAATGCTACACAGCATGTTCTAGGCTGGGTTTTTTGACCACGGGGCAGTTTACTCAGTTCCTGGCCTGTTATCCGCTGATGGATTACACCTGTCCCAAAGGGGGAAACGAATTCTAGCCCAGGAGCTAGCTGGACTAATTGAGAGAGCTTTAAACTAGCTGTGATGGGGGTAGGGGATATAACAGGGCTCCCCAGTGAAGAGCCCAGGGGGGCTGTGCTGGAACAAAGGGTGAGGCAAATGTCTCAGCTGAAGTGCATATACACCAACGCACGCAGCAGGGGCAATAAACAAGAAGAGCTTGAAACCATTGTAAGGCAGGCTAACTGTGACCTTGTTGCTATTACAGAAACATGGTGGGACCCCTCCCATGACTGGAGTACTGGGATGGATGGCTACAAGCTCTTCAGAAGGGACAGGCGGGGAAAAAAGGGTGGTGGCATAGCTCTCTATATCAAAGAGTGTCTTGATGTTGAAGAGTTTGAGGTTGGAAACGACCAAGTGGAGTGTCTGTGGGTAAGGATCAGGGGGATGGTCTGTAGGAGTGACATTGTGGTGGGGCTCTGTTATAGACCGCCTAGCCAAGATGAAGAGATAGATGAGGTGTTCTACAAGCAACTAGTAGATGTTGCACGATGGCCAGCACTAGTTCTCATGGGGGACTTCAACTTCCCTGATAGATGCTGGAAATATAATACCGCGCAGAGGAAGCAGTCCATGAGATTTCTGGGGTGTGTGGAAGATTGCTTCCTGACACAGCTGGTGCAAGAACCTAGCAGGGGAGGTGCCCTGCTAGACCTGCTCTTCACTAACAGTGAAGGACTAGCAGGAGATGTGAAGGTTGGGGATCGTCTTGGCCAGAGTGACCATGAAATGGTAGAGTTTGCTATTCTTGGTGACATCAAGAGGGTGACTAGCAAAACTGCTACCTTGGACTTGCGGAGGGCAGACTTTGACCTGTTCAGGACGCTTGTTGCAAGGGTCCCTTGGGACTCGCTCCTGAGGGGTAAAGGGGTCCAGGAAGCCTGGGTCCTCCTCAAGACGGAAATCTTAAAGGCACAGGTGCAGGCTGTCCCTGAGTACCGTAAGTCAAGCCGGAGGGGAAAAAGGCCAGTGTGGATGAACCGGGGTCTTTTGTTGAGACTCCGGGAGAAAAAGAGAGTCTATGCCCTCTGGAAGATGGGACAGGCTACTTGGGGAGACTACAGGGAACTTGCCAAGATTTGCAGGCAGGAAGTTAGAAATGCAAAAGCCCAGCTTGAACTTAGACTGGCTACTGCAGTAAAGGAGAACAAAAAATCCTTTTATAAATATATTAACAGTAAAAGAAGAACTAAGGAGAATTTCCCTCCTTTACTTGATGCGGCAGGGAATGTAACCACAGAGGATAAGGAAAAGGCTGAGGTTCTCAATGCCTTCTTCACGTCTGTCTTTAATGGACAGACCAGTTATCCTCAGGATACTTCTCGCCCTGACCTGGAAGTCTGGGACGAAGCGCATCATACACCCCCTGTGATCCCAGCAGAGACAGTCAGAGACCTGCTCCTCCATCTGAACTGCCACAAGTCCATGGGGCCAGATGGGATCCACCCAAGGGTGCTGAGGGAGCTGGCAGAGGTGATTGCCAAGCCGCTTTCTGCCATCTATCAGCATTCCTGGTCATCTGGAGAGGTCCCGCAAGATTGGAGGCTTGCCGATGTGACTCCCATCTACAAGAAAGGCCGTAAGGAAGATCCGGGGAACTGCAGGCCTGTCAGCCTGACCTCGGTATCAGGGAAAGTTATGGAGCAATTGATCTTGAGGGAGATCACACGGCACGTGCATGGCAATCAGGGGATCAGACCCAGCCAGCACGGGTTCACAAAGGGCAGGTCGTGCTTGTCCAACCTCATCTCCTTCTATGACTGGGTGACCAGACTGGTAGATGAGGGAAAGGCTGTTGATGTAGTCTACCTGGACTTCAGCAAAGCCTTTGACACGGTCTCCCACAGTATTCTCCTGCAGAAGCTGGCAGCCCATGGTGTGGACAGGTTCACTCTTCTCTGGGTTGAGAATTGGCTAGAGGGCCGTGCCCAGCGGGTAGTGGTTAATGGAGTCAAGTCCGGCTGGCGTCCTGTCACGAGTGGTGTCCCCCAAGGGTCAGTATTGGGGCCCGTCTTGTTTAATATCTTTATTGATGACCTGGATGAGGGGATTGAGTGTACCCTCAGTAAGTTTGCGGATGACACCAAGTTGGGAGGATGTGTCGATCTGCCTGAGGGTAGGGAGGCCCTTCAGCGGGATCTGGATAGGCTAGACAGTTGGGCTGAGGTCAATGGGATGAGGTTCAATAAGGCCAAGTGCCGGGTCCTGCACTTTGGCCACAATCACCCCATGCAATGCTATAGGCTTGGGGCAGAATGGCTTGAGGAGTGTATAGAGGAAAAGGACCTGGGGGTGTTGGTTGATGCTCGGCTCAATATGAGCCGGCAGTGTGCCCAGGTGGCCAAGAAGGCCAATGGCATCCTGGCCTGTATTAGGAATAGTGTGGCCAGCAGGAGCAGGGAGGTGATCATCCCCCTGTACTCAGCTCTGGTGCGGCCGCACCTTGAGTACTGTGTTCAGTTTTGGGCCCCTCACTACAAGAAAGACGTTGAGGCCCTGGAGCGTGTTCAGAGAAGGGCAACAAAACTGGTGAGGGGTCTGGAGCACAAGTCTTACGAGGAGCGGCTGAGGGAGCTGGGATTGTTTAGTTTGGGGAAAAGGAGGCTTAGAGGAGACCTCATTGCACTCTACCACTTCCTGAAGGGAGGCTGTGGTAAGGAGGGGGTCAGCCTCTTCTCCCAGGTAACTAATGACAGGACAAGAGGGAATGGCCACAAGTTGTGCCGGGGAAGATTTAGATTAGACTTGAGGAAAAATTTTTTCTCTGAGAGAGTGGTCAGGCACTGGAATGGCCTGCCTAGGGAGGTGGTTGAGGCACCGTCCCTAGCGCTGTTCAAGAAGCGTTTAGATGAGGTGCTGAGGGATTTGATTTAGTAGCTTGGTGGGTAGGGATGGTGGTGTGAGGATGGTTGGACTAGATGATCTTGTAGGTCCTTTCCAACCTAATGTATCTATGAATCTATGAATCTATGAATCTGATTGCAGTGCAGTTTTTCTACAACTGATTGTGCAGCCTTGCTCTTCACTGTATCTCTCTTTGCTCGTCAGTTTTGCTGAAGACTTGTTTGCTTTTAAATTCAAGATACGCTTGTAATTGCTCATGTTGAATGTTGGAGACAACAAGTAGCCCTCTTCTGTTGTTGTTGCTCCCTTGCTTTGTTTGTGTTCTGAAAAAAACTAACACCTTCTGTTTTTAGGTTGTGGGGAGGATGTATCAAAGCGGTGATAAAACGTGGTATTTATTTACCACAGCTTCGAGAAGTAATAGATTCATGCAAGCTGAAGAAAGCTGCCAATAGGAGGGGGAAAGTAGCAGGAAGATGGAAGATCTCAGTGAAGCAGGAAATAGTAATGTCCTAATGATCCCACTGAGAAGGATGGTGACTGCAGCAGTATGGAATCAAATCAGCAGTTGGTACAGAAAAGTCCATGTAATTTAAGCTAAAACAGAGAAGACACAGTGATGCTCCATGAGGGGATCGGGGGCATCCACTTTGGTTTTCACTCTGTACACTCCACAGTGTACACAGTGGAGTGTGCAGAGCAGAAGACAAAAGCCAGAAGCTGCTGCTAGATCATGTTAGAATGCTACACAGCATGTTCTAGGCTGGGTGCATCTGATTGCAGTGCAGTTTTTCTACAACTGATTGTGCAGCCTCGCTCTTCACTGTATCTCTCTTTGCTCATTAGTTTTGCTGTTGGACTGTACATGCGCTTGTGAGGTGACGGACATGAGGAAGTGCGCACAGACAGCAGCATTTCTAAGACAAGTTTTTGTACTTTATTTAAATTTGTGTAACTAGGAAGAAAACTCTGCTTGCGCTTTAGGTTGAGTCTGTAAGGATTCTGTTCCTTTCTCCTTTTCTGTCTCTAATACTGCAGTATGAATACTGTTGACATCGAGTAGGATGCTTTTGCTCAGTCTCCTGGAAGCTGTGCACCTGCAGAGTTGTTTTAATAACTCGTTAAGCAAAGATCATAGTGCACTGTGAGTGATTTTTTTATTTCAAGCCAGTTTCTATCCGTTTGAGTGTTGAACCATCACACAGTCCTGTGATGGGTAGCCCTGTGGGGTTTTCACCGTGGTCTTAGCTCCAATAAATAAGTCATCATGACTTCTGTTCAAGTCTACTTGGAATGGGATGGAAATGGCATGTTCTGATTGAGTTGGCTAACGGTTAGGCTGACCTTCCTGTTGAAATATGTGCAGCCGTTTTTTGTCGCGGGTCAGGCAGGTTGCGTGTTATTTTGAATGTGCTGAAATGTCTTTATGAAGACTTGTTTGCTTTTAAATTCAAGATACGCTGGTAATTGCTCATGTTGAATGTTGGAGACAACAAGTAGCCCTCTTCTGTTGTTGTTGCTCCCTTGCTTTGTTTGTGTTCTGAAAAAAACTAACACCTTCTGTTTTTAGGTTGTGGGGAGGATGTATCAAAGCGGTGATAAAACGTGGTATTTATTTACCACAGCTTCGAGAAGTAATAGATTCATGCAAGCTGAAGAAAGCTGCCAATAGGAGGGGGAAAGTAGCAGGAAGATGGAAGATCTCAGTGAAGCAGGAAATAGTAATGTCCTAATGATCCCACTGAGAAGGATGGTGACTGCAGCAGTATGGAATCAAATCAGCAGTTGGTACAGAAAAGTCCATGTAATTTAAGCTAAAACAGAGAAGACACAGTGATGCTCCATGAGGGGATCGGGGGCATCCACTTTGGTTTTCACTCTGTACAGAGCGGAAGACAAAAGCCAGCAGCTGCTGCTAGATCATGTTAGAATGCTACACAGCATGTTCTAGGCTGGGTTTTTTGACCACGGGGCAGTTTACTCAGTTCCTGGCCTGTTATCCGCTGATGGATTACACCTGTCCCAAAGGGGGAAACGAATTCTAGCCCAGGAGCTAGCTGGACTAATTGAGAGAGCTTTAAACTAGCTGTGATGGGGGTAGGGGATATAACAGGGCTCCCCAGTGAAGAGCCCAGGGGGGCTGTGCTGGAACAAAGGGTGAGGCAAATGTCTCAGCTGAAGTGCATATACACCAACGCACGCAGCAGGGGCAATAAACAAGAAGAGCTTGAAACCATTGTAAGGCAGGCTAACTGTGACCTTGTTGCTATTACAGAAACATGGTGGGACCCCTCCCATGACTGGAGTACTGGGATGGATGGCTACAAGCTCTTCAGAAGGGACAGGCGGGGAAAAAAGGGTGGTGGCATAGCTCTCTATATCAAAGAGTGTCTTGATGTTGAAGAGTTTGAGGTTGGAAACGACCAAGTGGAGTGTCTGTGGGTAAGGATCAGGGGGATGGTCTGTAGGAGTGACATTGTGGTGGGGCTCTGTTATAGACCGCCTAGCCAAGATGAAGAGATAGATGAGGTGTTCTACAAGCAACTAGTAGATGTTGCACGATGGCCAGCACTAGTTCTCATGGGGGACTTCAACTTCCCTGATAGATGCTGGAAATATAATACCGCGCAGAGGAAGCAGTCCATGAGATTTCTGGGGTGTGTGGAAGATTGCTTCCTGACACAGCTGGTGCAAGAACCTAGCAGGGGAGGTGCCCTGCTAGACCTGCTCTTCACTAACAGTGAAGGACTAGCAGGAGATGTGAAGGTTGGGGATCGTCTTGGCCAGAGTGACCATGAAATGGTAGAGTTTGCTATTCTTGGTGACATCAAGAGGGTGACTAGCAAAACTGCTACCTTGGACTTGCGGAGGGCAGACTTTGACCTGTTCAGGACGCTTGTTGCAAGGGTCCCTTGGGACTCGCTCCTGAGGGGTAAAGGGGTCCAGGAAGCCTGGGTCCTCCTCAAGACGGAAATCTTAAAGGCACAGGTGCAGGCTGTCCCTGAGTACCGTAAGTCAAGCCGGAGGGGAAAAAGGCCAGTGTGGATGAACCGGGGTCTTTTGTTGAGACTCCGGGAGAAAAAGAGAGTCTATGCCCTCTGGAAGATGGGACAGGCTACTTGGGGAGACTACAGGGAACTTGCCAAGATTTGCAGGCAGGAAGTTAGAAATGCAAAAGCCCAGCTTGAACTTAGACTGGCTACTGCAGTAAAGGAGAACAAAAAATCCTTTTATAAATATATTAACAGTAAAAGAAGAACTAAGGAGAATTTCCCTCCTTTACTTGATGCGGCAGGGAATGTAACCACAGAGGATAAGGAAAAGGCTGAGGTTCTCAATGCCTTCTTCACGTCTGTCTTTAATAGACAGACCAGTTATCCTCAGGATACTTCTCGCCCTGACCTGGAAGTCTGGGACGAAGCGCATCATACACCCCCTGTGATCCCAGCAGAGACAGTCAGAGACCTGCTCCTCCATCTGAACTGCCACAAGTCCATGGGGCCAGATGGGATCCACCCAAGGGTGCTGAGGGAGCTGGCAGAGGTGATTGCCAAGCCGCTTTCTGCCATCTATCAGCATTCCTGGTCATCTGGAGAGGTCCCGCAAGATTGGAGGCTTGCCGATGTGACTCCCATCTACAAGAAAGGCCGTAAGGAAGATCCGGGGAACTGCAGGCCTGTCAGCCTGACCTCGGTATCAGGGAAAGTTATGGAGCAATTGATCTTGAGGGAGATCACACGGCACGTGCATGGCAATCAGGGGATCAGACCCAGCCAGCACGGGTTCACAAAGGGCAGGTCGTGCTTGTCCAACCTCATCTCCTTCTATGACTGGGTGACCAGACTGGTAGATGAGGGAAAGGCTGTTGATGTAGTCTACCTGGACTTCAGCAAAGCCTTTGACACGGTCTCCCACAGTATTCTCCTGCAGAAGCTGGCAGCCCATGGTGTGGACAGGTTCACTCTTCTCTGGGTTGAGAATTGGCTAGAGGGCCGTGCCCAGCGGGTAGTGGTTAATGGAGTCAAGTCCGGCTGGCGTCCTGTCACGAGTGGTGTCCCCCAAGGGTCAGTATTGGGGCCCGTCTTGTTTAATATCTTTATTGATGACCTGGATGAGGGGATTGAGTGTACCCTCAGTAAGTTTGCGGATGACACCAAGTTGGGAGGATGTGTCGATCTGCCTGAGGGTAGGGAGGCCCTTCAGCGGGATCTGGATAGGCTAGACAGTTGGGCTGAGGTCAATGGGATGAGGTTCAATAAGGCCAAGTGCCGGGTCCTGCACTTTGGCCACAATCACCCCATGCAATGCTATAGGCTTGGGGCAGAATGGCTTGAGGAGTGTATAGAGGAAAAGGACCTGGGGGTGTTGGTTGATGCTCGGCTCAATATGAGCCGGCAGTGTGCCCAGGTGGCCAAGAAGGCCAATGGCATCCTGGCCTGTATTAGGAATAGTGTGGCCAGCAGGAGCAGGGAGGTGATCATCCCCCTGTACTCAGCTCTGGTGCGGCCGCACCTTGAGTACTGTGTTCAGTTTTGGGCCCCTCACTACAAGAAAGACGTTGAGGCCCTGGAGCGTGTTCAGAGAAGGGCAACAAAACTGGTGAGGGGTCTGGAGCACAAGTCTTACGAGGAGCGGCTGAGGGAGCTGGGATTGTTTAGTTTGGGGAAAAGGAGGCTTAGAGGAGACCTCATTGCACTCTACCACTTCCTGAAGGGAGGCTGTGGTAAGGAGGGGGTCAGCCTCTTCTCCCAGGTAACTAATGACAGGACAAGAGGGAATGGCCACAAGTTGTGCCGGGGAAGATTTAGATTAGACTTGAGGAAAAATTTTTTCTCTGAGAGAGTGGTCAGGCACTGGAATGGCCTGCCTAGGGAGGTGGTTGAGGCACCGTCCCTAGCGCTGTTCAAGAAGCGTTTAGATGAGGTGCTGAGGGATTTGATTTAGTAGCTTGGTGGGTAGGGATGGTGGTGTGAGGATGGTTGGACTAGATGATCTTGTAGGTCCTTTCCAACCTAATGTATCTATGAATCTATGAATCTATGAATCTGATTGCAGTGCAGTTTTTCTACAACTGATTGTGCAGCCTTGCTCTTCACTGTATCTCTCTTTGCTCGTCAGTTTTGCTGAAGACTTGTTTGCTTTTAAATTCAAGATACGCTTGTAATTGCTCATGTTGAATGTTGGAGACAACAAGTAGCCCTCTTCTGTTGTTGTTGCTCCCTTGCTTTGTTTGTGTTCTGAAAAAAACTAACACCTTCTGTTTTTAGGTTGTGGGGAGGATGTATCAAAGCGGTGATAAAACGTGGTATTTATTTACCACAGCTTCGAGAAGTAATAGATTCATGCAAGCTGAAGAAAGCTGCCAATAGGAGGGGGAAAGTAGCAGGAAGATGGAAGATCTCAGTGAAGCAGGAAATAGTAATGTCCTAATGATCCCACTGAGAAGGATGGTGACTGCAGCAGTATGGAATCAAATCAGCAGTTGGTACAGAAAAGTCCATGTAATTGAAGTTAAAACAGAGAAGACACAGTGATGCTCCATGAGGGGATCGGGGGCATCCACTTTGGTTTTCACTCTGTACACTCCACTTCCAGTACCTTTCAGGTACTGGAAGTGGAGTGTGCAGAGCAGAAGACAAAAGCCAGAAGCTGCTGCTAGATCATGTTAGAATGCTACACAGCATGTTCTAGGCTGGGTGCATCTGATTGCAGTGCAGTTTTTCTACAACTGATTGTGCAGCCTCGCTCTTCACTGTATCTCTCTTTGCTCATTAGTTTTGCTGTTGGACTGTACATGCGCTTGTGAGATGACGGACATGAGGAAGTGCGCACAGACAGCAGCATTTCTAAGACAAGTTTTTGTACTTTATTTAAATTTGTGTAACTAGGAAGAAAACTCTGCTTGCGCTTTAGGTTGAGTCTGTAAGGATTCTGTTCCTTTCTCCTTTTCTGTCTCTAATACTGCAGTATGAATACTGTTGACATCGAGTAGGATGCTTTTGCTCAGTCTCCTGGAAGCTGTGCACCTGCAGAGTTGTTTTAATAACTCGTTAAGCAAAGATCATAGTGCACTGTGAGTGATTTTTTTATTTCAAGCCAGTTTCTATCCGTTTGAGTGTTGAACCATCACACAGTCCTGTGATGGGTAGCCCTGTGGGGTTTTCACCGTGGTCTTAGCTCCAATAAATAAGTCATCATGACTTCTGTTCAAGTCTACTTGGAATGGGATGGAAATGGCATGTTCTGATTGAGTTGGCTAACGGTTAGGCTGACCTTCCTGTTGAAATATGTGCAGCCGTTTTTTGTCGCGGGTCAGGCAGGTTGCGTGTTATTTTGAATGTGCTGAAATGTCTTTATGAAGACTTGTTTGCTTTTAAATTCAAGATACGCTGGTAATTGCTCATGTTGAATGTTGGAGACAACAAGTAGCCCTCTTCTGTTGTTGTTGCTCCCTTGCTTTGTTTGTGTTCTGAAAAAAACTAACATCTTCTGTTTTTAGGTTGTGGGGAGGATGTATCAAAGCGGTGATAAAACGTGGTATTTATTTACCACAGCTTCGAGAAGTAATAGATTCATGCAAGCTGAAGAAAGCTGCCAATAGGAGGGGGAAAGTAGCAGGAAGATGGAAGATCTCAGTGAAGCAGGAAATAGTAATGTCCTAATGATCCCACTGAGAAGGATGGTGACTGCAGCAGTATGGAATCAAATCAGCAGTTGGTACAGAAAAGTCCATGTAATTTAAGCTAAAACAGAGAAGACACAGTGATGCTCCATGAGGGGATCGGGGGCATCCACTTTGGTTTTCACTCTGTACAGAGCGGAAGACAAAAGCCAGCAGCTGCTGCTAGATCATGTTAGAATGCTACACAGCATGTTCTAGGCTGGGTTTTTTGACCACGGGGCAGTTTACTCAGTTCCTGGCCTGTTATCCGCTGATGGATTACACCTGTCCCAAAGGGGGAAACGAATTCTAGCCCAGGAGCTAGCTGGACTAATTGAGAGAGCTTTAAACTAGCTGTGATGGGGGTAGGGGATATAACAGGGCTCCCCAGTGAAGAGCCCAGGGGGGCTGTGCTGGAACAAAGGGTGAGGCAAATGTCTCAGCTGAAGTGCATATACACCAACGCACGCAGCAGGGGCAATAAACAAGAAGAGCTTGAAACCATTGTAAGGCAGGCTAACTGTGACCTTGTTGCTATTACAGAAACATGGTGGGACCCCTCCCATGACTGGAGTACTGGGATGGATGGCTACAAGCTCTTCAGAAGGGACAGGCGGGGAAAAAAGGGTGGTGGCATAGCTCTCTATATCAAAGAGTGTCTTGATGTTGAAGAGTTTGAGGTTGGAAACGACCAAGTGGAGTGTCTGTGGGTAAGGATCAGGGGGATGGTCTGTAGGAGTGACATTGTGGTGGGGCTCTGTTATAGACCGCCTAGCCAAGATGAAGAGATAGATGAGGTGTTCTACAAGCAACTAGTAGATGTTGCACGATGGCCAGCACTAGTTCTCATGGGGGACTTCAACTTCCCTGATAGATGCTGGAAATATAATACCGCGCAGAGGAAGCAGTCCATGAGATTTCTGGGGTGTGTGGAAGATTGCTTCCTGACACAGCTGGTGCAAGAACCTAGCAGGGGAGGTGCCCTGCTAGACCTGCTCTTCACTAACAGTGAAGGACTAGCAGGAGATGTGAAGGTTGGGGATCGTCTTGGCCAGAGTGACCATGAAATGGTAGAGTTTGCTATTCTTGGTGACATCAAGAGGGTGACTAGCAAAACTGCTACCTTGGACTTGCGGAGGGCAGACTTTGACCTGTTCAGGACGCTTGTTGCAAGGGTCCCTTGGGACTCGCTCCTGAGGGGTAAAGGGGTCCAGGAAGCCTGGGTCCTCCTCAAGACGGAAATCTTAAAGGCACAGGTGCAGGCTGTCCCTGAGTACCGTAAGTCAAGCCGGAGGGGAAAAAGGCCAGTGTGGATGAACCGGGATCTTTTGTTGAGACTCCGGGAGAAAAAGAGAGTCTATGCCCTCTGGAAGATGGGACAGGCTACTTGGGGAGACTACAGGGAACTTGCCAAGATTTGCAGGCAGGAAGTTAGAAATGCAAAAGCCCAGCTTGAACTTAGACTGGCTACTGCAGTAAAGGAGAACAAAAAATCCTTTTATAAATATATTAACAGTAAAAGAAGAACTAAGGAGAATTTCCCTCCTTTACTTGATGCGGCAGGGAATGTAACCACAGAGGATAAGGAAAAGGCTGAGGTTCTCAATGCCTTCTTCACGTCTGTCTTTAATAGACAGACCAGTTATCCTCAGGATACTTCTCGCCCTGACCTGGAAGTCTGGGACGAAGCGCATCATACACCCCCTGTGATCCCAGCAGAGACAGTCAGAGACCTGCTCCTCCATCTGAACTGCCACAAGTCCATGGGGCCAGATGGGATCCACCCAAGGGTGCTGAGGGAGCTGGCAGAGGTGATTGCCAAGCCGCTTTCTGCCATCTATCAGCATTCCTGGTCATCTGGAGAGGTCCCGCAAGATTGGAGGCTTGCCGATGTGACTCCCATCTACAAGAAAGGCCGTAAGGAAGATCCGGGGAACTGCAGGCCTGTCAGCCTGACCTCGGTATCAGGGAAAGTTATGGAGCAATTGATCTTGAGGGAGATCACACGGCACGTGCATGGCAATCAGGGGATCAGACCCAGCCAGCACGGGTTCACAAAGGGCAGGTCGTGCTTGTCCAACCTCATCTCCTTCTATGACTGGGTGACCAGACTGGTAGATGAGGGAAAGGCTGTTGATGTAGTCTACCTGGACTTCAGCAAAGCCTTTGACACGGTCTCCCACAGTATTCTCCTGCAGAAGCTGGCAGCCCATGGTGTGGACAGGTTCACTCTTCTCTGGGTTGAGAATTGGCTAGAGGGCCGTGCCCAGCGGGTAGTGGTTAATGGAGTCAAGTCCGGCTGGCGTCCTGTCACGAGTGGTGTCCCCCAAGGGTCAGTATTGGGGCCCGTCTTGTTTAATATCTTTATTGATGACCTGGATGAGGGGATTGAGTGTACCCTCAGTAAGTTTGCGGATGACACCAAGTTGGGAGGATGTGTCGATCTGCCTGAGGGTAGGGAGGCCCTTCAGCGGGATCTGGATAGGCTAGACAGTTGGGCTGAGGTCAATGGGATGAGGTTCAATAAGGCCAAGTGCCGGGTCCTGCACTTTGGCCACAATCACCCCATGCAATGCTATAGGCTTGGGGCAGAATGGCTTGAGGAGTGTATAGAGGAAAAGGACCTGGGGGTGTTGGTTGATGCTCGGCTCAATATGAGCCGGCAGTGTGCCCAGGTGGCCAAGAAGGCCAATGGCATCCTGGCCTGTATTAGGAATAGTGTGGCCAGCAGGAGCAGGGAGGTGATCATCCCCCTGTACTCAGCTCTGGTGCGGCCGCACCTTGAGTACTGTGTTCAGTTTTGGGCCCCTCACTACAAGAAAGACGTTGAGGCCCTGGAGCGTGTTCAGAGAAGGGCAACAAAACTGGTGAGGGGTCTGGAGCACAAGTCTTACGAGGAGCGGCTGAGGGAGCTGGGATTGTTTAGTTTGGGGAAAAGGAGGCTTAGAGGAGACCTCATTGCACTCTACCACTTCCTGAAGGGAGGCTGTGGTAAGGAGGGGGTCAGCCTCTTCTCCCAGGTAACTAATGACAGGACAAGAGGGAATGGCCACAAGTTGTGCCGGGGAAGATTTAGATTAGACTTGAGGAAAAATTTTTTCTCTGAGAGAGTGGTCAGGCACTGGAATGGCCTGCCTAGGGAGGTGGTTGAGGCACCGTCCCTAGCGCTGTTCAAGAAGCGTTTAGATGAGGTGCTGAGGGATTTGATTTAGTAGCTTGGTGGGTAGGGATGGTGGTGTGAGGATGGTTGGACTAGATGATCTTGTAGGTCCTTTCCAACCTAATGTATCTATGAATCTATGAATCTATGAATCTGATTGCAGTGCAGTTTTTCTACAACTGATTGTGCAGCCTTGCTCTTCACTGTATCTCTCTTTGCTCGTCAGTTTTGCTGAAGACTTGTTTGCTTTTAAATTCAAGATACGCTTGTAATTGCTCATGTTGAATGTTGGAGACAACAAGTAGCCCTCTTCTGTTGTTGTTGCTCCCTTGCTTTGTTTGTGTTCTGAAAAAAACTAACACCTTCTGTTTTTAGGTTGTGGGGAGGATGTATCAAAGCGGTGATAAAACGTGGTATTTATTTACCACAGCTTCGAGAAGTAATAGATTCATGCAAGCTGAAGAAAGCTGCCAATAGGAGGGGGAAAGTAGCAGGAAGATGGAAGATCTCAGTGAAGCAGGAAATAGTAATGTCCTAATGATCCCACTGAGAAGGATGGTGACTGCAGCAGTATGGAATCAAATCAGCAGTTGGTACAGAAAAGTCCATGTAATTGAAGTTAAAACAGAGAAGACACAGTGATGCTCCATGAGGGGATCGGGGGCATCCACTTTGGTTTTCACTCTGTACACTCCACTTCCAGTACCTTTCAGGTACTGGAAGTGGAGTGTGCAGAGCAGAAGACAAAAGCCAGAAGCTGCTGCTAGATCATGTTAGAATGCTACACAGCATGTTCTAGGCTGGGTGCATCTGATTGCAGTGCAGTTTTTCTACAACTGATTGTGCAGCCTCGCTCTTCACTGTATCTCTCTTTGCTCATTAGTTTTGCTGTTGGACTGTACATGCGCTTGTGAGATGACGGACATGAGGAAGTGCGCACAGACAGCAGCATTTCTAAGACAAGTTTTTGTACTTTATTTAAATTTGTGTAACTAGGAAGAAAACTCTGCTTGCGCTTTAGGTTGAGTCTGTAAGGATTCTGTTCCTTTCTCCTTTTCTGTCTCTAATACTGCAGTATGAATACTGTTGACATCGAGTAGGATGCTTTTGCTCAGTCTCCTGGAAGCTGTGCACCTGCAGAGTTGTTTTAATAACTCGTTAAGCAAAGATCATAGTGCACTGTGAGTGATTTTTTTATTTCAAGCCAGTTTCTATCCGTTTGAGTGTTGAACCATCACACAGTCCTGTGATGGGTAGCCCTGTGGGGTTTTCACCGTGGTCTTAGCTCCAATAAATAAGTCATCATGACTTCTGTTCAAGTCTACTTGGAATGGGATGGAAATGGCATGTTCTGATTGAGTTGGCTAACGGTTAGGCTGACCTTCCTGTTGAAATATGTGCAGCCGTTTTTTGTCGCGGGTCAGGCAGGTTGCGTGTTATTTTGAATGTGCTGAAATGTCTTTATGAAGACTTGTTTGCTTTTAAATTCAAGATACGCTGGTAATTGCTCATGTTGAATGTTGGAGACAACAAGTAGCCCTCTTCTGTTGTTGTTGCTCCCTTGCTTTGTTTGTGTTCTGAAAAAAACTAACACCTTCTGTTTTTAGGTTGTGGGGAGGATGTATCAAAGCGGTGATAAAACGTGGTATTTATTTACCACAGCTTCGAGAAGTAATAGATTCATGCAAGCTGAAGAAAGCTGCCAATAGGAGGGGGAAAGTAGCAGGAAGATGGAAGATCTCAGTGAAGCAGGAAATAGTAATGTCCTAATGATCCCACTGAGAAGGATGGTGACTGCAGCAGTATGGAATCAAATCAGCAGTTGGTACAGAAAAGTCCATGTAATTTAAGCTAAAACAGAGAAGACACAGTGATGCTCCATGAGGGGATCGGGGGCATCCACTTTGGTTTTCACTCTGTACAGAGCGGAAGACAAAAGCCAGCAGCTGCTGCTAGATCATGTTAGAATGCTACACAGCATGTTCTAGGCTGGGTTTTTTGACCACGGGGCAGTTTACTCAGTTCCTGGCCTGTTATCCGCTGATGGATTACACCTGTCCCAAAGGGGGAAACGAATTCTAGCCCAGGAGCTAGCTGGACTAATTGAGAGAGCTTTAAACTAGCTGTGATGGGGGTAGGGGATATAACAGGGCTCCCCAGTGAAGAGCCCAGGGGGGCTGTGCTGGAACAAAGGGTGAGGCAAATGTCTCAGCTGAAGTGCATATACACCAACGCACGCAGCAGGGGCAATAAACAAGAAGAGCTTGAAACCATTGTAAGGCAGGCTAACTGTGACCTTGTTGCTATTACAGAAACATGGTGGGACCCCTCCCATGACTGGAGTACTGGGATGGATGGCTACAAGCTCTTCAGAAGGGACAGGCGGGGAAAAAAGGGTGGTGGCATAGCTCTCTATATCAAAGAGTGTCTTGATGTTGAAGAGTTTGAGGTTGGAAACGACCAAGTGGAGTGTCTGTGGGTAAGGATCAGGGGGATGGTCTGTAGGAGTGACATTGTGGTGGGGCTCTGTTATAGACCGCCTAGCCAAGATGAAGAGATAGATGAGGTGTTCTACAAGCAACTAGTAGATGTTGCACGATGGCCAGCACTAGTTCTCATGGGGGACTTCAACTTCCCTGATATATGCTGGAAATATAATACCGCGCAGAGGAAGCAGTCCATGAGATTTCTGGGGTGTGTGGAAGATTGCTTCCTGACACAGCTGGTGCAAGAACCTAGCAGGGGAGGTGCCCTGCTAGACCTGCTCTTCACTAACAGTGAAGGACTAGCAGGAGATGTGAAGGTTGGGGATCGTCTTGGCCAGAGTGACCATGAAATGGTAGAGTTTGCTATTCTTGGTGACATCAAGAGGGTGACTAGCAAAACTGCTACCTTGGACTTGCGGAGGGCAGACTTTGACCTGTTCAGGACGCTTGTTGCAAGGGTCCCTTGGGACTCGCTCCTGAGGGGTAAAGGGGTCCAGGAAGCCTGGGTCCTCCTCAAGACGGAAATCTTAAAGGCACAGGTGCAGGCTGTCCCTGAGTACCGTAAGTCAAGCCGGAGGGGAAAAAGGCCAGTGTGGATGAACCGGGGTCTTTTGTTGAGACTCCGGGAGAAAAAGAGAGTCTATGCCCTCTGGAAGATGGGACAGGCTACTTGGGGAGACTACAGGGAACTTGCCAAGATTTGCAGGCAGGAAGTTAGAAATGCAAAAGCCCAGCTTGAACTTAGACTGGCTACTGCAGTAAAGGAGAACAAAAAATCCTTTTATAAATATATTAACAGTAAAAGAAGAACTAAGGAGAATTTCCCTCCTTTACTTGATGCGGCAGGGAATGTAACCACAGAGGATAAGGAAAAGGCTGAGGTTCTCAATGCCTTCTTCACGTCTGTCTTTAATAGACAGACCAGTTATCCTCAGGATACTTCTCGCCCTGACCTGGAAGTCTGGGACGAAGCGCATCATACACCCCCTGTGATCCCAGCAGAGACAGTCAGAGACCTGCTCCTCCATCTGAACTGCCACAAGTCCATGGGGCCAGATGGGATCCACCCAAGGGTGCTGAGGGAGCTGGCAGAGGTGATTGCCAAGCCGCTTTCTGCCATCTATCAGCATTCCTGGTCATCTGGAGAGGTCCCGCAAGATTGGAGGCTTGCCGATGTGACTCCCATCTACAAGAAAGGCCGTAAGGAAGATCCGGGGAACTGCAGGCCTGTCAGCCTGACCTCGGTATCAGGGAAAGTTATGGAGCAATTGATCTTGAGGGAGATCACACGGCACGTGCATGGCAATCAGGGGATCAGACCCAGCCAGCACGGGTTCACAAAGGGCAGGTCGTGCTTGTCCAACCTCATCTCCTTCTATGACTGGGTGACCAGACTGGTAGATGAGGGAAAGGCTGTTGATGTAGTCTACCTGGACTTCAGCAAAGCCTTTGACACGGTCTCCCACAGTATTCTCCTGCAGAAGCTGGCAGCCCATGGTGTGGACAGGTTCACTCTTCTCTGGGTTGAGAATTGGCTAGAGGGCCGTGCCCAGCGGGTAGTGGTTAATGGAGTCAAGTCCGGCTGGCGTCCTGTCACGAGTGGTGTCCCCCAAGGGTCAGTATTGGGGCCCGTCTTGTTTAATATCTTTATTGATGACCTGGATGAGGGGATTGAGTGTACCCTCAGTAAGTTTGCGGATGACACCAAGTTGGGAGGATGTGTCGATCTGCCTGAGGGTAGGGAGGCCCTTCAGCGGGATCTGGATAGGCTAGACAGTTGGGCTGAGGTCAATGGGATGAGGTTCAATAAGGCCAAGTGCCGGGTCCTGCACTTTGGCCACAATCACCCCATGCAATGCTATAGGCTTGGGGCAGAATGGCTTGAGGAGTGTATAGAGGAAAAGGACCTGGGGGTGTTGGTTGATGCTCGGCTCAATATGAGCCGGCAGTGTGCCCAGGTGGCCAAGAAGGCCAATGGCATCCTGGCCTGTATTAGGAATAGTGTGGCCAGCAGGAGCAGGGAGGTGATCATCCCCCTGTACTCAGCTCTGGTGCGGCCGCACCTTGAGTACTGTGTTCAGTTTTGGGCCCCTCACTACAAGAAAGACGTTGAGGCCCTGGAGCGTGTTCAGAGAAGGGCAACAAAACTGGTGAGGGGTCTGGAGCACAAGTCTTACGAGGAGCGGCTGAGGGAGCTGGGATTGTTTAGTTTGGGGAAAAGGAGGCTTAGAGGAGACCTCATTGCACTCTACCACTTCCTGAAGGGAGGCTGTGGTAAGGAAGGGGTCAGCCTCTTCTCCCAGGTAACTAATGACAGGACAAGAGGGAATGGCCACAAGTTGTGCCGGGGAAGATTTAGATTAGACTTGAGGAAAAATTTTTTCTCTGAGAGAGTGGTCAGGCACTGGAATGGCCTGCCTAGGGAGGTGGTTGAGGCACCGTCCCTAGCGCTGTTCAAGAAGCGTTTAGATGAGGTGCTGAGGGATTTGATTTAGTAGCTTGGTGGGTAGGGATGGTGGTGTGAGGATGGTTGGACTAGATGATCTTGTAGGTCCTTTCCAACCTAATGTATCTATGAATCTATGAATCTATGAATCTGATTGCAGTGCAGTTTTTCTACAACTGATTGTGCAGCCTTGCTCTTCACTGTATCTCTCTTTGCTCGTCAGTTTTGCTGAAGACTTGTTTGCTTTTAAATTCAAGATACGCTTGTAATTGCTCATGTTGAATGTTGGAGACAACAAGTAGCCCTCTTCTGTTGTTGTTGCTCCCTTGCTTTGTTTGTGTTCTGAAAAAAACTAACACCTTCTGTTTTTAGGTTGTGGGGAGGATGTATCAAAGCGGTGATAAAACGTGGTATTTATTTACCACAGCTTCGAGAAGTAATAGATTCATGCAAGCTGAAGAAAGCTGCCAATAGGAGGGGGAAAGTAGCAGGAAGATGGAAGATCTCAGTGAAGCAGGAAATAGTAATGTCCTAATGATCCCACTGAGAAGGGTGGTGACTGCAGCAGTATGGAATCAAATCAGCAGTTGGTACAGAAAAGTCCATGTAATTTAAGTTAAAACAGAGAAGACACAGTGATGCTCCATGAGGGGATCGGGGGCATCCACTTTGGTTTTCACTCTGTACACTCCACTTCCAGTACCTTTCAGGTACTGGAAGTGGAGTGTGCAGAGCAGAAGACAAAAGCCAGAAGCTGCTGCTAGATCATGTTAGAATGCTACACAGCATGTTCTAGGCTGGGTGCATCTGATTGCAGTGCAGTTTTTCTACAACTGATTGTGCAGCCTCGCTCTTCACTGTATCTCTCTTTGCTCATTAGTTTTGCTGTTGGACTGTACATGCGCTTGTGAGATGACGGACATGAGGAAGTGCGCACAGACAGCAGCATTTCTAAGACAAGTTTTTGTACTTTATTTAAATTTGTGTAACTAGGAAGAAAACTCTGCTTGCGCTTTAGGTTGAGTCTGTAAGGATTCTGTTCCTTTCTCCTTTTCTGTCTCTAATACTGCAGTATGAATACTGTTGACATCGAGTAGGATGCTTTTGCTCAGTCTCCTGGAAGCTGTGCACCTGCAGAGTTGTTTTAATAACTCGTTAAGCAAAGATCATAGTGCACTGTGAGTGATTTTTTTATTTCAAGCCAGTTTCTATCCGTTTGAGTGTTGAACCATCACACAGTCCTGTGATGGGTAGCCCTGTGGGGTTTTCACCGTGGTCTTAGCTCCAATAAATAAGTCATCATGACTTCTGTTCAAGTCTACTTGGAATGGGATGGAAATGGCATGTTCTGATTGAGTTGGCTAACGGTTAGGCTGACCTTCCTGTTGAAATATGTGCAGCCGTTTTTTGTCGCGGGTCAGGCAGGTTGCGTGTTATTTTGAATGTGCTGAAATGTCTTTATGAAGACTTGTTTGCTTTTAAATTCAAGATACGCTGGTAATTGCTCATGTTGAATGTTGGAGACAACAAGTAGCCCTCTTCTGTTGTTGTTGCTCCCTTGCTTTGTTTGTGTTCTGAAAAAAACTAACACCTTCTGTTTTTAGGTTGTGGGGAGGATGTATCAAAGCGGTGATAAAACGTGGTATTTATTTACCACAGCTTCGAGAAGTAATAGATTCATGCAAGCTGAAGAAAGCTGCCAATAGGAGGGGGAAAGTAGCAGGAAGATGGAAGATCTCAGTGAAGCAGGAAATAGTAATGTCCTAATGATCCCACTGAGAAGGATGGTGACTGCAGCAGTATGGAATCAAATCAGCAGTTGGTACAGAAAAGTCCATGTAATTTAAGCTAAAACAGAGAAGACACAGTGATGCTCCATGAGGGGATCGGGGGCATCCACTTTGGTTTTCACTCTGTACACTCCACTTCCAGTACCTTTCAGGTACTGGAAGTGGAGTGTGCAGAGCAGAAGACAAAAGCCAGAAGCTGCTGCTAGATCATGTTAGAATGCTACACAGCATGTTCTAGGCTGGGTGCATCTGATTGCAGTGCAGTTTTTCTACAACTGATTGTGCAGCCTCGCTCTTCACTGTATCTCTCTTTGCTCATTAGTTTTGCTGTTGGACTGTACATGCGCTTGTGAGATGACGGACATGAGGAAGTGCGCACAGACAGCAGCATTTCTAAGACAAGTTTTTGTACTTTATTTAAATTTGTGTAACTAGGAAGAAAACTCTGCTTGCGCTTTAGGTTGAGTCTGTAAGGATTCTGTTCCTTTCTCCTTTTCTGTCTCTAATACTGCAGTATGAATACTGTTGACATCGAGTAGGATGCTTTTGCTCAGTCTCCTGGAAGCTGTGCACCTGCAGAGTTGTTTTAATAACTCGTTAAGCAAAGATCATAGTGCACTGTGAGTGATTTTTTTATTTCAAGCCAGTTTCTATCCGTTTGAGTGTTGAACCATCACACAGTCCTGTGATGGGTAGCCCTGTGGGGTTTTCACCGTGGTCTTAGCTCCAATAAATAAGTCATCATGACTTCTGTTCAAGTCTACTTGGAATGGGATGGAAATGGCATGTTCTGATTGAGTTGGCTAACGGTTAGGCTGACCTTCCTGTTGAAATATGTGCAGCCGTTTTTTGTCGCGGGTCAGGCAGGTTGCGTGTTATTTTGAATGTGCTGAAATGTCTTTATGAAGACTTGTTTGCTTTTAAATTCAAGATACGCTGGTAATTGCTCATGTTGAATGTTGGAGACAACAAGTAGCCCTCTTCTGTTGTTGTTGCTCCCTTGCTTTGTTTGTGTTCTGAAAAAAACTAACACCTTCTGTTTTTAGGTTGTGGGGAGGATGTATCAAAGCGGTGATAAAACGTGGTATTTATTTACCACAGCTTCGAGAAGTAATAGATTCATGCAAGCTGAAGAAAGCTGCCAATAGGAGGGGGAAAGTAGCAGGAAGATGGAAGATCTCAGTGAAGCAGGAAATAGTAATGTCCTAATGATCCCACTGAGAAGGATGGTGACTGCAGCAGTATGGAATCAAATCAGCAGTTGGTACAGAAAAGTCCATGTAATTTAAGCTAAAACAGAGAAGACACAGTGATGCTCCATGAGGGGATCGGGGGCATCCACTTTGGTTTTCACTCTGTGCAGAGCGGAAGACAAAAGCCAGCAGCTGCTGCTAGATCATGTTAGAATGCTACACAGCATGTTCTAGGCTGGGTTTTTTGACCACGGGGCAGTTTACTCAGTTCCTGGCCTGTTATCCGCTGATGGATTACACCTGTCCCAAAGGGGGAAACGAATTCTAGCCCAGGAGCTAGCTGGACTAATTGAGAGAGCTTTAAACTAGCTGTGATGGGGGTAGGGGATATAACAGGGCTCCCCAGTGAAGAGCCCAGGGGGGCTGTGCTGGAACAAAGGGTGAGGCAAATGTCTCAGCTGAAGTGCATATACACCAACGCACGCAGCAGGGGCAATAAACAAGAAGAGCTTGAAACCATTGTAAGGCAGGCTAACTGTGACCTTGTTGCTATTACAGAAACATGGTGGGACCCCTCCCATGACTGGAGTACTGGGATGGATGGCTACAAGCTCTTCAGAAGGGACAGGCGGGGAAAAAAGGGTGGTGGCATAGCTCTCTATATCAAAGAGTGTCTTGATGTTGAAGAGTTTGAGGTTGGAAACGACCAAGTGGAGTGTCTGTGGGTAAGGATCAGGGGGATGGTCTGTAGGAGTGACATTGTGGTGGGGCTCTGTTATAGACCGCCTAGCCAAGATGAAGAGATAGATGAGGTGTTCTACAAGCAACTAGTAGATGTTGCACGATGGCCAGCACTAGTTCTCATGGGGGACTTCAACTTCCCTGATATATGCTGGAAATATAATACCGCGCAGAGGAAGCAGTCCATGAGATTTCTGGGGTGTGTGGAAGATTGCTTCCTGACACAGCTGGTGCAAGAACCTAGCAGGGGAGGTGCCCTGCTAGACCTGCTCTTCACTAACAGTGAAGGACTAGCAGGAGATGTGAAGGTTGGGGATCGTCTTGGCCAGAGTGACCATGAAATGGTAGAGTTTGCTATTCTTGGTGACATCAAGAGGGTGACTAGCAAAACTGCTACCTTGGACTTGCGGAGGGCAGACTTTGACCTGTTCAGGACGCTTGTTGCAAGGGTCCCTTGGGACTCGCTCCTGAGGGGTAAAGGGGTCCAGGAAGCCTGGGTCCTCCTCAAGACGGAAATCTTAAAGGCACAGGTGCAGGCTGTCCCTGAGTACCGTAAGTCAAGCCGGAGGGGAAAAAGGCCAGTGTGGATGAACCGGGGTCTTTTGTTGAGACTCCGGGAGAAAAAGAGAGTCTATGCCCTCTGGAAGATGGGACAGGCTACTTGGGGAGACTACAGGGAACTTGCCAAGATTTGCAGGCAGGAAGTTAGAAATGCAAAAGCCCAGCTTGAACTTAGACTGGCTACTGCAGTAAAGGAGAACAAAAAATCCTTTTATAAATATATTAACAGTAAAAGAAGAACTAAGGAGAATTTCCCTCCTTTACTTGATGCGGCAGGGAATGTAACCACAGAGGATAAGGAAAAGGCTGAGGTTCTCAATGCCTTCTTCACGTCTGTCTTTAATAGACAGACCAGTTATCCTCAGGATACTTCTCGCCCTGACCTGGAAGTCTGGGACGAAGCGCATCATACACCCCCTGTGATCCCAGCAGAGACAGTCAGAGACCTGCTCCTCCATCTGAACTGCCACAAGTCCATGGGGCCAGATGGGATCCACCCAAGGGTGCTGAGGGAGCTGGCAGAGGTGATTGCCAAGCCGCTTTCTGCCATCTATCAGCATTCCTGGTCATCTGGAGAGGTCCCGCAAGATTGGAGGCTTGCCGATGTGACTCCCATCTACAAGAAAGGCCGTAAGGAAGATCCGGGGAACTGCAGGCCTGTCAGCCTGACCTCGGTATCAGGGAAAGTTATGGAGCAATTGATCTTGAGGGAGATCACACGGCACGTGCATGGCAATCAGGGGATCAGACCCAGCCAGCACGGGTTCACAAAGGGCAGGTCGTGCTTGTCCAACCTCATCTCCTTCTATGACTGGGTGACCAGACTGGTAGATGAGGGAAAGGCTGTTGATGTAGTCTACCTGGACTTCAGCAAAGCCTTTGACACGGTCTCCCACAGTATTCTCCTGCAGAAGCTGGCAGCCCATGGTGTGGACAGGTTCACTCTTCTCTGGGTTGAGAATTGGCTAGAGGGCCGTGCCCAGCGGGTAGTGGTTAATGGAGTCAAGTCCGGCTGGCGTCCTGTCACGAGTGGTGTCCCCCAAGGGTCAGTATTGGGGCCCGTCTTGTTTAATATCTTTATTGATGACCTGGATGAGGGGATTGAGTGTACCCTCAGTAAGTTTGCGGATGACACCAAGTTGGGAGGATGTGTCGATCTGCCTGAGGGTAGGGAGGCCCTTCAGCGGGATCTGGATAGGCTAGACAGTTGGGCTGAGGTCAATGGGATGAGGTTCAATAAGGCCAAGTGCCGGGTCCTGCACTTTGGCCACAATCACCCCATGCAATGCTATAGGCTTGGGGCAGAATGGCTTGAGGAGTGTATAGAGGAAAAGGACCTGGGGGTGTTGGTTGATGCTCGGCTCAATATGAGCCGGCAGTGTGCCCAGGTGGCCAAGAAGGCCAATGGCATCCTGGCCTGTATTAGGAATAGTGTGGCCAGCAGGAGCAGGGAGGTGATCATCCCCCTGTACTCAGCTCTGGTGCGGCCGCACCTTGAGTACTGTGTTCAGTTTTGGGCCCCTCACTACAAGAAAGACGTTGAGGCCCTGGAGCGTGTTCAGAGAAGGGCAACAAAACTGGTGAGGGGTCTGGAGCACAAGTCTTACGAGGAGCGGCTGAGGGAGCTGGGATTGTTTAGTTTGGGGAAAAGGAGGCTTAGAGGAGACCTCATTGCACTCTACCACTTCCTGAAGGGAGGCTGTGGTAAGGAGGGGGTCAGCCTCTTCTCCCAGGTAACTAATGACAGGACGAGAGGGAATGGCCACAAGTTGTGCCGGGGAAGATTTAGATTAGACTTGAGGAAAAATTTTTTCTCTGAGAGAGTGGTCAGGCACTGGAATGGCCTGCCTAGGGAGGTGGTTGAGGCACCGTCCCTAGCGCTGTTCAAGAAGCGTTTAGATGAGGTGCTGAGGGATTTGATTTAGTAGCTTGGTGGGTAGGGATGGTGGTGTGAGGATGGTTGGACTAGATGATCTTGTAGGTCCTTTCCAACCTAATGTATCTATGAATCTATGAATCTATGAATCTGATTGCAGTGCAGTTTTTCTACAACTGATTGTGCAGCCTTGCTCTTCACTGTATCTCTCTTTGCTCGTCAGTTTTGCTGAAGACTTGTTTGCTTTTAAATTCAAGATACGCTTGTAATTGCTCATGTTGAATGTTGGAGACAACAAGTAGCCCTCTTCTGTTGTTGTTGCTCCCTTGCTTTGTTTGTGTTCTGAAAAAAACTAACACCTTCTGTTTTTAGGTTGTGGGGAGGATGTATCAAAGCGGTGATAAAACGTGGTATTTATTTACCACAGCTTCGAGAAGTAATAGATTCATGCAAGCTGAAGAAAGCTGCCAATAGGAGGGGGAAAGTAGCAGGAAGATGGAAGATCTCAGTGAAGCAGGAAATAGTAATGTCCTAATGATCCCACTGAGAAGGATGGTGACTGCAGCAGTATGGAATCAAATCAGCAGTTGGTACAGAAAAGTCCATGTAATTGAAGTTAAAACAGAGAAGACACAGTGATGCTCCATGAGGGGATCGGGGGCATCCACTTTGGTTTTCACTCTGTACACTCCACTTCCAGTACCTTTCAGGTACTGGAAGTGGAGTGTGCAGAGCAGAAGACAAAAGCCAGAAGCTGCTGCTAGATCATGTTAGAATGCTACACAGCATGTTCTAGGCTGGGTGCATCTGATTGCAGTGCAGTTTTTCTACAACTGATTGTGCAGCCTCGCTCTTCACTGTATCTCTCTTTGCTCATTAGTTTTGCTGTTGGACTGTACATGCGCTTGTGAGATGACGGACATGAGGAAGTGCGCACAGACAGCAGCATTTCTAAGACAAGTTTTTGTACTTTATTTAAATTTGTGTAACTAGGAAGAAAACTCTGCTTGCGCTTTAGGTTGAGTCTGTAAGGATTCTGTTCCTTTCTCCTTTTCTGTCTCTAATACTGCAGTATGAATACTGTTGACATCGAGTAGGATGCTTTTGCTCAGTCTCCTGGAAGCTGTGCACCTGCAGAGTTGTTTTAATAACTCGTTAAGCAAAGATCATAGTGCACTGTGAGTGATTTTTTTATTTCAAGCCAGTTTCTATCCGTTTGAGTGTTGAACCATCACACAGTCCTGTGATGGGTAGCCCTGTGGGGTTTTCACCGTGGTCTTAGCTCCAATAAATAAGTCATCATGACTTCTGTTCAAGTCTACTTGGAATGGGATGGAAATGGCATGTTCTGATTGAGTTGGCTAACGGTTAGGCTGACCTTCCTGTTGAAATATGTGCAGCCGTTTTTTGTCGCGGGTCAGGCAGGTTGCGTGTTATTTTGAATGTGCTGAAATGTCTTTATGAAGACTTGTTTGCTTTTAAATTCAAGATACGCTGGTAATTGCTCATGTTGAATGTTGGAGACAACAAGTAGCCCTCTTCTGTTGTTGTTGCTCCCTTGTTTTGTTTGTGTTCTGAAAAAAACTAACACCTTCTGTTTTTAGGTTGTGGGGAGGATGTATCAAAGCGGTGATAAAACGTGGTATTTATTTACCACAGCTTCGAGAAGTAATAGATTCATGCAAGCTGAAGAAAGCTGCCAATAGGAGGGGGAAAGTAGCAGGAAGATGGAAGATCTCAGTGAAGCAGGAAATAGTAATGTCCTAATGATCCCACTGAGAAGGATGGTGACTGCAGCAGTATGGAATCAAATCAGCAGTTGGTACAGAAAAGTCCATGTAATTGAAGTTAAAACAGAGAAGACACAGTGATGCTCCATGAGGGGATCGGGGGCATCCACTTTGGTTTTCACTCTGTACAGAGCGGAAGACAAAAGCCAGCAGCTGCTGCTAGATCATGTTAGAATGCTACACAGCATGTTCTAGGCTGGGTTTTTTGACCACGGGGCAGTTTACTCAGTTCCTGGCCTGTTATCCGCTGATGGATTACACCTGTCCCAAAGGGGGAAACGAATTCTAGCCCAGGAGCTAGCTGGACTAATTGAGAGAGCTTTAAACTAGCTGTGATGGGGGTAGGGGATATAACAGGGCTCCCCAGTGAAGAGCCCAGGGGGGCTGTGCTGGAACAAAGGGTGAGGCAAATGTCTCAGCTGAAGTGCATATACACCAACGCACGCAGCAGGGGCAATAAACAAGAAGAGCTTGAAACCATTGTAAGGCAGGCTAACTGTGACCTTGTTGCTATTACAGAAACATGGTGGGACCCCTCCCATGACTGGAGTACTGGGATGGATGGCTACAAGCTCTTCAGAAGGGACAGGCGGGGAAAAAAGGGTGGTGGCATAGCTCTCTATATCAAAGAGTGTCTTGATGTTGAAGAGTTTGAGGTTGGAAACGACCAAGTGGAGTGTCTGTGGGTAAGGATCAGGGGGATGGTCTGTAGGAGTGACATTGTGGTGGGGCTCTGTTATAGACCGCCTAGCCAAGATGAAGAGATAGATGAGGTGTTCTACAAGCAACTAGTAGATGTTGCACGATGGCCAGCACTAGTTCTCATGGGGGACTTCAACTTCCCTGATATATGCTGGAAATATAATACCGCGCAGAGGAAGCAGTCCATGAGATTTCTGGGGTGTGTGGAAGATTGCTTCCTGACACAGCTGGTGCAAGAACCTAGCAGGGGAGGTGCCCTGCTAGACCTGCTCTTCACTAACAGTGAAGGACTAGCAGGAGATGTGAAGGTTGGGGATCGTCTTGGCCAGAGTGACCATGAAATGGTAGAGTTTGCTATTCTTGGTGACATCAAGAGGGTGACTAGCAAAACTGCTACCTTGGACTTGCGGAGGGCAGACTTTGACCTGTTCAGGACGCTTGTTGCAAGGGTCCCTTGGGACTCGCTCCTGAGGGGTAAAGGGGTCCAGGAAGCCTGGGTCCTCCTCAAGACGGAAATCTTAAAGGCACAGGTGCAGGCTGTCCCTGAGTACCGTAAGTCAAGCCGGAGGGGAAAAAGGCCAGTGTGGATGAACCGGGGTCTTTTGTTGAGACTCCGGGAGAAAAAGAGAGTCTATGCCCTCTGGAAGATGGGACAGGCTACTTGGGGAGACTACAGGGAACTTGCCAAGATTTGCAGGCAGGAAGTTAGAAATGCAAAAGCCCAGCTTGAACTTAGACTGGCTACTGCAGTAAAGGAGAACAAAAAATCCTTTTATAAATATATTAACAGTAAAAGAAGAACTAAGGAGAATTTCCCTCCTTTACTTGATGCGGCAGGGAATGTAACCACAGAGGATAAGGAAAAGGCTGAGGTTCTCAATGCCTTCTTCACGTCTGTCTTTAATAGACAGACCAGTTATCCTCAGGATACTTCTCGCCCTGACCTGGAAGTCTGGGACGAAGCGCATCATACACCCCCTGTGATCCCAGCAGAGACAGTCAGAGACCTGCTCCTCCATCTGAACTGCCACAAGTCCATGGGGCCAGATGGGATCCACCCAAGGGTGCTGAGGGAGCTGGCAGAGGTGATTGCCAAGCCGCTTTCTGCCATCTATCAGCATTCCTGGTCATCTGGAGAGGTCCCGCAAGATTGGAGGCTTGCCGATGTGACTCCCATCTACAAGAAAGGCCGTAAGGAAGATCCGGGGAACTGCAGGCCTGTCAGCCTGACCTCGGTATCAGGGAAAGTTATGGAGCAATTGATCTTGAGGGAGATCACACGGCACGTGCATGGCAATCAGGGGATCAGACCCAGCCAGCACGGGTTCACAAAGGGCAGGTCGTGCTTGTCCAACCTCATCTCCTTCTATGACTGGGTGACCAGACTGGTAGATGAGGGAAAGGCTGTTGATGTAGTCTACCTGGACTTCAGCAAAGCCTTTGACACGGTCTCCCACAGTATTCTCCTGCAGAAGCTGGCAGCCCATGGTGTGGACAGGTTCACTCTTCTCTGGGTTGAGAATTGGCTAGAGGGCCGTGCCCAGCGGGTAGTGGTTAATGGAGTCAAGTCCGGCTGGCGTCCTGTCACGAGTGGTGTCCCCCAAGGGTCAGTATTGGGGCCCGTCTTGTTTAATATCTTTATTGATGACCTGGATGAGGGGATTGAGTGTACCCTCAGTAAGTTTGCGGATGACACCAAGTTGGGAGGATGTGTCGATCTGCCTGAGGGTAGGGAGGCCCTTCAGCGGGATCTGGATAGGCTAGACAGTTGGGCTGAGGTCAATGGGATGAGGTTCAATAAGGCCAAGTGCCGGGTCCTGCACTTTGGCCACAATCACCCCATGCAATGCTATAGGCTTGGGGCAGAATGGCTTGAGGAGTGTATAGAGGAAAAGGACCTGGGGGTGTTGGTTGATGCTCGGCTCAATATGAGCCGGCAGTGTGCCCAGGTGGCCAAGAAGGCCAATGGCATCCTGGCCTGTATTAGGAATAGTGTGGCCAGCAGGAGCAGGGAGGTGATCATCCCCCTGTACTCAGCTCTGGTGCGGCCGCACCTTGAGTACTGTGTTCAGTTTTGGGCCCCTCACTACAAGAAAGACGTTGAGGCCCTGGAGCGTGTTCAGAGAAGGGCAACAAAACTGGTGAGGGGTCTGGAGCACAAGTCTTACGAGGAGCGGCTGAGGGAGCTGGGATTGTTTAGTTTGGGGAAAAGGAGGCTTAGAGGAGACCTCATTGCACTCTACCACTTCCTGAAGGGAGGCTGTGGTAAGGAAGGGGTCAGCCTCTTCTCCCAGGTAACTAATGACAGGACAAGAGGGAATGGCCACAAGTTGTGCCGGGGAAGATTTAGATTAGACTTGAGGAAAAATTTTTTCTCTGAGAGAGTGGTCAGGCACTGGAATGGCCTGCCTAGGGAGGTGGTTGAGGCACCGTCCCTAGCGCTGTTCAAGAAGCGTTTAGATGAGGTGCTGAGGGATTTGATTTAGTAGCTTGGTGGGTAGGGATGGTGGTGTGAGGATGGTTGGACTAGATGATCTTGTAGGTCCTTTCCAACCTAATGTATCTATGAATCTATGAATCTATGAATCTGATTGCAGTGCAGTTTTTCTACAACTGATTGTGCAGCCTTGCTCTTCACTGTATCTCTCTTTGCTCGTCAGTTTTGCTGAAGACTTGTTTGCTTTTAAATTCAAGATACGCTTGTAATTGCTCATGTTGAATGTTGGAGACAACAAGTAGCCCTCTTCTGTTGTTGTTGCTCCCTTGCTTTGTTTGTGTTCTGAAAAAAACTAACACCTTCTGTTTTTAGGTTGTGGGGAGGATGTATCAAAGCGGTGATAAAACGTGGTATTTATTTACCACAGCTTCGAGAAGTAATAGATTCATGCAAGCTGAAGAAAGCTGCCAATAGGAGGGGGAAAGTAGCAGGAAGATGGAAGATCTCAGTGAAGCAGGAAATAGTAATGTCCTAATGATCCCACTGAGAAGGATGGTGACTGCAGCAGTATGGAATCAAATCAGCAGTTGGTACAGAAAAGTCCATGTAATTGAAGTTAAAACAGAGAAGACACAGTGATGCTCCATGAGGGGATCGGGGGCATCCACTTTGGTTTTCACTCTGTACACTCCACTTCCAGTACCTTTCAGGTACTGGAAGTGGAGTGTGCAGAGCAGAAGACAAAAGCCAGAAGCTGCTGCTAGATCATGTTAGAATGCTACACAGCATGTTCTAGGCTGGGTGCATCTGATTGCAGTGCAGTTTTTCTACAACTGATTGTGCAGCCTCGCTCTTCACTGTATCTCTCTTTGCTCATTAGTTTTGCTGTTGGACTGTACATGCGCTTGTGAGATGACGGACATGAGGAAGTGCGCACAGACAGCAGCATTTCTAAGACAAGTTTTTGTACTTTATTTAAATTTGTGTAACTAGGAAGAAAACTCTGCTTGCGCTTTAGGTTGAGTCTGTAAGGATTCTGTTCCTTTCTCCTTTTCTGTCTCTAATACTGCAGTATGAATACTGTTGACATCGAGTAGGATGCTTTTGCTCAGTCTCCTGGAAGCTGTGCACCTGCAGAGTTGTTTTAATAACTCGTTAAGCAAAGATCATAGTGCACTGTGAGTGATTTTTTTATTTCAAGCCAGTTTCTATCCGTTTGAGTGTTGAACCATCACACAGTCCTGTGATGGGTAGCCCTGTGGGGTTTTCACCGTGGTCTTAGCTCCAATAAATAAGTCATCATGACTTCTGTTCAAGTCTACTTGGAATGGGATGGAAATGGCATGTTCTGATTGAGTTGGCTAACGGTTAGGCTGACCTTCCTGTTGAAATATGTGCAGCCGTTTTTTGTCGCGGGTCAGGCAGGTTGCGTGTTATTTTGAATGTGCTGAAATGTCTTTATGAAGACTTGTTTGCTTTTAAATTCAAGATACGCTGGTAATTGCTCATGTTGAATGTTGGAGACAACAAGTAGCCCTCTTCTGTTGTTGTTGCTCCCTTGCTTTGTTTGTGTTCTGAAAAAAACTAACACCTTCTGTTTTTAGGTTGTGGGGAGGATGTATCAAAGCGGTGATAAAACGTGGTATTTATTTACCACAGCTTCGAGAAGTAATAGATTCATGCAAGCTGAAGAAAGCTGCCAATAGGAGGGGGAAAGTAGCAGGAAGATGGAAGATCTCAGTGAAGCAGGAAATAGTAATGTCCTAATGATCCCACTGAGAAGGATGGTGACTGCAGCAGTATGGAATCAAATCAGCAGTTGGTACAGAAAAGTCCATGTAATTTAAGCTAAAACAGAGAAGACACAGTGATGCTCCATGAGGGGATCGGGGGCATCCACTTTGGTTTTCACTCTGTACAGAGCGGAAGACAAAAGCCAGCAGCTGCTGCTAGATCATGTTAGAATGCTACACAGCATGTTCTAGGCTGGGTTTTTTGACCACGGGGCAGTTTACTCAGTTCCTGGCCTGTTATCCGCTGATGGATTACACCTGTCCCAAAGGGGGAAACGAATTCTAGCCCAGGAGCTAGCTGGACTAATTGAGAGAGCTTTAAACTAGCTGTGATGGGGGTAGGGGATATAACAGGGCTCCCCAGTGAAGAGCCCAGGGGGGCTGTGCTGGAACAAAGGGTGAGGCAAATGTCTCAGCTGAAGTGCATATACACCAACGCACGCAGCAGGGGCAATAAACAAGAAGAGCTTGAAACCATTGTAAGGCAGGCTAACTGTGACCTTGTTGCTATTACAGAAACATGGTGGGACCCCTCCCATGACTGGAGTACTGGGATGGATGGCTACAAGCTCTTCAGAAGGGACAGGCGGGGAAAAAAGGGTGGTGGCATAGCTCTCTATATCAAAGAGTGTCTTGATGTTGAAGAGTTTGAGGTTGGAAACGACCAAGTGGAGTGTCTGTGGGTAAGGATCAGGGGGATGGTCTGTAGGAGTGACATTGTGGTGGGGCTCTGTTATAGACCGCCTAGCCAAGATGAAGAGATAGATGAGGTGTTCTACAAGCAACTAGTAGATGTTGCACGATGGCCAGCACTAGTTCTCATGGGGGACTTCAACTTCCCTGATATATGCTGGAAATATAATACCGCGCAGAGGAAGCAGTCCATGAGATTTCTGGGGTGTGTGGAAGATTGCTTCCTGACACAGCTGGTGCAAGAACCTAGCAGGGGAGGTGCCCTGCTAGACCTGCTCTTCACTAACAGTGAAGGACTAGCAGGAGATGTGAAGGTTGGGGATCGTCTTGGCCAGAGTGACCATGAAATGGTAGAGTTTGCTATTCTTGGTGACATCAAGAGGGTGACTAGCAAAACTGCTACCTTGGACTTGCGGAGGGCAGACTTTGACCTGTTCAGGACGCTTGTTGCAAGGGTCCCTTGGGACTCGCTCCTGAGGGGTAAAGGGGTCCAGGAAGCCTGGGTCCTCCTCAAGACGGAAATCTTAAAGGCACAGGTGCAGGCTGTCCCTGAGTACCGTAAGTCAAGCCGGAGGGGAAAAAGGCCAGTGTGGATGAACCGGGGTCTTTTGTTGAGACTCCGGGAGAAAAAGAGAGTCTATGCCCTCTGGAAGATGGGACAGGCTACTTGGGGAGACTACAGGGAACTTGCCAAGATTTGCAGGCAGGAAGTTAGAAATGCAAAAGCCCAGCTTGAACTTAGACTGGCTACTGCAGTAAAGGAGAACAAAAAATCCTTTTATAAATATATTAACAGTAAAAGAAGAACTAAGGAGAATTTCCCTCCTTTACTTGATGCGGCAGGGAATGTAACCACAGAGGATAAGGAAAAGGCTGAGGTTCTCAATGCCTTCTTCACGTCTGTCTTTAATAGACAGACCAGTTATCCTCAGGATACTTCTCGCCCTGACCTGGAAGTCTGGGACGAAGCGCATCATACACCCCCTGTGATCCCAGCAGAGACAGTCAGAGACCTGCTCCTCCATCTGAACTGCCACAAGTCCATGGGGCCAGATGGGATCCACCCAAGGGTGCTGAGGGAGCTGGCAGAGGTGATTGCCAAGCCGCTTTCTGCCATCTATCAGCATTCCTGGTCATCTGGAGAGGTCCCGCAAGATTGGAGGCTTGCCGATGTGACTCCCATCTACAAGAAAGGCCGTAAGGAAGATCCGGGGAACTGCAGGC
Organism: Callipepla californica brunnescens; assembly: GCA_023055505.1. NCBI lineage: Eukaryota > Metazoa > Chordata > Aves > Galliformes > Odontophoridae > Callipepla > Callipepla californica. The sequence goes on from JALIRH010000010.1 coordinate 12,471,217, forward strand.
CTGTCAGCCTGACCTCGGTATCAGGGAAAGTTATGGAGCAATTGATCTTGAGGGAGATCACACGGCACGTGCATGGCAATCAGGGGATCAGACCCAGCCAGCACGGGTTCACAAAGGGCAGGTCGTGCTTGTCCAACCTCATCTCCTTCTATGACTGGGTGACCAGACTGGTAGATGAGGGAAAGGCTGTTGATGTAGTCTACCTGGACTTCAGCAAAGCCTTTGACACGGTCTCCCACAGTATTCTCCTGCAGAAGCTGGCAGCCCATGGTGTGGACAGGTTCACTCTTCTCTGGGTTGAGAATTGGCTAGAGGGCCGTGCCCAGCGGGTAGTGGTTAATGGAGTCAAGTCCGGCTGGCGTCCTGTCACGAGTGGTGTCCCCCAAGGGTCAGTATTGGGGCCCGTCTTGTTTAATATCTTTATTGATGACCTGGATGAGGGGATTGAGTGTACCCTCAGTAAGTTTGCGGATGACACCAAGTTGGGAGGATGTGTCGATCTGCCTGAGGGTAGGGAGGCCCTTCAGCGGGATCTGGATAGGCTAGACAGTTGGGCTGAGGTCAATGGGATGAGGTTCAATAAGGCCAAGTGCCGGGTCCTGCACTTTGGCCACAATCACCCCATGCAATGCTATAGGCTTGGGGCAGAATGGCTTGAGGAGTGTATAGAGGAAAAGGACCTGGGGGTGTTGGTTGATGCTCGGCTCAATATGAGCCGGCAGTGTGCCCAGGTGGCCAAGAAGGCCAATGGCATCCTGGCCTGTATTAGGAATAGTGTGGCCAGCAGGAGCAGGGAGGTGATCATCCCCCTGTACTCAGCTCTGGTGCGGCCGCACCTTGAGTACTGTGTTCAGTTTTGGGCCCCTCACTACAAGAAAGACGTTGAGGCCCTGGAGCGTGTTCAGAGAAGGGCAACAAAACTGGTGAGGGGTCTGGAGCACAAGTCTTACGAGGAGCGGCTGAGGGAGCTGGGATTGTTTAGTTTGGGGAAAAGGAGGCTTAGAGGAGACCTCATTGCACTCTACCACTTCCTGAAGGGAGGCTGTGGTAAGGAAGGGGTCAGCCTCTTCTCCCAGGTAACTAATGACAGGACAAGAGGGAATGGCCACAAGTTGTGCCGGGGAAGATTTAGATTAGACTTGAGGAAAAATTTTTTCTCTGAGAGAGTGGTCAGGCACTGGAATGGCCTGCCTAGGGAGGTGGTTGAGGCACCGTCCCTAGCGCTGTTCAAGAAGCGTTTAGATGAGGTGCTGAGGGATTTGATTTAGTAGCTTGGTGGGTAGGGATGGTGGTGTGAGGATGGTTGGACTAGATGATCTTGTAGGTCCTTTCCAACCTAATGTATCTATGAATCTATGAATCTATGAATCTGATTGCAGTGCAGTTTTTCTACAACTGATTGTGCAGCCTTGCTCTTCACTGTATCTCTCTTTGCTCGTCAGTTTTGCTGAAGACTTGTTTGCTTTTAAATTCAAGATACGCTTGTAATTGCTCATGTTGAATGTTGGAGACAACAAGTAGCCCTCTTCTGTTGTTGTTGCTCCCTTGCTTTGTTTGTGTTCTGAAAAAAACTAACACCTTCTGTTTTTAGGTTGTGGGGAGGATGTATCAAAGCGGTGATAAAACGTGGTATTTATTTACCACAGCTTCGAGAAGTAATAGATTCATGCAAGCTGAAGAAAGCTGCCAATAGGAGGGGGAAAGTAGCAGGAAGATGGAAGATCTCAGTGAAGCAGGAAATAGTAATGTCCTAATGATCCCACTGAGAAGGATGGTGACTGCAGCAGTATGGAATCAAATCAGCAGTTGGTACAGAAAAGTCCATGTAATTGAAGTTAAAACAGAGAAGACACAGTGATGCTCCATGAGGGGATCGGGGGCATCCACTTTGGTTTTCACTCTGTACACTCCACTTCCAGTACCTTTCAGGTACTGGAAGTGGAGTGTGCAGAGCAGAAGACAAAAGCCAGAAGCTGCTGCTAGATCATGTTAGAATGCTACACAGCATGTTCTAGGCTGGGTGCATCTGATTGCAGTGCAGTTTTTCTACAACTGATTGTGCAGCCTCGCTCTTCACTGTATCTCTCTTTGCTCATTAGTTTTGCTGTTGGACTGTACATGCGCTTGTGAGATGACGGACATGAGGAAGTGCGCACAGACAGCAGCATTTCTAAGACAAGTTTTTGTACTTTATTTAAATTTGTGTAACTAGGAAGAAAACTCTGCTTGCGCTTTAGGTTGAGTCTGTAAGGATTCTGTTCCTTTCTCCTTTTCTGTCTCTAATACTGCAGTATGAATACTGTTGACATCGAGTAGGATGCTTTTGCTCAGTCTCCTGGAAGCTGTGCACCTGCAGAGTTGTTTTAATAACTCGTTAAGCAAAGATCATAGTGCACTGTGAGTGATTTTTTTATTTCAAGCCAGTTTCTATCCGTTTGAGTGTTGAACCATCACACAGTCCTGTGATGGGTAGCCCTGTGGGGTTTTCACCGTGGTCTTAGCTCCAATAAATAAGTCATCATGACTTCTGTTCAAGTCTACTTGGAATGGGATGGAAATGGCATGTTCTGATTGAGTTGGCTAACGGTTAGGCTGACCTTCCTGTTGAAATATGTGCAGCCGTTTTTTGTCGCGGGTCAGGCAGGTTGCGTGTTATTTTGAATGTGCTGAAATGTCTTTATGAAGACTTGTTTGCTTTTAAATTCAAGATACGCTGGTAATTGCTCATGTTGAATGTTGGAGACAACAAGTAGCCCTCTTCTGTTGTTGTTGCTCCCTTGTTTTGTTTGTGTTCTGAAAAAAACTAACACCTTCTGTTTTTAGGTTGTGGGGAGGATGTATCAAAGCGGTGATAAAACGTGGTATTTATTTACCACAGCTTCGAGAAGTAATAGATTCATGCAAGCTGAAGAAAGCTGCCAATAGGAGGGGGAAAGTAGCAGGAAGATGGAAGATCTCAGTGAAGCAGGAAATAGTAATGTCCTAATGATCCCACTGAGAAGGATGGTGACTGCAGCAGTATGGAATCAAATCAGCAGTTGGTACAGAAAAGTCCATGTAATTGAAGTTAAAACAGAGAAGACACAGTGATGCTCCATGAGGGGATCGGGGGCATCCACTTTGGTTTTCACTCTGTACAGAGTGGAAGACAAAAGCCAGCAGCTGCTGCTAGATCATGTTAGAATGCTACACAGCATGTTCTAGGCTGGGTTTTTTGACCACGGGGCAGTTTACTCAGTTCCTGGCCTGTTATCCGCTGATGGATTACACCTGTCCCAAAGGGGGAAACGAATTCTAGCCCAGGAGCTAGCTGGACTAATTGAGAGAGCTTTAAACTAGCTGTGATGGGGGTAGGGGATATAACAGGGCTCCCCAGTGAAGAGCCCAGGGGGGCTGTGCTGGAACAAAGGGTGAGGCAAATGTCTCAGCTGAAGTGCATATACACCAACGCACGCAGCAGGGGCAATAAACAAGAAGAGCTTGAAACCATTGTAAGGCAGGCTAACTGTGACCTTGTTGCTATTACAGAAACATGGTGGGACCCCTCCCATGACTGGAGTACTGGGATGGATGGCTACAAGCTCTTCAGAAGGGACAGGCGGGGAAAAAAGGGTGGTGGCATAGCTCTCTATATCAAAGAGTGTCTTGATGTTGAAGAGTTTGAGGTTGGAAACGACCAAGTGGAGTGTCTGTGGGTAAGGATCAGGGGGATGGTCTGTAGGAGTGACATTGTGGTGGGGCTCTGTTATAGACCGCCTAGCCAAGATGAAGAGATAGATGAGGTGTTCTACAAGCAACTAGTAGATGTTGCACGATGGCCAGCACTAGTTCTCATGGGGGACTTCAACTTCCCTGATATATGCTGGAAATATAATACCGCGCAGAGGAAGCAGTCCATGAGATTTCTGGGGTGTGTGGAAGATTGCTTCCTGACACAGCTGGTGCAAGAACCTAGCAGGGGAGGTGCCCTGCTAGACCTGCTCTTCACTAACAGTGAAGGACTAGCAGGAGATGTGAAGGTTGGGGATCGTCTTGGCCAGAGTGACCATGAAATGGTAGAGTTTGCTATTCTTGGTGACATCAAGAGGGTGACTAGCAAAACTGCTACCTTGGACTTGCGGAGGGCAGACTTTGACCTGTTCAGGACGCTTGTTGCAAGGGTCCCTTGGGACTCGCTCCTGAGGGGTAAAGGGGTCCAGGAAGCCTGGGTCCTCCTCAAGACGGAAATCTTAAAGGCACAGGTGCAGGCTGTCCCTGAGTACCGTAAGTCAAGCCGGAGGGGAAAAAGGCCAGTGTGGATGAACCGGGGTCTTTTGTTGAGACTCCGGGAGAAAAAGAGAGTCTATGCCCTCTGGAAGATGGGACAGGCTACTTGGGGAGACTACAGGGAACTTGCCAAGATTTGCAGGCAGGAAGTTAGAAATGCAAAAGCCCAGCTTGAACTTAGACTGGCTACTGCAGTAAAGGAGAACAAAAAATCCTTTTATAAATATATTAACAGTAAAAGAAGAACTAAGGAGAATTTCCCTCCTTTACTTGATGCGGCAGGGAATGTAACCACAGAGGATAAGGAAAAGGCTGAGGTTCTCAATGCCTTCTTCACGTCTGTCTTTAATAGACAGACCAGTTATCCTCAGGATACTTCTCGCCCTGACCTGGAAGTCTGGGACGAAGCGCATCATACACCCCCTGTGATCCCAGCAGAGACAGTCAGAGACCTGCTCCTCCATCTGAACTGCCACAAGTCCATGGGGCCAGATGGGATCCACCCAAGGGTGCTGAGGGAGCTGGCAGAGGTGATTGCCAAGCCGCTTTCTGCCATCTATCAGCATTCCTGGTCATCTGGAGAGGTCCCGCAAGATTGGAGGCTTGCCGATGTGACTCCCATCTACAAGAAAGGCCGTAAGGAAGATCCGGGGAACTGCAGGCCTGTCAGCCTGACCTCGGTATCAGGGAAAGTTATGGAGCAATTGATCTTGAGGGAGATCACACGGCACGTGCATGGCAATCAGGGGATCAGACCCAGCCAGCACGGGTTCACAAAGGGCAGGTCGTGCTTGTCCAACCTCATCTCCTTCTATGACTGGGTGACCAGACTGGTAGATGAGGGAAAGGCTGTTGATGTAGTCTACCTGGACTTCAGCAAAGCCTTTGACACGGTCTCCCACAGTATTCTCCTGCAGAAGCTGGCAGCCCATGGTGTGGACAGGTTCACTCTTCTCTGGGTTGAGAATTGGCTAGAGGGCCGTGCCCAGCGGGTAGTGGTTAATGGAGTCAAGTCCGGCTGGCGTCCTGTCACGAGTGGTGTCCCCCAAGGGTCAGTATTGGGGCCCGTCTTGTTTAATATCTTTATTGATGACCTGGATGAGGGGATTGAGTGTACCCTCAGTAAGTTTGCGGATGACACCAAGTTGGGAGGATGTGTCGATCTGCCTGAGGGTAGGGAGGCCCTTCAGCGGGATCTGGATAGGCTAGACAGTTGGGCTGAGGTCAATGGGATGAGGTTCAATAAGGCCAAGTGCCGGGTCCTGCACTTTGGCCACAATCACCCCATGCAATGCTATAGGCTTGGGGCAGAATGGCTTGAGGAGTGTATAGAGGAAAAGGACCTGGGGGTGTTGGTTGATGCTCGGCTCAATATGAGCCGGCAGTGTGCCCAGGTGGCCAAGAAGGCCAATGGCATCCTGGCCTGTATTAGGAATAGTGTGGCCAGCAGGAGCAGGGAGGTGATCATCCCCCTGTACTCAGCTCTGGTGCGGCCGCACCTTGAGTACTGTGTTCAGTTTTGGGCCCCTCACTACAAGAAAGACGTTGAGGCCCTGGAGCGTGTTCAGAGAAGGGCAACAAAACTGGTGAGGGGTCTGGAGCACAAGTCTTACGAGGAGCGGCTGAGGGAGCTGGGATTGTTTAGTTTGGGGAAAAGGAGGCTTAGAGGAGACCTCATTGCACTCTACCACTTCCTGAAGGGAGGCTGTGGTAAGGAAGGGGTCAGCCTCTTCTCCCAGGTAACTAATGACAGGACAAGAGGGAATGGCCACAAGTTGTGCCGGGGAAGATTTAGATTAGACTTGAGGAAAAATTTTTTCTCTGAGAGAGTGGTCAGGCACTGGAATGGCCTGCCTAGGGAGGTGGTTGAGGCACCGTCCCTAGCGCTGTTCAAGAAGCGTTTAGATGAGGTGCTGAGGGATTTGATTTAGTAGCTTGGTGGGTAGGGATGGTGGTGTGAGGATGGTTGGACTAGATGATCTTGTAGGTCCTTTCCAACCTAATGTATCTATGAATCTATGAATCTATGAATCTGATTGCAGTGCAGTTTTTCTACAACTGATTGTGCAGCCTTGCTCTTCACTGTATCTCTCTTTGCTCGTCAGTTTTGCTGAAGACTTGTTTGCTTTTAAATTCAAGATACGCTTGTAATTGCTCATGTTGAATGTTGGAGACAACAAGTAGCCCTCTTCTGTTGTTGTTGCTCCCTTGCTTTGTTTGTGTTCTGAAAAAAACTAACACCTTCTGTTTTTAGGTTGTGGGGAGGATGTATCAAAGCGGTGATAAAACGTGGTATTTATTTACCACAGCTTCGAGAAGTAATAGATTCATGCAAGCTGAAGAAAGCTGCCAATAGGAGGGGGAAAGTAGCAGGAAGATGGAAGATCTCAGTGAAGCAGGAAATAGTAATGTCCTAATGATCCCACTGAGAAGGATGGTGACTGCAGCAGTATGGAATCAAATCAGCAGTTGGTACAGAAAAGTCCATGTAATTGAAGTTAAAACAGAGAAGACACAGTGATGCTCCATGAGGGGATCGGGGGCATCCACTTTGGTTTTCACTCTGTACACTCCACTTCCAGTACCTTTCAGGTACTGGAAGTGGAGTGTGCAGAGCAGAAGACAAAAGCCAGAAGCTGCTGCTAGATCATGTTAGAATGCTACACAGCATGTTCTAGGCTGGGTGCATCTGATTGCAGTGCAGTTTTTCTACAACTGATTGTGCAGCCTCGCTCTTCACTGTATCTCTCTTTGCTCATTAGTTTTGCTGTTGGACTGTACATGCGCTTGTGAGGTGACGGACATGAGGAAGTGCGCACAGACAGCAGCATTTCTAAGACAAGTTTTTGTACTTTATTTAAATTTGTGTAACTAGGAAGAAAACTCTGCTTGCGCTTTAGGTTGAGTCTGTAAGGATTCTGTTCCTTTCTCCTTTTCTGTCTCTAATACTGCAGTATGAATACTGTTGACATCGAGTAGGATGCTTTTGCTCAGTCTCCTGGAAGCTGTGCACCTGCAGAGTTGTTTTAATAACTCGTTAAGCAAAGATCATAGTGCACTGTGAGTGATTTTTTTATTTCAAGCCAGTTTCTATCCGTTTGAGTGTTGAACCATCACACAGTCCTGTGATGGGTAGCCCTGTGGGGTTTTCACCGTGGTCTTAGCTCCAATAAATAAGTCATCATGACTTCTGTTCAAGTCTACTTGGAATGGGATGGAAATGGCATGTTCTGATTGAGTTGGCTAACGGTTAGGCTGACCTTCCTGTTGAAATATGTGCAGCCGTTTTTTGTCGCGGGTCAGGCAGGTTGCGTGTTATTTTGAATGTGCTGAAATGTCTTTATGAAGACTTGTTTGCTTTTAAATTCAAGATACGCTGGTAATTGCTCATGTTGAATGTTGGAGACAACAAGTAGCCCTCTTCTGTTGTTGTTGCTCCCTTGTTTTGTTTGTGTTCTGAAAAAAACTAACACCTTCTGTTTTTAGGTTGTGGGGAGGATGTATCAAAGCGGTGATAAAACGTGGTATTTATTTACCACAGCTTCGAGAAGTAATAGATTCATGCAAGCTGAAGAAAGCTGCCAATAGGAGGGGGAAAGTAGCAGGAAGATGGAAGATCTCAGTGAAGCAGGAAATAGTAATGTCCTAATGATCCCACTGAGAAGGATGGTGACTGCAGCAGTATGGAATCAAATCAGCAGTTGGTACAGAAAAGTCCATGTAATTTAAGCTAAAACAGAGAAGACACAGTGATGCTCCATGAGGGGATCGGGGGCATCCACTTTGGTTTTCACTCTGTACAGAGCGGAAGACAAAAGCCAGCAGCTGCTGCTAGATCATGTTAGAATGCTACACAGCATGTTCTAGGCTGGGTTTTTTGACCACGGGGCAGTTTACTCAGTTCCTGGCCTGTTATCCGCTGATGGATTACACCTGTCCCAAAGGGGGAAACGAATTCTAGCCCAGGAGCTAGCTGGACTAATTGAGAGAGCTTTAAACTAGCTGTGATGGGGGTAGGGGATATAACAGGGCTCCCCAGTGAAGAGCCCAGGGGGGCTGTGCTGGAACAAAGGGTGAGGCAAATGTCTCAGCTGAAGTGCATATACACCAACGCACGCAGCAGGGGCAATAAACAAGAAGAGCTTGAAACCATTGTAAGGCAGGCTAACTGTGACCTTGTTGCTATTACAGAAACATGGTGGGACCCCTCCCATGACTGGAGTACTGGGATGGATGGCTACAAGCTCTTCAGAAGGGACAGGCGGGGAAAAAAGGGTGGTGGCATAGCTCTCTATATCAAAGAGTGTCTTGATGTTGAAGAGTTTGAGGTTGGAAACGACCAAGTGGAGTGTCTGTGGGTAAGGATCAGGGGGATGGTCTGTAGGAGTGACATTGTGGTGGGGCTCTGTTATAGACCGCCTAGCCAAGATGAAGAGATAGATGAGGTGTTCTACAAGCAACTAGTAGATGTTGCACGATGGCCAGCACTAGTTCTCATGGGGGACTTCAACTTCCCTGATATATGCTGGAAATATAATACCGCGCAGAGGAAGCAGTCCATGAGATTTCTGGGGTGTGTGGAAGATTGCTTCCTGACACAGCTGGTGCAAGAACCTAGCAGGGGAGGTGCCCTGCTAGACCTGCTCTTCACTAACAGTGAAGGACTAGCAGGAGATGTGAAGGTTGGGGATCGTCTTGGCCAGAGTGACCATGAAATGGTAGAGTTTGCTATTCTTGGTGACATCAAGAGGGTGACTAGCAAAACTGCTACCTTGGACTTGCGGAGGGCAGACTTTGACCTGTTCAGGACGCTTGTTGCAAGGGTCCCTTGGGACTCGCTCCTGAGGGGTAAAGGGGTCCAGGAAGCCTGGGTCCTCCTCAAGACGGAAATCTTAAAGGCACAGGTGCAGGCTGTCCCTGAGTACCGTAAGTCAAGCCGGAGGGGAAAAAGGCCAGTGTGGATGAACCGGGGTCTTTTGTTGAGACTCCGGGAGAAAAAGAGAGTCTATGCCCTCTGGAAGATGGGACAGGCTACTTGGGGAGACTACAGGGAACTTGCCAAGATTTGCAGGCAGGAAGTTAGAAATGCAAAAGCCCAGCTTGAACTTAGACTGGCTACTGCAGTAAAGGAGAACAAAAAATCCTTTTATAAATATATTAACAGTAAAAGAAGAACTAAGGAGAATTTCCCTCCTTTACTTGATGCGGCAGGGAATGTAACCACAGAGGATAAGGAAAAGGCTGAGGTTCTCAATGCCTTCTTCACGTCTGTCTTTAATAGACAGACCAGTTATCCTCAGGATACTTCTCGCCCTGACCTGGAAGTCTGGGACGAAGCGCATCATACACCCCCTGTGATCCCAGCAGAGACAGTCAGAGACCTGCTCCTCCATCTGAACTGCCACAAGTCCATGGGGCCAGATGGGATCCACCCAAGGGTGCTGAGGGAGCTGGCAGAGGTGATTGCCAAGCCGCTTTCTGCCATCTATCAGCATTCCTGGTCATCTGGAGAGGTCCCGCAAGATTGGAGGCTTGCCGATGTGACTCCCATCTACAAGAAAGGCCGTAAGGAAGATCCGGGGAACTGCAGGCCTGTCAGCCTGACCTCGGTATCAGGGAAAGTTATGGAGCAATTGATCTTGAGGGAGATCACACGGCACGTGCATGGCAATCAGGGGATCAGACCCAGCCAGCACGGGTTCACAAAGGGCAGGTCGTGCTTGTCCAACCTCATCTCCTTCTATGACTGGGTGACCAGACTGGTAGATGAGGGAAAGGCTGTTGATGTAGTCTACCTGGACTTCAGCAAAGCCTTTGACACGGTCTCCCACAGTATTCTCCTGCAGAAGCTGGCAGCCCATGGTGTGGACAGGTTCACTCTTCTCTGGGTTGAGAATTGGCTAGAGGGCCGTGCCCAGCGGGTAGTGGTTAATGGAGTCAAGTCCGGCTGGCGTCCTGTCACGAGTGGTGTCCCCCAAGGGTCAGTATTGGGGCCCGTCTTGTTTAATATCTTTATTGATGACCTGGATGAGGGGATTGAGTGTACCCTCAGTAAGTTTGCGGATGACACCAAGTTGGGAGGATGTGTCGATCTGCCTGAGGGTAGGGAGGCCCTTCAGCGGGATCTGGATAGGCTAGACAGTTGGGCTGAGGTCAATGGGATGAGGTTCAATAAGGCCAAGTGCCGGGTCCTGCACTTTGGCCACAATCACCCCATGCAATGCTATAGGCTTGGGGCAGAATGGCTTGAGGAGTGTATAGAGGAAAAGGACCTGGGGGTGTTGGTTGATGCTCGGCTCAATATGAGCCGGCAGTGTGCCCAGGTGGCCAAGAAGGCCAATGGCATCCTGGCCTGTATTAGGAATAGTGTGGCCAGCAGGAGCAGGGAGGTGATCATCCCCCTGTACTCAGCTCTGGTGCGGCCGCACCTTGAGTACTGTGTTCAGTTTTGGGCCCCTCACTACAAGAAAGACGTTGAGGCCCTGGAGCGTGTTCAGAGAAGGGCAACAAAACTGGTGAGGGGTCTGGAGCACAAGTCTTACGAGGAGCGGCTGAGGGAGCTGGGATTGTTTAGTTTGGGGAAAAGGAGGCTTAGAGGAGACCTCATTGCACTCTACCACTTCCTGAAGGGAGGCTGTGGTAAGGAAGGGGTCAGCCTCTTCTCCCAGGTAACTAATGACAGGACAAGAGGGAATGGCCACAAGTTGTGCCGGGGAAGATTTAGATTAGACTTGAGGAAAAATTTTTTCTCTGAGAGAGTGGTCAGGCACTGGAATGGCCTGCCTAGGGAGGTGGTTGAGGCACCGTCCCTAGCGCTGTTCAAGAAGCGTTTAGATGAGGTGCTGAGGGATTTGATTTAGTAGCTTGGTGGGTAGGGATGGTGGTGTGAGGATGGTTGGACTAGATGATCTTGTAGGTCCTTTCCAACCTAATGTATCTATGAATCTATGAATCTATGAATCTGATTGCAGTGCAGTTTTTCTACAACTGATTGTGCAGCCTTGCTCTTCACTGTATCTCTCTTTGCTCGTCAGTTTTGCTGAAGACTTGTTTGCTTTTAAATTCAAGATACGCTTGTAATTGCTCATGTTGAATGTTGGAGACAACAAGTAGCCCTCTTCTGTTGTTGTTGCTCCCTTGCTTTGTTTGTGTTCTGAAAAAAACTAACACCTTCTGTTTTTAGGTTGTGGGGAGGATGTATCAAAGCGGTGATAAAACGTGGTATTTATTTACCACAGCTTCGAGAAGTAATAGATTCATGCAAGCTGAAGAAAGCTGCCAATAGGAGGGGGAAAGTAGCAGGAAGATGGAAGATCTCAGTGAAGCAGGAAATAGTAATGTCCTAATGATCCCACTGAGAAGGATGGTGACTGCAGCAGTATGGAATCAAATCAGCAGTTGGTACAGAAAAGTCCATGTAATTGAAGTTAAAACAGAGAAGACACAGTGATGCTCCATGAGGGGATCGGGGGCATCCACTTTGGTTTTCACTCTGTACACTCCACTTCCAGTACCTTTCAGGTACTGGAAGTGGAGTGTGCAGAGCAGAAGACAAAAGCCAGAAGCTGCTGCTAGATCATGTTAGAATGCTACACAGCATGTTCTAGGCTGGGTGCATCTGATTGCAGTGCAGTTTTTCTACAACTGATTGTGCAGCCTCGCTCTTCACTGTATCTCTCTTTGCTCATTAGTTTTGCTGTTGGACTGTACATGCGCTTGTGAGATGACGGACATGAGGAAGTGCGCACAGACAGCAGCATTTCTAAGACAAGTTTTTGTACTTTATTTAAATTTGTGTAACTAGGAAGAAAACTCTGCTTGCGCTTTAGGTTGAGTCTGTAAGGATTCTGTTCCTTTCTCCTTTTCTGTCTCTAATACTGCAGTATGAATACTGTTGACATCGAGTAGGATGCTTTTGCTCAGTCTCCTGGAAGCTGTGCACCTGCAGAGTTGTTTTAATAACTCGTTAAGCAAAGATCATAGTGCACTGTGAGTGATTTTTTTATTTCAAGCCAGTTTCTATCCGTTTGAGTGTTGAACCATCACACAGTCCTGTGATGGGTAGCCCTGTGGGGTTTTCACCGTGGTCTTAGCTCCAATAAATAAGTCATCATGACTTCTGTTCAAGTCTACTTGGAATGGGATGGAAATGGCATGTTCTGATTGAGTTGGCTAACGGTTAGGCTGACCTTCCTGTTGAAATATGTGCAGCCGTTTTTTGTCGCGGGTCAGGCAGGTTGCGTGTTATTTTGAATGTGCTGAAATGTCTTTATGAAGACTTGTTTGCTTTTAAATTCAAGATACGCTGGTAATTGCTCATGTTGAATGTTGGAGACAACAAGTAGCCCTCTTCTGTTGTTGTTGCTCCCTTGTTTTGTTTGTGTTCTGAAAAAAACTAACACCTTCTGTTTTTAGGTTGTGGGGAGGATGTATCAAAGCGGTGATAAAACGTGGTATTTATTTACCACAGCTTCGAGAAGTAATAGATTCATGCAAGCTGAAGAAAGCTGCCAATAGGAGGGGGAAAGTAGCAGGAAGATGGAAGATCTCAGTGAAGCAGGAAATAGTAATGTCCTAATGATCCCACTGAGAAGGATGGTGACTGCAGCAGTATGGAATCAAATCAGCAGTTGGTACAGAAAAGTCCATGTAATTGAAGTTAAAACAGAGAAGACACAGTGATGCTCCATGAGGGGATCGGGGGCATCCACTTTGGTTTTCACTCTGTACAGAGTGGAAGACAAAAGCCAGCAGCTGCTGCTAGATCATGTTAGAATGCTACACAGCATGTTCTAGGCTGGGTTTTTTGACCACGGGGCAGTTTACTCAGTTCCTGGCCTGTTATCCGCTGATGGATTACACCTGTCCCAAAGGGGGAAACGAATTCTAGCCCAGGAGCTAGCTGGACTAATTGAGAGAGCTTTAAACTAGCTGTGATGGGGGTAGGGGATATAACAGGGCTCCCCAGTGAAGAGCCCAGGGGGGCTGTGCTGGAACAAAGGGTGAGGCAAATGTCTCAGCTGAAGTGCATATACACCAACGCACGCAGCAGGGGCAATAAACAAGAAGAGCTTGAAACCATTGTAAGGCAGGCTAACTGTGACCTTGTTGCTATTACAGAAACATGGTGGGACCCCTCCCATGACTGGAGTACTGGGATGGATGGCTACAAGCTCTTCAGAAGGGACAGGCGGGGAAAAAAGGGTGGTGGCATAGCTCTGTATATCAAAGAGTGTCTTGATGTTGAAGAGTTTGAGGTTGGAAACGACCAAGTGGAGTGTCTGTGGGTAAGGATCAGGGGGATGGTCTGTAGGAGTGACATTGTGGTGGGGCTCTGTTATAGACCGCCTAGCCAAGATGAAGAGATAGATGAGGTGTTCTACAAGCAACTAGTAGATGTTGCACGATGGCCAGCACTAGTTCTCATGGGGGACTTCAACTTCCCTGATATATGCTGGAAATATAATACCGCGCAGAGGAAGCAGTCCATGAGATTTCTGGGGTGTGTGGAAGATTGCTTCCTGACACAGCTGGTGCAAGAACCTAGCAGGGGAGGTGCCCTGCTAGACCTGCTCTTCACTAACAGTGAAGGACTAGCAGGAGATGTGAAGGTTGGGGATCGTCTTGGCCAGAGTGACCATGAAATGGTAGAGTTTGCTATTCTTGGTGACATCAAGAGGGTGACTAGCAAAACTGCTACCTTGGACTTGCGGAGGGCAGACTTTGACCTGTTCAGGACGCTTGTTGCAAGGGTCCCTTGGGACTCGCTCCTGAGGGGTAAAGGGGTCCAGGAAGCCTGGGTCCTCCTCAAGACGGAAATCTTAAAGGCACAGGTGCAGGCTGTCCCTGAGTACCGTAAGTCAAGCCGGAGGGGAAAAAGGCCAGTGTGGATGAACCGGGGTCTTTTGTTGAGACTCCGGGAGAAAAAGAGAGTCTATGCCCTCTGGAAGATGGGACAGGCTACTTGGGGAGACTACAGGGAACTTGCCAAGATTTGCAGGCAGGAAGTTAGAAATGCAAAAGCCCAGCTTGAACTTAGACTGGCTACTGCAGTAAAGGAGAACAAAAAATCCTTTTATAAATATATTAACAGTAAAAGAAGAACTAAGGAGAATTTCCCTCCTTTACTTGATGCGGCAGGGAATGTAACCACAGAGGATAAGGAAAAGGCTGAGGTTCTCAATGCCTTCTTCACGTCTGTCTTTAATAGACAGACCAGTTATCCTCAGGATACTTCTCGCCCTGACCTGGAAGTCTGGGACGAAGCGCATCATACACCCCCTGTGATCCCAGCAGAGACAGTCAGAGACCTGCTCCTCCATCTGAACTGCCACAAGTCCATGGGGCCAGATGGGATCCACCCAAGGGTGCTGAGGGAGCTGGCAGAGGTGATTGCCAAGCCGCTTTCTGCCATCTATCAGCATTCCTGGTCATCTGGAGAGGTCCCGCAAGATTGGAGGCTTGCCGATGTGACTCCCATCTACAAGAAAGGCCGTAAGGAAGATCCGGGGAACTGCAGGCCTGTCAGCCTGACCTCGGTATCAGGGAAAGTTATGGAGCAATTGATCTTGAGGGAGATCACACGGCACGTGCATGGCAATCAGGGGATCAGACCCAGCCAGCACGGGTTCACAAAGGGCAGGTCGTGCTTGTCCAACCTCATCTCCTTCTATGACTGGGTGACCAGACTGGTAGATGAGGGAAAGGCTGTTGATGTAGTCTACCTGGACTTCAGCAAAGCCTTTGACACGGTCTCCCACAGTATTCTCCTGCAGAAGCTGGCAGCCCATGGTGTGGACAGGTTCACTCTTCTCTGGGTTGAGAATTGGCTAGAGGGCCGTGCCCAGCGGGTAGTGGTTAATGGAGTCAAGTCCGGCTGGCGTCCTGTCACGAGTGGTGTCCCCCAAGGGTCAGTATTGGGGCCCGTCTTGTTTAATATCTTTATTGATGACCTGGATGAGGGGATTGAGTGTACCCTCAGTAAGTTTGCGGATGACACCAAGTTGGGAGGATGTGTCGATCTGCCTGAGGGTAGGGAGGCCCTTCAGCGGGATCTGGATAGGCTAGACAGTTGGGCTGAGGTCAATGGGATGAGGTTCAATAAGGCCAAGTGCCGGGTCCTGCACTTTGGCCACAATCACCCCATGCAATGCTATAGGCTTGGGGCAGAATGGCTTGAGGAGTGTATAGAGGAAAAGGACCTGGGGGTGTTGGTTGATGCTCGGCTCAATATGAGCCGGCAGTGTGCCCAGGTGGCCAAGAAGGCCAATGGCATCCTGGCCTGTATTAGGAATAGTGTGGCCAGCAGGAGCAGGGAGGTGATCATCCCCCTGTACTCAGCTCTGGTGCGGCCGCACCTTGAGTACTGTGTTCAGTTTTGGGCCCCTCACTACAAGAAAGACGTTGAGGCCCTGGAGCGTGTTCAGAGAAGGGCAACAAAACTGGTGAGGGGTCTGGAGCACAAGTCTTACGAGGAGCGGCTGAGGGAGCTGGGATTGTTTAGTTTGGGGAAAAGGAGGCTTAGAGGAGACCTCATTGCACTCTACCACTTCCTGAAGGGAGGCTGTGGTAAGGAAGGGGTCAGCCTCTTCTCCCAGGTAACTAATGACAGGACAAGAGGGAATGGCCACAAGTTGTGCCGGGGAAGATTTAGATTAGACTTGAGGAAAAATTTTTTCTCTGAGAGAGTGGTCAGGCACTGGAATGGCCTGCCTAGGGAGGTGGTTGAGGCACCGTCCCTAGCGCTGTTCAAGAAGCGTTTAGATGAGGTGCTGAGGGATTTGATTTAGTAGCTTGGTGGGTAGGGATGGTGGTGTGAGGATGGTTGGACTAGATGATCTTGTAGGTCCTTTCCAACCTAATGTATCTATGAATCTATGAATCTATGAATCTGATTGCAGTGCAGTTTTTCTACAACTGATTGTGCAGCCTTGCTCTTCACTGTATCTCTCTTTGCTCGTCAGTTTTGCTGAAGACTTGTTTGCTTTTAAATTCAAGATACGCTTGTAATTGCTCATGTTGAATGTTGGAGACAACAAGTATCCCTCTTCTGTTGTTGTTGCTCCCTTGCTTTGTTTGTGTTCTGAAAAAAACTAACACCTTCTGTTTTTAGGTTGTGGGGAGGATGTATCAAAGCGGTGATAAAACGTGGTATTTATTTACCACAGCTTCGAGAAGTAATAGATTCATGCAAGCTGAAGAAAGCTGCCAATAGGAGGGGGAAAGTAGCAGGAAGATGGAAGATCTCAGTGAAGCAGGAAATAGTAATGTCCTAATGATCCCACTGAGAAGGATGGTGACTGCAGCAGTATGGAATCAAATCAGCAGTTGGTACAGAAAAGTCCATGTAATTGAAGTTAAAACAGAGAAGACACAGTGATGCTCCATGAGGGGATCGGGGGCATCCACTTTGGTTTTCACTCTGTACAGAGTGGAAGACAAAAGCCAGCAGCTGCTGCTAGATCATGTTAGAATGCTACACAGCATGTTCTAGGCTGGGTTTTTTGACCACGGGGCAGTTTACTCAGTTCCTGGCCTGTTATCCGCTGATGGATTACACCTGTCCCAAAGGGGGAAACGAATTCTAGCCCAGGAGCTAGCTGGACTAATTGAGAGAGCTTTAAACTAGCTGTGATGGGGGTAGGGGATATAACAGGGCTCCCCAGTGAAGAGCCCAGGGGGGCTGTGCTGGAACAAAGGGTGAGGCAAATGTCTCAGCTGAAGTGCATATACACCAACGCACGCAGCAGGGGCAATAAACAAGAAGAGCTTGAAACCATTGTAAGGCAGGCTAACTGTGACCTTGTTGCTATTACAGAAACATGGTGGGACCCCTCCCATGACTGGAGTACTGGGATGGATGGCTACAAGCTCTTCAGAAGGGACAGGCGGGGAAAAAAGGGTGGTGGCATAGCTCTGTATATCAAAGAGTGTCTTGATGTTGAAGAGTTTGAGGTTGGAAACGACCAAGTGGAGTGTCTGTGGGTAAGGATCAGGGGGATGGTCTGTAGGAGTGACATTGTGGTGGGGCTCTGTTATAGACCGCCTAGCCAAGATGAAGAGATAGATGAGGTGTTCTACAAGCAACTAGTAGATGTTGCACGATGGCCAGCACTAGTTCTCATGGGGGACTTCAACTTCCCTGATATATGCTGGAAATATAATACCGCGCAGAGGAAGCAGTCCATGAGATTTCTGGGGTGTGTGGAAGATTGCTTCCTGACACAGCTGGTGCAAGAACCTAGCAGGGGAGGTGCCCTGCTAGACCTGCTCTTCACTAACAGTGAAGGACTAGCAGGAGATGTGAAGGTTGGGGATCGTCTTGGCCAGAGTGACCATGAAATGGTAGAGTTTGCTATTCTTGGTGACATCAAGAGGGTGACTAGCAAAACTGCTACCTTGGACTTGCGGAGGGCAGACTTTGACCTGTTCAGGACGCTTGTTGCAAGGGTCCCTTGGGACTCGCTCCTGAGGGGTAAAGGGGTCCAGGAAGCCTGGGTCCTCCTCAAGACGGAAATCTTAAAGGCACAGGTGCAGGCTGTCCCTGAGTACCGTAAGTCAAGCCGGAGGGGAAAAAGGCCAGTGTGGATGAACCGGGGTCTTTTGTTGAGACTCCGGGAGAAAAAGAGAGTCTATGCCCTCTGGAAGATGGGACAGGCTACTTGGGGAGACTACAGGGAACTTGCCAAGATTTGCAGGCAGGAAGTTAGAAATGCAAAAGCCCAGCTTGAACTTAGACTGGCTACTGCAGTAAAGGAGAACAAAAAATCCTTTTATAAATATATTAACAGTAAAAGAAGAACTAAGGAGAATTTCCCTCCTTTACTTGATGCGGCAGGGAATGTAACCACAGAGGATAAGGAAAAGGCTGAGGTTCTCAATGCCTTCTTCACGTCTGTCTTTAATAGACAGACCAGTTATCCTCAGGATACTTCTCGCCCTGACCTGGAAGTCTGGGACGAAGCGCATCATACACCCCCTGTGATCCCAGCAGAGACAGTCAGAGACCTGCTCCTCCATCTGAACTGCCACAAGTCCATGGGGCCAGATGGGATCCACCCAAGGGTGCTGAGGGAGCTGGCAGAGGTGATTGCCAAGCCGCTTTCTGCCATCTATCAGCATTCCTGGTCATCTGGAGAGGTCCCGCAAGATTGGAGGCTTGCCGATGTGACTCCCATCTACAAGAAAGGCCGTAAGGAAGATCCGGGGAACTGCAGGCCTGTCAGCCTGACCTCGGTATCAGGGAAAGTTATGGAGCAATTGATCTTGAGGGAGATCACACGGCACGTGCATGGCAATCAGGGGATCAGACCCAGCCAGCACGGGTTCACAAAGGGCAGGTCGTGCTTGTCCAACCTCATCTCCTTCTATGACTGGGTGACCAGACTGGTAGATGAGGGAAAGGCTGTTGATGTAGTCTACCTGGACTTCAGCAAAGCCTTTGACACGGTCTCCCACAGTATTCTCCTGCAGAAGCTGGCAGCCCATGGTGTGGACAGGTTCACTCTTCTCTGGGTTGAGAATTGGCTAGAGGGCCGTGCCCAGCGGGTAGTGGTTAATGGAGTCAAGTCCGGCTGGCGTCCTGTCACGAGTGGTGTCCCCCAAGGGTCAGTATTGGGGCCCGTCTTGTTTAATATCTTTATTGATGACCTGGATGAGGGGATTGAGTGTACCCTCAGTAAGTTTGCGGATGACACCAAGCTGGGAGGATGTGTCGATCTGCCTGAGGGTAGGGAGGCCCTTCAGCGGGATCTGGATAGGCTAGACAGTTGGGCTGAGGTCAATGGGATGAGGTTCAATAAGGCCAAGTGCCGGGTCCTGCACTTTGGCCACAATCACCCCATGCAATGCTATAGGCTTGGGGCAGAATGGCTTGAGGAGTGTATAGAGGAAAAGGACCTGGGGGTGTTGGTTGATGCTCGGCTCAATATGAGCCGGCAGTGTGCCCAGGTGGCCAAGAAGGCCAATGGCATCCTGGCCTGTATTAGGAATAGTGTGGCCAGCAGGAGCAGGGAGGTGATCATCCCCCTGTACTCAGCTCTGGTGCGGCCGCACCTTGAGTACTGTGTTCAGTTTTGGGCCCCTCACTACAAGAAAGACGTTGAGGCCCTGGAGCGTGTTCAGAGAAGGGCAACAAAACTGGTGAGGGGTCTGGAGCACAAGTCTTACGAGGAGCGGCTGAGGGAGCTGGGATTGTTTAGTTTGGGGAAAAGGAGGCTTAGAGGAGACCTCATTGCACTCTACCACTTCCTGAAGGGAGGCTGTGGTAAGGAAGGGGTCAGCCTCTTCTCCCAGGTAACTAATGACAGGACAAGAGGGAATGGCCACAAGTTGTGCCGGGGAAGATTTAGATTAGACTTGAGGAAAAATTTTTTCTCTGAGAGAGTGGTCAGGCACTGGAATGGCCTGCCTAGGGAGGTGGTTGAGGCACCGTCCCTAGCGCTGTTCAAGAAGCGTTTAGATGAGGTGCTGAGGGATTTGATTTAGTAGCTTGGTGGGTAGGGATGGTGGTGTGAGGATGGTTGGACTAGATGATCTTGTAGGTCCTTTCCAACCTAATGTATCTATGAATCTATGAATCTATGAATCTGATTGCAGTGCAGTTTTTCTACAACTGATTGTGCAGCCTTGCTCTTCACTGTATCTCTCTTTGCTCGTCAGTTTTGCTGAAGACTTGTTTGCTTTTAAATTCAAGATACGCTTGTAATTGCTCATGTTGAATGTTGGAGACAACAAGTAGCCCTCTTCTGTTGTTGTTGCTCCCTTGCTTTGTTTGTGTTCTGAAAAAAACTAACACCTTCTGTTTTTAGGTTGTGGGGAGGATGTATCAAAGCGGTGATAAAACGTGGTATTTATTTACCACAGCTTCGAGAAGTAATAGATTCATGCAAGCTGAAGAAAGCTGCCAATAGGAGGGGGAAAGTAGCAGGAAGATGGAAGATCTCAGTGAAGCAGGAAATAGTAATGTCCTAATGATCCCACTGAGAAGGATGGTGACTGCAGCAGTATGGAATCAAATCAGCAGTTGGTACAGAAAAGTCCATGTAATTGAAGTTAAAACAGAGAAGACACAGTGATGCTCCATGAGGGGATCGGGGGCATCCACTTTGGTTTTCACTCTGTACACTCCACTTCCAGTACCTTTCAGGTACTGGAAGTGGAGTGTGCAGAGCAGAAGACAAAAGCCAGAAGCTGCTGCTAGATCATGTTAGAATGCTACACAGCATGTTCTAGGCTGGGTGCATCTGATTGCAGTGCAGTTTTTCTACAACTGATTGTGCAGCCTCGCTCTTCACTGTATCTCTCTTTGCTCATTAGTTTTGCTGTTGGACTGTACATGCGCTTGTGAGATGACGGACATGAGGAAGTGCGCACAGACAGCAGCATTTCTAAGACAAGTTTTTGTACTTTATTTAAATTTGTGTAACTAGGAAGAAAACTCTGCTTGCGCTTTAGGTTGAGTCTGTAAGGATTCTGTTCCTTTCTCCTTTTCTGTCTCTAATACTGCAGTATGAATACTGTTGACATCGAGTAGGATGCTTTTGCTCAGTCTCCTGGAAGCTGTGCACCTGCAGAGTTGTTTTAATAACTCGTTAAGCAAAGATCATAGTGCACTGTGAGTGATTTTTTTATTTCAAGCCAGTTTCTATCCGTTTGAGTGTTGAACCATCACACAGTCCTGTGATGGGTAGCCCTGTGGGGTTTTCACCGTGGTCTTAGCTCCAATAAATAAGTCATCATGACTTCTGTTCAAGTCTACTTGGAATGGGATGGAAATGGCATGTTCTGATTGAGTTGGCTAACGGTTAGGCTGACCTTCCTGTTGAAATATGTGCAGCCGTTTTTTGTCGCGGGTCAGGCAGGTTGCGTGTTATTTTGAATGTGCTGAAATGTCTTTATGAAGACTTGTTTGCTTTTAAATTCAAGATACGCTGGTAATTGCTCATGTTGAATGTTGGAGACAACAAGTAGCCCTCTTCTGTTGTTGTTGCTCCCTTGCTTTGTTTGTGTTCTGAAAAAAACTAACACCTTCTGTTTTTAGGTTGTGGGGAGGATGTATCAAAGCGGTGATAAAACGTGGTATTTATTTACCACAGCTTCGAGAAGTAATAGATTCATGCAAGCTGAAGAAAGCTGCCAATAGGAGGGGGAAAGTAGCAGGAAGATGGAAGATCTCAGTGAAGCAGGAAATAGTAATGTCCTAATGATCCCACTGAGAAGGATGGTGACTGCAGCAGTATGGAATCAAATCAGCAGTTGGTACAGAAAAGTCCATGTAATTTAAGCTAAAACAGAGAAGACACAGTGATGCTCCATGAGGGGATCGGGGGCATCCACTTTGGTTTTCACTCTGTGCAGAACGGAAGACAAAAGCCAGCAGCTGCTGCTAGATCATGTTAGAATGCTACACAGCATGTTCTAGTCTGGGTTTTTTGACCACGGGGCAGTTTACTCAGTTCCTGGCCTGTTATCTGCTGATGGATTACACCTGTCCCAAAGGGGGAAACGAATTCTAGCCCAGGAGCTAGCTGGACTAATTGAGAGAGCTTTAAACTAGCTGTGATGGGGGTAGGGGATATAACAGGGCTCCCCAGTGAAGAGCCCAGGGGGGCTGTGCTGGAACAAAGGGTGAGGCAAATGTCTCAGCTGAAGTGCATATACACCAACGCACGCAGCAGGGGCAATAAACAAGAAGAGCTTGAAACCATTGTAAGGCAGGCTAACTGTGACCTTGTTGCTATTACAGAAACATGGTGGGACCCCTCCCATGACTGGAGTACTGGGATGGATGGCTACAAGCTCTTCAGAAGGGACAGGCGGGGAAAAAAGGGTGGTGGCATAGCTCTCTATATCAAAGAGTGTCTTGATGTTGAAGAGTTTGAGGTTGGAAACGACCAAGTGGAGTGTCTGTGGGTAAGGATCAGGGGGATGGTCTGTAGGAGTGACATTGTGGTGGGGCTCTGTTATAGACCGCCTAGCCAAGATGAAGAGATAGATGAGGTGTTCTACAAGCAACTAGTAGATGTTGCACGATGGCCAGCACTAGTTCTCAGGGGGGACTTCAACTTCCCTGATATATGCTGGAAATATAATACCGCGCAGAGGAAGCAGTCCATGAGATTTCTGGGGTGTGTGGAAGATTGCTTCCTGACACAGCTGGTGCAAGAACCTAGCAGGGGAGGTGCCCTGCTAGACCTGCTCTTCACTAACAGTGAAGGACTAGCAGGAGATGTGAAGGTTGGGGATCGTCTTGGCCAGAGTGACCATGAAATGGTAGAGTTTGCTATTCTTGGTGACATCAAGAGGGTGACTAGCAAAACTGCTACCTTGGACTTGCGGAGGGCAGACTTTGACCTGTTCAGGACGCTTGTTGCAAGGGTCCCTTGGGACTCGCTCCTGAGGGGTAAAGGGGTCCAGGAAGCCTGGGTCCTCCTCAAGACGGAAATCTTAAAGGCACAGGTGCAGGCTGTCCCTGAGTACCGTAAGTCAAGCCGGAGGGGAAAAAGGCCAGTGTGGATGAACCGGGATCTTTTGTTGAGACTCCGGGAGAAAAAGAGAGTCTATGCCCTCTGGAAGATGGGACAGGCTACTTGGGGAGACTACAGGGAACTTGCCAAGATTTGCAGGCAGGAAGTTAGAAATGCAAAAGCCCAGCTTGAACTTAGACTGGCTACTGCAGTAAAGGAGAACAAAAAATCCTTTTATAAATATATTAACAGTAAAAGAAGAACTAAGGAGAATTTCCCTCCTTTACTTGATGCGGCAGGGAATGTAACCACAGAGGATAAGGAAAAGGCTGAGGTTCTCAATGCCTTCTTCACGTCTGTCTTTAATAGACAGACCAGTTATCCTCAGGATACTTCTCGCCCTGACCTGGAAGTCTGGGACGAAGCGCATCATACACCCCCTGTGATCCCAGCAGAGACAGTCAGAGACCTGCTCCTCCATCTGAACTGCCACAAGTCCATGGGGCCAGATGGGATCCACCCAAGGGTGCTGAGGGAGCTGGCAGAGGTGATTGCCAAGCCGCTTTCTGCCATCTATCAGCATTCCTGGTCATCTGGAGAGGTCCCGCAAGATTGGAGGCTTGCCGATGTGACTCCCATCTACAAGAAAGGCCGTAAGGAAGATCCGGGGAACTGCAGGCCTGTCAGCCTGACCTCGGTATCAGGGAAAGTTATGGAGCAATTGATCTTGAGGGAGATCACACGGCACGTGCATGGCAATCAGGGGATCAGACCCAGCCAGCACGGGTTCACAAAGGGCAGGTCGTGCTTGTCCAACCTCATCTCCTTCTATGACTGGGTGACCAGACTGGTAGATGAGGGAAAGGCTGTTGATGTAGTCTACCTGGACTTCAGCAAAGCCTTTGACACGGTCTCCCACAGTATTCTCCTGCAGAAGCTGGCAGCCCATGGTGTGGACAGGTTCACTCTTCTCTGGGTTGAGAATTGGCTAGAGGGCTGTGCCCAGCGGGTAGTGGTTAATGGAGTCAAGTCCGGCTGGCGTCCTGTCACGAGTGGTGTCCCCCAAGGGTCAGTATTGGGGCCCGTCTTGTTTAATATCTTTATTGATGACCTGGATGAGGGGATTGAGTGTACCCTCAGTAAGTTTGCGGATGACACCAAGTTGGGAGGATGTGTCGATCTGCCTGAGGGTAGGGAGGCCCTTCAGCGGGATCTGGATAGGCTAGACAGTTGGGCTGAGGTCAATGGGATGAGGTTCAATAAGGCCAAGTGCCGGGTCCTGCACTTTGGCCACAATCACCCCATGCAATGCTATAGGCTTGGGGCAGAATGGCTTGAGGAGTGTATAGAGGAAAAGGACCTGGGGGTGTTGGTTGATGCTCGGCTCAATATGAGCCGGCAGTGTGCCCAGGTGGCCAAGAAGGCCAATGGCATCCTGGCCTGTATTAGGAATAGTGTGGCCAGCAGGAGCAGGGAGGTGATCATCCCCCTGTACTCAGCTCTGGTGCGGCCGCACCTTGAGTACTGTGTTCAGTTTTGGGCCCCTCACTGCAGGAAAGACATCGAGGCCCTGGAGCGTGTTCAGAGAAGGGCAACAAAACTGGTGAGGGGTCTGGAGCACAAGTCTTACGAGGAGCGGCTGAGGGAGCTGGGATTGTTTAGTTTGGGGAAAAGGAGGCTTAGAGGAGACCTCATTGCACTCTACCACTTCCTGAAGGGAGGCTGTGGTAAGGAGGGGGTCAGCCTCTTCTCCCAGGTAACTAATGACAGGACAAGAGGGAATGGCCACAAGTTGTGCCGGGGAAGATTTAGATTAGACTTGAGGAAAAATTTTTTCTCTGAGAGAGTGGTCAGGCACTGGAATGGCCTGCCTAGGGAGGTGGTTGAGGCACCGTCCCTAGCGCTGTTCAAGAAGCGTTTAGATGAGGTGCTGAGGGATTTGATTTAGTAGCTTGGTGGGTAGGGATGGTGGTGTGAGGATGGTTGGACTAGATGAACTTGTAGGTCCTTTCCAACCTTATGAATCTATGAATCTATTACTGAGGCAGCTACACGGCAGGGCTGCGGGCTTTGAGCACTCGTCACGTTTTGTTGCTGTAATCCCGGGCATGAGCTGGCGTGCATTGCTCATGCCGGCCGCTAGGGGGCGCCACGCGAGCTGGGAATGGCGCGCTCAGCCGCCCGGCTGCCTTTGCTGACCTGTGACATGAGGAATTTGCGCCAGTCCTTTAATTAACCGCACAAAATCGGCGTAAATAAGGAATAGCAAGGCAGAGCCGGGATGTTTCTCATCTGTCACTGAGTGATGATGGAGGTAAAGGGGCTTTTCTAGGTTTCTTTTCATGGTAAAGCAGAGCACCACGGAAGCTTCTTCAGCAGGTCGTTAGCTATGGCTGCTCCTTCTGTTAGAGATTCTCCACCTGCCTTCCCCAGTGTTTAATCTGTTGTTATTTGGCTGGAGAGGAGAAAGATTACAAGCAGTCTATTACACATATACTGTCTCTACTGTTCCCTGGAAGAGTATGGTTAACTTCCTTAACGTTAAAGAAATATTTCCTTCTGACAAGAAGCAATGCCTGGGTTAGTCAGTGATATCATCAAAACTCCTGATTACTGAGTCTCCTATTTCAGCACTAACATTAGCTCAACAGCATCTTCATCCAAGTCACAGTTAAATTATGAACAGATTCACCACTCTGATTTGCTTGCACATCAGGGCTAAAAACTCCAGCCAATTAATTTTTTAACCGGCATTGGACTTAGTTTTACTATACTTGCAAATAAGTCTTCTGGGAACTAAACATTTTATGTAATCCCAAATTAAATACTTGAACTAGATTTGACCTTGGAGTTTTGTTTTCAAGCGTGCTGTGCTGATAAGGAGCTGGATATATAGGAGGCATTGGTGATATTGGAGATTAACTGAATGCCTGAGGCACGTGGGTGAGGACGGTTAAGAAAGATTATAGCAGAAGTGTTCTATGAAAAGAATGGGGGCAAATGGAAGCATGTATTGGTTATAAAAGTTACAAAAACATTGCTAAAGTTAGCAGGAGTACAGGATAAGATGCCTTCTGTAACGTCTGGAAGGATGATAATTTCATAAATGTGTGGCCTAAGTACAATTTTAAACCTGCTAGTAGACGTTTATTCATGCACAGTGTTTCTTTGGCTACAGAGGTATGACTTTGGTGAGCAAGAGATCACAGTGTGAAAACTATCATTCTTCAGGGCCAAAGGAAGCACAGCTGAAGAAATAATCTATTTTCAACTATATAGTAACAAGAAATTCAGTAGTATTCATCATACCCTCTATATTTATATTAACTGCATAGAGTGTAGACATAAAGGTGAAAGAAGATTATCTAAACTGAAAAAGTAGTCACTGAAGCAATAATGATGGAATAATAAATATAATGCAAAGCTTATGGATGTAAACTGATAATCTCTCATATATGTGCGCTAGATAATTTCAGCTCTTTGATGCAGGACCTTTAAGATCTCTGGTGTGATGTTTTCCATTCTGCCCAAGGCCCCTCTTTTTGGTGTCTGGTTTACTGAAGCAATAGGCCACAGGAGATGTAGAATAATTAAGACCTATGGCATTGACCTTAAGAAGTAAAAATAAAGGCAAGCTGAGGTTTCTCCTTCCTCTCTGAGTCTGAGTTTGTGGTGCCTTTGCCCTTCGTGATAGAAGTTAGAATAACCTGCTTTTGAAGAGCTCCATCATTTCCACATGCCACAGCCTGGTGGCCTGAACCAACCTGATCTTCCCAGAGGCCGAGAAGACCCCTCTCAGCTTAGCCTGGAGCCTTCTCCTAGAAATGCCATAGCATGTTGTTCTCCAGCTCCACCCAGACCTTGCTGTGTTCTCTCTTGACCCCATCCTGCTGACTGACTTCTTGGCTTGGCCTTGGACCTGCCTCACGTGCTGTGTTTGGAGTCTTCAGCTCTTCTTTCTTGAAATATGATGCCCAAAACTGGACAAAATACATCAGCAGAAACCTTTCCAATCCTAAAAATAGCAGGATTATATCAGTTGGCTATAAGTGATATCCATGTTTATACTTCCCGGTATTTTCTCTTCTGCAACAGCACAGTGTTTTTAATTTTTGTTTCACAGTAGTCCTCAAAACTTTTTCAGCAACATGAACTACTCATTTACTGCTTGAGTTAAATAAATTGCTGTTGATCCTTGACTCAACATAAAACCATGAACATTTTCTGTCTACATGGCAGTAATTTCTCCACAAGATTAGCCAAATATGTTTAAGAGCGTTAAGATAAATTATCTAGGTTTTATCTCCTAGTTGATTCTACCTGCTTCTCAAGTGAAGTGCTTTCATTTTCTTCTTTGCATCAGCAAAATAATAGCACAGACATTTTTTTTCGTTTTGAGTCAGCTAAGTTGTGTCAGAAGACTTTGTAAGAAACAAGAAGTATACTGCACGTGGTATGCTGCTTGTCTAGAGCTGTTGCTTCAGTGGATTGGCTTCAGAAAATGTCATGATGCTTTATTTTCTCCCTTCTTCTATGTTCTAGAACTTTTATTTACCACAGCTTTATTTCCACCTTTGTTCTCAGAGCAGTGGAGATGACCTTCAAGGGTCTCTTCCTACTCAAACAGTTCTAGGATTCTGTGATTCTTTAACATGACAGATAGAAACCAAACTAGAGATCTGACAAAGGAGTGGTGTAAATAATAATCGTGTGTAATAATCTCTAATATGAGAAAGGGAAAAGCTCAAAAGCTTTTGCATTGGAATGTCATTGATCCTGTAGCCTTCTTTCAGGTTTAAGGGAGACTGATGCCTTAGTTTCAAGGAGCTGTGGTTCATGTAAGGGTACAGCAAAGTTTATCCAGGGGTGTATCCTAAATAACTTCCAGCAGAAGCTGGCAATGCTTCCTTATGTAACTTCATTCTACAAATGAAGTAGAAATGATTATTTTATTTCTGAATACAATTTTTTTCTCCCTTCTTTTTTCACTTGAAATCCCATTTTGGTGTATCTTTGAAGGCCAAAAAGAGCAGGGCAGATAGCCTGCTGCGTGTAGAAGTTGAACAGTGTAAATATACAAACAATTCTTTATCTTCACAGATGTCAGATGCTAGAAAATATTGCTTAATTGCCATTTACCAAACCAGCCTGATTATTTGAACTGTAGTGGAAATGCTAAGTCACAGCTGGAAGCAGTAATTGAGCACCTGGTGGGCAGGCAGGGCCAACCCAGGGGAGCTCAGCTGTATACAATCTACCTGAGTGACCAGAGGGAGTGGAGCCAGGATCCACCCTTTTTCCAGACCTCATTTAATGGTTGGCAATGGGATCTTGTTGGAGATCCCTGTGTGCCTGAGGCCTTCTGAAGGTAAGCAGCTTCTTTCCTTTATTTCTGTGCCTATGGCTGTTGTATGTAAGCAAGTCCTAGCTTGCTACAGCCTGGGACCTTGCTGCTCTGCTGTCATTGCTGTGCTTCCTATTATGTTATGTGAGCTTAGCTAGCTGAAGTCTGTGCTGAGCTGGTTGCAGGTTTGTGGGGGATCCTTGCTGAGTTCTCATGCTCAGATAAGCGTTCATCTAACTGTTTCAAGTTGTGATGGGGCTTAACATATCCCAGAGAGGTTTGCTCCTAACCAGCTAGCACTAATAATATTACTTTCCCTTTCCTATTGATGTCAGAGTAGGCTTTTTGTAGTTGAATGTGATGGGAAGAGAATGGGCATCTTAATTGCTAAGGGCTGGATTGTGCGGCCTTGGAGGAAAACCTGGGGGAGGAACAAAAAAGTGAGATTCTGCAAAGTTGTTCCTGTAACAGTTTTCTTGGAGTTCTGTATTGGAAAGGAGGGGTATAAATGTACGTTATGGGCAGGAGATACAGGGGAACTTTTTTTATCAAATCAGTGATGACATTGCTTCAATTGCACACTGCTGGTGATGACATAGGACCTTGGTATCCATTAGAGCTAGAAGACTGCATTTATCTTCATTGTAGGCTCCACACGTCACCTGGGAAATGCCCGGCTATTGCTGGGCTTCTACATATTCCTTTAGGATTCTCAGAAACCCTTTAGGTATCATCTGAAAATTTTCACCTTGTCTGCAAATACAAACTCATTTGCATCTAGATACCCATTATTTTTCACCTTACTATTGTCTAAGTCGATTTTAACAGGCAGCCATTAAATTCTGTGTGTTGTAATAAGACAGAATATAATGGCAAAAACATAATTTTTCCACTCTGTTTTTTCTTTAAGGAACTTTGTGATACAGCATTATACTGGTGTGAAAGAAAAAAGAAAACAGCAATCTGTAAGTACTGGACAAACTATTGTGGGAGCTTTATAACATTTATTTCAAAGCTGAGATGATGCAGGTGCAATTGAATATGGGCACCGTAATTGTTTTTCTTTTGTGTGGATTACTAAGAGCGAAAACAAAGCTGCTTATGGAGAATGAATTACATTGGGGAAGTGCAAGCAGGTGCCTACTCCTCAAGAATATTCAGTGAGAAGGTTTTACTGGGGGTTGTTGAAGTAATTCATGTTTTTATTACTAATCTTTCTCTTTTATTCTTATAGTGTATTATGTAGAATAGTTTGTAAACCTTGTTTAATGGGAATGAATTAAATTGACCTATATAGAAATGTGAAATCTTGATTTAACATGGACAGTAATGTTGATATGAACAAAAGCTTAACAGCAGTGATTGTGACAAGGTGTGCAATGGAACTGTATCTTAGGAAGTGTGCTGTTGCATGGTAGCCGCTGCTAATGGATGTAAGCAAGCAGCAAATTGCTGTGGATTTGCAAGCTAGTTGCTGGTGTTAGGAAGACTATTTAGTGTTCCTTCCTTCCTCCTCCACTCTGTTCCTTGTTGTTCACCCATCTTTAATCCGTGTGCTGGTAAGGTGAGCTGATCACTCCTTCACAGAGCACTGGAAATGTTTGACAGAAATGAAATTAAACAAATTTCCTGGGCAGTAGAGACATGCTGGTTCTGCATTCTGCCTTATCAAGGAAAGGTGAATAATTTGTGAGAGATATAATTTGAAAATGACTGTGAAGAGGAGCTTGCTGTTTTCAGACTGCCATCTCCCTGAAGTAGAAAGGGGAGGAGTTGAATGTTTATTGTTTCCCTATTTGTAGCCATAACTAAGGGAAACAGTATCCTTGTGTATGTATCCTTGCAGTATTACCTTCTCTCAGACTTTAGCAGAGTGAGACATGTATGTAGGTGGAGGGGTTTGAATGCCGAATACATTTAACAATCAGACATTACTAACTTCATCTCAAGGATATATCTTTCAACAAGCCTGGGAGGTCTACATCAATTATTTAGTGTAAATTCACTGCTTGATCTTGATTTTTTTGCTATCTAATCTGACAGTGCAAGTGCAGAAAAATTCATTAAGTTTTCTCCTTTTTGCCTTAAATGTTTTATTTCCTAGTTGCCTGATGTATCATCAAATGCAGTTTTTTGTGTCACCTTGACACCATGAGGACTGCAAAGCAACAGCAAGGTGAAGGCACAGCAATGCCTGTACCATGCTGGTGTGCAAAAATGTCTCCTTTCTGAATGTGGCAAGCAGGGGAGGGAATTAGGAAGGTCATCAGGAGCTGAAGGACAGATTTAGTGGATGGGCTGTGGATAAAATGATGTTTTGTTCACCCTCCTTGTACCCATAGCTGCTCTCTGCCTTTCAGTTTTCTATCTCCTGCCCTTTGAGGAGCCCTTGCTCTCCTGTCTGTATCTCTCTGTGTTGGGAAATGAGGACACAGTCTCTTCTCTTTTTACTTGCTCGGTTGTTCCTGGGCACAATAAAGAGCAATTCAACCCACTAGAATATTTTTCTGTAAAAGGGTCTCTGTGTCGGGTCTACTGAGCTACGATGCGTGGATTGTATAACACCCCCTTCAGAAAGTCCACAGAGATTTAGACTCTAAAATCTTGGCTGTAATCTCTTCTCAGACTACTTGGCACATATCTGGGAGGTGTAGATGTCCAAACTGAGTGCTATGGGGACTCCAAACCCACTTATGTGACTGGTTGGAGTATGACTGTATGCTGAGCCACAGCTTGTGAAAATGTCTTCAAAATCAGCTGTGTGCCCATGTGGTGTCTGCCTGCATGCATTTACTCTGGTTGCCCCCGAGCTCTCTTCCTCCTGCCACAGTTCCCATTAAGAAGTTGCTTACTGACAGCACTACAGTAGTGCCAGGGGCTGTTGGTTCTCTGGTGTCAGAAGCTCAGTGAGCACAGCAGAGCAGGCCTCATCATTATGAGCAGAACTCAAACATCCATCTGTGTTCTCCCTTACAGCGTTTCTCCCATGGTTTCTCTGGGTTAAGTGCAAACATGAACTGCTTTGGCATGGAAATTCAGTCATGTATTTCAAGGGTGATCGTGGTATGCATCCAAGCTGCTGTTGACTCTGAGTTTTACTGCAGTCAGATTCATGATTAGTAATTTAATAAAAAAAAATATCCAGCAGAACTTTCATTCCATAAAAAAAATAGGCTGCTTTAGATGTTGTTGAGCACTTCATCTTTCTGAAGCCAGTGTCTTGACTTGACATCAAGTGTGAACCAGAAAACATGTGAAGGTGGAGCTCAGACAGTGGGCGATGTGGAGCATGCAAACTAACCGAGGCTGTGCTGTGACAGCCCAGCAATGGGATTTTCTGGGGTAACTTTTCAGGGCTTTTCAGTATTTAGGAGGTGCTGCTGCAGTTACCTTGTAGGGGCTTGTTGCTTAATGGATACAAAAAAAGCAGTTCTCATGTATGTCTTAGCTTTGTGGCATCCAAGGGTGCAATCAGTGCCCTATGGAAGGATATGTGGCAGGGTTTATGTGCTGCCTTGCTGCAGTGAGCATCTTGAGACCAGTGGTCTTGCACAGGCAGCTGTCTTCATGCAATTCCAGAGGGCTAGAAGAGGTTAAAGAGGGGTAGGATTGATGCAAGGAAGATGGGAACACAACTATGTTTTCTTTGCTAAAATCCTTAGACATTTTCTTGTATTCTTGCTGTGGCTTTGGCAAAGACAGTTTGCCTGTTCTAATCATCATTTCTTGTGTTTTAACTGGGAAAACTGGAACATAGTGGCTGGGGGGATTCTTTAAGCATGATACAGTAGTTTTGTAAGTCTTCTGTCCTCAGTAGATTGAGGGGGACACAAGCTTTGAGAATCTAGTTTGCTGTAGGAAAAGTTTTCAGCTGCTTTTTTTCTCTCCCACTCAGAAATTTGGAGGTGAATGTGGGCAAGGTAAATTCTTCTACACTTTGGTTCCTCTGTGGGATTGGACCAAGCTGTTTGGGCAGCCTGCACCACTAGGCCTGTGAGCTGAACACATCTCACTCATGCATAGGCTGTGTAAAAAAGTCTATCTGCATCTATATCTAAATCTTTGCATGCTTTTACCTAATAACCCTGCAAAATACCTAAAGATTTTGCTTTGGCTTAGGAATCCTATTAATTCTTTCAATCCTTTACCATGTAACTCGAGCTCTGATAATGCTGTGTCAGTGTTCTGTGAAGTGGAAAGCCCAATTTAAATAGAATCCATACCTAAAATCAGAAAGTAAGATAGAAGGTGTTTGACTTATAATGCCCACTCTAGTAGGAAAAAAAATGTACATTTTGAGCTGAAAAGAGAAACTGGAAACCCAGAACACAAAGATGAAAGCAGTGGAGAAAGAAGAGGAGGAGAATGAAGGAGAAGGAGGTGGAGAAAGTATGAGAGGGTCAGATAGCTTACTAGGGAGGCAAAAAAGGGATCAAAGGGTAGGAAGCCAAGTACTTGAAGAAAGAATATAATTTTCAGCATGTGGGAGGAATACTAGAATGGAGGAGTTTTGATGGTGCACAGTTAGAAACTAAAAGGAACTAAATAAAAAAAAAAATGATAGTAGAACAGAACTTGTGGAGGAAACACGAGAGAAGAGCAAAGAAGTGGCTGCTAAATGGAGGACCATGCTGTCATTTATATCAAGGTGGTGATAGTGAAAGCATAAAAACAATAATAGCTTTGGCTTCAGCTGTTCTGTGAGAGGCTCTGGAAATCCTTTCATGGTGCAAAGAGAATAAGCTTTCTTTCAATATTGTTCAACAGAGGCTCTTCAGAAAGCTGGTTAAGCAATTAGCACAGCTGTTTGGTTTGACATTCTCTAACTGCTGTTCTGCTGGACTTCTCTTTGTTTGAAATGTAGCCCTAAGGCACATTTCTTTTCAATCACAAAGTCACAAATCAAGAAATATACAAGCAAATCCTGGTAGAAGTGGTCCTGCTTTCAAGGACTTCAGCTTGGTAGCAGAGGCCAGCTCATGATCTTGAGGTTGTCAGGCAGGAGTTGGGAGAATTGGTAATTTTTTTGTTCTTTTTGACGAGTTTTTGTGTCAGTTTTTGTTGCAGTCTTACTCTGTAGTTAGTGAAGGGATCTGGGCTCTTTGCATGGCATCCTACAGTGGAGTCTAACCTTCTTGGATGTATATGCTGAATGTGTTAAGCAAAATCACTTTCCACACAAGTTTTCTTTCTTTTTTTTTCCTACTTCAGCAATAAATTCTGCAGGCATTTCTGCATTCTTTGCTGTGTAACAGTCCTCTGTGATTTTTTTTTCCCTGTTTTGTCTTGACAAACGTCAAGGCTCTTGCTACCTGTTCTAGATTATGTCCAAGTCAAGAATGTGACAGAACAAACTGCACTTCTTATCCCTCTAATTTCTGTGATGAAAGTAAGAAAAGATATCCAGAAAAATTATGCATAGACACAGTGGTTTCTCTGCAGGAAGGAGAGGGTACCAAGAGAGAAACTGTATTTTTAAGTAATCTCTGTTCACTAAATCAAAATTACTGTTGAGACCCAGCATGCTTTCAATGGGCTGAACAACAGCATTAATAATTGCAGTTTTAGTGCCATTAATGTGAATGGCAGCAGACCTCCAGTTAACCCCTCTTCCTCCCACCCAGTGTTTTGTCTACTAACAGGGGAAATAGGTAAGAGATGATGTATTAGTGGAGAGTTACTGAAATTGCCCTCGGTCCCCAGATATTAAAAATTGGATAGAATAAGCAGTCTGGCACATGGTCTGCAGAAAGGCCTTAGAGTTAGAATGAAAGAAAAAATCAGTGTTAAATTTTCTAAGTCAATCCTTCAGCATTTCCATTTTCTTTTAAGGGTTTGACTCAGTTTTGAACATACCCCTCTGCAATGGATGTCAACAATATGTGCTTCAGGGGAAACCCAGAGATACTTAAAGGAAAACTGATTAAGATAGAGAACATTGGTGGAGAATCATGCATCCTGCAAGGGAGATGGAAATAAGTATTACTGCTTTTACTGTTAAATCCTTATGCCATTCCTATAATAAGTATGGGTAGTAAGGTGGGAGGACTTCCACGTGCAGGAGGTGATATATCCCTCCAGAGATTAAACTGGTGAGAATACTTTGTAGAAGACTTGTGTGTGTGCATGCAGCACGGAGGGAGGCAAAGAGAGCAATATCATGCACTTTGAAAACACTACAGGTTATCCAATATCTCAAAAAGAATAATCAGGGAAAAAATAATAATAATATTCATTACCAGAAAGGAGAAACCTGCAGCTTCTGTCCGTTTCCCCTTGTTCTGTCTCCACACACTGCTGAAAAGAGTCTGGCCTTGCTACTTTGGCCCCCACACCTCAAGGTGGACAAGGATGGAAGAAAACTCTGGGTTTGTCATAGTCTTCCTTACACAAATAGTGAATTCTTGTCTGTTCCCTAGAAGATAGGGGTTAAAATGCATATTTCCCAAACTAACCACAGGGCTCATTTCAGTAAGTGGCATTGTAAATGATCAAATTAAAATGACTTCATTCTTATAATGTAATTTTAATACAATTAAGAGTGACTCTCTGGAGCTTCACTTAGATAAGCAGGAAGAAATGCAATGTGACTGCAGACTTTGTAGTTGAAAGTAAAACCATAGCTTTTCGTGACTACAATTCTCTTCAAGGTCAAAATCATTACCAGCTCTAGTATTGGTAAATCAATCCTTTCAGTCCAGAAAATGTCTCCTACCTTTACTTGAACAAGATGAAATAAAATCAGTGTCTTTTTAAAGCTTTATCTCATACCCAGGATGTGTTCCTCACATCATGTGCTGCTACTGGTGATGGGAGCAATGTCTTTGACTTCTGTAAGCAACCTTCTCTGTACAAATAACAGCATAATGACCATGGGATGAAATAGTTTGGCAGTGAAAATTGGAAAGAAACTACTGTTGTAGAATGAAAAATAAGAAGTTGTGCTGCTGTTTTGAGTAGTTAGCTAGCTGCAGCCAGCTTTTTTTTTTTTTTTTTTTTTTTTTTCCTTCTTTAACCTTTTCTGCTTGGCAAAATGTGATTGTTTCTCTTACAGCTAGACACCTTTGTTGTAGAGACAAAATGTCTCTGCCCATATCGTGTAAGTGTCATATTATCTATGTGGGGGGAAGATAAACTACGAGGAATCTGCATAACCACACTGTGTAATGTGGGCTCAATCCTTCTCAAGCCTGTAAAGAAGTATCTTCTCTGGAGAGAACTGAGTTGCTGGTGCCAATGAGAGAGAAATTCTGTATTGACCAGATCACTTAGCTGTACCAAGAGCCTATGAAAAGCTAGTAAGAAGCCATGCTTTAGATCAGGTGAGCAATAGGGGTCTGAAGGCTTTATAAAGCATAGCACTTGTTAATTATGATAGTGCCTGTGATGATTAAATCAGAGTCCTAAGTTCTAGACATATGCCTGACATAGAGGTTTCTTTCCTTAGCTTCTTTCTTTGTATCTGTAAATATCAAAAGATTATTTGAGAACTATTTCTGAGTGATGAAAACCTGCCAGTGCCTGCCAGACTGCTGCTAAGCAAACAGCAAATGCATAATTCAGTCAGTAGCAAGGTTGTAGCTGTGATGATCTCTGCTTGGGTGTAAGCAAAGCAAATAGTATAGCAAAAGGCATGGGATTTTTTTTGTGTGTGTCAGATAACATCACTGGGAAAACAAGTGTATTTTGGGGAGCATAGACTTCTTTTTAGGGGAAAGTCTTGCAAGGGCCTAAAGCTATGAGGGTTTATAAGCTTGAAACCATGACTTTTTTTTTCCCCCAATTACATCTGCTGAACTATTAAAAGATACTCCTTGTCTTTACAGGCCTTACATGTGGTGTATGGAGGTGGTGTGGGTTTTTGTTAGTTACTGTGGTAGCAGTGTGAGTCAAATTGTAGGATCTTTGCCTTTTATTCTATTTGGTTCTTCTCATTATCTTTGATGTTACAGCCTGTTGCTAGTCCACCTTACATGTGCCACTGGTGAAATGTCCAGTGAGTTGGTAAAACAGTGAGAGAGAGGTTTTAGGAAGAGCTTGCTTTTTTCTAGCTACTCTCTTTCCTGTGACTAAACACAGAGCAAGGGCTGCAACAGCTGCAAGGTTTTCCTAAATGTCTGAGCACAGAGAGCATTAATGTAATGGAAAGTCACTTCATTACATCTCTCTTCCGTTTTTCCCCCTTCAGTTAAATAAAGGATAACTGAAATTGAAAAGAAGATGCATGAAAATGATTTTTTTTTCCTCCTTATATTTTAATGTTTTCCTTTTACTTGAACTAAATGGCTGTTGTTAATTCAGTTGGTGGTTAAACATCTAAAATTTCATGGCTAATTTAACACAATAATCCGCGCTAAAGAAAACAAGCACACCTGAGTCCTAAATCTCTCTGATAGTTTAGAAGTAACAGCTTTTTGAAGTATTTCCAAATGTTGCCAAGTATTTAATAGACAAAAAGCTCAATTTACTATCTGTGGATGCTTTTCACTTCAGTGTGGTCTGAAACACACAACTCTTCTTATTTTACTTTTTACCTTCTTCCTCAGTGGCATAATTCTTTCTTCCCCTGAAATGAAAAACCCATGGTGGGGGGGGGGGGGGGGGGGGGGGGGGGATGGGAAATGTAATTGTCTGTGCTCATTAATCCCCTGATTCTAATTATACCCAGGGCAGGATAATTATAGCTTGAACTCTAGGTTGGCTGTACAGGTCTCATTGAATTTTAAAATATGTTTCTGACAAAAGGTTTTAATTAGATTCAAGTGATGATGCTGTTATTCTGTGGATCTGATCTTCACAAGCTATTTGTCTGGGATGGTTTGTTAAATAAATAAAATTAAACTTCTTTTGAAGTCTTTATCCCTGGAAAGTGTTGCTTAGAGAGTGGTCAGTGGTGTATCTTAAATATGCAGCTCTGTTGTTTCATATTTGCATTCAGAGAAGCTTGGAAGGGGTATTTAACTTGTGTGCTCTTTTACTAGCTCAGAAGTCTTAGGCTAATGATTCACATTCATATATTTTAAACTAATGCAGATTTATGGGACTTCAAACACAATGAGCCATATGCTTCCTTGAGCAGCAGAGCGTGGCGTGAATAAGACGATTGGAACACACTTGCCAAAGTGCCTGATATGTGCTTTCTTTCACAAAAGAAAGAAAATATCTGTATATTAAAATACTGTCACTATTTCGGATCCTTAAAGGCTGCAGAGCACAGTGATCTAATCCTTAGCTCACTGAAATTGGTGAGGATTTTTCTGTTGCTTTCAGCAGATGTTAAAACAAGGAGTAGAGCTCTATCCAAAATGAAGAGTGAAGAGCGTGTTAAAACAAATCAGCCAAGGAACTTCATCCTGTGTAATTAAAATTAATAGAAAATGAAAGTTATCTCATTCCTTCCTGCGAAGAAATATTTTGGAGAAAGGATAAAGGGGCAATTAACTCTCAAGTTACTCACCAAAAAAAACCCACCAGGAAATGTAGAAAAGTGGGAGCCTCCTGCACTGTGTGTGTCTGGGTGCCCCCACCTGAGCTGCTGCCTTCCATGTTCTGATGCTCCTGGGAAAGGACCGAAAGAGAGGAAAGCTGATTTCATATTGCCTCCCTGCAGGAACTTTGCAGTAAAAATTTACAGCTGCATTCTCCTTCTCCATCGCTGCAAGAAAGACAGAAGAGAGTTCATATACATATATATGTATTTTTGAGATTGCAAGTAGAGACTTGCAAAGGAAGAATAAAGCCTCTGGGGAGAGCACTTTAGTAATTTGGTGCTGAAGCAACTTCTCATCTGCTGCTCAATAGCAATCTATTTTTAGATGGCATGGGTAAATCTATGTTCAGCCTCTGTTGTCTTTGCCAGAGGATCAGGGTTTGCTGAAGACTTTATGTAAGCCCAGCACCACAACAAGGAGCACATGTTCATTGCTGGGCTGAGAAATGAGGTGTTCTGATACTGAGGGCCATACATTATTCAGCAGACTACTTTCCCACGTACATAGAGTTCAGCTCTGTGAATCCCCTCATGAATCAGCTGCTTGTTTGCTTTTTGCTCTCCCTGATTAATTCTTTAAAGTTCCTTGGTGCTGATGTTTGCAATGGGAGGCTGTTCAGAGTGCAAAATACCTCTCACCACATTCCCATTGCTTCTCTTATTTTCCACCTCTTTCATACATTTTGCCACTGGAAGTAAGTGTGATCAGCTACAGAAAACTGTGCATGTTTGTTTGTTTGTTTGTTTTTCCAGAGGGATGCAGCTCTCCATCTACTGCTCATCTATGACTGCACCTAGAATTAACACCTACAGCTAACTTGTTTTAAAACAAAACAAACAAAAAAAAAAGCCCCATCTTATTTAATTGGAACTTTTTTTTCCACTTCCTTGCTAGGGAGTGCAATCGTTCATTTACAAGCAAGATTGTTTTTTTATTATTAGTTGAATTATTGGTAGTGACTCGTGCATCACTTGCAGTAAGAAATAATGAATATTTACAGTAGAGGGAGCAATAGCACCATGGCTGTTCTTTTTCTCAGCAGTGTTAGAGATTTCTGTAGCAGAGACATAGAAAAACAATTATCTGGGTAGAATAATGTGGTCTCTTCTGTACCAATTTTCCTAATGATTTGTGAATTATTAAAATAACACTTTCACAAGAAGCAGAAAGTTTTGCTTAGAGATCTGTCTTAAAATACAGCTAGAAAAATTGAACAGTGATACAATTCATAGCTGAAAGAGATTTCCTCTTTGAAGAAATACCTTAAAATTGTACTGTTATTAAGAATTTTACTATGTAATTAGCCTATCTGGTGCTTCCTTTGATATCTTGTAGAAGGGGTTAGAACCTTTTGTGTGTTCTACCTGTAGCCAACAAACCCTTCTGGTGTTGCTATGGAAATTGGGGGGCTGCAGTGTGCACATGCTGAATCCTCTGCATACACAAATGGGGCTGAGAAGTGGCAGTGGCTCAGCATCCCTTTGTTCAGCCACATGAGCCTTAAGCAGGAGGCAGATCAAGAAGGAAATGGTTTGGGGAAAGGCATCCTAAATCAGGAAGTATCCTAAGATTTCTGCTCAGTGCACTGATATATAGTGATACACATCAATTTTCCTTGAGTGGATTTAACTGCAGGTCAGAAAAAAACCATAAAACAACATTGCTATTATTGGGCAGCCTGTTTTCATCAATCCTTTGGGTGAACACTTGAGAAAGGTTTCTGGAGAACATAAGTATACCTGAATACTGGTCTGAGTTACAACTTCTGTGCCCTCTTTACCTCAGGGAAATACAGGAAGGGTTTTTCTCTAGGATTCCTAAATAGACTGTGGGTCCTGCAATGCATTGTGGTGGCATGTTTAGGGTAGAGATGTGACACGTCATGAGAGGTAGTTGAGGCTGAGAGACAAAATCTTAAATGGAAGGGGACTGGTTAGAAAATGGCCTGAGAATTATGAGGGAATTGGATTTTTTTTGACATAAAAACTGGAAAGAAAGAAAAGTAGGCAAATTTGGAAATCTCTATGGGAGCTTTTGAATTTTGGATGTGTATTTTTTTGGATGTAATACGGAGATTGAAACTTGCTGGTGAGTTCTGCTGCTGGAGCTGCAAACTCTTCCAAATTGGGCTTTGTGTGGAGGTATGGTCTAGAAAGTGCAAGGCAAGATAAGGCTCTGATCCCAGTGCAGGCTCTAGTACTGTAAATGAGAAGTACTGGGCAAAAAAAAAAAAAAAAAAGTAAGAATAGAGCTTTTCTCTGGTGGTCACTGAAATGAAGAAATGTTGATCTCCAGAGTGCTGCCTTTATGAAACCACTCTCCTTACAAGAAATTCAGTTCATAATCTCTTTGGAAGGTGATTAGAGGAAAGAAAACAGGCTCATGGCTCAGTTCATGATGGAACTGTCAAAACATTGTCATTTATTGTACCTGACTCATTTAAAAAGCTGAATCACAGTTGTATAAATGGCTCTCATTTCTGACATAATTTAAATAGAATATCACTGGTTTTGTTTTATTTAATTTGGCTATCGTGCCATCATCGGTGTTACATCCATTTTCTTGCTAAGGGTTGCTCATCAACAATTCACAGCAGCTCCTCTCAGTTCACTTTGACAATCCAGTGTTGACCCCATACCTGAGCCCAAACTTGTCTCGTTCTGGTATTACAACATCCTGGTGATGCAGCCATGAAAACATTGTTTTGTCTCCATAACGTTGTTATAATTACATCATGAAGTCTTGAAGTAATTAGTGTTATGGTAATGCACAGAATGAACACGTGATGGATGCATGTAGGCCATGCTGTAGCATTTGTTAAGATTGTACTGAAGTTTGTTTTCAGATCTCTGAAGAGCGGTAGTTGCTAACAAATGCGTACACACTAATTAGTGTTCTAATACATTTCAGCAAAGAAAACCCAATTCCTGCCTTGTCATAAGTAATTGTCTATTTCTGTGTAAATGCAAGAAATTTGAAGCTGTGTTTAATCCAGGAGAGGACTAGAAAGTTTATAATCTACAAAACAGTTAACTCATCTTTACCATACCTATCTTCGAGCATCTCAGAACTCTTTATAAACTGGAACAGGGGATATTTGCTGTTCCTTTGAGGCATATAAGTATCGCTATAACCATTTCACAGAAATACAAAAGAGAGACACAACCCTGTGAAGAGCCTGCACTCATTTTGCAAATCTAGAGCAGAGCTGTTACAAGAACCAGAGACTGCAGTGCATGTGTAAGGATTTGTGTTCATGAATACATCCAGTCACTCTTGTACATGGAAATCATCCAAAGGCTTTAAATGTGAAGATAAGGTTGTATTTGAAATCATACAAATGGCAGAGTATTTTGGGGGTGAAGAACTCCAACTCTTTCTGTTTATTTTCAGCACTAACCAGTGCTACCCTGCAGTCAGTGTATCTGGAAGGGAACTTCAGGGTCATCAAATCTGTCGTGACTGCTGAAAACTGTGGCACACTTACGTTTGATCAAACAGACTGCTCTTTTAGTTTAGATATTTTGTCTTTTATCACAATAGCAAAGAAGAAGGTGGGGAAATGGGACTTCTAAATCATAGGTAGAAAGATACCAATCACAGGGAAACTGAAGGTTTTGCTCTAAAGAGACAGAATCTGAAAATAAGAGTCAAATCCTGTGTAGCTCTTCTCTGCCTGAAATCTGGAAGAAAGCCAGTGGCAATTTTGCTGTAGCTGAGGGTACTTCCAAAATGAGCGAGGAGTTTGCTTCCCTGGAGCTTTATCTGTCTTTCTGTTGATTTCTATGTGACTTCTGCTGGAGCTCTGAAGGCACGTGTGCCTGTGTGTGTAGGAATGGTAGCCAGAGAGCTACATCTGTTGAGCAGCCTCAGCTGGAGGTTTCTGAAACCATTTTGTGCAGAAATTCCTTAGAGGCTGCAGACAACCTTCCCCCCCCTCTCCCCTAAGGGGGAGACTGTGGAGTTGACTCCCGTTAGTTGAAAG
This sequence comes from Callipepla californica brunnescens, assembly GCA_023055505.1. NCBI lineage: Eukaryota > Metazoa > Chordata > Aves > Galliformes > Odontophoridae > Callipepla > Callipepla californica. Next base: position 12,512,770 of record JALIRH010000010.1, read on the forward strand.
TTCACAGCAGATCTGAGTCAGTAGCTGCTCTGCCTGATGTTAGTGTCTAAAAATGTCCACCCACACTGCTACAGACATCATTGCAGCATAGCAAGGAGCTGTGCTCCAGGCCTTGACAAGGTGCAGCAGATCCAGTTGTTTCTGTAGGGATTTTTTTTAGAAGCTGTTTTCAGGGGCTTTGACACTTCTACAAGATTAGAATAGGACTGGAGTGCCTGACTTCACTGGGTTCTTGGCATAATCCCAGTGTGGGGATGGTTCCCTTCCCTCTGTTCTTTCTTCTCGCTTGTTTCCCCACCCAGACTCACGGGAGATGGCAGGAGCTCCCCAGCAAGGAGGAAGAAGTGCAAGCACATAGTGCCTTGTGCTTCTCTTTCTAGGTCCAGTGAGGACTGAAGCAAGTGCAGGCAATGCTGATGCAGTGGGGAATTCTGCTCCCACGCACCGGAAGGTTTGGAAGCATCAAGCTCTATTTTAAGTGTGTGCTGTTTTGTTAGCATACCGTAAGCCACAGAAAGTGTTATGAGCCTGAGGAAAAAAAAAAAAAAAAAAAAGAAAGCTTCATGCCCCTGGCAAGGTTGAAAAGCCAGCTAGCTTTCCTTTCCTTCAGGGAGCTGTGTTGGAGTATTTTTCTCTCTTCTAATGCTTTTGGAGTTTTGTATCTTGCACCACTAAACACACTACAGCAAAAGCCAATTCAATATTAAGCATAAGCACTTTGTAGTGTATACGCCTTTCAGTATACTTCATAATGACCTAGAAGATGAATTGAACGATGAGGTGGTGAAATTAAACAAGAAACCGTAGAGGACTGGAAGGATATCTGGAAGGATTTAATGAAAGTGGATGATAAATGCATGAAAATCATGAAAATGCAGTGGGAGAAAAAGAAATAAGCTGCTTGTGCAGTGATGAATTCTAAATTAGTTGCAACTCCTCAAATGAAAAAACCTGGTGTTTTCACAGGTAGTGCAAGGTCTAATAGCTGATACAGAAGAAAACAGAACCTGGAGCACATTAATGAGTGGAGGTCTGAGTTCTGCATAATGTGTCTTCCTGAAACCACTAAAATGCAACGCATGTTGCATTTAATGTTGCATTTAATTCAAGTAAGAGAAATTGCTCCTGACTAAACTTCCTAAGATTAGTACCACTTTCACAGTCTAAGTGGATAATGAGCTGCACTGATAGTAGTAGAAAACCTCTTAACAGTCTAGTAACTCTAGGGGAAAAAAAAAACACCAAAAAAACAGCCATTGGGAAAATTGGTTAGTACAGATTTTTTTGTTTTTGCCAAAATCAGTTATAATTTGGCTCCTTTGCACTGGGGGAGAAGAAAGCGTGTGAAACTATCCTTCACACTGACTGGAGAAGAGTCAACCCCAAAGTTTCTATATATACTTTGTATGTAAAGAGAGCAGGAAGGTTGGCCTTGGTAAGCGATTAAAATGAAAGGATTAAAATACCATTAGGCAGAAGTAAATATGAATTAATGGGTTTCAAATGGTATTTGACTGCATAAATGATAATTATGACTGGAGTGTTTACCACTGCTGCCTAGGAAATCCATGCAGGTTTACAGTATCAACATTTGAATCTTAAATTCATTTATGATGTTGTGCCATTCCATTTTATAATGGATGATGATATTTATCTTTGAGATGAAAGCTTTGCCCTGCAGAGACTCACCATCAGATATTTTTTAGCACTTGCAGAACATTAGACTTGAAGTAGGTGTGGCTGCTTTTTGGGTGTCGCTCTTGTGATCAAATGGGAACAAATGTGACTGTATTCCAGAGGCAGTACCTGCAGTGCTGGTTGGGAGCAGTAACCAGAAGCTGGAAGGGGAATGTGTGCCTCTTGGGCACAAAAATACTTCACTATAATTTTGAATCTTCATAAATTTAAATGTGGAATTCACCTCTGTGCAAAGGATTAGGTAAGACTCCTCACAGGAGCAAAATTTGCCCTGAAGCTGTGTGTCATTAAGCTGTAGAACTAAAAATATATCACAGAACCATAATGAATTTAGCCTTTCCCTGTAGGTAAGAGTATACTACTGCCCTGTTGCAGATAGGTTAATTATTATTTAGTGGGGTAATTGTTCTCTGAAAGGTCATAATTCATAGCACAAAGAAACCTTGGAAATGAAACTAAGATCCTTACTCCCAATATTTGTTTCAACATAATGTATATTTGTTGTTCTGGTTTTGGCAGTGGAGCAAAGTATTTTTCTTTGGTGTTGTACCAGGGTGAACATTGCTGAGTGTGTGTTGTGTGGACTCAGGTTTAGAGTATTTCCAGTAGCCACAACTAGACAAGAGCTCCATATTTGTTTCTCTTTCAGGATACCTGGCTTGACTTTAACATCTATTTTTTAAAGAAATATCTCTTTGAAGCAAAAGATGCCATTTTCAGATACAGGGTCAAAATGTCAAGTTTTGAAAGCAGCACATTCTGCATTCTTTCTCCCTACTTCTGGCAGAGCTGCTTCAGTCACTCTTGCCAAAACTGTGTGTTACAGCAAATTTATTGGATGTTAAAAACTGATATTAGCCCAATTTTACCTCGCACTGAAACAACAGAAGTTTGCCAGCTTTCTCTTTCTGGTTATTTGTTTGGTATCTTGAGCTCCCTAAATACTGCCCAGACAGCTCAAGAAATGAAGTCCTGATGGAACGAGTTATGCCTTGTCTAATCACTGAGAGAATAATGCATATGAAGGCCTTTGTAAATGTCTGTATGTGTTATACAGCAGGTCTTCTGGTCTTTTGGCAAGCTAAAAACCATGTTCTTCCAGGACCAATGAAAACTGGTCCAAAGATGCTGGATCTCAGTAGCCATGGCCTCTAGCTTGTGCTCTGTGTACCTCTAGATCATGAGCTGTCTAGAGATGTCTGTGAAATGAAGTTTGTTAAAACAGTCTAGTGCAGATTTGTTCTTTTCCAGATGTTCACCAGAGCACAGGGAAGAGCTGACATTATGTAGTCAAAGAAAGGAAAATGGTTGGTACTTTCGCACAGTGGTTGAAGCTGCTAGATTCGTGGTATCAGCCATAGTGATACAGAGCTTCCTTTTTAGCAGATATCAGTGTTTCTAAACAGATCCAGATGACCACTGAAGCTTTACCCTTTGAAGGAATGGAGTACTCCAGCTTCAGCAGCTGTGAGGCATTATGTTTTCAAAGATACTCAGAATCTTGTGTGGTCCTTAACATTTTATAGCTCAGCTTTCCTGGAGGTAATTTTGATACCAGCTTCTATCAGTCTGACAGGCTGGGCTGCAGAAATGCTTACTCTGAGGACAGCTCTTCTACTGCAAAAAGCGGTATCTTTTATCATGTAACTGTCCTTCCTCTCGGAGAAAGCGGCACTGTGGCTGGGAACGTGCTGTTTTGAAAATAACACCTTCAGATACTGCCTTGCACATTCTTTGAGGTAGTATCACCTGGGACTTCCTATGAGGACCCTTGCTTTATCTCCTAAATCTAAAGACACCAGAGCTGCACTTCTGTCTGACTCTTAGTCTTAGTCCCACTGATAGAGGAACTGAAAATAAAAAGTGGCAATTTAAATGAAGACTCCAAATTATACAGAGGAGTTTGAGCTTCTTTGTGGTAATGAGGGCCCTCCTTGAATCTTCTGCCACTGAAGCATCTCTTCTAAGGTGGAAAACACTTGTATCTGCAGTTGGCAGAACTGGAACAAAACTTATCTGGAATTGCCAGTATAGCATAAGCATTCATCATCCCTGTCTGTCTGCTGAGGCCTCTCTGTGAATCATGGAAATCCGTGCTTGACTTTTAATGTATGGTGAGTGTATGGTACCCTAGGCAAGATGTGGTGGCAGCAGAGACCTATGTTTGGGGTCCGGAGCTAAGCCAGTCTCTGAGCCGCATGAGAAGCAGCGAAGCGTGGGGTCTATGATAGTTGTGAATGAGGTGGGAGGCTGGGCTTCAGCCCAGGGAGACTGGGAAGCATGAGGATTTCTCTGATTGGGCAGATCTTTTATTTTACTTGTTAATGAGTCTTTGGTTGCAGTCACATGCACTTCTTTGCACTCCTGGTATCCACACACCTCCCCTCCTTCGTGCTTTCCTGGTAGGAAAACAAGAGGAAACTTTAGATACTCCGCATCCTCATGACCTTCTGTTTATAGGCAGCAGGGAAAGGAGACCTGCTAAGAGGGGAGAAAGCAAAAACCCAAAGGACAGCTAATGAAGGAAAACATCTGGAAACTCTCCAGCTGTAGCTCTAAGCCATGCTACAAAGAGATCTGGGGGAAAGTGGCAGAATAGGAGTTCTGCTTAGCAAGGTTCTTAAGGCACTCTGCTGAAAAGTAGTTATTAGAAAGCAGGGAGACATTGAATGACTGACCCCTGCTCCTGGTGTCGAGCCCATGTGATTGAGAGGGAAAAAAACAACAAAAAAAACAAGCTGGTGCTTGATGGAGTGTGTATAAAAAGTGGAATAAGTCCAGTGCATCAGAGTGAACCTTAGCAATTTACTAATTGCAGCCTTCAGGAGTATTAATTCTGTTTAAAAAAAAAAAAAAAAAGTTATGACTGAGGGATATCTTGTGACAGTTATTCACATGAGCCTCTGCAGATAAGACTTATCTAAATTTAAGACATGACCAATACTGTCGTGTTCATCTTAAAAAAATATAAAATAAAATAGCACAGAATAAGCTCTCATTTGATTAGTAGCCTTAATCATTTGTGAAGCTCAGAAGGCATTCCTGTCACTGGCTGCAGTCTGGTGCTGGGAATGTCGCAATGTATGTGTTCAGTGCTATAGACACTGTGTAGCACTGAACAGGGTAACCAGACCTCCAGGGTCTGTACAGATTGCTGGCAAGATGTATGAGGATGTTACAGTGCAGTTTGTAGTGAGCTAGTCCAGGGGATTTTGATAAGATGTCAGTAATGACACATCCTGATTCAATGACTAGGCATAAATCGTTATGTTGTAAGGATGCTTACAGTGTTTTAGCCAATGAAGTGTAGGTTTATTAGAGCTCCTTATGAGAATCCAAATCTTAAATACTGTGACAAAAGTATAGATCCAATCTCAGATTCAAACGTTTCTTTTCTGACTTTTAATAGAAACTGAACTGAGCTCACATTGTTTAAGTTTTTGCATGCACAACAGCAGGGAGAAACTTCTCTTTCTCACACTAATTTGTACTGGTGAAATGGAAAACAGGTTAGTATTTATGTCCAGCCATGTGTGAAATTAGTATCCTACAAATGCAATGAAATGAATGCTTGTGGTAATAAAGAAGTAGTCACTGTTTAATTTTAATGCATGCTTCACCTTAAAATTGGTTTTCTGAATAGCTGCTGTGTGCATTTAAAGTTCTCCCTAAAACACTGCAATATTTAATACTTCCTTTTTCTGGCCTAGCTCTGTAACTCTTTCTGCAATGGGCAGAGCTTGCCTGAGAGGTTGCAGGGAGTTAGAAGCTCCTGATAGGTACATATTTGTTGGTATCATTCAGAATCTGGCCAAACTGCAAAGTTGTGATTAAAAATGTGTGGGAAATATAGTTAGAACAAAATGTACCAGCTTAAGTGCTTATGGCCAGAAAGGCAAATGCACTTCTGTATTTTAAGGAAGAAGCACATTTGTCCCCTGTTGCCAGCAAACCTTTACACTGACACAGTGCTAAAGCTACTATATAGCTCTGAAATTATCTTGTTAATTGCCATCACTGCTCTAGATGAAGTAGTGTTTCTACAGAGGAGTGATTAATGCTCAGCTTTCTATCCAAGTTGAGAGAAACTGGTGTTATCTGGAAGTGGGAGATCAGGTGCCAACTACAAGGACTTTCCTACTTCTACTTTGTAGGATAACAATAGCAGGGATGATGCTGGGACAAGCACTTTGGCATGGGATTAGATCTTGCCCTTTCCTTGCTCATACGGCTGTTCCACATCTCAGCAAAGGGTCAAAATAACTGACATGTGTAAATGTGTCCGGGGGTGCTGCAAAGCCAACTGCAGTGTGCACACTCTAGCTACTGCACAGAAATAATCTTTGGCATATACGTGGGTGTTTTGAGTCTAAACATATGAAGCATGTCTCCAGATCCTCCACACTGCCCAAGAGGCTTCTCTGCACGCCATGCTTTTGGCCACTTGTGGATTTTCCCTCACAGCATTCCTGGTAGGCTGGAATATGAATGGGAAGTTCCCCCCCCCCCCCCCCAACCCTGGACTCAGCCCAATTTAGGAGTGTAGTAATTTCAACTCTAATACTAAAGCATAGGGCTGAACAGGTCTTAGGGTGTGAGAAATTTTTCTCACATACCCCAGTATGTAGCTGCAAATAACTTATTAATGAGGCAGCCTTAGGTGCTTTTAAGGCTTACACTTTCCTTCTCCGCTGCTCAGGTTTTTCTTTGATCCTACCCATTAACACTTTGTATTTATGCAGTGCTGGGACACTGAAAGGGAGGGACTTTCTGCACAACTAATGCTCTCTGCAGCATCTTGCAGTTCCCAGCAGTGCAGCTGTCCTACAGCCTTCGAACATATTTCTTCTCTCTTGGTTCCCGTGTCTTGGAAAAATGAATTCCATTGATTTCTTGCTCAAATACTTCCTCCTGTCCTATAGCTCACAAGCTTGTGAGGTTTAGCTAAACATGTTTTATCTTAGGTGCCATCTACAGTTGTCCTACTGCAAAACTTGACTGCAGTAGAGGACTTAAATGCCTTTGTGACAGTTTCTGCTATTTGAGCAGCTTCAAGGGCCATCCCAATCGAGAACATTGTTACATAGCAAACTTGTTCAGTGTGGATACAGATACTTCTCAGGCAGAGCTATGCTGAAGAGTAAAGCGGTGTCTGTTAATGAAAGTAGTAAATTTTGGCTTATGTAACTCTACTTTTTTTTTTTTTTTTTTTTTTTGCGTGTGCATTTCATGTTGTGAGAAAACTGGAATGCCTTCAGCATTGTATCTAAAAAGTGAATTATACATTGCAGGAAGAATTTCATTCCATATTTAACAGCTTCTTTGAGTAACAAATACCATGAACTTGCTGCTGAGACTTGAACTGAAGTCATGGTGGCTCCTGGTTGTTGATAATATTTTATGGTGACAGCCTCACTCTGCTCACAGCATTGATGAAAATAATAGCTCACTTGATGTCTGAGTTTGCACCAAAACTTACTGGTATGTGTGCTCCCCACACTGCATTGTCGTGTGTTACAAAAGGTGTGCACAAAACTGGCTGCAGCACTATTGTTTCAATGATTATGTCTGAAAAGCAGTAAATAAATTGTGCAGGGCTTTCCTGGCCAGTGGAGCTGCAAGCACAAACATGCTGTGCAGCAGAGGTGGTAACAAAAAATGTGTGGCTAGGTGTACTTCAGTGAAACTGGATACAAAAATTCCAAACACTCCAACCCATTATTCTTTAAAAAGTAGAAATTCCCATTTGCTTCAAAGAAAATCTGAGATCTGGGACCAGTCTTGTTCTAATTAAGTTATCCAATAAAGAAAAAATAATTTGTTTGTAGAATCCATCTGTAATTTGTATGGTTAAATGTAAGTACTTTAACTGGTTTAATCATTAACAAGAAATCTGTGTAGCTATCAGGATGCCAGGTCAATTGAACTCCTCTCTGTTCCTCCACATTTTCTAATGTGTTTTATTGTTCAGATAAGGATTTTTTTTTGTAGCCTATACAGTTTCTTCAATTGATATTATGGGTCACGTCTGCGTGGTTCATAATGAAAGGGGAATATAGATTTCTGTCATTATATAATTAGTTCCCTTTGCTGGATGATGCCAGACGTTCCCTGCTGTGGGTAAATCCTGTCTGTCTGCTAAGGACACCCCTGGAGGAGGAATGCCATCACTCCAAACCCCACTGCATTGTACCAAACAGTTCCTCCCAGCTACCACAGCTGTAGCTTACACATCTGTCTGCATTAAGAGTTTGGGGACAAGACTTAAGGGCCACTGTTGTGAATATTTGGAGATGGGGTCTTGAGATGGGACTTGAAATGATGCTGTTTGTTTAGGCTTGGAGGCTAAGCTTTTCTGCACTGTGGTGTAAAAGGAAGAGTGAGTGCTCACTGCAGAAGTCTGGTGCTTGAAAAATGGACTGTGCTGATGTTTCCTGCAGCTAGGTGTGAAATGACCGGTTTTATCTGTAAGTGTAAAAAGGTAAATGGCTACACTTAAAAACAGCTGGAGTTAGGGTTGGGAAATGGGCAGTAGGTCAGGGGAGGAATAAAGCAACCAGAGGAAAGCTATATGCTAGATGGCTGTAGGGTGTTTGCACTCCCCAGGCCTGCAGTACAATCTGCTTTTCTATCCCATTTCAGTTCCAGTAGTAAAGAGTGAGGTCAGAGAAGATATGACTGGGAGGCCTGTGCTCAGCCTGCCTGGTCAGTGCCATTTCAATACTTGTTTCTCTAGGGAGAGTTTTGGCCCTTTGATCAAGTACAGTGCATCAGTCAGCGGGCACGCGTCCAAACCCAGCCTTCTGCTACCCTCTATTAGGAAGAGATGAAATGAAGGAAACCCATGTTCCTGTGTAGTTTGAAATACTCTGGGATACTCCGCCAGCCTCAGCTGCTAACCTACAGACAGGGGGAGATCTGATCCAAGCAGTGTCACTCACAGCCAGTTGGTTCTGAGATTTCCCCTGTTCAGAGCATTTATTTATTTTTTCCTGAGGCACACCAGCCTGATGCTTAGCTTTTCTGCTGTGCTCCAGCAAGTCCCTCTGGGGTGACCTGGAGATGTTTTGTCCTTTCTTCCTCCCATGCACCCACAGAGGCCCTTAAACATCAGTGACAAAGGAGTGGCTACTGGGCAACATCCCTCTGGGGACAGGAGGGTTCTGGGGATGTTGAGACCTGCTGGCTAAGACATTCTTTGTCTCCAGATGGAAGACAGTGTTTTGCAGCAAAGATGGGTTATTGGAGTGGAATACATCCCAAGGGGTGCTGGCTGCAACAGCTGCTCCCTCTTACTTGTGACAAAGGTAACAGATGACCTGTGGGGTGTGTGAGTAACCCTCTGCTTTACAGGGGTGCTTTGAATAGGTAGAACAGCAGCACTGCTCCTCAAGCAGGCTGCAGGTTTTGGTGCTGTTACGTGATTGCAGAGGAATGAGGAGCTGTTGAGACTTCAAATAGGTGAACAGGAGAAGAAAGGAAAGTGCCCAAATGGCAAATACCTGTCTTTCTGTCTATCTGTGCTTGTCTGTGCTTGAAATCTTGATAGCTGGGCTTGGGGAATAATATTTAATACAGATGCTGACAGAGTGCAAGCGGGCATTCCTCATAGTGCTCCTTCTGAGGCAACAATTGTTGTCCCAGATCACAAATACTGGAGGTGCAGCAGAGAAATGAAATCATTTAAATAGCTGAATCAGTGTCTGCTGGGAGCAGGATCTTGCTTTCTCAAACTCCTTTTCTGCTCTGTACCCTACAACCCTCTGGGTTTGTAAAGAGTAAAAGACGGAGGTGTACCTGCAACAACATGCAGTTTCACCGATCGTTTCCAAAGCCATTGTGCCCCGCAGCCCATGAAGAGTAAGGAGGGGGGAAAAAAGGGAGAGGTTTCCCTATAGCCACCCTAGCGCTTACTTTCAGTCCCCGACTACCTGCCCGGCTGCCAGCCTAACGCCGTACCCCGCGGTTATTCAGCCGAGGGGAGAGATGGCAGCGTGATGCACAGACATATGGCTGCGGAGCGCACAGGGACAGGCTATAAAAACAACAACAACAACAACACAAGGCTCCATCTGGGGCGTCCTAGCCCGCACCTGTGCCCGCCCCGGCCCGCCCGGTGCGCGCTGCTGCGCGGAGCGACCGCGCCCCGCGGAGACGCTGCCCCTGCGGGCTCCGCGCCCGGCCCGGCTCAGGAAGCGCCGGTAGGGAAGCGGCGGGGGAGGGCTGCCTGGGGCCGGGCCGGGCTGGCAGCTCGGCGAGGGGCAGCGCGGCGGCGGGGGTGGAGGGGGGGGCACGGAGCGGAACAATAGCGGGCGGAGGGGAGGGGGCAGGCGGCGGCGGCGGCGGCGGCGGGGCTCGGCACCCCGCCCCGGGCAGCCCAGCCCAGCGCAGCCCGCGGGCAGCGCGGCTCAGCCCAGCCCCGGGGCAGCCGCCCCGCAGGCAGCGCGGAAGGGATGAGCAGTGCGTTGCTCTGCTGGGCTCGCTGCTAAACGCGCCTCCATCCCTCCCTCCTCTCCTCTCTTCCCTCCCTCCCTCTTTTTCTCTCTGTCTCGGCTCTCCTCCTCCCTAACTCACTGGATATTACCAGCCGCCGGGCTCGCCGCCTCCTCTCCCCCAGCCATGAATCCCACCGAAGGGGCGGCGGAGGAAGGCGCTGTCCCCGACTCGGAGGTGGATGCTTTCTTCCGAACAGGTAGGGGAGCCGCGGGGAAGGAAGGGGCCGGGGCAGCGCCGGGCCCTGCCTCTGCCGCGGGATGCGGGGCTGGTGGCGGTGCGGGCACCGGCGGCTGCGGAGCCGCGGGGCTTTGGGGGTTGTGAGGGGGGTTCGCCGCCCGTCTTTTCGCTTTGTCCGCCGCAAACCTCTTAGCTCGGCTTGCCCGGGCCCTCTCCCGCCCCCGGGAGGATGCTGCTGCTGCTGCGGAGCCGCCGCACGGGGCTGCCCTCCCACCGCCGGCCAGGGCGGGAGGGGACCGGCTGGGCTCCCGCCCCCAGGCAGGCACAAAAGCTCCGCGGGGATGCTCGAAGCGAGCCGCGGAACGGGACCCCGGGGGAGGCTGCTCTGACCGGGCTTTGCCCCGAGTAGAGGCAGCCAGCCGGGAACCGGGTGGTTCGGGAGCGCGGAGCCAGCTGTCTGCCCGGCTCGGCTCCCCCGTGCCGCCCTCGGATGGACGACCAGGGCGGGGGAGCCTCGGGCAGCGCTCGCCCTCTGCTCCCTGGGGATGCTGAGCTTGCCAAATGTCTCAGGGATATGGGAGAGTGCGGTCCTCCCTCCGCTTTCAGAGGATGCTGAAGTGGAGCAGAAGGGTCGCTGGGCTGCGGCGGAGTGGGGAGGGGGCCTTCGTTAGTGATGCAGCGATTAGTTAAATGCTCTGGGCGACGGGGACGTGCTGCATCATTCACCCGCGGTGTGGTAGCCCTCAGCTTTGAAAGACGGGTTTACACGAGATCAGCATCTCAACTGAAGCAACTTGTGGTCAGCACTCCCCGGACAGAATCAGAGTCTCGAGAAAGCATTACAGGATTCTTGGTAGATTTTTAATTAAAAATTGTAAAGGATTAAATGCTTGTTTCATAAGGGGATTGACCCTTGGGGGGCTAAGACTGACACTTACTGGCACAGCTGTTTCTCAGGGCTTTGCTTTTCAGCTGTTTTCTTCCACCTACCTGCTCATTAGCTACAGAGTGATTTGAGATCCTGTTACAAGAAAAAAAGAAAACCCAAGCAATTATGTAATCACTAAAACTTTAAAGTAGTTAAATCCCGAAGCAGCTCCCTGCACCCCATCTACGTGAAAAGCCTTTGATCTAGGGGATAGCTGTAACCTAGCCTGGCTGCGTGTACCTTGTGATCCATAAGGCATTAAGTCATCGGGTATTTGCCTGTTGATAGCTCACCTGGTTACAAGCTCGTTTCCCAAGCCTCCACAAAATCAGCATCTGTGGGCAACTGAAGACTTGTTTTAAAAAATGAAACAGACAAAACAAAAATTGCATTTATTTTCCTTTCAGAAACATGTCGCTTAAGGGGTCTCCCCACCTTTTCTCCCCTCCTTCCTCCCAGCTAATTCATTTCCCTGTGACACTGCCTTCTCAGCGTAAGCACGTTAACAGAACTGAATTTGGAGAGAGCCAGGTCTGTCTAGCTTGTATGAAGAAAGCATTTCTGAAACAGGGAAAGGCACAGAGAGTCGTGTGACTAGGCGGTTCTTCCACTCTGCCTCCTTCACCAGTAATTTCACCTGTAGAACCACAAATGCGCTGCTGCCTGCTTCGGTCTCTTGATGTTTCTGGAGGAAACAAAAGCACAGAAATATGGGTTTGGAAGGGATGCCACATCCTTGTGCCAAAGCATGTATGCATAGACCATCCCTGCTGGTTGGCTCATCTGCCTTGAAAAGCTTCAGTGAAGGTGCTCACAGAATTCTTGTTTCTGCACTGCTAGCATAGCATTTTGTGTGCAAAAGGTGGCATGGCAAAATCTTAGTTTTGATTGTCAGCTGTTACAATGGCCAGGCAGCACCACAGGGAAATGGGGAGAAAGCAAGTGATAACAGGCATGGCTCACGAAATATAAACACTGGTTTTCTGTACTGTTTGTGTACTGTTTGCTTCTCAAGGCTGTGCTGGAGCTGGTGTGGGTCTCACTGGGTGGCAGGAGATCAGCTGCTGTGGGGCTTCAGAGGGAAGCTGCAGACAGATGCCGCTGACTCTTCTGTTCCTCTTTTCCCCATCAGTGACTGAGCAAGGTCTGGGAGGGAGATGGAGTCTGGTTTATCATAGCTGCAAAGACTTGCATAAGCTCAGCAGTCTTTTCACTTAGTGTGAGCTTTTTTCTTTTACTTCTTGTGCTGACTTGTATTCTGGATTTGTCAAGCATAACCACTGTATCTTTCATGCCCTTGGACATTTGCAGCAAATAAAATATGAAACCTACATGGCTTAAAGAGTAGCTGCTTCACTAGCATAAGCGTACGCTAGTATGCATTAACTCTACATGCTTTGCCATGTAGTAGCAGTGAATTCAGGAACTCATTACTCTCAGTGAAAAAAAAAAAAGGACTCCAAAGGACTAATATCTCACTTGGAAGCTTTTAGCAAGCAGACAGTCTGTGCTGAGCCAGGAGGATCAATTGGTGCTCTCTGGGACCAGCAGGGCTGCTGCTGGGAATGGTGCTGTGCTGGAGCACTGCACCAGCAGCACCCACAACTGGACAGAGTGGTCCCTTAGTATTTCTAACGATCGAAACAGCAGGTCTATGAACTCTGTGTGGAACATAAAACCGAGCAAATTAATGCAGGGTAATAAAGGCAGACCTGTTCTGGAGCATATTTGGGTGAGAGCTAGGAATGACTTTGAGGCAAGCATGGGTTTAACACCTGTGTAGTTGATGCTGAAATGCAGTTAAGCATCCCTGGAGACACAAAGAGCTAGTCTAATTTTTACCATCACATATATGCAAAGAGTTCTTTTAGAGAATTGCTCCTATGTAACGGATACATTTCACCAGGCAGAGGGACTTTGAGGGCAGAAATGAGGATTGCAACCTCCAGCTCTGATTTCTGGGATAACAGAGGCTGATGGATCAAGGCAGCAATTTCTGCACTGGGTCTATCACTTCTGTTGGAGCTCATGTTAGACTAAGAAACTAAATCTGTGCCTAGGTATATCTTATTAAGTTTCTTGTGTATATTTTGGTGACAGATAATGAAATATGAGCAAGTTCTCCAGAGCTCTCAGCTGTCTATATTAAATGTGACTGAGACTTTTATGTTGCACGGAACTGAATTCAAATACCTGTTGTTTCAAATATAAAGTAGGTCTCTTTGTATCTGTACAAATGGCAGATATCCCTTGGTTATAGACACAGAGGGAAAGCTTTGCCTTTGTACCTAAGCTGCAGGAGTTTCTGCAGTGTGGTTTAGAAGCAGAGGTCCAGCATATAAGAAAATCTTTTTCCAGTATATTAAAGATTTATAGAGGTCATTGTCAGAACAACAAACTACTGATTACTGGAAGGGTTAATCATCAATACTTCTTATCCACTAGTGGTACCGCTTTCTAAATTATTTTTTCTGGCACTTAAGTATAACATTGATTACATCTGATGTGAAGATGCCCAATCTGTCATTGATACTTCCTGTGGGTGAGCTGAAAATTGATACTGCTCCATCTCCTTTGACTGCGATGAGTTATTCCATTTGTTTTCAGCCTTCCACCAGCCTGTTAGACTTCCAGCATTGTTCATTTGTGCACAAGTGACTTGTAACTCTGCTACTAAATAACTTAAAAATGATTGGCAGTGGCCAGGCTGAGTGATCAATAGATGTGCTTGAAGTGATGTCTGCACAGAAGTGTTCCTTGAGGTTGATGGAGTCAAGTGTCACCTTGCAGAGCAGATAAATTGATTCAGTCTAGTTGTCACTGGGGTGAAGCATTTGGGTGACACATGGCTTCCTCACCTTAAGACTTTATAATTCATAAGGTCTGGTGATGCTCGTTGATAAAGGATGCTCTGGTGTAGAAGGGCTGTCGGGTTGTACACACCTTTCAAAGCTCCAATATTCTAAGCTCCAATATTCTTGAAGGCGATACTGTTAATTAAAATCCCCAGGGCTCTCTGGAGGCTCTGACCTCTGACCCTGTCAGGATTATGAGGTTTGTTCCTTTCTTTCCTTATTATCTTTTTTTTTTTTTTTCTTTTCATGTGACTGATGTGGACAAGAGGACAGTTGTTTCATTTCACTTGTGGACCCAGATCCTCCCAAATCCTTGTCACCGTGTTGGGCTGTATGGCTCTGCCCTGCTGCTCCATGGGGCTTCAAGGGAAGCTCTGAAGGTTCTGATCGTAGATGGGGCAGAATCTGCTGACTTGGGGACCTTGTGACAAAAGGGGAAGGGTCTCTGTTGTCTGTTCCTGGAAGGGAGTGATTAAATAAGGGATTTAGTTCAGAAAAGGCATTCAGAGGAGTGTTTCTTCACTCTCCTTCCTTCCTCCTTGCTCAGGTATATGAACAGGGTAGTGGAGCTGCCACCTGATAGTCATTTGCGATGTGCTGCTTGTGGCTGAGAGTGCATTGTGTTGTAGTCCAGCAGGAAGATATTTCTTCTACTTGATGTTAATTATCATATGGACTTGCTTCCAGAGGAGAAAGCTCATTACACCTAGCTGTGTACACCTAGTTCAGAGCTGGGAAGTGCATAGGCTCTCACAGCCTTTGATTCCCAAAGCTGGGTGAAGTAGTGAAAGTAAGATTGGAGCACAGACACTAGTAAAGTCCACAGGTGCTGCAGGTAGATTTGATGTGGCACCCGCAGGTGTTATCGAATGGGGGGGAGAGCCCATTCCTTTCACTTTCTTTTGAGGCAAGGCTCCAAAAGATGCAAAGTGATATCCCAAAGTCTTTCCATCAAAGAGGAAAAAATGTAACTACCGCTGTTCCCGTCTGCGCCAACCTCCATGTTGTGACAAGTCACATAATAAGGGGCTAGGAAAACATGAGGGCTTAGCATTTGGAGAAACTTCGATTTATTTTATTTAATATTTTTGCAGATTCCCCCTCTGCAAGCACACCCCTCCGTGTTAAGAGCCCTCTGGGGACTCCTGCGGCCAGACAGGTGTTCTGGGCTTCTGGAAGGCTCAGGATGAAGTATTCTGTTGTTCCAGCTGCTGTGACCTTATGGTCCCTAGGAAGTTTGGTTATGGATGTAGAGCTGCTTTATTGCTCCATGGTGACATGTGCCGTGCTGTACTCAGCGGTATTTATAAGTACTTCATAGTTGCATCAAAGAAAATGCTTATGTAGTATTAGGCCTTATAAACCCATAGTGCTGTACATTTTACGACTGAAACTTAAAGTAAGTCATGAAACAACTTAGAGGTATTCGCGCTTTTGTTTGATTTGGATTGCTGTTCTGCTTTTATTATTTCTCTGGATAAACAACTCCCGTTTTACAGGCTTGTGTGGCACACATGCACTGTGTTTAACTGAAAGGACTGTGCCATTCGGAGAGCTTTGCCTAGCAACTCTGGCAAGAATAACAGCGAATATTATGATATATGTGTAGCAAAAGAAAGCTGGGTATGAAGAGAGAAGGCAAACAGAAGTCCAATAGAATTATCTGGAGGGAGAACCCTACAATGCAGAGGGCTGTAAAAGAAAAATTATGGTACTGTGAATCTCTCTTTTCCACTCATCTCTTGGATCTTGTTGCTGTCACATAGATCCAGAGGACTTAGAGGAATTGGTTGGGAATTTTCACCAATGTAACCAGAAAACAGAACTTGGCCCTGGCACTGCAGCAGCAGTCATAAATCTAGGTTCAGGTCAGTCACCTGTGCAAGGTGTGGATTGCAGTGTGTTGAAATAGGATTTACTGCATTTTGGGCTGAGGATGGAGTAATATTTCAGCAAAATATTTACATTTTCGTATTGCATTTCGGATCTGGTTCAGAATGAGCCCAGTGTTTGAACTCAGGAGAAGGATTTTTCTCTTCTGTAAGTCATTATAAGAGTTGTGTGTGCCTGCTGAGGAATAACATCAGTTTCAGTCACTTTTCATTTATTCTATTTTGAATGATATAGAGTAAAACTGATATACTCAAATTATGTATGTTCTATGCTAGGGTGTGAAATACCATGTAAAAAACTGAAGGTTAAGTAATTCCTGTTTCCTAACCAAAGGCTTAGACGCTAATTCTGTTTCTACTTTTAAATAGAAATATTCATTTTTCTTTGCTCACTTTCATTAACTGCTGCCTAGAATAATTTGTCTTACTGGAGTTCTTTCTTTCTTATCAACATTGTGTGGCTTTGTCAGTAAAACCTAGGGCTGTCTTCTGTTTGTTCAAATATTACACAGTAAAATGACTGAGATACACAGCCATAATTTGTCATGCTCCCACTTCAAGGCAACAAATGGTCTCTAAAACTAAAAATGAAATTCCTTTTTTGTAACCTTAACTATCTGAGCCAGCATTGCAGTTTCACTGATGGAACAAAACTGCCGTAATTAGGCAGACTGTAGTTTTTTAGTGTAAGGTCACATCATGCTTTGCTGAGAATAATAAGAGGAAATGATCTTCAATTTAAGATCTCAGTGACTGGCAGACCAGCTGCTCTGGTCATTTCTGTAAGTGAAGTGGCCTTGGGAAAAAGGGTGAGTGAATCTTGTTTGGGAATGAAATTAAATTAACCTTGTTGTGTAAATGGTAGTTATGTAGGCTTCCTTGAGCTTTCAGGTTTTTTAAACTCTTCTGTGTGTGTGTAATAAGCTCTGCTGAAGTGTCAGAAGATGTGCTTTGTCTTCAAAATAAAAATAAATGGAAAGATTTCACTCTAAGATGTTGCAACCTCATGGGGATTGTGAGCCTTTCTTTGAAAGGTGAGCTCTGGGTAAGGCAGCAAAGGCAGCGTGTCCTGGTGCAACAGGATATGGGGAGTGGGAGTTGGCCTTTGCTGGTTTATTACCTGAAATTAGAATATATGCTGCAAAAAGAGCCTTCTGAAGGCTCCCTGGTAATATTGGTGCCAATGATGTAGTTCTTGGCTCCCAGAATGTACCTGGGTGCTCACATTGTGACCAGCATTGGGAGTCAGTGGCTGCTGGGGACAATGGTGTCTGCTTGTCTGTCAGTCAGGACAATGGCCTGCTGCTGGGCTGTGGGGATGAGAGGCTGCTTTGTATGGCAGGGCAGGCATGGCAGATGGCTAATTGGACATGATAAACCACGGGGCAATGAGGAAGAAAAAGGAGGTCTGAAGGGATTATCAGCTTGTATCTCACATGGTTAAGAAGTAATATATATGTATGTGTGTATATATATATATATATATATATATATATATGCATGTATTTTTAACATGCTTTGTATCATCTTTAGAGTTTGGCTGTGAATGTATAATTCAAGAAAGGAGAGGGACACTAACTAACCTCTTTGCCTTAGCTAACATGAGGCATGCTTTATTAGCTGGGGGGAAATCATATTGCTGTACGAGAAGGTGGGCAAACACACAGCCCCCAGAGATGCTGGTATGGCACTTAGGAAAATTAGCTGTGCGTGTTTTGCACTGGTCTTTTAAGTTAATATCAAACTGTTGTGCCAGACAGCATCCAAGCTGGAAACAAAGCTTTGTGATAGTGTTTTTCAAAAGAATGGAAAGAAACTCTGCAGAAGTTTGCCTGGTTGTGAATAAACCACCAGTTTTTTTATCATTGGAAAGCTGATTTATGATGTCATAATTTATGTATTTAAATGTCTTATATTAGACTTAATAGAGAATATACCATACAGCCAAATCCAGAGACATTTATTCAGACAAATGTAACTGATTTAAAACAGCTTAATAAAAGATGGAATGGAAATTCTTAGGGTATGTGTCAATCCCAGGTAGCTCTCATGTTAAACATTCTCTTGGCATGAGAGCTACCTGGGGGCCCTGGGAGCTCAAGGCTTGTGCCTACCTACAACCTGGTAGCAGCAGAGATCGTCATCCCTTTGGATGTAAGTAATTCATTTTTCTCACTCCTAATTTAATGGCAAGATAGAAACGCACAACAGCTTTGGGACTAATTTCATGATTTTTGGTTAAATTTTCATTGTTCATTAAGAGGGTTTAGGAAGTAAAGCTGCAATGGGGTCATTGCTCTGGTGGCTGTTGTGGTGATCCACAGTCCTCACCGGCTTTAACACCCTGTTTTGTAAAATAGTGCCTAGGATATTTTAGTGTGCCTCGTAATACTAATGTTATGGCATATAACAGATACATTTAAATTGTAGTAAAAATAAATCTGCAAGAGGTTAAAAATAATAGCTAACAAGAAATATTCTGTACTCTGTGGTAGCAGATTTACTTTCTGTGGAAATGTCTGGACTGTGTTTCTCTTCCACTGTTTACTACTGTCTTTTCCCACAGGACAGGTTTAGTGGGAATTCCAGATGCAGTTTCAGAGGGTTGCTGCTGGCTTCAGCAGGCCCTTCGAGGCTGAACCTGTCAGTCTGCACAGCTCCTGAGGCTTCAGCGCCAGGAGACCGCTGGAAGAATTGTGAGGGGATATACTAAATCTTCTGGTAGGGATAATCTCTTTTGGGCCCTATAATATCATCATCGCGTTATGATGGTTCTCTACTGGTGATTATTTCTGTTATTGTCTCAGTTGCTGATTTGTTCCTTCTGAAACAGATGCTACATGAACAAAAAGATGGTCTCTGCCATGGAGTGTTTATGGTAGAAGCTGTGGAGTGGATTGGGAATTCATTTAACCAAAGATTGTCTTTCAGTTTGCTCTGCTTTTAAATGTGTCTGAAGGACAAGTCCATGGCATCAGGGAATTTGACACTGAATGTGGAGCTCAGGGAATGGCTGAGAGCAGTGCGGTAAGGGGGGGGAGAAATAAGAAAACTGCAGGGAAGCCTGAAATACATAGAAGTAAGCAACGAGGTTTTCCAGCAGAGCACTTCAGAGCAGAGCTGGAAGGCACTTTGCTGGGAAAGCAGCCACAGTTTGCATCCTACGTGGAAGGGAAACGGTGATGTCAGTGTGAGGAAGGTCAGAAGCCAAAGGAAATCACAGAAATGAGACAATAAGAGGTTTGATTAGTGCTGCGTGTAGTTCTCAGGATGGAAAGCAAAAAGTAGGATTTCTGATGTCAGGAAAATGTCATCAGATTCTGGCAGCATGTACAGCTAAAGGAGGCAACAGGCCAAGCCTGCGCATGTACCGTGCTCACAGTAAGGAAGGTGGCCATACAAGGTACTGCACAGTACAGGAATACCAGCAGGGCTTTCTCCCGCAGGAGTTTCCCCTCACCATCTAAGACAGTTATTGTCACACTGCAGTCTTTCAGTTGTGATTGTACCAAATGCCTGCCTTGCTCTGATGCTGCAGAGATAAGGCATTTGTCTGTGAAGCTGAGACACTGAGCCCAAATCCTCCTGCTTCACGTTTAATGCCTCTTGTTCACAGAAAGATGTCATGAAGAGCTGGTCTCCTTGGATCTGACTGCCACTGCGTTCACAGCAATTTAACTTTCCTGCTCTGCTTTTCTGTGCTGAAGCAGAGTTCAGGAGTGATGCTAATAGAGTCAGTCTGAGGCATTCAGATAAATTTAGTCCGAAGGAACCAGTCAGGCCTGCTGGGTGAATAGTAATGATCTTGTGAGCTTCAAGGACTCACATCCACAGTGTGCGATCTTCTGGTTAGCAGCTTGCTCCAGTTCAGTTCAATCCTGCTTGAAAGTTAGCCAGGGTGTGAAATAGGGCAGCTATCTCTTACAGGTTCCTGCTGCTCTGTTATCTGCCTGCTTCTGCAGGTTATTTATCAATTTCCTAAAGAAATGGTCTTTAACTATTTCAGGGCCTGGAGAAAGTTGCCAATGCTGGTTTAAAACACCTCTGGTGCTAAAACTGAGCAGAGGAAAAACCTGATTGGTTAGATGGGTTCAGATCAATTAAAACTGATCTCCGTGTTAATGACAGTGTGTAACAAAGCTTCTTGGCATGTATTCCTTATCATGTGAAGAGCTTTTAAAAAGAGGGATAAAAAAAACGACTTCTTGTCAGTATCACTGAGTTGAGCTGTAAGGTATAACTGGCAGCTTGGCCCTGGTAGCTGTGGTTGGAATTGGTTTCAGTGCTTGGTTCAGCTTTGGCTCCATTGCTGTGTTTTTGCCTGAGAATACTGATGGTCACCTGCAATAGTTGAAAAGCAGAGGCTGGTGGGCTCCCACTTAGGTGGTCAAATAATAGCTTCCCACAGCTTCTGCCTGGGAAGTCAAACAGTGCTGGAGATGTGCAGGATGACCAGCAGTTGCATTGCCTGCCCAAGCAGTCCTCACCAAACCCTGATGTTGTGTAGCAATAGAGATAATAGCACAGATAATGGAGATAATTTAGTAAAACTTTTCAAAACACTTGAGTAGTGACAGTGTCTGCGTAGAATAGGGAAGTCTTACTCAGCTCATTTGTGAAAGAGGGATAATCAGGTACAAACGTGTAGTAAGTGGTTTTCTTGAAGTTATGTGGGCTTAGTGTACTTTTTTTGTGTGTGTGTAATTCAACATTCTGCTCATGGAGCACATGCTGACAACTCCACTTGACTTTAACTTGCATTGCCGGGTCACAGGCCAGGAAAAGCACACCAATCCCTTTCTACCTCAGGACTGTCAAAAGTCACGGCTAAAGCGACAGTGACATCAGCTGGGTGTGCAAACACTCAGCTCTCCTTAAACCACTCAGTGCAGGCACCTATATATGGATGCAGGTGACCTACTTCAGACAGGTTGTACAGTTTGCTCTTAGTCCTGAAAATAGGATTAACACACCTTACCTGTGTCCATGCTATCCAGTCAAATGGTTTTAAGATGTTTATTACACCAGCTCTCTGAGTATATGCGTGTCAGACCCACATCTGGTCCAAAAAATGGCCCAATGCCAGAGACAGCAAAAGAGCTGCAGTAATTTATGCAGGAGAAAATTCTGACCTATGTTCAGCTGACAGATTCAGGTGAGGATAGGGCCAGAGGTCTGGTAGCAGAGTAAGAATATTTCTAATTTAATGTGTTAAGGCATCCAGATGATGTTTCTTATCACCAAGGTACCCAAATGCTTAAAAAAATGAGGCACTTGGGTGCTGGGTCCATTCTGCTTGCTATTTGGTATGGTCCCTTGTGCTTTTTTTCATAATGAGTGTGCTGCTGTGAAAGTTACATCTATTAAATGCTAAATGTAAGAGTGATTTAATGACATGCTATTAAAAAGTTCCACCTACCTAAAAATGCTTTGCTTTCCAGCCAGGTTTGGTAATATATTCCATATTTTACAGAGATCTCTTCTTGAAGCAAATGCTGTCAGGAGTCATTCAGGGCTCTGATCCTGCTTTTTTTTTTTTTTTTTTTTTTTTTTTGGTCTTTTATGAGTGCCAGGTTCCCTCTTGCAATAGATCCAAGTGCTCTGCCCCGAGGTTTGTGCTGTGGACGTCTCCCATGGGTGCGTTAGTTACTTGGGGGCATGGGGAGGTGCCTCCTGGCTGGTTCCACACAGCACACTTTAATGGAGCTATAAACATAGTATATGATTTCCTTTCCTTGGTCTCATTTTTCCTTATACTTTTTCCTCTTGGTGTACATCTAGTGAATGTGGAATCTACATGCTACTTTTCCAAATGGAGCAGTTCATTTAATGTGGAGTTTCTGGGAGTGGAATAAATACCTGTGGTCTTCTGAGGAACTCCGAGCTGGATTGTAGTTACTACCTGTGTGCAGCAGCAGCATTCCCTGTGTGAAGTGTGAATGAGAATTACAAAGAGATGTGAATGAGCACTACTCCAAAGAGTAATTTTCAGGCTGACGAGAAATAAAGTCATATTGCATATCCAAGGGGAATATGTAGCAGTAAGGAAAACTTCCTCTTTGGAAGTTACGTTGGTATTTCTTACATTTAGGGAAAGAGGCTGTGCAAGGTATGGCACAGACAGCAACCATGGGTCTGTGGGCTGCAGGGATCACTGGGGGAGCTCTCTCCTCCACCAGTAAATGCTGTTGCCCCTGAGTTGCCCTCCAGTCTGGAGCACAGACTTTTATTTATTTGTTTATTTATTTATTTTTCTCTCTCTGCTGTGCAACTATGCTAACAGCTGCAGCTGATGGCTACTAAAAGGATCTCCTCTCCTGGCTCCCTTTTTTTTCCCTTTGCAGCAAATGTATGTATTTTCTCTAGGATGCGAGCTGTTCCAGGAATTGGATTAAATCTTTCCAGTCACTACTTTTTGGTGCATAGACACCCTGCAAAGACTAGCTCAGACAGCAGCCCGAAGCACTTAGGTTTCCGAGTTAGCCAAATGTAGCAATCTATTTTTAAAAGGTTATTTTCATGAATTGGATTTTGTGACCTGATTTGAACTGGTCTTGGGCACACACGTGCTGTGCTGAGCCCACAGGACTGTCCCTGCTGGCCATCTCACCACTGCAATCCTGGCTGCTTCCCGAACGCATCTGGCTCCGAGGCTCCATCTCTGCCTAGCTTGGTAGGGATAGCATATCAATCACTTATCAGGCAGTAACAAATTATTCTCTTCCTCCTCTGTCCTGCTTCTTTGCTGACTTGGATGTGGAGGGAGTTTCAGATCTGTTGCTGGGAAGAGCAAAACTGTAATATTACAGTTTCTTGGCTGTCCTGTTTCCCTTCAAGTGGTGGGAGTCTGGAGTTGTGGCTGATTCTTTTTATGAAATGCCATTACGTTTTTTATTTTGACTATCTGTAAAAAGTGATTTAAAACCCTGCGTGAATGAAGAGTTTAAGCAGTGGTTTATATAAGTTTCACCCTACATTCTGCCATTGGCTTACAGATGTAAGTACTATGTAAGACCTTAAAACATGCATCACAGAAACATATATCTCTATTACACCAAATGATGATGAGCAGTCTTGATTTGGAAAGCCACAAGCTGTTGTGACATTGGTTCCTTATATCTAGTCTGGATTGCACCCTTGTGCAGTTCTTCTTAACTTCAGAGGATGCAGGAACTCTATAAGAAGTACTCTGGTGGGCACTGGCCCTGGCTTTATCTCGTCACAGGAGGCATTCAGCATGCAGGAGTAAAGATAAGCCTCATATTCAGTCTCTTGAAACTGTCTCAGTGTTTCTGTTGTGTAATTCTACACAGTATTTCCACTGTGCTCAAGTAACTTGATTTTATTCTCCTTCCCAAAACAAATGGGAAAGCTGTAATGTTTTGCTTCGGATTAGTGGTGTTGATTCTAGAATTATGCTTCCTAATGCTGATATCTGTCAATAAGTATTTGCTGAATTTGCTTGTCTAAACTGATTCATTTTAGTGCTGAGAGGTAATTCGTACTTGTGATTCTTCCATGGGGCTCCAAGATGAAGATACTTCTTCTTAGCACCTCTAGTGCCTCTGTATCACCTCTCTTGCTTTAGGCATGATAAAATATCTACAGTCTCTGTGTCAGGAGCAGCATATGCTGTGTTCAGGCATCCTGCTGCCAAAGCAGTTTGGGAACACACAGGCAGGCCTGCGCCATGCTACAGCTTGCATGCCTAGGGGAAGCCGTCTTACATCCCCAGCTTTTCCTGTCCAGCTACACGTGGGTCCCACATGTCACAGTTCATTGTTTAAGATGGCAAAGTGTGTTGTAGTCCTGCAGCGCGAGAGGGACTGTAAAATGATGTTATTGTTGTTAAAGAAGTTTATAAGCTGTTAAGCACCACGTGTTGGCTAGGCAGAGTTTTCCTATTTCCACTGTTTGATAAGAGGCTTATAAGGGAACACCTGTTGCGTGCAAAGAAAGGGAAAGGCAGGCTCTGGTTGTTTTTAATATCCCAAATCAATGGGTGCTTGTTCTGGTGCTGACAGGTCCCAAGTCATAGCAAACCAATCTTCGCCATATATCAGCTCTCTTCTCCTATTTGGTGTGTAGCTCTCATACAGAGTAAATTACACTGCACCAACTTTTCTGTTAGGAGCTCTTGAGCTTCTGCATCCATAACTTTTCTAAGGCATAGCCTGGTTTGTGTTATCCGCTGGACACTCTGTTGATTTTTCTAATGGCTCTACACGCAGCCAGCAATATTTCATGATAAAGCTGTTTGTATCCTGGAGTTGTGTTTACAAGTGGCAATGTTTTTTGTGATGGAAATGCCTCGGCAGTAAGCTTGTGATAAAAGGATGAGTGTTGCACACCTGTGAGAGGAAACGGTTGTGACTTTATGAGTAGGAACCATAATTTGGATAAAGGAGTCTAATGTGAAAGACTAGCATCTTTTATTAGGTTTTCTATTCTATCCACCTCGTATTTTCTGTGTCAGAAATGTAGGTTCTTCAGTTTTTCTTAAATATCGGTTATCCCCTTGCTGCGATAACTGACTCATTGTAGAAAGAGGATTTTTGCATTGGAGTAATCCTAGAAGAAAAGATTGCTTCTGTGAAAAGCAAAGCCCGTGGTTCTGTTGTTTGTGTTCCTCTTGCTGTCATTAAAGCTATCCATGTTAGCTGGTGAGCAGCCCACATCATCACCAGTTTCTCCTGCTGCTGGAGCCTGCAGTGAGTCCATAATCCTGTGATTGTCATCGCAGTGCCTTCCCATATAATGTGATTTTACAAATCTAACGTTGTGCTTTCTCTGTGGGAACAACGGCAACAGGATAGGGCATGAATAGCAATACTAGCAGGAGAAAGCAAGTGTCATAATGTCTGATGGTGCTGGACAAACAGCCAGCCAATTTTCACCTTGTGATATGAAGATTGTAGATAAGTTTAGTAGATAATGCAAATTCTGGAGATGGACATCCTATTTCTACTGTGGTCTGCTGGATGACATTAGCAATTAGCATCACTCCATGCCTCAGTTTCCCTGTGAGAATTGGGTAATTGGCTGTGGATGAGAAGCACTATACAATAACAACACTTAAAGCAATGCATACAATGGTTATTAACACAGAACACAGTCATCATCACCGCTTTATAAATGCGAGGAACTGAGGCAGAAAATGCTTTGCCGAAAGCTATTGATGGAGGCAGGGCAAGAGTCCTCATTAGACCTCTGGAGCTGGCAGCTGCCAGGCCAGGCTCCGCTCCACTCTGCTCTCTGCCTGCCTCATGGTGCTGGTTAGATGCAGGGGACCTGGGGTGTGGGACAGGCTTAGCCTTGTTCTTGTCAGTGCTCCTGCTGAATGAGTTGGGAAAGTAGTCAAATTTTTTTTTTAGTCTAGGAAAAAGGTTTTTGAGCCCTCCATTTGTAACAAGAATATGTTAACAGTAGAAAATATATGGGACAGCTTTGTCCTAATTAGTTTTCCATTGAAATTAACAGCCCTTGAGTTCAATAGGAATGTATTTAGGCTGACAGAGTGTCATTGAAAAATTCTGAGGACTTTTTGCCCTATGGTTTCGAATATGAGCTGAAGCTTGAACATCACGGAACCTCTTCTGGGCAGAGCTTTACTCTTCATTTCAAGTGTTTTCCCTTCATAAAAACCAGCTTCTTTATGTAAATTTAATCCATCTTATTTTAGGGTATATATTTAGCATTCAATCAGGTTTTTGTTTTTTTTTTTTTTTTTAGTTTTTGGACAAGTCCATTAAGAAATCTCATTGTTGCCAAACCAGTTTAAGACATTTGGAACTTCAATTACCTGCTGAACTTTTAAAAAACAATTTGGTAATGAAAGCAGTGAATGTATTCTGCAGTGTTTAAGGATTGCTTACAGAGATAAAATGGTTTTGGCTGGATGTCAGAGAAATGCTTTTATTCTGAAGTATATGTGCAACAATATTTTTTCCTTTTATTCCCTTTTTTGTCTCCCTGAATGGATCTGAGGAGTCTAATCCTTCAAAATATCCCCAGACAAGTTCTGGATTGCTAGTCCCTATGTTCCTAAATTAAAGCAATAACTTAGCACTTTACACCTAAAGATAATCTTTCATTTCTGGATCTGGATGAATTTTACAAAGCCAAGTATACTCAGACTAACCAAACTTCTGAGAAACAAGGAAATATCATTACTCGTTTTGTGGTGATGTTACCCAGCAGGAAGATGTGATCTGGATCACACATCACTCACAGCAGAGAGTTCAGGAGCAGGATGGTATCAGGTGTGCCTAGGTGAGAAGCTTGGGGAAAAGATCAGAATCTTAGTATTTGTGACAGACTTGAATGTGATCCTGGACATGTGTCTGCCTTCTTTGCAGGGAAATAAAAGAAGGGTACAAAAAAGTTCCCTCACACTGTGACTTACAAATTATATTTGCATGGGTCCCTTAGTGATCTATGCCTGGGAAGCCTGGAAAGGGCTCTGATATGCAAGGCTGCAGTCAGTGCAGGGGGAGAGAAGGAGCTAGACTTCGTTGGTACTCTATAGACAAGAGAGCATCTCACAGTAAGTGGCACAGCTTCAGTCACCTCCTGAGCTGGAGCTGAATATACATTTGTTTCAGTCAATCCAGCTCAAGAAGATGAATCTTAAAATGGAAGAACACCGAAAGAGCTGCAAAGCTTCTCTTCCATAAGCAAAATGCTATCTATGTCTGGCTGTGTAGTATTAACAACCCATACCTAGTTACCCTAAAACGAATAATCTTGTTTGAAAATGAAGGCCATTAGCACTAGCATCTTTTCTTCTTGTAATAATGGAATAGAAACTGATTGGTGTTTCCCATGAATCATACTTTTTACAGTACATAGTTCATTTGTGACACTGAATTCAACCTCGTATGCCATTTTTTCCCCAAACAATATCTACAGCTGGGGCCAGATGTGCTGCTTGGCTTGCAGCTGAGCCAAGTTCAAAGGCTTTGAGCCCGAGCCAGGCCAGAGTGCCTGGGCCCTATCCCTGCTGCTGCTACAGACGCAGCCACACGTGCAATCCTTCTCTAACCCAAATCAGTCACAATGATCTGGGTTAAAGAAAGCCCTCCATGCTTTTAAATAGTAAGCCAACCTGGATCATTTTGACACAACCGGGTTAGGGAGTGCCTGCCTGCAGACAAGGAGACAGATTGGAGGGGGTGGGGTTGCAGCTCTGCTGTAGCCCAAGCTGGCCTTGACCAAGGCTGAGCAACTTCACCTGTGGGTGAGCACAGCCACCTGCCCAGGTTTGTTCTTGTACAATAGCCTTACTTTACAGAAAGTAATGAAATGCTCAAAAGGCTAGAAATGAAGCTGATTTTTCCCAGACTTGGTGTTGGCTTGTCAGTTTGATGCTGTGCATAGTACATGGGATTGTAGGTACAGCCCAAGTAGGTAGTGGCTGCTTTTTCCCCTAAAGACGATTCAGAGCAACTTCAGGGTTTTCCCAGACTGCACTTGCTTCCAGTGACCATAAGGAACCTTGTTTGGCATTATTTTCTGTCTAACAGAAGAGTTTTCAAGGTGTTTATGCACTAGTAACACGTGTGGTCTTGACATGAGAGATGCTCTGAGTGTTTTTGTAGCCCTCTAAACGTGCTGATGAGGGGCAGATATAACTAGGCTTTCTGCAAAATCTGAGTGTAAGCACTCAAGATTTAAGTGCACAGCTGATAGTCCAAAAATCCCTGTAATGCAATCATGGGCAAGTTTGTAAATGTTTGTGTTTGCCACTGGGCTTGGCAGGGATCACGTTGGCTTCCGCTGTGTGAGACTCAATTACTCTGATTTAACATAGGTGTGCATGAGAACAGGGTTAGACCCACAGAGAGCATGGGTATGTGCTTCTCCCTCAGGGAACTGTCGGAGGTGGCCACACGTCATGTCTGTGCTCCACAATGAGGTTTCATCAGTCTGGGTGCTCTCTTGCAAGTTGCTGCCCACCTCTGCCCTGAATAGTTGCACCTGGTGCATGTTGCAGTTGTGTTGGTGACGGTGTGTGACTGCTTCATGTTGTCTAGCTCTGAAGCTGATGACAACCAGTGACTTTCCCACGCAGGTGTTTATTTCCAAATGCATTCACACAGTGGCTCAGAGCTTCCCTGTCTAAGGCAAAGACTTCTCTCTTCTTTCAGTTCACTTCACAGCACTTGTAACGAACAGACCTAGATGTTGCAGCATGTTTTTCTGGGTCACGGACTGCATTATATGCTTGTCCTTCACAGAAGAAATACAATGTCTTTCATCTCAGCCCATCGGCTTGTTTGTGTTGCTTTTAATTTTGTTGTAGCTGTTTAAACCCAGTGAATTTGTCAATAAGCATTATTCATATGGGGAGAAATAAATCGATTCATTCTCAAAGCACACTCCCTTGTGCACACAGGCCCATGCGGGGTTGTGCTACAACACAATGGCGTGTCAGGCCCAAGGGAGCTGACCCTATCTGTGCAGCCTGTGGGGCTGCGCACCTCCGGAGACGTGCACCCCTGTAGATATGGGATGTGAGATACTGATCCGTGGTTCAGGTGCTGGTGAGGCTGAGTGATGCTGGGGCAGAGTCTAGCCTCAGCTGCTTGCATCTGGCAAGTCCCTAGTTTCTCCTGCTTCCTCAGTGTGTGCTCACAGACCAGGTCCTCCTACTTGGTGTGTGTTTTTATGCAGAGACAATCTATATGCAGTCTACAGGCTGTCTTCAGCATTTTGAAAACCTCTGTGCATGAATGATTTATTTGCTCTTCTGGAAGTGAGCTTGATAGACACAGAAAACACTGGAAAAGCTGCAACCCAGATGCGTATTCCTATGATTTGATTTTGGTTTATGGGAATACTTGGCATTTGGAGCACTGCCTCATCTCCTTCAAATTGTATACCTGCCCAGAGGCCAGGACTCATGGCTTAAGCTGAAACTGGCTACCTTCAACCTTAAACATTTATTTTCTGCAACAACTGTCTTTTATTTGTAGAATTTCAGTCCAATTTCATGGTATTCAGGCTGTTTCACTTACCAATTCTCACGCCTATTTTCACGCTATCTCTGCATCCTCGTGGTGGGATGGTCTCCTCATCTCATCCTGAGCATTTTGCTGTTTGCAGGAAAAGTGTCCATGTTTGTTGATGGCTTCAGGAAAACCTCTTCAGCATTCTTAAAAAAAGAAAGAAAAATGAATGATTTTGTAAATTTGGACAAAAACTAAGTACTGAAAAGTTTTGTTTGAATATACTCCAGAAAGTTGAATAGGAGTTTAGTGGATGAGTGGTTTATATTCTCTGAGCAAATAAGTAAGATTTTTTTTTTTTGAAGGACAAATTATGTTTGGTCATTTTGCTGAGTCAGAGCCTTATTTCTTAGGAAGAAGAAAGCTTTGCTGGAAACTTCTTGTTGAGCTCTGCTCCTCCAAGTAGTTGGTGAAGTACCTCCTACAAAGCCATTCTGCATTCATCACCAGTGGATTTTTCACAACCTTAATGTTTAAGTTCCAAACAAGGCTGATATGTATTAAAAAACAAACAAACAAGCCCATGAGCTGTCTGTGCCAGAGTTAATGGAGCTGTCGCCTCTCTCCGTGCTGCAGTGATTGATGTGCTCTCTGATGGAGTTGCTGCTGCCTCTCACTCCAACTTGTCTGCATGTTAATGCCTCCACTTGTTGAATAATGATGCACTTTAATACAGATTTGTCTTATTTTTGTTTGAGTGCTGACAGGCTAGAGTTATATCTCTGTCTTTCTGAAGCACACTGTATGCTCCTGGTCACCTGGAGTAAATCAAGGGGAAGACCTTTTACCTGCTGACAAATACTGCCCTTCTTCTGGGAGCACCAAGCAGTGAAGACAGTTGGCTTGTTGTATTCCAGGGAATCTGCACCTTTGGCACTGGATGCATATAGGGCCTGTATTTCTGTTTGGGGCTGCTTGCAGCAGTTTCCCCAGGCAGCCCGTAGTGTAGTGTGCAGGCAGATAGCCTCCCTGATGAAAGAAGATTTCTGTTTGTCCTTCTTGTCTCTAACAGTCATTTTATGGTAGAAGCAGCTCTGCACGTTATTACATTTACAAGCCCTCAGTTATATCGTTTGTAATAATAAATATTTTAAAAGGCAAGGGCAAAGTAGACATGCTGGGCTAGGTTTAAAAGTTGAAGCAGCAAAGGCAGTGGGGAACTGATACCCTAAATAGCATATGCAAAGGGTAAAGATTTAGCAGTGTGGGAGGAAGAGGCCTTTGGGGGGACATGCCACCAGTGAATACAGGATAGTTTCAGGAACTGGAGAAAGACTCTAAGATATTTGGATATGTCACTGCCTCCGTGATTGCAATTTGTGAGTAGTATATATGAGAAGCAGAGGTAAAAGCAAGAGTCTCGCTAACAGAGCACAGATAATTCCCTGAATCTTTTTGTGCATGTTTTCTTTGTGTTTTATTTTGAGAGTCTGGTGCTTTTAGGTCCTGGGCCCACTATTGGAAATCAGTAGACCTACGGATAAGTAATTATTTCAAAAATGGTCATAGATGGTAAATCACCCCTTCCTCACTGATTAATTTTGAAAGAAAATATTAAAATTAAAAAAAAAAAAAGGAAAAAGCAGGAGAAAAGCCTGCCTCCATGGAAAAATATCACAGATGTAACAGAAATAGAGGAAAGCTGCATCTTACCACATAAATACAGTCAATTTTCTTGCTATTTGTTGGTCACAGGGGACAGAGGCTGCAGTTTGCAAACTGTTCCTTTTCTCTTGCAGTATTTATTCGCAAAACTGTGCAAAGTACTGCTAGCCACTGACACACTTTGGGATTTATGTCCCTTCCTTAGGATATGGGTCTTTTATCCCTTCATCAAGCTACTCCAGAAAGCTGTAGTATTGCAAATATGCCAGTACGTGGTTCAGCTGCCATATTCCTGCTGCTCGAGCAGAAGTTATGGCAAGGAAAGGCAGATACTTGTGGAGCTGGGTTATGAGACTGACAGACTTACTGTCATGTTTCATTATAGTTTAGGTGAGATAAAGCTGTTTTTTATTTATTTATTTTTATTTATTTTATTTTATTTATAAACTTGAGCAGAAATAAAGAAAATGTAACAAGTAAATAGAGCCTGATTTTCCTATGGGTGTGAATTTGTAATGTTTTCCCCAGTGATTACAGATGATTAAAAAAAAAAATACAGCTCATCTAAATGAAAGAAAGGAGACGAGGCATGAGGCAGCGATTAGCACAACCTCTGGCACTCTGGGGACAGTATCTCAGCTCTCATGTGGGACATTGTGAGCAGTGCTCATCTACAGTGGGTTTACTATGACTTTATTGAAATTGTTTTCATGTGTGCATTTGTTGTCTTCCCTTCAGCAGCTGTCAAACTCCTGTCTTGGGTAACGCATCCCAGTGCATGAGCCCACCAGAGCCTGGTCCCCCTGGGACTTTCGTTATGTGCAGCTGGTTGTGCAGGACAATGTGCTGCACTGCTTGAAAACAAAGCAATTAGAGGAAAAACCTGGAAAAGGGGATTTCAGCTGAGATTTTGAATTGTTGCTACCAACTTAAATTTTTGGAGCCCGCTGGTGGTTCCTGAAAGGATGCCTGGTGTTTAGAAACTGGGGCTAGTCCATGCTGTAGCATCTCTTGGTTTTTGTTAGTATTTATGTGCTGAGGCAGTAGGCGTGACTGCTTGCACCAGAAGTTCCTGCCTTAAGCAAACCAGGGAGTAAAATGAAGTTCAGAGTCATTCTGCTCTTCTGTACCACGCACAGTAGGTCTGTGTGCCCATAATCTGTCTGCTGAATGTGATTTAGGATGTCTAAAAGGAAAGTGCTCTTTTCCCGTAAATCTGGGGGAGTTTTTGTCTCTAACATAAAATGTGAAGAATTAAAAGGGAAAAAAATTCATACATTATTTAATTTTTGTCTCCCTCTTACTGTACTACTTTTGAAAGACATTGTGCATGTGACACTTGGATGTTACAGTGAATTTGTGTTTAAAAATCTTACAGGTGATTCAAGTATGTATTACTTCCTTTGTGGAAAATATGTTTCCAGAGGTTTAGTGGGTGGGTTGTTTTTTTTCCCCTCTCCCTGCACTATGGTCACAACTCCTTGTCCAATTTACTGTCCAGCTCTAGAAAAATAAATCAATCAAGGAAAGCTGGTACTCTGCTGCTGGTTTGGGTGTTATTCAGACTTGCTTCTATTTGGACAGTCCCAGCTTTTTAACTGGTCTTTAGGTCTTTGTACCTACAGGACAGATTATATTACACTCCTTAGTGCTTTCTGAGTGTGTTGGGGATTCAGACAGCCATTCACAAAGGCTTGGTTTGGGTAGCATGATGCAAAAGCAAAGCTGCCACCAACCTTGCCCTTTGAGAGCGGCCTTTTTGCAGGATGAACAGAAAGTATTAAGATAAAAACTGGACATTGTGCTCTGGGAAAACAACTGTAAAACAAATCAGACATCCTTGTGTCTTGTTGACTTGTCACATTGATGTGACCTGAGCTATAAAGAGAACACTGACCTGGTCATAGCTTAAAGCATCAGAAGATTGCAATCCATCCTACAGGCTTGGATGGTTTGCTTAAAAATCTGTAATGGTAACAGTTCCATCTATCCTGACATGACTTTAGTGTGCAGATTGGAGTGCCGTGGTCTTAAGGAGAGTCTTACCAGGGTGGTATGATGTACTGTGCTTTCTTTTACATATCTCTCTGTATCCCATCAAAGAAACAGAAAAGCTGCTCTGCCTGTATATAGACCCTAAATAAAGTGTGTGTCTCCATACAAATTACTCAGCCCTCCAAAATTTTGACCCATCTATTTTGATTTGAGGTAAATGTTTCAAAAAGGGATCATAAGCTTCAGGATCACTTTGGTAATCATGATTGTAATCATGAAATGCTAAGTCATGGCTTGAAGCAGTGATTGAGCACCTGGTGGGAAGGCAGCGCCAACCCAGGGGAGCTCAGGTGCTGCAATGAGTGTGACCAGAAGAGGTGGGTCCTGACTCCTCCCAGACCTCATTTAAGGGCTGACAGTGGTAGCAAAGGTATCTCTCTGGAGTTCCTTGTTTACCTGAGGCCTTCAAAGGGTAAGTAGAGTCTTTCCTTTGTTTCTGTACCCATGGCTGTTTTATTTGAGTCTTTGCTTGCCTTTGGTACTCTGCTGTCTTGGCCTTTGGTACTCTGCTGTCATTGCTGTTACAGTGATATTTGGTGCTATATTTTAGTGAAGTGATTACTTAGCAGATGCTTTTACCCATAGAGGAACTAGAAATGGAATTTATGTAGTACTTGCTTTTTATATCATTTGTATTTGTTTGAAACTTAAGGAAGAAATTGTGATTTTGGATTTTTTTTTTTTTTTTTTTCTCTGGTCACCTCTGAAGTTGTTGAGCTTTGTTGTTAAAAATCAGGTACTGAAATACACTGAAGAACTCCTGGTACCTTTGGTTTCAAATCAGTTTCAGTTCACATTGAGCTTCACATGAGACATTTTGATCTTCCTGAAGTTTCTGCTTTAGCTGGAGTATTCCCTTAGCTATTGTAGCATTTATGGTTATCCATCCTCTTTGTTTTAGACCAGCAAGAACTGTTGACATCTGAATACTTTTAGGTAATGCATCAAACCTCACTGCTTTGTTCAGTAGGCTGCTGAAGTGTATGTACACAGGTGACTTTGCTGTATAGCCATAAGCCTTCAGTAACTAACACACTATGCATCACCAGTCTGTAAAACAAAAGCAACAGAACAACCCAAGCTCTGCTGAGTACCTGAAGGAATCCAGCTTCTACAGGCACCAAATACCGTGATTTGTAAGCAACATGTAAAAGCTTTTTGTGCCTCATCATGATGAAAAGGAGTTTTATTATCAGATGTGTTATGGAGCTTAGGCTAAAAGATTCAAATCATAGTTCCTAATATTAGACACAAAAGTACCTTTTGGACTTGTTAATCAATACCCCATTTTGGAAAAGGGTGATAAGATGGCTTTTCCAGTTGCAGTCAATCATTCAAGAATGTGAACTAGGAATTAAATGTGCCCCAGCCAAGTTGTTGGCTGTGGTTTTAGGGTGTATGAGGTGCAGAACAGCTTTTACCCTCATGGGCAGCTGGAGCGTCCTGAAGATCACCATGCAGACAGGGCACGGGAGCAGAGTCTGTGGTGTTGTGCTGGGTGCTCAAGCAGTATAAATGTGCAGTAGGTTTGTCTGCTCTGAACAAGCCAAGAGACAGAAATACTTCTGGTCTGATTCATTAATGATGGCGTGTTTGAGCTTCCTCACCAAATAAGGCTGTGGTAGCAACAGAAGGTCAATTTTCTGTGACTTTTGCCGTCCATGGCTGCTGTTATTGCTTAGCTCAGTGATCAGGTGCTGTGATAGAGCAGTTCCCATAATGTCTCAGACATGCAGCCTTGAGCAGAGAAATTTTAAGGGAAAATGTTTTCTCTAAACAGGGTAATGAAGAACATAGATGTATGTATGCAGATCTGGCAAGTATTAAATGGTGTGTCTCAGACCCTTTTCTGCCTCAGTTTGTTTTTCATGATATGAATCATAACTGCCTAAAATGTCAGTGTTGTAAAGGGTTAACACCCTTTAACAAGGCAAGCAGCAAGGCCTGGGTAATTTATTAAAACGTTAGTTAGAATCAGGGCTCCTGACACCTCTAGTGCCGTGGTTTTCGGTAAGCCTCCTTCCAGTGATGAAGTTGATGGGAATTTTGCCATTGCTTTTAGTTAGGTTAGATCATTCTGCAGTAGGAAGGAATAGCAACAGCAGTGATTTATTGAGCCAGCCAAGTCTGTTCCAACCACCAAAAATCCCTTTCCTGTAGTCGCCTGGTCCCTTTTTTCATTGCTGTTCTAGCAAAGATTAAAAGCAGTAGTGTAGTAGCAATATTGCAGGCTCATTCAAATGCACGTCTGTCTGATGTATCAGAGCTCTGCACCCTCATATCTGAATGTTTTACCCAAATTACAGTATGCACATACAGTGAGGCTTCTCTGTCTCTTCCCAGTGCCATCTGGGCGTTGTTTATCTGTGTGGGGGATTTAATGTGGTGTCTTTGTGGGTAGTCTGGTGAGAGGAGTAGCTTTTGCATCCTGCAATGGAGATGCTAAAGCTCCTGATCTCAATCATTTTATTCCCCCCTGAGTTTCTATCACCTGTGCCTGAGGGAGCATTGCCTGCTGGGGAAGGAGATCAGCCCCAGTGGGACAGTGAGTCAGAATGCAACCTGACCGAGGTGGAATAGTAAACTCCTAGTAGGTATTTCATTTGAATTTGTTACATATGGCCTTTCTATACTTTTAATTTTTTATTTCCAATTTCTTGAATCTCCAATCACTGTTTCTGGGAAACAGAGCATGACTCAAATTGGACTGCAAAGGTTATTCTTGCAAAAGCTGCAAGGAACCCACATATGGTCAAAAACCCAATTGTACTTGACTTCACTTGAAATCTCACTTTGCCCCACACCATAACGAGCTGTCAGGTTTACATTAAAGCTGATAAGATAAATTTATTTAATTGGATTTCCTGCTTTGCAAGGAGCTGTATATTTTGCTGATGTGGTTTGATTTTTGCTTGAAATTGTGGCAGAAGCTGGACCTTTTCCAGCATCCCCGTTGCAGAGCCAGCGAGCTGTGTGAGCTGCTGTGGGGGTCGGTGATGCCCTCCCAGGAGGGTGCATGGGGCTGGGGTAGCCAGGCGTGCACTGTGCCATGGGGCTGAGCATCCTGGCACAGTGGAATATGTAGCTGAGCAGCAGGCTGCCAAGTTGCTAGGGCCCCATTTTTTCTTTTGGAAGAATACCAGGTTTTTAAATGCTGAAATGCTGCATTAGGCAACAGCATTTCTCTTCCCAGCTTTAGTTATTCTTGACCCAGAAGGAAGAGGACCATCCCAAATCCCTTTCTCTTAGCAGTTAACTATTCCTTGGATGCTTCCCATGTAGGTATTTGTTTAATGTGTTCCTTAAATCCCAGCAGAAGGAGGTACAGCCCAGACAGTGAGAGAGAACTCTGTTTAGTCTAAAACAAATTTTGTGAAAACCTCTTTGGTCATTCCATGAAAAAAAAAAAAAATCTGCAGAATATGCCATGACTGCTTTAATTTTCAAGATCTGCTTTGGTTATAAAACTGTTGCTGTCTCCTCTTTAGGAAGCTGAGTGAAATATGTACTTTAAACACACGCTCAGCACATGCAGGCTTATTCAACTGAAAGATGGTGGCTTTGGGCTGGCATCATC
Source organism: Callipepla californica brunnescens (assembly GCA_023055505.1). Taxonomy (NCBI): domain Eukaryota; kingdom Metazoa; phylum Chordata; class Aves; order Galliformes; family Odontophoridae; genus Callipepla; species Callipepla californica. Next base: position 12,549,063 of record JALIRH010000010.1, read on the forward strand.
TTGCATTTCAGTGCTGTTTAACACCAGTCCAAGAGGAGACACGATCACGTTCAGCAATAGGTAGCCTGTTATATAGCAACACATTAAAGCAAGGGCAAAATTATATATTGATGAGTTTTGCGGTATCCAAGAATGTGAGAAATGGATGATGTATAGTCAGGGAGAAGTTATTTGCTCTCTTTTTTTTTTTTTTTTTTCATTCAGCCTTAAAACACCCTGAGTTGCAAAGACCTGGAGAATATGTGCAGTAATTAATAACCTGACAAAGAAAAGATGTCGTGTATGTCCTGTTAGCTCCTGTCATTGGTACTGAAACACTGCTAAGCCCTAGTGAGTTAATTCATAGAACAGCTGTGAGACGTGAGGGATTATTAGCATTTCTGTTTTACAGATGGTGCTGGAGCATGAAGAGGTGGATGAAATGCAAGGATTTGACAGTGTTGGGGGAACAGAAATGGATCCAATTTTCTGATGCTTTACTGCAAGACCTCCTTTCTCCCACTGCAGCCTCTTTTAATATAATGTAGGGCCTGGGATCCAAAATTTGCTTGAGTATTGCGTACTGAGTATTTGATACTGTTTCAGTTAGTAAAGGAGGACAGCGAAAGGCTTCCACAGAGCTCCAGATGGAGCTGCAGAGGGATGTCTGGCCAGTTAATGGGTTGGATTGAATCCAAGAAAGCAGTGAGAAGCTGGTAGATCTGGGACCCTTAGGCTTCCACCTCCTGTTGCCTTAAGAGAGCAGGAAGCTTCTGTCTGTGTTAGGTGAAGTAACTGCTCCGTTACTAGTGCAGCAACCTCAGACTCTGGGAGAGTGATGGTCAGAAAAGCTGTCTGCATTGATGGAAATGAGGGTTACAGGGAATATATCTGGCAATTTTGGCAGCCTATGTGCACGTGTCTAGCAGTAAGGTGCTCTCTCATACTTGATTTAGTGGTGCAGATAATAACAGCCTGAGCCTATTTTGCTAGATTTCCAGGAGAACAGAAATACTTCAGAAATAATAGTGACTCTTATGAGCATATGCCAGGCAGTCAAGAAAACAAGCACCAAACCTTCATGCTGTCTGTTAGTGTAAGTGTGCTGCCCGGACTCCTCTGTGAGCTTGCTTTTTTTCTCTAAAAAAGCCACAACTCCTTGAGACCCTGACTTATGGTGAAACAGTTACTTAATATCTTCCCCTTCATCAATCCTTATGTGATGGGAATGGAATATTCTGTCCTCTCAAGTGTCTGACTTCTTGCTATCAAGCAGGACCACTGGGATTCTCCTCTCTTTTCTTTGTTTCCTTGTAGGTGAGTGTCTGTATCCTACGTACGCTTCTCCTTTCTATCAGTGATGTGTTTGGAGGGTGTTTGTTAATCACTGAAAAGCATCTCGTGTCTGAAGAGCTGATAGACTAAAGTTTTTTCAAAATCTTTTCATAGGGCTGAAATTCTCCAAGCTCCAGTTTCAGATTTCTCCTTTACTTGCTCACCCTTGTACTCGTGCATGATTTTAAAAGTGTGGTCTTTTGCTCTTTTTCAGTATGATAAAGTTTTATCTCCAGTTTGATATCAGCTTCCAGCTTCAATTCTGTAATTTGGAGGTATTCAGAGCACAGTTTGTTCAGTACTGTCATTAGATATTTGCATTTACAGCTGCTGAGTTAGACAGACTCAGTTTGCAAGGGGCCTCTGCGTAGCATACTTATCAAATGTCCAAGATCTTCTAATTGTGTGTTAAATTCAGTAGGGATATTAGGCTACTACTGTCTGTCTTTGACAAAAATGCTTCCAATTTGCACAACTCTCTGCCCTTTCAGGACCACAGTTGTTTTCTCAGGATGTTTCTTACCTGCACATAAATAAATGCAACTTGTAAAATGAGGAATAGTTTCTCTAAAAAGACAGAGAATGTCAGGACCGTGCGTGTAAGGGCTAGGTGATAATGCTATGTGGTACAGAGGACTGAATTATGGTGCATTAGGTCCTCTAAAATGCCATAACACAAAGCCACTCTTCTGATAATAACTATAGAGTGACTGGGTTGTCCAAAATGTAAATTTTCTGGCACTTCTGAAGTGGTTGCCTTTTTCTGCAACACAATTTTTAGGAAGCTGTAGCTAAAAGGAAGAGAGATGTAAAGGCTGGAAATGGAACTCTCACTGTCATTTTGGTCTAATTTTAGATAAGGGGACACATTTTGGTGAACTTCAGAAGCTGGAGATTACTTACTGAGTAAACCCAGACTCTGCAGCAGCAGATTTTATTCCTTCACAGCACTGCTAATCTACAGTGAATCCATTTTTTATCAGTGAAGGTACTGAGTGATATATTAGAGCCAAATTTATTGCTCTGGGGATTAAAACTGCATAACAGCACAGAGCTGAAAGAAGTATTTGTCTGGTATACTTTCAAGGAGTGTGTGTATCTAAACGGCACACCAGCTTTCTGTCATCTTAGAGTTCATATAAAACAGCTTAATCACACTGAGGCGTTGCTACAAGAAGTACAAAACCAATTTTGAATGCAATTCTTTTGCTACGCTGAAAAGTATAAAGGTCGAGTTAAATAAAGGGCGTCATGAGATGGTGAAGATAGAAGAAAATAATTGAAAGCAAGTACTCAATTATTTGTCCTGTCCTCTCTTTGAAAGTGGTAAGAGAGGGATGGAGTCATGTCATTAGCACACAGTCACCATAGCTGTGACTGAGATCCTTCCGTATGCTGTCATGTTGAAACATGCAGGATAAAAAGAAAAAAAAATAATCAGAACAACAATCCTGCAGCTGTTTAAAACAGATTCACTTCTATTAAGTATTCAGAAATGACAGTTTTAGGGACAGACAGTCCTTGCTGTGCTGACTGTTCCTTATTTTGGTGACAGGAGTGAAATTAGAAATGTTATGAATCTCCCAAGGAGGACACGGGAGAGTCCTCTGGCTGATCTCAAAATGTAGAGCAACTTTCTGGGTCTTGCATCCTCTGAGCTGAGGAGAGCGGTCTTTATCACATCCCAGTGAAACATCTCACAGATGCATTGCTCAGCCACTCATGATTTAAACCAGACTGTGTAATCCTATGAGGAATTCTCTTGAACATGAGAACTTTCCCTCCTTTTACCATGAAAACTCAGTGTGTTCTTACTGAGTTACTGGTGACGTTTGAAGTCAACCATTAGGGTGCTATCTGTCCTGGGAAAAAAGCAAATGAATTTTCAGGGTTAGTATGTATCACAGGGAAAGCAGACAGCATTTGAAATGCGTAGCTTGAAGATGGCTTTGGAATGCTGCATACTTGTTAGGTCCCAACAGACATCTAAAGATTGGTCCTTTCAGTAGTTATTCTGTGTAAAGGTATAAACAAGGTTTGCTTGTCAGGATTTTACATGTGTTTCTCATAAACTCTGTGTCCAGGTATCTAAGGAACAGTTTACAACTTAGCAATATGTGAGAATGGAAAATATTATTTTTGTTGTAAGTATTATTGGCAGGGTCGCTGAAGCTCCTCATAAAGCATCCAGTGCTTCTGAGGTGCCTGTGTCCCTGAGGATCCTCTGTGCTCAGAAATGGATGTAACTTGTGACTCAGGACTGACTGCATCACACACTTAATGAGGACTTGAAATTTCCATAGGAGCTGAAACACTGTATGTCATTCAGACTAGAGACACTCTTGGCCTTTTGAAAGCTTTCAATATATCCAGGCTGTTCTGATCCTGTTGGGACTTATGGGAGCTTTGCCATCAATTTAATATGGGTAGGAAAGAATCTGTCACAAGTCATGACAATCCAAGCCGTGGATTATTTTGTACAAATCAAAGTTGGTTGCTATTTTTCTCACTACTAATTTATTACTTATTATTTGCATTCCAGGAATACCTAGAGATCAGGACTTTACTATGCTGTGCACTGACACCAACAAGTATTTGGAGGAGAAACCTGCCCCAAAGAGCCTCTGGTGTAAGCAGGGAGAGGAGGGAATCTGGCAAGGGACGTGGAGTGCACAGAAGGGACATGGCTTGCTTGGAGGGGCAGGCAGATTGCAGAGCGAAGCCAAGTCTCTGCCGTGCAGGTTCAGTGCTCCAAAATACATGGCTCTGTTCTGTGCTGGACTAGTTCTGGATCTATTCCTACAGACTGGGAGAGTTTTAAAGCTGCTTGCAGCTGTAGCACTGTGTGTCCATTGATGTCTGAGGGCAGCAGGAGGATAGCCAGACTCTTACCTCATGGGGAATTATGGGGACAGTTACCAAGGTGAATAGACGCCACATAGGCCATTTGTGTTTGCCATATCTTGTCCTGGGAGCAGTCATTTGCTTCTCAGAAAAGTCGTCCTGATACTCACTGGACCAATGTGCTGTGTGGTGGAGTTTCAGTAAGATAAAAACAAATAAGTTTGTCTTATTTTTTCAGAAATGCTGAAGATCCTAGTTAAAATAGGAAGGAAACAAGATGGAAACAAAATGCATAATTATCATCAATATTATATGTTTTCAAGGTGGCAGCTGTTTGGGTTTCTTTATTTGTCAGCCTGTGCTAGGGAGGAGGCAGTGTACACTCTCATTTGGTTCATTACTAATAAAGGTTTCTTAGCTCCTTGAAGCTACTGTGAGGTATCTTACTTCCATTCCTGCAATCCTATTTATTTGTCTGTAGTGGCCTCAAGCCCTCAGCTCCTTTTGGAAAGGGTATTCTTTTCTGTGGTTCCACAGGGGCTGATTTATTTCCCAGACAAGTTTTCACCTGTGAGAGAAAAGAATCCATCAAAACTGACAAGTTCTGTATTTGCTTTTATAAATTCATCTCTTCAGAACAGCAAAATGAGAAGTTACAATTGTGGGCAAAGTTTACATTGCCCGCACAAGAGTGTGTGTGTGTGTGTGTATTTTTTTTTTTAATGTTAGTACCAGGCATTAAGACAGGATGAAAATTTTCTGCTTTCTAAGGCTTAAAAATGGTTGAAAATTCACTTTCCAAGTTAGTGAAATTAATTCACTATTGAAATAAGAAAGACTGCAAATGAGTCCACCTCCTCCCTGTAGCAAATGTCACCAACTGCAGAACATGGCAAGTTGGTTTTGCTGTTGGGAGCTTTCCTCTGTATGTGATACCATTTGAGAAATGGAATGCTATGGTGTATTTAAAGACTGTGCTGTAAAATACATATGCATGGGGGGTAAAATTAAGGTTGCCCAGGCAACCTTAATTCTGGCATTTCCTGATTTTTGAATGCTATTTTGTGCTACTTTCTTTTTGCCTCGTAGTGGTGCTTGTGCTGTGTTTTGTTTCTTTGCACATGCTATAAACTAAAATAAATGTTTTGTAATGTAGTGTTGGATTTCAGCTTGTTCTTTGTTTTGTGCTGGAGTTGTTTTGACTTTGAAGATCTATTAACAGTTAATATTCAAAGGAAAATGTTATTGGTTTTGTCCTTCCCATACTGAAAATCACCTTTTTTCATTTCAAACCTGGTTGTGCGAAGGTAAATCAGGGAATAACTGACTACACTGATTTTTTTTTTTTATTTCCTTTGGTACTTTTCTCCCTGTTTTGCAGCCATTCTTTATGTAGCTTTTCAATGAGCAAGATGTTTCTCCTACACTCTGACTTCAGTAAAGAGATCAGAGTGGAAAACATAACATCCAATGTAAGTGATGTAATCTCCAAGGGAAAAGTTGCTTCATCCTGCTATAAGTAGAAATTATGCTTCTTTTTAGCAGGTCCTGGATCAAGCTGTTTAGGGCTTCTAAGAGTGAATGCGTCCAAATGGATTTCCTCCAAAGAAAAATGTTCTCTCTTTTTGGCTGTGCTTTTAATAGCAAAAGTTATTTTAACCCTCATCAATTTCTAGTAAGTCACAACACTGAAGTTTCCTGAATCATCTGACAGTGTAGCTGACAGGTAGTCTTAGAAACAGACCTGAGGAAATAAGGAATACAGAGTAACCAGTGATGGATGTGTGGGGTGCTTATGGGAACAAAGATGAATGAAATGACTTCTATTGAAGGTGGGAACAGGAAGGAAGCAGATGGGTAGAACTAATTCTAAACTGTGAGTTGTGTGTATGGTCCAGTTTATTTTTAATGATTTTACTATATATATTATATACAATATTAGAAGTATTCTAACATGGGGGAAAGTATTTTGACTTCCTGAAACCCAACTGAATGAATAGTGGGACAACTCTTGTAGCTTTTACTGATAGTGAAATCAGACTTGCAAGGTAACGAAGGGAGGAGCTAGATGAGCAATGAATTCACCTTTGCTACCAGAATTCCATTGCCCTTTTGAACATGAGGAGTGAGAGTGGGTAAACAATTTCCCAAAGGAGTACAGTGCTGGTCGCTTCTATCCACATGTTCATGGCTTTTTGTGAAAGCTCTGTGTCAAACTCACTAGACACGATCCTGTTCTAAAAAAGTTCCAGCATAAGATGATTTAAAATTAGCATTCCACCCCAACGAATCATATGATTTCCTAGCAGCAGCAGAGTGAGTACGGGTGTTTAGGACACTCCCAATATCATCTGTTTTAATCTAAGTGCAACTAAGGAGGGGTCTGATGTCCTTTATGCCTGCTTTCTAGGCTGGAACATGCTGTTCTTTTCTCCCATCCTGAGCTCTACAACAGTTCAGGCCAAATTGTCTGTCGATTGTAAACAGCCAAAGTATCTTTTAGGTTTATACGATCCCGGACAGGTCCTCCTCCCCCTGGGGGTTGTGCACGGGTCGAGAGTATTGTATTATTGTGTTGTACTTTCCCTACATTTAAGCACAGCAAGTGCAGAGATTTTGCAGCTAAGGAGACATTTAAAATAAGTCACTATTACATAATAAGAAGTGAGCCAATAACTCCATGCTAAATATACGACAAACACATTTTAGTCATTGTCCTAGAATAGATGCAGCAGATTATAAAGTGCATTTGAGTTATTTCTTCTTCTCCTAACGGTGTCTTGTAAGGCAGGTATTTTCTGTAAGACAAAGGAATTTAATCCTTGATTCAATTTCTAAAACGATAGTCAAACTTAACATTGATTTGCTCAGAGTACCGTCTTTGTAAGATCATTAAATGACTTGCAGCACTTTGTGCCAACTTCACTTTCCATCAAGGTCCCTGGGAAGTCTGGCATTGAGTTCCTAGGGACCAGCTCGGGGTCACTCATGTATACTTGTAGTGCCATCACTCCTGCTACCAAAGCCTTAGGACAAGCTGATCCTGGAGGTGACAGCTCATTGCTCAGAAAGTCAGTGCAGATTGACATGTATTTTTCTGATGTGCTGCTTTCAGTCACTCTGCAGACCAGTTGTAGCCTCTCTGCCATGTGATTGTCACTGCCAAGTCCAGCAGAGCTCTTCTGGCTGAAAGCCCTTGTACAAATGCACCTCTATCAATGCCATCCTGACCTGTAAAGTCTAGAATAAATCTGATAAGCAGTTTTATCCTTCTCCTTATAAATGCTGCAGCCAAAGCTCCATCAGCACAGTTGCCCTGGTTAAATTGCATTGGCATGAAACTCTTGCACTGTTAGAGCTCTGTGAGCTGTAGTGAAAGCCACAGCATCTGTGAGTGATGGTGCACAAGCAAAAATATGTGGGTGTTGTTACACCTTCTTTTTATGCTGCTTTTCGCCTCTGCTTTCCTGTTCTCCAGACCATGACAGTCCAGTGACTACAATACAGTGATTTGAAAAGAAATGATATAAACAAATCTTACTCTAGAGAGCTGTATGCTATGCGCTACGCACCATGGAAGTTAGCTATTGCAGTGCATTACTCTGCAGACCCACCACATCTCTGACAAAAGTGCCAAAACCTTTCCTAGTTTATGCAGTATCAAATCTACTGTTATCTGAATATGTCTTGCAAAGCCACCTGTAAAAACTCATTGTCTTCAAATTTACACACTCACAGTCTTCAGATAATATTCCCAGTGACACTTGTACAACACCAATGAAGGAAATGGAGTTGATCAGATGACACAGGAGGCGTAATTTATGAGTGACGGGTTTACACAGTGCTGCACCTGAAAGGAATTGTACTATTACTGATAATGTATGAACCAGAAAAAAACAAAAAACAAACCTGAACTGTACTTCCAATCTGAACTAAAGCTTGTGGCTACCATCTTAATAGCTATTCAAGTCCTACAGACCTGTCATACGAGGCTGAATGACGCAGCATAGGAAAACAGCACTGGTGAACAAAAGAAAAGCTGTTCCTGTAGACACAGCAGCCCTCTGAGGCGGATAACAAAACCTTCTTCTGGACTGTGAAAATATGTGATGGAATCTGAAAGTCTGGAATTCTTTCCATCTCCTAATTTACAACTTGCAGAACAACATCAGGGTATGTCTTTGTTTGGAAAACTAATGACTTCAAGCTGAGTTTCATCACAATATCCACACGTTCTTCTTTATAGACCAGCAAAAGCACAGAGAGTGCTTGTTGAATTACGTTCAGTCAAGTCTGCTCATTTATTTGCATCAACATTGTTTAGTTACCAAATGTAATTTTAGAGTCTCTGTTTTCACTGTTAACACTTGATTTTGCTCTAATTTAATTGACGCCTTTGATGCTATGTTGCTGTAAGAACGAAGGAAGAGAAATATTTTCCTTCAATCTAAGGGAGTTTTTGGGTGCTAACAGTTAAGGGGAGAAGAGGCCAATATTTCAGTGCAGCATCCTAAAAAGACATCTATTTAAATCCATATATGGACATGTCATTAACACATGCCTGGTTTCAGACATACCAAATCTCTGTAGCCCCCACTGACATAAATGGAAATGAACATGTTTGTTGCTTGTGCTCATGCAAGGCTTTGGCTCCGCTTTACACATGTGCGTGCCCACTGCTGGAGTGTCCAGGCATTTCAGCCACATGCTCAGCTCCCCAAAATATGTGCAGTTCCGTTGCAGTCAGCAGAGTTTTGCTGTTTTACACCGGCTAAGAGTGTGTCTCCCTGAGTTTAGTGTCAGAGGTATTCCCATCTTGGTGTGCAGTGGGGTTGGTTTGTTTCCAGGTGTAGCACTGTAGTGTTTGCTAGAACCGGAGCAGGGGAAATGAGGGCCAGGAGAGCTGTGCATGGTATGGGACTGAAATAAGTCTTCAGATCTCATTACTGCTATGCCTTATTGCTTAGTTTCTGACTCCTAAACTATAGGATCAGGACCAAAGCAGGCTTTTACTGAACAGTGAGATATACCCTTTTCTGAAATAAGCTGCTTCTGCCTCCTGAGTGCTCTCAGCCACAGGAGCTGCAGACAGGAATCATTTTTCAGGCTTGACTTGGCACACATAGTCACTAAGCTTCTGGGCTGGCTGTGAGTTGGTACATTTGAGCAATTTTATACAAGAGCAGTGTATTTGCTTTGTGTGTGTGTGCAAGAGAAGAAAAAAATCAGATTCCTTGGTCTTCACTGGAAGGAAAATGATCTTCTACTGGATTTCCCAAAGTGCCATGTAATCCAAATAAGTCTGGATTCAACTGAATTCCTATAAGAGGCTTATTGGCATCTGAACCATTGTTTTAACTCAATGATGTCTGATAGATTCATTACGCCTGGTGCTGTGGTGCTCAGCACTTTGTTATGTTGTGGATGAGGAGGTTCATTTGAAGATGAAGTCCCTTTCTTCACTTTTAGGAACAACCAAGCCCAGTATTTTCTCATTTAATGAGTAACATTTTATGTTGTTTCTCTCTCAGACTTTTTGCTTTCCAAATTTGTACTTCTGATCAAAGATTTCTATTATTTTGTTGGAGCTGTGTGCATACAGTGTGGTGATTTCTTGGAAATTTCAGCTCTTTTTCACAGGTGCCTCTCTCAACAGGAGAGTCAAAAGTCCTTACTTTTACTGCTCCAAAGTTATTGTAAAAACTATTCAGTGTAACAGCTCCCTGCTTGCTTCTCATAATGGATTAGATTCACCGACATGGTGTTCCTTGTTTGTTCTTGGCTACTGGTATGATTTGTTGAGTGATTACCTGTAGCTGCCAAGGCTGAATTATATATCTTCTTACACCTTGTGAGGATGAAAACATGACAAATTATCAATCAAAATGTTGAATCTGAAGCCATTGCCAGTAAACCAAAACTGTCAAAGTACACATTACTAAAGGCGAAAGCATATCTCTGTGTAGATCTTGTATTTTATACTGTGGATTATTTTCCCTGAGAACTTTACAGATGACTGGGAGTACAAAAGAAATATGATAAATTAGCATCATTATAGCTGTAGTGCCCAAATCATGCTCCCACTCAGTGGGAGCAGAGAGATATTCAGTGAGCAGGGCATATTCATAGCATAATGGCGGTGTCCTGGTGATTACTATTGCAAATATGTTCTGATCAAGAGGTATTTCAGGAGGTGATGGGAACCCATCTGGCTTCATGCCAGGGAAGACGATGGCTTGTGGCTTCACTGGTCTCCCTAGATCAGCTGCACATCCCGCCCCATCACCAGTCCTGTCCTTGAGCTGTTAGATGGGAAGGAGTGGACATCACAGATGATTTAATCATGACATTGCCTGGGCAGGAGAAGGTTGATACTGTATGCAACGTGTGAAACTAAAAACAAGCCTAGGGAAAGAAGCTCAATTGATTCTACCTTCTTGTGTGTGTATCTTGCCTGGTATTTCAGTGACATTTACTGTGATTAGATAGAGGGAATCTGTAAACCTGTGATTTAAGTATTTTATTTTTAAAGTCACTGGGGAGATGTGGAAGAAAGTCTTTATGATTTTCTTATTTGTCAGTAAATGAAGGCTTGGTACTACGCTGCATTGTGAGAGGTTGCCTCCTAGCCTCCCTTTCTTAGCTAACTCAGCTGTAGTTTGAGCTAACCTAAAAAATATTGCACACCGGGGAAATGCTCTTTCCAGCCTCACTTCTTTCTGTCATTTGTGTGAAATATGCTCTGTCTCTGACAAAAATGTGTCATATGTTAGCATAATATACTCCCTATGCTCTTCCTGTACTGTGAAGCATTCCCGCTCTTTCAGATCGGTCCCATATGAGCTAATGACGGCAAGAAAATCTACAATTATGATTATTATATTTATCATTTTGTGATACCAAGAGGCTCAAGGAGGGTCTGAAGTCTTTCTCAGGTCATGTACATACGGAGGTTCCTGTTGCCCATCATCCAAATTTGAGTATCAAATTTGAGCTCCTAACTTCAGGCTCTTAAGTCCCTAGTGAAATTAGTAAGATTTAAGGTCCAGATTCATCAGAATGTTTAGACTTTTATTTTTCATTAGTTTCTATGGCTCTTGTGTCCAAACTTAACAAATCATCAGGTGAACATGAAGAGCATTGTGTAGATTCAGGTTACGGAATGAGTACCGTATTCTCCGAAGTATTTTGGTAACAATTGTGTGTAAGCTCTTATTGAGCCATGTGTCAGAATGCCATTTGAAAACTCTGTTTTGCTACATCAGCAGCTACAGCTTAGTCATCGGATCCTCTCAATTTGGCCTGATGGGAGTGGTGACAATGCGCCAGGCTGGGCTCCTGTTGATTAGGTACCTCCAGAAGGGATAGGTCTTTCCTTGCACAAATTAAAACCTTACACCTGAACACTGGTGCTGTTGTAACTCCTACAGACACATATGGAGTTAGTTTCCCAGCTGGCAACAGGAGCTTATTTTTATTTGATGGCACTTGAGTCCTAAGTGGGGAATATGCTATTATTAATGACTTACTGAAAATCTTTTGTAGCAAATTTATTGCTAATGCAAAAGGTACTCTTCTTTTTTTGGAATAGTCTTTGGTTGCTTGTTGCATACAGATGGATAGAGGGACCGTTGCCTATGAAAAACTTGGATTTGTGGTAACAGTTTCCCCTCTCCTGACTTTGAAACAATTATACTGAAAAGTCATTGGGTTTATTTTATCATTATTATTAACGTAAATCTGAACTGTAACTTCTAGTTGCTCACCAAATGTTTCTCACAGGTACTGTAACAAATAGCTGAATTTGTCAGGGAAGGGGTCCTATCCAAATCCCACAGACAGTGGTGAGGTAGGGATTGTGCTGCCACATGCAAGCTGTGCTGCTGTTGCTATGGCAGGTTCAGGGTCCTCATATGTGAGGGCTGCTTGTTCATCTCTAAGATACAAGGTAGCCCTCACTTGCTCAGTGGAACTTCACCCCTTAATATCTAAGGTTTACAAGTGAAGAGAGATTGTATTATAAAGTGCTAAAAGCTGGCAGGTGATGCTCATGCTGCCTCTGCTTTGCTCTGAAGCATTTTAAGCCTCATGGCAGGATTAGGAGATTTTGTCAACAAGTGACTTCTGTGAGGAAGAAGAAAACTTGAGGGATGATGTACTACTTTACTTATTGAGCAGTGTGTATTCAGCTGACTCTTCCCTTAGCAGGACACAGAAGCTATTCTCACCCCCTAAATCTGGCATGCACAACTGCAGTTCTACTTCGACAAAGAGGGCTGGGGAACAAAATGAGTCAAGAAATCTCAGCAAATCTCCATTGATGTTTTTCAACCTGAATAAATGCTTCTAATGTAATCTTTCAGATAGCAGTGAGATGGAGTTAGCATACAGAGTTATACCTTAAGGGGAACCACTATCTAAATGTGCTCACTGAGGTGGGCTGATACCCAAAAAGCAGCTGCTTGAGTGGTTCTCTTTAGTTATTGTCTGAACCTCTCCTGTGCTCTGAGGTACCACCAATGTTAGCTCCCAGTTAGCTTGCTGTGCCATCAGTTGCCTCTCAAAATCTTGTGCTCAGTTTGGTATCACTGCAACAGAGCACTGATGCCCAAACCAGTGGTGGGTGCTTGCAAGGCCCACCATCAAATGAAGTTGTTCTAGAGACCTCCTCCTTAAACATATGTCGTCTTTTTACTAACATCAATGAGACTATTTGTGTTTCTCAGCCTGAACATGGAGCCAAAAGTGATAACTGCTCTTAGAAAACGCTTGCACCAGAAAGAGGAAATGTCTGAATTTGTACAGTCCAGCGTTTCCTTTTATAGAAAGAAAGATTTTTGTGTCAAAAGAGAAATGAAAAACATTCCCAGACCTGGGTAAGGCTCTTACATAAGCTGTCCTTTCTTTTCGGATGCCCAGCAGTAAATGATGCAAATGAAAAAGATACTGTGTGGGGAGTACTATTTCGGTGTAATCTTCCACCTCACAACTGATGCCTGAATGATTTTATTATAAGAACAACATGGTTTGGGGCACAGTGTCAGAAAGTCAGCTCTTGCCTGCAGCATGCATTTAGATGTCAGTAACCCCTCTGTTGCCAACTGTCAGGAGAAATCTTGCGTCCTTACCTTTTTTATTTTTATTTGTTAACCTTTTTATCTGCTGGATCTCATCGCTGAATTTCGAGCACAAACTCACTTATAAAAGTCATGTCCTCATGTGGGATGGCCATTCAGGCTGCACATTTCTGGACTGCTTGACAGTGTAAATTAATATTCAGCATCGATACTTGCAGTGTGACAGAAAGGCTCAGCCACTGCCATTTGCCTCTGAAAATACCTGAAGGCACTTTTTGGTAGGATGCTGTGTTAGGGAGAAGTGTGTTTTGTTTGCTTTGTGCAGAATGTGATATAACACTGGTTTGTGTCACTGGGAACATAGGAAGAGTGCTGTGTGAGAAACTGGGTTTCAACCTTGCCCCGAGAAGGGCTTTTCCTTCAGAAAAGTTCATGTTGTGGTAGCCCTGCAGGAGGAATTTGCTCACACCAGGTAGAAAATTCAGTCCCAGATTTCTTCTGGAAGTACAATTGAACAGCAGTGGGGTTTGTCTTATGTAAACGTAGGGCAAACTGCATCCTGCATCCCTATCTTTCACTTGGGAGAAGGGCTTCCCATCTTGACCCATGAGTGTGAGCCATGCTGAAGGATGTAATTAATTTTAAGCCAATCTCCACCATATGCTACCTTCAGTCTGGTCTGGAAGTGACTTATGGTCTCCCACAGGAAGTTTGAAATGGACATAACCTGTCAAAATAACAACAGGACCATCCGTCTGGAGCAGGGTTTGCCCAACAATGCTCTGTGCTTGGGAAGTAGGAACGCTAGCCCAAATTTAATTAGTTCTTGTTTACTTTCTTATTTCATGTTTTAATCTCTACGGTGTAGATACTTGATGGCTTGTAGTAAGGTCTGGAGGAGAACCTGGGTCAGGAAAGCCCAGACTATGCACAGTATGGGGGGGATTCTGAGAAAGACAGAAGTGAATTTGTGGGACCAGTGAGCATACTTGTCTGATGGACATAGATGTTCTCTTCCTGCTTCTGGCTCTTAGTGTGCTATGCAAAATGAGCTTTCAAGGCACCGCAGAAGCATTGCTTTTGCAGTCAAGAAATTATTTGACAAAGAATCTCAAGCAGCAATGGATTTGAATAAAATTCACAAGGTCTTATTTGAGTAACCTATAAATAAAACTACTGGCTTAAAAAACTACTGGCTTAATTTGCAAGGGAATTAGTTACTCTGACGCCTTTTTTAGTTGGCATCAGATTTTAGGCCAGGTAGTATTCTTTTTGTAGTTGATATTATGTACCTATTTGGATGTAGTCACTCCTTTTGGAACTTTGAACGTCACCTGTAGTACGGAGTTAGGAGTCAGAGTGTTGGTTGTTATTTTTTAAATAAGGCATGAGAAAATACTGGTGTATAAACATCTTGCATTTGATTTCCATTACAACTTATTTAAGCACTTAACAACTGCAAAAACCCAACTTCAAAAGCTTCCTGCAACTACTTAGGGATTAATTTGAATTAAGATAATTCAAGTGTTGGCGTATAACCATGAGTAGGTCTTTTTTTTTTTTTTTTTAATAATAAAAAAAATCTTTGTAAAATAAAAGGAATCTTTTTTGTTTTTCCTAATAAAAACAAACAGCTGTGTCTCCCATATGGTATTCTCTTGTAAAATATTTACATTTGAAAGGCGCCCAGACTCCTTGCAGTGGAACACAATTTAAACAATGAGCGTAAGTGAACAAAAATCTATTGTTGTCAGCTGTGATCGCAAAGGTTTTTTAGCATGCACCTTCCCCCTTCCGACCCCTTTGTGCTCAGCGTTAGGCTATCATCTCACTGTTGGAAGATTTCCCTTGTTGAGTAATGCAGTGTTTCCCTTTCTAAAGATAAAATAATTTTCATCAAGACTCAGCCTGATGCAAGTCAAAGGGTGTGTGTGAGAAGAGGGATGTTTTGAAAGAATCAGAAAAATCAGAAAAAAAAAATCAGCAGCAAACAGTGGGAAAAAGGAATATGCAATTGGTACACAGAGTTTTGCAATGATTCCCTACTCCGGACCATAGAAAAGCTGGCTTAGGAGTGTCTCCCTGTAAGCACCATCATCCCTTGGTTAGTGGAAGCAGTTTTCTCTGCTGCTTGGCTGCCAAAGTCTGTCTTTTTTAGCCTACTGCAAGGATAAATGTTAACTTTCCAGCTGGAATTGCTCTGTTTGCTTTCACAGAGAAAACAGAACTAACAATTCTGGTAATGTTATTAAAAAATATTTGTCATGTCAAAAAGTCTTGCTGCCTGTAATTACATTTAAACATCCCAAACTGAATAGCAACGTTCAAACTCGGCTAGAGTATTTGATTAAGCTTGGTTAATAGTTACTAATGGCTGTGCAGCTTTTATGTGTGACTCAAGGGAGAGAAAAGGGGAGTTAATGGCAGGCTTATTTGGAAAGCTGTGAATGAATGAGGAGCTCCAAAGCCTTGAACCTCTCCCTGTCCTGTGCATGGGAGAGGCAGTGAGGATGAGTGCCAGGCCTGGCTGTAAAGCAGATTTTACCAGAGTGAGACAAAGTTGTAATAGAAAACAAAGTAATTTTTATGTTTGTGGAACGCAAGGGTATCATTTTTTCTTTTTCTTTTTTTTTTTTTTTTTAAGATTCTATTTTGTCTTAAGCCTGCAGAAATCTTGCTAGCTGTGCTTGCTGTTGACAGTATGTACTACAGTGCAATGGGGAACTCAGCCCGTAGCATGCTGGCGATTACAGACTCCTTTGTGGTGCAGCACACATCAGCTCTGGGTTTTGCCAGATACCCGCAGTGGTTTGCTGATGCCTTGTCAGCGGAGGAGCTGTGTTACTGGAAATGGCAACCGTGCTACTGAATGAAGCAGTGACTCACTCCCTAATTTAACCACAGTCTGTGCAGTCAAAAGTGCTTTGCACAGAAGAGCCAACTCCCTGCACAAAATCTACCTCCATGCACAGAGGTGAGCACTGCAGCTATACCGAGCTGTCCAGTGTAGGGCTTTATAGTAGCGCAGTGTTCGTATAAAATTGCATCCCTAACCTGGATGCTGACCTGGCTTTAGTAATTAGGAAAGTCTGTGCAGCTTTTCACATCACTACTATTCACTGAGCCCCTTGGCATAAGGCTCACTAAACTCCTATGAAGGTGCAGAAGTGAAATGTGAGGGAAGCTCTATGCAATGGTATTGCAATGTCCCAAAGAATTAATTTCCAGCACAACCTCTTCCTTTCCCCTAGTTTTCCTGCGCTTCCTGTTTTGAAAAAAGGGCTTTCCTATTTGTAATAAAGGGCTATTTCACTTTTGAATTATTTATCAGCTCCATCTAGTGCACGCTGCTCCTCAGGAATAAATGAGAGCTCCTAAGAGGAAGATAGTTTTATGCTTTTTGGCAGTAAGCCGAAAGATGGTCCAAAAAAAAAGTTGTATCTTTTATTACACACAATGTTTGGACTTTGAGAATAGTTTATATTCGGAAATAATATATTGTCAGCGCCTTGAGAAAAGCCATGAGGCTCAGGAACGCTTGTTTTTGTTGCTTAAAAAAGATTGTAAGGATAATGTTTATGACACATCTCATGTTCGAGATACACTTGTTATTGGGGTGTGAAGCAGTGTGCTGGTCTACTAGCTATTTTGGGTGGGGGAATTCAAAGTTCTGGGATTTCATAAATAGGCTTTTTTTTTTTTTTTTTTTTTTTTTTAAGATTGGAATCTCAGTAGAATCCCAAGAAGTCAGAATAATACTGGAGCAAATAATCTGGGTGCTGAGTGGATGGTGTTTTTGGATAAGTCTGAATGATGGATTTCTGACAAATGTTCTTGGAACAAGTGAGTTTAGAAAGAAATGCAGGAAAGGGACAGCTATTCTATTCTGCGAAGGAAAGCACCTGGCATGTTTACATTGATTTCGGAGACCTGTGCCACCCTGCTGTCTTCTTGGGCAGTTCTGGAGGAGATGATAGCGAGATAAGAAGTTAAAGGAGTTCTGCTGAAAGCACAGAATACCTCAAAAACCCTAAATCGGTGTTTTTAACCCTTTGCTAGCTGCTGTTTTTTTACCATGTGTTGTCCTCGAACAGCTGCTGGCAGCTCGGAGCACACCAGGCTCAAAGCACACAAAGGATCAGCAACACGGAGGTGGTGACCTCATGTTAATTGTGCTGCCATTTATTGTGCTGCTGCCATGGGACTTCCCCTGCTTTGTCTACAGGCCTGCCTAACCTAATATTCTCTTCAAACGGCTTCCTTGCAAGAGGAAGAGTTATGAAATCAAACTTTCTCTTTTATTGGAGCAGCTTGTGTTTATTTTTGATGTGCTTGCTCAGAGAAGCTATTTTTGTCACCGCTGGGGAAAAGAGAGTAGTTTCCTGTGCATCCCATTTAATCGGTTGTTTTCTAGGGGACAAAAAAAAATCAGGTCAGCAGTCAAGGGATCTTTTTATGTTGATGGCAACAGTTTTATTCTGCAGGAGTTATAATCTAGATGAGGGAGATAAAAATATTTGGATAAAGATATTCTGGCTCTGTAGTGAGGAAAAAGCGTGTAGCATTGCTGCAGGGCTGGCTGCAAGCCTTTTTACTCTTCTTGCTTCACTCCATTCATACAGTGGCACAATTTTTCACTGCTGATCTCACCTTCAGATTCACTGTTAGGTTCGGTTTATAAAGTCTATGCACAACTTTTTTAAAACTAGCTGTAATCTGTTGCTTCCCATTGATCAGATGTCGGGAGGCATGTGTTTTTTACCTACATGAGGGTGTCTATTATATTTCTGCAAAAATAACGTGTAAATACTGAAGGTCTTCTATGACTAATGATAATAATAACAAAGCAAAACAAAACTGGTGATGAATACCTAGGATGCAGTAGAAGTCTCTCTCTCTATGTATATATATATATATCAAAAGGGCAGCAAGGTTGTAGCATTGTCTTTCAGTTCTTAAAGCCTTGCTACCAACATCAACTCAAATGCATTTTTGGTGACTAGCATCTTGCTGACCTGTGGTATGTGTTTGGGCAGTCCTTTTTGATACAGCAAAGGGCACCAGCACATATACATGCTGCTCAATTTGTTTTGCAATCTGGGAAACCCAGAAGAGCAATGGTTGGTTAAGCACAGGGTAACCAGAGCTGCAAAATTCAGTAAGATACTATTACATCTTCACTGTGTCTAAGGGATGCTTAGAGGAAAGGCAGATTACGGATATGTCATAGTAGGGATGATAGGATACAGTTGTGTCCGGAATTATCCCTGATGTTTCTATTCCAGTCTGTAGTTAAACTTTCCTTCAGTTGGACACATTTAACCTGAGATTCAGGTGCTAGAATGAGCAACATATAATTCAGGTTCTTATAGCTCTTGTCGCTAGCTGGTGCATAAAACTGAGGTGCCTAAAGTAACCATTTGCTTCTTAAAATCTTTGTGTCAGGTTTTCATTTAGAAAATGGTAAATGGATGGGCAGGAGCAGGAAGTGTTTCAGTCTCATGAACACCAAGGCAGCAGAAACAGAACGGCGGCGTTTTGCCAGATGCCTGGGACAGATGCAGGGCTCTGAGCACCCCCACATACTTGTGATGCCAGCACTCAGCCACATGGTGAAATTTTAGCTCACCAACTTTGTTTCATTACTTGGAGAATCTGTTTCAAATTTTCTTATTAAAAAAAAAAAAAAAAGCCAAAAAACAACAAACCAACAGAAAAACCCCAGCCTATTAAGTATGGCTCATTACCAAGTTTAAAGGATATCTGTAATGGATATTCTCAAACTTGTGGGTAATGGAGGCTATCCTTTATAGAGTTACCTAAAATGACCCTTTCTGTGTTTAAACCATTTGCTACCACCACTGCAAAAAGAATTACAAGGATATTTTAAAGGAAATATGTATTGATTAAAAGGGACTCCTGAGATCCTTCAGCTGTGGTTCAAACTTATCACAATACTGATGCCATCAAGTGTCTGACATTCTCTTTGCACCATCCAGTTGTAGAGATGCTCGTGTTTTATGATGTGAGGTACAGGTTAAGGCCAGTGTCCCAGGCAGGGGACACTAGTGTGGCATGTCCAGTTGGCATGTCACCTTTAGAACAGTTGCTTACCAAAGTTGCTGGCAAGTTGTAGAAGAATATGGACACTGAGAGGCTGTACAGCCCATTCCTGACCTCAGCTTGCAGTGAGTCTTGTCTTACATCTGTCAAGTTCAGCAAGGAGATGGCACAGCTCTTGAAGCAGAGTTTTCTTTTTTTTTTTTTTTTTTCTCCTTTTGTAAGCAGGGAAGCTAGTGTTTGCAAACTTTGGGCAAAATAGAAAGCAAAACTGAAGAATTAACATTTTGCTATTCAGCTAATTCAGATTGTTCCAGGTGGCCCAGTGCCAACTTAATGCATTTCTTGTAATTCTGATTTAAGTGATTAGGATGCCTTCATTTTCTGAATGTTGCAATTCACTTATTCTCTTTTTATTCTGTCCAGCTCCAATCTATAGTGTATACTTGCTGTTAGATTTCAGATGGGATTTTTGAGTAACCAAGAATGGAATGAAGAGATACAGCACAAGAAAGTGGAAATTTACTGGCTGCTGTGCTCCCATCCGCGGGGTGATTTATCTCCATTTTCATCTGCAAACCAGCTGCCCTCTCCACTTTCTGACTCTGATTCAGCCCTCCTTGCTCTTGTGACAGTAGCCTGAGACATAAGAAAATTCCTCTTGTGTTTCTGTGCTATCCTAAGACAGCTGAAGTTGTATTAGAAATTTTGTGTGTGTGTGTCTAAGAACAAAGGCTTCAGCCACAGAAATATCACAAAAATCAATTTTTCAGTTTTTTGTGAATGTAAGTCTTGGATGGATGTTTGCTGAGCACAGCAATCCTTTACAGCTATAAATGAGAACAGAATATGGCCCTGCTTGTTTATAGAAAAAAGAAAACCCGCATGGTTCGTGCTTTCAGTGATGTTAACTTTTGGTTGCTGATCTGTCCAATGGTTTTCAAATTATGATTTCTAAAAGGGTATTCATAAGGCATCTGCTGAAGGATTTTTGGACTAGGCAGTTTGGCAAAGTGCTGGTTTTATGTGCTCCATATCTGGGCTCTTGACTGTAATTGCTTCTACTTGCTTATCGTTGCTTTGCAGCTCTGAGTCGTGGTTACCTGCAGTAATAACCTTGGCCTTTTCCACCAAACAAATGGACCAGATTCAGAAATGGAGTTTCAGAGAAGCTGCAAATCAGGTCCACATGTATAGACTTTAAGAGTGTGAATTGAAGGCACATTTCTGCTGGGGAGAATGTGCCAAACAGGTCGGGTCTCACAGAAGCCAAAAGTTCGGGTTCTGCAGTGAAAAAGTTTCAATTTTAGCAAGGCTGAGATTATTTGGAAGAACAACTCTTACCTAGGTTGGCAACAAGACCATGAGAAAAACATCTCAAATTGCACAGCTTTCTCTGAGAGAGAGACAGCAAAATGCACAGCTACAAAATTCCCTCGAGGCTGTGTAAGCCTGTGAATGCAGCAACTCCTGTGATAGTTTCATGCCTACTGACGTATTGTTGTTTTTATAGCAACATGTGGGCAAAAATTCTAATTAATCTGATGTTATGAATTTGTTGTACCTGTATAGTACAATGAAGCCCACAACAATGAAAGGAAAGAAGAAATAACAGTGAACTTCCTCAGAGCTCAGAGCAGTATCTTGGGGTGGCGGAGACCTGTGCCTGGCTGTTCGCACTGCTGCATGTGTAGCAGCCACAGGGTGCAATGTGGTGACAACAGGCATTTCCTGGCTGGGCCTGTAATTCCTAGAATAGAATGTTTTCCATGCCTAGAATACCAGATAAGATCTGAATTTCCTCTTTATACAGCTAAAGGAAAGCACCCATTGACCAGTCATTTTGCTGAATGCTTTCCAATCTATAGCTAAAAGACAGAGAACCATTCAGACTGGACTTCAGCCTTGAAAAACGAGTCTGGTGGAAGGGAAAGTGTTACTGCATTTGGAATCAGGCTACTCAGGAGTGAATCCTCAATTGATGCTATGTGTATGATAACAAATGGTGTTCAAGGGGTGGATCTGCACCATGAGCTGATTGTTGTGGAGGAGCTGTTTGTACTCCGTGCACAGATGCTCAGGTCATGCATTTGTGGTAGAGGTGCACCAGCCACTTGGGCACAGTCCACGAAGAGGTACTTGGGATACCCCAAGCCCTCTCTGCAGCACAAATGAAAGTGAAGTAAACAGCAACAACAGGGAGATGTCTCCAAAAATGCATTCCTGACCACTGAAATAGCTGCATCAACACTTACCCTAGAGTGTGTGCAGGGCCATTGCCTGAATGCCCAGCTTTACTGCTTGTGTTCCTGTACCTGGTGATAATTATTACGGTGATTCCAAAGGAGTGACTCCTCCAGATCTTCCCCTCCTTCTCATTCTCCTTCCTTGGTGCAACACGTTTGCCTCTGGCACTCAGCTTCCAGTCCCTCGACCCTCATCTCTCCTGGGACATCTGTGTGTGCATCAGCACTGCTCCCACTCAAGTGGCTGCTATTTTGGAAAAGAGCAGAGGATATCAGCCCCTGTGCAGAGTGCTTACTGGAAGTGTGTGGATGAGTCATATCAATTACCAGAGTATCTGAGGTTAAGGGAGTGATGAGTAACTGAGGCCTCACACTTTAAGGATGCCAGATCCTGGCTCCTTGTGCACCTTATGGAGAGAAGTAGTTTGTAAATTCCTTTCATAAGGCTTGCAATAAGTAGACATGATTTTTTTAAGGTGTTTTAACCTCTGGACCATGTTCTGCAGAACAAGAGCCCAATGAAACCTGGAAGAATCTGATTCTCACTGCTTATCTTGCAAGTGTGCTGAGTGCTTGTCCTCATCAACTGGTGCACCACATCCTCAGCAGATGAACTGATAGCAGACGTTCCTGGGAATACAAATCCCCGCGCTGCCATGTTATGCATTCATAAGGCAATTATCAAAATGGAGGTGATCTTGCTGAGCATATAATTTGGATGCTGAATAATCCCACTCACATGCAGTATCAGTGCAGAGTGAAGGAGGTGTTTTTGCAAGTTTGAATATGTGTATCTTATGGCAGAGAATATAGCCCAGCAGATCTGGTAGCAATCCCTTGTTAGTACTGTGCACACACAATCAGAGTCTTGATGTTTTAGTGCAATTGCCTCAGCCATTTTTTCTGAAGCAGCTTATGCTGCAGTTTATCTGACTCCGTATATTGCTATGAATTATTGACTTCTGTATGCAATCCTATCAGAGGTACCAGTCATTCCTCCTTTTCTTGTTCAGTGTGGTTTTACCTTGGGGTATTCCACGTCTCTATGAAATTCATGGCAGACTCGGCCACCTCTTGATCCCCAACTTTCTTCATGATACTTCATGATTTCTGTCATGATACTGCTGTGCCGCCTCCTCCTGCAGGGTGCTTGCCACAAGAGATGGGAGCTGCAGCCCATACACATTAAATTCTCCAACTAGAAATCCAGAGATGTCATTCCAGTCACTTCTACCCTGAGGCCAGACAGGCTTGTGGGGATTTTTATCATGTAATGAAATACTTCCATTGACAGAGTCTAAATGAAGAAGAATATCATATGCACCTTTTGGAAATTAATTCAAAACCTAAATACAATTAAAATTGTTTTTAAAGGACAAATCCTGCTGAATTAAAAATACAGAAAATTTCTTTTTAAATACTTCAAATGTTAGTTTTGGGTCTGATTCACTGAAGTAATGAGAAATTTTCAGAGAGATACATGTTTGTCTAAGAAATATTGGCTTTCATTTATGTAGATTGCTTGCAGACTATGTGGACCTTTTCTGGAGACCAGGTCTTGCTTTCATTACTTGAAAGCAAAGAAAGTTTTGCCTGAATAAGAAGTTGTTCTGGGACTGAAGAGTAGCTCAGGTTGTCATGGCTTTGCTCTTTTTCCTGATTTTTTTTATGCTTTAGGAGACTGTAGGCAGTGCATGTTCCCAAGTCTCCTCTGGCATCACATTTGTTCCCAAAACTTTCTGAACTTGGAGAGTGTTTTCTGTCACACCCCTGAAGATTGGGTATTAGGAAAAATCTTCTCTGAAAGGGTGGTGAGGCATTGGAACAGGCTGTCCAGAGAAGTGGTGGTGTCGTCATCCCTGGAGGTTTTCAGGAAACATGTTGATGTGGCACTGAGGGACGTGGTTAGTGGGCACGGTGCTGATGGGCTGATGGTTGGATTAGCTCTTAGAGGTCTTTTCCAACCTTACTGATTCTATGATTCTAAAACCTAAACCAAAAATGAGCCACCTGGAAGCACATTTTCCCTGATGGTGCTAAGCCCTTGTTATGCAGGGTGACTTTATGACTCTTCATGGTTAAATCAGGAGCCCATCATTGCCCTTGTGCTTTCCCCAGGGTGAGCAGGGTGTGGGGTGCTGAGCCCAGAGGGCACACAGCCCCAGCCCCACCACTGAGCTTCCTGTGCCTGCTTAACCATGGCCGGGTAATTGTGCAGCCAATTAGGCTTTGTTGCAAGCAGCTGTGACAAAATACACTTTGTTTTAATAACAATCGTTATTTGACAAGCCACTAAAAAATTAAAACAGACGCAGCCGTTATAGAGCTGCATACATTTGCATGGCTCTACCTGCTTTCTTTAGTCATGAATGAAATTGCAGTTTGTTCAGGGAATACAACAGACCCTAAATATGGTGATCAAGCAAAATCTTTTCACCTGGCTGCCTTCACATAGAGGAGCTCACAGACGCCTGTGCTCCCAGTGGCTCCGGGGGAGACAGTGAGCCGACAGATTTCAGAATTCAGAATAAATTCAAGTCAGGCTCAAGGCAGCGATGGGTGGGTGACCTGTACTCTCCTTCTCCCTCCTCTCTTGTGCAAATGCGAGGTCCCCACAGCGCTCCAGATCAAACTATAACATGCAGGTTATTTTTGTGTGAGCAGTTTTGCCCTTTTAAAAAAATATTCTTCCAGGAAATTAACGCACTGAAAAGTTGCAACATCCAAGCTCTATTTGTATGAGAAATAGCGTTTGAAAATGTCAGTTGTGGATAAGAAGAAAGCCATGTCTTGTTTCAAAACCTACGATTAAATCCTCCCATTTTCTAAACATGCTTATCTTTACCCCTACTGCTATTGGTCACATAAGGAATGATGTCTAATATTAGGAGTCATGGGAACTCATGTTTTATGTATGTCCTTGTCTGGACGGGAAAGTACCTGTGAGGGAGCTGTCTCAGGTTAAGAGGAGCAATGCTTGCCTTTTCCATGTTGGCTTTCACTTTGCCCTAAGTTCCCTTCCTTTTGGCATACAGTTTGTGCCGTGGGCTTGTATGAACAGCAGGGTGGTATTCTTTGTTTGTGCAAGAAAAAATAATGGTAGTTTCCTGTTTGTTTCTGACCATGATAATTTATATCAGATCCTTCTTTAACTATCTCTTCCTCATCTGTTCTCACTTTTTCTCACTCTTACGTTAAAATTCTCAGTAATGGCCTTACTTACAGACTGTGTCAAGCACCAGGGTATACACAAAGTTACAAAGATACATGTTATGAGCTTTAGTTGTTCTCTATTTTCCACTTGATGATTCCCACTGTACGATGTGTTCTGTAGGGTCAGTTAAACCAGTATCTGAGCATTTCCATTAAAATTAGTGGGATGAGTAGAATCAGCAAAAGCTACTCAGCTATAACAGAACTGCAGCATTACTCTGAAATTCCACGTTAGGTCTCCCTAGGGCACCATTGTTTTTCATACTTCTCTTAATTTTGTAAGGCATAGTAAATATTGCTGACTTGATGGACATGAAGTGAGGAGATGATGCTCCCAGGCTGTGCTGCCTTGGGTCGTGGCCTCATCAGTCTCTTGTGCAGGATCTTGGCAACGGGAAAAAATCTTCTCAGTTAATGTTCCTCAGGATGTCAGAGGATCCTTGAGATCCTTAAATGACTTCTGCTAACTTAAAAAACAAAATGGAACACAACAAAAAAGAAACCACAAAACCGAAAAAACAACAGAGAAAGGAATGCATGCACAGTGTACATGGCTTTGGAAAGTTAGTTATGAACAGGAGAAAAACTGTTAAAGCTATATTGGAAGACTTTATTCGGAAATCAACTGGTCTTTTCAAAAAATAATTTATCCTAACTGTGGTTTTGTAGAGGAAGTTGCTGAGTAGGGACTTCTTACACATTTTTCAAGTGACAATTTGGGGATGCAGTCATGTCAGTTGACTTGTCCAAAACACAGACAGCTTCAAAACAAGATTAAGGAAGCAGGAATTCCTGGCCTTTGGCTCTGCACTCAGCCCATTTACCCTGATGGAGGAGAGGAAACCACAGCACACCAGGCACTCGAAGCACACGCCGTTAAAGAGAACACAAGACTTTTCAATTAGGCCCGATTTCAGCAAGGTGCTTTCAGCATGCACTTAATGTTGTATGATTTATGTGACTACTTCACATGTTTTCCACAGGGTTGCTCATACTTAATGTCATTTGTTTGCTGAATCAGGGCCTAAATCAGATAGTCTTGTAAAACTTCCTAGTTAATTAGTGATCTCTTATTATCTTGTGCCCAGAGCAGTTTCCAAACTGGTATTTTAGAGCCTGTGGGTATAGTTAGTTTAAAATAATCAAGATAAATGCTGTATTTGGAATGCTGCTCTTATCCAAATTGCATGTTAACTAAAAATACTGTTTGAATAAGCACTATTGGATGCAAATAATGTTGAAGAACAGAAGTCAGCCTCTGCGTACTATTTAGGAGATGTTAAAGATCAGGAAGAAGAGGGAATAAACAAGAGATGTTGACATATTGAAGAATAAACCACTTATTTGTCAGATTTGTGACACAAGGTTTTGTAGTAACTGGGGACCAGTATTTTTCTCCAGCTGCTGTTACTTGGCACGAGCTTTAGGTTAATTTGTCAGTTAAAGTAGAGGCGTAGGATTATGGAGCAAGAGTGGTAATGTGTTTATACTATGTGACAGAAAATCTGTGTTTAGTTATTGTCCTTACCATAAATGTCCTGTAGGACAGTGGGCAAGTCTCTTAAACTATGTGTGCTTCTGCTCTGTGTTCTACTTCACATTTCATTTATTCTTTGTTTGTTTTGTTTTTTGTTTTTTGCATATTCAGAGTTCATATTTGGCAAAAGAAGAGTTTGTATTCCACTTTAGCTCAATAGACCCTGCATCTTACTACTGCATGTAGTTGTTTCTGAAATACAAGCAATAATATGCAATACAATAATCAGACAATATATAAACTATAATATTTTCTCATTTTTAATTGGAAAAAAAGAAAGAAACCTCATTTCTTTTGGAATACTGTCCTTCTTCAAGAGGCATTGTTTCCCTTCAAGATATGCTGAAGTTCCACAGCTCCTGCTCATCACTGCTTAGACAACTCATGCTAACCAAAACCTTGGTGCTTCATTGTTTTAACCTAGCATGAGGCTAATCTAGATCTCAGCCTGAACTGTGTTTTCTTTAATGGTATTTTGTATGATCAATTTACTGTTTTATCATCTTCAAAATGCTTTTAAATAATAAGGACCACTATTATTCAAGGAGAATATTGCATGCTAGAAGTAATTATCCTCATGTGTGGAGCTGTGCAGCAGGTAACTTTTGTGTTGTGTGTGCCCTGAACAGCATTCTAAGAGTTCTACCTTTAGGAAATCCTTTTAGTTCTCATGGCTGACCATAGCCATATTCCTTTACATCTAAGCTTGTGCAGATGGGAAATGTATGTTTTGTTATGGGAATATGGGAATACCAGAAGCAGCGAGGAAACTTTTGCAGCCTCAACAAAATGTACAGCTAGAACCAATGGCACAAACTTCTGTAGAATGTTTTACTTGTGCATCTTCTTCCTGGTCCTCATGTAATGGGATTGAATTGATTTACTGTTCTTTGGTCTTGTCTTGAAATTGAAAGAAAAGTATGGCATTTTAGTGGTTTGTAAGATTCTCTCTTCATTTTCTTTCAAATTGTTTGCTTGATGGAGATGTAGCCAGTGAAATTAAAGATCTAAATATTTGCTTGGCATTGGTGCTGACATAATGCTGTTGTGCATTAACTCTGAAAACATGAGGAAGTATTTAAAAGTTCATCTTTATCACATAGCACTTCAATTTCAATGTGATACAGCTTCCAAATAAATTAGGAAGTATGGAAAATTTACTTACTGGTTACAATATGTCTGTTAATTTGAACTGCAACAGAAGTTTGTGTAGATGATATTAATCTCCTTGTTGCCAGTAGTTCTCTGTGGTGGAGTTGGATGATATTTTATGATCTGCCAAATTTGTTTGCATTTTTGACACGGTTACGTGGCATTACTACAGTTAAATTAAAGGCACTTGAGGGAACTAAATATGAAAAAAATATTTAAGGCATAAGGTAAAATGTTTTCAATATACATAAAAACCAGCCACCTATAATTTATCATCAGAAATGGTAGTGGATGGACCTGATTACAAAATAGTACTGGAACTGTCCCAGAATATTCAAGAAATCTCTTTAAGGCAAGAAGTGTCAAAATGCACTGCAAATCTTATACTGCTTTTCAGGCTGTCATTTTAAGCGGTTCTAAGATACAGAGAAGGAATTTTCAAGCATCCTCATTGTCAGTCTTCCTCAGTCTCTCTGACCAAACCTACCAGTGATTTCTTTAGGAAAGCCAGACCACAAAAGAGCACTGAGACTTATCTAGCCACCCTAGAGATGTTCACGGTGCTGCTGGGTCATGAATATATATTCAACCTGGGGAATACACTAAAAAGGTACAATTTACATAATGCTGTATTTTAATCTGACACACAAAAATACCTCATTTGTAAGTTCATTCATACCCAAAGACAATTAAGTAAGCTCTCCATAATGTTACAGGGGTAAAAAGGTACTTAGCTCTATTCCATGAAAACAAAGGAGGAAAACAGGCACCTAGCTAATACAGCTTGAAATTGTTGGTCTTCATGGTTTTTCTGAAAGTTCATTGAATTTAACAGAAGGATTCTCCTTGAATTACCTAGGACTTGTATTTGAGTGCAAGTGTACACTAATCTTAGAAGTGTACAATTCATGTAATTGAAGCAACATACAAAACCACAGCAAACGGCCTGAAAATCTGATGAATGAATTGATTAAGGGAATCTCCCAGAGATTCTCTTTGTGCTACAGTGCTGAGAGTTGGAATAGTAGGTGAGGTGCAATTAAAGGAGTTTTCAATTTAATACTTCAAAGTTTGAGGTCTGCATGGTAGATAATCAGTCACTTAGCATGGATTTTATTATGTGCCCTGTGCAACTGAACAGCTTTTGATGAAGGCTAATTTAAATTCTCTGGAACGCAGCAATACAATATTGACTTGATGTATATCCTATTTGATTTGAAAATGGAGAGCAACGTTTGTCTCTGTGGTATTTTTCCTGGATTCCTGTGGCCAGTGTACGGTATGTTCCACCCATGAAGCAATCATTAAAATTAACCAAGTTAAGCGGGCAGAACAGGCACTGGGTATGCAGCATTGCTCCCCAAGGGTCTCCCAGCTTGGGGCAGAGCTCTGTTCTGCCATTTGAGTAAAGATATTATCAGTGGGGAAAAAATCCTGTTCTTGGTTAAACTTCTGTAAACTCATCAACATCGCTCAGGCTAAGGGGGATTTAACTGCATGGGGGATATAACTACAGACCTTGGTAATAAATGGAAAATTATATGGAATGTAGTATGTTTTGAGCTTGAGAATAACTGTTCAGTCCTTATGAACGTTAGATAGACCTTTTTCCTACATCTGACCCCTTTCCCTCCTTCTTTGGATTATGATGTTGCTTTTAAATAAATACATACATGGAAATCAAACAATGCTGTAAAGGTTCCTGGCAGGAGGAGAGGGTGATAACATTAGCACTGAAGAGCTTTTTGCAAGACTGCTCGTTGGCACATACCTGACATCTTACAAACCGAAGTCCAGCACAGAACCTGTTTGTAGTCTGTCACTTTATTCGAGCATCCAAATACACTTGGCTTCCAGAATTCATTTTGACTGATATGTTCCAAAATGTATAGCATGGATGGTCTCTGATAGAAATAACATTTTGACACTGGTGGAGTTGTATAGGTGTAAAAAAAAAATTTCTGACATAAGAGAAGTGGTTCAAACCAGTGTGGTGTGTTAAGCTTTTTTGGTTTTTATTTTTTGTGGTTTATTTTATTATTATTTTTTTTATTGGATGTTTATAGCTTGTTCTTTTGCGTTTAACCGCACACAGTATCACTAAGGCAGTATAACTTCAGGCAGCAACCTTTTGCAGTGGCTGTAACACTCAGAGGGCTGAGATAATAAATGCTGACTGGAGTAAATGGACCGGATAGCAAAGGGCTTCTCTGTGAGAGGGTGCAATAATCATTTGTACTTTATTTTTGCTTTGTGGGAAACCTCCAGTTCCTGAGGAAGCATCGTTCCTGGCATGGGTCTTCTCATGTTGCATCGTGAGCTGTTTCTATAAGTAAAGTAGGTTTTCCAGTTTTTCCACCAGGGAATAAATGGTTTGAAAACCTGCATATGGGTGCTCAAAGTAGATTACAACAAGTCAACAGGCTTTGTGTGTATTTCTGAGTGATCTACCTGGAACGAGATACAGGTGGAGCTTGAGCAGGCACTCAATATTGGGTAACAGATGAGTCTGTGGGAAATGTGGCCAAACAGCTTTACGGTGTTGTAGAGGGGAGTGGAGGAGGTTTTCAGTAATTGAATGAATTGGGAGGTTTTAATCATTTAGAAAGGTGGGTGGGACTGTCATCACCAGTTGCTGTGGATGATAACAGCCCATTCCTGGAGCCCTTGGGCAAGGCATTTCTTTGCCTGGAGTAGCCATATAATCACACCTAGCACACCCTGTCAGTACTAACATCTGGCAGGTCATTTCATAAAGCAGCTTTTGGCTCAATGTAAGCATCTTTGAGACAGAAAGCTCCCCATAACTAAACATTATTATTAGCTGATGGTTAGGAGCTTATATCTTGTCAGTCTTATGTGTTGCCCGTCCACAGATGGGATTGAATGTATTTACATTTCAGCACAGAGGCAAATTATACTTTGGTAAGCATTTATAGATGGGCTAACAGCTCCCATGCCATAAAGAACTACATAAAAAGGCCATTTCTTGACATGGCCCACACAGTTGTGTTTGATGAACCCGAAAATGTTTTGTACAAAGAGGCCTTGTAATGTTTTGTCTAATTGTCACAAAATACTAATGATATATCCAAGTTGCTGTTGTCTTCCAAAGTACAGTGGGGATAACTAGTAAGGGAACCAAGTCTTTATAGAATCTTGCAGAATGACATAATTTGTTTAAATATGTAAACTGTGTATGATTTGAAGGAGGTCTATAAAAAGAAATTGGATTTCACTCTTGTTTGTGCTATGCAGGGAAGGTCCAGCTCTGTGCTTGTGTGGGGCATGGTCACCAGTGCCCATGAGATGTTCCTGACTGGGTACAGGGTGCAACTCTCCCATTTCTTAGAAGGTTATGCTGAGTCAGAGCCCTTACCATCTGGCTGCTCTGGAGCTGCCATCACCTGTGGGATATCTGAGTGATTTATGTTGCTGAAAGGCAGTTTATTGCTGTGAGAGCCCCAAAGGCTGAAGTCATTTATTTGTGTGCAGAACTTTCCTGCATGCGGCAGTGGTGTGTCTGACCCCACATGGAAAGCCACCATGTGCAGGACCTTCAACCCCAGGACAGGCTGGTGACTTCATGGCATGGACATGTATCCAGAGGAGCTGGTTGAGGGTCACTATCACTTGTCCAGTCTGTCCATGGCTCCTGGCTGGGCCTGGGGATGTTTGCTAGTGGCCCCTTAGGATGGGTGACTTGCTGGCCTCAGGCCATGGCTCTGCTTGCTGCTGCTGAAGGACCTCGTGGAGTGGCTGCTGAAGGACAGGAGGTTTCCATGCGAGCAGTCACCAATGTGGGCATGCATGGAAAATACAGATGATGACTCCTGAGTGTGAGTGAAAAGGAAAGCTATCTGGAACATCAGGAGAACATGAATGCCACAGTATAGCTTTCAGGCAGCAAAGGTCATTTTCTCCCAGCGGACCTGAGTGTTGCTTGAACTGGTGACACAAAAGTGACTGTGCTTGGCTCCCAGTGCCCTGAAATGTCCCACCCTGCCTGAAGATTGGCTATAAATATATATTGGCATTTGCAGTTCTGGAAAACAGTTTCCTAAGGGAGGGATGGGCTGGTAGAACAGATCATTAATGGTTTGATTTTTTTTTTTCCTTTGTCCAGTCCATATTCTGCTCCTCACTTCAAACAAAGTTGTTTACAGTCAGACTGAATTACCAAACTGCCACTGATGTTACTGGGAGTGACGATTTAGCATTTATTTATACCCACCCATTAGGAAGTGATGGACGGTGATGCTTCTGGCAATCCACACCCACAGTCATTTAAAGGAGCCACTCACAATTTCATGTGGTCCTGGCTTCTTGTTGTCTCAGAAAGCAATTAAAGTTTTAATTAAAATCAGCACTGTCTTTATTGGCTACAACTGTAAATATCCTAAAATGATCAGACATGTGTCTGCAGCCTTTGGAATTGTGAATAGTGAATACTTGCCAAAGCACTGAAATGAAGGAAAGTGTTGGCAAGTGTTTTAAACCCATATAAATGCTAAATTAAATCTCTTAGATTGGATAACAATCTCCATATTTTTAAAAACTATTTTAAGTATATCTGTCTCAAAATAAAGCAGGAAGGAGGCAAAGGGAACAACATATACTTTAGGCAGAACAGCATTACTCATCAGACTTTTAACTTCAGTGATCAGAGGCTCTCTTTGCAATACTATGTTGTCCACATTTTCAGCTGGATATTTAGAACAAATGGAGTCAGTTGCTACAAGACACAGTTAAAGCTCTACGAAAAATCTTTTGGGAGGCACCAGGGCTGCACTGTGCTGTGGGGAAACTATTCCTTTCTTGGGTAGTTCTCTTTTCCTCCCCATGACACTGGAGGACTGATTGAAAGCTGTTGATTACAGAATTAGATTGTTTGCTTTTTTAAACTGTTAAAGATTTTTTTTTTTTTGTAAATTATTTTTTTCCCTGTTCTCATTTATGTCTTTAATTGAAGGCATTTTGGCATGTATTATAGGCAAAAAGCCTTATTCAGGAGAAACTTTGGTTTGAGGAGGAAATTAACCAGCATGGCCTGGGTGTGAGTTCACATGTATAGATTTAAATTAATATGGATATATATGGGGTATCTTCCTCTATTTTACTCATTAAAGGTTAAATTACAGGCTCAGTAGCTAACTGCTCCTCGATTAAATGAAATTGTGGAGTCAATAAATGTCTGCATTTGTGAATTGCTAGTGTGAGAATAATGGAGGAAACAATCAGAGGAGATATTATTATTATTATTATTATTATCATTGCTTTTTTTAAGCTTTGCATCCTTAAGTCTGCCAGACCCAGAGCAGAGGAGTGTCCTTTGATTTCAAGCAGCATCTCAGTGTTAGGCAGCAGATCTCACCCAGGGTGTTGTACAAGATCTTAAGGTCCACGGCATGGTATTTAAAACTGTGGGATGCCTGAATGCTTGTTGTGTTGTTTTGTTGTTTTTTATTTGCTTTATGGCTTTTGGTTTTTCTTGTATACAAAAAGGAGCCCTCAGAGATGTGTGTAATGACTAATATTAAACAGTCAGTGTGTGGTAAAAACAACACTGGATCCTGGTGGAGTTACAGCCGCAGAGCTGTTCTTGCTGGTAACAGCCACATGCACAGCCACTCAGCCAGATTGTGTCTGCCAAGAGCTCGACTATTCAGAAGTCTGTATATACATGGAGGCTGTTGCTCTGGCCACAGAACTGTTTTTAAAAAGGCACAGGAATCATGATGTTTCCCTGTCCCAAGCTGGTGGTATTCTCCCAGTCCCTGCTGCAGGGTGTTGGCTGGCAGCAGAAGACAGTTCATTTTATTTTTTTGTAAGAATATGCTCTGCCTGGCAGTTCATTCCAGACTGTATTGTTTTCTCTGATAGAAGGTAACTTCCAAATGAAATATGTATATGCATGGAGAAGTTCAGACTTCCAACTCTCACTGAGGCAACTATTCTTAGAATATAGCCAGGTTCTTCTGTCTTATATTCGTTACTCATTGTCACTGAAATTTCTAAACAGGCCTACAGACTCATCTTTCAGAAGCAAGAAAGTAGAAACAATTCTTCTTGTCAGTGGTGTGTAATGGAGAACACTAACAAAAATCCTCAGATTGATATTCAGTAAATGTGGAAGTGTATGTTTTGACATGCACATGTAGCAGAGAGCAACTGAACTGACCTTTGAAGGAATTCAAAATCAAAATCTGAATTTTGTATTTTGGATTCTACATGGTTGAAGTTTTTTTTCCCAGGGAAGTGTTGCGAGTGCCTCTAGGCAGTAAGTTTGTGTTAAGCCTACACCCGATAAGCATCAGTGGTATCTGGGTAGTAGAATAAAACCAACAGTACTAACAGAATCAGATGTCCAAAAATTGAAAACTTCAAAAATACCACTTATATATATTATAATATATTGAAATTTAATTGAGTCCTCATCGTCCTGTCAGCAAAAAAGGCATCACTATGCACAAGGTTGTTTAGCTGTACAAGGTTTCACCTTCCTTTCTTATGTATGGTAGAGATTATTTAATAAATGCTGTTATTGGAAGCCTCATGCAAGTGCTCTGAACCTCAGGCCTTCACAAGTTGTTAATTGTGTTCATTAATCCATTAAAAATTAGGTTTGCAAACAGTACATATTTCCTTGGATTTCATAGTTGTGTTCTGGACTTTAAGCCTCTGGGATCTCTCCTTGTGAAGGTTACACCGATAACCAAGTTTAAAAGAAAGTTTTGGGATGCTTGCGGTAAAATCAGGAGCAATACAATCTGTTTTATAGTCTGTTAAGTTCGGAATGAAAAGTATCAGAGGGCTGAAGTTTTACGTTGTTTTCTCTTATGTGTAATATATGTACTTCCAGATGAGACACAAATGGGACTTGTTGATAAACATCCAACACAATGCTCTGATCACAACTTAATCGCGTGCAGTAATATTTCACAGATTTTATTGAGATAAAATTTTGGAGTTTGAAAACAAATTAGTCTCTGGCTTATTTGAGCACATTCAAACAGGCATTCCGGGAACTTGCAGAGCTCTGAGTGCTTTCAATTTCTTGTAAGATCTCCAAGGCCAAATTAGAGCAAAATGCATCATTAAAGGACTACACAGCTATCACGATGGCATCTCACCACCCTGCAATTACAAATAGTTCCAACCGATTTGCCCCACTGACCTACAGTGAAGACAAATG
Organism: Callipepla californica brunnescens; assembly: GCA_023055505.1. Classification (NCBI taxonomy): domain Eukaryota; kingdom Metazoa; phylum Chordata; class Aves; order Galliformes; family Odontophoridae; genus Callipepla; species Callipepla californica. Next base: position 12,583,701 of record JALIRH010000010.1, read on the forward strand.
AGCATTTATTTGGTGCTGGGTTGTGCCAATGGTTTTGGGCTTTTTTTGTTGTTGCACATTGAACATTTTATGTTTTGTTTGTCTATTTTTGAGGGAAGTGTGAATTTTTAATATTTGTCTGAAAGTTACGAAAATGAGAGAAAGTAAAAAAAAAAATTAGAACAGAAGAAGGAAACGTGTTGGCAGAGAAATCCATTTGGAGCCACTGGGGAATTGCTACTCTCACTTGAAATGACTGCTGAGGGGTAGAATAATACAAAGGCCCGGGTTTTAAAATGTGATTAAGATAAACAAGCAGTGTTCCTTATCCTTTAGCTGGTTACAATCTAATCCAAGCAGCTCAGTGTAAAAGTGCATTTTTGGCCTTAATTGATATTTTTACTAATGTCAGTGCACAGTTTGGAACGATCACATTTTGCTTTGACAGCATAAAGTGCTGTGTAAGTTTTCAGCCTTAGCACTGAACTCTAAACATTGCCTCAGCCAGCCCACCAGAGCCTGAACGTTTGAACTGGGAGCAGTCTCAGCATGAGGGCAGGGATAGGGCTGTTCTTGTCAAGAGTAGTGTTGTCAGGGGTGACAATGGGGAGGCATCAGCCAGGGCTGGTTGCAAGGAGTTTAGTTATAAGGGTCTGACCCTCTCAGGGGGACAGAAGAAACTGTGTACGTGAAAGCTGGGCAGAACTGGGTGCTGAAACAGTTCAAGGTAAACTGCCTGTTTGTATTGCGGTTCTGGTGTCAACAGTGAAGTTTTGTTAATACCAATGGCTACTGATGGATTCAAACTGCTGATGCGTGTGGCAATGTATTTTCTTACACATTTGCCTTATAAGTGCAAAGTCCATCTTTTTTTAAGTCTGAGGCTGAAGTTTTCGTTGGAATCCCTAAACATGAGCAGTGCCTACAAGTGGGTTATTCCTCCTAGCCCTGGAGCACCCTTATATTGAGCCAAAGAAGATTTTTGCCCACACCGTGCTTTCCTCTTACTCAGAGCCATGCTGCCGTTTGTTCAGATGGAGGACATACAAAAAGGATTACAGTGTAAATTCTTACTTTTCTTACCCATGGTGCAAATCAAGCTTTTGTCAGCTTCTTGCTCCCTAAGGCATGAGGAGCTAGTTGTGGTTGTTGAGGGATCAGAGCTGTCCCATCTTCTCTGGATTAGATGCTCTTGAAAACTTTGGGTGACAGAACACAGCCCTCAGGCTGCTACCCTAGGGCAACCTGGAGGACCTGTCTGCTCTGGACCTGGGTAAAACAACGCTAACAATGGAAAACAATAGAATATATTCCAGCGAGATTTTGTAAGCTTTCTACAAAGCTTTCTGTTCTTCGAGTTCAACTCTTCTGTTTCAGTGTACTTTGGCTTCTGCCCCAAAACCGAATCAGTTATATCTTATTCAATTCATTTCATACACCTGTAGTAGGAGAAGCTTTTCCTCTTATGAACTCAGTTTGACATAGTTTCTGGCTTGGTGTACTTAATGTTTCTGTGGGTGCAGGATAATGAGTCTGGTGAGAGCCCAGCTTGCAGGCTCCCTGCTGCAGCATTTGGTGAAGGCTAAGTTCTGAGCCCACTGAAGTAATTTAAAGCTTGAACATCTAGTACCTTCTGCCTATATTTATTCTCCCTTAAATCTGTTTGCAGTGTATCTTTGTCCTTTTATAATAAATTTCTCAATGTTTGTCTTCGTTTCTAGTAGCATGAGATCACTGTTTTTGATCATTAATTGTTTCAAAGGAAAAACAAAACACTAATTTACTTCATGTAGTTTGTTTAAAGGAATAAGCAATGACCTTTTTTTATTATTACTTCTTAGTCTAAATCCATATATCTCTTTTACAGTCTTTGTTGGTTTAAAATAATAGACAACATTTTATTTTACCCATGTGAATAGAAAACTTGGGACAAGCTGGCTGTGTAATCCTCAGCATAAACCTACGGTGTCAAATGAAAGAACTGGAAGGAGATGTTGGTGAGCACAAGTAGAACAGGGGTGAGAGGACACGAAGTGGGTTGTACTTCAGAGTAAATGGCAAAGTAAGATGTGAAAATGTCATAACTCTTTGGCTATCTGAATGAAAATGAAGTTCATCTGGAACTTAAGAGCAGGTGTTGATGTGGAAGAGCACATCTGCATGCATCCAAAACTGGTTTGCACAGAGAAGAGCACAAGGCTGCTACCAGCTCGTTACCTTGCATGCTTTTCTGCCTCTTTAAGACAAGAGGAGCCATGGTGTTATGGTTGGGAAAACTTGAAGTGCTGAGTACTGAGCCAGTTAGGGTTGTAAGAAAAGGATTTACCTAGATAAATGTTTGAATCTAGTGACTGCTCCTCTGCCTTCCTTCTTACTCCTTTCAGTGCTGTAAAGCACAGGTCTTGCACCAAGTTCCCTCTCAGTTCATTGCTTCCAGAATAAAAGTGCATCGATTCATTCAAAATGTTAAGGGAGGAATCCCTCTGAGCCAGTTCCTCTTTGCTCAGTAAGGTGTATAGTAAAACAAAGGAAAATTGGTACTACCATATGAAATACTGTGCACGGTGAGTCTGTGCTGACTCTGCATTGCCAGCCAGCTGGCTCCTCAAGAAGAATTTTAGCCCCCTCTGAAACCTGTGAAACACTTCACAAGTTCACACAGTCTCAGTAGCCAGATCTCGCCAAGGTTGGCTGGGTTCCACACCACCTTGCACGCGTGTAGTTCAGCATGCCAGATTCCTGAGCAGTATGTTCAAGGCTGATCTGTTTACTAAACAAACTGTGTCTAGCTGTATTAATTCACATCTTCTTTGTGTGTCACTGTCAGATGATGAATTATGTGTCCCAGAAGCTGAGGCACTATCTGCCTCATCTTCTCCCCATCGGGAATGGGGAGAATGGACAACTATGTTTAAACTTCACTTCTGAGCTAAAGATTATCACTTCCCACAGTCTTCCTAAGTCTGTTCCTATTTATTTATCCATTTATAAATCTTCCTATTTATAAATGAAGAAAGAACTCTTTCTACTGTCAGATAAAGTCTTTACCAATCCAGTGATCACTGGCAACATGGCCACAATATTGACTGCACAAGACCTAATCCACAGCACTAAATCCCGGTTTATTTCACTGCAGTTTCCAAATCATAAGTAATGATTGGTTCCCTGAAGGAACCCAGTGCACCCTCCCAGCCCAGAGTACTTCCAAGATGGATTTAAAAGTTCTAACAGTTAAGATACTTTTTCTTCAACCCTTGATATTTGTACTCCACAGTTTCTCAACTGTAACTCTGCTCTTAATACTGGATTGAATGTGTCAGAGACGGGGACAAATTCTGTAGCCTCTGTCTCACCACAGGTATGTTGAATGGCACTTTGGAATAAGGATTTCAGAAAACTAGACAAGACATCCTCACCACCAGCAGTAAAGGCACATTTGGAAACATTTACCTGGATGTTAGGAAAGGGTTTTGGTTTGGTTCTTTGACATCATCTATCTCTTTCCAAAGATGGTCAAGGTATTTGGGGCCTGCCAGTGCTGAAGAAGTCAGCCTTGCAAAAAGATCACCATAAGTTCTGTTTTAGAAATGATTTATTTTTATTTTTATTTTTTTTTACTTTCTGCAAAGATAAGAAGAGTTTCAAGTAATTAAGAAACATGCACCTTCTTGGGGCTATAATTCAATCTTAATGGGGCTTCTGAGACAAGCTTTGCAACTGGTGTCTTCATTCTTTCCGTTCCATTTATAGGTGAATGGGAGAGCTACTAAGTTTTAATGGCAGGGCTCCTTTCCAGTCTTTTACATGCATATATTGCACAGAGGCCTCCCAGGTGTCTGTCAAAAGTAATCTTAGAATACCATCCAAACCAGGCAATATATCCGTCAATTTTCTTTCCAGAACTAGAAGAAACATGGAAAACTTGAGTTTACTAGACATTTGGGTACAATGGCCTTGATACAGGCATATATTTTAGATCTACTCCTTGGCATTTTAAACCTTCTGTAAAAGAAATTACAAAAAAGTGAGACTACCTACAGAGGCATAAGTTAAACTGAGCTTGCATTTTACAGATATCCTCCTTTTCACCAAACAGCTTGTAGCACGTGGAGATGGGGCCCAGTTCCACATGGGCTACTCAGAAAGACCAACACTTTAAAATGATGCTCATATGAGGAAAGCTCCTTGGTTGGGCTGCAGTTGGTTGCTGAGTGACTCGAGTCAGTATGATACCAAAGTAACCTCACCACTAAAGGGTGGTGTTCCCAACAGTCTCATTGCACAGAAGAAGGTAGTTAATGCTGAATCTTGAGCAGACACAGCCTTAGCTGTTTTGGTGCTGAAGCTGTCTGATTTGCACTGTGGAAATGGAAACCTGATGAGCTATAGCTACCGTGCAGTTAAATAACCATCTAGGTTTGCTGTGGTAAATTGTCAGTTTCATCACTTTCTGTTTGTGGAGTGTATGATCTCACTCAATTTATCTAAACTATTCATGGCAATGTTGAAGCATGCTCCCTCCTGTCGACAGATCATGCTATTGAAATTGTACCACATTTAAGTTTATTTCCAGTTGTTCATTCCTCAGTGCTCAAATATATGTCTATTTTCTGGTAACTGCAAAGAAATGAAGATTCTTTAAAAGTTAAAATATGGCCTTTTGACAGTTTGTATTAATGAAGCTGGGGAAATACACCTAGGGAGGATTAACTGCATGTACCAGTACAGGCTGTTGGATGAGCTTCCAGTCCCTACAATTCTGTGATTCTGTGAATATTTAGTTATGAGATTTGTTTGTTTGTTTTACTCGAGCTATATATCACAAGAGCAAGTTTTCTTGGTACATTTCAACTATAACCTGTGGTACAAATGAAGAGTGTTTCCTTGACTCAGAATCTCAGTTATGGTGAATTTCAATGATACATATGGATATGCATGAGAGTGAAAGAAAAAGGAAAATTTGAAGAAAGGACTTAATGATTGGAGTGGCAGGAATTATGTTGTCTGTGGTACAGTAACCCTTTAGCTTCAGACATAAGTGGAAGAGATGGACAAAGGGTAATTGGTTAAGGAAAGAAGAATCTGAAGTTATTCAAAACATGCAGCAAGTGGGCAACGTCTTTGTTGTGATACATTTCCCTTAACTGGTTTGCTTAGAGTGAGTTATCTGATAACAACTTTGCTTGTTGTTTGAATGAGATTCAGGGATATTTCATTTGTGTAATCATGGGTAAGGTAATACTAAATCAAAGTAGCTGTGCTGACAGATGAGAATGCTTAAAGTCACAATCAGGTTCTCCTGGAGGCTCTAAGTCTACGATCTATCTGTACAAGTACATTTGTTTCTTACAACTGATAAGGGAATGAGACACTCCACAGAAGCATTGATTAGGTATTATTTTCTCTCCTAATGCTCTAAGGCTCATCTGATCCTTTGTTAGAACTTGTGGCTACTGTTTAATTTAATACTTTAAACAATTCAAGTTATCCACAGGTAGTACAGAGCGACTAATAAAAAGATGATATAAGTGTCTCCTTCAGCAGCAAAATTTTATTATTTTATTGATGTCTGAAGGAGAAGCGGATGCTGACATTGAAAGAAAACCCTGCTGGTTTGCTGGATGCGATGATAGCTCTTTGACTAATTGCCATCAGCAGGAATTCTTACATTTCATTTGTCTGTGGCATCTTGAGAATATCCCTTCCCAAAGTACAATAAACTTAAAGAAGGAAATTTCAGATATGAAATACACTGTTTCTCCAATGTTGCAATGAGTAGAATATTTTGACTTCTAGGAGCATGGGGACTGCAACGCCAAAACAGAACAATAATCTCCTTTAGGGCAAATTTTTGGGTATTTTTTTGATCTTTTAATTTTTAATTTGCGGGGTTATTTTAATTTTCAAAAGTAGTGGTGCTATTTTATTTCAGGGTGCCGCTTCTGTTATATTATTATCCATCTATTCAGTGGAACCACTTCACATCATTCTTTGTTGGCTGTGGCTGTGAAGAAACAGAGGTTTCTATCAGATTATATATCCACTTATTTTCCTTAATTACTGCAGTCTTCTGCCATTGAGAATCACTGTAAAGCTAACTTGATTTTAGGGCGTGTGCAAAGCAATGTAATCATCCAGCCCAATAAGGCACAATAAATACACTGACAAAAGGTTAAGTTTCGTAAGGAAAGTCTTGTAAAGGCATTACTAGTTTGGGTCAAAATTTGAACAGATTGAACTGTTTTGATATGTCATTCTCTTTCCCAAAAGCCACAAGAAAGTTTCCAATACTGAAGAGTTTCTTAGAAAAAACTTTTTCTCAGGGGCTGTGATTTGGGCTTTCCTGAGCAAGACTTACTTAAGGGGTTGTTGGAAACATTCAGGGGAGCGGGAGCCAAATGTCTCTGGGAGACAAATTTGCTGGAGATGAGGTGCAAGGGAAGAACTACAGGAGAAAAAAGGTTAATCTGTGGTCCTTGTGCACTCCTTTGATGATGTCTTTAGAATTTCACCACTTTGAAAACTGTATAGTGCTGGAGGGCACCCAAGTGTCTATTGATATATACAGGTTGCGGTGTAGTATCACATCCGTGTGCTCCCTGAAGTTGTGAGATTTTCCTTCATTGCTGTCTTCTGAGGAAGGGATTTGTTGCCAATTGAAATGATATTTGAGTTCATTCCTGAGCATGCTCTTTTGCAACCTCGATTAAGAAATTTCAAGCAAAATCTTTGTACAAAACTCCACGAAAAAGCCATTGAATCTTTCCCTCTTCAGATGTTGCTGGGTATGCATTCTTTCAAATGCTGATACTGTGTTGCTTCCAGACCAAACCATTTTGGATTGTGGTTAAATATCATATTGTTGAAATTACCGCTGTTGATATTAAATTGGCTAGATGGTGACTCTTGCTTGGGGTTAGCACAAGAATAAATTCTTTCTCCAAAGATTGCTTTCAGGTTCAGCGCCGCTAACATTGTGCAGCAAATCTGTTCTGAATGTGCTTAACTAAACCTCTTGGCATTAACAGATGTGTTGCTTCCACTGGTGTACACAAAACAGATTCTTGCAGAATTTCTTTGTTTTGGGAAATCTGTACTCCTGAAATTAAAGGGGTGAACTGAATGTTTAGAATAGATTTATATATGTTTTAATTCTCGCCCTGTGGAAATACCATACTGTCTCTGAGATGAGATACCTTTAGATTTATGTCTAATTCTGTTGACAGACGTGGCTTTTAAAATTTGACATCTCAGTACAGTGCCACATACTTTTTCAGTGTGGAATATTTTTCACTCATTTTATATTCATTCAAAACCTGCCAGTGCCAGAAAAGTACCCTTAAAAAGTAGTTCTCTGCCAAAGAGAGCTTGGAGATGCACAGGGGATAGAGCATGAGAAATTTGGTACTCTGCTCTACTCTTTGTCAATTGCTTGTTAGGAGCAACATTTCCATCTTGGTTCTTCTGTTTGGGTTGTCTGAGAGTATGGATATTGCTGTGTATTTGTTAAGTGTTTGTAACTCTCACAATACTTCATGTGCTGCATATGTCAAAATGATCCCTTTCTCAGAGAATTTATAGCCTAGGAAATGGAAAAACAAAATATGCATTCCAGGCAGCATAGCCTAACTCTAGTGGATGGAACAGCCCAGCAGGATATTTACATGTGTACATGAAAAGTTTATTCTGATTTTAGACAAGAAATGAGCCTTTCAGAAAGCTCAGAATAAATGCAAATCCTCAGTTCTCTGTGCCAACATCTGGGTGGGGGGACAAGCTGAATTTTTTTGTATTGGCTGCAGCAAATTAAAGAAGGATTCAGGGCTACCTGTGAGTAGTGATACCTGGGTATGTCCTGAAGCACATGAATTGAAAGCAGCGCTGATAGGTGTGCAACCCACAGTAAGTGGACTGGTAGGGTAACACTCCTGGGAACCTCCATGACATCCTCAAGCCTTTTTGCAAGTGGCTCTGTCTGCCCCTTCTAGAGTTCACTTCAAGTATCCATTTTCTTTCATGAATCATCACTATTATTTGTGGCCGAAGGGGAAATAATCTTCACAATTATTCTTGGTGCATATCAAGACCATTCAGGAGTTACTATCTTTAACAGACATTTCTAGAGCCTAACAAAAAGCAATTGCTTAACTAAGGGGGAGTCAACAGGTGCACTCTGCTTGCAGAGCCATTTTGGGGTGTTCTCTTAGCAAGGAAGTTCACTTCACAACAAATACTCTGCTAAAGGAGTTCACTGTGCATTAAAAATGTCAGATTTTTATTTATAATGTGAAACTGAGTAATTTGCTCCTTTCATTAACCTGTAAAAGTGCAATTGCCAGAGGTCTAACAAAATCAAGCGGAGCTGAGGTCTCCCTAATAATTACAATCACTTTCCAGCTTTAACTTTTGAAAATAGCTATGATAGTATTATGTGCAAAGCTGTTATTAACTGGGTAAGTCTTTGTTATTAATTTTCTGCCTTCTCCTTAACAGTCTTTTTGCCTTGGCTTTTATATTATAAATCTTTCATGCTATATCACGGGTTTGAATTTTTTTAAATTGAATGTAATTAATGTATACATAAGCCCCTCTGTGTTGTAAACAACATTACGAGTCCTGACTGAATAACTAAACAGATCTTTTAATTCTTCTGTTGTTACTAGACTACCAAACACTGTCAAGAATTTTAACACCATCATTCCTAGTGATGGATCTGATATAAATTGCTAGATGAAAATCTTCTTAAAGCCTTAATTTTCAGTTGTTTATATAGGCCTACTTAACTATTCACAAAGGCATATTCAGCTCAGATAAACCTTTAGCATGTTTAGAAATACCTGGGATGTAACAAAATTAGCATCTCTATATAGAGCAAGAGATTAAGAAAAGGTTTTGCAAAATTCAGTGGTAAGCAGCTGAACATATCCTGTTTGTTTCTTAGCTGTTTCTGAAGGACCCGTGTCATTGTGGTGGTGGAGAGATATTGCCAGTTCTTCAGATCGTAATTTTTGAAGCCTGTGGGGAAAGGCTGAATATGAACTGAGTTATATTATTATTAGACCACAGAGAAGCTCTATTGTAAAGGGTGATTCTGAAAGCCTGAGCTGTAGAGAAAGCGTTGGATAAAAATGTGTCTTACCCCCCAGGGAACCCCTCCACAATAGACAAACCCATAAGAAATGGAGCATTGTTAATTCTAGTGTTGATTGTATTTAATTAGAATGTACGGCTGGGAAGCATTAAATCTGTTTCTTTTCCTGACTCTGACCTTGACTTGCTTCGACTGGTTGGGCAATTTTTTACTCTCTTGGACGATCTTGAAAAAGAGGAAGAAGTTTTGCTATTTGTCCTGCTTATGGCCATACCATTATGCTTTATCTAGATAAATGACATTCAGCTTTTGTGTCATCAAGACCCACTTCTCCATACTATGACTGTGATGTTCTTATTCAGCTGGGCTGTTTCTGGAGACTGTCTTGTACTGCAAAATGACAAGGGCAATATTACAGAACTTGTATACTTAAAACTTAATTTATTCTTTGGGAAGCGTGAGCTAGCAAGCTCAAACACAGATTTCTAGCAAAGCTAAAAAGACCCTTTCAGAGGTCATAAGGGCCAAAATGCTCTTCTGTAGCATCATATCATTTCTAGAGAAGCACAAACACTAATGCAGTATTAAGGTTAGGATGAAATATTTCTGTGTCAAATCAATGGAAGCTTTCCCAATTTCTTTGGTAAAAACAAGCTTCTAACTTATACTGATAAGAAAAAATGTTGTGTTTCCTTGGGAAGAGATTCTGCTTTGGAAGTTTAAACTCAATTTATACTTCGATGAGAACAGAAGAATGTTAAAACGTTGATTTCCAGTGGGCATTTCCAAACAAACTGTAATGCACTCCCTTATTATGTTTTTCTTCAATGCTACTAGCTAACAGGGACTCATTGATACGAACGTTTAAAAAGAAAGAAAAAAAAAAAGAAACAACTATTGACAAATTGATGAAGTAAGTCATGAAAATCAGACAGGTCTGGGAGGCCTCCTCCTAACTGCATATTGATCTTTAGGTACTTTCTGCCTCTAGACTGACAAATCTGAAAAGCCATTTGCTTTCAGACATATCAGGATGGAGTTTTAACAGCTGGAGTTGAGTGAATAATTACTTCAATTAAAATGCATTCAGCAAGAGGTCACTGAATATTTGGTGTAACAACATATATAGTACTTAGCAGCTTAAATGCGTGCAGATTTTTCAGCTATGTATATATACAAAGCGTCATTTGGGGCTGGTTGTGAGAAGCTCAAGACAGGAGCCAGGAGGTCTGGTTTCTGCAGCTTCGCTGTCTGGCAGTTCTGGGGTTGGGCTGCATGGCCAGAGGTGCACTGGGGACCAGCTCTCAGGGAAGACTCAATTGCATGTCTTGGGTTTGGACTACAGACTTCATGACACATGAGTCATTGAGGGATACTGAGCATGCAGCTGGGTTGCCCTCTGTTATTCTTGTGCAATAACTGCACAAAAATGCTATTAAGTTATGCGCAAAATTAATTGAGGATAATGTGGAACAGACCCCTGAGCTGTCCCTGTGGTCTGTCTGAGACACCATGGTGTAGTTTTTGCACATACACATAGAATCATAGAATCACAAAGGTTGGAAAAGACCTCCAAGATCATACAGTCCAACCACCCACCTATCACCAGTATTTCCCCACTAAACTATGTCCCTTATTACAACATCTAAATGTTCCTTGAACACCTCCAGGAACGGTGACTCTACCACCTCCCTGGGCAGCCTGTGCCACCGCCTTGACAACTCTTTCAGAGAAGCTTTTCCCTAATGTCCAACCTGAATATTCCCTGGCACAATTTGAGACCATTTGCTGTCATCTTATTGCTAGTTACATGGAAGAAGAAGCTGACCCCACTCACCACAGCCTCTCTTCAGGTAGCTGTAGAGAGCCGTAAGGGCTCCTCTGAGCCTCTCCTTCTCCAGACTAAACAATCCCAGCTCCCTTAGCTGTTCCTCATAAGACTTGTGCATGAATTTCTAGGGTTTGAAAAGCATGTTAGTTGGGACAGGTGATGAAGGCACCCAAACGAGGGGCCTAGGAAGAGTGCATCCTAACTCCTTGGTCACCCCCTTGTCCTATTTGTAATATGGAAGTACTAATTCTACCCAAACAAAGACCATGAACACTTTATCCAAATGAAAAATATCATCAATTTGAAAGCATATTCCTTTCATCTGTTTTAGCATTTCATTATGAACATCCTTGTCTGCAAATATCAACTTTATTCCTCTTATTTTTGCCTCTTTGTGTCCCAGATTGATTAATTTCAAACTGTCAAGTTTACACCATCTACAGTCTAGTAAGATGCTGCCCAGGCAAGGGCTCCAGACCTGAATTCTCGATGCATTATGTTCCCAGTACAGCACTGAGGAGTTCTTTCTGTCCCCGTGCAGAGGATCATGTAGTTGAGTGTTGCTGCTGCGTATTGAATTAAGTATGAGACTATATGTCAGGATGTGTCTATTGAGTTTCACATTGATTATACAACTTTTTAAATGAATGTATGTTACTCAGCTAGGGTCGTTAAAGGTCTGAGCCTTGGCAGATCAATTTGCTTGGCTTTTTTTTTTTTTTTTTTTCCTAGAACAAAATCCCATTAGATACAAAGATAACAATCTCATGGCAAATCAAGATCTTTCTTTAGTCATATCTATCTGAATGGTTTTTTATACTTGACTGAGTTCTATCTTGTCTAAGAGTCAGATATCTTCTTTCTCAAACTCTTTTAACTAAGATTTTTAAGTCTCATTATTAGTAAGATATTTTTCTATACCTGAATATTTTTTTGTTGTTGATGGCCATTTTATGCATCACTTCCAAACTTTCAGCCTCACTCTAGCAATAATGATTATAATCTCACACAATCTTCTAGTTCTTCCCGTTCTTCTCCTTTTGCAGACCCCTGTTTCTAAATGGATTCCTAAGCAGGCTAGACTGCTGCAGCATAAGACTACCCTATCTTCATCACTACCTACTGCTTCATCAGACTGTATCAGTCAGGCATTTTATTAGCACCAGAATGGCTTTTATCTCCTGTGCACTGACGAAAACATTCAGAGGTTTCTAAAAGAATAAGAATCCCTAAAGAAGCCTCTGTAACCTCTGGGTGATTCCCCACTGACAAATATTTTTGAGTTCTGTCAGTTAGCCAGTTCTGAATTCATTCAGTGCATGCTTTCTTAGTACTCTATCATGCTAATTTTTAATCAGTGTCATACCACACTAAATCAAACACCTTATAAAAAGATAAGTGCATATCAATAAAACCAGATTTCAGCAACATGCAACCTCGTTACTGAGTGGAGTCATGTTTGCTTGACAGGATATTTCAGCCTTTGAAGTATGCTCAGGTATTGATCGCATTCATATTTATCAATTGCGTTCTGTATTAACTTTTATATTCATCTGCCTGAGACCGATGTTGGACTTTGTATTTTATAGTTTTTCTAACTGGCTGATTACAGTTTTTCAATGTTGGCACAGTGTTAGTTCTCTGTGAAAGATTTTTCCCTGGTGTAATTTGCAGGCCAATCTTCTTAGCGAGGCTTTAAGAACTTTAAGTCTTGCTGCTTTGTTTTTTCTTTTTTCTTTTTTTCCCACAGATGCTGCCTGACATTGTTTTCAGTTTTCCATTACCTGGAAAGGGGTTCATCATCTTTTCCTGATGGGAGTTCATTCTCCTACTTCTTTCAGGGCAGAGTGCTTTTGTCACTAGGAACAATTAATCTTCTTCTGTCTAGTAAAACGGCTACATAATTGCTAGGGTTATAATTGCTAGGATTTCTTTTTCTGTAGAAGTTCATATTAAAATTGAAGCTGTACAGAAATATGGCTGAGGAGGGAAAAATTACTGGTACAAAGTAGACGAGCATTCTGGTTTTAAGAATGCTCATATTTAAAATGAGAGTTCAGCGTGGAGTTGCATGCTGAGTAGCTTTTCCTTTAAAGACTTTTCTTCTTTTTGCTATGCAGCCTTTTCATGTAGGGCTCTGCTTCCTTGAGCAGATCTCATGCTGCTTAACATCAGTAAATACACCCACAGCTGGTCAGGGGAGAGATGTCAGAAAGGCATCCTGCCAGGGTTGGCTTTCCCAAGGCAAGCCAGGAGCCCTGTTCAAGGAAAGGAAAGAAGCTGAATGCTGCCTCATGCAGCAGTCAGTAATTTTCCCCAGTTAAAATGAGGCTTTCAATATAAAGCCACATATTCCCTCCCCCACAAACCTAACTGAAGTATTTATTTTCTTTGTTTAAAAAACATAAATCACTATCATTTCATGTACTTGTGCATGGCACTGACTGAAGCTATCTGCTTATTCATTATAAAAACCTGCATTATTGCAGTTCGTATTGTATTTATTTTTTGCTGTTTGAACATCCAGTTTTACTGTCACTGCAATCTGTTTCTATTTCCTTCTGTCTTGTCCTGTCCAACACTTGTGCATTGTGCTCATCGTTTCCAGAGCTCTTCAAAGAAGAGCTGAAACACATGATGGCATTACCAGAGCTTAAGGAATTATTATGATTTAATGAGTAACCTACAAATGTGAAGTAAAATGCAGCACTTCCAGCTTCAGCATAACATGTTATTAATGAAATTGACAGAGAAACTGGGACATCTGTGTCCAAGAAAGGTGCCAAGAGTTACTAGTATGACCAGAAAATTGGAAAGGATACATATGAGGATCTCATTGATGCTGAAGGAGGTGGCTTGTTTATTTTTCTAGAAGGATGAAGACTGAGGGGAGATAGGATGTTTTCTATAAATACACAAGGGATACAAAGAACTACATAAGCTATAAAGCAGTGTTCTGCCGACACGTGTGCATTACATATACTTTGTGTATTTAGGCTATATTTTCTCACTAGTAACAAAGAGATTTGTTTGGTACTTGAGGAGAAAACCAGTTTCCACACCATGCTTTTTTTTATGCTTTTGAGCCTGTTTCTATTCTTCTGCGCCGTCTCTGTCAGATGAAGGAATGGTGTCTTCCCTATTGCTCTTGTCAGGGTTCCTCAGTAAAGGCTGGAGCTGTGGCTTGTCCTCCTAGGCTCCCTGGATCCTTGCAGTTCCTGCCACTGCTGGGAACGCAACAAAATCAACCCCTAAATTTCAGTGAGAGCTTTACAGTGCTTTTAATTGTTATCCAGCAGTCATCTGCCTTCCCCTTCAGTGTTTTTTGGCTGAGTGGTAACTTGATGGATTCAGGATGATCCTGGAAGTATGCTTGAAAGATTTTTTTTGCCTTTTGTTTTGTTCAAAGAGAAGTAATTAATTCCTCTCCTGCTGAATTCAACTCTGTCGCAACTTAGTTTTCATGCCTCATCTTACCACTTGACAGACAAATATGTTTGCGTAAGAACTGGCTTATTAAAATGGGACAGCCCAATAAACCAGAAGTAAACCCACTGAATCTCAGTAATATCCTTGCCTAAGAAAAACCAAATCCCATGCAAGTGTCTTTGTTTATTGGTCTAGATTACATAAAATTTGGGCCAGACGGTTATGGGAAATAAACTCTTATTTTGCTTCTGATATTTGAGTTTGTGAGTAAAAGAAAAGAAGAAATATCCAGCTCTTTGAACAGGAATGTCATCTAACTTCAGCCGTGAGGTAGAAGACAGTCATCTGGATATTGTCTGTTTGCCTATCCTGGAGGTCTGAGAAAGGGTAATATAGAGGCAGAAAGGTTTCAAAATGTTGGGTGCTAGTTAGCTGGATACAAATCACAGGTATTCAGCTGCATTTGAGTAAACCATATTTGTGTTATTCTGTAGGCAGGCATTTCTGTTTATCTTTTCCTACTGCTATGGTTTTGCCTTTTCTTGAAACTTTCTGTTGCTGGGTAGGCAGGAGGTCAGCAGCAAGTCTACCATATGGAGCATTCTCAAGTTCTTCAAAGAGAATAGCCTTCTGTTCTCCTTATGATATACTAATACCACGTTGGCTTTCAAAAACCTTGCTTTGCTCAGGTATTTGGCTGGCAGCTTTGAATTTTGGTGTTGTATGAAAGTGGGCTGCTGAGTGCTGTGTTCCCATAGTAATGCAGAAACCCTGGTACTCTTTGCAGGCTCTTGCATAATTCACAGTTCAGAAAGCAATCAAGGGAAAACTGATAAATCCTATATAATCCTAGTTCTTTGGGGTAGTTTTCTGTGTCCATTGCTTCTTGAGGTGATTGCATACTCTGGGGTGATAGTGCTTGCTTGGACACATTTAGAGTTCTGGCTGTTCTCTTCACAGCTGACAACAGGAGAGGTGTCCTGCTTGTTTCTCATTACCACAGTTTGCCTGAAAAGAAGAATTTGAGGATGCTATTTTCTCTGTACTGACGTCCTCCATTCACTCTCCCTTTTAATCAACGCAGTGTAAATCTGTGGTGCATTAGGAATACCAATGCATAGAGCCATTGAAAATAACGCAGCTGAAAAATTACAGTTTTGCCAACTTTCAGGAGCATCCAAATTTGGGATTCAGTTGACACAATGAATTAAAACAGAGAGGTATGTGAGTGTATTTTCTGTAAAATAAGCTTCTGTTACTTTCTTAGCTTCTTTTCTTGATCAAACACTGAACCAGAGTAGGGGAAGAAGGTGGCTGGATTATAAAGCCAGGCATCTCCATTTTGATGGATGGCCTGAAACTGGCTGGAGAGCCACTTGGACTTCTCTCAGAACAACTCCCTGGTGAGAACAAGGGGTTAGAGACGAATCACCAGGATTAGCTTGCAGAAAGGTTTGTTTGGACAAGAACACAGATGCCATAAAGTACTGGCAAGTAGATTAGTGCAATTTGTGCCCTATCAGCAATGCAATGGAGTTGTGCCAGGATGCCTTCCACTGGCAGTACCCTGGTGTGCCAGATAAAATAAACCATGGTCTCACATCTCTGAATGCGTAAGAAGGAGCTTCAAGTGCTCCTAGGCAGCACTGCATTTGAGACCACAGCTGTACAGACCCTTAAGACTTGAAGGGAAAGCACAGCTCAGAAATGACCTGTGATGAAGGTTTATGTTAAATAATTGTTTAATTAATACAATCCTCTGACTGGAAGCTGGAAGTTGGTCAGATACGTTGAAACAGAAAAGACTGATAACACTTCAGCAATCATTACAGCAATTTCAGTAGTTTACCGGCGGATGTGGGAAGCTTTTAATTACTTGGAATATTACAATAAAGATTAAATATCTTTTTGAAGTGAATGATCTAATGTGACCACAGTATTTAGCTCCATTTCTCAAGAACTGATTGGAAGTTTGTGCAACTTGTATGAAGTGACAGGTCTAACTAAATTCCTGTTCTTGTAATGGTGTGTTCTTGCATCAGAACATAAGCTTCTATGCTGCTTTGAATATTCCTACAGATCCATAAGTAACAACATTAGAGGAGTTGATAAAGTAATTGATTGACACCAGTTTGTGGACTTTTAAGCATAACCATTTCTAAGAATGAGTTTAAAAGCACTTTTTGACTCAGTCTTTTTTGTTATGTATGTCTTACTGATGAAAACAAAAAGCAGTTACCTTATTTAAGATATCTGTTAAGTTCCACAGGAGGGCTGTGATGTCTCTGAGGCTGGATCCCAAGTTGCTTCAGCACTGGGGAGGGCCCATAGCATCTTTGCTGATGTGTTCTCTCCAGATCAGTTAGCTTTGTGATACTGATATCTGCCGTGGAGAATTAGAGCCCATTGACCATCACTAGTAAATAACAGGGAACAAAAGCCAGATAAATCTTATTGACTTTGCATCCAGTGCATTACCTGAAAGCAGGGTTTAGTTAGATATTTTATCTGCCAAACCAGCAGAAGTGAAATGTGAAGTTTTTCACGAGCTTTACAATGTGTTTCCAAACAAAAATGTACGTACAACTTTTTACTACATTAATTAGTAAACAGCACACATTAGGAATATATATGCAGCTTTTGTCTCTCAGCTTCACCACACTTAGCTGAGAAAGATGCACCTTAATTCACAAAGAGGGGAAAAAATTCAGATGAGAACAACATAACTCAGTGAATCAGCCAGCACTGGAGTTGACAATAGAGCTACTCATGCTCAGCTCTGCTTACACACAGTTGTCAGCTACCAATAATCAACCCATCCAATCATCACTCATGGCTTCTGTTTTATGATATGACTAATGACAGTGGAACGCAAAACTTGAGAATATGTGCAGAGTCTTAGGCGTAAACAATTTTAAGAGCAAGATTTCTTAAATGTCTCTCAAATCACCTGCCATTTTTAAATATTCAGGTCTGTTTTCATGTAAATGTTGATCTCTTTGTCTTCCCAGGAAAATAATGTGTACTTTTGGGCTGATTCAATATGAGAAAAGCCAAGCTACTATAATCATTCCCTCTAGCAGAAAGAATATGTTGTTAACTAAAATATCAGAGAGATGAAGTTTCATTTGTTGAATAATTAATTCTCAACCTTGAAATGTGTCAAAGAACACCGTGAATCAGCAGAGTTTACCTGCAGCCTTCCAAAACTACTTCTTTAGTCTTTTCTGAACTTCTGCGATTGAAGGTACTTGAGAAGTCTGAGAAAAGTGTCACATTCTCTCTCTCAATGGAAATCTCTCTTGATTTAGCCCATCAGCAACAGTTGTGAAGATCAGTAGCCCTTTGGTAGAAGGAATAAATTGTATTGACAGCGGGTTTTTTTTTGTTTTTTTTTTTTTTAGTGAGAAAGAAAAAATGAGTTTTAAAACTGGAAGCATCAATAATGAATTTCTGGTGTATTAATAAGATTTCTTAAGAGCTTCTACATAGATACCTACAGACAGACTGGTGTAATTCTTAACCTAAGTAGACAGAATAAATATTTAATCATCCCATTTATAACATGAATCAGAGAGCGAAACATAAATCTCAAGTACAAACTTTTTATTTCTTGTTCTGAATTATGATGCGATATTTATTAAGATCAAGTGAGTCACTTTGGCTAGCATGGCTAGATTTCTGAGGTGATTCCCAGTGTGATACAAACCTTGCTTCTCATTTAACCAGTAGTCCACCTATGGGCATACCTTCCTTTCAGTCTTTACGTCAGGAGCGAACGTAATAAATCTTCCAGTATTTTTAAGTTCTGCATTAGGAACTTGGAGTGAGTAAAATTGAAAGTAAAGACAGCATCAATATATTGGTCTGAAACAAAAGGTAGAAAGAAAACAAACCCAGCTGTAATTCATTGACATGGTTTTTGTCTCAAGCATCTCTTCAGCAGGCTGGTTCTGGTTTTATAGGTTAGTTGTGCTGTGAACAGCGTTAATGATATAAAGCAATGTATCCTTGAATTATTGTTAGGCTACGGGGACTTTCAAAAAGAGTGTTTCAGAAGACTGGGCTGTCCCCAAGTTGTCTGTTACAGAAAGTAGGGTGCTATGAGCAGCTGATGTGCGCTGATGCAGAACAAACAAGATTTCTTTCTTGTTTTATATATCTAAAACGATTGCCTCTTCTTCTCCCAACTCTCTGCTACCTGATGATGTTACTGCTGCCTGGTGCCTTAGCTCTCTTTTTGGATGTGTATAGTTCCCAGTTGTCCACTGACTTTGCAGCAATACAGGTTGTTTTTTTCTTTAACTATATTTAATATTTATAATACAAGACTAGAGCAATTGCATGTAATCAGCCTCTTGCAGAGGAGATGTTCTGATCCACGTCCAAAGTACTAGTTTAGTTTCTCACTCAGTAATGAGACAGATGGCGCAAACGCAAAGAGCATACACAACCACAAATAAACGTCTTAATGCCACTTCCACACCAGTTCCTAAAACTCCTTTGCACTTCCTGCTGAGTGCTGTCACCCTACTGCTCCATGGAGAAAGGGTGAAACCTGCAGTGTTGTGAAATAATGTGAATGTTGTGCAGAGGGCCCCTGCTTGAACCATCGGTGTGCTGTGCTCTGAAGCAGAGCTATTTAGCTTTTCACTAAGTTGCCTGGCTCCCTTGCCACTCAGATACATTAGTGATAAGTATAGTTTAAGCAGCCGGATCAAGAGATTAGGCAGTCAGGAAAGAAAAAGAAGCAGAAGAAGGAATTTTGAGCACTGTGGAAAAAGAAAAGGCTTTTGAAGGATAAAAAGGAAAATGAAGTATATTTCACCATAGGGATTTCATATATTAGATTTTGATTGGCAAAGTATATCTATACTTTATGCAGCAAAAACATATAGGGCAGTAGTGACTAAACAGAAAGCTCTATTAATTGTATTATAAATAATATCTAACATATGCATGTAATTATAACCAAGATTATACATGTGCAGAGAACCAAGGGAAAGCTGTAACATCGATGCTTAAAGAACCACCAAGATCTTTCTAGTTTTGAAGGGATTAAATGACAGCATGCTCATTCTGCAGATATAGTTAAAGTCCTAACAGGCCAGTTTCTTGTCTTGTTGAATCGCTATTATCATACCCTTCTTCTTGACATATACTCAACGTGGAAATATTAAGTTATACTGCCTGGGAGACCTGAAAAGCTCAGGAGATAGATGAAGAGCTAAACTTCAAGGCTGGGTTGTTCTCAGCTGGCATGCATACTGGTACTCTACTGAACACAGCACTAACTGTGGTGAGGACTAGCAAAGTGAGCAAACGTAAAAGAAAATGTTCTGAGAACTTCTTCAAAATGGTAGCAGATTTATAATTGATTTTGTCAGCAGTTTCTTCACTTGTGATTTAATTACTGTTTAGTTCACTTCTATTAAAATGGCAGTATTTGTACCACTCATGTCTCCATTACTAACATAAGTGTCAGATACTGTGGAGAAGCTGGTACTGCACAACAGAGATCCAAGGCAGGCTTCTCAATTGATGGCAGTTGAGCTGTGGGTTACATATATTATCACTGATACTTAACCCTTAAAAAACTTATATCATGTCTTTAACGAGGCAGTGAAAGTTTGTTAGTTCTTTCTGCTGCATCTTGGAATAGAGTAATTCAGTTGCACTTAGTTAATAGTAGGAGGGGGGGCACCTTGAAACTCTTCTCATGAGAAAAGGGCGTCTCAACTTCACAAGAGCAGATCCATCCTTCTTGAGAATGAATCTTGCCCTACCTGACATGCTGCTCCCCTTAGCATCTCGTACTGGGAGTATTGTTTGCTCAAGGAACGCAACAGTAGTGTGAGGAGTATGAGAGAACGGAGCTTCCTACTCTCATTGACTTGAAAAGCTGGTCTGATCCTTGTGTGCTCTAACTCCTTTCTACTTTTATAACTAACTCATTAATGTTTGCAGTTGTGATTACTGAAAATAAAGTGTTTACATTTTTGGCCGCGATCGTGCAAAACAGAAAAATTAACAATTAACTTAGATTTGTTGCCAAGATAAGGGGGGGCAAATTTCCCCTGCAGCTTAGTTGTAGCTCCCTAGGGACTAATACAAATTATAATACAGTATCTTGTTTAAATCGTTAAGAAACTTTATCCAGTTTTGTAGATGAAAATATTGTCAGATTATCTGCCTGCTTTGATGTAGAAACTTTTCCTCGGGTAAAGCTTTTTCCGTTGAAAGCTTATTCATGTCGCTTTTATTATTTTATTGTTTCCACACGTGGCCCCTATTATCAGCTTAGGGATGAAATGGTGCTTCTATATTCCTTTAAATAGAGAGTTCAATGAAAATATTATTAATCTTCCTGGGATATTTACCCAGCATTACGAGTAGCGTAGCCATGGCGTCAGTGTTAATGATTTTATGTAGGAAGGAATGACATCTCTCTGTTGACCCTAAAGCACTGCAAGTTTGCCAAGTATTATTTTGCAGCACAGACATCTACTACTGATTACTCTGGTCCCGTGAAAGGATGTATTAGCTGTAACATTGATTTTCTTGTGCTCTTACATAGATAGGAAAAAATGTGTTTGCTACAGTCCATTTGAAGGGAGATAAAACAAGTTTCTCAGCCTTGGCTGAACAGACATTTTGGGTTCTGCTTCCCTAGGTAATCCTGGAGTGGAAGTATAGGAAAGGGGAGATTTTTAAATCATGGGATAGAGAATTCTGAGGGAATCTGACTGGGTCTGTGCTGCCTGACGCTGCTGGAAGCAGTCTTATAAAGGAGAAAATGTTGGCACCTTGGCCAGGGCCTGAGCACTGCCTGTGCTGGAGGACTCCAGAGCAAAACTCATGAGCATAACTGTCCTCTGAGCAGCTTAGCTCTGTGGCTGCACTAGACAAACCAGACCCTCAGTGCAGTAATTTAATGCTTGTCATGCGGTCAGGGCTGAACCTGGCTCCTGAGTCTTATTTTTAGATACAATTTGACAGAGAGAAGTGCCGAGACTTGCCCTTTCCCTTTCAGAGGGGAGCTCTGATTATCCCTTCAGCCACGGCATTTTTCTTTGACTCTCTCTAATCTAATCTACCTCTGGAGGCATTTCTATCCTGCGCTCATTACTGTGGTATGTGAGCACTTTGTGCATTCAGCTGAAGAGCAGCATGAAAAACAACATTCCCCAGGGCAGGATCCTGCACCATGTTCCACTTGCTGCTGCTCAGCATTTAGGGAGGTGGTGGGTGAGGGCCTGTTGAGTTTGCCATCCCCTTTCTGTACCATATGAAGGGGGTGGCCCCACAGTGGTTACTGCTCCCTGGGTTTCCTTCTCCCACTGTGTGCTGGGAGGACTTTCTATGTGGGGTGTTCCACCAGGACTTATAGGTATGACATGCTGTATTGATGCCCACTGTGATGGGGCTTCTTCAGCTTAGACCCTCGAGTTGTGGACTAAAGACATGTCGTGTTAGCAGGAGCACACTTCCTCCCTTGTACCATTTCAAAGGGATGTGTGTTTTACAGTCTCTTGTGGCTCACATGCTTAGAACTTCTGATTCCCTCTCCTTGAGCTTGTATGGAAGCGTAGCTTCCTTGTGACACTTCCCATACAAACAGGTCCTCATTTTTTTGCTTGCATAAGCTTGCAGAATCTTTTAATTGGACTGTCTGCCTGTGTAGGGTTTAATCACCAGTCCTGCTTTTGTGCTTAATACCTGAGGAGGGCATGTTTTGTCCTGCTGACAAGTGCTGTTTTGGCTTGGTGTATGGGTCTCCAGAAGATGCAGTTTGCTACACTTATGACCCATCATTTATGGTGCATAGTCCCAGCTATGGCACTCGGAGTCGTATTGCAAAGAACCATCCTTGTCAGTGATGGTTCAAATGCTATGTTAACCACTGAGCTGTTTCTTTTTTTCCTCTTTTTCGGCAAAGAACCCCTGCAAGGTGGAATACTTCTGCTTTCAGCAGTGATGGAGAGAGTAAGAGCTACTTGTACTCCATCTGCTGAGTTTCACTCAGCCTGTTATTCCTTCATGCTTTCTCCACTCTCCGGAAAATAAAGCTGGCAGAAACAAATGAAGCTATAAAATAATAGCTCCAAATTAATAAAGTATAATTGTGCCAAATGCTGTCAAAAAGAGCATTACCCACAGTATGCTCTTAACAGTTCAGCTGTTACAGATGCTGGGAAGAGAGGAAAGTAGTTCATTTTTACCTGCCTGGGTACTGTGGGGTTAATAGACCCCAGACTGGGCCTGTCACTGTTAAAATCATTGTCTGGAACAACTGGAAATCCAGTGGAAACAGCTATGAATGCAATTGAGCAGCACCAGCTAATAGCCTGGTTGTTAATACCTGGATCTACATCACTGCCAGGGAAAATAGCCAGAAATGGAATGGGCACTGCTAAGATAAAAAATCTTGTAGAGGATCACACACAGCTCTGCTGGGAGAAGGGGGGAGATTTTTACTTGAGTTATCAGAGACTGATGTGGGTGTCCTGTCTTTTGAGCAAGACCAAGTGAGCTGTGCAGTGCTGCTCTGTGGCAAACATTGGGTTAAAGTCTTCCAGGCAATACCCCAAAGCCAAGCAGGGGACCCAGTGCTTTAGCTGGCTGTCAGACAGAACTGCTTTATATTCACAGGCAGGTAGCAGCGTGTTGGAAATCTGCCAGATTTTCTATTAATTACGTATGACGTTTGAACCATTAGAGCTGTCTCCTGTTTTGAATTCTCTGAGGAAATGCACGGTCAGGCTTCCTCTGCTAGTGACAGGAAAATTTGGGGATGGTGAGAAAGAGTGGCTTTGCTGGGGCTACAACTTCTGTTAGAGCTTGTCACAGAAATCGTGACAGAGTCCATTTTCAGCAAACATGCTGTGCACTGAAGCTGAAATGCTTTGTGGTAATGCACTGATCTCAGGGATGTTTTCTGAAGGAAGGATTTGGGAACCAATGTAGACCCGCATTTCTTCTGAAAAGGAGAAAGATCTTCATCAACTCCCACACCTTTTATACCTTGGAATAGGCTTTTTGATTCCACTGGTTTTCCAGCAAAACCTGAATAGGCTTTCCGTTCAAGGAAGAACTCAACAGAGAAGAACATAACATCCTCTGCAAATTGAAATTATCCTTTTATCAGCTCTAGATTATGTTACAGCAAGATGATTTGTAGGCCAGAACCAGATGAAAAGCTAAAATCCCATCTTTGCTTTTGTCAGCTAGAAGATTCATATCCTGTGAAGCACAGGCTGAAAAATCCCTTTAAAGGCCCATGCTAATTTTCACTGTGGTTAAGGTTTTATTTTCTTTTAATTATGAATTGTTGATTTCCTCCAAGGTAAAGAAATCTGGTCGCTCGGAGCAATAATCTCAAGCTTGTGCCTGTCAGAGAAAGATAAATGATTAGCTGGCTGGAGTGAGAAGGGCATCTCATTGGGATTCCTAGTGACACTGTCATGGGGGTACTGGTGAGGGAGCTGACCAGCTTAATTAGCTGACTGGAGGTCCTGGAGCAGAACAGTGCTGCCTAAAGGTAGCAGTGGTCTGGAAGCTGCACTGCAGTTTAAGCTGCATTTCAGGTCTATGCACTAAGAATTATTTATTTGAGCCTGGTGGAAACATTAAGCCACAGAACAGAATGAAAAGTTCTAGTTGCTAATTTCATAACTTATTTAAAAATTCAAATTAGATATCTTAGAAGCAGGGTTAAATCAAGAAGAGCTGAAGTTCCAGCTTCACTGCTGACCATCGTGGAAAGTGCTTGGATAATGGTTTTCCACAGTATTTTTCAAAGGTGGCCATTTGCTCTGGAGCTCAGAGCTGTGTTCCTTGTTTTCAGTGCCACTGCTGAGAATTTGTCATGACCATCTTATATTTCACACAGGGAAATGAAAGAGCTGAGTCACAGATCCCTTTTGAAATCCCTGGAAATGGGTGTGTGTAGAACCAGGGATGCACACATATTAGTTATTCCTCATCATCTTTCAATGTGTCATACAAGTACTGAGGAAAAAGGCAAATTAAGTGGAGAAAACAGTAGCCAGGATTTTGGTACAGTAGTGCTCTACCAAGAAGATAGAAAGATGAACTTTGATGTAGAAAGATGAACTTTAAGCTGTTTCAGCCTTGAAAGCCTTTGGTTTTCAATGAAAAATACATGATTTAGTTATATATTCACACACCTTAGTTCTTGCTCTACACTTTTCTTCAGAAAGGGGAGTGTTCTGGGTGAGCTGATCACATAGAGAGAACCTTGGTTCAAGAAATATATCTTAAAAATCTTAAACCAGAAAGGGGAAAAAACACATTATGGACATTCAGGGAAACTTGGGCTGAGGGCAGGTCAGGACAGAAAGGAGCCATTACTCTGCCCTTTCTCTGCAGTTTCATACTAATAATCAGAAAAATGCATTAGCAGAGGCTGAACTTTTCTTGTGAGAGTGAAAGATGCCATAATTAAGAGAGGACTGATGTATTATTTAAGAGTAATTTGCAATTAGTGTTCTTAAGTGCTGTGCTATGTTATTATTTTCTTCTCCCCATCTTTATCAAAATATGGTTGGATTATCTGCAAATTAACAGTGTTGGGAAAAACACTGTAAGCATGGCTCTAGCTTCACTGGAAAAGTGCTGGAGTAGAAATCAGCAGTTTGGTAGCCTGGATATAGGGGCAGGCAGCTAAATGTTGGGATGCCATGAGCATGAGAGGTTTGGGAAGGAGCTGTCTGAGGCTTTTCAGCCAGTCCTAGTCCCATGGGAGCAAGTTTCTCCAAATGACAGAACTTAGCTGTTAGACCTCTTGGGTGTTCACTGGGAGAGAAACCACCCATCCCATGTCTTTCAGCCTTATACGTGTGATGCATTTCTGTCATCCACTCCTAGCTTTGTCACTGGGATTTCATTGGAGCAATCTTGATTATGCTTCAAATCGCCTTATATATATTGTGAATGGGTTCATTATTATCCTTCAGATCACTGGTGTTGAATAAATGGATGTCTCACCCAGTGTCCAGGCTTCTCCACTTACCTACCATGAGACCACAGGAAAGTTTTCTGAAATCTATTGGGAGCCCTTTCTCCATGTGGACAGAAAGGGGTGAAATGCTGTCTCTGTCAATAATGCTGAATGAGTGAGTTCCTCAAGCTCTTTGTCACCTTCTTGCATTTTTACTTTGGCAGATTTATTCTTGCAGGAACTATTGCCAAAAGTGACTAAATATAATTAATTATTTCAGTCTGTTTCCTAATAGCCTTGTAATAATATGGTAGGAAAAGAAAAGTGTTCAACTTGTAATGTCAATGCAAGGAATTAAATATCATACTTATAATATTCCAGGGAATGATTGGGATGTGATTAGTGTGTAGATTTGCATATAGGGGCATCAAGAAACCCCACAAAGAAGACAAATAATTTCTGAAAATATATGCAGAAACATGCTTTATTACGAATTTTTAGATGTATGTGTTTAAAAAAATCTAAAGAATGATGATTGACGTGATCCTATACTTCTGCCAGCTCCAGTGTCTGACTATGCTACGTATCCCGAAGGGCAGCTATCTCAAAGCTTTTGAGACTCTATCTGTGACTGTCAGTCTTGACTGTTTCTTTCTGAACCAGCAGCAATTTAATTATTTGAGCTGGTGTGAGCACCTGGTCTTTCAGCTAACAGAGTAATGGTGAATTTGCATGGTTGGAAGCGGTCAAATAGCTGCGGCTTAACAAATTCTAGTTTATCAGGCAAAACAAGCTAATCTACTGTTAGTGTGCTCTCAGTTTATCCCAGCCACTAACGTGGTGGGTTTAAATCTCCGTGAAGCAGCTGCAGTGATCCCCTGAAGCACGTTTCCAGCAAATGTATTTTATTTCAGAATTGAAGTGGGCTTAAAGTGCACACATAGTTATTGCAACTCAGTGGATGGGCAGTAAATTGCCGAGCTGTAACAGCTCAATCATTTTTGGTTATGGGAACATACCTACACTTTCTGGTTTTATTAAGAGTTTGATTTTTTGTTATAGGCCAAATTTGACTTGGCAATGACAAGCTGGAAATGCTTTTGATTCTTTTTCAAAACCAAGCAGAACAACTTCACTCACAATATTTTAAAGTATTTTATATTTGTTGTCCCTGGTGCTACCTGGCTGCATATGCGGAGCTTTCTAGGAGCTCATTTCTTCCATCTTGGTGAATTAACTTGCTACCCAAAATAGAAAACCAGTGAGATTTTAAACCCCCTTTCATTGAAAGGGTATTTCAATCTCTCCTATGTTTAGGCTGGCACTAAGTGAGATACACACCCAAGAGTAAAAGACCTGGTTGTTTCCTTTCTTTTATTTATTTATTTTTTTTCTTCTCTGAGCTGACTGTATTAATGCATTTCACACTGCTCTGGCTTGTAGAGTTTGTGCTGAATCCTGCTGTGGACCTGGCAGTTCCCTTGCAGAGATCACATCCCACCAGGCTTTTTGAGGTTACTACTGATGGGAGACGTGTCTGTTCTGTAGCTCTCAATTATTTTTCCCTCCCCAGAAAAATGGGAAAAGCTGTCATCGATCCCACAAAGCTCTACAACTTTTAAAGGAAAACAGAATAAAAGTGAGCTCATTTACAGATATGGCAGTATTTACTCTGCCATTTTTAAGAGAAAAGCATAGCTTTCAAAAAAGTGTTTTTGTTTGTCAGCAGTAAAGATCTGAATCTGCAGTCTCTCACTGTAGTTGTATGTATAATAGTAAGAATTTCCTGCATGTTTGCAACAGGTAGCTTGGCTTGAATTACTCACAAATCGCAGCTAGTCAGAACTGATGTATTTCTTTTACCT
This sequence comes from Callipepla californica brunnescens, assembly GCA_023055505.1. Lineage (NCBI taxonomy): Eukaryota > Metazoa > Chordata > Aves > Galliformes > Odontophoridae > Callipepla > Callipepla californica. The sequence continues at coordinate 12,610,859 of JALIRH010000010.1, forward strand.
GATCGTAGAATTATTAACATTGAAAAAGACCACTAAGATCATCTAGTCCAGCCATTGACCACATCATCACCATCACCACTAACTGCATCCCTAAATGCAACATCTGCCTTTTCTTGAAAACCTCCAGGGACAATAATCTCCCCTCCATTTCAGCTGCTAAATCTTCTAGGGGGACACTGGGTGCCTACCAGTCAGTGGACGCTCAGAGATGCATCTCATGTTATCTTACTTCCTGCCTTACGGATAACATTAGTTTCAAATGGTGAATTATCCTTTGTTTTTTTTTGAACAATTTCCCTTAAGAGTGATGAGGTTTATATATGGCAACAGGAGTTTCTTCTGATGGACTTACCTTGAGTGTCTGAGATTAGTAAATGTCAATAGAGAAATGTTTCTACCAGTTTTCTTTAATGTCTTTGTAATTTAAGTGCTCAGAGCACCAAGGCACTACAATGCCAGGAGTTTTGATACTAATAATAGATAGGGTGATGCTGCTCTAAGGCTCAAGGTAGAGCCAACAGTGCTCATTCATTTTCTGGCTCAGACTTGCAAGGAACAAAACCAATGGAGGGTTATTATTGACATGTACTAACCTGAGCTGTTGAACTAGCTGTTTTTAGCACCTAGGTACCAATGCTGTGCTGTTGATGAAATTCCATAAAAAGGAAAAGAAATCACAAAGAATAAAAACATGAACTAAGGGTTGAAATATGTTATGAAACACATGCTAAATCTCCCTGCCTTAGGACCGACAGCCTACAATGGAGTACAGCACCAGGCCAAAAAAAGTAAATCTTGCCCTAAATGAGACTTGTAGACAACAATTTCACGCACAGCATGAATTTAGAAAGGGGAGGGAGGGGGAGGCCATAGGGCCAAGACAAAGCCTAGCCAGAACAGAGAGGAGTAAAATATGACTGTGAGAGAACACGATCATAAAAGGAAAGGGAAATTGACACAATATGAACAAAATAAGATGAACTCACTTTTTTGTGCTGTTGCACTTTGTCTTCCACGTCAAATTCTATTATATCATTACATCATTTGTGTGCTGAGTACTAAACTGTGCTTTCATTGGGTCATGTGTTGTTCCCAGGACCTTTACTAGCAATTCAGACTACCTTGAGGCTTGATTTTGCATTACGTCGGTGACAGTGTGGTTAGCTCTGATTTATATCATTCTAATCATATAAAAATCACATACTTCATTGGTAACACTTAGCATTTCTTTAGGGTTTATCATTCATTGATCTCAGAGCACTCTGAGGCAGTTAATAAAGATCATTTCCAGCATGTGGCGTGTGATCAAAAAAAAAAAAAATGCAGAACAGTTGCATGGTTTGCCTGTGATCACATGGCATGGAGGAGAACACAACCCAGAGCTCCTGATGCCTTGCCTATGAGATCATACTGCCTCCCTAAATAAAATTAAACTGGAGTTCCGCAATAAAAAGGAACAGCTCTGCTCTGATACTATTGTTAGTGAGGTCAGCAGTGGGCCTTCACTCAATAACTGAGTTACCGTAGGTTCACTGGGACCAGCAGTATATTACTGGAGAAGCAAGTACCCAGGCTTTGATTCCCATACATACACAAAATGCTACAGGGCATCACATCTGGAGCATTTCAGAAGGTGAAAAGAGTGTCTTTTCAGTTTACATGTTAAATTACGTATTTACTGTATCTACTTGATATACATTACAGCCCAAAACCCACTTACTTGATGTGGTCGTGCCCCTATGTTTGTCAATGACTTTTTAAGGCTCAGCAGTCTTCAGTGGGATGTGTGTGTGTGTCACATCACCTCTCTCCCTCTATTTGGAAAATGCATTTTTAATATTGTGAAACAGATTGTGTTTCCTCACTACTAGCACCACAGGAAATTCAGACCTTGCTAATAAGAAGAAAAGACTTAGTGATTTAATTGGAAGGGAGATCAGGAGAAGTGCAGGACACTCGGAAGCTGCTCTGGTGTCCCAGTGGGATGTGAGGATGTGGGAGCTAGGCAGCAGTGGGTATCAGTTCAGGCTTTGGCCATGTGAAAAATGCAACATGGTAGGAAAAAGGAAAAGCCACAAAAGAATGGGCAGCCATTGGGATGGCTGCCTGGGCCTCCCCCAGTTACTCCACTCACAGTTGGAGTTGGCATAGAGTGGCTGCTCTTCAGTAATGCTTCATGGAGGAACAGAGGTGTGAGGAATACGTTGCTGAAGGCCACTGAAGCAGCTCAGTTCCCTATCCAAAATGATTCATTTGAGCGGCCCAGCACTGAGATGAGTAATACACCGTGTGGAGAAAACCTTTTATGCCAGCGTTACCCATATGAAAAAAAAAAAGAAATTGAATTTGCTGATGTTTTAGGTCTACTGTTTATCTAATCTTCCTTGGAAACATGCTTTTTCTGCCTAGATTTCTTCTTCTTTCAAGAAATGCTTTGTATGAAAAGGCCTGGACAAATGCTCCTAGCAGATGTTTAGGCCACCTTGGTGCACATCTGTTTATTTGTGTTGGACGTGTTAGGCTCAGTGCAGTGTATGAGCCACATATCCTACACACTGTAGGCAGAAATATTTTCCCATTTGTCTTACCCTGTCCCTCTGTGGAGCCCATGGCACATTGCAGGGGCATGAAGGGGCTCAAGGTTTGCATCAAGCAGTCTGACTCCAGGGGGTCTGCTGATCAGTGCAAACAGGAGGACATCCTTAATTAAGAAGTTCTTTGGTAAGGAAGAGCAAACTGAAGAGCAGCATGGAGATGGCAGTGGGATCTAGGTACACGGAGATAAAATAGTTTGTGATAAATAGCAGGGCAAAGAGACAGTGCTGATTTGCTCAAATGGAGCTTTTATTCGTGCATTTAGCAAACACATCTATGACTCATCTTTGGAGGTCAAGGTTTGGGAGTCAGTGGAGAAACATGTAGGAATATGACTGAATATCTTAATATTGCAATAGCAACCTGTAATACTGACCTACTGCACTTTCACACACTACTTTATGTGTAGTCTCTGGAGACACTTCTTCTGCAATAATGTGTTAGAGGGGCAGCAAATAGCTCCTGTCATGGGCCCCTCGGGTGCTTGGCAGTGGTTGACCATGAGGACTGTGTTTTCTTAAAGGATTTTAAAAGACGTATTTAATATAGTTTCTTGATGGTAGTAAAATATTTTGATTACTTTAGAACGTCGTAATAGGAACAAAGAGCAACTTTGAAGCTGATGTGGTGTTCTGGCCTTCCTCCGCTTCAGTACTTCAACTTTATACAGAAAAGAAACACTGGGTTGCCACGGTAACTGCTTTTTCACAGATTCACCCTGTGTAACATGCTATAAATCTTTCTTATGTGTTAGATGGACAAGGAGAAGAAGATAAGGAGGTAAAATCTGGGCTCAAAGATCAGTGAAGGGAAAGATAAGTATAAAGTGTGTCACGCGGGAAGCAACTCAGGCCATGCAGGGCTCTGCCCATCTCTGTGTACACTTCTTTCAATTTTCTGCAGTTAATTTTCTTGGGAATACCTGCCTTTTGGAGTTCCCATTATTTTGTGTGCTGTCCATTGGAACCAAAGTGGCAATATTCCAGCTTTGTTATGTGGCTCCTGGTTTTCTTAATAGACATTGCAGCCGCCTGTTTATTATGGGATTTGTTCAAAGCAGACTGATAAACTGTGCCCGTGATGACCTCTGGGGGAAGTCATTACTGCTTCACAAAGCAGTTAGTGTCCTGTAAATCAGGCAGGTTGTAACTCTCACCCTCTCCACTTGATATGACTGCTGGCACCTTGGTTGCCCGGTTATACTGCAAGGTTTGGGTGGGGATCACCTTGGGGGAGATCCCCCACAATTAGCAGATATTTTTAGTAGATTTTCTGAGCTATTCTGCATGTAATTTGTAACCAGCATGTAAGTCCTAGTGAAGAAAAGCTTTAAAATGCAGAGAAGCATGTATCATAGCAGGCAAACATCTCTTGGTTATTTTTGTTGTTGTGGTTGTGCTCGAGACTGGAGCATCATTCTGTCGGAAGCGGTTTCTGTCTTGAAAAACTTTCAGCCTAAATGGAGGTGACAAACAAAAGCTTTTAGGGCTAATCAAGTCATACAAGAATGAAATAGCTCACCAAAGAGCAAACGGAGGGCAGCAGTGTAGCTGGGGACAGAGGGATGCCTCAGTCCATCTGGCTGCCAGCATCCCTGGGATCCTGTAAATGTTCTGGTTTTCAAGGGACAGAAAATTGAACTGCTCAGTGTCTCCCAGTGATTGCAGTGTTGCAGACTGAAAGCTTTGGAGTGAATGAATTTGAAATGGTTCATTAGCATTTGTCCCAGACTTTGATGTGTGTTTACACAGTAGGGTGAAAAACAAAGAAACAAAAAAAAAAGGCAACAACAAAAATCAGTCTTTGATCGCATACACTTGCGGTGGTGCTCTTATAGGTATTTGAGGAACTGATATCCATGGGTTTCTATAGCTCATCTCATCTTTTCACTGTATTTCCTCTGTGGAAAGTGTATTCATGGTGAAATAAAGCATGGGAGACAGTGCTTTATAACATGAATAACTGTGAGCAATCTGTACCTCTCTGCAACAAGTAGATGAAAACAACCCAGAACCTCCAGCAACAAAACTGTGGCTCTCAGCTCCTGTTCTGTTTTTACCAGTGGCATGAAATCCTGATGAGAACCTTACTGGAAGTCTGAATTCTTGATTGGTACCTCACTGGGTATAAAGTGAGAACTGATACCTTCTATACATACTGGTCTTAGAGGATCTCTGGTGGTATGTGGCACTGAAGCACCACAGCAGTTCTCACCAGTGAAATTATTTTTGTCTGTCAGTAAAACAGATAGAAGAAATTCGCCACAGTTGTCAGAAATGTTGTAGTGGACGTTAAATATCCACACTGTCTTCAGTTACTGTGAATACAGAGAACAGTTCAGAGAAAATCCTAAGATTCAGACCTTAGTGAAGGAAAAGATCTGGACAACATCTAATATTATTTGTATTGATCGCTTTATCCATTAAGTTTATGTACAGGAAAGCTTTCATGAATGAGCATCAGGCTGTAGGTAGGCACCATGAAAGGGCTGCTAGCAAAATGTTTTGCTTATTGCCAGACATGCTGTGGATGGGGGCATCAATTGCCAGGAAGGAATCGAACGGTGGGTGAAACAGATGGCTGGCCTCGTAATGGGCAGCGTCTGGGACTTGTTATGGCCCATTTCCTCTGCAAGTCAGGCACTTTGGCATCAGTTGTATCCCTCAGGTACAAGAAACAAAAGGACCGTTGGGTTCTTCCTAGTGCAGGACAGGGCTACTCACTGCCACTGCCTGGGAGCTTCTCAGTGGAAAGAGGAGGAGCTGAAGCCTCCACCACACCCGGAAAGCCTGGTCTTTAAATAAAGATGAATGATATTTAATAATTAAAGTAATAATAATAATAACAGTGTGCATTCTAGAAGATGAAGTTGCAAAATAAGTGAGCAGATGTGGTTGAGTCATCAAAAACCTTCATGATCTTCCTTGGTGCTGAATTTTTTCAACTTTCCATGAGTCTGAAGCCCCAAATGACGTAATTGGTGCCAAAACACTTTGGCTCTGCCCCACAGTCCTGATCATCACCCAGCGTGTCAGAGCAAACCATAACTCAGTGTTTCCTGAGTAACTGAGGTTTTCTTCCCGTTAAAACCAGGCTCTGGAGGGGAGACAGTGGGACTTAGCACTTGCCCTGATGTGAAACTGGGATGTGGCCAGAATATACATCCAGAGTAGGAGCTGGGAAAATTTCCCAGACACTATAGTTTAGATGTGCCCATGTAAACACTGTCTGCTTTTCCTGATTTATTTGATGGAGTCACCTGGGTAAACTACTACAATGCAAGGCAGCACCTTTGAAACTCAATCTCTACTAGGGAATATTCACATCCCAGCTTTAGTAATTGGATCTGAAGACCTAGATCTGCAGCTTAGGTGATCCGTATAAACTCACTGAAGTTTCCAGAGACAACTTAGAGCCTCTAAGCATCAAATAGAAGGTGCTTTTTAAAGGAAGGGTCTTTTTACACCTTTTTTTTTTTTCCTAAATGTGGTTAACTGCACTGTAGGAGTATTTTCAGAACATATTCAATGACCATTAGAGGAGATTCGGGGCAAAACGGTAAAAAACATTTTCTCTCTTTTTCTTTCTTACTGCGGCTGTCCATATTGCACCCTGATGGAAGATAATTCCAGTTAACTATGTTTCAAAAAGAAGAGTATCAGGCTTGTAAGGAGTTTGATGCTAGAGGAAGCAAAGCCCAAGGTGGAATTAGTGTCAGTGATGATGAGGCTGTTGACTTTTGAACATGTGCTACCGAGCAGAGATGATGAATTTTTTTTAGTTTCTAAAACTTCATTAGAAGGTGGAAGCAAAGCTTCCTCTCAAGATGAGGTCACAGTTTCTGCTCTGAGATGAAGTTTTATCCTACTCCATACCAACTTGCAAGATTTCTCGAAGCATTTGGTGTCTTTTTAAACTGGGTTTGATACAGGGCCTGATACAGTGAAACCCTCATCTGAGAAAAGGTTTTGTATTAGCACTATGCATGGGATACGCAGTGTTCCTTGGTAAAGTTCTGGGGTTTGTATTTGATTGAGAAGGCATCCTTCCTGTTGACAAGGTTCTTCTTAATATATCAGTAAGAAATAACAGATATTTTGGAAAATATTCTGGAGAACATATCTTCTGTGCACTGATGTTTACTCGTACTGTCACTGATTCAAAAGGGAAAAAAACACATTTGATTTGGTTTTGCTGGATGCAGTCATCAAATCATTAACATAAAAAGGATAAAGCAGCAGTGAAATGGATCCAATTGTTTTTAAGATTTATCACAAATCTGCCTTAGTACCATTTATGGCTGTCTTCTTCCTATTTAATCTTCTGGAGAATGTGAAAAAAATAAAAAGAATTGAAAGTTACTAGAAATCTGTATGGTTGCAAGAACACATACACAACTGCTAATGAATTAACCTCCTATTGGATTTTAGAGAATCAACCAGGAGACAAAAGAGAAATTTTCATTTTTAGAATTGTGTCTTTAATACCTGTCAGATTTCCTCAAAAATATTGAGTCCTTATAAAAATGATATGCTCATATCCTGTTATAGCCAAAGCGCATTACATAGCTTTTCCTTTAAACTTCAGTAGCAATTAAATTCAAACTAATATTTTTTGAAGTGCCCATAATTAATTGAAAGTATGGAAGCATGACAGCAATCCCTTTTTTAGGAAAGTGTATTGCTTTGCATTTATTGCACTTGGTTGGAGTGAGAAGTGTGGGTGTGACTGTTCAAATGAAGCAGCCACAGAGAAAAACACTTGATTGTATTCTTCCACTAAGCTAATGCTTTGAGAATCATTTTAATTTGAAAGAAAACAATGTTGAGATTTGGGTTGAAGAAAAAGGAGCGATGTTTTATTTTTATTCTCATTTAGTGTTCCAGCCTCTTCCTTGCCATTTTTGCTGCACTGAAAAAATTAATTAACTTAATTGAGTTCATTTGGAAATAGTAACAGAAGGATAACAGACGTGTTTGTCACCCTGCTCTCTAATGACTGAGTGTTGTCTCATTCAGTGCTGCCCAGTGCCATGTGCAGAAGGACAGCAGTGGTCCCATTCTCTCTGTCCCCTTAATGATTAGAAATCTCCCTGCCTCTTCTTCACTGGCCTGTGAATAACAGCTGCTTCTGAAGATGCTCCTCCTGGTGGCCCATCCTTCTGGTGCCTGTCTGGGGCCTTCTTCCTCTGGACGTCTGCATAGAACGTCTTTTAGTAGCACAAAATTAACTCACAAATATAACTGATGTGAAAAAAATCAAGAGGGACAAAGAGATGCTTCCATTGGAGGAAAGAGGCAGGTGCTTCTCTCCTGTACCCCCGCTGCTTTAGGACAAGTGATTGGGATCACTGCTGAGAGTAGAAGCCGACAAGACAGAAAACTGAAATAATCACATTTTACATATACTTTAAAATACATTTAATTTTTCAGTTGATTTCTAGGCTGGAACTGAAGCCCCATTTTTATTTATTTATTTATTTTGTGTGTGTGCTCTAATCACAGACAGGAATGGGCCTGAGGGAGTTAGGGACTGTCCTTTGTTGCTACTCATCCTCCTGGAGCTCAAGGTTCAGGTGTCATCCTGCTCCTCTCTGTAACCACAGTGAGTGGCATGGTGGTAGTGAGTGCCAGTGCTGAGGAGCAGTGCAGGACAGGCAGCTCCTTTCCTTCTTCACATGCACCTCTAGTCCGAATTTAGCCTGTCTCATCATTTACAGTTATAGCTTGGATGTCAGAAACATCTGTTAACCTGCCCACAGTCGCGAATAAAAAGGGGATTTATATACATTAGTCAACTTGGATTTAAAAGGGTAAGAGTTATTGTGAGATGAGGTATCAGCTTCTCTTCCTTGTAGCAGGAGAACCTCCACATAGCTGCAGTAAACCGTGTTTGGCAAGAATGACCGAAGTGCAATAATGTATGTATTTCCTATGAAGGAGATTGGGGAACAGCCATGAAAAGCACTGAGCAGCTCTGCAGGGGCAAGGCATGCTTGGCTTTCCTCTAAGCCCAGTGCCTGCAGGGTGCTTCAGCTGCCCAGCCCTCAGTTTTGTGCACCTCCCCTATGTGGTGAAGCACAGACACACGCTTGATGTTAAACCTGCTTTTAAGTCTTGTATAACTCATTAAATACAAGCACACGCATTGAAATGCTCTCCTGAGTGACGCCCTCATAGCACATGCCAGCAAGCACGGATTTAATTTTGTGCATTTGGTGAAATGTGGATTTTGTTTTATTTATTTTTGTGCCTAGCGAGGGTGAGCAGTTCTGTTATTTAATTCTTCTGCCACATTCTATACAGGGACTGTTGAAAAAAAAATGCCTCTACATCATCAGTTAGAAGCTCTGCTACTTACTAAATCTAATTACTTCCCCCCTGTGGTTTTTCAGCTCAATGGTGATATCTAAATGAGTGTGGTATATAATAAATCAGATTATTTTCCTGGCAGCTTGTGTCTTTGATATCTGGCTACAAGATAAGAGGTGTTAAAGACTGGGCGTGATCTGTAAATGAATATGCATCATGCTTGCAGCACAACAGGTATGGCAAAGAATGAGCAGTTACATTCATGCATCAGAGAACATAGATTCCTGCAAATGAGATGCTACCATGCAGTCCAGCTTAGGAGGAAACACCACAACTTTGGTCAAATACTGAGTATGCACAGCTTTATTGGAGTAAGGGAGGATTTGGGGAAAATGTTTTATATCCTTCTCTTCCCAGTTAGCACCAGGTTCCCCTTCACATGAGCTGTGAGGTTTCTGTATTTACATTGGGTGATCATTACAGACTTAGTTCGGCAAAGCTTTTAAGCACATTATTAACTTCAGTGTGAAGTTAATGAGAGTGCTGTGATTGTGGGTTAATCGCTGTCCTACCTCCCTCTCTGCCTTGAAGCAAGATAAAGTTAATGCTGAGGCAGGGCTGGAGCTACCATACCTCAAATGTGGAAGAACATAACAGGAAATTTGGCACATTCAGAGCTCCTTCTGGTAGGTTTCTGTCCTGGAAATCCCACACAGGAGTGTTAGATGTAGAACGACTCAAATGCAGAAATTTCTGATCTCCAGGTGAAGAACAGTAGGTAAGAGAGGGCAAATGTGACTTCACAGACCTGCTGGTAGACCCTTTGTAATATTTATACCAGTGATGGAAAAAGGAGGCTGCCACCTGCTTGCCCAAAGCTAGTATGAGCTGGCAGCACTCCTGTCACTGGGAGTGGACGTTTTACATTTCCATCAAGGATTGATATAGTTTTAATTGGAGTTATATACAATGGTGTTAATCATCAGGCAGCTGAGAAAGGCAGCAATTCACCAAAGTCCTTCTAACCTTTTAAAGAAGTTAGAAATATCACTGTAAAGCATTCAGCCCCTCCACTAGGCTTCTTGCCCACAAACTGATGGCATTTTGTAAAGGATGTCAGTGTGGTAAGTGAATATGACGGGTCTGGTCCTTTAGACCTTCCTCCTGATACACATCTGAAATGACTTCAAGGCAAGTCAGTACAGTTGGACTTTGTGCGAATGGTAGCGATTGGTATATCTGTTTGTTTGGTTTGGTTCAGTTGTGTAGGTTCAAACTGAGCCTTGAAAAATATTTTCTTCATATTTTTTTCTTGCCAAAATGAGAAATGCATAGTGGCTGTGACATCTTAGGCTCAAGATCTATACTGGTACAAATGCCTTTAAAGGCGTACATTCTTCTCTTTCAGACACAGAAGGGAATTCTTCTTGTTCATCTGTAAAGGTTATTTTCCCTAGCACAGCTAATAACAAAACATTAATTAGGGTAACTAGTATAATCATCTTTCATCCCTAAGAGTCTTCTCAAGCCTACAAAGCCTTGCAGGCTTACTGCCACCGTTTAAGTGCAAAGCATGCCTTGGATTTGTGGCTGTGATCATTTCTCGTGCTGTAAATAAATGAAATGATCAAAATGCACAAGCAGCATCTGACATTAATTGCATGAAATATGGTCCTATTGAGAGTTAAACAGAAGAGAAATTCACTGCTGGAGACTCCTCATCTTTAAGATTGATGATACGTGGGACAACAGTCTTAAAGTTCATTACATTGGAGACTGCTGACGGGAGGCCAGCTCGATGAAATGTACTCTTCATGGGGGATTTCCTAGTTTTCCAAAATGGGTTTGAGTTTTAAAGGAAAGTGTCTTAATCAAATCTCTTCTGGGTTTTCCTTACATTCTCTGTAATCTGCCGCAAGTCTTTGCTGCTGCCTCATAGTCTTGGATTCAGAAATGAGGTGGTGCAGGTACAGACAGGTGATTACTGCACTCAATTTAAGAAATGACATTTCCATTCGTGTTTGGAAGCAAAAGCACTGTGCAGCTTATTAGTGCCCAATTAACATAATATATTGCAGTTATTAATCTCAGAGTGATACCAGACATCCCCATCAGAGGGGGTAAATTGAATCCTGGTAACTGGCATTTAAACAAAACTGGAAACCAGCGCTTAATAATAGGCAGTATCAATTCAGAATATCTTTGTTCCTCTTCTGAATTCAGTTAAGTTTCATTGTGGTTGAAGAACTAACCACAGATTTCAATTTTTTGTTAAAAAAAAAAGGAAAAAAAAAAAAAAACCAAAAACCAACAACCTTAGGCTGAAATAATCATAAATACTTCATAACGTGGCTTGCTGTCAACATGGAGCCTAGAGAGAAGGGAGGGTGTGTTTTGGTTCTCAGCTTGGAGCTTGATGGATATTTATGGACTTCATTGGTTATTTCTTCCCAGGTTCTGCTCTCATTTTCTTAAAAGACAAGAATGATGATTTTTCAGTTTCTTATAAGGTCCTAGACCTCTTTATATGATCTTATAGTGCTTATACAGAAGAAACAAAGAAAAGTGTATTCCAGCTAAAGCCTTAGACTGGATCCTCTGTGCTCTCTGTGTCATGAGGTGAAATCAGTCCAGTTGTTATGTTAATGTGCCAGAAGGAGAAATTCAATGGCCACTGTTATCTGCAAATCAATATGACTTTCAGGCTTCTGAAGAGAGCAGGGAATCATTTTGGTGTCTTAAAAAGCAATCAATGTGAAAAATGTCTTGTGTATACAAATGCTTTTCCATGAACACAAACTCATATTGTTCTAAACAAAGTCATTAGTACCCATACAGAAGGTTTTAATACGTCAAAGCAAATTGCATTTCACCAGTTCTTCTCTATGCCCCAGAGAGGAAGGTTGCTGTGTGCATAAACTATGTGCAGTAGGCTTTGCTTTGTGCAGTGAGGTCCCAGATTGGGAAGGACTTGTTGCATCCATTTGGGAGCTCCAGGGTGGGAGCTTCTCCTTTGCCATGTCTCTTCATTACACTGAGCGCTGCTTGGGTAAGGACACTCAACACAGAACGTTTTGGAGAACTACCCTTGATTTAATGTGCACTCTCTTCTAGAAAATGTCAGCTGGAAAATTTGTCAGCTGGAAAACTTGAAAGTATACAGGGAAAGACAACTTAGTTGCAAGAGTTATTAAAGGCACTGTGATTAGGGAAACAGAACCAAAAAGAAACCCAGCAATCAGACTGAGGGTATTCAGTTAATATTGCCACACATAAAACATGAATAAAATCGTTTATTAGCTTATTTCATGTCTAACCTCAAGTCATTCTGGCAAATATAGGACAGGGAGGAGCTGCCTTCAAAGCTATAAGTGACCATACTCTCCCTTCTCTACACACTGCTTTACTTGGCTCCCAGTAAACCACATCCAGCCAGATGCTTGTGGTTGTGCATACATCTGTTAAAGAGCACATAAGCATATGATTAGCTTCTTTATTAATTAGAAATCTTTGCTGAATTGGGCCCCCCGTACCAGTTACCCTGAAACCAAATGTTCACCTGGCCTTGTGGCTGCATGCGCTTGGCAGCTTCACAGGGCATTGGAGGCTTGATGAGTGTTTGTGAAAGGATTTGAAGTCAGTGGAAGGAAGTTGTCACAGGAAAGCAAAATGTTACAAAATATGTCTGTTACACCGTACTCACCAATAGGTTCTGGGATACGGTAGAGATGGAAAGTGTTACATAAAAGTGAATTTTTAATTACGTTGTGTAGCATTACTCATGCAAAGGTACTGCAGACCCACTATTTGATTAACATCTGTGCTGCTTAATTTCAAATATGTTTAAATATCATTATTGGACAAATTGAAACTACAGACAAAACCTAATTTGTTGTTTTATCTCAGTGGTAAAACTCGATTATTATTTTTTTAATAACTTAATTATGTGCATATCTCAATGATGAATAAAACCGTACCATTGAATGGGTCAGTGTCAGTGTTTCAGTGATTACAGTAACAAAGCGCGGTGGAACGAAACATAAATGAATTGAGAACCACTTTTAATTAATGTCGTTCTCCTTTGAAACGTCATGCAGGTCTGAGAGTGCCGCTGTTGTTGTCCATTCCAGTTTAACAGCCTCCTTTGTGTGGTTCCAATTTGCATGAGATTTAGTTGGGAACGGATTCTTCTCCAGCCCTGCTAGCTGCTATTTTGAGAAGACAAAAGAAACCAAGTATGGTGCTGTAGCTCAAGCATAGGGCAGGATTTCAAGTGCTGAACCCCAACGGGCTTTGTATGACTGTCAGGCTGCTTTTGTTTTTTGAGCTGCTTCAGTCCAAATACTGTGTTTGTGAGCTTTCCATCTTGCAGAACAGAAAGTAGTTGCGATTTCTAAAAACAGAAATAGTAGAAAGTCCAATTTTCATTGGACCCCAGGTATTTACTTGTTAATCTTTTAATGACTTCTGCAACTTTTGAAGATGGGAAATTCCAGCTTCTTTATAGTACGGAAGCACAATCAGGGTCTGACCTCACTGCTCCTGCCTCGGCAGTGCCCAGCAGCCCGGCTGCCTCCCAGGGTCCTGCAGGAAAGGGATGGGGTGTGCTGGATAGGAGGCAGGAGCACATAATGGGTGTGGATCTAGCAAGGAGAGCCTGACTGTGCACTTGACATACTGTATTACAGCCACAGCACACAGGGCAGCCTGAAGACTGTAATGTTGGAGAGATTGACACTGAATTGTTGTCAGCATCTTTCCAGCCCCACGATGTCAGAATCTGGAGGGAGCAGAGAGGGCTGTGAGCCACCCATAGCTGCTGTGCCCCATCAGCCATTTGCTTTCTGCTGCAGGTCATAGTGTGGTATTGTAGCAGGTCACTTTATTGCAGCGGCTCACTGCAGGCATCAAATTGCATTTTATTTCCTCAGAGATGGCAGTCTTTTTTTTTTTTTTTTTTTCCTTTTAAACACTGACTGAAGATAACTTCTTATGTGGGTGTGAGCATGGCTGTGTGTGTATGTCACGCCAACTTGACAAGCCTGTGAAGGGATATTGGAATGTAACAGGCATGTCAAGGGCTCCACCCAACAGAAGATCAAAGGTAAGAAATGCGTTTTCCATCCATGCTCCTTGCCTCTTTGTTAAGTTTTCAGACTAGGGTGCAAAAGTGGTTTGGGGGAGGAGGGTATAAAGATCACTAAAACAATTCTGGGCATATCCAGACCTATCTAGTGGCACGTATACAAAAATAATTCAGATTTGAAGTAGCGGAAGAGGTAAAAACTAAATAAAGTGAATAATTGATATTGTTGTGACAAGGGTAATGTACGACCTTGAAAGTAAAAATTTAACAACACCAGCTGATTCTTTAGGAGGGGCTGATCCAGCATGGTCCAGTTCCTGCAGGAAGCAGTATGTCAGTGGGAGCTGAGATGCTGGAGCTCCTGGCAGGATCAGACCAGGAACTGGCATGTTTCACAAGTGGCTCTTTTTGCTGTTAGCAGCCAGATCTTCTTTGACGAGTAGCAAAATAAAATGAGTGATGTGCTTTTTTAGTTTAAAGATGTTTGAAAATATGATGGAGAGCTTCCAGGATAGAGCAGCACCCCTCACTTGCTTTGCTTTTAATGTGCAGTGATAATGAAGGCATTGCTTTGAAATGGTCTCTTGAACTGGGCAAAAAAATAACATGGAACAAAAGTGAGAAAACAGTTCTGGCTCAGACCGTGGTAGAGCTAAAGTGCAGAATAGCCTTTGTAAAATGTGTCCCAATAGGAAATCGATTCCAAATTACACTATGGTGACGCATACTCTATTTTCCATCCTTCATTATAATGAGCAAGGACACACTTACATAATGATGGCTTTTTAAGAGGATGCCTTTGGCTGAATTTATTGCCAGGCACATCTATCTGATAGCATTTAAACTTTGTAATGCAATGAAACGTGCAAGCTGTCTGAAGAGGTGGCAGGATGCTTGTAAACTTCATGACAGTGAGGACCATCCTTCTTTCTCTCTTACCTCTTATCATCTCTTGCAATAGGTGAAAAACAACACAAATCGATGCTGCAGATCTCTTGCAGGAGTTGTTTCACCTCCCTTTCTCTGTACTGCAGCTGCAGCAGCAGCAATGCTGCCACAACAGAGAGAAGTGCCTTTCCTTAGCATTAAGATCCTATTCCCACACAGCACATCCTGTGTTTCTCTACCATCAAGGAAGCTCGAATATTTGGTGTGTCTGAGCATGAAAAGGTGGTGGCAACTGCTGAAAGAGCTCTTTGCATAGCACTGGATAGAGAAATCTTTGCAATCTCTCTGGAAATCCCCAAATCATTTGGAAGTGAGTTACTGGAAGTTGTTGGCATCTGACATATACAGTTTCATGTTCGTTCACAAGGTACATTGGTACACTTTCCAAAATTACCATCATTTTGAGACACAGCAGTTTCCTTAGATGCTCCTGTTGTGAGCAGAGTACGAGATGCACATTGCCTGTGCGTCTTTGCTTCCTTACTCATCTGTTGGATCAGTCAGCAGAGATGCTATTTCCAATAGTGGCTTTTAGCACGTGGACACCTGCTCATTCCAAAGCCTGTGGGTGGATGGGGATTGTTTCATGGAAGCTAGATGCTGCATGTGGATAATAACGTTCACAGTCTGGATTTGCACCAGACCACCACAGAAGGAGTGCTCTGCTAATTGCTGCCGAGCCAGTGAACTTCAGATGAAATTGCAATGAATTTTCCTCATTGGTTTTAGGATGTATTCCTAACTGACATGACAGATGAGTTTTTTGTATTATTATTATTTTTTTTTTTGTTATTAGCTTTGTTTCTAAAAATAATATGGTGAAATCCCCATATGGTGAAATCTCCCATCTCTTCTTTGCTTGTCAGAAACTGAAAGAATCTTTAATGATACAGTCTCTCTTCCAGCTTGATAGATGACATCTTCATTGATGCTCAAAATGAAAGTCAGTGATTGATTTACTTCTGGAAATTTTAGCTGAAAATCACTAACTATCCAAATTCACCTCAATGTCAAGATGCTCCTTACTGCCCTGTGCTACAGACCCACTTGGCTGCATGAGATATGCTGATTCACTAACAAGGGAAGGACTGAAGACCAGGTTCCTATTTTTATACAATGAATTTAAAGGATAATTTAAATTAGAGATGTGTATGAGTTTCCATATTGGAATCTAAATTAAACTTATTAAATGATTCACTGTTGATTGTAAATTCTTTGGAAAAATATCAGTATTTGTTTTACTCTCATCCACTGAGGTGAGGAGGTATCTCCTGGTTCTGAGATGGATGAAAGCTTCCCAGCATGAAGATTTTTGTCCTAACAGATGTACAGGAGCCGTTTAATTTATATATTCTCTGCAGCCTTGCTTCCTTGGCTCCTTAAGGGTTACTTACTTCATGTTGAGAAGGTCAAAATGCCTGGAGGAAATTGAACACAACTTCTTGACATTTGAGAT
This sequence comes from Callipepla californica brunnescens, assembly GCA_023055505.1. NCBI lineage: Eukaryota > Metazoa > Chordata > Aves > Galliformes > Odontophoridae > Callipepla > Callipepla californica. Next base: position 12,627,255 of record JALIRH010000010.1, read on the forward strand.
CGTGAATTTTCCTTTTGAATAAAAGTAGTAAATTTACAAGTAAGTAGGAATAAAACTCTAAATCCTTTAGACAATTTGGGGCACTAATTAAATCCTCCAGTTTGAGCCATCCTGACTCACCTGGCTTGTTTTGGTGTTCTGTCTGGGCTGGTGAGCACAGGAACCCTCTGTTGTTTGTTGTGCTTCCCAAAGCACAGCTGTGACAGATCCCCAGTGGCTGCAGCAGCTTTGGAAGTGCTTGGCAGTGGCAGATGGATCAGCTCGGCTTGACTGTGCATTACCCTGAGTCATAGTTTGCGCAGCACGTAAGGGGATGCATTGCTTTATCCCGTAGCAATGCAGTGAGCTGGAGCTCCCTACCAGTAAAGCCTGGGGGATGCTAATGTACAGATTTGGTTTGTACCTGTTCATTCTTCTTATTTTGCTCTCCCTGTCCCCTCTGCTTCATCCCAGCTGGGCTGTAGGGACTTAAACAGTGAGGGTACCTGGTGTGGACAGCCCCTGTCTGTGATGATGCCCTTAGGTTAGCCTCCAAAAGAGTGTGTGTGCAAATTGCTTATGGAAAATTGTCCATGCCCTGTGCTGCCCTGCTTGTGAATTGTTTAAGGAAGAGCTACTGAGCCCAAGCCCAATTCCTGCTAGGAACCATTTATTCAACAGCATTTAACTTCCATCCTGTGTTGAATGTACTCATCAAGTGCAACCTGAAAGTCTGAGATCCCAGAAATGGCTACATCATGGGCAAGAACCATCTGCTGCAGCTTCACGAGGAAGCAGGAGGGGCTGGCTGCTCCCCAACTGTTGCTGCAACCAGGAGCCCAAACTTCCCCTTATGTGTCCTGCAAGTTGGACAGAGAGGTTGGGGTTATCTGAACGAGTTGTTAGAGCTGGGCTTTGACTGATCTGCTGGGATCAAAGGTGCAGTACTGATGCAGAAGAGCAAGCTTATTTTATTAGAATTTTCCCACGGTGGCATGGAGTGATCAGTGAGGTTGTCTGGAAGCAGAAACGGACTCTGTGTAATCTGCTTATGTAAACAAGTAGTAGATGGAAAGCTAAATTCAGACCTGATTTGCAGCATACAGCCCTCCTGTTGTAGCTAGGGTTAACAAGGTCTGACCCTGAGCTGGTAATAGTCCCTTAGAGGTTTCTTCTGGTCCCCTTAACGGACCATAGATTCTGCTTTGCTCACTGATAATTATTTTGACAGTGGTGTTGGGTTCTGAGCCAGGAGATCTGTTTGTTTGACATCACAGAAAAACTTTTTAATTTATGCATGTTTTATCTTGTTAATTATTCAACTGGTCTGTTCTAGTTCCAATTTCTCAAGGTATTTACAATATAATTGTGTTGCAGCATCACTCACACCTCTACTGTCTCCTATATGGGGTTTCCCCAGATTTTGAATGAGCTTTGTTCTTCTTTGCTGTACAGACGTGTACAAGTTCATGGTCACACTCCATGCCCTAGCTCTTTGCTTGGTGTCAAATCAGAGCACAGAGCCTTCCTGACTCCTGGTCTATTGGAAGAGCCCTAGGAACATTAGGCACTTAAATGAAACAAATTTAAAGCAATATGTTTTGTAAGATTAATTCTTTTCTCTTTCCTGTATGTTGTCACATCTTCCAGTAAGTTAACTATTTTTATTCTTTCATTTGAAAAGGACAAATACTTCCTTTCCTTTTACATGCTCCATGCAGCTTTTCACAAACACGCAGGGGAGTTTGAAACACCAGCTGTTTCCTTTCAAAGTCTCTTTGAAGCTCTCTGTGCCATGCACTCCTCACTCTGCCCCTGGGTACCTGCAGGATCTGTGCTCCTTCTGACTGGAAGGGAACGGTTTCCAGGCTCAGCCTCATGCAAGGTTTCCTAGGGCTGTCTTGTCTTCAGTTTGTATCATGCTGGTCCCATGGTGATAGAAGTGAAAAACATATGCTTGACAGTCATTGATAAAAATTCCTGTTTCTCATGCTCTTATCGATAGTGAGAGAGTACATTTCCATGCAAGTTGCAGTCTGGGTTTAGTTAAGAATTATATAGGAGAGTTGGAAAGTGTTACTGCTTGCCTATCCTAAAGCATGAAGGGCTACAGCAGATAAATGTGCTCAGCCTTCAAGAAGTATAAAGATATCTGCTGAGAGCAGCCAGAGAGGAAAGGAAAGAATGGTAATGCTGTAGTTGCAACTGGAAACGTCCCATTACAGTCCCAGGCAGCCTGTAGTGTTCTCAGGCTTCTGTTCTGACTGGCTCCTGCCAAATACCTGTGCATGCTGTGCACTTGTGGGGTATTACCAGAATGCAGCATCTTCCCCTACAAGCACTGCTCCCACTGCCGTGACAGAGATATGCCTGGTGTCCCCATCACGTCTAGGTCACTCTTGTCTGGACACAGACCACCACCACGCAGTGCAGGAAATTGTCCTTCTGAAGGATGCTCCATCATTAAGAATATTATCATCAGGTGTAAAGCACATTAGAAAATATCAGATCTATTGATGAATTCATAGCATCATTTTTATCGCTTTCAACAATGCTAATAGCTTGGGTCACTGGAAGACCCCACAGCTAAGAGCTAACCATGGCCTTTCTACTGCAAATATGCCTGAGGGTAACATTTTACACATATGCATCCTCATTAGGTCATCCGTAGAAAATTAGACTGTTTACTGCATAATTTTTTCAGGAAACAGAACCAGATTTGTCACCTTTCTAACAAAAATTGTGTATCTTTCTGGAGATCGATGGCTCAGTTCACATAGAAGCCAGGGTACTGTAGCAGGCATGATGAAAATGAAAAGCTATGAAAATACTAAGAGAACCTAGGATTGGTTGTGAAGTATTGATTACATAGTTCATCCTGAGATAGTGCTCTACTAGTGCCTGGAAAGTGTCAGCTCCTTACTTGTATCCCAGGAACACCCATCTTTTAAAGATCTGTGTGCTAACACCATGCTAATTGCTAAAGGTGCATACTCTATCATTTCTTCTTCTTCCACTTTATTTGATCAAAGAGCACCTTTGACTTGGAAGGAAGCAGCAGTACTGCAGCCTCATCTCCTTCCACTCTCTGTGCTACTTGGAGCTGAAGGGGGGAAGGTAATTGAGGCAGAAACCTCCTTATTCTCATTTTTCCACAACACACAGCCATATATTACAATCAAAGAAGCAGACATTGCGAATGGGAAGCTGATTTATTTCACACCATACTTTTGTGAGGCAATTGAAGTGGTAGCGCACAAATAGGCCAGAACCTTTAGAGGGCTTTAATAAGTATTACCGTGAGCATGTGTTTTCTTGCTAAAGAAAGGGTGACTGGTGAGCAGAGTTCATGCCAGCAGCCGTGCACAAATTTTCCACTTGTTGAGATCATGCGTGGACACAGAATTATGCTGGGAGTGGAAATGCACCAAAGTGGGCTGATGAGTCCCTGATGCCGTCACACCAGTGAGTGCTTCTAGTCTGTGTAAACAGCATGAGGAATGGCTTTGGTTTTCATGTTTAACTTTTGATCTTCTTAAGCATGGGGCTTGGCTTTGTATTATTTAATAAACATTAAGACATGTTGATTTGCCAAAGTAACTTATACCATATCTGTCATGTTCTGCCATCAGGAGGATATGCTATACAAAAATGTGCCTGCACAACTCTTAGGCTTTACTGCCATTTAGAAAATAGTGGACAACTATTTTTTTGTTTGCTTGTTTGTTTTTACCTACTTTCCATTTATGTTTTATAACAAGCTTGCTATGGATGAAAATTGGAAATAAAATACTGAAGTCTTCCACTGTGAAATGAGCTTGATGTTAGTTAAGGAAAGCTACTTGTACTGAATGCAAGATTTATTTATTTTTTTCTTTACTAATCAGAGTTTTAAAATGTTCTTAATACTATTTCTAAGCTATAAACTACACAGATTATTGTTGGTCAATCTGACCTTCTGAATGATTAGATACCAGCTTTCTACCTATTCCATGTAACAGGAGGGGAAAAAAAATCTTCCTAATTAAAAAAAAAAAAAAGAAGAAATAAAGAAACCTCAATCCTTTTCTTAGTCGTGAGTAAATGAATTGTGCTGAGTTTATTGAACTAAATTAAACTAAACAAAAGGGATCTTCCTTTGATACAATGAGAGTTTGCGAGGGGGACAGAATTCAGCCTAGGTGATAGATAAAGTAGTATCAAAAAGATGTGGATTACATTTTAAGCTGTTCTATGTTTGATAATTGCTTTCCAAAAGTTGAAATGTTAAAGTTTTCCATAGTGTTACATTTGACTGAATATACAGTTGAGCTGTTCCTAGACCTGCAATGACCAATGAGGTATTTTTGGATAACACTGCAGAAGTTATTTCTTGTCTAAAATGGACAAGAATTGCAGAATGGTTCATAACACTTTACATGAGGTGAAAGTTTGTTTGCTTTAAAAAAGAGGGATACTCCCTGCATTTTATGGTCCATGAATATTCATTAAGAGATTTAATCTAAGCGAGTAACCTTCATAGGATTTCAGAGTTAAATTTAAGTATAAACTGAAAGAGTTTTTTATCGTTAGCAAGGATTACAGTCAGTTTTAAGAGCAAAATTCTGATTAATTATTTTTAAGGCTTGTAAAGCTAAGAATTGTTTATGCTTTGGAATTCAAACACAAAATAAGGATTTTATATGCAAAACAAAAACCCACCAATTGTGAATATATTCAGTTGAATTTAGCTGAGAGAGGTTATTAAATTATTCAGTTTTTCATGTGATATTTAGATAAATAAAGTCTTATTTTCCACTATGCAGCTGATCTCATTAAAGGGAGAAAAAAAACCCTTTAATGTTTAAACCATCTTCTAATTCCGAGCAAATCCCTAAGAATGTTCTAAGGAGAGAGAATTCTTAAATCGCTGGATTTTGTACCCTAATTAAATCTCTTGACAGTTCTCTGTGTAACGTGGAACCGTGGCTCTGTGTAGTACTGGAGGTGGGGTTCAGCTTTTCATAGTTCTCCTTTTTTTTACAAAACGAAGCTGTTATTTTCCTTTTTGTTCTGCGTGCTGAGAAGCCCCATTTCTGGTGCTCAGGGTTTAGTTTCTCCTTCGAGGTGCGTTTTTTCCCTTTAGTGGGAATGGGGGACTGTCCAAAGGAGGGGTGGGTGTTGTCAGTAGCGCAACAAATTAGGAGGAGGAGTAGATCCATTTCTGAAGTTGTCTTAAGAATGAAGTATGGGATTTGCCTGATAGATTTTTAACTATAAATGGATTAATTAGAGTGTGACTGAGGTCATGTATAAAAAGAAGTAAGCTAATTAAGTCTGAGCAGTACTCCAAGTGGCTTTTGTGCTGATGACTGGAGATCAAAGGCTAGAGCAAGTTTTTAAGATTATATTTCTTTAAATGAAAATATGAGTCTAACTAAGGGCGAACAGGGTGTTCTTTCTGGAGAAACAGAAACAATCCAGGCTTGTTTTGCACATGGCTGATATACTCAAAAGTATTCAATTTTTAAATGATGGTTGGATATTCAGATACAATGTACTCTTATGCATTATGTCAGTATGCCATCACAGCACAGAAAGCCAACCATGTCCTGGGCTGCATCAAAAGCAGGTCAAGGGAAGTGATCCTTCCCCTCTGCTCTGCACTGGTGAGGCCTCACCTGGAGCACTGCATCCAGATGTGGACAGGAGTGACATGTAAAGAGAGGCATGGACCTGATAGAGTGTGGTCTGAGGAGGGCCACACATGGCAGAACAGACTTGTATTTTTGCATTTTCATGCGTTATTTAAATGCAGAGATTTTCATCCCTATGCCTTGGGCTTAGATGTTGGAGATTCTAGAAATTGTGTTTATTTTGCTTAGACTGTATTCCTAGTCTGCCCTTCTAAGAGAATTCATGCAGCTGTACAAGTCCAGGAGTGCCATATACCCTGTCCTCCCCTCCTCTTTCCAAAAAGTCAGGTACTCTTCCATCCTCTGTCCTGCTATTCTGCTGCATTCTCTCCTTTTTTCTGCCACTGCATAGAAGGTGGCTAGAGATCATGCTACATGATATACAGCCCAATTTGGATTTAGAGGAGGTTCAGTGCTTATGAACTTGTATCTCTTTGTGATGTCATTTAGGACAAGCTGCGCCCATGCCTTGTATTACACGGGACCTTTGAAGAGTAATGTTTCAAGGCAATAATATTACAGGAAGCATTTCTTGTATCATTCTGAATGCCTGCATTTGACACAGAAATCAGAGAACACTAAACACACTCATTTCAATAGAAGAAGCCTTGAGTGTTGACATGGATTAGGATTCTAAATGCCATTCTGTTTTGTTATTTAACATTCCATTACTGCAATTTAAATAGAAATGACCAGAAGCCAAACCTGATAACAATCCTGTGGAAGGTGAGAGTCAGTAGCAGGATAAGCTTACTGTGAAAGAATGAGAACTCATTGAAAAGTTATTTTTGTAGTCAACACTCACAATGAAGCTATTTGCTATAGTTTTCATACTTTGTGATTGGAAATGGTTTTGCACCATTACTTCTCATTGTTTGGCCAGATGCAGTGTGGTACTTGAATGTTGACTTCAGCATTTTCACATTCATGTGACATTGATGTGACTTTTCTGTGTTGAAGTTGAGAGAATTCTTTCTAAAAAAGAAAAGGGAATGGATAAGACTGCTCATTTTGGACAAAATTTCTGAAACAGAGCTATTTTTGTCTGGATTTTAGGAGAAAACTCTAGATTTATTTGAAGATTCACTTGTGAGAGTGGTATAGACCAGAGGATGTCTTGAGGACTCGTTCTCTGTAGGAATATTGTAGAAGTGACCCAACCATTCAGAGTTACACTATTTAATTCATGAGGTTTATGCCCTTTCCTGTCTCGTGGTTCAGCTACCAAAAGTTAAACAATCACTTAGGACAATGAGTGTAGCTGGCTGATGCCCAGGTGGATGTGCAGACTCTCCTGCTGAGGGTGTTGAAAAGCTGGACAGCAGCTGTGATTTACAAGGTATTGCTCCTGGCAATCTCGCTGGTCAGATTTAGTCTGATGTGTGAAGAGTTGTGAATGGGACTGAAGGAGGATTCATTGTCCCCTGACCCTGGGTGGCCTGAGGTGCCAGCACTGATTCATACTCTACGTCTTGTTTGTAACATCCTCGCTGTTTCTTGTACATCACAGCACAAAATGCTTCAGTTTGCAATGCTCTTGGAGAAATACAACCTTTCAATGACTGTAAATGTGACTTGATGGATACTTCCAAAAAGAATTTATTGACCTTTGTGTCTTTTTATATTTTCTGATTTGTTTCTTTTTCCAAAAATCATGGCTGGGATAATCCATTGCAGAACTGTTTATGTTAAAAAATGAGCATAGCTGCTAGCTGGAGGTTTGAATGCATCTTCTGTCACCACATTTGACCAGCAAGATAGGAGAATAGGAAACAGCTTGTTCCTCAGCATTTTCTCCATGTTTAGAGGTCTGTGATCAGGGAGCTAACATTTGAATCCTTCAGGATTGCACCATACTTTCTGTGGTTGTACACTTTGCAATCATTTCCTTCTTTTTCCACTTAAAAATGGAGCATCCAACAAATGGTTGATGATGCTGTCAGTGTTATTTGGATGTTGGTGAGCATGCAGCACTGACTTCAGGACAGCCCCACCAGCAAAGAGAGTCTGTGTATTTGCTTGCTTAGGTGCCTGAACATAGCCCTGTGTATTTGGGGAAAATCTCTTTCAGAGATTGCTGAAAGATATATAGTTCATATTACAGTTCCATGAGTCCCCAGTCTCTGATTTGAATGTCCCAGTAGGTGCTCAGTGAGGGCTTTTGCACAGTGAAAACACAAATGGCATCATCCAGAAGGGTCTTGGACACGTTGGGTTTATATGGTGGGAGCACAACTCTAATTCTCCCCGTACTCTCACCTCCCACAGTATTACTTTACGGTCTGTAGAATTGTAGGGTGTTTTTAAAACCTACTCTGTAGCAGAGGGGGCCACTGAGTATCCAAATCAATAGTAGAACTCATAGGCTTGAAAAAAATCCTAAATACATTTAAGGACAGATCTGTGTACAAAGAAGTGTAAACATTACCTCGTGTGTCTTGCCAAAGCCACTTAAACAGCTTTCCTATATCTGCAAGCAGTTTTTATTTGGAAGACATATGACTGTCTGCCAGTGCTCGAGCTATATCTGCCGTCCTCAGGGCCTAATTAAGTGAGATGATGCTTCACAAGCATTTTTATTTCCAAATAAAAATTGCTAGAAAGCATATTAAGGACAAAGAAATAATTCTGTGGAGTGGGAGATGGGATATATTATGCCTGTTCATATAAATTTAAACTGAGTTATTTAGAAGGGCACAGCATGTGGACAACTGCTTTCATTATAGAATATTATTACTGTATATAACGGAAAGAAATTCATGTGCTATTAGATATAAACTTTATGATCTTAGTCCTTCTAAGACCAATGGCTATTTTGCACAGATCGGGTGCTGGAGCCACTCTGCAGGTATACAAAGGCATTTAGGTGACAAAACGCTTTTTGCTGCTCAATTGCTTGTTGCATGCTGAGGAACAGATGTAGAATAAGGTTGTGTATTCAGGTACATAGCAGGAGCAAATCTATTACAAAATCGGGATGATTTTCCATTCTCTGCAGAGATGTTAAGGGAAAGTGGATTTGGGGCTTGGAATTCAGCAGGTGATATGGAGGGAAGGGCAATGCCAAATCTGTCAGCTCCATCACTCTTAACATCTGAACCAGCTGGCAGATGAATAGTCATGCTGTTGAAACTGCCTGCTATGGGACAAAAAGCATCCAGACTCAATGCCATCCAGGGAGCCAGAAGAGTACAGCAAGACCGTGTCCCAAAGAAAAATGATTATTTCATAGATGCAGATGGCGTCAGCTGAAAAGGAACCGGTTCCCTGAAGGACTGGTTAGCTGAGCCCCATCCATGCAACACCAGCTCCACAGATTTTCTTAGCTCCTCGCAGTGCTGTGTTTTTTATATAGGTAATCTGACATGTTTGTACCATGTATACTTACATATGTACACATATGTAAGTAAAGAGATATGTGTATATAAACAGAAGTTTCTGTATATGTATATATACCGAATGTATGTGTATATATACACATACACCTATAAGCACACATCAGTTCTCTATGCCTGTCTTTCACAACTCTCTTGATTTTTGCAAGTGCCCTAAAAACTGCAGTTATAAGGCAGGCTATGTTCTTTGATTTTTTTTTCTGTCTCGTTATCTGGATGAGTCTCTAAACGGTGCTCTCGCTGCTTTCTCTGAGCTGGTGACTAGGAGCTTGCTTTAACAAGCTACAAACAGAAACCTGAATTTGATCTATGCTGAGTAGGCAAAGCAATTTGAGATTATTGCATGGAAGAGGCGGTGGTTAATGCAGCACATGCTGGGTATGGCTTTTGAAGCCCTAAGCCTTTCTTTTTGGTTTTGAACCTTCTAAATGAATTTAAGGTGCAAATCAGAATATTCTGTCTATCTTTGATTTGCAGCCACAAAGAAGCAGGCAGAAGTGCGAGTAATCAGCCTGGCTGCTCCTTTTCAGTGGCTGGCACACAAATGGGAAAGGCTTAATTATGCAGGAAGCAAAAATACACCTGCAGAATGCAGTCCTCATTTGAGTCTAGCCTTATATAAAACGCAAGATGGAAAGGAAGTCTGGTTTTGTCAGTGAATTGAGAAAACGCTCAACTTAAGTCAGGGCAATTTTTCTTATATGTGCTGCTGCTGTTCGTCTTTTGCAGGAATAAAATTTAATATGAATATGTTTATTATTACCTCATAAAGCCAACTGGCGTTTTAGAGTGAAGTAACTGAGTGTCTTTGATTGATTATTTTCCCCCATTGGAACAAAATCCTACAGATGACAATAATATGGTTCCCCTGGGAGGCAGAGGATGACGAGGCTGGAAAGCCTTCTGCTGTTTCACACCGGTCTGTAAATAAACTCCAGCCTCTCTTCTGACTCTTCACATCTCTATCCATCCAGGGAGAGGTTTATTTTCAGGATACCACCTATATTTATATTACTGTCTCTGGAGCTAGAAGTAGTTGTTGTACTTTGGGATTTATCTTTGAAACTGTGGACATAAATTAGAGTCATCCTGTCCCTTTTTAGAGCTGTGTACTTGGGTGTGAAAGTCCCAGTGCATTTCCTGCCTCCAGCTGATGATGGAGCTGAGCAGTGTGTACAATGTGTGTGTGATGTGCTGGGGAAGTTACAGCCAGGAGGAGGGAAGGGGTACCATTCGATAGAAGAGCATCATAATCTGTTCCTATCTGTACATAAATATAGTTAATTTGGGGTAAAATAAAAACAAAACAAAACAAAAATCACAAAACACAAATAATCTTCACTGTTAGCCATCAGTGGTGCTAGTAAATAGACCACATGGCTATTACATTGACTATCTGTGTTTAAGTGTTACAATCCCTGCACGATAAACTTTATTGTAAGGATTGACCTATCTATCCCTCTGTAAAAATTTTATGGAACTGTTGCAATGTCCTGAGCAAGGGATTACACGGGGAAAGCAGCTTAAATTACCTGGAGATGTAAAGATTAAAAAAAAAAAAGACAAAGAAAACCCAAACACTTTGCAGAAAAAAAATCAGGGAGACTAAAACCAAATCTCTATTAAATAAATAAATAAATAAATCTTGAGATTGAAGGCAGCAATTGATTTAGATTTGTAGTCTGAAGATCTAGGACTCCCCTGCATCTCCTCAACCTGGATCATTAGCCTGTTTGGAAAGATGTTTCTGTTCTCTAGATGGTTCTCTATCACCAAGGACAGAGCCAACACTTACTAAGCAGCTGTAATGAAAATGCTAAAAACAAAACGGACCGGCTTCAGGCAGCAGGGTGTCATGCCCCAGAGCTTACAGGAGGTCAGCTTTGGGTGTGGTGCTTTCACTGCACTTTCATATGAGGCCATTTTCCTGTTCAGCCTTTCCCAGCTGCTCACGCTTCCCAGCACGTCTCTGTACTGGAGAAGCTGTAGGTGAAAGTACAGACTTTCCTGTCCTTTGTCTGTCCCTTGCAGAGTATGTTCTATGGTATGTTTATTATTTGCAACTTAATTATGTTTAAACTGGCTAAGTAGAGGGCTGCTGGAGATCGGAGTGCTATTTGAAAGTGCTGTCATTCAAGGTGTTGAGCATCCTTCTGTCCGTTAAAGTCAGTGGGAGTTGATGGCACTTAGCACCTCGCAGGAGGCATTTAGCATCCTGGAGTGTTTGAGTTGCACATCACAGGAAGGGACTTTGTCATGATCTATTTGTCTCCGAAGTCCCCTGTGGTGCTGTATAAATAACAGGGCACTTCTGGCAGCACCAGCCAGCACCTTAGGGTGGCTGACCCACTTCTCTTAAACACCTTCACTTTCTTGGCTGCCGCTTGGCTGAGGGCCCGAGGCTGCTGCCTGCAGAGCTAGGGGTGCTGGCAGAGATCTGGGGCACTTAGCCAGGAGCACACCAGTGCCTCCCTTGGCGTTAAAAGTTGAGCTGCAAACTAGTTTATCAGAGAGGTGACCTGCAAATGCTGAAGAACAAAGAATTTTAGAACAGTGTTTTCAAATATCTCAGTCTGAGCAGCGAGAGAGGCTTGCAGCATTTTTTTCCCTGCCCTCACCTACAGACTGCTGCTTCTGGCAGCTCGTGCAGGAGATGCTTCGCTGCCAGCATCGTGGCCCAGCAGTGAGCACTTGTCCTGTGCTACTGTACATTTCTGTATTTGCAGCTGGTTTCACTGGAGGTTCTTTTCAGTGGTGCCACAGTCTATCCCTCCTCTTGCCTTGGTGTCCTGCTGCCTGCAGAAGGGCAGGCACTTCACTGGCACCAAAAGGGGACACAGGCTTTTCCCCAAGAGCTGGTTTTCTCCAGGGAATCTAACAGAGCTTGCTTCCACAAGCCCTGTCAAACAGATGTGTCCCCAGGTGGGAAGATGTCAGACCTGCTGTCTAGACTTGGAGGACTTAAAAAAAACAAAAGACAAAACCTGACATCTGTTAGGTGTCAGATGCCCTCCTTATCCCTGCTGCTCAGTGCTTCCAGTATGCTGCCACAGACCTTGTGATTTCAGGCTGTCCTTTTTAATCCAACCCAATTGATGCAGGTTTAGAGGGCTAATTTTTAAGTTAGCTCCTTCAGAAAGGTTGAATATTCTTTTGGTGGTAGCAGTGCAGGAGCTCTGTGTGTATGGCAGGGTGTTGATGCAGGATGCTGCTTTCTGCAGAAACTGGCGTGCATCTTGAAATGACATGAGATATGCCTTCATATTTACAGGGGATGACAAAAAGCTTACAGTGCTGGGGAGGGGGATTTCAGGCTCAGCTCTCTGCAGATCGCTGTGGCCATATGCCCTCTGCTAAGCCTGATGAGTCACAATGCAACAACAGGCACTGTGCATCTCTGTGACCCCACGTCAGAGCTCACCCACTCTCAGCTTGGGAAAACAGCAGCAAACACGGCCACTCAGAAAGAAATTGCACATTTGGTATTCCCCAGTTTTAGTGCCTTCTTTTTCTGTCCTTACCATTCTAGTGATGGTGGCAACACCATATAAACTTTTATACATATAGTGTGAATGGTTTGTTCCATACTAGAGTGATCCTAATCAATGGTGTTCAAATTTGCCTGTGTCTCTGTAGAAGGTTTGAAACGTACCTGTTATGTTTTAGGCATGCAGCCATGAAAGTCCTGCAGGTCAGGCACATGCAGTCCTCCAGCAGGGAAACCTCCTTGTCTAACTCAGAAATATTCACCTAGGTTTACCTTTTTCTATTGTTCCACAGCTTTCTTTTATCCTCCTTATTACATGTTTATCATCAATTAGAAAAGGAGAAGCTAAAATCTGAAGTTTGCTTCTGTGGTCAGTTAATATTTTTGTCTCATGTGATGGAGTTCTGCTGATAAATGCATTATCTTCTACGGGGGATGGAGCTGACAGACTCTGGGCTGGGAGTCTCTCTGTTAAATCCCACCAACAAGGCTGTTGATGACTTTGACAGGTAGCATGGCTTTTATGTTGTGGCTCAGCTTCACATTCAGATTGTCTTAACCTCGTAATGTTGAGATTTTCTTTTGAGGAGATGCTCTGACAGGCTGAAGTACTATTTCAGTGATTGCCTGTCACACACATACACCTGCTTATCAAAAATAAACCACCTCAACAGTGTCTGTAAGCATGTGATGGGATGGGGAAGCCCACAAGCATGGCAGCTGTCGGGACTGCTTTCGTGTTTCCCTTACTGCTCAATCAGATTCTTGCTGAGGTTTCTTCAGAGGATTTTCCCCAGCATTGCTCTGTGAGGGAGATTAGGACCATGCAGAGGCCTGGATGCATCATGGGTTGATGAACTGCCCAACTTGAAAGTGCAGAAAAGATACCTGGAGGCAAGCCACTGTGAGTTGTACCCCTCCTCCCCTTGCCAATTAGCTTTGTATAGTGGGAATTTCTCATCTCTTGGATGCAAGGGGCTGGGCTCAGCCACAGATTGTGGATGTGTTCCTGCCCTGAGAGCCTGGCACTTACACTACCCTTCCTCTCTCACACTTGGCCCAAGAGCTGGCCCTGAGCAACCTGAAAATACCCTATTTCCTGCAGCACATCTGCTGCTCTAACTGGCTGTAGGGCACTCTCTGTAACGTGTCTGAATGGTGCGTCTTGGGAAAGCAGAAGAGTGGACAAAGGGAAAAGCTTGGAGTGTAGCTCAGTGGATGTGAGAGCTGTGATGATGTCCATCCAAGCCAGTCTTATACAGAATACCTTGAGGTTCATCTCTGCCTCCCATGTTGCTTCACTGTAATGCTGCTTCCCGAGCAGCTCATAGCCTCCTCTGGTCAACACTTTGTGTTGGATTTTACATAAAAGCAAGAAGGCTCTTTTTTCTCCTTTTAAGCAGATTCTCAACTGCAAAGTGCTGAGTTTTATATAGATCTCACTTGTGCTAGAGAATATATTTTGTTGATGTCACTGATCTATATGCATTGGATGCCGTAATGTAGAAAAGCATTATCCAGTGGACAGATGTGCTTTGGAGTACACAGGGATCATATGATCACACAGCCAGGTAGCAGCCCATTGGGGATTTCCCCTCCTCTCCCTCCTGCGAGCAGCACCCCCTTGTGCTGCAGGGCCAGATGGCAGACTCAGTGGCTCCGCAGCCTTGCTCCTCACCAAAGCTGCTTCCCATGTGATGAGATCTCTCTCTTACTGTGGGCCAGGTCCATAGCTGGAATAAATCATAACCAGGTTTCTCTGAAGCAATGTAAAATTACAGCTGCTGAGTGCAGCTGCTGAGGATCCGACCGGTACCAAACAAAGAGCCCAATGAAAACCTTAGCTCATGTAGACAAGCTGCCAAAAATTCAGATAAACAGTTGTAGATGCAAGAGCAAATCCAGGCTGTGATTTCATTGCTCACCATTGTACCATTGTACCAGTGCTTTAAAACCTGAGGCTGTGATAAAGGCAGTAAAAGTTCTGGCTATGCTTGCACAAATTCCCTTCCAAGTTCAGGCCCTTACAAGCCCATGCAGATGTACCTGAGGTCAAAATTTGGCATTCAGATTTCTACCTCATGCTTTTGCTGCCTACTGCCTTTGAAAGGCCTCAGCTATCCCTCTGCTTTTTTCCCTCTTGTGTCTTGGCAAGCAATACTTTACTCCCATGCTCTACATAGACAGCCACTAATGGCATGTTCATTCTCACTGAACTGGTGAAATGCTGTCTTTGGGTAAAAGCCTGCTCATCTGTTTGTTGGGAATGTGACCATTTCTCATGTTGTACCATTCCTGACTTAAAATCCACAGGTTGTGTCACAGCTACAGGAGGGGCTCAGTGGTACATCTGTACCAAGTTTTGGAGGATGCTCACAGAAATCATGAATGAAGGGATTTGGTTGATTTCAGCAAAGCTTCAGTCCCAAGGCATCCAGGGTTTCTGGCAGCAGGATCCTTCCAGCCTTGCACTTCATATATATACATAAATACATACATTGGATCTCACTTAGTCATGAGTGTTTTTCTTTTACAGGAAGAAGGAGATGCACAGAAAGGAAATGTAATGGCTTCATACAGAAAAAATAAGTTACTTTCTTTGGCTTTAAAAGTTGAGTTCCTGCTAACCTCAGGAATATTCCTCCTCCCACTGGGAGAGTCGGGTTTTGCCTGGGTATCATGTCATCTGTCCACATTTATTTTGAATCCAGAATAAATTATTAGAAGTGATTGAAAAATCAGGCTTCGAAACAGTTGGTATAGAAGTGTGAGACCTGTCTATCACCTTCCATCACAGAGCCTTGGCACCTCTCCTTTCATCTGACAGTTCCCTTCACCCTGTCTCTGTATGGCAGAGCTTCTGGCTTCTGTGGTAGGGGAGCTGATACCAGCAGACATGCTGTGCTCGACATGCGGCCTTTTGGCAAGAGCTCACATTGGAAAATTAACCCTTTAAAAGAGGAGACCGGAGGTTACCACCTTGTCCTGTAAATTTATCAGTCTCCGGGATATGGTCCTCTTTCTACCCTTTGTAAATTATGTGCTATCTGTTCTCCATTGTTAGCTTATTTATTTATTTATTTTTCTTTTGCTCTCACTGGTGACGCTTTCTTGCTTAACATTCTGAACCACCATCAAGGTATCCAGCTTTAGACCTTCGGCTACTTGTTTTCCAGCATTATCCCCTCTCTATCCTAGTATCAGAAGGGTGACCTATTTTCTTGTTTCTTTATGTCTCTGCATCTGATCTTCCCCTGTGTTATTATTAGCGAGCTGAAGCATCACTCACTAATCTAAGAGAACAGCCTCATTCCAGAGAGGCACAGCCATATGCCTCAGTGCCTGCTAGAGTTTAGACCAAAATCTATGGTCATCTCCTTCTGTTCCCTGCTGAGAGCGAGCTGTTTCCAAACCAGAACTCACATCACAAACCCAAGCATCCAGGGGCCGCTGAGGGATCTGACTGCAGAGTTGGTTTGGCAGCTCCAGGCTGCGATGAGGTTAGAGACCAGGATCTGGAGCTGTTAAGCGCTCTGCTGAGCAGAGCAGCAAACGTGGACTCCATGCTGATGCTCAGCATTTCAGTAGCCAGATGTCAATGAGAAGATGTCACCACAGCCATGTGTATGATAAGGAAAATGAGCTCACATTTGTTACGTTTTTCCTTCCCTGACAAATTGCCACATACCTACACACTCTCCATTTGCTCTCATGTTGTCTGCTGTCAGTGAGATTGGCTTATTCATCCTGGTTCTGTCTCCCTGCTGGAAAAACAAAAAAAAAACAACCCACCACCACCAACAACAAAAAACAGAGATCTGTCTGCTTTGATATTCCTCCTGTACATCTGTGTCACTCTTTATTCAAGTTACTGCTAGTAACTTTTGCTGGTGTTAAGGCCAGGTGTAGTTAAATGTGTCCTGAGCATGAACTTGCCCCATTCTGTTTTGCTTCTCATGGTGAATTAAGGGCTTCCACCACACAAGTTCTTCTCCAGGCTATCACTTCCGACTTGCCAGCCCTTCAGAGCACTGTCTGATTTGAATTGTTCTTATCCCTTTTTTTTCTTTCACTTGACATACTCTGGTGTTGCTTAGCATTTCATTAATTTTTCATTTTCTGCCCCCGGGAAATTTCTCTCCATTTCTGGCATGTTTCCCTCATCCTCCCTGCAGAACACTGACTCAAAGAAATCATTTAGTTTCCTAGCAATATCCGCCTCATCTGTCATCAAGAGATAAAATTACTAAAACAATGAACAAAAGGTTAAAAAAAACCTGGATGTCTCCAACTGCCGGACTGCAGGTCCCTGCAGTCAAATATTGGTCATGAGTGTGCTTTCCCTGTATGGCTTCACATTTGCCTCCTGCCTGCACCCTGCCCTGTGCAGAATAAGGTTAGTTTGAAGGAATCCATCTTTTTCATCCTAAGAATTGGGCGCAATGTCTCCTGAAAACATCGTTGTTGCTGCTGGTTAAGTGAAAGGTTTAGAGAGGCTGATTCTCCTCTGACTGCCATTAAAAAGAAAGTCAGGGTGGTTTGTAGCACTAGAAATTTTATTGGGAAGCATGTGAGAAGGAGTGGGCAGGTGCCTTTGCCTTCTCAAGCAAAAGTGATGCTTGAAGTCTTGGGCAGGCAAAGACAAAAGTAAGGAGATGCAAGAGGAGAAGCTGCTTACTGGAAAAAGAGGAAATTCTTACTCTTCTGCTGTTTGATTGTTACTCACAGTTTAAATTTAAGTGTTTTTCTTGGCCAACACATTATGTACTATGCAATTATTAGTGCTCAAGGATTTCCAAGTGGATATACCTACTGTTCTGAGTATGTTGACTCCTTTGGATGACTTACTCTGAAGTGATGCACCTGGTGTGTGACTGGTGCTTCCTCCATTTTGGATCTGGAAAAAACAGCTGTGAAATGGGCAGGATTTTCTCAAGCAAGTATTATGTTATAAAGGAGTAAATGTGAACAAAGAGGTTGACCAAGTCATCTCAAATTTATACTAAGGAGATTTAGTATTTATAGGAGAAAACTTCAGACAAAGCCAGACACCACACAAGTCAGTGAAGTTGTTTCAGGGCCTGCTGCATACCAAAAAGAAAAAAAGTGAGGGAAAAAACTTGTATCAGTTTTGATGCTTCCGATTTGAGCTCCTGGTAATTTCTGAGGTTTTTCAAAGTTGGAATGCAAAATATGTGCAAGTGTGTGGTGGCTTTGTGGTGGGCTGGTACCAGCCAAAGCCACATGGTCACCTCTAGCAAATGGACTAAATGTATTTTTCAAGCCATGAGACAAACTCTTTGTGTTTCTTGTTCAAGTTGTAGCTTAGTATTTTGTACTCTTTCAAAGACTTCTCTGCACTCCTCCAGGTTGGGATTTTTTCTCTTCCCATATGACAGGGGACTTCTGATTGAGAAAAGACTATGATCATGTCCTTGCATTCCATTGCCTTCAGTGTTTTTTTAAGCACAGGCTTAAATAACCTCTCTGACTGGAGACATATTACTGAATTATAACCTTTATTTGCAAACTAAGTATTGGTTTATATCATAAAGTCAGAGAAAAAGTGTGTCCAGTTATGGAATGTCCAGAAAGCCTGTGTGGTCTGTCCTTTACCATACTCTTCTGAATTTGCCAAAAGAAGCAGTCCTTTTAAAAATGCATATTTTTCCAAACTGCTATGGGAGCAGCCTGAGATCACTTTGTATTCTGTAACTTCCGTTAGTAATACACTGTAAGTTTGCTTTTCTCATTTTAGTTTGATGACCTGCGATGAACAAAAATTGAGCAAGGTTTTCCAGTTTATTTCCCTTGTGCATTTTAATCCTGCATCTAATGCAGGTTCCTCCATCAATTTATTTTTTTTTTCCTAAATCAGGAGTCACAATTTAATTTTTCCAGGTATTTCAGTTGTTTCAAAATTATAATTGTAAATGCCTACTAAAGCATCAACACTCAGAAGTCCTGTTTTCACAGAAAAGTTAATGTTACTGACTGTACTGTCCTTCAAAATCAGAACAAAAACAGCACTGTTAACATTTCCCTCTGGAACAGGATTTGCAAAGCTAGAGGAGAAATGCCACTCCTTCAACCATAAGTAAATTGAGCAGAGGGCCGAGAACGCAATGGGAATCACATCCCATCTGTTGGCAGCACAGATCTCTGACTTTCTATCAGGGGATAAGGGTTTGTCTCTTTTCCTTCCTGTCTCACTCTTTTTCTCCTGTTTTAAGTGGACAACTCCAGTGAACTGTGGTGTTACACATCACCAGAAGAATATGCATGACTCCTTTTCCTATTGTCTTCAAAGGAATTTTGCATCTAAGATGATGTTTCTGGTGGTCTCTAATGAGCAGGTTTGAAATGTGCATAAGCATATGTATTTTCTAGCATAAACTCCCCAGATCATGCCAGGGTACTACATGAGTTCGCACTGTAAATGTCAGTAATGCCCTGTATGTTAAAGACCCTAATTGTTTTCTGGGATCTGTCATGAGCTGTTTGGTATCTGAAGACTCTTAACGAGAGAAGTTGTACTAATTGCCCAGTTTTCACAGATCAGCTAAAACCATTTATTGATATAGTTGTTGTGCTTTTGAAGTCTGTGTGCTTGTGTATAATCTTTGCTAATGGAATATGGATCATTACCAAAGCATTCAGCTCTGTTAACATCCTGTTACAGGGACTACAGACCTGGATGTTTACTACCAGTGTGTTAGCTCTTGGGAATGGAGAGAGAGATGATAACTTGACTCTGATTGCACTCACAGAAGCTCCTGTGAAAAAAAGACCTCCCAGTCCAGCATTTGTGTGAGCCCTTGTTTAGCTTTGAATTATTTAGGATCCCGTTTCTTGGAACCTGGGATCACATTATACAAACACACTTCAGCCATAAATTCTGCAGATTTGTTGAAGTGGTTACAAAAACCAATGCTCTGAAGTGATGAAAACCCTTAAAAAGCCATCTTGGTGCTATAAATGATGTCTCAGTTATTTGCAGCTGGTGAAATCTAGCTATAAAAAAATCTCTTCTTAATGAAAGGAAATTCTGTAGTAATTAATTCTAACATCTGTAAAGCAACCCAGAATAACAGCCATCATCAACCTGATGTGACTTACAAATCTGTGGTCGCTTGCAGGTCTTTACCATTTTCTTCTCAGAGATAAGGGATGTAGAAAACCAAAATAATTGCTGCTGATTTGATCTGCAAGAAGCATATTTTTACCTTCAAGATGAGAGCCATGATAAAAAAAAAGCTACTTCAGCATAGCTGTGAGCCTCACCTCTGGCGTTTGCTGGCTGTGCTGGCTTCACTGCATTGCTGTAATTGTCGGGTACTATTGGATGTGTGAGTTTGTTTTCACATAAGTCATGTAGCACGCAGGCTGTTGCTGTTAGCTTTCAGATGTTCTTTTGGGGGGTGGAACTGCATGCTTTAGGGACTCAAATAGGAGATGTCGCTCCCTCTTGCAGAGCACTTGCTATTATCAAACAGCTTCCAAGAGCTGGTGATAATTAAACATCCTCTGAGTGCTTGTGTCCCTTCCTTGAACTCATGACTGCAGGTTTCAAGGAGGATCCAGAATCAAGCGAGAAGGTTTGTGAGGTGCAGTGATGAAGTGTGAGCAATAGTCCTTGAGTTACAGGCAGAATTTCTGAACAGAAAGATCATAGAGATGATCCAGGATGGTGCTGCCATTAGCAGATAACAATTGCTGGCCAGCTCTCTTATTTCTTGAGTAAAGCTGATAGGGGGATTTTTTAATCTTTGGCTCCGTAGGCCATGCTGCTACCCTGGACCCATCAGTGTGAGGATCTCATGAGAGTGATTGAATGGCAAAGAGGATTTGAGCAGTAAGAGTAGGAAAGCCAGCTCAGGTGACAGCAAGCATTTTCTTGCTCAGCAGCATTTCTCTGTTCCTTCACTCAGCTCTATCCCACCTCATGGTAATTTCATCTTGCCATGTTGAACCAGTCAGGCTCATAATGATGATTTCCCTTTCCATGGCATTGTTCCCCTTTTGTGCTGCTCTGTGGTGACAGAGTTGACAGGAGATACCTGGACACAGGAAACTGTGCTGCCCAGCTGTGAGCTCTCCTTGAGCCACTGGCCAGGGGCTGAGAGATGCCATAGGCTGGGTTAGGGGATGGAGAGAAGGAGCCTGTCAGATGGGCACCTGGTACTGATCACAGTAGCCCTATGGTTGCATGCAGAAAACAAGCCAAGGTTTGTGGTAACTGATCTGTTTTTAAACTAATAGGGAAAAAAATGTTCTTTTTTTTTGGCACAGATTTGGATTAAACTCAGTTTCTCTCAACCTTTGTTTAAAAGTGCAGTTGTGACATCCTGCTACTTGTTGCGTAGATTATTTAGAAAAACAACAAGCAAAAAAAAATTGATCGCAAAAATTTAAGATCTTGCAGTTCTTCTGTTTTGATTTATGGCTTCTAATGGTGAGGGAAGTAATACTGTGTGAACAAATTATTCAGAGATCTGGGAAATCAGTGAGGTGGTGCAGAACAAGAAGCTACTAAAGAAATTTCCGTGAAGAGGCACCCAAAGGGATTCTATTCCCCAGAGTGGGACTGGGGTAAAGTGGATAGCACTGACATGAGGCTGAGCAGGTCCCAGGTGTATATTCAGCAGTGCAGAAGGAGGAGGCAGAAATGGAGAGCAGAATCATCGTTAAATTTAGAGGGACAGAGGATGACTTTTTTTTTTTTTTTTTTTTTTTTTTTTTTTTTTTTTCCTATTTTTGTAATGCTGCTCCCCTCTTGCAGTGGAGGGAATTACCAGGCTGCCTGGTACCACAGCAGGTCTATTGAGGACTCCAGTGTGAACCAGTACTTTAGCATTCATGATACTCAGACTGAACTGCTGATGGTCCATTCAGCAGGGCAAGTGAAAAGGACAAATCTGCCCTGTGTTCTGCTCAGCTGTGTTGCTTTCTGTTTGGGACTAATACCAAAACTCCCCTCCAGTATGCTCAACAGTGAAAGAAAACTGCCATCTCACTGTAAAGCCTGCTTCTTGCTAATGGTAGGTTTGGAGAGCCCTGGTTGCATGTGGTACTCCAGTTCTTGAAAAGTGGGGTGGAATTCCAGAACTCTGTGCTTTCCAAATTGCAAGTTGAAAGAGTTTGTCATTCGATAATCCGATCTATACTATTCTCTTTAATCTCTTTTCCTAGCGGAGTCATTAAGTACATGGGAATGTTTGGCAGAGAAAGGATGGAGTGTGATATGTCTTATTTTGGGAACTGACTTTCCTTTTTAAGAACAATGAACATTTTTTCCACCCATCACTTTTCAGACTCACACAGGAGTAAGATTCCTGTGTAGAGGAACTGTTAGGTCAATCTGCAGCATTTCCTACAGACAGTAACTGCTAACATCACTGTCTGGTTAAAACTCTCAGATTTACAGCCAAGGGCTTGTTTGAACTTCCTAAGCGTGCTGAAAGATTGATTTTAATGGAAACATGACCTGCTTGCAGCACTGAGAAAAACAACTATTCGCTTTAGTGGGAGCAGGAGGAACATGCAAAGGGAATAAGATGCAAAAGGCTGTATGTGATGTAACTCTGGGCCAGTGGGAGCAGAAGTTTTGAGGGTGTAATTTCATCCACCCTACTGGAGACTCCTAAGAAGAGGCTGTTTTTAGAGCATGCTCATCACTTGTCATCTAGAATTTTCCACTCTTAAAGAGGCCTCCTGCAATCACTAAGAAACTAGGGCCTCTAAAATGACATCTCTTTAAAAATCATGCTCTATTATCAGAAGCATCTGTGATCCTTCAAAACAGTCACAAAATATAAAGAAATAACACTTTTTGTTAGTTTTGGTGTGCTGCTATAAGCAGGAACTAAAAGATCCATCCTTGCTCATAGGAACACCTGACAAATAAGAAATACAGAAGGGGAAAAGATGCTTATTGTTTCTTGGTTAAGGAACATGGTGCTTCTCTTGTAACACAAGGAACCACGTATATGGGGCCACCTAACACAACCCCACCTCACTCAGCTCTCTCTACCAAGCCTACATTATTGATACTGGTGAGGGGGAACTAAGGAGACAGAGCAAGGAGGATCTTCATCCAGAAGTAATGTAGCAGGAGGATGGGCCATTTTGAGCTACTGCTGCTTAGGTTCTACTTATTCACTATCCCAAATATCTCCATTTGAGACCCAACCTCCTGCAGTGAGCAGGGAGGCTCAAGGACACCTTTCCCAATAGCAGAGTTGTTTTTGTAGCTACATCTGCCATTGGCACTATTGGTTGGCTCAGCTGAGGCTACTGGGACACTTTTCATGCATAGAAGTTGGGCAATGACTCTGCTGAGCTTTAGAATTTTGCACCTATAGCTGCTTAATTATCTGTACACCTCACTACTGTTTGGAGATATTATCATGTGATGTCCCCCAAATCCTTCTCTGCCTGTCCACGCTGCACTAACAGAAGTGGAAAGGCATCTTTCCACTTTGCATACATACATAATTTTGTATTCTTCTCTGAGAAAACAACCATATAATTTGGGCCTATCACTGGTTTACATCTTCCTTCATTTCTGTTTAAAGACATGTTGTCTTCAAAAATATAAATGACTAGCCAAATTCCTCCCTGATTTATGCATGCCATATTACAACCTAATCCTGAGTCTGTAATCACTCCATGTCAAGCTTTTCCATCTTTTTCAGAGGGCGTTATGTACATGGAGTATATGTGTTGGCTCAGCCTAGTAATGATATGTTTGCTTGCAGCATCCTATTTAGCTGCTAGTTATCTTTGTGTGCCATAGAGAAATTCAGACAAGATTTGCTACTTGGTAAACAAGAAGGTAGGGTAGGAACCAAAGCCTTTTTATTCACATCAACTCCTATAGCTTTTCTCTTCAACACATACTTTGTTTAAGGAAACAATGCGTGACGGGAGTAAAATGATACAATGTGATGCTGAATTTTCAGCTTGAGCTAGTATTTGCATTTATTTCAGATTCTAGATTGGAGTATTATCTTGTCTGGAAAGTTTTGATGAGGTTTTACTGATAAATATTAGCACACGTTTTTCAATCCCACACCGTCTTCAGATCACCGTGGAAAAAATGGATTAGTCAGATCTATTTTGTATTTGAGAAAGGTATAAATAACTTGAGCAAGTGTAGCCTGAAGTAAAAAATTATGGCTTGGGTGTATGTCTTCTTCATCTGCATGAATTTACAACGTCCATTTGAATTGACAGTCACTTATAGGCTTTAAAATAGCACAGGACATTTAACTGAAGAGGATTGACAATATGAAAGTAATAATGGGCTATGGAAGAAATAATTGGTTATGAAGTTACAGTGCTGGAGGTTTTCTTTTTCTTTGTAATTTGCTTTTGAGCCCAAGTTAAATTTTCTCTTCTGTGCATAGAAGATAAGCAGAAGCTATTGGTCTTGTTTGAAAAGATATCTGGAGTTCCTAATAGGTTCAAATAATCCTTCCGCAAAAAGAGAGGCACAGGCCCTGTGTCTGTAATACAGGTAAGGTCAAAGGTCCTCTCCGTGCAACCAGAGAAAGTGTGCTTTGAATTTTCAGTTTGAGACTGGGGCACAGCTGATCACAATGACCCAAGTAAATGACAGATTATTTACTAGTATGTTCCTAAGCAGAGAGAAAGTGGAAGAAAAAGAAAGGATACTCCTGCTCAAAAGTTATTCTGAAGATTTTTACTAACATCCTAATTGCTAGTATCTCAAAATTTCCTTCCATAAGTAATTATGAAGGATAAACCCAGTTAATGTTGAACACTCAATGTAGTTTGCAGAATTGAGTGATTCGGCTGCACTGATGGATGGTGGTGAAAATGGCTTTCTGTCATGTTATATAATGTTCTGTTATTGTCTTTAGCTCAGCTTGTGAGATGCTAGAATATCTCTGTTATTGTTTCTTGGAAGTTGTTGTCTGTCTTAGTTTGCCAAGCAAACTATATGGGTTTTCTTCTCAATGCTATTACCAGGAATATGGACTAATCAAAACCAGGAAATGGCTGGATCTCCTATTCATGGTTATCTTTACGTAAAACAAAACAAAACGAACAGTGTGGACTTACTACAGATAAGTGTATTTGCTGTATCCTTCTTTAAGATTGAAATCTTGTGTATGCGTTTTCAAGATTAACAATTTCCCAACTGCTTGACTGAGCTCTGCAAAAGCCATTGATAAGAATTTGTTTCCTGTCATGGGACTAGTCTCAGTTTCCAATTACCGTCCTACAGTTTTATCTGCCACAGATTATTGACCATTTAGAAGACAGAAGAAATACATATTAAAATGTAATTCTTTTCGCTTGTGCCACATTAAATCTCTTTTGACTTTGAAGCATTCAACTTAGGAAGATGATATTTTTTAAATCCTATGTGAGCCTTAATTTCTCACATTCTCTTTTTTTTGACTCATTGTCCCCCATTTCATTGATTAACTGCCTACTTTCACTCCACCATGCTTGTAGATGGAAAAGCCTGTGATTTCTGAGCTGTCATGCAATCTTGTTGTTTTAGAAAGTTTTATGTATTCCGCTAAATTTCTATAAATTCCACGTTGAAGAATGTACAGTAGCTGCATTACCCTGTTTTCAAGCAACAATGTGTAACTGTGGCTTGAATAGAAAAGTATTCAGCCTGAAAAAAATGATATGCATAATTACCCAGATGACTCAAGTTCTCTAGCAGAAACCTTCTATAAACAGATACATCTCCTGCCTGGAGAGCTTGGAGATGAGCATGTCTCTTTATGACTTGTTGACTGGCTTTTAGCACAAGAAAATCCAGGTTTTGGCTTCAAAAAATTCTTGAAATTCAGACCTCTCATGGCAGAGAAATGTGTGTCCAGGACTTATTGTGGTGGAGACACATTTGAGATCTTGGTTGTTTGCCCTGTCTGGAGGAAGAGATTGGACAAACAGCTAGCAAAAGTTCTGTGTGGGACCTAGTTTCTCTCACAGAAAGGTAGGATGAAAGACAAACGTCATCTAGTTACTAATATATTTATGTAACATTTCTTTGCTGCCCATTGCCATTTCTTCCTAATTTTCAGCATGAATTTCCTCGGATACATTATTGGTTAGCTGATCTAATTTAAAATCAAAGACTCCATCAAACCTAATATTCCCAGAACTGGAAGCTATAGTGCAACTAATATGTCTCCTCTTCAGGAATATTGGATTTGCCTCAGTCATGGCTCTTTGATTGTGAAGGACTGGTAGCAGTGAGAGACTTTCTTTCCTGAAGCAGTCTTTGATTTTAGCTACACATCATACACTGATGACAACCAGCTTCCTCTCCATGCCCTGCTCAACACCTCCCACACAGCCATAGGGGACAAGGGGACCTCAAATGTGTGTGGTAATTTGCTGATAGTTCTGCTTCACCTCAGCATCTCACCTGAGCAGAGACCAACAAAGATTTCAATGTGTACGTTTTCCTATGAAGGACGATGTTCTTCTTCTCCTTTTACTGAAAATCCCACAGAGAATTGGGACAGATGTCTTAAGAGCTGAAGGTGATAGTTTTGATAACAAAGAGTTCTTAAATGTAGAAAAATATTTTACAAAATCCCGTGCTTGCTGCCCCACAGTGCAGCTCCATTTTGCAACTATGTTGGCAGCTTGCAGGCTTGTAGGCTGAGAAATTATGTCATAAAATCATAGAATCTTTAGGGTTGAACAAGACCACTAAGATCATCGATTCCAATCATGAACCCATCACCACCATGTCCACTAAACCATATTCCAACACCTAGGTAATTAAGTATTTGGTTGCATGTTTTATTCACAAATCTGTCAATTTTCAGAGCTATTACTGCTTGGAAAAATGGTATGGTCACTGTCAAATATAGGAAAGGCTTAAGGGGAATAGATCTGGGCTAACTCCCACTCTGTGTTGTAATGCTCCTTCCACCACAGAGACCATGCATGGAACCCCTCCTCAGTTCTGAAGCATGTTGACTGGGTGTGGTGGGAATGTTGTGTCTAATGAAATGTTTGAAACCTCACAAGTTGAAGAATTTGTAAACAGACTCTTGAGACAAGCACTGTTTGGTGAAAATGCGTGCAAACATCTGCAGAGAGGAGGATAAGCAAATGGCTGATTCAGTCCTGGGTTTTGTCAGGGGAAGCACTAAAGGGTGAGGGGCTTATCCTGAGTCTGTGATAACCCATGTGGTGGGTGAGAGAGGTATGTGGCTTTCCCATGCTGCTCTTCCTTCACCCACACTCTTTTCCCAAAGTGCATCATTCTCTGTGAGCAGTTGCTGTGGGAAACAAACATTTCTGCTTAAGGGTATGTGTGGGTGACCAGAAAAGCACGTTTACCTTTCTGCATCTAGTATTTTCCACTCTTCTCAGTGAAAAATTGGCAGCGGATGGTGAGTGTACCTGAAGGTCCTCTCTGGGTCAAAGCAGGTCAGCAGGGCTCTCTATAGCCATGATGTGCTGGAGATGTCCCACCAGTTGGCATGATGGTGAGGTAGGATGTATCCATCAAAGTTCAAGCAGTCAGCAAGTTAACTGCTCAAGACTTGGTTTGCAGCAGTGCTAAACGAGTGGCACTTGAATATTTTCTCAGTTTTCTAAAGATGGACATGTTTTCTTTTAAGAACAGCTTTACATCTTTTCTTTCTGGCTTTTGATTTCTTTTTGAACAAACTGTGCAGAGAAAACTCCCACTTAGCACTGATGCTAAGAAATTTTCTTGGCCAGTAAAGACAAGATGGTGCTTCCAGGCTCTGAGGCTGCTCTAGGGAGGTAAGGAAATGCTGCTGTCCCCAGCAGATGGGTGAACTGAGATGCAGGAAGAGCAGATGATTTGTGTTTGATCACACCGTATGTCCATGGCCAAGATTCAGAAGCAAATGTTTCAGGCTCACCCAAGTAACTGCTACCCTTCCTTATCTCAAGACCATCAAGGCAAATATCAGAGCTTCCTGGAGATCAGAGCTGGCACTGCAAGACTCTGAGGAAAGCTGCACGGAGCTGGGGGAAGGCCTCACATGTTGGGCCACCTGCAGCTTTTATTAGCTTCGCTGTGACAAGGGCTGCTTCATTCATAGGCAGTAGAGAGGGTACGCCAAGAATGACAATGCTGCTTCCTTCCAAGGAATAAAGCGCAAGCGTGGGATCTGTGCTAATTTCCGGAGAGCTCTCTCATATGAGTCACAAAGAGGAGTTGGGACCCACAATAGTGTTTGGGGATCTCCACCGTCTCTCTTTTATTTTTGCAGAACAGGTAATTGAAAGGTTGAAAGCGTTCTGTCCTTATGAAGCAGTAGATGTATTCTGGGCTAAATTAATTTATAAGCAAAGTTTGCATGAGATATACATCTTGAGGCTTAGAGCCAAGGGATTGTCCATGATGTCTTTATTGCCACTTTAATGTGGTATACCTGCATGCTGCACTTAGCAGAGAGATTTATGCTCCTCTTTTTCTCATCCTAAAATAATTTAATAAGAGAAAGATAAAAAATGGAATAGGCTTTCAATATCAATTTAATCTGCAGCTATCCATAGCACTGCACCCCACCCAGAGCTTTCCACTGATTTCCCGGTATCCCTGAAGGCTGCCTGTAACTTTCTTGGTATGCATTGTCACAGATTTCCATACCTTTGCCATCTTGGTTTGCTTTTACATATAACTCAGCCCTGAATTTTCCTGATTTCTGCTGGTTGTCTGGAATAATTACAGCTTCTCACTAAATTCTACTTCTGCCTTCAGCTATTTGAGTTTTCTTGAACTCAACAGTATTTTCCTGGGGAATCCCGTAGCAAACATTGAGTTCTGAGTCAGTAATGGTGTGACGCGGTGCACACAAGCACGCAAGGCAGATATAATTATTCTAAAAAGGAATTAAAATAACTTCAAGAGAAACTGTGAGGGAAATAATAAAGAAAAAGAAGTGTGGAAATGAAGCATGATTTTGGTGGGATATAGCTACAGTTCTCTGAAAACTGCAGAGGGCTGCTCATGCCTGCCCTGGCATGACTTAGGATAGGATTTAATACAAAATCTAAAGCCAATAGTATTTGAGAGGGATCCTTTTTAGCTCTCACCCAAAGCATTTTCTTGCCTACTATTACATGTCAGGCAACTGCATGGTTTGGTTTTAAAACACAGGTTTTTCCATAGTGAGCAAAATATGGAGGAAAGTGAGGACTGTTCAGGGCTCATTGCTGTGCGGTCAGGATTTGAAACATCGTCCTTCTCTGCAGCAGAGTACAAGGATTAACTTTTCTAGAGTTCATTCTTCAGGGCAACATTGCCCAGACATTGGACAAATGTGCACAGTGGGCAGCTTTTTCAGCTCCTGCACCGGGGTCTATTGCTAAGGTCCATCTCCTCCTCTGACAAGCACACAGAAGGCATATGCAGCTCCTTTCCCCCAGCACAGAATGTCTCCTGGCTCTCTAGAACCCAGCTGGGCTTGAAGCATCGTGAGAGAAACTGAGCTTTAAGCCCGCAAACAGAAGTGCTGTATTTCCAGTTGGGAACTGTTTGCATTCTCAGATGAGGATGAGTCAAACAGCACGAGCTGTGACTACATGCTGGGAAAATATCATCCGGAGGATGGAGTGAGCCACAAGTACCCCCGTACCTTCTCGCTGTATTCATTACAGAGTCCCCGTGACTGTTTATGAAGGCAAGTCAGCTGTGGCTTGTTTGCTGAAACAACAACCTCATCTAAAAGATTTCTAAAATCTCCAGATAGGCTTCTTCGTTGTGGATGAGACCTTGGCTGGGGCTGGAGTGGGAAAGGATGGGTAACTGCCTGCCAAGAACTGGCTCCGAGATGGAAGGAGCTCCTTGGGAGCAAACATCCTCAGCACACTTAGCATTTGCTACTGCATTTTCCTTTGTTTTGTACCTGAAAACATAAAGAGGGAACAGAAAAACATCTCTCAGCTGTAATTGGCCTGATGTTGCACTGATCACAGCACTCCTTCATGATGAAAGCCAGGCACCATGCTTCCCAAACCAATGCATTCACACTTAGCTAAAAATGA
This sequence comes from Callipepla californica brunnescens, assembly GCA_023055505.1. NCBI lineage: Eukaryota > Metazoa > Chordata > Aves > Galliformes > Odontophoridae > Callipepla > Callipepla californica. The sequence continues at coordinate 12,656,825 of JALIRH010000010.1, forward strand.
TAACCCTGGGATTTAATTAGGCCTGCTTGCTTGTCCTTGTTGGAGGGAAATGGAGATGGGGGGAAAGCCAGAGCAACACTACAAGGATACCCTGGCAGTGCTGCCCCTGCAAGGAGGCACCTCCAGGTTGTGGAGCCAACAATGAAAGGCCAGTTATATAAAACTGGCTAATATTTTGGAAAGTTCCTCCAAACTCGTTAACTCAGTACATCTGTAAATGCTGGCTGCGTTCCCAGCCTTTATTTTCAGCCCACTTTTCCTGTAAGCTCTTCTGCATTATCTCTTTGGTTGCCATCACTTTCCCGTTAACTCCCGGAGGTGTGAGGCGGGAGGAGGTAAAGCCCAGACCCTGCAGGGGTGGTCAACCCTGCTGTGCTGTGAGAATGCTTCGTGGCAACTGGCTAACAGGGGCAAAAAGTGCCTCGATTTGCAGTCAGTAAGTATGCACTCAGTAGCAACTAAGAACAGCTGGCATAGGAACCAAGAATGAAAGAGCTGTATGGAGGGAGAAAATGGGGAGAAGCAAAGGCATGCCTGAAGAGAGAAGGTTTTCCATTAAGGAAATCATAGGGGGCACAACGAAGAGTGCTGTAAGAATGCTGTGAGAACCCATTCCATAGCAAAGCATGTTTCTGGAGCTCCTATGCCCCTTGTGCATGGGGCTCAGATATGTGGTTATGATTTGTTGGAGTTACCTTGAGAGAAAGTTGCTAACCCTTGCGATGCTGAGGTTTTGCAGACAGAGAGCTGAGTACACTTACATGTGTGCACATGCCTGTGTACACAAGCTGGCTGTGTCTCTAATGCAAGCTGTCAAATAGTTAATGTAGACTAGGCTTATGGAGTCATAAATTTTGGTGCAATTCTGCTCTGACAAGTGTCTATATAAAAATAGCACCTTCCTACTGAAATGATCTGCTATGTCTGTGCAATCACATGCAGATCTGATTAATTTGCTGACTAAATTAAGGGGAGCAGTTTTGAAAAATGGGTGCCTAAAGTTAGGTACGTTCTATTTAGCTACCTAAATATGCAGTAAGATTTTAAGCACTACTTGAGTCAATTTGTCCTTGAATCACAGAATCACATAATTGTAGGGGCTGGATGGGACCTCCAGAGATCATCTAGCCCAACTCCCTGCCAAAGCAGCTCCCTAGCCCAGGTTGCACAGGTAGGCATTCAGGCAGATCTTGGACGTCTTCAGAGAAGGAAACTCCACCACCTCTCTGTGCAGCCTGTGCCAGTGCTCCATCACTGCACTGTGAAGAAGTTTGCACGCACATTTGTGCAGAACCCTAAGGCACAGAATTAGATAAGTGGGTTTGAAAATGTTGACTTCATTTTTATTCCATATAATCTCTGTTGAAGCTGGAGATACACATCAGCTCCCGGAGTGGGTGAGCAGAATTCCTATTTTTTTTTTTCAATTGTAAAAACTAAAAAAGATGACAACTTAACTTCTAGATCCCAGCATGGGTTTGTAGACCTGATAGTTGGAAAAACAAACCAAACATCTTTTTTACTTGTAAACTGACTGCATTTGATCTGTAAATCATTGAGCTGCAATAAACATTAACTCCATGATCCTATTTTTATGGAGTCAGTTTTCAGACTAGAACCACACTTAACAAAACAATCATTATAACTGAATAGCAGTGCTTGTGAAAAGTGCTGCGTTGAAAACACTGATGAAAGAAGCCTTCTGTTTATCCGTGGAGCAGCAGTGACAGTGGCAGTGTGAGCTACAACGCACTGCTCCTCAATTGACACGATGGGACTGAGTGATGTTACAGCTTCAAGTACGCTGTTTTGCTGGATATGGAGCTCCTGAGCTGGTGTACTGTGGCTGCACTATCATGCTGAGCAGTTTTCTGTGGGTTAGGGCACCTCGCCTTACTGGCACTTCTCTAGCTACATGATTGCAAATAAATAAATAAAACTTAGCAATCAAAGTAGAGAGGAGGGAGCTCTGTTGCTTATTTGATTTTCGCACAGAAGCTCACTGCTGTTTTGTCCATCAGTGCTGGCTGTGCAGAGCTTGGACATTTTTTTCCTTTTTTTTGTGTGCTGACATCTGTCTGTTGGACATCAAAGTGCACTCTTTCAAAGCCACAGAGTCATATGACTTCCCGAACACTTAGTGATGATCTATACTGATGTGGGCAGTCTCGCTCCTGGAGAAGACATTCTTCTGACAATGACACGTTAAAACAGCTCTTTGTATTTGGACAGAAACAAAGATTCATTTGAAAGTATTAGCTATCATCAGGGCTTGACCTCTTCAGAAAGTATTCTTTAGTGCGGGTTTTAGAGTGGATTTGGAAACATAATTGTTCTTGTCCTCGGGTAGAATCTGCGCAATTTATGTGCTCAGCTGACTTGCCATTTTGGCTTCAATGGATATTTATTCCCATAATGTAGGATTTCTGTGCGTGATCATGTTGTGGTGGCTGAGGATGATGGTAATGGGTGGATTAGATATGTGCAGACAGAGATACTGCTCAGGGTGACACATCCTTAATTGTCAGTAGTGTTATAGCAGCAGTGTGCTCAGTACTGTAGCTCTTCAGTGAAGGGGAAGAAGAGAGTATTTATCTCTCTGTTTTGTTCTCTGTGTATGAGTTCACAAAACATTTCCAAAGAAGTGGTTCATGGCAGTGAGAAGGTTGTTTGTCTACATAACTGAAGCCAGTATACCACTTGGAAAACTGTACTTTATACCTTTTCTCCTGCATGGTAAATTTCTATCTGTAATGTTTCAATATGCATTTTTTATTCACCAACATGTCATTAATACTTTGCACTGAAGCTTTTATTAGTAGTGAGTCTCACATATCTTAACTTTCTGGAGTTAATATACTCCTTGCAATAAATGGATATTGCTGAATTTGATCGGGTTTTCCAAGAAAATGGCAGCGAATAGATGTATTTGCAAAGGCTGCATTTTTCACTAGATCCCCAAATTTATGCAGATATTGCCAAGAGGATATTTTCTTAGCAGTCTCAGGCATTATCCCCAAAACCCATTGGTGAGGACTGGGCCAAATCCTGCATTGGGATCAACTGGATGAGATATAAAACAGATTTGTGGGCTCACAAGCATTTTCTCAGCATATCTATGGAATAAGAGCTCTGGATGGAAAGCTGTACCTAGCTCCTTTTCTAACACAGGCTTATAAATGGTCATTATAAATGTTTCATCTGATATCCCCATTCAAGATACACACATTCTGGCATCAGTCAGCTGCCATGAAATAGGGGAGATGCCACTGCATATTCAGTTGTCACCAACCACTATTGGCTTTGGCCACTTTAGGTACTTTTAGTCAGAAACTGTTCTCCATGATGTGTTGATGCAGCCCTGTACCAATGATGCTGGCTGGGCCCCAAAGCTGCAGTCAGGGCAGGATGCAGACATCAGATGGATGGAGAAGGACATCAGCACAATTGCTGTTTCCCTCGAATGACGTGCATGTATTGCACCAGCTGGTTGTGGCAGAGGGGTGGAAACACATCTTCTTAATGTGCACTTGCTAATATAAATTAATTATTATTATAATGAAGTCAAAGCATGATGAATCTCCTTTCTCCAGCCCATTTTTCATTCTGCCTTTGCTTTGGAAGTGGGTAAAAAAAAATATCAGTGTGTTTTTTGTTTTCGTTTGTGTAGTTAATTTGTCATTTTTGTTTTGTAATTGTTCCTAAAGTTTAATTGATTTCTTACTGTGACTTGTCATTTATTCAAAGCTGTATTATCATGGTAGAGCCTAAATGTTACTGAACAACAAACTTAATGGACAAGTTTTTTCCAGCAGCGGAGCTGGAATTTGCAGAAAAAGTTCATGGAAAAGCCCAGACTAAGTTATAGTCTGGAAACATCTGTTCTTTTATCAGCAAATCTAGATCTAGATACGAGAAGGTGCTTGTGGGTGCATGTTTTTGCTGGAGAGCAGGGAAATATGTATGGAGGGTGAAATGGGGCAAAAAGCAAATATGGATTAAAAGGAGGAGTGAAAATCTCACCTGCAGTAGGAGGTGTGGGCAAAGAAGGAACTGTCTTTTCACCTTATCACCAGAAGTAATGAATGTCTTTCTGTTGATGTAGCTGGGCAAAGGCAAGCTGATCTACTTCTCAGTGTTCTACTCAAGATCCTGGTAGGGAACAGCAAGCTGCAATAGATCAAGTCTGTAAGCAACGTACAATTTCACTACCTTTAGGAGGCCTTTCTAATGAACTTTATGTAGTACTGCCAACTCTTGGCATGGGGCAGTTTCCTTTTGCTTGGAATTGCTAGCTTTTTGCAGAGTGTGCTGTTCAGTGAAACTGGAATCAGGGGAGACACCAACCAATAAAATCCCTTTATAAGAAGAAAAGATGTGTGTGGGAAAAACATTTATATTGCAATCAGCAAAGTTAAAAGAATCATTCCTTAATTACAGCCCTTTCCTCAACTCCGTTGAATAGAGAAAGAGACAATGTCAGTTCTGTGGCTTTTGCATTTGCAACCTGGCAGTGGGCTGGAAGGAGGCTCCAAATTATTTCCCCGTGTTTTAAGGATGTATTGGGTGGTCATTTGACTCCAGCTGTCGGGCATCAATGAAGCCTCTGGAGATCAGTCAGATCTCATTAACCTGTAGCTAGTTATTAGGGCAGCTCTGAGCTTTCTCTTATTGGAAAGAAGCCAGTTTAGTTTATACAAGAATTGTGTTTGAAATATTTTATCCCCTTCCACGAAGAAAAATACATTTGGGATGGAGAACATACTTTTGGTAACGTCCAGTCTCACAGTCTGACAGGATATGTGAGATGAGTTTTACTGTGCATCCTTTGTCTTTGAAGGCTGCTTTGTGTCTCTTGTGACTCTACCTTCTGTTGAGTCCCATTTTCAGTAAATTCTAGGACTGCTTGTCCAGGAAGAGATCCAGACTGTTAGTGAGGCTTTAATCCTAATATGTGTATTATATGTATCTTTCCCTGGAACAAAACTAAAGGAAAGCAGTGTTTTCAACCCATCAGTGATCGTTTTCTATTCAACATTACAATAAAAGTGCAGGTTTTAAGGCTTTAAACTTTTACGGTAGTGTATTAATGAAATTTGGGCAGAAGAGGCCCCACTTGCAAGTGAAAACACAAGTAGGCAAATGTTAGATTAAACAGAGGCATTTATATATTGAGAGAAAGGGAGAATAGTAAGTCAAACAAAACACAGCTAGGAAGCCTGTAGAAATCAGGGAGGCATTTCTGAAATGCTTCATGGCATCTCATCTCCACTAATTAAGAAACTGGCGGCTAGTGCAATCAGCAGCAGCAGGGTTAGGGTTGGGTGAGCCCAGCCCCTCAGCCAGCCACCATCTGCAGGGGCAGAGCCCCAGGTAGGCACCGCTCCGCCTTCCATGCCACACCAGGGGACGGGGGCAGGTGGGAAAGCAGAAGATGGCGCGTCAACTGACAGGACTCAGTCGTCCATAAAACATTTTCCATTAATCTTTAATGTGTGTCAAAAATGTCAGCATATGTAAGAGAGGCGGATGAATTATTTAGCCCTGTGAGTGCTTTGCCCTCTCCTTCCTGCTGATGCCTGCAAAATGTTTGCTACAGTTTTGATTAGTCTTTGGGTGCTACCAGGGAGACCCTAAGGGGAACTCTGTGGTTTGGTGTTTTGCCAGGCCCAGGCAATCTGTGAGAGGGTTATCACAGGCATTGCGTGGGTTTGTGGAGGAGAAGAGTTGGGGAAACTGAAATAAGGACAAAAGAGCAGGGTGCCTCTTCTCATGGGGTTAGGGCATGGATTTTGATTTATCTCTAACTGTGTTGGAAGGGAAAGCTCCTCTCTGAGTTGCAGGTTTTGGTCTGTCTTTTTCCCTCCCCTCCCTTCCCCTTCTTTCCCTTCCCCTTCCCTTCCCCTTCCTTCCCTTCCCTTTCCCTTCCCTTCCCCTTCCCTTTTTTCTGCTGAATCTAGGAGAAAAAAAAAGAGAAGAAGGACCAAAGGAAGACATCTATCTGATCAGATTGAAGTGAGGTGGGGGAGAAGGAAGCCTGATTAGTAGTGAGGTGTGTGTTAGCTCGTGAGTGTTGGATAAGCCTCCAAGCCCAGTTCAGAATCCCCCTTGACACTGGCACAAGACAACTGTTCCTCCTGGGCAGGGATCCTTGCTGAAGGCAATGTAGACTTCATCAGCCTGTGAGTGTGTTTGGGTGGGGCATGCAGACCCCTGCCAGCAAAATTAAAGACAGTGCTGTGTATTCAAAGAGGAAACATACAGATTGTTTTTAAACATGGGGCAAATGTAATTGCTTTGTTTGTTTGATGGGGTTTTTTTTAATTATTTTATTTTTTAGGGAAGTCACAGGCCTTGGGACAAGGATCTCAATTGGCCTCTAATTAATGTTGCTTTCTTTCAGTCTGGCGTGAAATCCCCTTGAGAGGCAGATGTTTGCAAAGCACACTTGAGGCACTGGCATATGGTCCCTTTGTATGGCTGGCGTTTCAGCAAAGTGCCTCCTGAATGTTGTGCGTAATTAGATATTTTATTGTTTTGTCTCAGAGAAGTTACTGGAGGCTGGGGACTGCCAGGACCTGAGAACAAGGCTTCTGGAGGGGCAGATGACAGGTTACAGGTGCTGGCTGATGCCCTGCTGCAGCTTTTTGGAAACAGCCTGTCAACTAAACCAGTGCTAGCTAAAGAAAATTGTTCTGACCTCCAGAATTTAATAGAGGATGAGACCCTGTGTACCCAGCCTCTAAAATTTCATGGAGGACTTGCATCCTTCCTGCAGGAATCTGTATGCAGGTTTAAACTTTTTATAGGATTATAAAATTCTGAGGAATGTTTCCATAAGGAATCCAATCGCAATTGAGAGGGGAGTGAAATGAAAAGAAAATATTCATGCTCACTAGACTTGGGTAGAAACCATGGCCATGCTTGTAATGCTACTTCAGATTACAAATGGCCCATAGCTCTCTACTGAGGCTGTAAAAGACCGTTGCATCTGGGTGGTTACTGGAGTATACGACAACCTGCAGGAAGATTCTTAAAATCCTTAAAAGCTCAAAGTGCTAAATATGGTTATTTCCATCTCAGAGAGAAGATCTATCATTCACACACTTAGGAAATAAAATACTAACGTTTGTATTGGATGACTTAATCTTTTCCAGTTCTCTTAACATCTCCCTTTCCTCCCCAAAAAGTCCTTTCTGCATTCACCAGAGCAAGTATTTTCTATTACTGGTGCCTCATTTTGCCTATTCATAAAAGCAGACTGGAATAATTCCCTGCTGCAGAAAGGTTTTGAGAGACAAAATTAGTTCGTGATTTTAAGGTATTTTTGAGGTCTGTGGACATGACTGTGCTTTACTAACGTGGGCAGTCATTATCACCCTTCTGTAGATGTGAAAACCAAGATCTAGCACAGTTAAAACAGCTTGTTAAGGATCACAAAGCAATTCAGGAGCAGAAGTACAAATACAGCCAAGTCTTTTGACTAGCAGTCAGATGTGCTGTCTACAAGGCTACCTATAATGTCTAATTAATTTCTAAGGCTAGGAACTGAAAGATCTCAGTCTGATCCCCAGGTCCTGGTGAAAATAAAAAGGAAATGCATAAAAGATTGATTCCCTGAGTTCCCTAAGCATCTCTGTTAGTGTTTGTTTAAAGTGAAATGAATACAGTCTCCTATGGATGGAGATGAAGCTCAGCCTCTGTCACAGACTGTGCATTAATTTGACATCCTTCTGATGTTTTGAACAATTTTGTGTCATGTATGAGAAGGCTGTTGGCTGAGGTGGGTTTCACAGGGTGTGGTGTTTTAGGCCTCAGATACTAAATTCATCTCATTAGAGACCACATGTGCACAGAGGCTAATGAACTTGCATGTTTGCTTCAAGGAGCTGTACCTTTATTGAAGCTTTGCCTATTCTTTGGCACGCTTTCAAGCTGAGGCTACTGTTCAAATGTGTGGACATTCAAAGGCTGCGCTGGGAGGCTTGGTGCTGCCAAGTACCTCGTGGAAGGAATAACAATCTCAGCAATTAGCAATCTCCCTTGAAACCCAGCCCTGACTCTCCCGCTGTTACAGGCAGGGGAGGGAAAGGAGAGGAGCTGTACTTGAAGTTGCTCTCCTTTTGCGAGCTTTCAAGCAGTGGGAAATCAGAGGGATCGACTTGCTGATGTACAGAGGGTAGAAAAGCTGCTGGGACTGTGACAAGCACTGACAAAGCTTGGAAGAAGAGAAAGCTCAAAGCATCACTATCCAATGACTGTGATCAGAAGGATGCTCTAGCAAGCAGTGACAGTGTGTAATTAGTAGAAGGAAGGACAGAATAAGGAAACATGGAGAAAATAATATTAGTCTTGGACTGAGCCTACATATTACATATAAAAACAGCATTCATCTTTTCCTTTTAGAATAAATTCAGCAGTTTACTGAATATAACTTTTCTCTCAGCTGAGATAAAGTGTTTGGCACCTAGTTTTCTGTGCAGGCCATCTATTTGGTTTCCATGGTTCTTGTAACATGTCAGAGGATCACCTGGAAAGCAAAGTTATGACATGGAGCTGTGTCAATCTGCACAGTGGGAGCATAAAACATTTACTCCACGCAACCCTAATAGAAGTACTGGAGATCAGATTTTATGGTTGGATCCTCAATAACGTTCCTATTAGGCATTTCCCGCGCCTTTCTGTCTACTGTGCTGTGTTTATGCACACTCACACATGCAGAAATAAGTAGACATAATTAAGCACAAGCTCAGTTGCTGCATGGCCCTTTGGTTATATAAGAAGAGAGCCTTCACGAGTCTATGAAGGTCCCAGGGACTGTTGGTATTTCCATAGCAGAGCTGAAAGTGAGCTCTAGCTTTTGCTCTGCATGAGGTGAAAAGCACAGGCAGTGCCAGCCATGCTTCCACTGGTGATAACTACAGTGTCTGTTAGCTTTTGCTGGTCTGCCTGGATGAGGAAGGACTGTCCAGTCTGACCTGCAGTCACTCTGGGGACTGTAAATGCTTCCTGTGTGGCCAGGTATTAGTGTTTATTAGTTAACAGGGAGAATAATAACCTTTGTTGGTGAACCTTATAGCTCTAGGATGATCTATAATAGTTGTTAATGATTTCTGCAAATTAATATTGCTTTCTTTCTAGCTGGTGCTGTCTTTAGATTAAGTTCAATCCAATTCAGTCTTTCCTTCCTCTGGGAAGTCAGATTGCTCTGCTGCCTGCAGTGAGGAAGGAAGGCAGGGAGCCTGGGAGGCTCCTGGGGAGCTCAGGGCTCTGAAATGTTCTTTCTTTGCATCAAGGATCATCAGGCTGTCATCAGCAGAGGAGCAATTGGCAGATGCAGATTGTCCAGGCCCATTTATCTCTGCCAGATGGTGCTGAAATACAAGTCCGGAGCACATGTTGCTCTATTCAACAGAATGCTTGTGCCATGCTGTGGCCTCGCTGCCTCTGAACCAGTGAGCCTCAGCCAGTGAAATCCCAGTGGCAAAGGCTCCAGCAGCACTCAGCTAAGCCCTTGTGCATGGCTTGTGGAGCTCAGAGAGACTCAGCTCTGTGGGAGACAGACAATAGAATGCTAGAAGGGAAGGCAGGGGTTAACCAGAGCTTAGCACATACAAAAAAAGGTAAATATTTGAGGCAGAAATGCGGGAAGAATGAATAATGGAGGGGGAAAGGCTGGAGAGGGAAGCAAAAGGTATTAAGACAAGGGAAAAGGAGGATGATATTCTGCCAGGAAACGAAGGGACAGTTGTGTGAGCAAAGCACCGGGGAAGTGTTGGGGAAATGAGGGCTGAGCTCTGCACAAACTTTTTGTCTGACACTGGACAAGTCAATTCTCTCTGTCTCCATTTGCAAAGACTATGATGGGAATAATAAAGTCTCCTTTGTTCTTCCTCTCCCTTCTCACATCCCTTCTGTTTGCACGTCGTAAAAAGATGCTGCTGTACTGCAAACAAAAAATTAAGTCCACTGAGGCTTTGAGGGGGAAAAAGAGAGATAGGAAGGCAAATAGACTGTGATAATTCTAGGAGATAAAATGTGAGAAAAAAATAAAAGAAAAACGAGATGTATAGGAGAGGCCTTTATTAAGGGAAGAAGAAAAACAATATGGACCAGATTAATCCTACTGTTGCCTCTTGGACTCCAGAGGAGCTCCTCAAGGGGTGAATTTAGCCTAAGGAGTTCAGTTTTGTTTGGTTAAAGAAACTTCATGCCAAAGTTTTTAAATAGTCATATCTGTTCTGAGAGCTCCGAGAATGTGGGCTGACTTTCATGAAACATTGCATGGGACTTGGGACGAACAACTCCCGCTGAAGGTAGCAGGAGCCAAGTGATTAAGCCCCATGCAGAGCTCTGACAGGAGGCCTTCTTCTAGCCTACGCATACGTTTTTCAGTATAGAAAGTATTTCCATATTTCCAGCAGCTGATCTTTATTTGAAGCCAAGAGCACACTGCATTTTTTCAGACTAGAACTAAAGCTTTTCTATGAAGAGCAACTCTGGAGCAGACCATGGGTCCATGTAGCCCAAGACAGTATCTCCAACAGAGGCCACCGACCTCTGCTTAGAGAAAGAAATCCTAAAGTCTGTGAGTCTCCTTCCAGGGATAATTTATATTTCACTCTAGGAGTCAGAGTTTGGCTTTCACTCCAAAGACTGAAGGCTTATATTCTTTCCAAAACTCTTGTTTGTTTTCTTAATCTTTACAGTTCCCTGGAGTTGTTTGCTGTTTGCAGATCTGTGGCCCACTGGGGAAGCCCTTTCAGCTGCTGACCTGTGTGTCCCACGGCAGCAAGTTCCCTGGGCCATCTGGGACATTTGTGCAATGAAAAAAGGAAGATTTTCTTTTATTGGTTTGCTGCATTTAATGTGGAAATGTGCCTTAAGCTTCCCATCTCACCCAGCTGGCTTCTCATTACAGCATCTCACCTAAAACTGTGAGATGCTTCTGCTGCACAGGGAATCCCTGCTAGGAGACGAGCTGTGCATTTGCAATGTTGATCTGCCCTAAAAAATGACTCAGCCGTGCTGAGCATCCACTTTTTAAATTTTTCAGTGTTTCCAAGTTTCTAAGAATACATTCTTCTGACAGCCACTCCTGCAGGCACGGTGTGCTTTCTTCTTGTGCTGGGACAGCATACTAATCCAGGACGTGGCGAAGATGTGAAGTGCTGTGGGGTGATGAGAATATGGCACTGTGGTCTCTGCACCTCTGGTTCTCTTTTGGTAAAGAAGTGACTGCAGTGCTCAAGCTTCTTTGCAGAGCATGGTTAGACTTGCAGGTGAAAGATGCGAACACCACCTTGATGTTGATCATGAACCAACAAACCACTGCATGGATGAAGTGCCAGATGGCTCTGTGTTCAGCCTGCTCTTCCTTCACCCATCTGTCCTTCTCTACTCATCTACTGCAGAGGGACTTGAGCCTTGTAAGGGCAGGAGAGAAGAGTCAGGCAGGTTGCAAAGTATGGCCTTCATCAGCGTCCAGGAATGAACTGGCTAGGTGGCTATATATCCAGAGCTCTGTGGAAAAATTAGGTGGTGCTATGCAGACATGGCTTCAGATCCAGCACGCAAGTAAACAAAACAACTGTATTAGAAACAGCTGGGGGTTAGGATGAAACTGAGCATTATTAGGAATATGTTTGTAATAACTTATGTACTGGGTAATGCATTGTTGCTGTTCTGAGCTCTCCTGGAGACAGATGCTGGAGACCATTGCTTTTGTAGCCCCCACTACAGCCATTGGTTTTCCTGTTCGTATATCCTTTCTCCCAGTTCTTACTGGAAAACCTAACAGCATGGTCTGTAACATAGTTGCCAGTGTGTGGCCTTTGTCAGGATCTGGAGTCATCTCAGAGGCAGTGGCCTCATACCCAGTCTGCAGTTCCGGAGCTGCTGCTCGAGTGAATGCACACATTGCCCAGAGCAGGGCATTGCTTCAGATGCTGTTCCTTTTAAATTCCTTTGGGAATTTAATCCCTCATCCTGAGGGAAGTTTTGCAAATTTGGGGAGCTTTTGTGGGTTTCCTGACTGGAAGGAGGGCTGAGTTTTCCAATTCCTTTATCGTTCAGAAGTGGTCTGATCTGTCCTGGGGATTACTGAGAAAGGTGGAAAGATCCGCTGGTGGCACCATCCCCATTGGTGTCTGTCCTTGTCTCTCCTGCACACAGCCAGGACACTGGGGCCATTAGCCTGCAGCTCTGGATGTGATCATCTTCTAAAATCACAGGGCTTTCTCCTGGTTTCCATGTGTATTGCCTCTGTGAGATATACAGAGATAGGAGGGTGTTTTATGTTGCTCAAAGCCCTTAGTGTTGTAGGGTAAGTTAATAGCAAAGTCTCATTTCTTTAATGCAGAGTCCTGCTTACTTGAACACAGAAAGAATTCAGCAACCAGCACTAAAATTCTAAGTGCTTTTCTGACATAAAATGCCCGAAATAAAAAAAAAAATCTCCTAGGACTGTGTTTGAAAGCCTATTCAAATGCAGTTACATTGGTTTCTCCTCCTTTTTATGCCTCCCTCAAATATATTAACCTTTCAGAACTTCTGATGTGGTGAAATTATCAAACTTGTTGAAGTGGGATTAGTTTATTCTCTGTATTTTGTTTTACAAGCATATCTCTGTTGATGCTAATGATATTTTAAGAAACATGTCTGTGAAACTTGGAGAAAGTACTCTCATCTAATCTGGCTTTCTTGCCTTCCTGTTTTACAGGTTCGTTCCGAAATGATGGCTTAAAAGCTGCTGATGTCCTTCCTATACTAAAGGAGAAAGTGGCCTTCGTATCAGGTGAGCACATCCTTCTCGGTTCCTTCTGTCCTAGTACAAGTGCTGCCTGATGCATGGTGCCCAAGGGGCCAGTTTCACGTTTGTATGGTAGTACTTAAATTAGCTCTTCTGATTAAAAACAAAACAAAACAGAACAAAAAAAAAAAAAGGAGGGGGGCAGGGGAGGGGGGGGGTGGGGGGAGGTGCTGTATGTGTAACAGGGAGACCCAGTAACACCCAGAGAGCTGGAAACTGGCCTGTGGTGATCTTCTTCATATTCAGATAAATGGTCAGGACAGGAGGGATAAAATGCAGCTTTTCAGCTCCAGCCCAGATCTGGGCTGTTTCAGTATGGTTCAGATCAGGGTCCCAGCCTGAGTTCAGGATCTGCAAATCACCAGTGCTTATTTTGCCATCCCAGTCAGCTTGCAGTAGAAGTACATCTGAAGCAATTTTAAACTTGAAGTCATTCAAGTCATGCAGTATAAGAAACGGGTATTTCCAGTGCCAGCATTTTTGATAAGGGCAAGCCATTCAACCTGCTTTTAGTGATCTTGCCTAATGCAGGAGAAAAGCTAAAGTGAAGCAGTCAGCCTTCTCTGCCCCTTGTTTGCTATCTTTCACTGCTCCAAAGAGAGGAATCTCTTCATAAAGCAAGCATACCTGCAGATCTGCTTGTGACATGAAGATGAACTGGGTTGTCTGGGGAAGTAAATCTGTGCAACAACAATATTGGAATTTAGTTCTTGGATTCAGATGGAGTATTTAATAACAACAACTTATCTGGATTGATTGCATAGCCCCTCCCCTTATGGTCCCTGAGTTCATCTTAGAGCCAGGGAGTCTCACATCAACCCGTCAGCCTGCTACTGGGCCATACATGCCTTGTATGTGTGGACAAAAATTGAATGAGCTGTGCCAACACACCCCAGGGTTGTCTCACTATGATCTGCTGCAGATGCAGGTCCTCATAGTCTCACCATGCTCAAAATGTATCTGTTCCTAGCCCAGTTCTCTAGACAGCAGCCCCAGGAATTCCACCTGTTCTTCAGTCTCCAAATGCAATGGCTATGGGCAACGGGTGTCTGGATTCTTTGTAGACAGAATGTGCTGAGGCTCTTGTGTATTACAATAGCCCCAGCATCACCCTCCAGCACAGAGCTTGAGAACTGCTCCATCTGTCCCTGGGCTGGTGTAAGTAGATGAAGACAAGAATTTGAGTGCTTCAGCTGATAGCTAGGTTCTTTTTAATTAAAATGGAATAACTTCCTAGAATATGCTGTAAGCACAGAAAGTTTGTCAAAATACAAAGAAAAATCAAATTGCTGAACTTTGTGAAAAAACAATTATATATCTCTTAGCTGTAGTTAGCAGAGTCTGTGAGCACATTGCATTTGCAGTCAGACTTCTTGGAAGAAAGGCAGAGTTTTTTTGAGTCTTTTTCAGTGTTTTACACTGTAGTTAATTTTGATGATAACAGAACGGTGAAATTGTCAAAGAGTTCATCTTGTCCTTACACCAGTGGAATTTATCAGCACACAAAGTATTCTGCTGAACATCTCAGTTGCATGTTTGTGTTTTTGTTTTTTTTCTCTTTTCTCATCTGCTCTAACTCACCACCTTGTCTTTTCAACCTTGATATGGCAGAGAACGAATGAGCTCAGGATGGCAGAGCTGCAGCACTCTGTTTCACCTGGCCACACCTCTGTGTGACCTCAGGGGCACGCTCAAGCTTGCAGAAGTGCACTTAAATTCTGAATTGAAACACAGCTCTAACTAGCTGGGCACAGATTCACCCAGCCTGAATTATGCTTGAGGCTCAGTGCTGGTGCTTGCTCCTTGCTGGCTCAGCCAGCGGCAAGCAGAGAGCTTTGCATCAGCATCGCTGCACCAAGGGAGGATTTAGGGGTGGATAATGGTGCTATTTAATTCCTGGAACTGGTTCTTGACTTCTTCCAGTGACCCTGCTGAACTGAACTTGAGCAAAGTTCATGTGTCTGTATATCTACATAGCACCTGAAAATCCCATTCCAGCTCTCATAAGCAGAAAGAGAGCGTGAGCAGTCACAGTGCATCCCAGCAATCGCAGTTGGATCGTTTCCCTCACTGACCTTGTTGCAGCAGAATAGGCCAGGGGCAGAAGGAGGCTTTGGCCGCATGCTTGTTGCCTAAACCCTGATAAAGTCTTGGCTTTGCCTGTGTGGTTCACTGTGTCGCTTCCAGCAATGGAATGGCTTTGGGAACCATTAGGGAACCAGCTACAAGCCAAAGGCGGATTTTTATATTCTGAGGAGGAGTTGAGCACAGAAGAAAGGAAATAAAACAGGTTGTAGATTATTTTGGTGGATTTTTTTCAGTGAGAGGTGGTGAAAGTGGTATTTTGGAAGCTGTGGCTACAGCCTTTCCTGGGAAACACAGATGCTACTTTGGAAGGAACGTTAAACTTGGGATGCTGTTCAGCTGCTTGATTATATTCTTAGGAGTTTTTCTGTTATCAGTACAGCATAGAAGAAAGTGGATGAGACACTCAAGAGAGTGGAACATGTTTCCATGTTGGAGCTTCTCGTATACTTAGGCTGTGAAAAGATTTTTAGTTGATTAATGCAGAGGGACTAATTGCCCTTTCCTTACATCCCACCCAGAAGAGGTTTGCAGGGTCTCTCCCAGCACTTTCTGAGAGGGTGGGTGAGCATGGAAGGATCAGCAGCAAAAGACAGAAGGGTGTAATAGTTTGGTGATTTGGTGACAGGGACACAGTGACGTCTGAGCCTGAAGGGAAAACAGATTTCCCAAAAGGTCTTTCTGAGGGAGAAGTTCACTATAAATAGATCAGGTGAAAGGACAACTTTGCAATTAGGTTTTGCTAAATTTAGGCTGGCAGGATGAATTCAAGAGAAAAGCTCTGAGATTGTTTTATTTCTGAGTCTGGAGTCTGGGAAAACTTTGCTCTGAAGCAAAGACTGTTATGAGGGGAAGTCACTGACCTTCCCAAAAACCACGTCTCAAGTCACAGCAGGTCACTTAGCGCCAGAAATGAGATCCTGGGGCCCTCTCGTGCTGGAAGAGTTCAGATCCAGGTTTCAGGAGGTCCCCAGTGCTGATATGTGGACACCGGAATTTGTGTTGGGAATGGAACTAACCAAAATATTTAAATTTTGAATGATGTAAACATTTTGTGTTTGCACAGAAAGTTTTGATTTAAATTTTAGTAGTTTCTGTTCTCTGTTTCCTCTGGAATGGAAATTTCAAATGAAACATCAACAAATCTTCTATATTCTGTTAGAGAAAAACATCTTCTTGTTTATACCATACCCTGATATAGTTTGAAATCGACGGAAATTCCAAAAAGAGAAAATATGCTTTTAGAAATACATAACATTGCTTGACTATTGAATTCTCCTAGTGGTTTTAGTTCATCATCCTTTCATCTAGAATTCTCTGCAGCATTGATGCAGACATTTCTTTGAAGAAGAAAATGAGGAAGTTTAGACTGTAAAGTTTCCAGGTCTTTTGATGAGATCTGAAGCTGTATTTTCAGTTTGGCTTAGTTTTGTTGTTTTTTTTTTTTTTTTGTTTTTTTTTTGTTTTTTTTTTTTTGCTTTTTAAGTGGTTGGGTCATTTGTGAGGACAAAGAGGAGCCTTTTCGTGTAAGGACTGTAATAGCTATCATCATCAGGACCCTAAGATTAGAGAAAAAATCAAAAAGTTCCTTGGGATTTCTGACTTCACTGACAGTTTGTGATGATACACAGCTAAAACTTTGCTACGTGCAGAATTAGTTGCCATTATTCTTTCCATATATCTTAACTGTAGCAATGGACTACATGAAATCATTTCTGTGGAAAGTATCTAGTCATTGTGAGTGCTTACTGTCCTGACTGTCACCAAGATTCACCACCATCTCCTTACAGCAGGGATATTTCTCCTTTAGGTACTTCCTAATAGCATGGGTGAGAGTAGTGATCACTGCTTCGTGAAGACACAAAACAGTTCAAGTCTGTTACAAAAATAGACAAAAAATCAACCTGATCACAATACTTATCTGAAAAGACACAGAAGAACTTATGGGCTGTAAATAACATTGTGAGTACATCCAAACACACTGGGCTCCTGACCACCTCCTTTACAGTGCATGTGAGCCTCTGCATCCAGTCACATGGGTTTAGCTTAAATTATATTAATGATAGGGACTTCTGAAATAACAATAAGAGGAAGGAACTAAACCCATGAAACAAGGTCTGTATACATCTCATCCTGTTCCAGCTCACAGAGCTCACTACCAAAAGACACAGTGAGCTCCTTATGTTTCTCAGCAAAGGTCTCTTCTTCATTTACACAGGCAGGTAAGAGATGTCCTTATGTAGCAATGCAGCTTGGGAGTTTATAAATCAATATAAGGAACCGGGGAGGTGACTGTAGCATCTGAGATAATTAATATGATAACAACCAAATGCTTTTGTCATTTTGCAGTAGGGTATGCACTTGTATCCCGCTGGTAGGACTATTCTCCTCTGAAAACATTCTTGTTTTTGTTTAAGTACTTTGCTTCACAGGCTTATAGTGTTGGTTGTTTTCTTACCTCTTAAGAATCAGTGTTAATATGCAAGAACCACTGAAATTCATAACTGGGTATCCCCTCTGTCCTAGTAAGTGCCTGGGTTTTTTTTTATATATCTATTATTTTTTTAAGGAAAACATGGGCTAATTTAGATGAAAATACTCCTCTGAAATGTGCAGTTTCAGAAACATTTTTGTCTGACGGTGTTTTCCAGCTCTAGGTCAAATTTCTTCTTTAAGCCAGAGAGCAAAAAGTCTTCCTAGTAGCAATTATTAAGTCCAATAGCTTGAACTTTCCCCTGAACTTCCATTAACTTGCGGGAGCCTCTACTTGACTGTAGCTGCTTAGAACTGCTCTGCTGTGATGTAGCAAACCTGAGCAGCCAGTTATGTTGAATCCATTTATTAAATGATTCACTTTGCTGATCAGAAACTTTGCCACTGCTGTGTCTCTGTGCTCACCTCTGATCAGGAGGACAAACAGTCTGTGATCAGAGTGAATACAGCCTGTCTTTGTTTCTTACTCTGTGCTAAAATAATGCTCAGTGCTCATGAGTTGTCAGCAGCATGACTGACACTACCGTGGGTTCTTTTGTTCCTTTTCTTTCTCTGAAGGAGCAACAGGATTTGCAGTAGGGTATTTTTTTTATTATTTTTGGCAGATTTGGTGTTTATTTTATTTTGATTATACGTTGCTTTTTTAAATCAAAGCAGATATTCTTTAATCTGTGGTAGAGGGGACAAAATCTTAAAACCACTTTGTATTTGTGTTGAAAGGAAGCAAGGTTTGTGTAGGTATGAGTAAGGGGCAGCACTGAAGAGGATGGTATTCTGCCCCCCAATACTTCACAGCAAATACATGCCTTTCATGGGAAGAAATAAGCTCCTCTGGAAGTTTTGTCTTCCATGCAAAGATGCTCTTCCTTTACTGTAATTTTCTCACTTGCCCTTAGTTTTGCTTTCCTGGGGTAATAATTCCCTCAGTGGGACATGAGTCAGTTTTCCCTCTAGTTTGTTAGCAAGTAAACATTCAAAATGAAAGAAGTACCTCAAAATACTTGTACTAATAAGAAAAGGTACGTTATAAGCCACAAGTCTCTTCAAACCCAATCACCCACGCTTTTCATGGTGGTGGAACAAGTCCATCAGGTGGGAAGGGGCTCATCCAGTGGCTGTGATGAGCATCCCATCTCCTGCTACTTCTCTGATCTGTTCTGCCAAGAGATCTGATGGGAACACACAGCCTCGTTTCTGCAGTCATTAATGTAATGTTGCAGATGCTAGCCATTAGGATTTGGTTCATGCACTTGATTTGGGGATATAGGATGCTGTAAAGAGCAACATGCCAGAGGATCAGATCCTGGAGACTGCATTGCAGCTGTGTTAATTTCCAGGGGGGATTTGTTGTGGGAGGTTAAATTTCCTTCACTGTTGCACTATAATCACCTGCTTTGGAATCATCTGAATTTGAGTGTGGTCATACAGATAATCCCATATAGACCCTTTACAATAAATTAGTGCCTCTTGAAGCTGGAAAAGTTTTACCGCAGATCTCTGTTCACAGGTCTGGTAGCAAATACTCAGAGCGCAGCTATGGCAGAGAAATGAAAATAAATATTATTTTAAGACTGGATACCAATTCCTTGATACTTTTCCTTCCTAGGAAGTCTGTCAATTAGATTTAGAAGTCCAGAGCATATTGTTTGTCATTTTATAGAGGTGCCTGGCATCAGCTGAACTTGTTCTGTCTCCTAGTTCTCTTCAATATCATTCATTTTTTTCACTGTATTTTGGACTGAAATAACTTTCGAGGAGTATTTCAGTTTCTCTGGAAAGTCACTTATGGTCCCAGCAGAATCTGCAGCACCAAGATTGATCAGCATATGATCTGCAGGGATCAGATGAAGCAGCACATCCATTTGAACTGTGGTAGACACCTGAACAGAGGCCAGAGGTGCTGTGTTCTACTTCTGTCTCCACTGCTGATATGTCGTAGGATCTTAGACAAGGTCCTTGGGAGCTTTTACTTGTGTGTGGGTATTTGTCTGTTTCTATGATTAATTCTTGTGAATTTCTGCTTATAAGGAACATGCAAAAGGAAGAAAGGGTTTGAATACCCTTAAATGTAGATAAATGCAATCAGAAAAGCATCAAGGTGGAATGCTTGATAGGAGTAGAGTGATGAGGCTTGACAACAGAGCTCTATAAAATCATTATCTGTTGTGCACAAGAAGTCTGCATTTCAGACAGCATATGTATTCCATTCCCCAAAAGGATTCTATAGAGCTGGGTTTTCACTTTTTTTGTGTACTATTGGGTGTGGATGTTTCTCAGGACTTGGAAAGGCCCACAGCCACAGTGCACGTTAGTCTCTGGGTTGTCCAGCACCTTCCCTTTCTTGAGGTCAGTTTCCTGAGCAACCACAGGCAAGTGGGCTCACCACTGAGGTAATTAACATCTCTGTTCAGGCAGCTGCTGGGGCAGAGGTGAAGATTTGACCAGTCTTCAGCATGTCACTGAGAATTGCCCAAGTTTTCTATTGTCTGTTGTATTACCCCTGATCTTAGGTTTTCTGAGTTTTCTTTAACGTTTTCTTTTAATGCGTAGAAGTGATGCTCATCATGGTGCCTTATGGCATCACTGAAGTATCTCCTGTAGTATTTGTGGAGAAAAAATAAGTGATTCTACTCTGGGGACCAGATACTGAATTTAGCAATGGTTTCTATACAAGCTAGAAGAAAGGGAGATGGAAAGAATGGTCATGCATGCTGCTGACAGGCAAAGCAGTCAACAAATAATTTAGGAGGAATGCAAGACATATATGGCTAAATATTTGTTTTCGGTGTACTTTTTGCCCTGTAGAACATGTGTTTTTCAGACTCCTTTTTCCAGAGTACTAATAACTAGGCCATCTGTTTGTCTCTCTGAATAAGAACAAACTACACAAAAACCCACCTTGAAAAACAATTAGAAATTATCAGCTGTTTGTTTTAGCATTTAATAACTGTAATTAGCAAACATAATGACATGTTTGATTATTGCATCCCATGTCTGTGAGCCCAGTGGGAGGTAGAAGATGGGACATATTGATTACAGCAATTGAGCTTCTCCACTCCCCTCCATTTCTTGAGGCTGTGTATGTAAAATCAGTGTGCAAATCAAGGGTGACTTGAAGCAAGATTAGTCTCTGTGAGTGGGTTGCTTGCAAGAAAAGACATTTTCTATTATGGTTTTAGTTTAGTACTTTTAGCGTAAGTAAGACAAAGCCCTAATACAGTGAAGGTTCAGAAAACCTCATTTCTACTCCGGGTCCTTCAGATGACTTGCTGTGAGATCTGGAGTGAACTTCTTCCCTCTCTATTCTTCACTATTACCCTCAGTTAAAAAGGAGATAACGATACAGGAGAGGACATATATATATGAAATATTAGACCCCCTTTAGAGCCAATGCAAAAAGAATTTCTCCTTTTAATGGTTATTTTACGTTAGATGGTGTAAATATCCCATTTACTCTGGTAAAGATGAAGCTTGCAGTTTTAAAGCACAACAGATAAGCTACCTTTTCATTAGTATTTAAAGGAGCAACCACAGTTGCTGAATTCTACAGGTCCTCTAGTGAATTAAGCACACTGTGGTTGGCTCTGGAAAAAACCTGACATTTCTTTATGCAGGCTCTTCAAAAAGTTGTAAATAATGCAAGCATTCATAAAAATTAGGGCTTGCTCATGGCTAATTGGAAACAAGTGAAGGATTTTAATATGTGCGATGCACTTGTAATAATAATTTCACCCTATTACTCAAAGCATAGAGCAGTAATTTTTATCACTAAATGAGAAACATTTGTTTCTAAGCCTCAGATTGCTTGAGGTTTGCCTCCTGTCTCCTTGTTTAGCCTTCCTACAGGACTAGAAGGATTCGATTCAGGCAATTATTCATCTTTCCATCATCCAGAAAACTCCAACTGGGTCACTATGAAACCTTCCTCCAAAGAGAATTAACCCATTTTCTCCAGTTTGTCCTGGTAACTTCTGACTCTAGGGGCATATTTATTCTGCTCCCCTAGGGACAGTTCAGATGAATTGGCAAAGAAGTTTTATCCTGAAACGAAGACAGCGCAGAAATATTTTGGCCTCTGTTTCCCTTTCCTTGCATTACTGTTAGCAGAAAGGTAAATCATTTTCTGTCCAAACTTCCAGAATTTAGATTTCTTAAAAAACTCACTGCGGTGGAAATGCAGCTCTGAAATCAGTCCCTGAATCCAAACCCAAGTTTTGTTCACAACCAAGCTGAGGCAAACAGGCAGCATCATAACAGTCAGGGCTGTGGGAAGATGATAGTCCTTTTTGGGTGCTTTGTACCCTAGGAGAGGATTAGTACTCTGGGCTAGGCTGTCTCTTTCATCTTATCTATTAGCACTTTTTCTTTTTGTAGAAATATTTAAATTATCGGGACTGGAGGAAGATGGGGAGCCTGACTAAGCAGTGGGCAGCATGTTCTTCTGGGAAGCGATTCAAGTTCATGTCTCTGCTTCAGTGAATATCTGGAAACTTTTGAAAACCTTGGTTACATCTTGATATGATGGGAAAGTTTTCAAAACCTTGAAAAGCTTCCTGTGTTGCAAAAAAAATCTTTCCCACCAACTTCGGTTTCTGTATTGGTTTGCCATTCCACAGGCTGGCTTGCTTTTCTATTGGTCACAGCATGCATGATATAATGGTTTTGGCATTGTTATGGTCTGTGGAATAATCCTACAAAGGGAGAATGTGCTTAAAATAAGGACTTTTAATTTGTGTACATAGGCCTGAAAATAAAAATGAGCTTGTTCCCTTGTAAATCATATCTTTGTTACATTACTCTCCCATTCTCTTTTTCTGTGGCAGAGGGATGGGACAGTCAGGATGAGACCAAATTCCCCTAGGTCCTTTTAGCCCTCATGGTGTGCTTGTTTCAACAGAGGCTCTGGGACTCTAGGACAGAACTGGAAGGAGCAAGGGGACTTTGAGGAATCATTCAGAGGACCAGGACACTGCCCACCCTGAGCCAAAGGCAAACATCAGGCACACACTGTCAGTGGAGTTTAGGCAGGACAAGTTTTGTACTCCATACATATCCCTGGGTTCACGAGAGGTCAAAATATACATATATATGCTTCTGTGTGATGTGGGTTGTGCAGAGAGGCACGTTGAACTCGAAGGTGAGCTTGTACCTATCAACAGAGTAGGCAGTTTCAGAGTAAAATGGCTGGGGGCTGTGCTGTCAGCTGGGAACTGCATCTACAAGTAACCTCTGCCTTGTAATCAGGTTGAAAAACTGCTTCACGGTATGTTCACGTATCTCATCAGTTTGATGTCCAGCTGCAGGAGTTCCTGCAGTGTGAGGCACCTCCTTGACTCCTAATCTAAATTCTCCTCAGAGCAATTCTTCATCCTGTGATGAGCAAGGATAGTGTTCTTCCAAGGCACATTTGCTTTCTCTACAATCTTACTCTGACAGCAAAGCTTCTTAGGGTTCTTCCTACTAAACTGTGGTGTTTAGGAGCCCTCCAGGAGTCATAGCACCCAGGAG
Organism: Callipepla californica brunnescens; assembly: GCA_023055505.1. NCBI lineage: Eukaryota > Metazoa > Chordata > Aves > Galliformes > Odontophoridae > Callipepla > Callipepla californica. Next base: position 12,679,722 of record JALIRH010000010.1, read on the forward strand.
TATGTCAGTCCTGTGTTCTGTCTGAGGGAACACAACATGCACAGGTCCTTGCAGAGCTTTTCCTTCTTTTTAGCCAGATAATTTATTTCAGAGGAAGCATGTGATTTCCCTTTCTCAGAAGTGCTATTTCTCTTAAAGAGATTCAACTTTCAGTTGAAAAGTGCAAATTGATCTGCATTTTTACAGCTTGTTTGCAAGGTCCTAGAAGTTCTGTGCCAGCTTTCTGAACTGTAATTCGCTATGACTTTTTCCTAGAAAACAATGCAGATGCATGTCTGACAGCACACACTTCCTGAAAAAAATCATGTGATAATACATAAGGGAATAACTAAAACAACGAATGAGGAGCCAGGTTTCACCTTCAAGATTATTCAACTTAATTCACAGCAGAGAATAAAATGAGGTGCTATAAAATAGGCTGTATTCACCCCTATGTTTGTGCTTGTATATTTCAGGGTAGGGCCACTCTTTTATGACTGTTTTAAGCATTGCTGTACAACATTAAAAGCCAGACACTGGCAGTTTTGAAGGAGTGGATTTTAAGACAGGAAAGCCACAGGGGAAAAAAAAATATCATTCAAATTGCCAGCACTCTCTAAATAGAAAGCATAGTAGGCATGAACTTCTAATCAAAACTTCAGTTTTTAACTAATTGCCAGATAGATTAGAATGTCTGACTGCATAAACATGACTGGGGTATGTCACATCACTGGTGGGACTTTACAAACTGCCTGGCAATGACAGATGCAGCCTGTTAAGTTACAGTGAGCCATACTTAACTACTTTCACTTTCTTGCTGTTGACCAGCCTCAAACTAGCCCCACAGGAGCATTTCATAGCACTACCTGCTTGGAGAGGCATTGGGATGGATTGATGGGATTAGGTGAAAGGCAGAAGAAATGCTAGGAACAATTTTCCTTTTTTTTTTTCTTTTCTTTTTCCCTTTCCTTTGGAGCTCCAGCATATGCAATCATGTCTTCCTCAATTAGGCAAGCCTGAAAGCTACAAAGAAATCACAGGCTCTTGAATGTGCTTTAATTTATGTTTATCAATTCAGTGCACATAGTTTTTTTGACGTGTGCTTCCTGCCTGATTTTCTAACAATCCTTTATTTTCCACAGGTGGCCGTGATAAACGAGGTGGTCCTGTCTTGACCTTCCCAGCCCGGAGCAATCATGACAGAATAAGACAGGAAGACCTTCGGAAACTTGTGACTTATTTGGCCAGCGTGCCAAGGTAAAGCTAGAAAGAAAACACTTCAAAGCTCAGTGTGGATGGATGGGTGGGGAGCTTGTTCTTGGCAGTTGCTGATTTCCAAGTATTAACCTTTAGTACCTTCAGTTCTTGGGACAGAGAAACAAAAGTGCTCCCTTCCTCCTCTTGTGTATGCTCTGGTGGATTTTATCGTGCAAGCAGCGATTCAGAAGTCCCCAAGATAGGAGGTGGTGCTCCCAAACCTGGCCTTCAGACTCAGAAAGCCAACTCACAGCAGTAGTGAGGAGATGCTCTCATTTCAAATGTTTCTGTGCAGCTCTCCTAGAGGATGGGAAAGGGAGGAATGCTTGAAGGCTCTGACACTTTCCTGAGCTTTCTCCAGGCTTGAGAAGGAAAGTGGGTGGACTGAAGGGGCAGTTTCCAAAGAGAACTGCTTCAGATGGCTCTACATGCAAGCCAGCTCTCTGCTAGAAAATGCCTGTTCCCACATTAGTGCCCATGGCCCTACTTCAGCAGGTCTCTGTCACTTTCCCAGGGATTCTGGAACACAGTTCTATTGCCAGCACATATTTATCTTAGCATGCTTTAGGAGGCAGTTTGTAGGGCTGAGTGCCCAGGTAAGTGTTTCTGAGCCAATGTTTAGGGCCTTAGAGAGGACAGTGCTGTGCACAGTCTCATCCAAAATCCTTTTCCTGCTTTCAAGCCTGTCCTCTATCCTTACTCAGTAACCATCACATTGGGTGAGGCGTACCCCAGGGTGAATGTGGAGCTGAGAAGGGCTCTTCAGATTTGCAATGATGCACCTTCTGCCACCCAGGAATTCCTTCTTTTTCAACCTGGGTTATAATCCATTCAGTAATGCTTATGTTATGGCAGAGAGTGCAAAGTTATTGATTGAAATAGGAGGGGTTGATACCTGGATATCAAGAGGTAAGTGTCTCAGAAGTGCACTCAGTTCCTTAAACACACGATGTGCAGAGAAAATTCTGCTTTTGGTATGGAAGAGAAAGGCTTACAGTGGTCATCAGAGAATTAGGGGCAAAAGAAGCCACATCTACCAGCTCTGCCAGTGCTCATCTCCTGCTGACAGGACTGCACAAGGCCATAGGCCATGCATTTCTTGCTGTCTTGGACTTTTGCTCATCAAGCTTGTACTAATAAGCTGAATTGGTTTACTCTTTCTTTCCCTTTTTCCTGCTCCCTCTTTTCCTCTGGGCAGCTCTATTTGCAACCATATTGTAGGGAGATTACAGACATGCTGTGAGGTTGGGAGAGCAGTAGGTCACTCCCTGACTGCATCTCCCAGGGCTTTGCAGTGCCCCTCAGCTACTCCAGTAATGAAACTGCTCCCTCACATCTTATCATTCTTTGCATGGCTGCAAGTACAAAGATACAGTATGGTCTCTTTTCCCTCAGAGATGGGGATTGCGAGCAATTGCACAGCTAAAATGACCTTATACCACGTCAGACTTTTCTGTTAATTGCTCTTCCCACATGGAGGTGGTAGTAACAGGAAGATGTGTCCATTCTGTTCCCCACTCACACAACTGAATAGGCACTTTTAGCTGCTTTTAGCTGCCTCACTGTTAAGCACTTAAGTAAGACATCTCACCTCTTGTTAAAAACCTCCACAACTCCATATGCTAAACTTTGGCATGGGCATAAATGTTAGGAAGAGGGGATGAACCAGCAGGTGACTCTTCAGTTTCCTTCCACTCATATTATATATGGTGCTGCAGCTGAATTCATGGTGGTGGGAGGAAAAAGCAATCATGACCTTCAAGGTTTTGGCTCATGGTACTTTGTAACCTGAACCCTGTGTGGAAACACTGAAAACTAAACGTTTTGTTCATTGTAGCAAGGGCAACCAGCAGAGCTTTCAAATGTAGTTACTTTTTGGAAAAAAATAAATGCAAGAAACAGCCTGAATTCATATCGTTGCCTCCCAGTTCCTATCTATTCCAAGATGACTGCTTTAATGAATAGCTGCATCCGTCATCCACCAGAACAAGCAGATCCATTAACTGAGACTCTGGATATGATGTCGGGAGAAACAACTCTGATGTTCAGAGTGCTGAAAGGGGGAGAGATTCTCTGATAGTTGAAAAACTAGAAATTCATGAGAAAAAAAAAAAAAAAGAGGGGCTGTAATTTATCTTATTGACACCAGTATAATAATTCTTTCTTTATTCCCACTGCGGTGGTTTTTGAGTGAGACAGATTGCTCTCCACATTGATACTATCTGTCACTTAACCCCGGTTTTATAACTTAATGGAGGGGCAGAGGTGGCACATTGCTGGGAGCTGGGTGCAGGTATGAGACTGGTGATGAAATGTGATGATAGATTAGGGTAAGTAAAACCAGGGTCCTGCTAGCAGTTCTCAAAGTTTCTGATTCAGCTTTCTGTAATTCCTTCTTCAGAAACAGAATAGTAATGCGGGTTTTCTGAAAGCAGCAATGTGTGTTTGAGTTAGAGCAGAATAGTGAGTGCTTTCATTACTCTAGGAGCGGCGGGCAGGCGGGTGCCCAAAGTCAGTGGGGTTTCTCACCCAGCTGAGGACTGCTGTGTGTGGGGGTAAGACTTCAGGTCTAGGAACTTCTGATCCTGATCCAGAGCTCCTGGGTAGGAGGTGGGGGAGGCGAGTGGCTGGCTGGTTGGCAGCTGTACCCTGATTCTTGTAGGCATACCGGGAGGTCCATTTCACCAAACTGCTGCAGTACAATTAGTTACTAAGAAACTAAGATGCTTTTCATTAGAAGTGAAGATAATTGCTGTGGATGGCAGGTCCCTACTGTTCTGCCGTTTTTAGCTTGTTTTAAATTTTCACTAATGCTTTCTAGATCAGCAAAGTTGTATTTCTTGTAAATCAGGATTGCCCCCATTTACATGCAATTTAAGTGGGATGCAATATGTGGAAATTTGGAGGGCTTGACTGAATCTAGGGTAACATCATGTTTATGATCAGGGACGCTGAGCTGGTTCATTAAGGGGGAATTTTCTGGCCTCAATGAGGATTTTATGTCTTAAGAACAATGCAGAACCATCTATTCCTGTAGAGTAAGTTTCGATTTATATGTGTGTAAATGAAACCAGCACCAAGCCAATCTCTGCTGCGAGCCCTTTGGAATTAAGAATTAAGTTATGCATATGATATAGGAGGATAACAAGGAGAAGGAATATTATTAGCTTGAGTTATCTCTGTGCGTGGTGAAGTAATACGATGAAGGAAATGCTCTTTGTCAGCTACAGTGAATCTTCCGGCTGAACACATCAATCTGTTCCAGAGCCAAGATAAGCAGTCTTCTGTGCCCTCCGCAGAGGGGGAAACCCGAGATGCCTCAGAGGCCTGTATTTTTAAAGACATCTACTTTTATTTGTCCTCTATTTAAAATCAGCTCAAACATTTCCCAGCTCTGGGGGACATCCAGGACTTGTAACAGTAGCAAAGTGTTTTCAAGGGGCAGCCCCATGTGTTTGAATGGCTTCTTGAAGCTGCCTGAGCCAGATTAAAGGTGCTAGGATCAGTAAAACAACAGAAGTGCCACTAAAAATGAGTTTAATGATTGAAGCTTTTTAAAATGAACAGTACAAGTAGGCAAAATGTGGTGATACTCAATGCTCTTGGTTTTATTTTAAGCTCTTCTCTGATGACCTGTGATACTGTGTATATTAGCTCCTCTGGTCAGGAGTAGTGTGAAACTCATTTTGTTCATTGATAGGAATTAAACCCTACAGCTCTACTTTCAGTGACATGATCCTAGCACAAAAGAAGCTTTTGAGGATTGTTTTTGCTGGAAGCTGTTGTGGATCTACAAAAATATTCATGTATTTTAAAAATAACACCAGGGAATTCATAATAATTTGGGTAACTAAATATCTGGTGCCACGTGTGAGATAATAATTCCGGTGTACAGCTGCAAAAAAAAAAAAAAAAAAAGGAAAAGAAAAAAAAGTATACGTAGCACATTAACAAATGAAGTGAATCAGGCTAATGGAGGTTTAATATTTGCTTCGGACATAATTTGATTTTTTTTTACAGATGTAAGTATTTTGGAGTAAGAAGCTCATTAGGAGTATATATCTGACATGAATGCTAGAATGCTAGTGGATTTAAGAGCCTTTCAACACTTGACAGCCAGTTCAAATCCAGTTTCTGTTGTACATGGTATAGGTATGTGATGCTGCTACTTATCACATCTGCTAGTGACTGGAAAGCTTCTGTGGAAGTGACCAGCCATCTTATCCCATGCCCATTGAAAGGGCCTCTGACCATATCACTATTTTGTACCCATATCCACTTACTGACCACATAAGGACCAAGTTGCACATTCAGCACCGAGTTACATCTTTACCTCCTGCTGAAAGTCAGTTCTCTAAAGAGAATCTCCGATCTCCCACTGTCTGTGTTAATGACCTGATGAAAACTGTGTGACATTTTATTCCTAGATATCTGGACAATGTAATTGAGGCCAATACTCTGCAGTAAGTCTGTACAGCTCTAGCCTGTAACCAAAAGCTACCAGAAATGTGGACTTTCTAGAAATGCAGAGAGCAACAACAATAGCAGACAAAGCCTGAGGAGCAGGCATGATGAGAAAAGGTTGAATGTGCTGAGGCTCTTACTTACAAAAAGAGGGAAAGTAGAGAGTTATGTGATATCCATCCATCATGCAAAACTGAGTGAATGGGGCAAAATAAATGAGTTAAAACCACAGACTGAAGAAATGAAGCATGCAGCATGTTCCCGTAGCACCTCCAGCACTGGAGCCCCTGTTGGAAGGGGTATTGGGAATAGTATTGTTGCTTCTGTTTTTCAGCAGAGGGATGATAGCCTCTCAAGCTCTCTTCTGACATTGTTTTGTCCCTATGGCCGAATGAGGACATTCCATATCAATTTCCAACCTATTTTCTGCCTTCATTGTCTGGTTTCTGGATAGCATAAGGACTTATCTTTCAAAGCTCTGTATCTAAAGCAAATGTCTTCTATTACTCGGCCTTTTGTGGGAGAAAGGACCACTCTCAGAGTGTCTCCAGCTCTGTTTGCTGCTGAGAATAGCTCTGCCTTCCAGCTGGATAGCTGTACAAGTGTTTACAGACTGGTTTTGTGATGAACAACCCAAATAGCACGATGCTGAGCTTTGTAGGTAATGTACTGTGAATTGCACAGCTCACATAGCATTTTTCTTCTGAAGATTAATAAAAGGCATGGCAAGCTGAGCTCTGCTTATCACTTGTACCAGAGATCATCCAATACATTCCGTTCAGTCTAGCAGAAGCATCTCTTATTCTTCTGATGGAAATATCTTGCGAATAAGAGTAACATAATGCTAACATTGAGACAAACCCAAGGCGATTAGATTGCCTTGTTTCAGAACATGATTTGAGTGACTGAAAATTTAAAAAAAAAATAAGTCAATGCTATTTCATGACTGGATCCTTTATTCAGAAACAAAACAAAACAAACAAACAAACAAACAAACAAACAAACAAAAACGCTTCAATGGACATAGAAAATCCTCTACAAATTTTGGTGATCTTAAAACATGTTACTTCTTTCACACTAATGTCTCCAACACTTCTGTATTTTTATATAGTAGCTAGCCTCATTTTGTTTTATATTAGTTTTATTTCAATAAATAATTTAAATTACTGATTACCACATAAAGAGAAAGTAGGATTTCAACTTGCCATTGTGTTTTTAAGCATTTTCATCATCTGCTTATTTTTTGACTCTAAACCTGCAATTGAAAACAGATAATATCAAGGAATCCCTCATTATTGTCTCTGAATTATTTTCAGAGCAATTGGAAAAAGTGGGAGGGGGGTGTCCACCTCCCTCTTACTGCCAGCTATGCAGGCTCCTGCTGAGAATGCAGAGGCATGTTGGGTTCTTTCTGGTTTTTCTGATATCTCCAACATAAAGATTCTTCAGCAACTTGCTGATTTGAAGATTTTGGATTGCAGAGGTTAGCCCTGCTGGCTATGTTTAACATACAAAGCAAATGCATGAATTTGGAAGAGAAGCTCCTTTTCCTGATGCCGTGCTGCTTTTCCAGCTCAGTGGGAGCTCAGTCATGCCTTCCTCAGCCGAGTCAGCAGATCAGGCTCCAAGGGGAACAAATCCCATGAAGTAAAAGGTCAATGTTTTACTTTGTGCTCTTCCCAAATGACAAAGCAAGCATCTCTAGCTGGTTTGGGTCCAGTGCCTTTTGGTGCTATTGATCTGGCCCTCCCTGCAGGCAGTACATTCAAACTGTTGGTTCAGAGGAGTCAGAAGGACAGCAGCAAACCCTTCTCCTCTGTCCCCATCTTCCCATGATTACTGAGCTAGAAATGGGAAGCCCATGGGCTGCAGCTCCACAGCATCACCACACCTGTCTTCACTCCCTCAGAAAAGGCCCAGCACATTTCCTTTGAACCCAAACCAGGTGTAGACAAAGCTTTTCACAGCTGTCTGTGTGGCAGGTGCTGCCCTACCTGTGCACACTGAGATGCTTCCAGACCCAATGACTGGAGCCACTGTGACCCAGTGACACCAGTGGTGTCTGAGCCCAATTCCAGCCCTGAGCTGCCTCACGTAGAGCTGTGCTGCCTTGCTGTGCTTTTTGAGCTCCATCCAAGCCCTCGATCTGGGGATTAGATCAGCATTGTTTCTCCTTGCTAAATGGTTTTTGCATGTTGATCATACTGAAGTTCGCTGCCTAGAGGAGGGAACAGAGATGATGGAGACAAGTGAGAAAACCTCTTGTAAGCTAGGATATAACTCGCTGCTGCAGAGGCTATAATTTTGTCAGCCTGCTCATTTTCTCCATTGTCTTCTTCCACTGCTGACAAGCAGTTTGGGGTACCTGCAGCACGCTTCAGTACCCAGCCCATTCCCCACACTAGTGCTGATTTAAGGCTGTTGTGTACTCCTCAAGAGCTTCTTAACCACCAGATCTGCAGCACTGAGAGAGGTGCAGGCAGAGAGATTGGAGACTCCATGAAGAAAACAGCTCTGCGCCAATGCAAGCAGTAATTCAGAAATGCTAAAATTAGCAGACAGAGACCTTTTGTGGGAGCAACATGCTGGCAGCAGAGCTGCACTGGTTCCCTTCCCTGCGGTTCCCTGGTGAAGCTGTCAGCAGAATATGCAGCAGTTCAGCCAATCCTAACTTTTCTTTTTGGTGATGTCTTTCCTACAGCTTTTACAGAGACTATAAAGTGGGTTTGTCTCATTCCAGCATGGGTGCTTGTGTTACTCATCAGTAACTTCAGTACGTGCTACATCCTTTTCACTCTCAGAAATTATTATAATTTGGAAGTCTTTTATGCCACCTTCTTCATAGATATCTTTAGGAGCAGGAAAACCGCCTCTGTGCTTTACAGTCTGCTTTGTAATACGAATATTGTCAAAGATGTTTTAATGTCAATGGAAAGCTCTTGTAAAGTCCCATGGAGAATGGATGCAATTCTCTGCCCAAAAAATGGGAGACAGAGACAGGCTGCCTTGTCCTTATCCTCATGGGGTGGATGGAGATGTTGTGGATGCTCCTCAGCGCCTGTATACCATAATGCACAGCTTGAGGATGACTGACAGTGTGCTTTCAGGAATGTATTTTCAGCCTTGTCTCCAAATGATACAAAGCTTATGCAAACATGCTGTCTGTCAGTCACTGTTTAAACCAAATCTGTCAGAGAAGAGTCTCAAGAAAATTAAATTCTTACAAGCTTAATGAGATTAGACTGCTGGGTCAAGGAAAAGAGACCTAATTAGTGTCCACTGAGAGGGAAGAATGGACAGTAATTAGGACTTCACCCCTTCTTAGTGAATGAAGGTAGAGGGGATATCTCCAGAGCCCAAGAACTCTGGAAGAGGGAAATTATTAGTCATTAGAAAGTCAATGCTCAAGCCACCACCAGGGGCTCGGCAGTTCCAGTGCTCCTGAAAGTGCATGCTAGTTTATGATCTTAGAAAATCAGATCATACTAAAATAGAACAACAACCAGTTCATCGTAGCATGTGGTATTGGGCAGGCTGATGCTCTTACAGCATGGAAATTATGGGTTGAGACTGGCAAAATTTGTCTCAGAGGTTGAGATGTTCTGCTGTTTCCAAAGGGAATCAGTATCCAAGATTTTGGTAAGAGTTGTAAATCTCATCAATGGTTTCTCCTCCTTTTCCACAAGGTGCTCCTAACCAAGTCAGTCTGTTGAGTTTAATGTTTTCCTTGTGGATCCTGGCACTGCTCTGGAGCTCCCTATGGATTCTGTAACACTGTATGCAGCAAAATATAATTGTAACTATGTGGTGTGAGGCTGCTGGGCTTCTTCGATTAACTTTAATCCAGAGTAAAGCCATACGTGAGAAAGTAATTACAGAAAGTTCTTCCCCTGCCCCCAGAAAGGTAGAAAAGTGTAATTCAAACCTGCTTTTGGCTCAGCACATATTGTCTGGTCTGCAATATTTACCACAGTATACTTTTCTACTATTAGGAAGAAAGCACTGGCTTCCCTGCCTGTGTACACAAGCCTTTATTTTATGTCTAACTTTAAAGAAAAACCTTAGCCTCTGGAGAATTTTCCAGTGATGTAATCTTAGCAGGTTCCTTTATGGTAGTTTTTTACAAAAAGCCAAACCACCAGAACAACTTTCCCTTCTTCTGCAGCTGCATTCACAGAAGGCTCTCACACTTCCTTGCCCTTCTGCATAGCCCCATGTCCCCACTGCAGTGCAAGCAAATTAAAATAGGGTCCTACTATAGAGCCAGTGTAGCTTTTACAAGGGACATCTTCTCTGAATGATCCTTTCTGTTAAAGCCATTGAGTAGAGATCGAAGTGAAGTATTGGCTATGTAGAGTAAGTGCATATCTCTGAAAGTTGTAACAGCAGCAGCAGTTCATCACTAGGCAAATGTAAGCTGCTTTCATATGCATTTTCTGTGCACTACTTCAGTGTGTATGTGATGTGGATATGATGCAGCTCTCCTCTTTTACCCTGTTCCCCGTGGGAGTACAAGAAGATAATCTCTTAGTCTTTCAATAAAAGGGTTAGTTAAGCTTCAGTTTTAATTTATTTATTTGAGCATCTGTCTGGCCAGATGCTTCTGCTATTGATGTTGTCATTGAGGATCAAATAAATATTTCTTTGAAATTCAGATTGAAAGATCTACTCATTAAAAACCTTTGACCACTAAACATCAACCTTTCTATCTCCCCTAGTCCCAACCAGGGTAGAAGAGCCAAGAAGGTATTAAATGTATTAGGGTAAGGAAAACAAAAATTGTGTTAATAAGGTGATAGGTGGGACACTCAGCAGCAACTTTATGGCATTTTAAAATATACACTGAATCAAACTAATGCTGCAAACTGATTGTAATGCGTTAAATTCAACCAATCAGTAATTCCTACAGTGACTTAGTAAAGCACGATTGTGACAAGATGAGCAATTCTTGAGCAATATTTGTTATGAAAAATCCTCATCTGGGACAATAAATACATGAGACTGTGATACTTTGGAAGTCCAGTTCAAATTATTAGTGTTCTGCCAAACAAGTTAAAGGCTTTGGTGGTCCTGAAGAATGATAGACAAAATAATATTCAATACTTTGTTACATCTCAAGAATGAGCACTGAAGGGCTCTTGAATGGTATTAAATAAGTGTTCAAGGCCAGGTTGGATGGGGCTTTGAGCAACCAAATCTAGTGGAAGATGTCCCTGCCCTCAGCAGGGAGGTTGGAACTAGATGGTCTTTAAAGGTCTTTCCAACTTAAACCATTCTATGATGAAGCAGCTTCACAGGTGAACATCACATCCTACTAGGAACAAAAGGCTTTTCCCTTGGAGAACTCCAGGTGGGCTTACTGTACATATTTCATCTACTTACCCTTTGTATGTCACATGAAAAAGGTATCCAGAATCATACCATTGGTAATAATGAAAGGAGATTCTTCCATTCCATACTTTCAAATGTTCATTAAACTATTTAACATGAACTGTAGATCTAAACTGATTTCCTGCCATTCCTCTTGATTTGTGTGTGAATTTAATACTAGTGAAACATTAGCTGCAGTAAAGGTAGACTCGTGGTATTGATTAGTATACTTTCTTGACAAAGTACCTACAACATCCCCACCTAGGATGATTAAATAGGTCTCTTCTATCTCAGTCTTATGTGATTCAGCATTTGACAGCCTTATATCAAAGTCCTCTGCAATGTCACTTTTCCCTTCCACTGTTTTTCTACTGTGTGTCAGTCCTAATTTAATTTACAACTAAAGTTGTTTTTCCTTTTCAGTAGCCTTAGTAGCTCTGCTTAGCCCACCAACTGAAGATGGTGTGTTTTAGCAGCTCTGCTTCTGTCTTTTGTGATCTTTGTAGAAGGTAATCGGATGAGATCCTCAGGTTTGATTTAGGCCACCCATTTAGGTCACATTTGCACTGAGGTGGGTGCCATCCTGGAACTTCAGGGGAAAGATACAGTCAGAGTTTCCTGAGTTCTACTTCTGTCTTCAAATTATCTTCTCCTCTTAACTGCATAACCTTGAATGTACCTGCCCATTAAGTTGGAACCTCACAAAATATTGGGAACTGAATTAGCTGATATTTTCACTCCTTGAAGACAGATTTTTTTTTTTAATCATGGTTATTCTACATGAGGCAAAAATACAGATCTGTTTAGTAGTAAACACTGATAAGACCTCTCATTTCTGGAGAGAAAGCTCTTTAAAGCTGCATTTCCCATTACTGCATTGGGAGCACTGCGTAATAGATTGGCCATATACCATGTCATCTGACCTTAGGAAAAGCACTTGATAAAAGCTCCTCTTTATAAATGTAATATTTTGCTATTCTGTGAGTCTAGGGGAAGACCTGTAATTCCAAAACAAAATCTAAATGAAAAGCGAGTACCTGATAAGCTAATAGATGATCTTCAGCATGGAATGAATGGCTGGAAATGCTGCCTTGTTAATGAACTGTTAGCCTAAATATTAATCAAATATGCAATATGTGCTTTTTCTTGAAGAATTTTTAACTCCATTGTCAAGACAGAATTGACCACTTCCAGTAGTGATTAATCACACCCCATTTTGTGGTTATGTGTCCTTATTTCTCCGTTTTCCTGTTTTTACATTTGTAATTTAGTTCAGAAACTGCATCTGGAGAAGCAAACAACTCTGGGATCACAGATTAGTTTAGGTTTTGCTTCTCACTGGAGACTTGTGGGAAGGAGCTGCAAGTCCATTCCAACATCCAATTAAAGAGCAGGTATGTAGGAAAGTAATGAACAATCTTACCCATAGGAAGAATGTCTGGAAGTTCTGCTTTGTTAATGAACTGTTAGACTAGGAATCAAATACACTGGCAGTACATGCTCTTTCCTCAGGATTGCTTTCTTCTCAGGGCAGACCCCAATTGCTATATCGCCTCACACTTACCAGGCTTACTGGAAATCTCAATTTCTTCTTAAGTTCCAGAACGGCCTCCCCAGCGATTTTGTGGTGTCAGATGGTGTATGGTAGGTGACAGGAAAATAGGATCAGCTGAAAACGTTTCCTGGGGTTTTCATTTAGGAATGAATTTTATAGAAAACTTCATCTCTGTAGTTTTATGGACTGTTAAATTGCATCTGTGTTATATTAGCATTGGTAACACATTTCTGATGACTTGTTGGGCACTACCAATTACAAGAATAAGGCACACATTTTCATTAGGTAAAATCAACTCAGTACATTTGAGAAAGAGGCCACTTGGGGATCCACCTGCTCAAACTTTGACACCAGGCTTGGAAATACTTCTTGTAGTGAATGAAATGCTAGTTTTTCTCTTTTTAAAATACCTACTTTCTACATTCCAGTGGCATTGGCAATTTAAAGTAGACCTGTTTCACTAAGGTATAGTAAGTGGAGCAATATAAATCAAATAAATACGTAAGATGCAGTACCAGTGCAAAGTTGTCTTCATCTCCATTTTTATACTTATAAAATTGGTGTTAAGCCAGTCTTTCCAGAAGCCGAAGTCCAAGTTGTAACACTTGCTTTGCCCACTAAGATGTAATTGACTTAAATCTGTTTTTACAAATGAAATCTCATTTTTGCCTTTTTTTTTTTTTTTTTGTGGGAGGATATACGTGCACAAAAGATCTTTAACTATGTTCATACTGCCATGAAAAAATGCCCAAAATCAGATGTGTAATTAGAGATTCTGTTAAATGCCTAATTCCTGCACCTGTGAACATTTTTGGCACAATAGTCCTTGGGTTGTTTTTTTTCTTTTTTTCTCATTTTCTTGGCTAACAATTAAGTTCCATTGCAAAGGAAACTGTCAAAGATATTCTGGGTTGTTTTTCATTCTTTGTCTAAGTCCAATAGAAAAAAAAAAGAAGTTCCTTCTGCTTTTGTTGTTGTGTGAAATATTTTAAAGGGTAATATTATATACTGGTTCATTTAACATCTAATTAGCCATGGCAAAACTCTTTGAGGTCTTTCAGGATGAAAAATGATGTAACCAGTTATGACAGTACTGCAATAAAGTAGGTTGTTCTTCCAGTCTGAAAGTTAATGTATAGGCTTCTTATGTTTTGTATGAGATAGATTCAGATGTTGGTCAAGTTCTAACAAAGCTGATGATAAATTTTATTAGTTAGATGGGGTAGAATGAAAAGCAAAGTATGAAGTAACAGGATGTTTTTGGTGTATTTAAGGTAGTTGGAAACAAATTAATATATCTGGCCATTTTATCAGTGATCTGAATTGATTTATCAAGCTGTTAGTTCTTCCTAACTTATAGATGCCTTCTGTGAAAACTGTAGGATGTCATCTGTGCATTCTTCCAGGCTACAGATGACTTCAGCAGTGTCCAAATGTACTGGAAATACACATCTGCTCTGCAAACAGACTCAATCAAGAAATTCATCTCGAAACAGAAGACTGTAGCAGAATACTACTCTGTCTATGCAGCTATTCACTTTTCCATAAGACTTTTTCATATCTCTCCTACTTCAAAGAACATCTTATTACAGAACAAAGACATTTATGCATTATGTAAATCATCGGGGACGTATGAAGGAAATCATTAAGGTGGAAAAGTGCATTCACTGTATCTGATGTTACCCACAAATAAAAGGCAGATATCAATCTCTTTAATTCACTACAGTAACCTTGAAAAGAGATTCAAGAGGTCAACCGAAGCAGGAAAAGGCCTGCCTGGCCTGCAGGCTTCTACTTCACATGTCCTTTCCTAGTTCTTGTTTAAGGATTGCGGTCCTCCTCCAGCAAATCAGTCAAGTGTACACGTAACTCTATCTGTATCCAACAAGTATAAGCATGTGCTTCATGCACCATCTTAATTGCTTAATCAAGCTCCTTATATTGTGAGGAGCAGCTATACAAACAGGAGCCAGATGGAAGATATTTTTATCAGACAGTCCATAAGATTAAAGAATTGCAGTCAGTGAGCACTGCCATCCTTTAAAAACACAGCACCAGGATATGGCTGCATCCATGCAACATCCTCACAGTATGACAGTGCAGGCAGCACCCACTATTGCAAACTGTGTCAGTCTCTCTTCTTTATTTTCTGATATCAATAACCAATATAAACTTGCTTGACTGACATAAAAACACATCATCAGTGATTTTAAGATAGATAACATCAAGGAGGAGTGCAACAGTTATTTGAGTTAAGAACCAGTAATTGCAGAAAATGTAGAAATAGTTATTTTAAGAGTTGTTAATTTTGTGAGTTATTTTAATGTGCTATGAATTGGCAGTATAGTTCTTTTAGGTGCCCAGCATAACATTCTCATTACTTTCAAATGGTAGGAAAAAGTCAAGAGTCTATGTGAGCTTTGTTTTGTATGCTGTTTGTAAAACATGCCATAGCAACAGACATCTTTTAATCTGTTTTCCCTAGTTATAACATAAAGCATTTAAAACTATTTATTAGGCTATTGCTCCTGTGAGTTCTACATCAATCCAAAATAACTGTGAGGTTGCAAACTTTTCCACTCTAGGCTTCTAGTACTAGCTGTCTGATATGCTGTGATCAATGTCTTTAATCCACACATTTAAAATAAATGAATAAATAAATAATACCTTATTATAATTGAAATCTTATAGAGTTGGCCAGGTACTTGCCTGGTCCTAATTGACAGACAGCACTGTCATCAAAATGAATGCAAGGTTATGTGAATAACTTAGGGTTTTGACAAACATTTTATCCTCAGGTTAGGTGGCAAAATGAACAGCAAGGAGATAGTTAAAAATCCTGATATTTAGACAGTCACAACTGGCTTTTTATTTAACACTCCAGTAAGATGGAGGGGACAAGTTCACTGTTCTAGGCTCATTGTTTCTTCCCACTGGCTGCAGATTCAGCAAGACAAATGTGCATTAGTTTATATTGTCAAGGCTATCTTTGCAAGCAGATGGGCTGGAAATCTAATTAAAAAACCAAAAGCTTTGATTCTGGCAAAAATAGCAAAATCTGTGGGACAACCCTAAATCCTCTGAATTAAATGGATGTTCTATGTCAATGCAGTTCTATTGTCTCACTTTATAAATAAAATATGAAGGGCTCTACTTTCACATAGCCTCAAAAACGTGCTCATTTATGAGTTTAATAAAGCATGTGTATTCAGTGCAATTAGATAAGCATATGTATAAAGTTATAAATGCCCCCTATATAAAATCAGCACACGTGTAATGAAGAATATAGCCCAGCGTGGACAAATCAGCACATGCTAAGATTATTAAGTGCTCTCTCTGAAGCTTCTGTGAATTAACCATGAAGCAGCCGTGACTATTTTCAGCTTATAATTCTCCTGCAAATATTTATCCTATCTGTGCCTGAAAATATGGTAGATATTATTCAGCAGGATAATTCATTTTTCTCAGTTAAGGAAAAATGCACACATTTTACTGTTGAAATAGCCGAGGTAAACTACAACATAGAAAAACTAGCAGGTGGCAGTCAACCCAAAACTAGGACCCCATGTCCAGGACTGCAGTTCTCTTGCTAGATATTAAAAGGAATAAACAGTGGAGCAATAATTGAAAGGGAGCTACTTGCAGTTCTTTGTCTTTTCTTAGTGTCTTGGAGTTAACACTAGGTAGGTTTTTTCTTTTAGTGGGTGTTGTGTCCTTTGTGAGCATCAGCTACAGACTCGTGGAGTGGCTGTGAAACGTTTCTGTTCCTTTGTGAGCATCAGCTACAGACTTGTGGAGTGGCTGTGAAATGTTTTCTGTTCTTTTTTAAAGCACTTGTTGCCCGGAAACTGTGACAGTGACAGTGCATCTTGCTACAGAAACCTGCTATATTAGGCCCATTCTTACATATGATGCTATATTGCACTGGCTTAATGTACAGATAGGGAAACCATTAGGTTAGTGGGGGAAATGTGACTTGTGACATATCTTTGATGCATCTCTTCCACACCAAGTGAGCCAGTCAGTATTAAGACAGATATCTGTAGTTGCAGTGCTCTGTGAATCTACTCTGTGTTCTTTATTTTCATGGGCTGGCTGATGTCTACGATAAAGTTTTTTCTGACTAGTAGATTCCCATCATTCCTAACCTCGCATACTTTAATTTGTCAATACAATTTTCAGGTCTGGCAGCAGGAAAGTCGCTGGATGGAGTATGCAGTTCTTGATGCGAGTAGGATGATGCAAATTTACATGTGGCACTTGTTGATGGATTTGCCTATGGAGTTTTATTCTGCTTTTGACAGAGAAGCAATATAGCTAATAGTGGGAAAGGGGCAGGCAGCTAAAATGGAGCAATTACTTTTCAGAGCATTTATCTGAACCTGCTTTATATGATGAAACAGTTGTTCAGTTATTAATGATAACTGATGGGAAGAGGTATTGATGGAGAACAGAAATGATTAGTGGTTATGATGGAAATTCAGGATAATAAGGAGCATTTTCATAGAAGACTTCAGGGAGCAGCCTTAAAACTGTGCTGCTGTGATGACAACGTTGGAGTTCCCATCAGGATGAGAAAGTGCCTTATCATGATGGACTGCAAAATTTTGGGAAAAGCACATAGGCATCTATGGCACACAACATCCTGCAGTGAGGCCTGAGAAATGAAGGGAATACCTCATCTGCTCTTGTGAAGATGGCTGACTGTTAGCTCAGAAATTAAGGTGAAGCCTTTTAGGCCACATTGCCAAAACACATTGCTAACTTTTGGCTTCATTATTCAGCTGTTGGATTCTTCTGATCTTTCCAGAAGATTTTTGGATGCCGCTTTCTCATTCTAGGGGCCAGCAATGTCTTTCGGGTGTTCTACTCCTTTTGAAATACTGAGCTATCAGCTTGTTTGTGCTCAGTTAGCATCATTTTGATCTATTTATGTCACCACTCAAATAATAAGTGATACCTCATGTCAAGTAGTTTCATCAGCAAAGCTTGGTCCTTCTTACTAAAGGACTCAGAAAAAATCAGACCTGAGCTAGACGGTTTGAAATTGGGCTGTAAATAACATATCAGTATCCACTGTCTCTTGAGAGCTCTGCAAAATTGACTTTTTCTTCTCTGTGTCATCGTAGTGGTTATTGGAAAGAATGAGTAAAGTCTGCTGAGTAGAGGAGTGCACACATTTTGGTTTTATAAGCGTAGCTTTTCACACAGGTTGATTCTGCAGCCTCAGAGCAAACCCTTCTGCATGTAATACCCCTCGCACCCAATCCTCACCCAGTCTGGCACAGCAGGAAGTATCTATCTGATAAGTGAACTATTTTGGTATAAATCATTGTTATTACAAAGATTTCCTTTGTTAGTATGTGGGTGGAGCTCAAAAGAAATGAGTGCCACTAGATTTATTGGTCATGGTAACTCCCCATTGTGCAACCTGGGGAAAATGGAGAAGTCAACTTTTAACCATACGTTTCTAAAGAGAACTCCAATTCTCACATAGTGTACTTGCAAAACAGACTCATTGCAGGGACCACAAAGTTTCTGGGCTCTAGTATTCAGCCTCTCCTCCTAAGGGATGCA
Source organism: Callipepla californica brunnescens (assembly GCA_023055505.1). Classification (NCBI taxonomy): domain Eukaryota; kingdom Metazoa; phylum Chordata; class Aves; order Galliformes; family Odontophoridae; genus Callipepla; species Callipepla californica. The sequence continues at coordinate 12,697,924 of JALIRH010000010.1, forward strand.
CCTGAGTTCAGCATGTGCCCTTAAGTAAAACAAGTACGTGGACTCTGTCCAGAATCCTTTAACACTAGAACAATGGCTGTATCTCTTCTGCTAGGCAACTCACAGGCTGAACTCTGCTCTCTGCAAGTAGGTAGAAGCTAGATAGTTATTTGTGGAAGAATCTGTCTACTCTTCTTAAGTGCAGATTTTAAAAGAGAAAACAAAATCCCAAAACATCAGAAATTTCTCAACATAAAATAGTTCCAAAAATATTTGATTGACAAAGATATCTTGTTTTGAGGAATTTTTTTTTCTATTTAAGGTCTGTATGGAAGCTGTGGAACAAAATGAAAACTAAACACATTTCAACGGAAAAGACCCAAACAGAATATAAAACCCTGTTACGTTTTAAGTACACACTTTCATGAGAACATATAACCTTAATGAAACATCCTATTTTGTATCAAAGTGTATTTTCTCACCTCACCCTCATTCCTTCAATCACAGCTCTTTACTACATGGATGTATGTTGCTCTCCCATAGTGCCAGGAGCAGCATATGATGTTTGATGAGTGCTTTACTGCAAGAAATATCAATACTACTTAGAGACAGTGATTTTACTATCTTTGAAGAGCATTTTTTCCTGTACTCATCTGTGAGCTCAATTGAGCCCTGGATCAAGTATGTTATTCCCAGAGTGCTTATATCTGCTGACTTCAGTACAGAACTTGGCATGGTGTCTGTCTGTGGGCATATATTGAATTTCACCAGGTGCTGCTGTCTGTTGCCTAAATCTACATTAATCGTTCTTTGGACAAAATATGCAGGATATGCAGGAATCAAACATGGTTGCAGGCTTATTTATACTATAAGGGGTCTTTCCACTGTGGGTAACTGCCTTCCACTTGTTTCAAGGAAATGTATGTATTTGCGATCTGGATTCTTTCCATTCTGGGGTAACGATGTTTTACTATGGTGATAAATTCCTGGAGCTGCTGCTGCTCTCCATTAACTCACTTTTTAAGTAACTGATGTCTTGGAATGATAAATTAGGAACTCAGGTTGATAAGCCCTGAGCAGTCATTACCCAGTTTGAGTATACCTTACCTCAAATAAAAATCTGGCAGTGTTGTAGACTAAATGTTACAGTGATTGCACATGAAGTGGACTTTATGGTCTCCTTACCTCAACAATGAAAGTACCTAAAATACAGGCATAAAGTTGTTTTTGTTTTTTGTTTTAAATCTGACTAGTTTGGCTGTACTGTGCACAACTCCATATTTACTTCTCACGTGGAATCTAATGAATTTGAATCTCCAAACATATTCTGAAATAGGTCTGTTTGCCCAAACCTTTTCAAGTGGTGTGTTTATATTTCAACACAACTGTAATTTTTTTTCCCAGCAAATGACATATCATTTTCATTCAGTAAATCGATTTTTTGTTTTGTTTTGTTTCTGCTAACTAATCCCAAATATAAGACTTTAAAGGCTCAAGAGAGAGTTGAGTGGTACTTACTGTTCAAATATTTCTTTGTTGTACTAACAAATCTTTAAATGTTGCCCAGAATCAACAAAAACAAAGACTTGATTAATTTCATATTTATCTCAGCAGCTGTTTCATGGAAGACCTGCCAAATATTGATCCAAATATAGTAGATATGCAACAACAGAAGGGGAAGAGGGTAAAAATGGGTTGGTATGCAGGCATCATTTACCAGCAGAAAGTTAATAGGAATGTGAAAAATTGTAATATTCATCCTCCAGCTTTGGCTGTAATAGCTGCAATCATGCATTCTTGGACACAGCTGTGTTTTATATCTTTGCTATTTGAATAAAGACAGAAAACTTCTCAAATAATATTTATTTGCTCAATTAAATAAGAAGATGAATGCCTGCAGAGATCTGGCCCAGTCTGTAATGACAGAGATCTAAATTTTTTATTTTTGCCTGGGTCAACACAAGGTGACTTTGCTGAATTCTGACAGATTCTCCTGACAGAGGACCTGCACCTCTCATAGATACTGTGGATCTCACATGATCATGGTTAAATATTGAGAAAAGGTTTTCTTACATCAAGGTGTGTCTGAGTGCTTCCCAGCTTACAGTATTTTACCAAAGAATCATTCTGACTTCAGAAATGTACCCTTAGAAGGAAAAATAAAAATTCCAGAATGAGCTACTTTCTTCAGAATAGCAGAAGCATCCTTTCTGGCACCAGTAAGCTTCTGCTTAAATATTTTTTTTTTCTGCTTTTCTGTTCCCTCCTGTTGACAAGTGGCCAAAACGAGGGGTTGAATGTGTACATTGTGCAGCCCAGGCATCTGAATTCCAGTGCCATTTGCAGTCACAACTCATGTCTCCTAAGAGCAACGGCTGGAAACCAGAGACAGGAGTTTTAGTCTCTGACTGGACCTCGCCATCTCCAAGTCTCTTTACAAGATGTCACTGAAATTTCACTATGTTGCTGCTTCGTGTTCATCTCCAGCCAGTGTGAAACTGGCTTGGGTTTCTTTCTTTCTCTTAAAAAAAAAAGAAAAGAGAATGAATCTTTCCTTTTCAATGCTGCAAGAAAAGAAACAAATTTAGGTCACAGTAAGGAACAAAGGATTAATTGAAAATGAAGGCTGGATGACTGTTTCTTTCCTTGTTACAACAAAGCATTGTGAAACCAAGGAAGAAAATGTAAAAGGAAAAATTTAGATTGAAGCTTTTCTACCTACAGACTTATAGGTAGCTGAACTTCTCTGGTGGGAGCTTTCCTCCAATTGTTATTCCAGAGTAATGGTGCTCTTGGGATGTGCCTTTCCCCTCTGGTGGCTGATACACCACCACATAAGATGATGTGAGGATCAGCAGGGGTCCTGGGATCTGTGGGCAGGTGGACTGCTGCAGCCACTGGGGAATGCAGGTGAGAACACCAGCAGTGGGAGTGTACAGGAACTAATTAGAATGATAATTGGAATGCTAATTGGAATGATGAGCACAATACAATTTGTTGAGAAGTATTAAATGTCAAATATTTTAATAAGTAAGGCAGGTTCAAGAGTGCTTCATAAATATGTCTATAAGAAAGGACTATCTTGTCCTCCAAATGCACTGGAAAGCATATTATCAAAGCAGATAACTATTTCTTCTGTCAAGATGATCTTCAGGCTCAACATGGTAGTGAATAGCCAAACTATTAAAGCCATTAAATAACACTGACTGTAAACATCCACAACCAGATTCATTTTCAAGCTGTGTAAACAAATCTCAAACAAGATGGATAAACAATTGCAGGAGATGAAACATGTTAACACTTTGGTTACTGAAGTGATCCTTGGCATACAGAAACTAGTCATGAGAATTAGTTTGGTCTCAGTATGAGATGAGGCCTTTGGGAGGCTGTCACATACTAATTTTTCTCTTCTTCTCCCTTTTCCACCATCAGCTAGTGAATCAATTGACTGATTACAGCCACATTTGTCAACAGAATGGCGATCTCAGAAATAATTAAGCTCCTGTAGATTTTGTACTTACAAACTGATGCTTGTTGAGCTGTTTGTAATGCTCAGAGTGTCTCCTGACAAGGTTACACTGTCCCTCCTTGAAGGAGATCTTGCTCTCACTGTTAACAAATCATATTCTGAATGAGATGCCATATATGTCAGATCTGTGGTTTCAGTGGCCCAAGAGGCGTGCTAAACGTGTTGCTTTTTCATTAACTCGTGACTGCAAAATGGGAATGGAGATAGTGTGTTATTTCAGCTAATCAAGTGCTGAAGCTTCTAAATGCCAGAAGCTTTGGCCAAATTGTAAGGATGAAAAATACATATAATCAATGATAGTTTTTTCAAAGATTAATCAGAAAGCGTGAAGTGCTCAATATTGTTCGGTACCCAGCAAGCCAGCTCTTGCCAAAGAAAATACAATTTAGAGTGTGCCTGAATTAAAGAGGAAATTTGAGAAAATAACCTTGTGAAAGCACCCTAGAAACCAAAATAGAGGGGTTTATTTTGACAAAATGATCACATCTGCTTTTGGCTTTTGGATTTATTCCTTAAAAAAACAAACAAACAAACAAAAACCCTAAAGACATAAGTATTGATTTTACAAATATTCCCAGATATTTTTAGTAAACTTGGAAGGTAGTCACTGTCTTTGTTTAGAAGCAGTGTGGCAACTGAAATGACTCATCAACTGTCAGATATTTTGTGCTCACTGCTGAAAATCAAGTCCAGATGAGCACAGCCAAAAGGCTGATGGATTGTTCAAATACCTTGATCTGAGCATTTTCTCCAGTTTCTGGTCAAATTCTGATACAGGAAAAAATTAAGCACCACAATCAACATTAATTGCCATCCTGAAATGATTGCTTGTGCGTAATAGATATGTGAATTGCTGTAGCCCCCTGAGAGCTGGGGATAAGGCATGCCTTGCTTGGACAATGCAAAGGAAGTTTGATTGCTGTTGATGCTTTTCCCGATCAATGGCTGAGCTGGGAAGGGTTTGAGTTGTTGCTTTTAAACAATAAATTTAATAAGCATGGCTAGACTATTCAAAAGGAACCTAGGGTCATTTCCTCTACATATTGAGGTAACTGATGAAAAATGACTGTCTGTCAAGGATGACAAATGTTCACAGATTACTCTGACTCTCCAGAATTTATGGGTGTTTTGTTGTCTACAAATGAGGCTTGTTTTAGAACCCTGTCAATGGCTGTTGGTATTGGGATACTATGACTTAAATATTGCCATTTTCAGTGTGTTTTTCTTTTAAATACAAGATGTTCCCACATTTCTGTAAGCCTTTTGTACTTTCAAATCCATATTCAGCTATGCTTTTACAAACTGTTTTTAAATATTTTATAAAATTATTTGGATTTGCATGTATAGTTTCTCAAAAAATATATATATACTTTTGAATTAATGCTAAACAGATGAAGTCTGTGTAGGTACCTGGAGGCAAACTCTTTAGAAAAACACACCATGGTAGACTATTTCTGCCCTAAAGAGCTTACTATCTAAATAAATACTTAAACACTTATCTCCTTCTTCTTTGTTTGGCTACTGGGTCTCTGTGTCAAATGTTTAAAGAAAAATCAGTCATTCAGTATAATAAGGTTCAGTGAATTGGCAGAAGTTGCTGAAGACCCCATAAAGCTCTGCAAGAAAAAAGCAACACAGAACCCCTATTCAGGTCCTTTCTGATTTGATTCTTTGTCTCAGCTTTAGTTCCAAAGGGCAAGAGGCAGTAGCAACACCAACAAAGCTTCTTTGACAGCATTTTTTGGCATTAGTTATGGCAGGATCAGATGACCAACCTTTCAGCACTAGGTAAAAGGAGAATAAAAAGATCTATATTCCTAACAGTGCTTGGAGGTGCCTGGTCTGCCTTATGTTTCTTTGCACAGAGTGTTGTATGCAGCATGCCCTGAGAGTGCCAGTAAGGTGAAGACCAAGCTCGCTGGCTTCTTCCTGGCACTGAATGGAGGCTGTACAAGTTAGGGACTTCCCTTAACACAGCAAAAAAACCTTTGCTCTGGGGCAATCTGTGCACAAACTTTTTTACATCTCAGTGAGCTCACCAAGGGATTTTGTTTTTAAGTTATAGTTGTTAATCTAGTGTGCCTCCTATGAAAAATACTCCATCTTTGATTTTGAGAGCTTTACAGAGTTGTTTTAGTGAGATATGTGTCACCTAGATCTTACCAGCAGAAAGCGTTTTAAGGGTTCAGACAGACAGAATGTAGTGAAAATGTGTGTGTGCACTGAGAGTCTTCATGTGGAGGCTAAACAGCATATTATGACTCTGCATTATAAACGTGCTTAATAATATCTGTTTTGAGTATATTTTGGATTCTCTCTAATGATACCCATATCAACATTTGCTATTTTTAAGTATCTTACATGTGCCTTTATGTCTACTTATGCCTTTATGAAGCTATTTGTAATGATGTCCAGTTTGCAGAAAGGCCAAGTGTGCTGTACTCATGTACTAAAGAGATACTTCTGTTCTGTACCTCTCTGTTACAATCATTATACAAAATAGATTCATGTTCTGCCATGTTTCTCTTTCATTTAAATCGTCCTTTCTTCTTTCTACAATTCTTTTCTTTCAGTGTCATCTCCTTGTGGCTGTGACCTTTATTCCATCTTTAAATATATATATATAACATCAGCAATTAGGCCATTCTGTCATTTTTAGTGCTTTGGCAATGAATTTTAGTCATTATCATCCCAATAATATTGCTGAGGGTTGAGAGTTTGTATTTTATGTGATTTCGTTGTGCCCACAGGAGATACGTTGTCTCTCTGAGTTCAGTGCCGTGCATAGTAGGTGTACAAGCTGGGCAGTCAGAGGAGTCAGTACTTCCCAGTTCTAATCTATTGTTTGGATGCTGCAGATGCAGGATGATGCTTCTGAGCCATATCCCTTTTTCTGAGAAGCAATAATATGTCCCTGGAAAAACTGTTCTGAAAGCTGTCCAGATTTGACTTGAATCAACATGTTCTTTCATCCTTTCCCCTTTCTTGTGAATAAAAAGGGAAGGCACATGGCAAGCTAGTGCTGTGGTGTTCTTATTCCATACGCATCACTATGGATGAGGCTAGACAGCCATCTTTAATGTTTGAGAAGTGAGGAGCACAGACTGGCAGAAGATTAAGACTGCAGACTTAAAAAGCCCAGCAATATTTGGAAGATCGATCAGGAGGGAAAAGGGCCTCAATTTTAACAATGAGTCACAAGGACCTTCCTTTCTGGGAATGATTGCCAGGCACTTTTCTGGAAATTGCACATTTTTAAAAAGCCCTTTGTGGGGCCTCTGAAAATGAAAGCTCCCAAATGTATGAGTGGCCAGCCACATTAAGGCACAGGATCCTGCTTGCTGGCTTTCATTGTGAATTAAATTCAACAGGTTGAAAGCAGAATCTGTTGTATACATATATTCAGGTACTATATAGGTATATTTGATTCTGGTTTTGATTGTGTGAAACTATAAGTGATTTCAGTGAAAATTTGAATTACCTGTTCTTAGGAAATAAGAGATTAAACTGTAAAGTATACACTTGACTTCATGTAGATTAGATTTTGGCAAAACTCTTGAAATTGATATAACCTCAATGCTGTACTATTTTGCCTTTTATTTTGAAGTGTATCATCCCTTACTTTGCTCTGCAGCACTGAATGATAGCAACAAAAGTTAAACCTCAGTGTGACTGCCCTCGATATTAATTATTTTGACATACTTTTATTCCTACAGTGAAGATGTCTGTAAACGAGGATTCACTGTTATTATTGATATGCGGGGATCAAAATGGGATTTGATCAAGCCTCTCCTAAAGACCCTTCAAGAAGCCTTTCCTGCCGAGATTCATGTTGCCCTGATTATAAAACCTGATAATTTCTGGCAGAAGCAGAAAACGAACTTCGGCAGTTCCAAGTTCATCTTTGAGGTAAGAGCCACATGAGGCAAAGCATTATATTCATGATAAAAAAATGTTCTGCGGGGAAAAGATTTCTCCTTGTCCTTGAGAGAAATAATGATACCTGAGGACTGCTTCCCAAAGGTGTGTGCCCTGACACCAGAGCACACACTTCAGAGCACACTTGTGGAGTGGAATGCTTGCTTCACCTTGGTGGTATTCACATGCATGGTTCACACTGGTGAGGGTTTTTCATGAGATTTATTTTTGATGGTGTTGCATTCAGCCTTTCCTTTGTTTATTTTAGATAAAAAATAAACAAACAAAAAGCTCCAAACAAGCACCAAATGAATCAAAATGCTAAAGATAAAGCTCTCTAGGTGGTAATGTATGGATATGAGCTTGTTAGTTGACCTCTCTGCAACTTCAGTTAATGGCTCTCTTAATAAAAGACATTAAGATTAAATTTGTCTATATATTGCCACCACTTTAATTTAATTGAGATTTACAATTCAGAGCTAACAAAAACAGTTATTTTAATGATAAGTTGCCTCAGGCAGGCTCTCTGATAGGTAACCAATATACAACACTACATAATTAAAGGGACTTTTACTCACTTTGCCATTGATGAAGACAAACCTGCTATATTCTCTTAGTGCTTTTTAGCATTCTGGGAACTTCATCTTTTTACCCAAATTGTAGCAAAGCTCAGGTATGTGAAATGCTCATATAACAATCATGCCCAGCCATTAATTAATCACGTTGGTTTGTTTTTTGTTTTGCTGATAAACGAGTGTCTATTTGACTCTCTTACTTAGCAATCCACTAATTTCAGACTCTGTGTGCAGCTCTGAAACTCAGTCCTGTAGATCCACTGCAATACAGCCTCCACTGTCCACAAGCTTCTGTTTTAAAGCATTACTGTGGTTGCTATTGTTTATCAGTACGCTCTGGGGCAGCTCCTGCTCTCTACATAAGAACTGTGAATATCAAGTAAGCATCACAGGTTAATGAGACTCACATTTATTTGATTATGTTGGGCAGCACACATGCACCCTCTTTTCTCCAGACCATCCTAGTGCTTTCCCACAGCTCTGATCAAATACTAGGTAGTCAGCAGGAGCAGGCTGCAGTGGAAGGCAATGGAGGTCTCTGTTGAATCACCCTATCTACAGACTAAATGTTTGCCAGTGTCTGTTTTATAGCCAAATTCTGCTTTTGAGCTTAATGGAAGCATTATGCCTGAGCCAGGACAGAGTGTGGCCCTTGGTGGAAGTTAATGATCTGGATATTGTGTTGTGAACCTCTGGCAGAATGATTCTGTGTTACAGTCTGGAGAGAGCAACATGTCCTGCAGTTCATCACACTCAGAAAAATAAGAGAAAAAGGGCAAGGTTTGGTTCATCTATGCAGATTCTAGAATGTCCTGCCATTTTGAAGAATAGGTCAGGCAGCTTAGCTAGCATTAATCCAGAGGGGCTTTCAAGATTCTTTTATTTCTCCTGCCAAAAGGATTTTAATAGCAGGCAGTGGTTCTTAAAGTGAATTTTAAAAGAAAGATGGGTGATGCCTGAGTTGTGTCTACTTTGTCTTAACCACATACCTGCCTAACTAAGGCTGTTTTCATGAGAATCTCCTTGGAGAGACAAATCTGAGTGAAGAAATTTGCTACAGAAGTCTCATAATGAAAAGCCTTTCTGCTATATTATCATGACAATCTCTGAGCATAAGAGCCACACTTGCGTTAACTCGAACAACTGCAGGGGCCATGCCCAGGTACTGGCCACAAAGAGAACACTTTTTCTTGTCAGGCAGTTAAAATCTAAGTTCTAATTCTTTTCAAGAGGTTTGTGTCCAGAGGTTTAGAATTTTGAGATCCCTCTGAAGCTGCATGTTTACTTTCCCATAGTTTGGCTCTTCCCTCTTCATCAAATCAAAAGATACTGAAAACACATTTTACAATACTCTGTCAACTGAGAATATATTCAATAGAATTTCCATCTTAATACACTGCAGAATGCCTGATATTTTCAAATGGATAGAAATTGGAAGAAAAGCCTATTATTAACTTAAAACCAGAGGGAGGTCTGCTATTTGGACATAGTTCAGGATAATGGACAGACATTATGTATTTTTCTTTCTAGATGACATTTACAAGATTTCTGTGATTACTGGGTGCATCTACCTCTGAAGAGCACAAACTCTGACATTCCTTAGAGGCCTGATTTTGTGAGAGTAGATGTGCAGCCATTGGTGAATACTGTGGTTTTTTAAAGGCTACCAACCTGGGTTTTAAATGACAGTACAGAAAATATATAGCAACATTTGAACCTTTATGCTCATATTTCAGAAAAACAAACAAACAAAGTGTCTAAAATAAAAGGGAACAGCCATAAGTTGTTGGGTCCTTAAACTGAAAGTTGTTTTCCAGGCACCCAGTGCATTTCTTTATCTCTGATTACCAAGTCTAAATGAATTAAAACCATCTCTCAGTGACTGTGTATGATTCATGGATTCATGAGCCATTCTTTCTATTAGTAATAAATTCTAATTGTTAATACTTCAGTGACATTTCACTTTTGCATTGATTTTGGCTTAATTGAATTAGAAATTACTAATGTGAAAGAGCTCAGCCTGTGGCAAAAAGCAAACTGGAACGATCTGGAAGAGAAAAAAAAGCAGAGTACTGTGTATTTTGGCAGTTCACAATACCTGCTTTAGTTTAAGTGCCTAAAATGTTTGCTGCAGTACAGCCGCTAGCCTGAATGCCATGTAATATGGTATTTGTAATACCATTTACCTGTTTAATAAACAATCTCAGCCACATATTCAAGTGAGATGGTAAAAAGTCAGCAGTATTCAACTGAGTTAAAGTAATCTATGACAGAAGTATTCTCAAGATGTATTTTTGACACGCAGATTGGTTTAAAAGGACAGACATCACTCCAGTAAATACCATGTCTTTGAATAAACAAAAACAATCTGTATCATTAATAGAAACATTTTCAATCTGTCAATTCTCCAAAGTTAACCATAGTCCTCAGCATCTTTTACAATGTTTTTGCAATTATGTATTGATGAGGAAAATAATCCTCTCATGCTATTTATGGATTACCCCCATTATTTCTGGTCAGAGTCACTAATTCAAATGCTGTCATTTTCTCTTCTTTAGACAAGTATGGTGTCTGTTGAAGGCCTGGCAAAACTTGTAGATCCATCACAACTGACAGATGAGTTTGAAGGATCCTTGGATTACAACCACGATGAATGGATAGAGCTGCGTGTCTCCTTGGAAGAATTTTTTAACAGTGCCATCCATTTATTATCAAGGCTGGAGGACCTCCAGGAAATGTTGGCTAGAAAGGAGTTTCCAGTTGATGTTGAGGGCTCCAGGAGGCTGATTGATGAGCACACGCAGCTTAAGAAAAAAGTGATTAAAGCTCCTGTGGAAGAACTGGACCGTGAAGGTCAGAGGTTATTGCAGTGCATAAGGTGCAGTGATGGTTTTTCCGGTAGGAACTGCATTCCTGGAAGTGCGGATTTTCAAAGTCTTGTGCCAAAGATCACCAGCCTTTTAGACAAGCTGCATTCTACCCGGCAACACTTGCATCAGATGTGGCATGTCCGCAAGTTGAAACTGGACCAGTGCTTTCAACTCCGCCTTTTTGAACAAGATGCTGAGAAGGTAGGGACAATTCTGCTTCCTTCTTGCTTTTCCTTATATTATCACAATGGCACTGTGACCATTTCTTTCTGTAATTAGCCACATGAGGTATTGATCGCAGGTGCAAATCTCATGTTGCCAGCAGATGTGAACCAAATTGTCTGAACTAATTGTTGGATGTAGCAGGCATTATGTCATCCATGAATAACACGTCTATATTACTTTTGATGAAAATTAATCTGCTTTTGTGTGTGTGTGTGTGTCACAGTGAGTACTTTTTGTACATATTAGCACAATAATCAGTATTTTTTAAGTTTCTGTTATTAAACTTATGAATATATTTATGAATCTACACGTCACAACACCTAATGAAGGATGATATTAAGGTTTGATTCATTATGATTATTATTTGCACTTCTCGTGAGTGTGTAGGAAATTTGTCATTTAAATCCACCTAATTGGTACCCCAAACTACACACTAAGTTTCCCTTTCCTAGGAAGTTGCATCAGGATTTGCAGCTGGTAAAATCTTTAGCAGTAGTTCTGAGCACCAAGGACATGGCCACTTAGTTTCCACCACAGGAGATCTGAGAATGTGTTTGCACTGAACATATAAACAGACCAAGAGAAAACATTCTGAAATGATGGCAGGGTGCAAAACTCACTGTGGCTGTTTTGCATTAAACAGCACTTAAGGATGGCATTTCCTTTTGTACCTGACACAGTGGGCAGGATTCCTGGGCATCAACTTAAGACCTTCTTTGAATACTATTTAACATTAAATTATTCCATAGAGATTGCAATGTGATTTTGTAACTCTTAGACATTTGTAATGTGGTGTATCAGCCTGGAAAGCACATAGATTGTTGCGAAATGAAATACACTACACAGAAGAACATAAAGCAGCAGAAGCACTGGTGAGCAACATGGCTTTAGGAACCTGTAGTTCAACAAGTGTGCAGTATACCTGCAACTACCTCCCCATCCCCTCTCTCCTTAGAAGATACTTATTTGGGAACCTGTAGCATTCCCTTTAAGCAAAACAAAGAAGTTTGTCACATTTGTTGGAAGGAATGAATGAAAAACAGAGTTCCCTAACAAGGTTTCATACACGACAACCCTTCAAATTTCAGCAACACACAATAAACCAGTCTTCCTACTACTGCTGTTCTTCTGCTCTCTGCCACTGGAAGCATTTGCAGGTACCAATTTCAGTGTATTTATTTTAGAAAACTATGTCATGCTGGAATCTTGGCAGTCTCTCCTTCTTAACACAGAAGTATTTGGCATCTCATTAGGTGGTTTGGGAGAAGTCCTCACTGCACATTTGAAATTCTAGACCACAGAACCAGGATATTCTTAGTAGAAGGTATTGAGCTCTTGGACTCTTGTTTATCTAGTCTGTACATCCATCACAAGACCAGACTCTACATCTCCACTTAATGTATGAGCTAGTCATTTCACTGTTGTGTCTGTCTAGGCCCAGAAGGGACAGCAAAAGAAATGTAGATGTCATCTGATGAGGAATTCCACAGAGTATGATCTGTTTTTAATCAATTTCTATTAATATTATTTGCAAATTAATATTTTTAAATGTCAGGGATAAACACATTGTGAAAGCAAATACAATCCTTGGTACCACAGAGAAAGGCAGAGGACACTGGTTTTCAAAGCATCTGCTAAATATCTCAAATGGATTCTTTATCTGAAAAGGCTCCATCAGTGTGTAATCAGCTCTCCTATTGGGAGAACCTTGAATTTAGATGAGTCTCTTCAAAATCAGAATCACTGTAGTAGCACTCAAGAATGCATAAGAGCAGTTTATCTTCAAAATGCTACAGTTTCTTTTTCCTCACCCATTTCCTTGTACATGACTTGCTGTAAGCAGATTGCTTAGAACTCTACTGTCCTTTCCAGTGGGGGCTGCAGTTCAATCAGCTTCGATTTTCAATTCCTTTGGGATTTTTCAGATGATGAATGCTTGCTGATAGAAGTTTTTTTTACCAGTGATGACTTACTAATATTAACCTTCTCAGCTGAAAGCTCTCAGGTAGGATCAGCTTTCATGAAGTTCTTGTTGCCCAACACCACTCTATATTTTGAAGTTTCCAAAATACTTTTTCCCTTCTGTCTCCTGAACAAGGACAAATGGGTAGTATGATACAAGCCTGAGCAGTGTGACAGCTGGGTTCTTTGCATGTGTTATTGTGAGGTTAAATGTAAGGTTTAGGTAAGTCAGCAAGTAGGTGAGGCTTCTGAGGGGAGGACAGGAGAAGTAAGAACATGATTCCTGTCTTTTACATACTAGCTGTCTCAAGCAATTCCCAGTTGACAAAACTGGCATTTTGATCTTGTAGATACCTCTCATTCACCTGCCTCTCATATCTAAACACACAATCTTACTTTGGCTTTTCTTAATAGATCTCTTCATCTTTCCTTGTCTACTTCTGCTGTCGCTTTATACTCTCAAATAAGTGTTTTTAACATCTCAGTTTGTGAAATTCTCCCAAACATTCTTGCAGAGAAGGCCTCAGACCCTTTTACTTTTCACTTCACATAGGTAGACTGGTAAAGTAGGTAAAATATTAATGCACTTGTTCTCCTTTTGGAGATCTCTTTGATGTAGTCTGACCATCTAAGACTGGAAAGTACACGTCTCATAAAAAGTTCAGAGCAAAATCCAGTCTGAGAGCTGCCTCCGCTATATAAATATCCACCACAGTCTGTCTGTATTGAATTTTAAAGTTTCCTGGTACCTCTATTACATTACTTGAACTCTACCCTGTACTGTTCAGTGCAGTTGCAAAGCCAGGATGGTCTTCGTCACCAGGGGGGAGGCACAGCTCTTACCCTACAGCCTGAATATGTCATTTAGTGCTAATCAAATGACAGCTCTAATACCCCATAAAAGCTCAAACTTCAACATAAAATTCTGAATATAAATAAGGTTTTAGGTCCTTTTAAAATATCCTGTATACTCATTGGGTGATATTTTAGGAAACCAGCCCTGATAAGGTGAAAATGGACAAGGACTTTCCATTTTCTGGACACCTCTGATTTTAAAAATTTCATCTGTCCTCGTTGCCTGAAAAAAAAAATCATAAAAATAATATGGAATAATAAAAAAAGTAGTGTGGGGGAGAGGGCACAAGATGGAAAAACACACAGCATGTTCATGTAGGCTCATTTTTAAACCACGTTGTTTAAAGCAAATTAGTTCACGTTTTAATCTGTAGAGCCTCTCTGTAGGAATTTTTATGGGTGATAGTCACTGGCTGCAGAAATGGATTATTCAAACTACAGGTATTGCAGCTTACAGAAGGTCTATTGGTAAATAAAAGGAGTTGGCAGTCACACTCTGGGCTTCTCACACTCAAGCCATTGGGAGAGAGAGAGACCTTTGCCATTTTCTTATCCTGTGCTGGGGCAGAAGGAAAGGCAAAGCTGAGTTCTGCCTGCACCACAGGCACAGGCATCAGGGAGATGGAATCACCAGCTGGAGGCCAGAGCTCCCTGGAGCTCAAGCCAGCAGGCAGGTCAGCCATGGGGTGCTCTGACAGTGGTGCAAGGAAATTCACATGCTGTGCTGTGCTGTGCTGACTGTGAAGATCTGCTGATAAATAACACATTTTAGCTGCGAGTGCAGCTCTGACCCTCACTGCTTAACAAATTCATTCCTCACCAACTAATATACGTACATATATATATTTCTAGATAATTTTGAAACTAGAACTGAGCCTTCACTGTGTTTTTACTGGGTAACAAGGAAAATATTTTAGCAATCAGTAACATGAATAAATGTAGTCCAGTCCAAACTGATTACTGTATAAAACAAAAAACCACAATGAACGTAAATCCAACTATTGTAACTATCCGAGAAATGTTAATTGGTTGGTTGGAATTTGGACAGGGAGAAGAATTCAGGCAAGAGTCCACATGTTTTGTGCTTGAATAAATACCAAAAAAAGACAAAAATTATCCCTACATTCTGCACTTTCCAGCCCTTCTGGAAATCATTTGTAACTGGCACCCAAATTGACTTTTGTAGGAATTTCCCCATCATTTTGGGATTGTTCCATATCAATTTTACTACCCCTGAATGTATGTGAATGAAAAAGTTATCTTGATGTAATCGGTGTTGTGCACATTAAATATATACAACATTGTCATCAGCTGGACTGAACCTAGGATCTATATGGCAAGCCTGTAACTCTAGACCAAAGAAAGAGCAGGCTGTTCTTTCTGATTGGGGTCAGCCTCTAACGAGAGCCAGAGGAGAACCTGCATGGTCATGTGTACCCCATCTCCTCTACTCCTTCCTGCCATCCCACAGAATCCACAACACAAACTCCAAAAAATGACAGTGGTGGGTGGAAAATGCAACGAGTGAATTTTACTGGAAGTTTGTGGTGGGATAAACATTTTGTTTGGAGAGGGCCAGCTTTGTGGAAAGTCCAGTGGCAAGCCACTGGCCGCATCAAGCCTTCAGTGGGCAGCAAAGCAGTGGGCTTGCACTCAAAACCTTCTGCCTCATCCATACTAAATCTTCCTTTGAAAACCACCTCCTTGCGTGTTGCACCACGACTGTTGCCCACATTTTGCAGAATTCATGACCAATATTGGAGAACAGAAAGTTTTTATTGAGCATCGGTGTGGTTAGAATGTGATAAAATTGTGAGTTTCTTGTGGTAAAAAACAATTGGGAGCTGCATGGGAACTGTTGAATCATGACCTGAACCATTGATTGTTCACCTGAGGCAATCACTGAGTCAGCTGCAGGAGCACAGGTGAAGGCAATGTACCTGTGTGATTGGAAGGGGTGGAGTCTGGCTGCACTTCTCCCAGACCACATTTAAGGGCTGACCACCACTAGGGAAGGTTCTCTTGTTGGAAATCCCTCCCCTGTGAAGTTGTTGGTGAACCTTAACCATTTGGAAAAGGTGAGCCTCCCTTTATTCACTGATTGTCTGTTTACCCTCCAGATAAGCCTAGATATGCTGTCTTTCTCACTATTTTCTCTGAGTACTGCTCTTTTGGGTTATTCACCGTACAGGAGCATGGAGAGGACTAAGCAAAAAGGGTAAGGTGAAATAATACCAACTCTTCTGCTTCTTATCACCATGCAGGTGTGGGCAGTGAGGCCATGGCACCATGGATCTGTATTGCTCCTTCCTCACATGCAGTGATGCTTCAGGGCTTTTCCTCTGACTGATCTTCTTAAATGAGAGAACTAGTAATAGCTGCTCTACCAGATTATTTCTATTTGACTCAGTCTCTATGTAGTCAAATAAATAATGGGGCATTTGGTTCCTGAAGGAGGAGAGATGGCCTAGCAGGATACTCATTTGCAATTAATCTGAAGTACCAGGTAAAATTCCTGGTTCAGAGTCAAACTTAACACCATACAGAGTTAGCCTAGAAAGACACAGAGAACCTTTAGCTCCTTGGTGAAGTCAACAAGAGTTGACAATGAATGTCTGATCTGAGTATTTGAACCATGCTTACACCATTATTGGACTACTGCATCTACTAAAAGTTTACCTTTCTCAGAAAGAATAAAAGCTAAGTAAGCTGCTTCTTGTCTAAAAAGATACAAGATAATTTTGATGGAAAAACAGGATGCAAAATGTGGAAACTGTCCATTAGGATAGGTAAAGAGAGGTGGTAGTAAGAAAGCAACACGGGTATTTTGCTGTTTGAGAGAAGTGTGTTTGTGATTGCACGATACATATCCATACTAACTGTTTCATACATCCCTTTTTGTTGCTCTCTAAAATTCTGATGGTGCATGTTCTGTAATAAAATGCATTACAAATCTGATGATACGATCCTTCTAGCTAATAGGATGCAGTTTATTTTATTGCAGTCCATTAAGCAGAGGAATTGTAACTGCTCCTTTAGTCAAGTAGTCAAGTGATGCTCTTTGAGGAAGTATTTCTAAGAAATGTGTCTTAGCTGACTTTATGGAAGAGCAGCATTAGAAAGATCAGCAACACTTTCACCTCCTTCCTCATAGCCTTTCATCTCTTCTTTTCCTTCTTGAGCAGTGTCTAAACACTCTGAACTGATCCATAAGTAGATGGTAGAACTTTCCTATATATATATCATGTCGCATTAACCCTTGCAGATTTGTGTAATGCAAAAAGGCACTGCACGTGGGACAGACTACTTGAACTGACATACAATCCACTTAGTGAAGGACCATTTCACCTATCATTTCACTGCTGGAAGCACCTGCTTTTTTTTTTTTTTTTATCTTTTCTATGTGCCCTATGCACAATTACCTTGAAGATTTTGTGTGAAATGTTTGTTTAGAAGTTATTGGAAAGAAGATGTGTCCCGGGGAGTGAGAGTGGGAAACCAATGAGGAAAGTACTGAGAAGCTGACGTAGGGAGCTGTCATGTGGAATTAATGCAAAGTGAGTTCTGGGAGGTGGTTAATTAGGGCAGAGGGGGAGAAATCAGAATCAGGATAATAATGAGAGCATGTCCTCAGCGTTTCACACCAAGGAGAGATATGTATGCCCCTGTGCTGTTTCACTGGGAAAGGATTTGTTATTGAATGAACAGTATTTAACTGTTAACAGTAATAATCATGCTGGTATAATAAGCATGGATTAGACATGGATTTTTGTGTAGGATTTAGATTTCATTGAAGTTACATGAACACCGTGCTGGTGTACAGAACTCGACGTGCCCTGGATTTTCCATTTAAGTACTTACTTCATGGATATCACAACAGCACAGTAAGCGAGCTTCACAGTAAGGAGCTTTTCAGGAGATTTTGAACATGGGGAGTGTTGTTAGACCTGAGGTAAGCTCCCTAAGACTTTCTTAATAAAAGGAGTTGATAAGCTTAGTGTCTTCTGCAGAAGCACTTGACTGAGGTTCTATGTAAGGCCCATTGGAGCATAATACTTTCATTCTTAGCCTATCCTGAATGCCTCTTCAGACAAAGGATGATGGCTTGGGGTACAGATGCTACCTCAGAGAGGCACAAACCTAAGGTCTGTGTTTGTAAAGATGCATGTGCTTGCAGAGAGCATTGTTAGAAGAGTGATCAAGATAAGCACAAATGAAATCTCTTACCTATAAAGCCCCAGAAAAAGAGTTCTCAGAGATCACAAGAGCTTGTTTTGTTGTTGATACCCAGCCCTCTCAGCCCAAAGCAGTTGCTTCCCTATACATCAGGTGAAGCCATTCACTTTCAGGCTAGTTTTATTTGCATCCCCTGACCTGACAGCATTTTGTGGTCTCCTTCTGGGGTCTGCTAAGGAAGCAAAGGAGAGGCCCAGTGATGTAAAGCACAGGGAGTCTTATTTTTATGGAAGACTCTCATTGTCTCTCTAAGAGTTCTACCAGTAGACATGCAGCAAGTCGTTTTTGAAGGAGTTGTGTCCTTCTGTACTACTGTGGCATCTGTATAGCCACCTTTGTTTGCTGCTGTCTCTGGCACCATCATTGCTGATGTCTGGATTAGCAGCTTTGCCACCCACTTTCAGAACTGGGACCCTAATTCCAGCTGTCTGTGCTGGTGCCCTCCACAATATTCCAGTTATGTAAGCTTGCAACACTTTGGGCACCCTGATTTGCCTGGGCATGTGATACTCCTCCACAGAAACACTGAATCTGGCTATGGTGTTGGTTGTTTACAGCGAAGAAGAGCAGCTTTGCAGTTGAAAAAATGCCCTTGCAGATGTAAAGCTATGGGAACGTTCCTGCTGAATACAGATATAGATCCACACATGCTTTGAATTGCTTTCGTGTATTACTGGGAATTTATATTTCATTTATATTGTTTTGTGTAAAGTATTTCTAATAACATCGAGGACAAAGGACCAACACAGGAAGCTCACATCAAATTGAGAGCCTGTATATCAAATCTTAACATTTTGTGTTCCTCAAAATCAACCTATGCTAACTCTAATCGCTTTTATTTAATTATATCACACATTTTAGAGAAAAAGTTAGCTTCAGTACATCAGGTGAACATTGAAAGTGTGCAGTCATAACTCTCATGACAGTAGTTTTTCACTAATTTCCAGTGTGCTTATTCAAATGTGTCCCCTATCATATATTTCATATGTTCTTTCTGGTTTTTAGGTGTGGGTTTTTTGTTGGGTTTTTTTTTTTTCATTTTAAAATAATTGAATCCCTGCTACTGAGTACTGTTCCAGCTCTGTCTTGAGGTGCCTCAGTGCTTTCTGTCTTAGATAAGCCACTATTAGATGCTCTGATGCAGCTGAATAAGCAGCATGATATTCTGAATATATCTTCTCCATTTGTTTGTTTTAATTGTGTGTGTGTGTGTGTATGTGTGAAGAGCAGAATAGGACTTATGCTCATGGACAGTCCCAAACCAGCAGACTTTCCTGATTTCAGACTTTTTATAAAGAAACAGAAAAATAACAAGGGGTGGTTGCATGCAGAGTGTGCACTGACAGTCCCATGCAATGCTGTGAGCATGTATGTCATGTGCTAAAGGGATTTCAGGGTGGGATCGATGCCTTCCTCTTCAGTAACTAAGGGTGCAACTGATCTGTGTAAAATCTGCACTCACTCTCATCAAGTCATGGACACAGAGGAATTATTGGGGAACTGTGGGGAAATATCTCTTCAGGGTTAACTATTTTCAAAGACTCATTTATAAAAGAAAGATGAATCCTGTGTAGCCTATATATTTCTGTTGAGAAACCTGCATGCTGGGACTTGCAATTTTTGCAGGCTATAGCTCTGAATTAAAGATGTAGCTAGCTGACATCTGCTCTGTTTAATATGAAGTAGACTTCTGGCAGGTTGCTAATGCCATCCTCAATTTGTTGCCCCCAATCTAAAGCAAAGAGTTACTGGAGTGAGAAGTGATCATGGGGGGGCTCTGTGGGAACTGTTCATTACTTTGACCACTGCTGGTCACACTTAATAAGATCCTGTCCTTGGTATCTGTAGGAAAGAACAGATTTTGCAAGATCAGGACATCATTATAGAAGTTTTTAACTTCCTTCAAAGCACAAACAGAGCTCATTTATGCTAATTGGATTGTAAAATCAAAATGTCTTCTCTATTAGCAGTGTTCCAAAGGAGCTTCCAGCTCTTTCACAGTGTCAAGCTTCTATCCTGCTATTTTCTTTTTTTATCAGGAAAGGACACAGGGGGTCTTCTTCTGTGTACCGATTCCTCTATGAACATTTGCTTTTCTGCCCTTCCATCCACCAGTAGAAAGTCTGGGGACAAAGTTAATAACAACAGGACAAATTCACAAGTATGCACCAACTGTGTTGTGTGGCTCCTACAACTGAAAGCAGCTACCAACCCGTTTGTGCCATATGGTTTGAGGAGGTGTGGGATTGCCTTGCCTGCTGAGCGGAGCAGTAGAGGTAATTAGATAAATATTCATCAGCAGTCTTCCCAGTGGAAGTTGTTCTAACGGTGAACGTTGCAACCATCATTTCCTTCCTTGTGGAGGAAGGGGCAGGACTCTTTTTGGTGCCTACCTCTGCTGCAGTGAGTTTGTAGCTGGTTTCACAGACCAGAGGATACAACCTTCCTTCCATAACACTTTCATGAATAGATCAAATTCAGCCTCCACAAGCAAAGTGCATAAGAATGTTTTGAAGGCATTGGTGGTGCTGATTTTTTAGATAAGGACAGCTGCCCATTGAGAGGGGCAGTCATCTGCGTGAGGCTGATTACTGTTGAGCTGGATCTGCTTTAGAGAAGCACAGTGAAGGTACAAAGAATGCAAGGTTCAAAGCAAAAAATAAGGAATTACAAAGTCAGGTGTTAACTGCCTTCCCTCCTGTCATACAGGAGTGCTGTCCTGAAGTGGGAGTCCTGATCTGACGTATAAAGTAGATATTTCAGTGCTTTCCATCTTTTTGTGTTAATTCATCCTGCCTTGTACCATGAAATCTGTGTTATTTTCTTTGCAAGCAGCTGAATATGCTGCCTCCACAGCGCTTGGAAATAAACCTAATCTTTTTGATGAGAATGTAAAAACAATAACAACTCCACTGTACAGCGAGGGATGAGGAAGGGAGGAAGGCCTGCACATTTCCTTCATGCTAAGTGCAC
This sequence comes from Callipepla californica brunnescens, assembly GCA_023055505.1. Lineage (NCBI taxonomy): Eukaryota > Metazoa > Chordata > Aves > Galliformes > Odontophoridae > Callipepla > Callipepla californica. The sequence continues at coordinate 12,719,046 of JALIRH010000010.1, forward strand.
CCTATAGCACAGTTGTAGCAGTCAATAGCAATTACTATCCAACTTGCAGTGGGTTATCCAGCACGACTGTGACCTTTCAGAACAAGAGAGCAGAACGTTAGCCGAGTGATGGCGTATTTCCTGCCTTGTTTCCTAATTCTGGCAGCAGTCACCTCACCGTGCCTCACTGTAAGGAAACAGCTCTGAAGCTGCTGCTGCTGGAACTGGAACATGGTGTGCTGTACTATTTGTAGTTTCCTGCTGCTGACATTGGATATGCAGTTGCTATTCCTCTTGCTTCCTCCATGAACATTAGAATGGATCCAAAAATAATTGGAGGCAGTATGTTCTGATAGAATTTTTTTTTGCATTTGCACAAATTTCCTCTTTAATTTCTGTTGCCAATTTTGATATAGAGCATTTTGAGGCTTTTTCAGCTTCTCTAAGTTGGCGCCACTGGGAGGCACAGAAATGCTCCCCTGATCAGTATGGCAAGAGAAAGATATTTGGCACAGAGTACAGACTTAAAACTCATTTTTAAGTATGAATATAGGATATTATAACCAAGAAGTTCTTTTTTAACTAATGAAAGCAAGAAAACCATAATGCTCTAAAGGGCGAGGAAGACTACATAGAGAAAAAGGCAAGAAAGAAGCCAGCATATATGGGACAAAATAACCCAAAAAGCAGCTTTCTTATTTACTGCTTCGAACTTCAGGAAGGCTAGGTGCTAAGAGCCTAGCTGTCAGGAAATAATGCAATTGCACTGTGCATGAGGTTAACAGACTATCATGCAGCATCTTTTAGATGAACATATGTGATTTTTCTTAAACGAATATCTTTCTGGCCTGGATAAAATGCTTTAAATAGCCCAAGCTTGGCAGAACTTGGGGTCTTGAAAGTATACCTTACATTAGACAGCATATCTATTTGTAGGGAACATATGGTGGTGGGTGTGCAGTCAAGAGGATGCATTGTCAGGAGTTGGTGATGACTGAAGAGGTGAAATCAGGACCATGGTCTGTGGATAGTTTCCAGCAGCATAAGCATCATTTTAAACTAGGTTGCTCTGGATTTTCTTCTTGTAAACATACACATTGCAGAAACAAATTCAGAAATGTTTTCTTGTATTGCAAGGCCACTCCATATCACTTGGCATCCCAGTGCTGGATGCCTTCTTACACAGGCACTGAAAAGTTGTTGCAAGCAAAGCAGTCTCAACTTGAAAAGTTTTGCTTACTTTATTGGTAATCAACACGAATATCTGATCACTGTAATAGTGTCAATAGGCCAAAATAGAACACAAACAATCTTAATTTTCTTTGTTTCTAGAATCATTAATGTTGGAAAGAACTACTTTAGATCATCTAGTTCAACTCACCACCCACCCCCACCTCATGGTTTATAATATGTCATCAAAATACTTGTGGTGATGTGGCAGGGAGCGAAGGAGGTCAGTGGTGATGTCTGCACAAGTTTCTTTCTCCACTGTTACAGTTACGCTTTTGATTCTTAACATTCTTCTGCTGTGTTCCTGCCCCAGCACAGGTCACCTCAGATATCCCTGTCTCCTGTGCCATGGGGACTCCCTGTACAGTGTCTCCAGCCATCAGCTGTTCCCATTTTCTTCCCCAGGTGTTTCTCTGGCTCACGTTTTGATGTGGCAGAGTTGGGCTCTGCTCTGAGGTGGTTTTCCCAGCTGGGGTCATCTCACAGCCTCCTCCTCCTGCCCTGCTGCACAGCCACACATGGGCACAGGCAAGCCCATGAAACCCCTACACAGAGATGCCAGCTCCAATCCAACCTTTAATGGCTTGTTGAGAGTTAAAACTAAAATTTCCCCACAGCTGTATCTCTGGGGCTTAGACATGGGTACTTCTGTGAGGGAAATGCCACACTTCTGATGCAAAGCAGTAAACTTCTGTCTGGCTGTTTTGTTTGTAGTGGCAGCAGCTATTTGGTGTCACAGGAATGTCACACATGATGCAGGAAATAGAACCAGAGCCTATAAAGTCACTCAACTCATACGGCTTTTTCATCTGAGTTATGTTTATTAAGCATTTCCCAGATGTAGAACACAGAGAGGAAGATTTCTTCGTCTGGAGGACCTACTCTGATCTCTTCATCATCTGTACTGGGTTTTTTTTTTTTTTCTGTTCATCTGAGTGCTGTTTATTTTTCTTTTTTTGGTATTACATTTCCTGTCTGGCCAGTGCATTAATTTGCACCAGGTAGCAAGCCATTTTCTGCAGATGATGTATGCCTGGGAAAGGCAGTTTCCATTCTAAGGAACAGAAAATTGTTTCCAAGAATGCCCAGGTATTTGATGCCTCTAGGTGTGATGGAAAGACACAGTTGTTCAAAAAAGTAAAGCGAGCACATGAATACATGATAAACACTCAGATTAGTCATATTTACATCTTCAGGATCTGTAATTTTCTCCTATCTTCAAAAATAAAATTATTACCTCTCTTGTCAGCATTGTAGGAATCGCATGCCTTACTTTGTGCATGACCGTGGCTTGGTATCTGTCAGGAGAAAAACACTCATCTCTTACTCTGGTGTTTGATAGGAAAATTCAGTGTGAGTGTTAGAAATGGTGCTCTGTCATTAATACAGTGCCATTTGTCGTGTCACACATCTTGCTAATTTTCTAGTGGGATGACAGTTGTGCCTATTGTCTGGAATAATTTAATGTGCTGTAGCTTAAGCTTACTGTAATCTATGAATCACATATACAGATATAATGGAAAAAACTGCATTCATGCAGTGTTGAGGTTGCACAAATACAGCTGTAGGTCTGAATCTTCAGCTGGTGTAAATTGTCTCCATTGGCAGGACACCAGTTTGCCCTGGCTGCCACCGTGCCAAACATATGTAAAGGAGAAAGATACAGCAGAAATATTGGGTTGTCCTTCACTGCCTGTAAACAAGAGACAAACACAACTTTGTGTTTAGGCCCTGATTTAGCAAAGTACTTAGATGTATGCCGAGAGCTATTTTAAACCTATAGGCATTTTGATTTAATCAAGACTTTTTTTTTTATAAAGATTGCAGTAGATGGGATTTCTTTTGTTTGCTGAAGTAGCTTTCATCAAGAGCTTCATCAGAAATCCTCCAAAAATTACTCTTGGCCAGCATAGTCCAGAGAAGGAACATCCCATTCTCCTAGTGGCCCCTCTCCTCACCAGCCGTGTATCACTAATGGACATTAATGGCCCTAACCAGCTTCACCTGGGCCTCCCTAAACTCTGCCCATGGGCCAGAGGTCCTATTTCATCTCAGCTTTACCTTTCTTCCAGGTAAATGTGGTAGTTTGTTGGACTGCTGACTCTTTTACAGGGGAAGACTAATGTCTCTCCTAATGTTGCATGATTCTTAGCCTTTTCCAGATGTACAGGAGGCCTTGGTACGGAGTGTTCCAATTTAACTGTAAGATCCTAGTTTGGAGTTACTAAGGAATGTTTTTGATTAATTGCCTTTAACAAAGGTAATCGATGTGAACCTTTACAGGACTATCCCCTTCTGTGCCATTATAGGTTGTGCATGTGCCAGACATATGTTGCATGGTGCTTTTTTTTTTTTTTTCTTCAAATACTGGTTAAATGCAATTGAAAAGGACACAAAGAATATGACTTGATTTATTTTTAACTAAGTTGTTGTGAATGCTTTAATTCACTTAATGGTATAGGCATAGATCCTGTAGTTGGAAACTTTGCGAACCTCAAAGCAGTGATTCTGGCAGATACTGTTCTCTGTGTGTGTTATTATTTTGTTTATATTGTGGAAGAATATGAAAATGAACTTGCTTAGCCTTAAACAGCCTTGGAATGGAACTTTCCACTTTCTGTTGTAGATTAGTCAATTTAAGACTGGCTGAGTAATTCTGAAAATCCGAAATTAGCATGAACTCGTATATGCATGTTTCTCTAACAACCAATACAAGCTAATCTCCAGTAGTTTCTCACTTGTGGACAGTGGATATGAAATTTCTTAGTAGTCCATATTCAACACAGTGGATTTATTGCTCATGGGTATTGATTTGCTAAACGTTTGCCTTGAAAGACTTTACAGTTTTTGCAAACTGGAAAAAGATCAAAAAGCATTGTTATAGTGAAGTGTGTTATTTGGTTTTCATGTGGCATGTAGTTAATCATCTGTCCTTTACTTAAATACAGGCATTTTTATTTTTAAATTTTTAAGATTAGCATCATGTCTTTTTTTCTTTGTTAGCAGCATATGGTAGCATAGCGTGAGAATATTTTTATGCCTGTTGTTTTACATGTGAGACTGGCTGGAGTTTATTAAACTCTGCTTGTACTTTTTTTCTGAGTGCTCTTGAATTTGCTCTTGTGATTTGGAACATAACTTGAGTTGTTCTCAAGTTGTTGAGTTGTTCTTTGACAATATTTATGCAGGAGGTGACCAAGAATAAAAGATAGCCAGGCATTGCAGGAGGTACTGATGTTGATTCATAGCTGTTGATCTTCTTTTCTCAAGCTGAGGCCAGAAGTACCACAGAGATAAGCCTAGATGGCACCAGCTGGACTATTTCTGGTAGAAAATGACATCCTATTAGTACCTTGCCTTGCATTGGAAGATGATCATCAACTAGGACAAATGCAGTGAGAGTATGTGCGTCTTCTGAGGAAAGGCTAAAAGAGTGGGGTTTGTTCACTGTATTTACGATGAACAAAATCTGGGGAGGGTACTACCAGTCCTTGTTCACACTGGAGAAGGTTTAATGCATGGGAGGAAAATTTTATAACTTAAAGAATTATGTTGACATAAAAAACATATATGAACTACTCTTGAGTCTGAGAGCATTGAAAGAACTCAGTAATGGGGGCAGAAGTTTTCTGATTCTTGTTCTTTAAGGAGTAGCTGAGGTGTGATACTTCACTCATTTTTTCAGGTGGAGCTTCATCCCTTTGTGAAAGGAGTTGCATACTGTGGTTATCTGCAAATAGCAGTAACTGGGCTGGATTTGAATGTCCTTTTGAACCCTATTCTTGACCTGTATGCTATGTTCTTCTAATGGTGTGGTTATAGTGGTTATCATTCTGCCCTTACCCGTCTGAGTTTTAGATTTATGGCTCATAACTGCAGTGGATGATTTGCTGCAAGCAGGGTCATAATTACATACCTAATTCCAGTTCTATTATAGCGTTAGATAGATTTTTGGATATTTTCTAACAGATATGAACAATTTCTTTAATAACTACATTCGGTTCACTTGCAGCCTTTTCAGCATGAGGGCTGTGTTCTTTGCATCAGTACTGCTTGGTACAGGGTGTGCTGCCAGATGGGTGATGAGAACACCATCCTATGGTGTTCTGCCCCACAGTTATGCAGTCCAACACAAATGCTCCTCGGTGAGCTCTGGCAAAAGCTGGAGAGCAGAGGTTATTATTTAAAATATAATAAATCTCATTTTACAGGAGGTAGGGCAGGACAGCACACAATCTGCAGACATGCTGTTCTGTATCCGTATGTTTCTTCTCTGTTCTCAAACAGCTGGTCTCACACAATTCTCACTAGACTGCCAGATGTTACAAATCTAGGGGAAGTATGTGGTCCCCTTCTGTCTCCATAGGACTTGTTCACGACCAGCTGGAGACCTGCTGTTTGGTCTAACACTTAACCTGGACTTTCTAGTAACTCATCAACCTGATGACAAAACGTGAGGTTAAGAACTCATTGTTGCCAGCACAACTGAAGCTAGAGATAGAATCTCATTTCCTAACCCACAGGGGAAGTGGCCCCAAGACTATGTGTGTAATAATTACTGGTGCATGTATAATCATTAATGATGGCTGGGGTAGATGCTTTAAGTAAAGCTTTAGAAGAAGACCCTCTGGACCATTCTTGGCTCTTATGACTCTCTCATAATTGAGTCAAATAAAAGGTGGTGTTCTTTTTAGCATTTAACATTTGTCAGCACATGCATTCTTTATTCCTTAATGTACTGTTAGAGACAGGGATTGCAAGAGATAATCACACTGAAAGTTTATCTTCTGTTTTAAGTATGCTTAAGCCCTGCTCTCAGCTACTCAGTTACTGGAAAACTCCAACAGCTTAATGGGTCTCCAGGTTATCTACAGCAGTGCAGAGAACTGCCAGGCAGGGAGACATTGAAGACCATTGGTATGCATGACTTAAGTGGTTCTGTGTTCCTGTTTAGTGTGAATTCATGACTGTAGAAATGATTAGCAGACTTAAGAGAAGAAATAGCTTACTGGCAGTCTGTACCACTTCAACTAGGAAGCAAGTCATAAAATTGTTTGAGTTGGAAGGGACCTTTTAAAGACCATCTAGTCCAACTCCCCAGCAATGAGCAGGGACTTTTACAGCTGGATCACGATGCTCAGAGCCTGGTCAAAGGAATAACGAAAGATCTATTAATTTCATGGTGGTCAGTTAGCTTGATTTGGAAGAGGCCTTTTTTAAATGAATGGGTTGAAATTCATAGATTATAGTGCTGTTTAGCAACATTATAATGACATGGAACATGGTAGCTGAGACACTGTGTCTAGGCTAAACTGATCTCGCAGGGCACATTCTCTGTATTCTGCTGTTTACTGCATTAAAAACTCATTCCTTTGACAGCAAAACTAACTTATCAAAGGATGCTGAACATTTTTCCAGGAACCTATTAGGCCCTTGATACTAGAGCAGTCTGCAGAGTTGAGTAAAATAGCAGTTGTTGGGTCTTCGCCATGCTCACATTCTTTATGACATGCTTTAATTAAGCAAATTGACCAACTCACTCAATTCAGGAACACAGGAAGCATCGATATTTTTCATGTGGAAAATAAATTTAACTAGAAAGCTTTCCGGAAATACTGCTAGTAATATGGGCAGGCCAGACAATGTTTTCAGGCCCCTATTGAAACCACCAGCCATGCATTACCAGCTTCCATAGCTTCACTGCGACTCATGCAGCATCTGCTATATTCACAGATCCTCAGCTTCCAGTTTTATCATCATGAGAAACTCATTTAAGTCCATTTATAGACTTTGTGGTTGAAGAGAAAAGTTTGAAAACACAATTGTTAGATCTCATAAGCAAACAACCTCATTATTTACTTACTTAAATCCCATGTTTGTTAAGTAAATCTTGCGGTCTGTGGGACTGTGAGGTGCTTATCGTTCCTGTGCATTCATGATTAGAGGAGCGAGAGCACAAAGTTTTCCTTGTTGCTTTAGATGGATAATAAAGAAAACCCAATTCATTCTTCAGGGTACTTGAAAAATTTCTACAATTCAGTGAGCATTAAACAGAAATGCTTGAGAAGTTTCTGAATGAGCAAGCCCTGGCAACAAAAACAATAGACAAATCAAAGTGGTACCATGCCTAAGCTGTTCTGGTTTGGGGCACTGGGCTAAGCTATGCAGAGATACCAGTTTATCAGTTTTTACTGAGCAAAGAATCATTAACTCTACTTTAGGCCATTATGAATTGGCACTTTTTTTTTTCCTGCACTCATTCCTGGTTACCCTGCTTTTTCTTCCTGCTTCAAACCACATGAAGCAACTCTTACTTTCTGAGCTTTCAAGTCAGGGAAGTTTGCAGCAGTTAAAGGGAGAGACTCCAGATAACACTGTTGGGTAACAATTTGCTACAGACATAGGCTAGCTGAAACCATAATGTTTCCTTTTTTTTTTATTTTTTTCTTCAAAGAATATGATAGAAAGATTCAAAGTCTCTTCCAAAATCTGCTGCTGTCCATGTATAGAAGTTTAAACAGCTTACTGTTTTGAAAGGTGGTATGAGATCTTTGGTAATGCACTGGCACAGGCTGCCCAGGGAGGTGATGGAGTCACGGTCTCTGGAGGTGTTCAAGAACTGTGGAGATGTGGCACTGAGAGGCATGGTTAGTGGGCATGATTGATGGGAATCAGTTGATGGCTGGACTTCGTGATCTTCATGGTCTCTTCCAACTTTAATGATTCTATGATCTTCAACTGCTAGTGTGTGTTTCAGTTGACTAATGAAGACAAAATTATTAACAATCTTTTAAATTGTCTTTTTTTCCTCTATAATCTATTATTGCTCTTTATAGAGCAGAGGCATGGTTTAAAATAACCTACACTGCCATCCAGTAATATGTGCATAGATTAGGTGGAGGAAATGCTCCTTATCCACAGAATAATAGATACTTAGTTTGAATTACTTGCTTTAAAAAGTTCCTGATTTGGCCTCGCTAAGCATGAAATATTAGGTTTACTGTTTATTTTCTGTGTATTGCTGCCAATTTCCTTCTCCCTGTACATCTTCAGATTGTTTAAAACATTAAAAAATATTCAGATTGAGCATATATATTGCAAGGAGTCTGTGTTTGTTTTGACACAGAGATGTAAAATCTTGTTGGGGCATAAATTCCTTAGCACCACAGTTCTTACTTTATGGCCCATTTTTTATTTTTTAAAGACCACAAATGCAGCATATTATTATTTTTATTTATTTATTTTTCTTATTAGAACTTAATGTAAGCGAAGAAAAGGAATCCAATGAGAAAGCTTTAGGTAGCTCTTCAGGTTACAGTAGGTTGTTTCATTCTGTTTTAAAGTAATATTGATTAGCAGTAATATTTGAAACTTCTGAACTCATCCTTGCATAAAATCTTACTTATGCTGTCTGGAAAAAAAAGGATGTTAGAATGGATTTTGGTCATCTCCATTGTTGCGAATCAGTGTATGGCCAAACTGAGGATGTTGTTTTGATCTTGCATCATTGTAATTTGATCAAATTTTCCCTTTAAGAAAACTCATCAACATGAAATTCAGGATAGTGTAGACTCTGTTGTTGCAAATGTATCTTCATAAATAAAAGTTTAAGAAGTCAAGCAAACTGGCAGATTCCTGGGACCATGTCAGTGTGGTGTGTCTGGAGGCACTGGAGTGCTTGCAATGTTTATTTTCCTCCTAATAAAAGGTTTATTCAATATTACTGCTGCAAATCCCCTGCACAGAGCAATACCCTGCTGTGCTGTATAAAGTGCTCAGCACAAAATTTCAGGAGTCTAAGGTGACCCACACAGAATCCTTTTCTCTGCTCTTGGGATCACCTTCTCTTTAGGGAAAGGATAATGGACCCTGAGAAGCTATTGCAATGTGCAGTGCCAGAGCAGTGCTGTTCAGCTGTCAGAGGTCAAAATCTATTATTCAGTGCTGAAGATAAAAACAGCTACTGACTGGAGAACACACTGATGTTATAACAAAGATCTAGACTGGTCTTTTGATGGCTGCTTAAAACATGCATCTCTTGCCTTTTCACCCTAAACCACTTTCTGTAACATCTGAGACTGTTTTGGCCAGACCTCCACTGCCTCTATATAAATGAATTTTAATGAATTAATAGGTAGTGGGTTTTTGTTTGTTTGTTTGTTTTGTGTGTGTGTGTCAGAGTTCTTATCAATGGATAGGTCACCAGTTTGCTGGGATGGAGATGGAGACAACATGAGTGAATGAAGTTTGAAGGGGTTCTGTAACAGAAAATATTTATTACAAGATTATGATGCCTGTACAGCTTTAGTAAGGCATAAAGAATGAAATGTTCCTACTTGGAAAATTTTTAATCTCAACAAAGAAGAAGTCAAAGCACAAATACACTATCTCCAAGCTGACTTGTGACAGCTTATAACTAATGAACATTCAGGAGATAAAAATGTTGCATTAAAGTGCTACAAAATAAAGAACGAGTTTCATCAGCTTTATTCAGTATATTTCTCTCAAGTACTGAACTATCCATTTTCCTTGGAAATACATTTAGAAGTGGAAGAAGTTGAAATGTGTACTCTTTATAGATATTAATAAAATACATTTCTTTCCTCTTCATCCCCAAAATAGTAAGTGGAAGATAGAACACTTTTTGGCACTAGAACTGGAAAGATCTAGGAAATGTAAGAGTAGGAAGTCAACTTGCTATTTGGATACAGCATTTGGAAAATTTTACGTATAGACTAAAGAAAACGGGGTGAGAAAATCCCATCAATAATATCTGTGACATTTGTGGTCCGTTTCTGGGTTTAGGGTACTTTATGAACTGTTAAGATCCTCTGTAAATGAAGCAACCTCTGCTTTAGGTCCCTCTGCTGCCATCTTTCTATATATGAAATTACTCTGATGCATAGGAAAAGACTCACACATCAATTTATTCAGGAACATGCTTTATGAATTATGCTTTTTTACCTACTTTTTTTTTCTTTTTTTTTTCTGTATTGTGATACTTTGAATGTTTCCATTGCTTGAGCAGTTTATCTTGATAAGGAATGTTTCTGAAGGGATAGACAAGAAATAAGAGAATGGTGGAATGGTCCTGGATTTTAAGAAGTGTTCTGATGTAGTAGAGCTCAGTGCTCGGAATGAAGTTGGATCCCTGTTTAATATCTGTTGATGATCTGAATAAGGGGATTGAGTGTGCCCTCAGTGTGTTAGCAGAGAACATCAGGCAAGGAGGAAGCGTGGATCTGCCTGAATGTAGGAAAGCTCTTCAAGAGGGATCTTGGCAGGCTGGATTGATGGACTGAGGCCAGTTGTATGAGGTTCAATGAGAACAAGTGCTGGGCTCTGCACTTTGGTCATAGCAACCCCATATGTTGCTACAGGCTTGGGCAGAGGGTCTGGAAAGCTGTGTGGTAGAAAAGGAGCTGGGAGTGTTAATTAACAGCCAGTAGAACATGAACCAGCCCAGGTGGCCAAGGAGGTCAAGAGCATCCTGGCTTGTATCACCAGTAGTGCAGTCAGTGGGTGCAGGGAGGTGATTGCACCTCTGTACTTGGCATTGGTGAGGCCACATCTCGAGTACTGTGTTTGGTTTGGGGTCAGTCACAACAGAAAGATACTGAGGTGTTGGAGCACGTTCCGAGTGGGGAAACAGCTGGTGAACGGTCTGGATGGGGAGTGGCTGAGAGAACTGTGATTATTCGGTCTGGAGAAGGGAAGACTCAAAGAAGACCATATTGCTTTACAACTCCCTGAAAGGTGTGAGGTGGGGTTTGGCCACAGGTAACAGTAATAGGATGAGAGATGGTGGCCTCAAGTTGCACCAGGGGAGGTAGAGGTTGAATATTAGGAAAATATTCTTCTCAGGAAGAGTGGTAATGCATTAGAACAGGCTGCCTAGAGTGGTGGTGGAGTTACCATCCCTGGATGTGTTCAAGAAACATGTAGATGTGGCACTGCAGAACATGGTTAGTGTGTAGTGTAGGGATGAGCTGACAGTATGACTAGGTGATCTTATTTGTCGTTTCCAAACTTTATGATTCTTTATGATTTTATGGAGCAACATAGATGAGTTGGTGAGGTGTTTTTTTCATGTTACATATAAATCTGTCCCAGGACTGTGAGGTTTTATATTCTGCACGGTCTCAGATTTTTTTCATCCCTCTCTAATACTTTTTTTCTCTGAATACTTCTAGATGTTTGACTGGATCAGCCACAACAAAGAATTGTTCCTGCAGAGTCACACAGAGATTGGTGTGAGCTACCAACATGCCCTTGACCTACAGACGCAGCACAATCACTTTGCCATGAATTCAATGGTGAGTTTGGGGGCATACTGTGATCAGTGGGGCTGTGCGTGATCTGTGCAGGTGCATTTCAAAGAGTGCAAGGGACCCATGAGAGGTGAAGCGGAGGAAGTCAGGTTGAGCTTTGGCAGCAGCCCTCTTTCTGGGAAGAACTGTTGCTCTGTTCATCCAGATACTGACATGATTATTTCCTTGACTTAAGATCAGCATGTCCTGTGGCATTTGTTTACATTTTTGAGAGCAAATACCATTACTTTCTAAGTTTGTGACATTTCTTTGACTGGATATTAACGAGATCTGTATGTAGTCGTTGAATAATTTATGCTTTTTCTCCCACACCCTGCTAAGGTACTTCTCCAAACCTTGAAAAAGGCATTAATCAAGCTGTCAGTTGTAGCCACTGTGAGATTTTTGGCTTTTTCTGTAGTTAATCAGTTAGTCCTTTTCAATACCATTCACCCTACCTTAGGATTTTTAAAAATTGCTATTAAAAAAAAAAAGAACTGTAATTATCTTTTTATAAGTGCTTTGCTCTTTTTTTTTGTATAAAGTATTTGTTTTTGGATAAAGTATTTGTTCTGGACAAAAGTTGTTTTGATTGTTGTGGTGGGTTTGATAAATACACACGCATACCCTGCTTCAGTCATACAACAGTGATGAGCACTGAAAAAGCTTTAGCACTTGATAAGATTGCCATAACATTGCCATCCAGCAAAATGCAGAGTAGCATGGCATCTGTATAGTGCTGCTGTTTGCAGTATCCTAACAAATAAATGTGTCCTGGAGGTTAATACATTAAAAATCATTTGGATTATGATAGATGTAAACTCAGTTGTAATCCTTCAGAAAGCATTGTTGGAAGTGGCAAGCTGGAAGATCTCCCTTTATCCTTTTGTAGTGCTGCTTGGCATTATTTTCTAAAAATAACTCGCAGTTGAGCTTGGAAAGAGATAATTAATGTTAATAGAAAATTAATGGGTGACAGGGAGGGTGCCACCTAATGGAAGAAAAACAAATTTTCTTCATTCTTCAGTCAGTCTCCAGGTGAACTTTTGGGACTGCAAAATGCTGGAAAGTGAGATGTTTGCAAAGAACTTGCAAACAAGCTGCTGAGCTTAGGGACCTCTCGGTGGCCCTGGCTTCTGGCAGTGCCCTCTCACCACTGCCAAACTTTTGTCTTATATTGCTGCCAGAAACCTTTTCTGCTGTGGAGGAATAGTGGGACAGGTGTCATACCTCCCATTTTGCTCCATCTCTGATGTTAACTGCATAAATGTTTAATCATTTGGAGTTCCACGTGGTTAGCATGAGTGATACTGCAAAGGAGATTGTCTTCTTCATGTCTTACACACACAACATTCACTTGGAAGGGCATCGGTAGCGGGCACCTTCAACTTTCACCCTCTAAATTTAAGTGAAGGACGGCACTCCATTCTGTATTAATTAATTGGGCTGAAACATATGAGTGTGTGCAGGAACCTCTTTGCTGAAAGGCTAGGGTCACAGTGTCAGTGATGTGTCTGCCGAGTGGCCTTTCCAGAGGGGATTTCAATTCTCAGGTTGCACGGGCTGCTGGGTAAGTTGGATTCTGTAGCCTGATGGCACTGCCTTGTGGAATTAAAGAGGGCTGCTGTCTTGCTGAAGGTTGTGTCCTGCTTCTAGAATAGCAGACATGAGGGTGGCTATAGCAGTCTTGGTAATGACCTTAAGTTGCAGCTACTTGAACTGAACTAGAGCTGCTGTTCTTATATCAGTGTAGTTCTGCTGTCATCAGTGTTGCTGGCTTTTAAATGGAGTAAATTACTTGCTAAAAAAAAAAAAAAAAAAAAAAACAAAACGGAGCAACTCTTGTCCTCAGAAATCAGCATTGTGAACATGAGTACGTTAACATGCAGAGGATGTCAGCTTGCTGCATAAGGGTGTTGGGCTGCATACTAGTCAACTTGACTGAGGGAAAGCATGCAAAAAGAGCAAGAATAGATTGAAAATAAAGCAGCCCTTTCCTACCCACAGCCCAGCTCCTGTGACTGATAGTAGCTGTATCTCTTGGTATTCATGGGAGTTTTCTGAGCATACAGGAAGACAAAACGTAGTGAGGGTAAAACCTCTGTGGTAGTTCAAGACAAAAACCAGCCATGGTCAACGACAAACTTAAAACTGAGGCTTACTTGAGCAAAGCAAATACAGAGGACTTTGGGTGGTGATTCTGGTGGGTGGTGGTAGGATCTTAAATGCCTGGAGCCTACACAGGAATCTGAGCTGTACTTTGGCTGATGGGGAAGTGAGGCTGGAAATATGCATCAGGACTGTTTGCTGGGCAACAACGTAGTAACAGCAAAGGAAAGGTTTGCTGTTGACCAAGAGATTTGCAGGAAAGGATGACCACAGCTAGCTGTAATTTTTTAAGACCAGATATGTTTGTTTGTTTGTTTTACTTTACATAGTTTTCTAGTGTGAATGATGTTACAAATACGTACTTATGCAGTCACTACTGCAAAACTTTTATTCAGCTGTCTTTTTTGGTTCAGTTTCTGCCACTGCTTGATCTCTGCTGGAGACTTTTAGATAGTGGCTTGGGCATATGTGCCAATTTGATTGTACTTACACAGAGCATTAAGAAGCATTTTGGTTGCTGTACTAGATGTGCAGTTCTTTACCTTAGAGTGTCTGTTTCCAAAAGCTCTGCTCCTGATGTGTTTGTGTACATTGCTTTCACACATCAGGAAGCTTCTTCTGTTAAATTACTTGTAAGTTTAAGGATTGGGATTAAATAACATAATGCAGAATGTGTGAGATAGAAAACGATAGCTCAGGAAAACTGAATGCTAAGTGTGTCTTCATTTGCATTTGTAATTATTTCTCAGTCTCTTCCTTTCATAGTCTGCAAAGAGAAAATGCCAAGAATCCTTTCCTGTTCCATTACTATAAATGACAACATAGGTGTTTGTATCCCTCAGACCTGTTTGTCATCCCAGATATGGTAAATTGATCCACTCAAGTCTGAAAATTTAAGAGTAAATGGGTTTTAATAAACACAAACATTGATAACTGATGAACCTTTGAGCTTTCCCATGCTAATTACAATACAAATATTTAGCTATTGTGCTTGAGGCTCAGGATATAGAGATTGGTTTAAGTATAACAGCATTTTAAGCCTGATTAAGTGACACTGCGTCTTTTTAAATATAGATCTTATGGTTCCCGAGTCTTCAGGGTGAACTAGATTACTCTATTTGGTTTTGCTCTGGAGTTTTGCTGTGTAATTGTAATTTTGGTAGGATTTTCTTTATGATTTAACTGGATCTTTTCTAAGCAGACATGTCAGTCTCAGCAACTGTTAGATGGCAAATAAATAGCTACCACGAATCTGAATAACACAATCTTAAAATACCATTCTTGGCTGTGAGGTTTTGGGTTGTGTGGTGGTTTTGTTTTTTGTTTTGGCTCTTTTTTTTTTCCTCAATAAATTAAAATCAGTATTGAGAGAAGATATGGAAGAGGAACATGTAGGTGAGGATGGCTGCATGTTTTGTAGGGGAAAAAATATATAGACTTTAGCAGAAGTTGGATCAGATCTTGGATCTTTAAGGTATTTTGTTTTTCTTTCTGTAAGTGCCTGATGTTCTTTAGGCCTGTCATAACTAACAGTAGTTACAATGTTTTTATCAGTTCCCATAGTGTTTGTGTGGTCATGTCTTCTGTCACGTGCTCTTCCTTATAGACCAAAGCTCCTTTATGGAAAAACAATTTTACTTTAACCAATAATAATTCTTCCTTTTAAGTGAACAATATGGCATGTGGAATGTGGAGAAGTCATATATTTGAGGTAATAAACTGTAGTGTGGTATTTTTCTTTCAAATAAAGACCATAGATATTCTTCCCGTAATTCAAAGCAATGCTTGTTTTCACTTCAGTTTCAAGATAAATTATGTTAGTCTTTATCACAGCTGTATAATATTTACACTGAAGCAATACTTCTTCTCATGAAGATGAATATTTAGCTCAGCTACTTTGTGAAGAATCACATTAATCTAGTCAATTTGATTGAGTTGTACTGAAGCACTGGAGCTTTTCTCTTCCCAAACTGATCATAGCTCTGTACTTGGATAGATGGCACACGTATCACTTCTTCAAACTGGGGTTGCTCGTATTTCCTTTACCAGGACCGTTTTATGCCTGGATCTGTTAACCTCTTTAAAGAGTGATTTATCACTTTCCATGGTGAATACATAAATATAGTACTGCTCAGTGCTGGCAGTGCTGCCCATCTGGCTGTCAGGAAGTTAGCTGTCTGACACTAGATGGAGATGCATATCATCTTAAGAAAATCACGATATATTTCATACAAATTACTATTTGTAAAGGCTAATAAGGTCTTTTGAAAAAAAAAAAAAATCCCGTAGTTGATATTAAAAGAACAATATCTTTCTGTGTGTAGGCTGAGCTAAAATGCCATCCAATGTTATTTCGCAACATGATAAATGTAGTTGGTCTTCTTATAGAAACCTAAAGGTATTAAAGATATCTCATGAGATTATTTTATCTCTGAAACATTTTGCTTTGGATTTGTGTGTTAGGTTGACTTCACAGATGGTTTCTAAACTGGTAACACGGTGAGAACTTTCTTTTTCCTCTTCAACCATTGAATTTTGCCTTCAATTAATCTGCGAAACCCCATGTTCACTCTGCCACTGCAGTGTTTCAACTATATCTCTAGGAAAGGAGACAAACACAGCCAAGTTTCTTGCAAATTTAATGCTTCTCACTGCTCATTTTTCTTTCCAGACTGTAAGGTGTTCTCTACGTACATGTAATAGAAGAAAGCATTGCTCCAGCTAGAGCTGGAGAGCTTAATTAAGAGGGAAGGTCTCTCAGCATGCCCTTCAGATGATCAGGTCTGAATTAGTGTTTTGTTTCCCTATGGGAGATCATTTCACAACTGAATCACCACTACTGTCAGTGCTTATTGTCAAAGGCTGTCATCCTAACAAGTGTTAGGGACTTGAGTGATAACAAACACTGGAAGGAACAGCTATGTTTTAGACATTAATTATAAAAATCAAGGCCTTGTTTAGGCCACAGGAGTGAGCTAAGACTTTATGGACAAAATGAGGTATTCTGCACTTGAAAGGTATTGCATCTGGCCTCCCTAACCTGACAGAAGTACTCATGCATATTATGATACTGATGCACATGTGAAGGAATGTTTCTTTTTCTTTTCTTTTTCTAATTATTAACATCCATGTTTCTTTTTCTTTTCCAACCAAAAGGAAAAATAAAGTCACAGTCATTGGTTACTCTATTTAATTTGCTCTCTTTTAGGATCAAAAGATCTATGAAACTATAATACAGAAGCTCTCCATTCATTCAGTTTTCAGAGATGAACGAACCAGAGGGGAAGCAAGTTTTTACTCTGTGAAATGTCAACAGTTAAATTTTGGCATTGTAGATTTTTTGTTCCATTTTACTCGGAACATGACACATTGGCAGATAAAGATGGAAGCAACTGGCTTACAATTTTACTCTACTCCATGAATAAGTGTATTGCATTTTTTTGTGGATTGTGGTCTGTTAAATGTTTTTTTTTTTTTTACTGTTTTTTGTTGTGTGTTTTTTTTTCCCAAAACTATATTCTTGAGAGCTTTGAAGCAGACCAAATTCCCTTCACAATCTTGTCCCCATTTTCCCCAATAATGGTGACAGAGTACTGAGATAAGAAACACAACGTCTGATAGGATGTGCTATTCCAGATTTTTAGTCAAGTCTTTCTTGTACCTTTGGTTCCTTTGAGACCTTGGACCAGTATTGTGTGTTCAAGCCCCATTCCAGTTTTACTGAATCACTGAGATATGAGAGATAAAATCTTCTTTCTTCCAGAAGTGGAAGAAAAGGGGTGTCTGTGTCATGGAGCAGGAGGTATCCACTTGGCACTACCAATTGTAATGGTATGGAAGAGCATATCACATTTGATAGTCTGCACTTGGATACATTTATCACTCTGAAGCAATGGAGAAAGCTTTGGAGCCTCTGTTTCCTAAGTCAGTTCCACTTGGTGCACTGAGAACAGAGGTGAGCAGGTGATGCCACACAGCTCCTTGCATTCTGTTTGAAGAGCAATGGGATTGGTGGGTTGGCTACATGACAGGTTGGTACTCTGCCATGAAAAATCCTCATCTAAGAAAATGAAATTTCCTCAATGAAAATCTTCATCTCTGCATATACATATAACAAACAGACATAACAATAAAGAAATCTCCCTAACTTAAGAAGCAGACTCTAGTAAAATCTGCTGTACTTCAGCTAAGCTTACCTCTATCCTTCTACTAGTTAGTTAGTGCATCTATATGCTGCAACTACAGAGAACCAAAGAATTTAAAGTTGTTAAAATCTCCTGTTGTTGGATGATTCCCACTGCATTGCAACACCTGAGATAATTCTGCAGGGAAAAGACAAAAAAAAAAAAAAAAAAAAAAAAAAAGGAAGAAGCCTACTCTTTTTGACATGAAATCAAAGCTTTCTGATTTCAACTTCTCTTTTTCTTAGAACATGACAATGCCCCACATCTTTAGGTTTTTGCAATTGTACTGTCGTTACACTGCTTTTCACCACAATTACTGACCTGTTAACTTATAAAGTTGTCTTGGCTCAGCCTCAATCAAGAAGACTTTCTGAGATAAAGGCTTAAATGTTTATTGAAGTTGCAGTTAGAGGTGTTTGGAATTTTGACCACCAACCACAATCAAATCACAGTAATTTTTAAAGTACATGTTAAACTCCGGAATAATTTTCATCAATTTTCTTCTAACAGTACAGGGGAGAAAGAAAATAAGTCTTTTTATTTCTTTAAATTTAGTCTGACAGCTTCTAACCAAATGAAATTTTTGAGAAAGATAGTCATTTCCATGGAAACTTATTTTTCTATAGAATATCTTTATGGGCTCCTTTAAATTCTCTAAGACTTTTCTTTTTGTTGACACTGCGTGTCTAGAAAGGATTGTTAGAGAGTTCTCACAGGATAGAAAGCAAACATTTTCTTTATAAGTATGTGGACTTAGCTTTGAGAAATATGGAGTAATTCAATAGAAATATCAAGAAGCAATGAGTAAACCCTAACAGATGAGTAAATGACTTGTGTACGGCAAATGAGTTTACATAAATGCATATGGAAACAAACAAACTGAAGAAGAGGAGAAAGAGATAACAAAATGGTAGATAATGGCATAGATATTCCAAAAAAATTCCTGTGAGATGCATTTTTAGAGTGGAAGGTAGTATGACTGCTATTTGTGCATATTTAAAAGGGAGGTTGATTACTCTCATCGAACTGCTCAGTTTTGCTTCATCTGATGGTGTTTGGAATTTGTAATGAAGGCAGAGGGTGGTCACGGTTCTTCCTGCTCTTTATTTATGTGTGCTTTCTAATTTTCAGAATGCCTATGTCAACATCAATCGGATCATGTCTGTTGCATCCAGGCTTTCTGAGGCAGGTCATTATGCTTCCCAGCAAATTAAACAAATTTCTACGCAGCTGGATCAAGAGTGGAAGAGTTTTGCTGCAGCTCTGGATGAACGCAGCACCATCTTAGCCATGTCTGCTGTCTTTCACCAGAAAGCTGAACAGGTGAGCTACTTTTGTGATTTCCGAGGAGTACTGCTGCCAACTTGATAATGGTGATGCTGCAGTTACTACCTGATGGTTTTTTTGCTTATTTGCAGTTAAGCTGATTCTTGTTCTTACTGGAGTAGTGTCTCAAACACAAAAAGCAGCATATCCCCCACAGAAATTAGCACACATTCCTTAACTGGATAAGAAAATACTTTCAGGCATTAGTGATGAGAAGGAATCTAATGATCACTGAAGTGTGTTTATGCAATAACATGCTGCCTTATTTCTATTGCCTAATTTTTTTAATCAGTATTTTGGATAAAGTCAAGAATACTGTGGTCAGGAAAACACTAAGTATCAGCATTCACATGTACCTGGATTGCTCTGTAATGCTTCCTCTTTATTTCCATGGAAACTACAACAAATACAAAGAGCTCGATAATGGCATATGATAGAGCAAGTTCTCAGCAACAAAACACTATTGGTCAGTGTAGTTACTACCATTAACTATGCATTTTCACCAGCAATGTAGAAGAGCCTGCATATCATTCTTCTAAATTTCCCACCAGCAGAAGTGATTTTCTGTTCCACAGCTGCTATGATAATGTCAGTGCTAGGAATATGTTGCCCATGCAGTCCATCTTTCATTGACTCAAAGTTAGAAGTGACAAATCAGGACCATACAGTTGTGTGGTATGACAGTCCAGCCAAGACATACTGCTTTGGGAGCTCTGTTCAGTGGTGTTGTGCATTTGTTTTTTCCAAATAGTTTTTGTTAAAGCTACTAAGTGCCTGTGCTTGATATTTATGTAATGCCCACGTTGCAAGTGGCTGATTACTTTTAAGCCATAAATTATGCCTCATAGGACAAAATACATGTATGGAAATGTTTAGCTTAAATTGTGAAGAATTTCTTTTATTTGATTCTAATCAAATGATTATCTTGGATTTTTCTTTGTGCTTTTTTGTTTTTTGTTTTTTTTTTTTAATTTCTACTGACAACAGGCCATAGTGTGGAGCAATTACCCACTTTATTGGGCACCTAATGATGTAGGCTCTCACATAGGCACAGGCACTGATGGGCCTGGTATCCTAACAAGATCTCTGTTTCAAGTACTTTTACCTCTGTACAGTGGGCACTGTAAAGTTTAGATCCAGACTTTGTATTGATCTTTGCCAGTCATTTTATGTTCAAAAAAAAAAAAAAAAAATATATCCAGTCTATATACAGAGGGAGAATGGTTTAAGATTTATGAATGAATTAGTTATTGTTTGTTTGGCATGGTACTTGATTTTTTTTATGAGCAGTCCCATGTTTTTCTGAAGTGTCAATCTTACTTGCAATTTATGAGGAGTTGCTAAGGTGTTTTATAGGATGAAAGACAATAAAACAAATAGCTGTACTGAGCTGCCTGTCAGCTGGAGGTGAGGTTTTTTGTCATCTTACTCTTTGAACACTGTCAGAGTGGATATTTTGCCTCAGCCTTAACTTGAAAAAAACTAATGTTACTTTCAGCTTTGGCTCTTTTGTTTTCTATACAATTGAATGGATGTGTCTGAAAAAAAAAAAAAAAAGTCCTTCCTTGGCAATTCTATAAAAGGAACTTTTATAGAAAATATTTATTTGTGCTGCCTGACAGTGGCCAGTCTCTCATTATTAAGCAGACAGGATAATTTGCTAATTTTGGACAGCAGTTGCTCCTCTCTTGTAATAAGAGACAACTCAGTGAGAGATAAGTGCTGATCTGAAGACTACATGCTCAGACTGATGGGGGGGAAAAAAAGAGAAGTGGGAGTCAGTGTGTCCATTAGCCAAGACTGAAGTGTTGGTCTTGCTTCAGTTACTCTGGTAGTGTAAACCGATGACTTGCATTCTAAGAACTTAGTCATTTGATCTCTGTATTGTATAAAAAGTGGAGTGGTTGAGATTTGGTTTATAACTCAGCCTGTGATCTATTGAGCATTCATTCCCAATGTGATCCTTTATTATAGGCATCACTAAGGGTTGTGGGTTTTGTGTTGTTTTTAGTTTTTGTTTTATAATTAAAATCAGGGTTTCCTCAATTTACAATAAATAAGGTTTAAAACTCTGAAGCAAAGATGTAGATAAAACCACAGCTTCCTCTGCTGCAGATCAAATCTTGCTTTTTGCTCCCTTTGTTCTGTTGGTAATGGAAGTCTCAATGCAGATCCAACCAGTTTTCCCACAGCATGCCTCATACCAGTGTTATGCAGATTCTTTCCTTCTCCAGCATGATAAGCTGCTACCATCTCTTTATTCAGTGCTTCTTACTGATTGAAGCTCTCTATGATGCCAACAGGAAGCAAGTCTCGTAGGATCATAATCTTTCAGCCTTTGGCACGCCACAGCCTGCAAGGAAATTCTTGGCTTGGGACAGAGATTTATGAAAAGTTCTCCGATCTCATAATATGCAAGCTGAGCAGGAAATAACTTGTTTTTCAAGGTCTCTTCCTAAAGACCCCACACAGCACACTGCACGGAATACAATTTGTCTGTCTTGGAAAGATGAAAGGCTGAGTCAACTGTGCTGGGAATTGAACCTTACATCTGTCTTCACATGCCTCAGAATCGCATTGCTTTCCCGGCTCTCATAGCAGATACATGTGGCATGTGGAATTGAACTTGGCTGAATGAGTTCCTGTATCAAAGCTTGGTTTTTGCTTTGTTTCTTTATTTTCCTTCTTCTCTGCCTGTGTGTTTTAGTGCATGCATGTGTCTTCCTTAATTTATTCAAATGTATTTTATACATACCTAACCATTATAAAAATAAAATAAAAAAAAAAAAAGACAAAGAAAATGAGGCAGAAAAAAAAAAAGAGTAAGGAAAGAAAAGATGAATCTTTCTAACACAGCCTCCAGCCAAGCTTCCTTCAGCATGTGTGCTTGATCAGAAGTTGGTAAACTAAGTTCCAAACAGTCTCTGTGTCCAGGTGAAGGCACAACTCTGTGAAGGCACAACTCTAGATACTCAGTGAAGTATCCACATGGCCCTTAATGCTGCCTGCTACAAATATTTATTTTTTCTTCTTCTCACGCTAGCATGGAGATAGGTTCTAGTGCAAAGTAGAACCTGCTTGTATATATTTTGGTATATCTGAGGCTATTCTAAGTTGCAAGAGAATATAGGAAAACATGCTTTATCTCAGCATTTTCATGGAATCATTGAATGGCCTGAGTTGAAAAGGATCTTGAAGATCATCTAGTTTCAACCCTCCTGCCACTAGAGCAGGCTGCCCAGAGCCACATCCAGCCTTGCCTTGAATGTTTCCAGAGATGGGGCATCCACAACCTCTCTGGGCGAAATGTTCCAGGTTTTTTTATTCTTTTAATTTTGAGAGAACTATGCTGAGTTACACCAGAGCAAGTTCTGGCCCACTGACTGTCAAATGGAGGAAGCAGGCATACCAGGTGTCCTCTCTTTCTTGGCTGTAATCTCTGAATGTGTGCTGAAGTGCTAGTAAGGTAATCACTCTACAGATCCTGTCAGAACAAACAAATTAATGTCTTAAATCAGCTGAGAGATGTAAACCAATTAATTCTGGGTCAGAGTCTACCCTCAGAAGTGCACAAGCAGAATTACTATTTAAAGGGGTAGGTGTTGAGTGCATACACTATATTATTTATGGTGATTTTCTGAAAACTGACCTGTGGCCATTCATATTACCTCTGTTCCTAGCCAGAAATGCTAGTGTACTCGTCCCTGCCTGGATCCCTCTGAGCAATCTGCTGGTTGAGTGAAGGAAATGGAAAAGTGAGGAAAAAAGAGGCAAAGAATCTGAGGAAAGGAAGGAAAGAAAAAGACAGCTGACATATTTAAGATGCAAGAGTAACTTAAACATTAAATGGGGAAAGGAAGTTCTAGAAACAGCGTCAGGAAATATGCAGTTAGTCTCATACCCTGCACCCCTCCAAAAACAAAATATAATTTTTGGCTACAAAATGTCAGAGTGGTATTTTAGAGCTTCAGTGTGACTCAGAATAGGAGTCATGGAGGAGAGCCAGTGAGAAGTGGCCTAAGAATCCACTAGTACTGGAACTAATAGAGCATCGTGACATATTCTGAGCCAGTAGTAATTGTGGGCTCTTACCTTAAGGTTACTTAATGATTAAGTCAGGGGCACAAAGGTATCTTAGGAAAGTTTTTATTTTTGGGAGAGATTTTCCTTAATCTTTCTTCAGATCTCGAAACATCTGTACAATTATTGGAGTCTGTCATTTCAGCTTTTATGCTCCCAATAGGAGCTATTCAAGGCTATGGGCTAACTAGAAATTTAAGCAGTTAACTTCAATTATATTGGTTCTGTTCCAGTCTCGCAGTCATAACTTTAAAAGTGTCTTTTTCGAACTCAGACAATGATTTTGTCATGTGAGTATGTTTCTAGCATGAGGAGTTACACAGAATAAAGTTACTTGGTTCCACCACAGTAAGTGACAATAAATATGAATGTAGTTGCTTTTAGCTGCTTTTTTTGTTTGTTTTTGTTTTTAAACGAAATACCCAGATTGATAGGCTGATAGTATGAAGTAATACTTGTCAGAAATCCTTAAAACATAACTTAGTCTCCCTACAGGAACTCCACACACAGGCTGCGTTTCTAACAGCTCCTTAAAAGAGAAGACATGAGCTGCTCCTGCTCATGTTAGTAGTGGGACTGCTGATCTAGATACTGATATGACGTTGTCTGTGTACAACAGGTATACAGAAGAAAGATAGATGTGAGACAACCAGGCAGAAATGCAGTGAGGTGCATAGAATCTTCGTACAAAGCATGCTGTGTGGATATGGCATCATAGGTTTAACAAGACTGTAAGAGCTTATATAAAAATAGATAGAATTCAGCTATTTACGTTAGAGCTGTAACTGTGATTCTGGTAGCAGGAACACGAATCTATAAGGTGTAGAGGTCCTTTGTTCACCATGTCAGCCAAGAGGTTTGTGTAATGGCCCCAGAAGGGATTGGCCTCAGCTCCATGCCCTTAAAACTGACCAGGAAATGATGTGAATTCCACTAGTTCAGCAAAAAAGATGACAACTTCAGCTTTATGGAGAGGTGTTTGGGAATTTCATCTGAAGAGACAGATCAGGAGTCAGATTAACATGAGGAAACCTGCTGTCCTTGCCTCCAGTCTCCTAGGAAACCTAGTTCTCACTGGTAGATTTGCACCTTGTAGACATGAATGCTTAGGACTTTATCTTTGTCATTGAATCCCTGTGTTTGCAATGCAAACACTTTATAGCCTTGATTACGCAGCAGCATAGTGAATAGCATTACACTGCTAGGAAAAAAGGGTGCTGTTGCCCAGGTGGAATTGAAATTCCTTACTTTGAATCTCACAGCTCTTCATGCTGTGAGGAGTGCTTTACAAAGAAGCCACTGGTGAGCACTAGAGGAGCAGATAAAGCTGTGATCACAGTTTAGTGTTGTGGAGTTACAAGTTCATCCCATGGGGCACTGCATCTGTTTTATAATAAGCTGTTCATTTTTTCTAAGTAGCCCTGAAGTATGGCAGCCTGGTTTAGCAGAAAGATGGAGGAAGAGAAAATATTAATTAGTAATAATGATGCGGCATCAGGCAGTTAGTACAGATTAAATATGAGCATGGTAGTGACAGTGTCATTGGAATAGGAACTGCTTAAAGGAAAAAAGAGGATGGGAACCTTAGAGACTAAATTCCACCTTTCTTTTACAGAATAGGCAGCACCTTCCCCAGTTTGTTCTGCTAAAGAGCATCAGCACTGCTTTGGAGGCTTTTAAGAGTGGAAATTTTTTTTCCATCCCTCTGCTCCCCAAGCCTGCTCAGTTTTTGGCTCTCTGTTAAGGCTTCCAACCAAGGTGCTAAACCATATCAATTGCTATGACAGTGCCTTTTTTTCTTCCTTTTTGTGGATCTCTGCCCACCAGGAACTGGACTGAGACCATGAGCTCATTTTGAATTGGCTGCTTAACAGCCATCAGATGGTAATAGTATCTGATCACTGCTGACCTGGTCCAGTACCAAATGTGTGACCCAGAGGTTAAAGCCTTGGTATCCTATTAGCAATCCCACTGAGCTGGCCCTGGGCTGGGAGCTGCTTGAGTACAGACTGTCTGCTTTTCACTGAAATGAATGTCAGCATTGATTTTAATGGGACTTTTCTATTGCTCAAATTAGAGTTAAGTACAGGTGAGTGACTAAGGGATGTTAGACAACTGAGATGATGGCAAATACAGCTGGATCCTCCTGTGCTTCACACTGATGTGGATTTTTTCCAAATGTTGCAGGCTCCCTGCCTGACATGCAAAGACTCTTAGAATGGGGGTTTTCTGAGCCTGGTTAAAGAAGCATTTTATTTTTTTTTAATTCAAAGAAAAAAGAAAACATTCCTTTGGATAGAGATGCTCTTCAGGAGGTAAAAGGAATATGCTTTTCCAAGGTGTCTATAAGGACCCCTTTATAACTGTTATGTTTTCCTCAGTTTGGGCTGCAATTGTTTGTGGCGTTCTACTCAGTCTACTCAGTTTTCTAAACCTGGTGTTTTTCTGTGTTGCTGTTGCTCATTGTTTCTGTAATTCAGTTCCTCTCAGGTGTGGATGCCTGGTGTAAAATGTGCAGTGAAGGAGGCCTCCCCTCAGAAATGCAAGACCTGGAGCTGGCTATCCATCATCATCAGTCCCTGTATGAACAAGTAACACAGGCCTACACAGAGGTATGTGCTTCACAGAGGAGAATTTGGGTGTCTGTTACGTCCAAACAGGTACTTGACAACATTTGGGAAGCTAGCTTTTCTTAAATAAATAAATAAATAAATAAAAATAATAATAGTAATAAATGTATGTTGGCTTTCCACTATTGCAACTCTTTCAAAGAAATCAGATCTACTTTGATCTGGGGACTCTCAGCAATCTGCTTGCAAGGCACACCAGGACAATCTCAAGGGCAAACCCCATAAAGAAAATATGAAGAATGTACATGGTGTTAAATAGTAGTGTCTGTTTTCTAAACAGCATAAATGATTTGGATGTTAATAATTAGAAAAAGCAATTCTGGGTTGCAATCATGAAGTGTGATTTCTCATTCAGTACTTGGGCTTTTCAGGAACAGCAGGTTATGTGAGCAAACACAGAACATTCCTATTGGCCTCCAGTTGGAGCTGTAAATTTTATGCACATGTCTAGTCAGAAACTAGGGCTCTCTGACTGCGCTTTAAAATATCTCTAAAAAATTAATATTGTTTGAAACTCGCGTTAGCTTAGCAGCCTCATTCTTAGCTTTTGTGAAATGAAAATTATTGAAAACACGTTACAAAAGCATCCTTTAATATGCATATTGCTTTTGCTGATGCTTCCTCAGAAAGCTATAAATTGTCACAGGCACAGCTGTTTAAAACATTTTTACATTATTTCACTAATAAGCACGTTTTTAAGCATTCTGTAGAACTGCCAGAAAGGTTGCAGTCTGTTATTTCAGAAATGTTCATTCCTTTGCCCACAGTTACATAGAGAGCTGAAAAGCTTGGATTAGACTTAAGAGTCCTGCCTCCTATCCACGTGCTCATTTTTCACATCTAGACATTGTCTCTTGCCCATAGAAATTAATGTTTCTTTTCTAGGATCTCTCTAAGTTGGGATGAAAATTGTAGCTTTCACTTTCTTTTCTTTTCCTGCAGTCATTGAAAATCTGTTTCTATTTCTGTAATAGTAAGATATTTGCAATAAAATGGATGTTCATTGGAATAAACATTTGAATTTGGATATAGAGGCCTTTTCTGTTCTGTTATAGAGTATGAGGAAGCATCTTAGATATTCTGCAGGAATTTAAGAAGAGATGCCCAAGGAATCTTAGGGAAATTCTTTGTTTTCCTTTTTACCTTGCTGGTAGCCATTATTATTTGCCTCCTTCCTTTTTTGACTACAAGTGAAGCTCAGAAATATTGAAGGTGGATATTCTGGGTTCAATATGCAACCCACAGCCAATTCCTTCTGCTTGCAGTTAACAACAAGCAG
The DNA here is from genome assembly GCA_023055505.1 of Callipepla californica brunnescens. Taxonomy (NCBI): domain Eukaryota; kingdom Metazoa; phylum Chordata; class Aves; order Galliformes; family Odontophoridae; genus Callipepla; species Callipepla californica. The sequence continues at coordinate 12,746,173 of JALIRH010000010.1, forward strand.
GACTGTTGGCAGAACAGGCCTTCTTCCTTCTTCTGAAAACAAAGTGATACTCTTTCTTTTACTTTGGGTAGAACTGGGTGAAGGTCCATGAAGTTTAAGGCTTTTGCTTCACCTCTTAAAAATTTGTTGTGAGATGTAGGTGCAACTAAACTGGGTTCTCGATGTTTGTGACCTTGTGCAGTCCTTGAAAACTCCAGAATATTCACATGGAAAGAGATTTTGTGATTATTTTTTTCAGTTCAAAGGGGAAGGCAGAAATTGCTAGAAGTGCAGAGCAGATAGTTCCTCCATTTGTGCAGCTGTTCCCTTCCTTTCTGTAAAATGTAAAGATATGAAGTCCTGAAATGTGTATGAAGTATTTGAAAATATTGAGCATCACTAGTTGTCTATCCCTGTGCTGCTTGACATATGTTTACTGTGGATTACCATCAGTGTGACAGGACAAGCTTGTAAGCTGCAGAACAGGAGAATGCTTCTAATAGCCTTTCCTATAAGTTAATGATTATTAAAACAACTCAGACACTTGATATCTGGCACTTATCTCTGTGCAGAGAGTGACTGCAAGGTTGCATGTCAGAGAAAAATCTTGTAATCTCTGAGGCTTTTTGGACAGACAACAGGAACAAATACTAGATTCAGACCAACTGAAAACCCAAATGCTGGGGTCAGGCCTGCAGTGAATTCACACAGCAAAGTTAGTCAGTGGAAAGAGTGAGTTTCGTGTCTAATAAGCTGCTCCCACATCTGTGCATGGCCTTGATTTCCTATTCCCAGCAATTGGATTGTTGCTAATTATCTTCTCATAGATAAAATAGGATGCAGCCTGCCGTGCCTCCTTCCCTGCCTAGATGCTGCTGCTTCCTGCCTAGCAGCCATTGCCACCTCCACCAGGTTGCCAGGGAAACACCTGTGCCTCAGTGTTCCCTGCTAAAATCCCCCCCATATTCCCACTGTGCACTGCTGTGGCTGTGACTGCTTCCTCTGTGACCCCAGCAGGCTTCAGCCTGTGCAGATTGCTCCAGCTGGTTTTTGGCAGCATCCAAATCTGAGTATGGAAAGCCTCTCCCTGCAGGCTCTCCATTTATTTCCTGATCTAATTCCAAATTACCCTGAATATTTAAAAAAAATCTCCAAGGATTCGCCTAAGCCCACCTAATAGTCACCTAATGTGATGAGAATTGACTCCCAGTTCTGCCAGTATAATTCTCAGAGGCTCTCTTCATTTCCCTGCAATTGTACCACACATCTACTGCTGTAACAGCCTGGGACATGAACGTAACTTGCCAAAAGACTCAGGTTTAGAATTCTACAATGTAGCATTTGCTACATTTGATCAAGCAACTCATAATATGGCGATAAATTAGACTAGAAAATCCTTGAGATAAGTTTGAACTTTGATAATGATCAGTATTCAAGCTGGATGGAAAGCATTCTTCAAACTATTTTCTAGCCAGGTTGGTAGCTGTGATTGCATAGATATGAAAACACATTTCCAGGAAAACTTGTTGTTTCTCTGCAGTTTGTTTCTGAGGGAAAGGAGGAGAGCGAGCTGAGAAAAGAGAGGGATTCCAGTAGTGTCTTTATTTAATGTTTCTGTTGAACAAAATATTTGAAGTTTGCAATCTTTAGCTGAAAAACATTTCAAGGTGATGTTTTTTAGAGAACCTATGCAGGCATGCACTTGTTAATAGTGATTTTGTTAGGGTGGAGTTGTTTGTTTCTTTGTTTTTTAGGTATAATCTGGCATTAAAAAAAATAATCTGTCATTCTGTTTGTTTTTTTTTAATGCCCAAATGCCTTTGCATCTGCAAATGTGCTTCAATATGCACAAAAAAAGGTTGCACGTGTGCAGAGGACTTTCAATTTGCCCAGAGGCTTTGTAGCCCATTGAAACTGGAGGCTATAGATGCCTCTGAGCGCTCCTGAGAAACAGAAGAGTCGCCATCCTATCCTTATTTATTTTTCACTACCACTGAATGAGATACAGAGTCAGAATGTCACACCTCAGAATGTATATTTCTACTTAGTAATCCTAGATGAAAGGACTCTCCCTTATCATACGGAATATGAATGACTCTGCCATCTGTGGTTTTCTTAAAATGCCTCTTCCTCACGTAAATAGGCCTCTATTGCAAATACCACCTGTCATCAACTGGTGCATGTCAGGAATTCTCAGTGCCCGTGTGTCAGAACATAGCATCGTCTTGGGATCGCTGTGTCTGCACGGTCCCAGCAGAGCAGTACTGTGGTCCTGGTGAGTGACACAGCAGCCCCACAAGGAAGCAAAGGCAGCACTACATGTGCAGGTTTAAGTCAAATAGGGATGTAATGAGGGCTTTCTTATTTTTTGACTTCAATAAGGAAGAGACAAAGGGGAAAAAAGAATCAGCTAGGTTTGTTTTTTGTCAGCTCTTGAATGTTGAAATTTCAGCACAGTGAAGGAAGTTTGTTTCTTCACTCAGGTGAGCCAGGATGGAAAAGCCTTGCTGGATGTCCTGCAGCGTCCCTTGAGCCCTGGGAATTCAGAATCCCTCACTGCTACTGCAAACTACTCCAAGGCTGTGCACCAAGTGCTGGACGTGGTACATGAGGTCCTGCATCACCAGCGGCGCCTGGAGAGCATTTGGCAGCACCGAAAGGTCCGGCTGCACCAAAGGCTGCAGCTCTGTGTTTTCCAGCAGGATGTTCAGCAGGTAACGCTGTTACTAAAGGAGATAAAGAATGATCCTTTCTTTGCAACCGTGAACGTAGTTCAGTGACTTATCTGGAGGGTATTACCAGTAGCCAGATTTTACACATTGCTCTATCTGTGTTAAAATACTGATGCACCTCTCAGTTTCACATGGGAAGCCATTAGTCAGTCTGCTGATTATCGATCAGTCTGTTCCCTACAGGAATGTGACACTATTTTCAGTGGTTAATTTTTCACAAGTGAACAGTTGGCTGCAGGTGCTCTACTGTTCCTGAGAAAGCAGTGTTTAATAGAAAAAGAAGGATTTCAAGTGTAAAAAGCAATTGAGCTGCAGTGTGTTTCATCTTTCTGTGTGGAAGGAATACTGATACAGATCTTACAATGGTGGTGCTTGGATGATCTTTGCATTATTACTATCCATGCAGGGCAGGTACCTGCACTATTAACCAGTGGGCCCAAATGAATTGCACCCCCCAAATGTACAGAGCCCACTGCACAGAAACAGCTCATACCATACAGGCTCACCTCTAAGAACTCAGGCTGCAGGTAAGTAACATTTGTCTCCCAAAGGAACCCATCTGAACATACACAGCAGCATAATAGTAAGTACGAGATGCCTTTGTTGTAGCTGCTAAATATGCAAACACAGTCAACAGATGCTACAGGACTCCGCTGATTCAGAAGGGTGTGGTTTGTTTATGGGCCCCTGTATAGCCTGAAACAGATGTTGGTAGCAATATGGTACTTGCTTTAAATGAAGAGGCTGAATGCTCTAATTGTGTTTATGGGGCATTCTAATGTCCCTGGGGTGCTTTGTCTTTGCCTTCCTCCCAGTGAAACACCGAGGGACAGACAGAACAACAGAGCTGTTGCATGCAGAATAGACAAGAACAGGCAAGAAGGGGAGACAGGCACCTTGTATGTAACGTGTACGTTTGTGGTCATGGTTGAAGTGCACCAGCACAGGCAGCACTGTGGTCACCGGTAGCCCTTGCAAATATGTGTGACCATTTATTTGGCAGACTTGAAGCTTGCAGAACTTTTACCTGCTCATTTTTCCCTATAAAACCACACAAATATTCATGTTGTATATATATAACTTTGAGATTTTGTGTAACAGATGCTTATTTTAAGCAACTTCACTTTCATTGTGTATCAGCAAATGCTGCATGGTAATGGAATTCTTAAGCCATGTATTAAGTAGAGCACATAATTGGAATTCAACTAGAATACTCTCTATAAGTGATATGAACTTTCAAGTATTGTTTTAATAGAGTTTTGGGGTTAAAATCTCTAAAAGCAAGGTATTGTGAATTCTGACGTCTTTACATTCCGAATTGTAATATATAATGTGGATAGGAATCTGTATTAGGTGTTCTTCATCTCCTAGGGTGATTCAGACTTTTGTTTAATCATTCCATCCAAACTTTTTCTCTTCTATCTTTCAAAATGAGTAGAAATGCTTATGCAGTTCACTCAAGAAACCCATTCTGACTTTAAATTCCCACTTATGCAGGGCAATGAGTCTGTGTCACTGGTTTTAAAAGGAGTACTGTCTTCTGTGTGTAATGCAACTTTTTCTGAAAGGAAAAAAGCAAGTAGTGTTAGTGGAGTATAATCACTTCAGAGAGCATCGCTCTCTGTATGAGTTCTGTTGGCAGCAGTCTTTCCAAATTTTTCTCTTAATGTGTAGTTATTATCTGGGAAGCAACAACTTGATGACAGACACGTTTCTGTCCCAACACACACTTACATCTCTTCATCCTACTTAGAAAGTAGAGAGGAAGAGATGAATCATTCTATTCACCAAACAGCTGTACTATTCAAGATAAATGCTTTGTAACTCATAAATGAAACTATTAGCTAAACAGAAATATGGAGATTCCATGAGGAGGAGGAAGATATCTCTGAGTCTGTTGGCCTTTTTTTTTTTTTAAATATATACATATGTATTTTTTTTTTTTTAAGTAATCACCCCTAATATGCAATTCCTATTATGCTTAGTTTCTAAAACACCCATTAGCTTGCAGGTGAAGCTGTTGATTAGCGAATGGTCACTGACCATAAGTAACACTTATCCATAATCATTTACCGCCTTGTAAAAATTTAGTATCCTAAAGGTGCCTAGCTTCTTCTGGGTTCAAATCTACAAAGAAAAAGGTGTGGGAGAACTAATCCTGCTGTGAGAGTCCTGGGTTTCTTAGAGTTTGCTGTCTTCTAGTCCAGTAGTGATACAATACACTTTCTCTAAGATGATCCTCTTTCCTTACTGCCCAGCTCAAAATTATGCATGCTATCACACTGCAACCTTACCACATCTTCATAGGGAGGTCTTGCAAAACTGGGTAAACGGCTGAAAGCTTTATGTAGGCCAAGTGTATTTATTCTGGACTGAATCTAAGCATTAAGCTGCATTAAGTGTGGTTTGTTCGCTTAGGATCGTAGCATCAGTAAAGCTGGAAAGGAGTACTAGGATTTGGTCCAACCCCAGCCTGTGTCCCTCAGTGCCACATCTCCATGGTTCTTGAATACATCCAGGGGTGGTGACTCCACTACTTCATCCTCAGTGTCTTCTACACCATTTGCAAGACAGGAGTACATGCTGTATGCATTGCTGTCAGGTCATGGCAGTGATCTGGTGTAGTTTCCTACTGTCAAGGAAATACTTGGTTTACATTTGAACTGGACAAAGCACTGAAAACTATGAATTAAGAAAAAAAAGTTATTTTCATTCTGAGATGGAAAGCCATGCATCTTTACAGCCATTTCATAACCAAAGTCATGCTGTAGAGAAACAAAACTTTAAATAAACAGTGGATTGCCATGTTATGATACAATATAAGAATATAAGAAATGTTATGCTATAAAATGTCATTAATTACTACCTGATACCACTGGACATTTTCAAAGATGATTTGCTATTAAATCTATATTTTCATACAATGACATCAGTTTACAGAAGTGAATGAAAGCAAATAATGGTATGCTAAGAACAGTGATTTATAAATATGTAACCTTTTAAAGAAGGAAAGTAAATAAGAGTGAAACTTCATTTCAGCATTCATAGGAAATGGAGCATCATTTGCTCAACAAAGAGAGGAAATAAGATAATTTGAGAGCAGTTAAGAAGCTCTATGCAGGTGTCAACTGACTAGCAACTCTTAACACCAAAAGTATTTGGAATCATTATAAAAAAATGTGGGACTGCCATGTGTGTAAAATACTTAATTGCTTCAGTTGCTTTTTTGAAGTTCTCATTTCATATCATTTCAGATAGGGATGACCAGCATCACTGTTTGATCTCTTGAGCACAGAAGTGGGAGGAGGCACTGAGATTGTGCCCTGGAAGGGAGAAAAGAAGTCTCTTTGACATCCATACTGTTATTCTGTAATTGTTAAATATTTTTTGGCCCATTTATGTCAGCTCTTCGTTTTTGTCAGTCTCTGTTGTTCTAATTGCAAACCACTTACCAGCATGTTTACACCATTTTAATTCCTCTTGAAAACTGGAATCATTCTCATGCCATCTCCAATTTTGCCTCCCTCCCTGTTACATCCTGATTTTCCCCATCTTCCACTTTTAATATGTTCCTTTTGCCCTCATGAACAGCAGATGTTATTGAGCAGCCTTACAAATAGCTGAAGTAAGTTTATAACATTGTTCTTCACCCCATTGCTTTTTCTTATCCCCTTGGTTTAATATAGACAAGAATTTTCCCTGAATTCTGTCACTTCATAAACTCACCCAAAATGATGCTGTAAAGCCCGAAGCATACCTATTGAAGTACAAGGAAAATGGAGACCCATCAGATGCATTATTGAAATGGTCTGTGCATGCCTTGAACTTGGAATTTTAAAGCACTTTGGTGGTAGAATAGTCAAACTGCAGCTCTCATTCTTCAGGCTTCCTTTCTTCTCATGCAGATCCTCAGTCTTTGCATCCATCTGTGCATGCATGCGCACTGACACTCAGCCTGACACAACCAGCCTTTTTCTCTACAGATTCACACAATTCTCTCAGTGATGATTCTGTGCCCTTCTTGCTTTGCTTTATTTGTGGTCATTGCCTGTAAAGGAGGATCTGGAAATAGGTGGATGTAGAGGTCCTGTCAGTGCTGGTGAAGTTTCCAAGCTTTGGACAATGCCTTGAGTTGGCTGGGATGAAAAAATGGAACAGGCTCCTCATGCCCAATGAACGCTAGTGGTAAACCACGAGATGTCAGTCGCTAGTAAACCCCTACTGTCAAGTGGGTAACAACTTACTAAGAAAGCTAGGACTTTCACCATAACAGCTGTAGTGATAGCTCAAATCCTTTCTGTTATTAAAAGAGGCCAAGTTAGATCAGTGTCAAGTTCACCTGGGTTTCTCTAAATCTGTGGATGTGTCCTGTTGGCTTCATGCCCAGAGACATTAATAAACATAGCTTTTGTTTCCTTGTGTGGTTATCTGCCTCTGATGATGGATAGAAAATGGTCATGTGGCCACACTGATATTGTTACATATACCAGCTGCCATTGCTGTGCAAGACTGTGAAGTACTGCAGAGGAAAGGCTGTCTCTCTTTATAACCAAGCACTTTAACATGTAACGTGTCTGGCTTTTACTGGCTGAGAAACCAGATCATGCCCTGATCTTGACATCGCTTGCATGGAGAAAAATGTCCTGCCAACATCTATCTGCTTCCATACACTATCAGGATGGTGAACAATTCGTGTGATCCATGTGATCTATGTGTCTGTTTGCAGAAGATTGCTAGGATATTTGAGGTAGTTCATGATTCATTTAGCTTTCACACAAGATTGCAGAGGATTAGCTCTGTACATCTCCCCCACACATGCACGAATACACTCAGTTGTTTTGATTACTTTAAAAGGGAATGAAGAGTTCTCCAAAATTCTGTAGTTTTCCATCTAGTCATAGTTTCTTTCAAAGGCAGAAGAAATCAGACTATGTATCTCCTTTCATGTTTTGTTTACAATATGTGCCTTCACTGCATCTTGTAAAACAAGAGATTTATTTGCAAAAAATAACAGAGAAAAAAGAACATTATAATCAAATGAAGATTGTATTTTCAGCCATGTGACTGCACATATACACATGCTCTGTGCGCAACCTGAGTGGATTTAATCCACAAATAGCTACCTACCACTGACAGATAAGTGATTAAAACATTAAAATTCAAAGCATTCCAGATAATTTTCATGGCCCCTTTGGTAAATTTATCAGGTAATGAAACGCACATAATATTTGTCACTCTTATGTTTAAACTGTCAAAGTATTACTGGTGTACTTTCTCGGAGCGTAGAAGGTACATGAGCCCTTACCGTTACCACCCTCATGGTTGAAGTGGTACTTGATAAGTGAGTAGAGGTTTTAACTCTGGTTGTGTTGTCTCAAAATATTAATGAGATAGGAACTCAGAAGCCAGTAGTGATACTTGGCAACCTTATCTCAATAGGGAAGTAACAGGAGAGAAAACAATCATTTATCCACCACTGAGGGAACAAATACCTCTGTTTTTACACTGAATAACCCTGTCCTTCCAGCAACAGTTGAGGCCAGCGTGTCCAAACCTGGATAATTATCTGGTATAAAGATTTCACCACGGTGTTCTGATAGATGACAGTAAAGCTTGTGCCTACGTGTTTCTACAGGTCTAGCTTAGTAAGGTGTGCACATGGCACATGCTTACAAACCCATATTATGTCCCTAACAGCCTCTCACTTAGTGCTATCGTTTATTATTGGTGCAGTAAAGGACAGTAAGTCTGTAGTGAAAGGATTTTTGTTTGTTTGTTTCCATCCCCTCTTTGTCACATGCAGTAAAACATCTTGGCAACAGCTTCTTTAGAGCAATTTTCATTTCATTCTTTAATTCCTGCCAAAGGAATTGGCATCTTTTCAGGCTCCGTGAGCTCAAGTCTAAGCAGTGACAGGATTTGTGGCCCCACTCATCTTCTGAAAAGGATCGACAGGCAACCAACACTGCCGCTGATTTGAAAGTAAAATGGTGTTATGTTTGTGCCAATTAGTATCCTGCAGATAGTACAAAATGAATTAATAATGACACAACCATTTAAGTAACACAAGGGCTCGTGTTTCTGCCCTGGTAGTCAGACTTACCCCCTTTAACCACTGATCAGAGTCTGGTATAGGAATACCTCGGAGATGTCTCAGGCTACCAGCCTAAGAAGTTAATCGCTTTAAATGCTTCAAACTCACATGAGGGAGAGAGAAAGTTCTGTTCTGAGCTTCTGACAATCCTTTTTAAATATAGATCGTTATTATCTAGTACTTATTGTGCCAAAAATCTTCACAAAGAACTATAGGTTTAAATTATTATATTTTCATATAATGATATTTATTCAGGAAATTCCTTAAGGCTTGTTGATTAACTGTACTGTATGCTCTGCATAATTTGATTTAAAGTGTAACTTGAAATTATCTGGAATCAACCTTTTATCTTTCCTCCTCTGTATAGTTATTAAGCCAAGCAGACAATTGTTCTTTGTGCTTTTAAAGAGCCACTGATTAAAAAATAATAATGATCACTTTTTAATTTCCACGCAGTGCAGCAGTGCTAGGGATATCAAACTTCAGGGGCCAGCTTCAGTTACTAACTGAAGTTTACTTAGCATTGATGTAAGAGCAGTGCAGGAACGCTTTGATGAGCTCCACAGCTGTCTTGGGAAATAGGATCTGAAGAAATCTGAACCAGCCAGCTTGATCTCTGAACCTACCAAAGTGAGAAGAGGAACTGGAAAAACAAAATAAAATAAAATAAAACCTTTGTGTTCTAATAGATGTTTTCTTGTTTGGGATACTGTCTCTCCTTCAAGACCTGATCATTATAGATGGGTCTGTTTTGCTGCTTTCTCAACTGGAAATGTTCGGATTCTTACTGAGTTTAGAAACCTCAGGGAAGAACTTCTAAAAACTCTTGGAAATCCTACCGATTCCTGCAGGCTTTGAATCTATCTCACAGGGAATGAAGATGTCATTTGTTGTATGCAGAAGTGGAAAAGGTGATAAAATGATGCAGTTGACTCTCTGGATGTAGAGGCAACTATCTGTTGTCTGGATTTATCCTGCCTGTCTTCAAGATTGAAACTGAATTATACAAGTCAAGTGCCTAATGCATAATCTCCTTTTATAGTAGTGGAGAGACACTGGCATCTTCAGAGAATGACTCAGTCCGTCTAGGATCTGAATTGTATGTTGGATAATTCCCTCTCTTACTGTCACTGTCAGGGAAAATAATGAGAAAGTAGACTGCTCAGACTGTCCTTCAAGGTATTACCTGATGTTGAGTGAGATGGATTAAGATGCAGGAGCCCAATCCTGTATGGTTCTGAGCACCTCCTGCCAACGTATCAGACATCTCAGTGCTTTTCTGATCCTGCAGCCCCTGTGCTAAAATTTGCTGCTCTTAGGCAGAATTGTCCTCTTTATATAGCGTATCCTCTTGTTTATTTCTATCCTAGTATTGTTTGCATGTCAACATCCCTGAAAATACAATGTTTAGTTTATTGTTTTTGAAAGGCATTGTTGGCTCTCATTCTCATAGCAAAAGAGGAGAAAAAATCAGACTTGTCTGTTACTGATTAGGCCCACAAAAATAGTATGGTTGCAGTGGAGAAAGAAGAGAAAGGAATTTTCTCCAGAAATATGTTTCTTTTCTTTTTTTTTTTTTTTCCTAGAATGAGAAATTGTCACTAAGGACACAGAGAAAAATAAGGTCTTTGAGTAAATGTAAGCTGGAATGCCAGAGGCTTTTTCTCCTGCATCTTTAAGAAGTAACAATAACAGTAGTACTTCTTGCTTATTGTGGTTTCTTTCATCTCAGGATTATGGGTCTTTTCAAAGGTTGGCGTTAAGCGACTTGTCAAAGGTCACTGAAAGCTTCATGGCTAGAGCTTCTCATGTCAGGATGTCTGATTCACAAATCCCCGCTCTAAATCTTCAAAGTCATTGCTACTCCACGTTTACCCCTTATGAGACTCTCTTACAGGATTTATTTGGACTATGGAAAAATGAAATAAAAATGAAATAAGGATCTGTTATGCTAAGAAATAAATATGCTATTTTGGGCATTGGTTTAGGAGTCTAAAATAGGAATTCTTTTCCACTCCATTTGTTTCCTGTGATCATCCCTCCCAGTTACGTCCTCACATGGTCCCAGCTCTTTCATGATCCAGCCCATCACTCAGAGTGATCAATCCTCATTCATACTGTTTTTGACTTCTGACTAACAAAAGGTATTTTCATTTAAGAAAGAAAAAAAAAAAGATAGATAACAAAGAGAGTAATGATAGGTAGTTCCTAAAGCACCTCTCTGTGTTTTCCTGCATGGAGCAGCTGTTCAGCAAGCTAGCAACTTTCTGCCACTGGCAATGAACTGCGCTCGTGATTTGAGATTATGAGGAATTACTGGGTAGCAAGGTAGACTGAGGTGATCTGGCACCATGACCAGTTTCTGCTAGCTGCTCTTCTCCAGCTCAGTCATTCCTGCTACCTCCACTCCCCTCCTTCCAGCACCTCTACCTTACCCATGGCACAAGCTGCTTCTCCTCTCTCTGTCCTGTATGCTCTCAAAGCTATTTGCTCTGTTAGCCTCCCTGATTCATAGAATTACTGAGGTCGGAAAGACTACTAAGATCATCTAGTCCAGCAACCAACCCATGCCTGGGACTCCTCAGTGCCACATCCACCTGTCATGGTTTTCTTGAATACCTCCAGGAATGGTGACTCCACCACCTCCCTGCGCAGCTGTGCCAGTGCATCACCTCTCTTTCTGAGAAGAGAATTTTTCCTAATATCCAACCTGAACCCCCTTGGCACAACTTAAGGGCATCTCTGGTTGTCCTGTCACTGTTACCTGGGAGACCCCAACTATGATACAACCTCCTTTCAGGGCATTGTAAAGAGTGATAAAGCATCTCCTGATCCTCTTCTTGCCCAGACTGAACCATCCCAGACAATGTTGCTGTGCCTTGCTTCAGCAGCTTCCCTACCAAACTAATGTGACTGAAAAGTTCTGGTATTTCTGTCCTTGGAACACAGGTTGTGCACTGTTTAAGACAGAACACAATGTTTTAGCTCACAGGAGGGCTTTTAAGCAACTTCTTTTGTTTCATATTCCTCAGAGAGAACTCTTAAAACAAAATCTCTTGTTTGTTTTCTAAAGTTGTCATCTTTGGATTACAGTTCTGGAAGCTATTGCCTAGGCAGGGGTGACCCCCAGGCACTTTTAGACATTGACCCAAACTCCTGCATACTATTACCATTGTAAGCATTCTTTTATGTTATGCTATGATTCTCTATTAAGAAAAATGTCCTTCAAATGTGGAATCATGTAATACAAACATATTTCAGGCCTGTCCATGGATTTTTATAATTCTCCTCCCTTTGGTCTGATAGTTCTTGTTTCTTCTTTCCTGCCTTTGGAGTTTTTTGGATGGGATATGTGTTGAGGGATGGAGAAAATTACTTTTATTTTTGGCTTCAGTCATACACAAACATTTTGACCTTGAGATAGTTTCCTTCCCAAATCAGGATGAAAACTTAGAAGAAAAAGAATCACAAAACAAAACTTTTTTTTTTTTTTTTTTTTTTTTCCTGCAGCATAAAATAACTTCAAAAAATCAAAACTGTATTTGGGGTGTTGCTCCTGCTTGCTTGCTGCCTCAGGTTGTTCAAAGTGTGTGAGTTGTCAGGAATCTAGAAGAGTCAGGTTAAGCAGATGTTGTACACTGGGAGCTGTAAAGCTAGGACTAAAAAATGTAAGAAAAAAAATAGTTTTTTTAGTTGTGGGGAAAGTGATATTTTCATTATGAAAAGGTACTCTCAAGGAATGCCACTGTCCTTCACATTCCCTACGAGTCTCATTCCTGGAGTCCTTTTAGGCTTCTCTCTTGAGCAGCTCAAGGTTTCTCCCTGATTAAAGGACTTTTTCTAAGTACAGACCTGATGGCGCATATATCCTATTTTATTTTTACATCATCTCAACTAGTCAGTCAGGAAACTGAGAACTCAGATTCCATTTGTTCACCTCCTCACAAACAGCTCCTCATTGTCTTATCCTTGGCTTCCTTTGATCCATCTGTAAGGTCACTGGCCCTTCACCCTTCAAAACCCTTGGGAGATCCATTTCTGCTTTGACCTGTAGAAGAAATTAGCCATCTGGTGATGGGTAGGTTACGCAGCCGTAAAAACAGCCTGGGCTTTTTATTTCAGTTCTGCTCTGCCTTTCACGCCCCTGATAGCTGGAAACTGCCAGGATGAAGAACAGCCACTCCTGGTCTACAGGGCACTCTCTTTCATCCTAGTCTTCCCATATTTTCTTCTCTCCCATGGTTTGAACTTCCATATTTTGCCTATAGTCTCAAATAAGGCTCCTTGAGCCCCCTGCGGGCTGACATGATGCTTAGGGAGCTCAAGGAGCTCTGACTCTGTTAGTGGTATTTGAGGGTTCTGCACTACTGTACCACCTGTTGCATTTATCTGTTACTACATACCAAGATCCATTTGCACAGCTGAAGTTTGTTCCCTTACTGAAATTGCCTTGCTGTGTGCTGTGATTGTATGCCCTGTTAAATGAATTTGATTAAATCATTTCATCCCAACAATAACCTAAAGAAGCGCTTCATTCAATGTTGTGGTCAATCAGCATTTTTCCTCATGGTGAAACAGACACTCAGTGCAGTGAGAAGTGCCAGCACTGGGCCTGGAGCGTAGTGCTTGCATTAAACACTGCTCTGTTGTAGAGCTCATCCTTGCTTTATCAGTCCTTACTAATTTTTAGTTGCCTTTAGACATCTTTTTAAACTAGAAACAGTTTAATTGGGTTGATGCTATTGAGCTGTAGATAGTACTCTCCTAATTCACATCTAAATTGTTAGTGTAATTTCTGCCTAGAACAGAGTTAGTTGTTCCAAAAGGTGACCCAGAGCACTGAAATTAGAGGCCAGCCATGTAGGCTGCTTCTTTTCTGTTGAGTAGATCAGCTGTTAGCCAAGGTAGGTGCCTGCCTGCTTACCATAATACTGTTACTTATGCCTACACTAACATTTATGCTCTGGTTGCAGCTGGAGCTGAAAAACATGTAGAAAATGTGTTCAGGGTTTGTTTTGTTCTCCTGAGCTTTTAGAGGCTCTCACTGAATTTTTAGCAATAGCAGTAATAGTATCATTATCTCAGTCTGACAAAGTATTTTACATCAGTGGATTTCTTTCTGTTTCACAAACAAGGGAACAGAGGCAATGAAAGGGGCCATCAAAAAGAGTGGGGATGGAAGTGTGGATAGCAGTCCTGATTTGAGTCTTTATCCATTCTGTATCAGTTCTCTTTTGTTTCTTCTCTTGAAGCCTGTAGGCACATCTGTCACTGGCAGAGTTAAAACCAACTGCTCTGTTTACAACATTAAAGTCGATGTACGTTTCTAAAGAGTTCACAGTCCTCCTTTCATCTCTCCTATGTACTTGCTGTAATTCTTGAGGACCTCTTACATTTTAGACAGTCCCACCAAGAAAAAAAAATCAGTGAGCAAGTATATGCAAGGACACTTCACAAGACATGAAGCACTACTCATTCAGTTGTGAACATTTCTCTTCAGAGTCAGATGCTTCTTCCCCACAGTGAGCCAAACTGAGCAATTAACTGTGATAATAGCTGTCATTAATGACTTCTGTCAACACCAGAATAACATATACATGTATAAATCAGAGCTTCCTATCAAAAATCCAGATCAGCTGGGTCCTGCAGGTGTCTCAACTAACCATCAGGGCTCCAAACGCTGATTTTCTGTGGGTCTGGTGCCAGAGAGGTCAGAGACAGAGTTGCTACAACATTAAATAATTGAGGATTTGAGAAAGTCTCTGATGCACCTTGTCACAACATCATGTAAGTACTATGAACTCAACATGTGAAAGGTTTTTGATATTAGGATGTTGTCTTGTCTGTTGGCACTTACGAGATGTGGAGACCAGCAGCTGAACTGCTCTGATAGGGATTTCTGTCTTGAAAAATCTCTTGGTGCTGTCTCCTATGCCCTCTTGTGACTGAACTTCCTCCAGATCCCTCTCCACTGGGGAGAGCTTGGCTCTCTGCCTCTCTAGGGGCTGTTGTTTCATGAAGCTTTGATAGCATCTAAGCAAACAGCACAGATGGGGGAAACCAGACTTACGGCTGTAGCTTGGCCCAGCTCTGCCTAACCTGGTGGTCATTCCCAGTGAAATTGGTCTGAGAGGGTAAATGTGATGTAAAACTTGGACACCTGGGGAAAGTGCGTTAGCCATTGAGAGAAGATTTAGGAGGAGAAGAGTTGGTGTTCCGATGAGTGCTACAGGCAGCAACAAACAAAACCTTCTCTCTGGCCTACGAAGATACTTCTGTATATTACCCTTGATAAGAAACTGGCATCTGATTAGTTGTATTCCAAATTCATCATGTTACAGCGAAGTGCCAGGTATACTTTCAGAGTGTTGGAGAAAAGACTCACAAAGAGCAACAGCAACATCATTGCACCAGCCTTGAGAAGCCTCACGCAGAGCACAGCAGCTTCATTCTGTGCTGATGCAGAGCACATTTTCAGTGTCTTGCACAGAAGGAACATGCACATATGTCGTTATTTATAGCCTCTCCACCCACACACAGCTTTGAAAACTTGCTCTAAAAGAAGTTCAGCATTTAAAGAATACAACGGGTATTTTTTTCTTTTAACCTGATGGTTTTTTCTTTCTTTTCTTCTTTTATTATTTCCTTAAAAAGTGTTCTGGGAACATTAGCAACAAGCCAGGCATGAAAGGAAGAAATGTTAGTTCTTCATTTGCCTGTCTATTGTTCTCTTACTTGGAATGTTTTTAGAGAGGCAGTTGCCAAATTTTATCAAGTAAAACATTTAATCAAGAAAATGAAAGATAAGTGGGATGCATTTGATGAATGGGAAATTTACCAAAGGAAAGCTATGTTAAGTCGAACAAAGACTTTCCTTGGGGTAAGAGAAGCTTGTGTATTTCCACTCCATTTTGGAGTACTTGCAGCCTAGGTGACCAGATTTAGTGAAGGCTGCATGACCTCAACTGATGACCAGAGGAAATGGGCAAGTACTCCTCTCAGAGTGCCCAGCCTAGAGCCAGCCAGCTGTGCCAGAGCTTTGAACTGAATGTGCAGTTCCCAAAAGAGGCACATGATAAACACTGAACCTCCCTAATTACTAGGGCTAGGATCAACTGTCTCCTCTGCATAAATCACGCAAATCATATCATAGAATCATATCATAGAATGGCTTGGATTGGATGGGACCTCCAAGGCCATCTGGTTCCAACCTCCTGAACATGTTGCGTTCTCACTTCTCCAAATACTTCTCAGTTTTAAACCATCAGAGTATGTTTATAGATGTGAAAGGTTTTAGGTGTACTGTACAAATAGGTAACGGTCATCTCTAGAAAGCAGTGACTGAAAAATAACTGTTTTTTGCCATGTAAGCCTGTGAAATGATAAGGAGTTAATCTGGAGCAGCTGCGTGGGGACCCTGTTCACCTCCTGAAGAGAGCAGCCACATCAGTCCAGGGGAGCAGGCAGGAGTATTTCTGGCTACTGTATTATTTGGGGTGAGAGTGAGATGGAAATAGAATAACAACACCATTGCAAGCTAGAACCTGAAACAACAAGTAACTGTTAGAAAAGTTAAGAGTAGTCTTGCTGATGCCCATTGCATCATTAATCATATTTAGGATATCTACATTTACCCTGTTAAGTTTTGAACCCTTTCACAATGAATTCCTACATTTGGAGCTGCTAAGAAGATGGTAGTCACAAAGAGTTACTTTTCCCATAGAATTTTCCAGTGCAGAAGAAGTTGGGGAACAAGGGATCATGCTGCAGGGACTGCCTTGTCTGAACAGCTCCTACAGTGCTGTTTCCTGATGGGCTTGAGAGCATAGGGTAGCTGTGGGTTCTGGAAGAAACGAGGAGCCTGGAGATTATTTTTTGCATATTGAGAACTCTCTGGTACCTTTCTGCATCTTTTGCATATGTGGTTGCACATTCAGTAGTTGTATAATTTACTCAGGTGCATTCAGTAGTATCAGCTGTGCTGTGCAAGACTGCCACCATTATAAAGAGCAGAACATGGTTGTCTTGCTTTTGGCAAACTAGTATTTTTTATTTTTTTTAACCACAGGGGTTAGATTTGTGTTTTTAAAATGAGAAATTGTGCAGAGCTGAACCTTCCTCATAAAGTCCAGGAAGCTCATAAAAACACCTACAATCTGATTTCATGGGGACTTCTTTTTTTTGGCCAAATGCAGACAAGAGAATAGGTTAAGTTTTTTAAATGTTGAAATTGGCTCTGCGTTTGATTCTCCTTCTTAATTTAGTTGCTCTGTGTAGCAGAGGAATACTGATAGGTCTGTAAGGTTGCTTTTCCCTCCAAGGGTAAGAGGGACTGCATGGCTTTTCTTCTTGAAAAGACCTCTTTAATTATGTGATGGTATTTGGAATAACTACAATTAAAGGAGAAAAGCAGACAGTGATTAAAAAAAATGTACTTAACAGCAGCTGCATTCATTTTCTGGCTTTTTAAAGACACCCAGGCATGGTGTCCTTCACCAAACAGAACTGTGGTGAAAAGGAAAGGTAAAATGCAAGAGAACTAAATGATCTTAGAGGTCCCTTCCAACCTAAGCCATTTTGTGACTTCAAGGTAGGTTGTTTGTAGCAGCATTTTGAAACTTTCCTTGAAAAAGGACTGAGGAAGTATCAAAATTTGTATTTGTTGTCCTGTCCTAAGTGCACATAAATCATTGTAGGTCTGTTGACTCAATTACATCTTCCCTTTAAAAAAATAAACAAAACTCCCAAACCTCAGATTGCTTGATTTGTGTGATAGTGGGATGAGCCAATTAGGTCTCAAGTCAATCTGAAAGAGATAATGTGTATGACCATCTGAGCTGAATTAAATACCAAATAAGCTGGTTAACTGGCCATGTTAGTTTGTAAAGATGAATTAGTTACAGACATATAAACAGGTCAAGCTATGGTCTTTCAGGTTTTCTAGATACGTGCTTAGCAATTAGGCTTTTATGCTACAGTGAATTCGGAGCAATTTTCAGCTTATTTTAAAGCTCTGGTTTTAAATTGACTGTCTACTTGTGTACAGCAGCCATTATGTTGTTTACTATTTGTGATATTTTAGTATGTTCGAGTTTTGGAAAAGGTCCCTAGAATCCCAACCAGATACAGAGCCACATATTGCTAGAGGCTGCAGAAATTTAAAATAAAGGCAGCTTTCACTCTAAGTGCTTTCTCTGTCAGCCTTGCTTGTTTTGACTGCAAGTGTGGTTAATGTCATTTTACAAATGAGGATGGAGGCAGGGAAGTTGAGTCATTTGCTGAACTGTAGTGCTGGGCATTGAACCAAATCACATGAATTCCAGTCTACTTTTGATATGAAATCCTTGTTGCTTTTTGCTTATTTATGGAAGCTCTCAAATAATTCAACGTGATTAGCCAAAAAGAGTGATGAGAATAAGGTACAGCTCCCCTCCACTGCAACAAAACTACATTAGCAGAGCTATATCTGTACATTAAGAGTGCACTCATCCACATTAGCTTATGCAGCCTGTAATGGGCTGTCATATGAACTAAATCTATTCATAAATGGGACATAGAACATGGTATTCCAATGTTTGTCTGGAGGCTCCATTTCTGCTGGACGTGTAATTATACCCTGCTTAACACCTCTTACAAACAGGGGATCTTTATCCATGTTCACCAAAGACAGCTGAAATTTTGCTGGGGATTATGGTGGGATCTGCATCTTAGGGTCATATACAAATATCTCTGAAATTAAAAATTACATCGTGGAAGCTAAAGGTGATTATTCTGGTTTAAAGATAAGGTATGATTGGACTTCATACCATTTCTTAAAAATAAAATTTAAAAAAATACTGTACCACCAATGTTACATTATAATGAAGTGGAAAAAAAAAAAGGATCTCTCTTTTAATTAGGGTGTAAAAACCACAAGTGAAAATGGCTGACTTTTGTTTTGGGTTCTATTATGAGCCATTAATAATGGCAGGAAAAGCCAGAGGATAAGTTCCTTTGTATTTTGGTGTATTTTCTCAGCTAGACCTTTACTTGACATTACCCTGCTGTGACAGGGCTGGGATAGGAGGGAAAAGAAATCTATTTTCAGCTACGATTTAGAATACAACACTGAAACTGTGTTTTAATTGAAATCAGACTTGGTGTGCATTTTAGTCATTAAAGAGGATTAGAATATATTAAGTCTCCATGAGTTGTTGTGGGTTGGGGAGATTTTTTTTATTTTTAATTTTCTTCTGATTCTCACTGTTTGTTCTTTCTTCACTGGTGCTTTTGCTGCCACAAAATTCTCCTGGAGGGCCTGGTAGGAGGCCAGGGGCTTGGGCTGCCCATTCTGGCCTTTGTTGAATGATGTTATCTGAGAACAGACATGATTGCAGTGGATAGAATTTGGCAGTCACACAGTGGCTACTGCCTTCACCTACAGATGCAGTGGTCTCCCCAGCAAGTGAATGTTTTATCTCTTGGAGGCCCTTTCCTTTTGTCTCCCAAAAAGGGAGTAGATTGCGAGTATCCTGAGAAATGGACGCTTTGAGTCATACGCTCAAAAATCCATTTAGTGCTATATAGTATGCTACAGAAGTCTTCATAATAGTAGCTACAAAAAAGGTAAAGGTGAGGTTGGATTCTTAAATGGAAATGGTGGAGATACTATAAAAACGTAAGTTTTGAAGTGCTATATGGTTTCCTGGTATCACACCAGAATCCCCCAGAAGGAGCAGGCATTAAAGTGTTTTAGGCAACTCGATACTGTTTCACTTCCTTTCACTGACATATTTAAGACATAAGTGTTTTTAAAGTTAGGCAATACTTACACACCTATTTGAAATAGGGTGGGATAAATTTGGTATACTTCATTGGAATTGCTTTGGAATTTATTGCAGACTTGCTAGAGGTATGACAGATTTGATCTAACACTCTGAGTTACACCAAATTGGTACCATTTTAGGTGAGATCAAAATCTGGCTCTTAACTCTTTGAAGTGGGTGATGGTATCGTTTATTTTCTGTTTTCAGAGTAACGCAGTTTGACTCACTATGGCAACAAAAGTAATGAAGATTAATCATTCTCTTAGCCAAGGCACTTCTTCAGTGGGTCCTCTCACTCCAGAGCAATTAAACTGTTCAAAAGGGGCCTGGGTCAAATACAGAATTTGTGGTGCCCGACTGCTGCTACTACAACACACTGCATCTTATTCATGCGGATCTAATCACCAGATGAGGTTTCTCACCTCCTTCCTGTAGGCACAGGGCAGGGTTCAGTGGCTGGTATATCTGAACAAATCTCTTTGTTCTTCTCCAAGTCTTTCTCATTTCATTTTCATTTATTGTTGATAAAAGAAATACAGTTTACAAGAATGTAGAACCACAGGTTTTCAGCTAATTTTAAGAACCTACATGGTTCCTTTAAGTAGTGAATTCATTACATGTTGTTTTATGCAAAATGTAAGCAGAGAACTCTTTCTCTTGCTGAGAAAGAGTTACAGAATCATCTGGGCTGGAAAATACCTTCAAGATCATCAAATCCAACCATAAATGTAATCTACTGAGTCCTATCACTAAATCATATTCCATAGTGTCATGTCCACTTCCTTGCATGGTCACCCTCTCTGTGAAGAAAATCTTCCTAATCTCCTGTATAAACCCCTCCTGGTGCAACTTTGAACTGTAAGTCATACCACTTGTCACCTGAGAACTGGATTCCATGGTTTTTTAAATTAAAGTCAAATGAAGTTATGAGATGCTTCTTAGTTTTCACATTTACTGATTAAGGAAGATACCTACGGGAAGAGGTTGCATTTTCAAAGAGCTTCATTGAACAGTCTGCCCTTTAAAAATAGTGCCCATCTCATTTTTTTATTTAAAAATCAAATTAGCCTTTTAAGCTATTAAAAGAATTGACCTTAACTGCACTAATGCAATCATCTCACCATATTCCCATCATACAAATTAGCCTAAAGGAAGAGCAATTATCATCCCAGAGCTTTGTTTAATTATTGCCTGATTGCCTCTTCAACCTTCTTTCTATAAAATCATCCTTCCTTCTTTCTTCTCATGTTTTCCTATTTTGTCCTATAGAAACTACTGTCATCTCCTGCAAATTGACTCTCCAGCACATTTTTCCATGACCTCACTGGAGCAATATTTACTTGCCAGTCTAGGTGTGTCATGGGTCTTAGAATTCACATGGGTAAGAGTTTGATCATCAGAAAAATGGAGCATGGAGAGACCTCTGGAAGAGTTCCTCTTCTAAGCATGGGCTTCCAGTGCCGTGCTCTGATGAAACCTGTCTGAATTGCTGCTCTTGTTCTTTTTTGCGATTACACAGATTATTCATAAAGATACACTTACAGTTATTCTTCCTCCAGCTACCACAATCATCCTGCTTGTAATTGTGCAGGAGTTTTCTTTGATTTTCTTGGTGGCCTGGGTTTGCTGCTTATTTTCTTGACACATCAGAGGAAACAGAGCAACTTATTTATTCCCAAGCCTAGAGTAACAGCAGAAAAGCAGAAACTACCCCAGTCCACTTACCAAGAGCAATTGGGTCAGTAAAGTGTGGGATGGGAATTTGCCACGGTGGGAGTTGAAGTATTGTATTGTCCTCCAGTCTTGTAAGAAGATGTCAGTCTGGCAGCATGCTCAGAGTTGTGTCTTGGACTTGTAACTAGCATGTTTTCATTAAGTAGTATTATCTGATGAACTGCATCCTGGATTGGAAAATGCTCTCCTGCATGGGAAGCGTGACCTGGCAGTGATCAACCTGTGTGTCCTGCAGTTGTGCAGGGTCTGGCTTTGCTCTGCTAGGAGCTACAAAGTAAGAAGGAGGGCCTGGCCTCTGCCCCAAGCAGCTTTCAGAGTAGTGGAAGTACAGCAGTAAATGTATACTGGGAAGAAAGTTGATATATGCTGGAGTTGCAAAATTCAAGAAACACCTCTGACGATGGACCTATCTGGAGCACAGTATTTTTATTCCAGCAAATTCCCAATTTTCTATGTTTCAAGAATAAAATAGCTTAGTAATACAGGACAGTTGTGAAATTTAAAGATGTAATTTGGAAAACACTCAAGTGAATTTTCAAGAACTTTTTCAAGCTGCTTTTAAGGAGTAACTGAATTATTTGAACTAAACCACTGTAGCTTCAGAATGGCTAATTGTATCTCAAGACATCAGTTTTTGGTGGTTGAGTAAGTTACATTGTCCTTGCTTTAAATTAAATTGTTAATGTTCACCATGAATTATTGCAGTTATTCTATTTCTAAAAACATTTCTTTTCTTTGGGGTTAGAAAGAATGCCTCCAAATTCTCTGACAAGCAGATGTTTACTCCTGGTGATTTCAGGTTTTATTATGACCTTTCAGTGTTGTTCCTGCATTTGCTGTAGACTAATTACTCAACATTTCTCATTGTTTTTACTGGGAAGTAAGGGCTGCTGTACCTGTCTTATTCTTGTACCTGATTTATGCTCATGCTGTTGCTTTGCCTGTTATTCTGTGTCTCAACACTTAATTTAATGCAAACCTTGTGTGACTCTTATGATGGAAGCATAGATGTAATGTCTCCCCATGTTTGCAGGTTACTGTGAGCTTAATAGGCAGTGAATGCTTTAATGCTGAGGTCTGGTTTGTTAGGGCTATCATGCACTGAAGACTGGGGTGATCAAATATGCTATTGTTGGTTTCAGAGCCACAAAAAATACTGCTAAGCAATTTTTTCTTTAAGAAGACATGGTTTGCTTTCTTGTGGGAATTGTGGCAGAGGTAAAGTTTATGGAGCAATTTGAATCAGAATTATTTTAAGAGCAGGTAGAGACTGGAAATATGAAAGAGGGCACTTACAGGAACTACATAGGAAGGATGTGATCAAATAGCTTGTTACAGGCAGTGTCATTAGTAGACAATTCATAGATTTTTATGTTGTCTTCTCACCTAGTGTTGATTTATGAAATTGATGTGTGATTTTATCACCTCAAAGGAGTATCTTGTAATCTCATAAGCTAAATGATTTTCAAACCTAATCGATACTTGCACAGAAGCCTTCAGAGGGCAGCCTTCATGTTACAGGAAGGATTTGGTGCATCACCAGATGGTGCCCTTCTGTATGAGGCAGCAAGAGATAAATGCTCAAATGCAACACGAGACAGCCTGTTCCTGGATGAGAGCTGGAACAGAGGTTTATTTTCTGTGGATTAATGCACTAACACTTCTGATTGTTTTCTGTAGAGCACCCATATTTGGAGCAGAACTCTGGTCTAGATTCATTGCTTTTGTTTTCATCTTTGTTTGAAGTGAACATCACATGTTGTGTTTCTTGTTTTGAACTGCAGTATGTACTGGAACAAACAACATAAAAGCAGCAATCTATGTCAACAGTCATCTCACAGTGACTAAAACAACACGATGTAACATTGGATGGAATGAACATTTAACTGTTGTGTGATCAGTATTTAAATGCTATGAGCATGAAAAGCTTTTTATAATAATTTGCTGTAGAATTACAGCAGAATCAATATAGAATTGTGGCTCGTAAGTATTAATGAATGGAAAGCATACATACTGCAAACTTGCTTCATATCAAGCATCATTTAAATTAAACCCATTTGCAATTTTTAAAGTCATATTTAGAAAATGAGCCCTCATTAGAAGACTTTTCTTCAAAATTGAGTTTTGATCCAGTTCCTTTTTTAATAGATAAATTAAGAGGAAAGAAGATGTTAATGGAATTATTTGCAGACATTTAGTGACACAAATGCTGGAAGGCTAACCTCCAATAATTACTGTTATTACAAGTAACATACACATTTCTGGTCAAGAACATATTGCAGAAAAGCTCTTTCAGCTCTTGTTACTCTCTGTATATTGAAAAGAGAGAGAGTAAAGGTGGAGATCTCATTTTATAGTTCCCCAAGATGATAGCACCAAGCTCAGTTTTTGAGGATTTGCAGCTTGTAGCAGACCCTGAACAGATTTAATCTGAACGCTGATGGCTATAATAACAGAATTGTGCTAGTGTCATTGTAAGAAGGAGCTCCAAATGGATGACACTCATACAGTTGATCTATTTTAGGAGAAAATCTTTTAACTCTCAGTATATCAGGTTTGCCACTTCTCTATAAGATTCAGTTACATTTTGAGCTGAAAACCTGGTAAAGGTTCATTCTGTCTGTGTTTTATGGCCTGCAGTGAAGGATTCTTAACCTTTTCTTTCTGGTTACTTTGATATTTTTCCCTGAAATCAGAATCAATTTCAATTGATCCTTCCATCATGCTTTTAGACTCATTCAAACAGTTGGAATCTGCTATTTGTGTGAAATCAGCCACTACTGTTTTTCAGATTACCCAAAGAGCTTTTAAGAAGAGTTTGCTTGCCATAGAAGATTCCAGATTTCTGACTTCCATTCCCCAAAATTCATTTATGGGAAAGTAAATCTTTAATGCCTGTCTGGCTCAAATAGCTAAACTACACTTCAAAACAAATTTAATAGCGAGTATCCAATAATCTAGCAACATCTATGAAAATTTATCTTCTATTTGGTCATAAGGGACATTGACAGATCTGTCTGCTTGCTCCCAGCAAACATAAGGCAGCGTTTCTGCAGCTGCCTTATCCTCATCCCAAAGATTGCTCTGTGCTGCCGAGACAGGGCAGGTAATTGGATGTTCTTCTCTTTTGGCAGGTACTAGACTGGATTGAAAATCACGGGGAAGCCTTCCTGAGTAAACACACAGGAGTGGGGAAGTCGCTTCACAGAGCACGCGCACTGCAGAAAAGACACGATGACTTTGAAGAGGTAGCACAGGTAAGAGTCTGAAATACATTCAGAAACAAACAAACAAACAAAAAATCAACCAATATTTTGGGAGCTTTGTAAATTTGTGCTGCTGTTTTCAAACATCTGGAGCTGACCTGGATCCTGTGTCACAGCTCTGAAGGTTTGCATGCGCACTGTGAGAGCGTGGTTGGTAGCGGCAGGAGTTAGCGTTGGAAAATCACCACAGTGGGTCTGTGCAAGTACAGTGCATAGTGTAGGAGGATTTTTTATTTGCTTCAGAATTAGAAGGGCAGTCATTACAGGTAGTTATTATTAGTAGTACAGGATTATTATGTTACAGTTATTATTATATTTTGGCATGGAAGCAAAATTCCTTCCCTAAAGCCCATAACTCCTTCTTGAATCATGCTTGTAGCTGATCTTTAAACATACATCCAGTTTTTATGTACAGAATTAAATGAAAGGGAGACCTTGATAAGCTCTTCCAGGGGCTAATTATTTTCTTTTTCTTTTTTCTTTCTCTCTTTTTTCTTCTTTCTTTTTTCTCTTTACTTTTTTCTAGTTTTTTCTTGGCTTTTGACCAGACATTATCCATTCTCAGCACTCCCTGTCAGATCACATTACACTTTTTATCTTAGACTGAAGCAACATGTATGAGAAATTGGTCTCCAGTGAGGGTACCTCTGTATTGGGTATTTCAGATAAAACTCTGATTGATAAGCTCTGCTTTACATAGGATAAATGCTTTGCCTTTCTGGTGCACTCAGGCAGGTTTCTGCTTATATTGTTCACTATGGCGAAAGACAAAAATTTATTAGACTTTAGTTTTGTTTTTCTGCAGTAACTTTCCCATGTGTTGGCCTAGTTTAGTTTTAGATGTTCCAGCAACAGGGACATAGCTCTTTCACTGCACTCTAAGGGAAGGTATTTCACTGCCTGACAGCAGCTACTGGCAAGATTATTATTATTTTTCCTCTCCCTATGTTCAATTTATACATACATACATATATATAAAACCACTGTGTATATCCCCTATGTCTTGTTTGTCTCCCTTAAGGAGGTAAATGCCAACGAAAGAGATGAAATAACAGCCCTGAATAATCTGTTGAGTGTTAGCATACCTCCCTTAAGTGCCCCTTAGCCAAGTTAAGCATATTCAAATCTGCTAATATGTTCTTATTAAACACTCCTTTGTTAACTACTTCTTTGAAGCCATTCAGTTTGCCAACATCTTTCTTTTAATTAGATGTTCAACTATCAATGGAATACTCACATTCGTTGGCTGGCACACCTTTCAGCTGCCACGAGATGTCTTTACACAACATTGAAAAATCATACAGTCTGAAAGCAGCAGTTCTACATTGGCAGATCTCTAAAATGTTCTGGGGCCTCCTGTGGTTTTCAGACTCCTGACAAAAGATTTGAAATTTCTAGGACTGCTTTTTTCACTTTTATTAAAATGTGCATTCATTTGGAGGTTGCAAAACACTGTCTTAAAGGGGCCATCCAAGTATGTGAGTTAGTGAGAAGTTTCATCCTGAAATAACACCAGGTGCCTTTCTAGAAGATGTGAATTAGATAGCCATTATTAGATCCAATGCTAAGAGCAACTGAATGGACGTGAAGGACTAGTAATATGCAGGATCTGAAATTAGGTGATCTACTATCCCTTGTGGTATTAACGTGCTGTGAATTTCTCTCTATGATGTATTAGCATCACAGCTATAGTTCTGTCTCACATTACTGGATCAGTTTGCTTTTTTTTTTCCTCCTTCTTGAGTAGTATCTCCCTGGAGATATAGGAAACAAATGAAGAACAGGTGAGGAAAGACAGAAGATTAAGTGGTCTTGACGATGAGAGCAAGCTGTGCAATGGCCTGCACATCAGAAGCAGCTGAGTAAGGGTTTACTCCACTGGTTGATGTTATTTAGAGATACATCTGTGTGTAGGTACTAGGGTAAGGCAGAAAGGAATTACTCCACCTGGAAGTTTTGTAGTCCTGCTCATAAAATATCTCAGACAGTTTGCCTGTTAATAACTTTGGATGTATTTCCATTCACTTCATATAACCAAATTCTGAGTGGAGTAAAGGACATACAGTTTCACTTCACTGGATGTGAAGCCATGGGTTCCACTGGAGGTGGGTGTTTGGGAGGAAGATGGAGAGAGAGCAAAATTATGTGAGTACAGATTCCCTTTTTGGTCCTTCTGAATTTGATTTCTTCACTTCTGTGATCATCTCGCTTTTACAAAGCATCTTGTTGCTCTGCTTGGACAATTGTAAGCTGTTCTGTGCTCTGAGTATGAAATTTATGATACTTGCTAATTAAAAATAACTGACAGAAGTCTAGCTTGGCTATCTTTCCCCAGCTTTGATTGAAATAGTTCCTGGGCCCTTCCTCCCGTGCATTCTCACCACCAGAATGCCGTTGCTAATTTATGAAGCCTGTCTGCAGTATGACACTGGAATGTGATGCTGGCAAATGGACCTGGGGACATGAGCATGGGGGAAGTGAAAGGAATGTCAGGCTTTATCCCAGGTCAAGGACTTGAATATAATAGTCTTTGCTTTCCAAAGAATAATAGCAAGGGTAAGAGGGATGGTCATAAATTTATCACACCTGGGCTTCTCCTGCAGAAGCCGCTAGGGAGGTTGATTTTGTGGTTGGGGAATAAATCTCCTCCCCATTCTGACTGTGAGCAGTTTTTACTCTTTCCAATTCCCTCCCTCCTAATGCTTAACTCCTTAGAGCTGCTCTGCAATTAGTTCATTGTAACTCCAGTATAATTTTACCTTTTTTTTTCCTTGAGGTAGCAAATACCTTTGCCCTAGCCAAGGTAGGTAACTGACATCATTTATTTATGACAGAGCCAAGTAACAGAGCACACATCCTCAAAGAAAACACTGAAGAGTTTACCCATTCCCCTCATCTGGATGTTAATTACTGCCTGCTAGTGATAATGAGAACAGGTGATTTTTTAAAAAGTGTAATGCTGACATACCTGGTGAGACTGACAGTACAAGTGTTCTTGCTTCTGGCACTTCTCTGAAAAAAAAGAAACAACCCAGTCTGTCATACAGTACAAATTTATTCTCCAACATCTACCTTCTTTTGGCTCTGATATATTTGCTCTTATCCCCTGCTGTTTGAGGAAGACATTTGCAAAGGTCAGACTAGAAGCAATTTTCATGAGTTTTCGTGAGATTTGCAACCATGGGCAAGAAGTTCATGTTTTTGAATGCTACATGCAAAGAGGAGAAGTGTATCTGGGATTGCCGTGCTGAGAAATGTGCTGATTGACTGACCTGCCAAGGCACTAGATGGAGAGGTGGAACATATTCCCTCTGTGTCTGATTCGAATCTTCACAGATTTATAAATCTGGATGTAATGATCCAATCAGGCATGGCCCAAATAGATCACCTTGCTGCACAGAGCTGCGCTTGGAAAATGTCAGTGATTTCAGAGTGGGCAATAGGAAACATAATGTGGGGTCCCTTCCTGTCAGAGTTGCTGCTTAGACAACACACTGGCAAATTCTTTCTTCTGTTTGTTCTACGTGGAAGGCACAGATGGTGAAGGTTTCCACATGGATTAGAAAGCTGGAGCTGCTGGGGGAGAGGTTTGTGTCTTGTTTACATACCTGTGAGTGCTTCTCTGTCAGTGCTGATGCTGTTCTCGGGCTGTACCCCAGCCACACCAGCCATGGGCACTGTGACTCCTGTACAGGGAAACTGAACAGCTGGACATTGCTGGAGGGTATCAAGATAGCAACCAAATAAACACTCTTCTTTCTGCAATTACAGATTGCCTGGGATTGCTTTGTGCAAATCAAACAGACATAGTTTGTCCAATTATGGCTGTAAATCCAAAGATAACTTCATTTTAGCTTCTCTAGCTTTTCCTTATTCAGTGTTTTTTTCCTGAAAATCAGTGTACTTTACAGTGGGAAAGTTGTATTATTGGGGTGCACCCCCAAACCCTCAACACTTTAGCATTATTGAGTCGAGCTCTGTATGTTGGAAAGCCCTTAATCTCTTCTGTGTACATGAAAGAGGGGCTGCAGACCATTCTCCCTTCTGACACTCCCAGCAGCCAGAGGTTACAGTGGCTTCATCTCTGCTTACTGAGAGCATCTGTAAGCCAATGGGGAAGCCGCTCCTGTTACCCCTATGCTCTGCTTCCGTGCTGAGCACTTTGGGAAGTGAATGGTTCTCAGCAAGGGGTTCTGTGGTCCTTTTTGCATTTAGCAGCCTTTTACTAGGGCAGTTCATCGTGTATTCCTGCAGGAGGAGACCCATCACTACGCGCTGCAGCCTGCAGATGGCACTCGCTGTGCGTCGTAAAAGCCTTCGGCTCCGCCAGCGGGGTTTTGTATTTAGTACCCGTGTGCATGTTGCACGCAGTAGTTGATTTATTTTTCATATGTAACCAAAGGTATCGTTGTTTACAAGGTAAATTCTGCAACTCCGGTGTGTTACAAAGTACTTGTTCTGAATAACCTCAGTTCAAAACGTATGGAGCTGTCCCTCATTATGAAACGCTGAGAAAGTAGACTGAAGGCTGGGCTGAACATCAAAGTGCATGGAGCTTATCTGTGCAACCAGAGGCAGCTCTTGGCTCTGGTCTCACAGCTAAAACAGCTTCAGTTTAGGTGCATTCCTGTTCTTGGGTAGCTGTGCCTGCCTTCCTCCAAGAGAACCTTTGGATGATGATCAAACACCTGAATACAGGTTTTGAACCATCAAAGTTGATCTCATGTAACTATAGTTCCTTTAAGAATTGTCTCTTTCTTCAATTCTTCTTGGGAAGAGAAATGTATTTCCTATAAGGGAAGAGTTTCAGAGGAGACTTTGAAAGCCAAGGATCTGTATCCTCCACAGGAAATCAAAATCATAGGATCATAGAATGGCCACCCAACAGATCAGGTTGCCCAAAGCCCCATCCATCCCAGCCTCGAGCACCTACAGAGAAAATGAGGAATATTCTTCATCTGAGAAGCAATTTGTGCTCTGGGTCCCCATCTAGAGTCTCCCCTTTCTCCACTGAACTGTTCATAACATGCTGTCAATTCAGAGCTTTCTAAAAGCTCTTGGAGATAAAAAGACTCTTAAATATAATCATGTTGAATAAGTATGTTTATATTATTTGTCATGTGAAATATTCAGTGGATTCAGTGAGCATATTCATTGCAGGAATAATAATAATAATAATAAAAAAGATATTCTGTGATCTCACAGCTGAACATAATTTTTCTTGAACTGCTTTAAAACCAGGTGAGGTAATGGAATAGTCGGGCCAATGCTGAATTGCAAACAGCTACTTGTTTGGCCTTCAGGATAAAAACCTAGTACTTTCCCTTACAAATTCCAGCTCTGTTGGATGTCATTGTTCTAAAGTTTGGCATGAAGTTCAGTACTAATGTAAACCAGCTAGGCATAAATTAGGAGCTCAGGCTGATAATGAGCACTTAGGGAGCATTGTCCCAGAGTGGTTTTTTTATTATTATCTTTTTTTTAAGTATTATTATAAATATTGTGACCTACCTGGTTGTTGGGTAGAATGCCTCACCAGACATGCTGGGTTTTTCCCTTTGAGTTGGGCAACAAAAATAAAATTTGGGATCAAATATTAGGCTGAGGCAGGGAGAAAGCAGAGAATTTTAGTAAGAACTGTGTTTAAAGTTAGCAGTGTAACTGTGGTTTCGATAGTGCCAGATGTTATGCTAAAAAGCAAAACACTGAGACAGGCAACAAAAAGACAGCCCCCTATATATCTTTTTCATCATTTGCACAGTCATTAGCAAGTTCGGAAGCCATAATGTGTGGTTTCCTGTTCTCTCCATTTATGCAAATGTATTCATTTCTGCACAAAGAGGAAAAAGTGCCCACTGGCAGCAGATGACACCACAGTACGTGCCATGGAGCAGCAGCGCTGGGCTCCAGAACTTGCTGTGCCTTGTGGTTGGCAGCCATAGGCAGCAATTGGACCACTATATGGGTTGTCGGGGGGTCGGGGGGGGTCATCTGGGTGGGGATGTGTGGATCTCAGAACTTCTAACAGCATACTTAGAGCCAGATAGTTCAACGTGGAAGCAATAGCATAACTTTCTGCATGAAGCCTGGCTGATCCTGGTGACTCAGGACTGGGACAGTGCAATTGAATGTGTGGCTGCTGGCACTTCACAGTCTAGTAATAAGAGAGAACTGTTTTTAGAGAATGCTGTAGTGGGACAGAGATTTTCCTGGCAATCGCTTGAGAGCTGTGCTTTGTATGGCATGGCTCTGATTTTGCATCACAGTGTATTGCTCCTCGAGCTAGAGATGATTTCCTTATTTCTTCTCTTCCAAAATCACCCGACAAGTGGATCTTTTCCTTAAATTGTCTGCAAAATCTCAAGGACTGGTAACAATCTGTTTTTGACAGTTGCCAGGAGCGAACTTCCTATGGCTGATTTATTTGGGTAGGTTTATTCTTGTGCCTTGAAAATACATTCCTTTCGTTTGCCTATAAAGGCATACTGCTGTTCCCATGGCAGACTGGCAGAACAATGAAGCTGTTTGAGAAACATATCTTTTTTAGTTATAGAGGCTCTGGAAAATTGAATTTCAGTTGTATGGGGGAGTTCTGAGGTTTTGAATTCATCTCATTTAGAATCAGAAGAGAAAGCCAAAATTTCCTAAAGAATTCTGGAATTTGTTTGTTCAGGTAACAATGGAAAAAATGAACAATGATGCATTATACAACATAACAACTAAAGATACATTCAGTGTTTTACTGATGCCTCAACTGAATGAGCTAACAGCTGAAACGGCAGCTGTCTAGTACAGGAAATATCTCTGAGTGCACACACTGCTGATCTGACTGAACTGTGTATGCTGGTGATAAAAATCAGTGTCACCTGAAGGCTCTGGATCCCCTCTGACAATTTTTCCATGTGCTCTTCTTATTGGCAGGCCAGTGGGCTATCAAACTCTGCCTATTGATTCAGGAAGATGAATTGCGGCAATGTCCAAGACTCATTTGTAATGAAGGCAAACTAGAACTCTCAGATCCATTTCTTGTAGCCATTAGTACTGGTGGGGATTCAAGGTGACACCCTATGGGCCAGCCAGTTGTGTCTCAGGGAGAACAGCACAGCATTAACCACTGCAGCGGCAACTCACCGCAAGTACGATACTTTGCAGGTATTTGGTAAAGGAAATTTCCTTTAGGTTAAGTCAATATCAAAGAGATTTAAATTCAGTAACAAAGCAAAGTAATTATTAAGACCAAGTGGTAGGTGTTCCTTATCACTGTGCAAATATTCTGGACAGAGACTAACCAGGACTGACGGATCACAAGATTTAGAGCAATGTCACATTGCAAGTTTCAGAGAAACTGCCCCCTAAACCATGTCACTATGCACCACATCTACACGCTTCTTGAAATGGTGACTCTACCACCTCCCTGGGCAGCCTGCTAATTTATCAGCAAGCATCAGCTGGGCTGTCTCCTACTGTGCCTTTCTTGCTAAAAGGAGATTGTTTTACAACTCCCTGAAGCCACAAATCCTTCAGAATCATGCTTAGAAAATAATTTGGCAATACTAATGGGCTTGTATCACCTAGTGTACTTATTAAATCCTTAATGTCTTCATATTCCTCATATCAAGCATTCAAGCTGTCTAAAAACAGCACTTGCACTATGGGGACATTCCAAATGTTTTATCTCAAGATTTTACCAACATGTTATTGCATATAAAACTATTTTTAAAATTTGTTGCCCCGCAGTAAAGTTAAAGTCTAGGTTTCTCCTGTATATGAGTAAGGTGACATTGGTGGGTTTACACAAGCCTTAAGAATAACGTGTGTGAACAGGGATAAAAATTCTAATGCATATAGAAATAATTCACCTGTTGGTTCAGTGCGTGTAATTAAGTTAGTAATATTTCTCTTTTTAACTGCAGTCTGTGAGGTCTGGCTTTGTGTAGCCAAGCCCAAAGAAAGCACTGGTTTGTGTCACTATGAAAACGACACACATTTTGAGGCACTTGGGCTTCTTTGTTTAGGGTCTGCTTCAGAGCACAGCCTCATGCAAAAGCCCAGGTTCCTCTTGTGCCTCAGCCTTTACTGAGGGAGGGAGGGAAACTCTGAGATTGACATGAGAAAAGCAAGCAGAATCAGACTTGTCATGTCACTGCATTTCAAGTGGAGCTTGGTTGGGAGAGAGAAATTGCAGAATTTGTGGAAAGCCGGAGGAACGGAGACGGGAGGTGTTCCTGACCTGTCAGTGGATGTGTGCACGTGTCTGCCTGGCATGGTTGCCTGCATTAGCATGCAGCTGACACAGTAGAAACCAGTATGTGCTGCAGAACAATGAGTGCACGCTCTATTAGCAAGCAGCCCGCGTTATTAGAGTGTTTTGTTCAGTGCATCAAGGTTGTTTTTTCCAGGCAGCATCAGTAACTCCCCGTGACATGAGTGCAATTTGGAGCTAAGCAGAGAAGGGAGAACAGAGCCTGTTTTCGCCTCCCCCGGTGTGATATTAGCTCTGTACCATATGAAAGGGTGTTTATGACTCATTCCTACCAGGAAACTGAAAGCACAGCCATCATGTTACATGTGTCAACCTGAGCTTTTTGCTGGTTGTTTTTCCCGTGGCCGGGACCAGAATTCAGGTTTGTCAATGCCCACACACCAAAGTAGAGTGCAGTGCACACTGTATTGACTTAGAAATAGATGGTATGAGGGGAGAGAGGTTTTGTACAGTTTCATTTCTTACTATTTTAGTGAAGCACAGAAACAAGTGGTGGATGCCCTGTCCCTGGAGATATCCAAGGTCAGGCTGGATGGGGCTCTGAGCACCTGATGGAGCTGTAGGTGTCTGTTTATTGCATGGGGTTGGAACAGGTGGCCTTTAGGGGTCCCTTTTCACTCAAATGATTCTGTGATGCCATTACTGCCATAAGGAGAGGAGGAATCTCCCAGCACAGCCCGGGCTGCTCAGTTGTGCCAGTGCAGAAGTGTCAGCCAGCTCAGTGGTGTGTGCACACCCCTCTGTGGCTGATAACTGGGTCACTGGGTCATTTAACCACTGCAAATTTAGTTTTTCTACAGCAGCATGTAAATGTGGGACAAGAGATGGCATATCAGAGCACAGAACAGAATCTGATTTGTGTGCTAGGACATGGACATGAAATAAGGAGATTATGCAGGACTAGGAATGGTGAGGGGAGGGAGAGCTGCTGTGTGGCCCTGCTTGGCATCCAGGGTGGGAGTAGGTGCCCAAGTTCTGCTCCCTGGGGTCTGGCACAATACTGGGGCTCTAGGAGAGCAGGAAAAGAGAGATGAAAAGATAACTCTCTGCTCTTTGTTCTTGTCTCATACTATGGCCCATCTCATCGTCTGGGGGCTTGATTTTTAGAGGAAGGGGGATTGGTTTGGAAACATTAAATAAAGAATATGCTAGAAAGATTTCAGGATTTGGCTGAATTTTTAATAGTAAAAATAAATTGGCAGATGTTGATTATAGAGGCAGTATTTCATACGACTGCTGTTCCTGGAGATCTGCTACATACCAGAAATCAATACAGTTTTATAGCTCTGAGATTTCTGGTGGGGATACAGTTCTGCACCAAATCTCTCATTGTAAGTCATTATTAAAATATATTTAGCTCAAATCGTGTGTGGCCTGTAAATAAGAGTCAGAAATCAGAAATGCTGCACTTCTAAATCTCTGTTCTGATTATAGATAACCAGAATTGAATTTCATGCAGTAGAAAACGTTTTTGAAATTCACCCCCTATGAATTCTCTCTGATCAGCGTGAAAAATGTTAGTCCCTGTCTGAAGCTATTCTAAAGTGTATGAATGTATGAATGTTTAGGGGAAAAAAAAAAGGTTTATTTCTTCCAGGGTATTGAAAGCTGCTTTTATTTTCCCTCATTGCAAAATAAATAAATAAATAAATAAATAAAAACCAGTGCATTTCACTAGGTGTTAGAGAAGATTTTAATCTTTGAAAGTCTTGGGGAAGACAAAGCCCTGTGTCTGTTTTGTTCTCATAGCACTCTGTGAAACTAATTTGAGGGGTAAACAGTACAGACAATCTGCATCATGGAAATAACAGTGGTGAAGAATGGGTTTATAAATCTACTAAGGTTCAGAGAATGGTTTCTAATCACTTGAAACAAACTAAAATGTGTAAACCATGATTGAGAGCTGAATTAATGTTGACATGAGATTCTGAATCCAGAGGGACCATCTCTCTGACCCACTCCTAAGGACACTGAGCTGGAACATGATGAAGTTGAAAGTTCCCTCAGTGGTGATTGAAACTGGGGAGGCTGCCTTGTTCTTGTAGATAGTAGAGGGACATTTGCCATCAAATCAGCTGAGGCCCACAGAGCACTGAAGGGAGGTGGAGGTTATCTGAGTGATGGGCAGGTGCTGTTACCAGACCTGTCTGTGGGGAGCTTTCCCCTCCTGCCAAATGGAAATGTCCGAATTGTCAACAAAACAGAGGTGCTGACATTTTCTTCTCATCATGTTCTGTCTCCAGCAGGCAGCGTACCGAAGTATGAGGTTTCCTGCAGGTCAAAAGACCAATTTTTAAATGAATCTTTGCTACAATTCAGATTTGCCTGTGCAAGAAGAACTGGCCCATGGTAGCACCAGTGGACTCCTTGCTTCTTTCTGGGTCTAGGGAGAATGTAGGCAGTGCTGGAATGTGGCACCAGCTCAGCAAATCATGGGGTGCATTGCCCTCCCTGAGATCAACCTCCTCCACTCTCCCACCCAAGCAGTGCATCCTGTCAAGAGATAACTTGTATTACAAAGAAGCAGCAGCAAATCTTTCATTAGATCTCTGCATCCCTGCTGAGGAAGTAGCAGTGCAGGGACGCAGCAGAAAGGCTGTGGCACATCCTTCTGCATTTTTTCCTGTCCGTGTTCTTCAGAAACATCAGTTTGCTTTTCAGGAATAGCCTTTAACTTATGGAAAAAATGGGGTTTGCTGCAAAGCTTCAGGTCCTGTGATGAACACCTGTGCCTTTTTGCAGCAGCTTGTGTTGCATGTAGTAACATGTTTGTCGCTTATTAACAGATGAAAGTGGTAAAAGAAAAATTAGAGTTGTTAGGTGATGCCTGTACAAGACTGTGCTGTGTCCAGCCTGCCTGGTCTCCATATTTGGCTCTTTAGGAACCTGTAAGCAGAAAGCTCTGGAGGATTCAAGTTTTGCTGAATTTTCTCATGTTAAACATCACTGTGCTCTATAAACAGCCCCACCTTGCCCAAGGTGTGCTTCAGGAAAGATGTTACAACTGATCTCTACATCAGTGGAAAGAGAAGCACAGCTGAAACATGGGCACTGGCTCTGGGGGAGAAAATGCCTTGGTGTCTTATTTAAAGTAGGTTTCATAAAACCAAAGTGATAGAAACAGAGCCAGGCTCTTTACTGAATTCATGTCCCCTCAAAGCTTTATTTCTGCCTCTGTTTTCATGACAGCAGTGCTGCCAGTTGTATTTGGTACTGACTTTTCCCAGTGCTGCTGACAGTCTAAAGCCATTTAATACTGTCGTCACTGTTTCTTTGAAATCTCCAAATTGTGAACACGATATTAAACCCAGAATGCCTGAAGTTATTTCAGCTCAGAAGACTGGCAGGACTTGATTAAGTTGTCGTGATTGCACTTGTGTCTGCAGGGCTCTGAAAAGACATGAGCTGAGCTGCTGGTATGGAAAACAATCCTGCACCCTCTCAGCTCACTGCTCACCTCTGAATGCCACGTGTGTCTTTTCTCTGCTCTCCTTCCCTTTTAGCTGGTATCATACAGAAGTAATGGGGCTTTGCTATGGACCATTTGGGCTTACTGACGATGTTTATCAGCAGAATAGCTTTCAAAACACCGCATTTTGCTGCTGACAGTTTGTCTTCCTCGGCTTTCTTCTCATCTCTGCAGAAGAAAATGCTTTCCTCACCTCTGTTGAGGCTGCTTCAAAGCCTCTGTTATTTTGTGGTCACTTCAGCAGCTCTCATTCATCTGCTCCCCTAATTACTCAATTATTAAGTCATTTCACAGTGATAATACTGTCCTCCAGGTACCCTCATGATGCTGCATAATGCTAAATAATATCAGATATTATTGGGTTTTGGCCTTAAAACCAGATTGGTTTCATTTCTGATCCCAGACCAAGTTTTCAGTATCATGTTTGTTACAGTGCCTTCATTGTTCTGCTGTTCTTGCAGTTCCTCACTTCCTGCACCTTGCCTGTGCAGGAATGAACTCAAAGGGATCAAGCTTTTTTCTCTAGATATTACCAAGGATCGAATGCTAAGGCAAAACCTGGCCAATAATCATAGATGTCAGATACCTTCCCTTGTTCCCTTGTTCCTGTTCCTTCAATCCATAAAATATTGAAACAGCAAAGGGAGTATTTCATCATCTTACTTTAATATGTAGTTCAGATATGGTTCTCCCAGAAGATCAGTAGGTTGGCAGGAAAGGAGAAAAATATTCCTAAGGATATTGTTGGTATTTTCATACCTATCTGTTGTATTTTCTTTTCATGCCTCTATCAGCACAAAATGAGCTTTCATATCAAGTAAACAACCTTTTTACATTAAGTGCCAAAGAGAGGTATAACCGTTGGCTTTGCATGCTTACTAAGACTGGATATGATGCGTGATATTCAGTGGCATTTAAAATGCTATTTTGCTATGTGCTTCACTTGCATTTCATTGAGTAATAGTTGAGATCACATCGGAATGCATTAGTGTGATTGTGGTAATAACTTTCTATACCTGATGTGTGACTGCACGCCTGATTAGGATGAATAGTTAATGTGATTAAAATATACCATAAGCATCAATTTTTTTTAATCTAATGTAAGCCCTTAATATGTAGTAGGACACAGAAGAATTCTTGTGGCTGATGTATTTCCAGCTCTTAATTCTAATCTTATTTGTTTAAAGGTGTAATGTAGGTTTTAGACATTCTATCTGTGTTTCAGCATTTGATGTAATGGGTCGATATCATTATTTTGAATTCACGTAGTTCATCTCGATTCATATGTGTACGCTCAGGGAAAATCATAAATAAAAAATAATAATACAAGGAAAAATATCTGGCTCTTGATGATGGTTAGAGAGAATGGTGAGTCATATTTACTTGGTTGCTTCCTGGGAACAGGCTCTTTCTCATTCATGCTGAAAAATCCCTTATGTTTCTTGAAAGAATGGAACTACTGGAGGAGTAAAGTAGTAATTAGCATCAATGTGGTATTAGATCTGGCCTCCTAGTCATCTAAAATGGAAGCAAACTTCACTTCTCCCAGATCTGTACTTGTTCCTGATAGGAGCTAAGCTTCAAATATCGATGCAGAAAGTAAAGATGGATCAGCAGGTACAGGTGCTCAGCCAGAAAAATTTGAAGAAAAATCATTTAAAGCAGTGTCAAGTTGCCTTGATCCCACAACATGATACAAAAAGCAGAAGGATTTTGCAACAGCTGCAAGGATGGAGGTTTGGAGTTTCTATGCTGTGCTGGTGTGTGGAAGTGTAGGTGGCTTTCTAGGTGGTCTGGTTCCCCAAGTGCATTTGCAATTAGTCTGCAGTGCTGTGAAAAAGAAGTAATGTTGTTGAAATTGTAAATATGTTGATATCTGGACACAGTCCTGTACATGTTTGCATAAACTTAACTGAGACACTTGTTTGGTAAACTGTCTAAAAACACATGGTTAATATTCACTCATTTAAAGGTAGAGATGGTCTTAAGTTTTTACCCAAGGAAAATATGTTCTTGAAGAACTTAGAGTTCAGGAAGGACAGTGCAAGAAGAACTAGGGTAGAGTTATAATAAAAGAAGATTTAGGTCATTTGCCATGTTTAAGGAAAGACCAATCTGCTACAGTTGATGATGGAAACTTCATTAATCAGGGTGGTTTTGAAAAGAAGTCTACAGTATCCATTCTGGTGTACAGTAGAAAATAGCCCTGTACCAATAAAGCAAGTGGCTACACGACCTCAGAGGGATATTCTGCCTTTAATTTCTGTAACTGTGGTTCCTGGTAAGCCTGTTTTGAATTAGAGCAATAGAAGACAAGGAAGAACATAGGTCTTTATTTGATTATATGAAATTCAAACCGAATAAAATCACATCTTACATTAGATCACCATATGCACTTAGCCTTTGCCCTCTTGAGGGAGGAGGGATTTTGACAAAGATGGATGCTTCCCTAAATCCAGATTTATTTATCAAGGAATGCTTCAGAGTGGTCACTCAGTTTAGCTTTAAAATATCAAATTACTAAAGATCTGATTCTCCAACAAAAGCTTGTCACTGACATCATCCTAAACAGAAAACTAGAGCAACTTTTAACAAAGTGGCATAAACAGAGAATCTGATAGCAGTGAATGAACTTAATTATTAAGAATAACCATAGTTTATAGGGATATAGAAGGAATGCAGAATCAGATCCATAATGATCATTTTGTGAATGTGAGTCAGGCTGTAGTTTCTGTGGGTTGGAGTGCAACTTGCTTTCCTATGTGCACCAGAGGTACAAGCTCTGGAACTCTGTTCTGAGCCCATCACCATTTTTTTGTCTCCTTTCCCATCATTAGTCAATGAGCTGGAGACTGACAAACATCTATGAATTGTAGTCAGGATTGCAGACAGGTTTTGTTAGTCTGTTTCTTTCCCATAGTTATGTTTTTTTTTATTATTTGCAAGAAGCAGAAGACAGATTAAAGCAACCCAGTTCTATCTAAAATAAATTCCAAAATCACATGCTATAGCTGTTTCCATTCCAAGACCTGAAGGTCTAGCAACATAGGCAGCTGAGGGTGAAAATGTGACAGCACAAAGCAGGCAAGCAGTGCAGAATTATCCTACAAACTAGGATAAAGCTCTCAAGTTCATTGTGGTTTTTATACAGCTCTTGTAGAGAATTAGATGTATGCTAAAATATTTTATATGCATAGCAACTTCTGATATGATTTATGTGCACTTGAAGCAAATGAGCAGAACAAACAAAAATAGAGCATGCTCTTACCAAATAACTAACCTCTAACTTTTTTGGCATATTCCATCTTTATATCTCATCTGACAGTAAATGACAGTCCTTTCATGAGTACATCAGGTTCTCAAAGTCAAGGCGACTGTGGTTAACTCCCAGATGTGACTGTTTATCTGAAGTGTATCTAAACTTCTTGAATCTGTATCGCTGAGCTGGAAATCTCTCAGCACCAAGCTTTCCATGTCGAAGGGCAGGGATGAAGTCATTAGTGGTTTTTCTATAGTAAACTACACCTGTTTTTAAAACCCAGAGACTTAGCTGGGATCTCAGTGGACGAAGACAGGAAAGGAGGTGGGCTAAGATTCCACCAAACTTCAAATGTGCTGTGTTCAGACTTCTTGTCCACAACAGGAGTGTCTGTGGCTGTAGCAATCTTGGCAAAATTAGGTATGAATGTTTTGCAGACACATTGCCATATGTAAACAATGCCTGTCAGTGCCCTGGGGAAATCTAGTATGTATCTCCATCCATATCCAGCCAACTTCCTGGCAGAAAAAGCCCTCTGTGTTTGGAGAATGTTGTTTAATACAAAGGAACTACTGCAGGACCACTGATTCATTTAGTGTCTGTGTATCATAAGAGAGTGAATTTGTTTAAAAGAAATCTAAATGTTATACAGAAGAGCAAGGGACAGCCTTCTCCCTAGGGAACTGAACTGATGCTTAATCTGTTGCAGTGGTAGTGTGTGAAAAAGCCAAAAGTAGAGTAGACTGACAAATAGTGCAAGCTTTGGCATTTGCTCCAAATATTACTGGAAGTGGATCATTCAGAAAGGATGCTGTTAAGTGAAACTGGACCTTAACTCAGATTATATTAAATGGAAATTTTTTTACAAATTCTCAGCTAAGGAGGTTTCCAAAAATGGTTATTAAAACATAAAGTTTTGCCACTGTTAACAACCTAGCCATTATAGCAGTGACCTAAAAGTAAGGGAATAAAAATTTACTGTTGGTAACAAAACTGTCTAGAATATGTTCTTCACAGTCCAAAAGGAGAAATGCAAATACCATGTATTTATAGTCAGCCCTCAGAAACCAGGAAAATGAACAGTGAATGAGCTGTTTTCTTTCTGCTTTTTATAACTGGAAATATTTCTTCCCATTAAACACTTGGAGGCCAGCATTCCATTTTTGTATTCAATATTTTCTTGAGTAACAGCTATTGACTGCAGCAAGGTGTTATCTCAGTAAGAACAACAGGGCTTGATTTATGGCTTTTATTTTTGACAGTGTTCCTTTAATGCTTAGAAGTATATGTGTGTCCACAATTCTGAAATTTATTTGAAGTATAAAATTTCAAGTTAATGCATTTTTAAATTGAGGAGAGTTCTCAGTAGGATTTCAGAAAGAAAAGGGCTAAAATTCTGCTTCTACTGAAGGGGAGATTTAAACTCCCAGTGGGAGCAGTCTGAGGGCAAGGCTGAGCACTGCTGAAGATCCCACCCAGTACTGGAAACTCCCTTAAGCTGATATCTTTGTCCCTCCTTACTAAGTATTAACGACCATAGAGCTATTGACCTCAGTTTGATTGACGAAGGCTTTCTGGTGACAGCAAGAGCTGACTATGTTTAATACTTGGCTCTGAACAAGTTGAAGATCTGCACTCTCATGATGTTTCTTTTGTAGTTCTTGAGATGCATGGGTGTATTCAGTGGTGTTTTCAGCAAACATTAAAGAGGGAGGGAAGGGTTGGTCAGGTGCTCCCAAAGCTGAGCTAAGTTTGATGCCGTAGAATTCCTCTTCCTCCAGTCTAGCATGTCTTGGGTACATCACGTGGCTTCAGCATTCTTCATTTCACTCTGTAAATTAGGGGTGGTAGGTCTAGTATTGCAAAGGCAGAGGCTATGAGGTAAACCTGTTGAGAATGGTGAAGTGTTCAAATTCTTATGTAATAGAGGGCAGGTACACATCTAATTCAGACTGGAAATTATACCCCCCAAAGCAATCTGAGCATTGCACATGTGCTGGGGGTTGGACTAGATGATCTCTAGTGGTCCCTTCCATCCCCTGCAATTCTGTGCAGCTGCAAGGTAATCAAACAGACTTAATCCATTCAAAAATATGATACAGAACAACAGACAAGTAGAAAAACAT
Source organism: Callipepla californica brunnescens (assembly GCA_023055505.1). Lineage (NCBI taxonomy): Eukaryota > Metazoa > Chordata > Aves > Galliformes > Odontophoridae > Callipepla > Callipepla californica. The sequence continues at coordinate 12,787,900 of JALIRH010000010.1, forward strand.
AGAAGGATCTTGAAGGAAGTCTTGCAAGTTATCTCACAAAAGCCACTGAAAGAGAAATGCTTTTTGAGGCTGAGGTATCTCTGGCTAAGATGATTTCATGCTGTAATGTGGTAACGGCTGGGAGATCTTTGCAAGGAGCTTGCAGTCAAGTATCACGCGAGCCACTTTTGGTTTCTGAGGAGGTGAGACTCCCTCACTTTGTTACATTATCTTTGATAAATTCCAGGGGACTTGAAAATAAACAAGTGCACAGTCCTGTTGCTGTGCCTGGAAGGACTGGGCTGGAATGGTGTGTTTCAAACAAGAAATTGTTTCATGACTTCTCATGGCATATAGTCTCCGTTACTTTATACATTCTCCTTCCACAGATGTTAACACCAGCAGGAATTATTACTATTGTTTTAAAGCTCTAGTATTCGCTTGCTCTTGTGCCTTTGAAAGTAAGGGGTTTGCTTGCCACAGTTGTATTACTCATACTCTGTTTCTTGCTTTGTTTGCTGGTAGAATACGTACACAAATGCAGACAAGCTTTTAGAGGCTGCAGAGCAGTTGGCTCAGACTGGGGAATGTGACCCTGAAGAGATCTATAAAGCAGCACGGCATCTGGAAGTAAGGATTCAGGACTTCGTCCGGAGGGTGGAGCAGAGGAAGCTTCTCTTGGACATGTCAGTCTCCTTCCATACCCACACCAAAGAGGTAAGATGTGCATGAGGGAATTTTTCTGTGCTTTGCACTGTGGCTGACTCTGGGCACAAACTAAAAACCCAGGTGTGACAGGAAAGGTATCTTTGTCATGCCAGAATCCCACTAGTTTGCTTGATGCATATGGTTAGCTGCTTTAAACAGAAAATAAGATGTGAATGAAAAGAGATGAACGGTATATTACAATAAAATAAAAGGGCAGAATAACAAACACCAAATGGTGCTTAATTCACAGTCAGAATGTATTGTTACAAAGCAAGAATTTGCTTATAAGAACATCAGTTGATATACTCACACTGCACACAGTGTGATATGCATCTTCAGAGAGATTCTATTTAAATATAATATTAATTAATGTAACCATTATTATTAAGTGTTACTGGAAGTCTTACGTTTTTTAATGAGACAGATTTCACTTTTCAAAATTATAGGTAAAGAGCAAACTAACACATACTAATACAGTGAATCAGTGAGGACCTGAATAAAATGCAGTTTAGTGTAATTGAAAAATACCGAGAGATAAGGCTGTCTCGACAGAGATACAGTGGACAGGCCGTCAAATGGGAGGCCACTGGGGATGTAATTAAAGCATACTTCACATTTTTCTGCAGACCAAAGGCCAATCAGTGATGACTGACTTTTAAAGACAGGCTTTCTGCTGAGAAGAAATTAGTTAGAATGGTTGTTTTCATGCCCTGTAGCATCTGTTCGCAGCAGTACATTAAATCAGAAAGATGCTCTCAAAATCTAAAAGCTTTACCCTTTGCTTGTTGGTTTACAAGTTAAAAACAAGTTGTGTATAGCCAGCTGCAGTCTGTTGGGGAGCCCCCTTGAATAGAGGGGTGTATGCACATGTGTTTCTTGTGTGTGTTTTGAATAACATCTTAAAGTCCAGATACACCCATTCTAATGACCAGTGTTGTTAATGTCAATGTCTTCTGTCATTTTAATGATCAATTTCAGAAGCACTCCCCAGTATAGTCTACTAATGACCAATGTCATTAGAATGACTGGTGTCATTAGAAGGGGTATGTCTGGGAGTGCTTCAAAAATCTGCTTCTTTTCCTTGTTCTTGGTAGAGTGTTCATCATTAACATGTTCAGCACCTCTGCTCAGCAAACTCATATCATTTAAGTGTTCCGTGATGGTTAGGAACAAAAATATGGTGGTTTGGTAGTGATTGGTGAAGGGGCAGAAAGCAGCTCTATGCCTATATGGCTACTGATACATGAAGGTTTTAATTTTCATAGCATCTTAGAATGATTGCCCTGCTTTGTAGTGTACCAAAAAAACTAGTTACTTTAAGCCTGTGAAAAGTGCTATTGTTTCCTGGGAAGCTCACACACTTGCAGCTACACTGGTTTGCCACAGGGGAAACTTAATTAGTTATTTCCTCAGTCAAATTATTTCATAACAGTTTCCTACTGTGATTAACCTTGCTTCACCTATGCAGCTGATGACTAGTAACACTAAAATAGACATGACTCCAGGAAGCTATTAATGTAATGTTTTCTATCATTTAAATTTCTTCTGATGATTACTGGTACTGAGTTTCCTGGTGTGGATTTGGGAACTGGAGTTTCTCTATATGGTTTTGGATTGTGGTGCAGTAAACTCACCTCTGCTGTTCTTCAACCAGAATGGATGTAGCCAGCTGTGCTAACCTCGTTTCAATGAGCCCCATTCTGGCATATAAAAATGCAGATGTACAGAAATGCCAATATTTTTTAAACTGTTAAAAGATCCAGTCTTCTGTTATAGCATCAGTGCTGTTTACTAAGTACTGAGAGTGAACCCTAAATCTCTGCCACATTGTCATTCACCCATGAAACAGATGGACATTGTGATGCTGCCTCTTTGGAAAACCCAATATTTGTGGTCATTTAGGGAGTTCTGGAGTGAACAGGCTCCTCTGGGTGCCTAAGCTCTTTCACTATAGAGAGACAGATGGGCAAGCTGTGGCATAAAAGTGGGGCATGAGCAAAGTCAGCATGGACCCAGAGGTCTACATTTACCAGGCCTGATGACAGCCGTTGAGTACAAAGAGGCTGCAAAAGTTATTGCACTTTCCAGCAGCTCCTCCCTCCAGTGTCAGAAAATGTACAGTAGCTCTGCAAGAAAAAGGAATTTTCACATCTTCACTTCCATGTTACTTCCACTCAAGGGGAGACCAAACACTCTGGCTTTTGGCATATTCACCATATTTCATTGTCTATCACTACCTGCCTCCTTCGGTTATGCATTTCTGAATCTTGAAAGCACTGGTGAGAGTCACACAGCCCAATACTTTTTTTTTTTTTTTTTTTGCACCAAAAATTGTAAGTGAGAGGTCTGCTGTGGTTTTAGTGTTTGTCTGCCAGCTGTAGGGATCCCCACAGACCCAGTGAAGTCATTGAAGTCTGCTGGGGAGACCTGGAGAAAAGGGCAAATCATCATGACAAGAGAGTCTTAGCACATATTTGGATCTGTGTTTGTCTTTTTTGCAGTGAATTGGCTGTTGTAGAAATGGCTCATTTCTTGGACCTTCATGTATATCATAAAATGGCCATTTAACCAATGTCACTGTCATACTTCAACATGAAAAAGAGATACCAGAATTCCTCAAATATGACGAAATACAAACACCCTTCCTTTTCCACCTTTCCTCTTTTAGTATTGTATTCTTTTTCTGCTTCACACCAGTTGAGCTCACTTATTTCTCCCTGGGCTCTGACTAGGAAGTGTGCTCAGCCATGGTGAGAACTCCCAGACTGCAGGGCTGGGCTGGACAGGGTGCAGGTTCTTACTCTATTCACTTGTACAGACTAGATCTACATCATCTGTGCTCGTTTTTTGAAACTGCATGAAAATTTATCCACTGTATTAGATAACATTTTAGACAGCGTTAGATTCCAGTTTTAAAACTAGGATGCATCAAGCGAAATTCCCTTTGAGTCAATGGCAGTTTATAGTTGAGTTAAACAGTTTGGAGTCAGATTTAAATTCTAGAAGATGTCAAGGCAAGAAATCATTTTGCTGCAGCAGTAAAATAGAGGAACATCTGAGATCCATTGCTGCTGTTCTGCCAGGAGGTATTCGAGTTGGAGCGCCAACACATGCCTCCCTGATTAACCTTGCCCTCCTATCTGAGCCTGATACTGCACTGAACTCTGCCCATCTAAACCCTTCACCTGGGAGTGGCCTGAGGCAAGGATAGAGCAGTTTGGTTGGCAAGCTAGTGTGTTCAATGCCTGACATTTGGTATTATTCAACAAGGCGTTATTAATTACTTAATAATAACCATTATTCATTCATGATTCATTTCAACATCTGTAATTCTTAAAGAAAGCATTCCTTAAACGATTTGCAACTGTTTCTCTTATGTCCTTGGAAATGAGTAAACAGCCAGTTTAGTGTTTTTTGGCAAAAATGCAAGAAACTACAGAGTAGCTGTATTTTTCATCTGAGTTTCCCAAATTCCCATTATTTCTTGATATATTAATCTACTGAGACAGAACCGGTGAAAGGGAGAGTTAAGTAGAAAAAATCAGTCTTACTGACATTATCTGTATGAAAATATTCTAAATATCTTCCTGCAGCAAACATGTCTTCCTAGCACTGATGCGTTACATTTGTGACTCAGTAGTTCCCAGATGTGACTGACAGCATGGACTGTGAGCTTCTCACACTTTCCCCTGTACTCTGCCCACCTCTGCATCTCCACATGTGACAACCAGCATTCCAAGCATCTGAGAAACTTGCAGCTTTTCCCATTTTTGAAAAGTCCTCTTGCCAAATAAACGTTTCTTTCTGAAATCTTCCTTGATAGAATTTCTTCAGGGCAATATGCAGTACCAAGTTAAATTTAAATCTAGACATCCCATGGGCAACTATATTTAGAATTGTGGGGATGTTTTTGTACCCCAACGGTCTTGAATCACTGCTCATTTCATGTCAAAGCGTCATAAGAGAGAGGACTCCTCATGCTAAACAGTGACATTCAGCTGAAGGAATATGAAAATAACTATCAATTAAGCATACCATTAATTCAGGGTTGTTATGATTGTTTTTGTTTTGTTTTCTTTTGTTTTCTTTTGTTTTTAAATTGGCCTTACTATAAGAATACAAGCAATCGACTGAAATGATGGCTTTCTGATATGGCAAAAACGTTTTAGTGACACAGACTTAGAGCTATCTCCTTAGTGACTGTTAGTATCATTACTCATGAGTGATGTAAATTTCATAGTGTCATTTCTGTAAGAGATGCTGCATCCTGCTGTCCTGTAGTACTCATTAAGTTCTCTTAGTTTACAGTCAATATTTTCTTTCTTTTTTGAGCCACAGTATTCCTTACAGTGTGAGCAGAAACTTGCTACCTTGAGAATAAAATCCAATTATCTGTATGGCAGGGTAAAGTTATAAATTATTGTCAGTGGGATAAATGCATTCAACAGACTTGTACCTGAATCATGTCTCTCAGGATTAAGGATGATTGAATTCAGGTTCTTATTTCACATCTGAATCAATTAGTGGTGGGATACTTGATGTTGCAGGGAATAGTTTTTGAGCCTCCTGGAGACAGACATGCAGATGTGATAAGACCACACCCTAAAGCACAATGCAAATGATAAAATCTTGTAATTCTTTGTCTGAATCTTAATATTTTACACTGGTCTCACAGTTTTATACTTAGGTTCTGAGGGGTACATTGCCATTCCAAGTATAAAGATGTAGACACAAAAGGGCAATGTCAACATTTTGATTTAAATCAATTTACAGTGCATGGATCTCACCTGAACTACAAAGCAGTCCTGCAAAACCCTCATAGCTCTTCAGGATATGAAATGCAAGTCTTATTACTGCTAAATTTCTCATTTTATAGTGGGCTTCAGGTCCCTCCCTTGAGTCCTGCAGGAGAGCAGCTAACAGCAGGAGAGGAAGGAGAAGCAGGTTGAGGTCCTGTGCGTTGTTAACCCTTGGTAGGTCAGAGGAGGAACAGTACGAGAGGAGCTCAGTGCTTGCAGTTCCACGTGGAGCCTGCCAGGGCTACCTGGCTCACTAAATGAGGAGATAAGCACAGTCAGGAAATGCTTAATGTTGAAAAAGTTGAACTGCCAGGCTCTGAGCAGGTTCTTACTGGACGTGTTCCAACTGGAATTTGGCAAGGTTATTTTAGTGACCAAATTTAGGCAAATTTTCACAGGGATGACATAATACTTTTCTTGACATAAAAGGGTAACCCTGCAAAACTTCAAACCCTTGCTTAAAAGTGTGGAGTGCCTGGAGCATCTCATGCAAGCAGAAACAGGACTCCTATTCAACACAGGCAAAATTACTCCTTCTTACCCCTTCCTCCCATTCTGGATCTTTGACCTCAGAATTCATCAAGTTCAGCCTAATGCAGACACCTGGCATGGAAAGTTTCACTCTGAACAGCTTGTCTGATAAGACCATGAGAAACTGAGAAGAGAGGCCTGGACAAGAAATTGTCCAGCAGCTTCCTGTATAGACCTGCATTATTTGTGTTCAGCAGGTCACGTTGGTCACCCCACAGATGTCAGTAGGGCTACTCAAGTGAGTTATGGAAGTGGGTTTACACCATCAGTTAGGAAGTGTTTTATTGCAAGCACTGTGAACCTAATTTTACTTTATAACCAAGGGCTGTGAAATTAAATTATCTCTGCTTTGGTTGAATATCATGATTAGGATATTATTTTCATGCAGGTCACTAATTTTAACTGGTCTTGTCTCTTGTGTCATGGCAGGAAGCAGGAAGCTCACTGGGAGCTATTGACTCTAGTCAGAAGGGTTGGCAGAATAAATCAAAGTTAATCAAGGAGCAAATGTGACAGTGGCTCTGGAGTACACTGTATAATCCTGACATTCATTGTAAATTGACCCAGGATTCACAGTTAATTTTTCTGAACTTAATAAATGTTTGGTTTTTGTTTTTGATTTTTTTTTTTTACTTTAACTGTTAATATTGGCATTTTAGAGCAACTGCCAATCAGCTAGTACAGACTTGTGATGAAGTGGATAATCAGTTTAGCAGTTCCACATGCTGGCAACATCTAGAAGTTCTGAAAAGGTCTCATTCTACGAGTGTGGCTCCTATGAAGCTTTTGTCTTGTATAGTTTATTCCGGAACTGCCATCCTTGTCAGTGATTTTGGTGCTTTTCTCATTTTATGGTCAGATTTTGAAACAGTGGAAGCATAAAATGCTAAAATGACCCAAACAAGCTCTCTGCATATATAATATACATAGACTGGGCATCTCACATCCCAGCATTTTTCATGGTTAGAATGAAGAACACATCTTGGTGAAAAACTTCACATTTTGTTCCATTTTCAATGGCATGAAAATCCTAGCTGAGGTTTCTAAAGTAGCACACAAAAGCAGACTGTGAAAACATCTACTCCTCTTCTCACTGCAGGGCTGAGAAACATCAAACCTTAAATTTATACCTCTTAGGAGCTCGGAGGTGAATCAGTGACGTTTGGTCTCATACTGGTAACATCTATGTACACGTGTTGTCCTTGGCCTGGAAGGCAGATCCCTCAGAGAAGATAGATGTGTTCCTTTACTTGCCAGTTTACCATTATGATTCTGATAACGGGCTACAGAGAGGGCTCTGCTATAGCATAATGAAAAATTGTTTTTGTGAGAGCTATGAAAGTTGACTCTGGGTTATTACCAGCAAGAAGTAGGAGCAAATTTCTCTCCCAGCTCCTGAGCACAGTCTGTGTCTTGGACCAAAACACAATCACCAGTTGTTACTCTGTGTGTGGTTTCTTTGTAGGGTTAAATCTAGTCTGTAATGCTAGTAGAGCTCTGAGTTCAAAGAACCAGGATAGCCGAGGTGGGGCAGGGTGCCCCTCTTTCTTGTCCATTTGTTGTCTAGAAGCCAGGTTTCTACATGCAGGATTAAGAAGCTGAGAATGGAGAGAGCTTTGGTATCCTGGCAGCACATTGCGCTCTCCAGCAGAGGAGTTTGGAGCATGGCCAAACTGCTATTGAATAAAAATCTGCCATCTGTGATCGTCTTCCTTTAGAAAAGAAAAGTTGTGAGGTACAATCAAGGTAATGAGTATTAAATGCTTACTAATGCAGCCACATAGACCAAATCTAGGAAGCACAACCTGCATCAGAGCTCAAGCAGACACACAGAGGAGAAGTTGGAAGGGACCTCTGGAGAATATTCAGTCCAACCACCTGCTAAGCAGGTTCCCTACAGTAGATTACAGAGCAAAGCCTCCAGGTGGTTCTTGAATATCACCAGGGGATACTCTTCAACCTCTCTGGACATCCGGTTCCAGTGCTTTGTCATCCTTACAGAAAAGAAGTTTTCCCTCATCTTCATTTAGAACTTCCTAGGTTCCAGTTTGTACACACTGCCCCTTGTTGTGCCACTGGACAACACTGAAAAGAGCCTGACCCCTTCCACTTGTCTCTTACCCTTTGTATATTTATAAGTGTTTATGAGATCCCCCATCAGCCTTCTCTTCTCCAGGCTGAACAGTCTCAGGTCTCTCATCCTATCCTCCTGAGAAAGATGCTCCAGGTCTCAGGTCATCATTATGGCCCTTTGTTGAACTTCCTCTAGGAGATCCCTGTCTTTCTTGAACTGAGGAGCCCAGAACTGGACTCAGTACTCCAGATGTGACCTCACAAGGGCAGAGTAGAGGGGAAGGATCACCTCCCTCAACCTGCTGGATACAGTCTTCTAAATGCACCCCAGGATACCATTGGTCTTGGTCACAGGGACGCACTGCTGGCTCGTGGCCAACCTGTTGTCCACCAAGACAGTGTGCACTTCAGTTGCATGTTGACATCCATATTTTTCAGGCCAGTCACCTACATTTTAGCTGATTGTTTCACATGAATCGATTATCTGTTTTAGAAAATTCTTGCATGTGCTTCACATGATTTCAGCCTGTATGCATTGCTCTCCAGTTAAGAGTGATTCATGTAGCAGATAGAAGAGCATTTTATAAATGCATTGAATAGCAGGTGCACATTCTTATAAAGAACCTTTTTATTAGTCTTATATAGCCTTAAATTGCAGAAGACAAGCTTCTCCCAGTTCCATCATGGCTTCCAGCTTTTGCTGTAGTACGCAAAAGCAACAGAGTGGGCAGCCAGTGCCTGTGACAATTTGTGTATTGGGTACTCTTCATCAAAGCCTTTCAGAGACACTCCTGTAATTCACTCATCACTCAAAAAACATGTTCTGTTGCCCATTAAGTGTACATGTGCAATGGAGTCTATAATACTGGTTTTAAATGGTTGATGTTGATGTAATGTTTCAGGCTGATGGATTCAATAGGACTGTTTGATTAGAAAAAGGTCACGCAGTTTGTTTAATCCTTAGCAAGTTGGGGAATGATTCAGAATTGTCACAAGTGATTTATTTCTGATGTTTCTAGGACGTTGAGCAAAAAAAGTTGCACAAAGTGCTCAAATCAGTGCTAAGACTGCAAGTGATGCAGTGAGAAAATGCATAAAGGGAAGATGTAGTGCAGCTCCCATTTGAGATAAATTTAAAGGCAAACTTAATGGTACATGTATTTGTTTAAGTATTCTGCTGAATTTGTAGAGCATAGTTTGCAGCTATGGATAGCTCCTCCTGCACCAAATTATACTGTATTACATGGATGTAAGTCTGAATAAATCTTTTGATGTAGGAAGAACTTCTCCAAGCATATATCAATGTGATGATGTGCAAAATTTGATTTGCTTAGTACAATTACTGTAGCTAATTACATCCAGATTCATAATTACAAGTAACATATTAAAATTATACTAGAAAGTGAACAAGATTTTGCAATTCATGATGGTAGCAGAAGCATAGAACATGTACAACTGATTCTTCTGTAATAAACAGACTCCTCTCCTAGAGCAAATAGGCCGTGAACTACATTTACATGACCTTGGGCTGAAGATCTACATGCTCCCTGATATAAGCATAGCTACCCAAATTGTGTTTCCCTTGAGAGGAGATTATTTTGTGCTATATCAATCTGGTCCATGCAGAACTTGGAAAAAGGATCAGATGTTTAGGCATTGCAAATCCTTTTGCCATAGGCAAGGTTACTAATTAAAACGTGTTAGCATACAGAAGTACCAGATGCAGCCCAGGCAAGGATGAATGTCAAGAAATTGGCGAGGATGAGGGGAGGAATCCAGAAAGAGGTTAGAAAAAGATCAGATTTTTTTCTTCACAGAATATTCTCTTTCTTTCCACTCACCACTTCTTCCCAACCAGCTTGGTGATATCTGACATTATGTCTTGCAGCAGGGTGTCTCGTCAGCTACATCTTACCATGGAAGTCACATATTGTGGCATTTCTTGTGTAGCATTTGGTCATATCCCTTCTTGTCACATTTTATTAGGTGTGCTGCCATCATGTGACACCTCACATGGTGGTGTGTGGTCACATTACTGATCATCATTACATGTATTGTTTTGCTTGTTTCCATTGACATCAGACCTTGCATGTGTCTTTGTGACTTAAGAAAATGTTGTTGAAATAGATTCTCAATTTATATCAACCACCACTTTCCTCATCTTAAGTAGCCCTGGATGCGTTTTGAGTGTGAATCATTATTGACTGCTGAAAATCAGTTACACTGAAAAGTTTTATTGTCTCCACCATGGTGGTGGAGAGAAATCGAAGTAGAAAAAGCCTAAAGCCACACAGTGAAATCAGGTTCACAGCAAGTGCTTAATCATAAGCACATTCTGAAGTCCTGCCATAATTCAACCTGAATCTATATCTGAAACACAATCTGTTTTGCAAAGCTACGTTATCTCCTAGGGTTTATGTGACATCCTTCTGCATGTTGTGAACATGCTAAATCATAGAATCATTAAGGTGGGAAAAGATCACTAAGGTAATCTCATCCAACCATCAGCTCATCCCCACCATACCCACTAAACCATGTCTCTCAATGCCTTATCTACCCTTTTCTTGAAAACCACCAGGAACGGTGACTTCAGATGTTGCTGCTCAGAATAGCTTTATAGAATCCTCACTTAAAGGAGAGGAAAATAGCACCAATGACATCTCTTCCTAGAAGAACTCAGTTTTATTTTTCTCAACATGCTCTTGGATCTGTGCATGCTCACGAGGACTCTTGGAGTGGCAGCAGTGCAAGTCAGATGGGGAAAGGGGGTCCAGTATTTCACAGAATTCTTCCCTGTTCTGCTCTGGCTGTGGTTCCCATGATGGACATTCACTTTACTGAGTTGACCTGAACATCCTTTTGTGTCATACTCTGTAACTCTTGGCACTCCCCTGATGGTGCAAAGGAATAGAGCGTATACCCTGGAAAGCTGCTTGTTTCCATTAACACCTTTGTTTGGAAGAAGCAGCAAGAATGTTGCACAGTGGTAGTTCTCATGGATTGAACCAACCGTTTCTTTGCTTTTCGCTTGTTATGCACTGTTTGTAAATTGTTTTGGGAGGGGATTAAAACTCATCAGCAGCATTTGCAAATAGCAGCATACAAGTGCTAGGTTCTTAATAGTTATTCCAAACATGCAGACAAGATTTTTTCAGCGATCTCTCTAGGTTTCAGATTTTTTTTTTTCCTTTAAGTGGTCCCTTGCTCTACATGAGAAGCATTAATTTCTAGGTAACAGGCACAGATGTCCTTCAAACCTCCAGTAAGTGGTCTCATTAAGTACTTGAGTAAAATGAAGGGTATTGCATCAGACAAAATGGCTGAAAATAAGGGGCTAATTGTCTCTTGGGTGGAGGGAAACTGCCCATGTTTCATCGCCAAGGAAGACAAAGAAGTTGCTACACTGCATAAGAGAAGTGCCAGATGCTTCTCTGAAAGTGGGGGCTTTCACTCTTTTCCAATGGTCTGGTAATAAGAGAACTGTTTTTTCTTGTTTAAAGCCATGGTTACCCCAGTAAATAAAGCCTCCATTCTGGACCCTCTTCAGCATGATCATTTTAGGGCTAGGCATTTACCTTAGTGTAATTGACTACTATCACCTTTGTAGACTAACTTATTTTGTATCAGTCAAATTTGTGGCTGGATCTCTCTATGCCTCTGATGATCTTAATTCAGGGTCTGCTATTAATACATAAGTATTTCTGCATCCAATTAGCTGTACCAAAGCACAGATCAATTTGAAAAATATGTATTTTTGAGTTTTTCTTCATTATTTTGCAAGATTCTATGTTTTTGAATGTGTTAAGCAGTACAATGCAGAAATGATCTGTTCTGGACATGTGCATCATTGTCAAGCTTAGTAAAAATCACTACAGCAAAGTGTGGCAGTGCTGGTACTTGAAATGTCTGCATCTGCATACACACAAATCCACTACAGGATCAAGTGAATGGAGTAGGTTGGAACATGTATGGGAATGGGCCAGTGCTCACACATGCTGCTCATACAAAGAATACAGAGGAAAGAGGAAAAGAGGAAAGGTCAAATTTTGCAAGTATGACCTAAGAGTTGTCCTGTCAGGTACCAATTTTCAACAAAAATGTGAACTTCACATTCAGTCTAAACTGTTTAAGAGGAGGTGTCTGATAATTTGGGATTTTATTGGTGAGAATTTAAAAAATAATTGGAATAGTTGCATTGGAATTTAAGACCAAGCCATAGAAGAGACTGATTTTCTGAGTTGTGACCAACAGCAACAAGCCAGGATGTCATTTCTGGCTCTTCTGACTTTGGTGCTGTGATAATACGGAATTCATCTTCTACTTCTGCGGTATTCACAAATGGGTTTGTGGTAATTTATTTCAAGTGCTGTCAGTTATAGCACATAACCTGGGAGGTTTTTGAATCAGGTTCCTATTGTAAATTGTTCCTGAAAGATCTTCCTAATCTTATTAATATTGACTGATTCTTTGTATTAGGATTTCCCAGGGATTGGCAGAGTCTAAAGGATTAAAGGCCTGAGTCAAGGATGACCTAGATTCCCATAGCTTTTATTATGCAAATCCTTACAATCTGAGGTCATTTATGGGAACATCTGAAGTTAATATGAGTTCCTATATTCGAGTACTCTCAAACATTCAAAAGTGTTTCAGTTCCAGGTGAGTGCAGTGCAGTTATTAAGTGTTCCAAAACTGCTTTGAGGCAGAAGCATACTCAAAATATGACATAGGATCTTCAAAGTCCAAATCCTTTTGTCTGGTGCTGGAGATTCTGGGGACACTTCCGAAAAAAGGGTTTTCCTCTGAAGTCTTAGAGAGGGACTGGAAAATTTCTTCCCTGCTGCTTCTTATGTGGTCATTTCAAGAAATCTGCAGATTGCTGAGACTGGAGCAAGTCCTTGATTTCACTTTTCAGTTGTGTAAAGGAAATTCCCTGAGCTTTATTTTGTTAACTCAAGTGGGAAAAAAAAAAAAAAAAAAGAAGAGCTGCTTTTCAAAACAGAAGAATGATTTATACACGTGACCATTTTTCACTTTTGTATGTACAGAGTGCTCTATTACTTGAAGATCTGATAAGCAGAGAAAATTAATATTCCCCCAAACCTGCTCTTTGGCTGTTATAGTCCAGCTGTCCCTGCTGTTTGAGTGGAAGCTGGGATCAGCTTGAAACCAGGATGATTCTGAATGTGACTCAGAGATAAAGGCATTTTCCTTTCTGGTGGTTTACCAGAGCTCAGCACCTGGAACTCACAAATGGAAAATTTCTCCTTTTGGTTCTTTCAGTGTGTTTTCACTCTTTTCACCTATTACACAAGCCTGACTACCTAATTGCATTTGCTTCTTGTGTTAATATTTGCCTTTTTATATCATGCCTTTCCTCTGAGACAGCGAAAAATGTAAATAAACTGAGCAAAGGCATTCCATTTTAGGCCAGCAGTAGTTTAGTAATTATGATCATACAACTATAAACAGAAGGGTTCACCCTAAATACTCAAAACTGAAAAGCTAACTGAAAAGCTTTCGAATTAATTAAGTGGATGTTTTAAAACATGTTTTTGCAAGTGGTGTGAGACTGTACAGCAAGGAGTTGTGAGCAGAGGTAGGGACAGAGCATGGGGAACCACATTCTCCATTTTCTGGTACCACCAGCAGTGCCGGGACAGGTTCTGATGTTGATTATTTAGATTTAGACTGGGGTGATAGCTTTAGGTTTGGCCCTTACTGGGAGAAGCCTGGTCAGCTGGGACTCAGAGCATCTTTCTCCTCCTCCTGTTTTGTGTGGACACACAGAATTCACAATCTCTGAAGAAATCCCGTAGGATGGAGATCCAGTGCATCTCGTTCTGAACAGAGACATTTTTTACCAGTTCCTTTGCCACCCCCACACAACGTCTGTCGTCTGCTCCATCTGTACCTCTCACTCCCTTGGAGGCAAATTGCTTTGCTGCTCCTCGGCTCAGCGGTGCTGAGTTCCTTGACATTTCCCAGGGCAGAGATGCTGGGTCCTGCTCCCGTGCTTCCCCGCTGCCGTGCAGAATGTACCAGCAGCATTTGGGTTAATGGGGCAGGCATGGCACAGAAAATAGTCACTCTGGTGGAGTCATTAGGATTTGCTGGCAGATTGCCTGCTCAGTTGGTGCAATTTTACACTCATTTTCAGAGCAAGCTTAAAGGGGAAACCTCCACTCGCTTTGAGGCTTCACAGCCAACGGGAAGCTGGGGCTTGCCTGCCGCTGCCCCATCTCTGATGAACAGCTGGCTGGAATTTCTCAGCTAAGCACTTACTCAAATGATTTTTTGTTGTTGTTTTGAAATTTGTAGTCAAGGTTGTTTAGAATGAATGGATCTGTGTGGGTAAAATTGCTGTCTCCTGTGCCTTGTCTTTCCAAAACTCAGAGCAGAGACTGAGCTACATTTAGAGGGGAAAGGAAGAGAAAACAAAACAAAACAGAATACTTAACCTTGTGCCTGGGAAGGCATAGCTGAGCGACTACAGCTATACTTCAGTCTGTAACATACAGACATAACAAATATTTTAGATCTTGGTCCTGCAACAGGCTTTAACTGCTCATGAAATTAATAGGAGCTGATGGCACACAGCTCCTGAATGGTTAGGCTATCACAGCTGTAGGACGCTGTAATTTATTACTTGTCTGAAGAGTTAATAAGAAGGATAACATTAGATTAGTCTAACATTAGGCTCATTGGACTGAGTCACATATTCATTTTTTTGGAAAAAAAAACAACACAAGAAAACACCCTGTTATTATTATTTTACTTTGTTGCTTAAAATGGGTTTGCACCAAATAGAATCTAATAATATTTTTATCTTAAAAAACTTCAGATCAGTTTCCTTGTGAAATATGCAGCCCTAGTTAATGCTTTCTGATCTGGAATTAGAGGGTTAAATCTCAATCCCTCTCTGATTTATATTTCCCTCCCCTCCTTCCCAGCTGTGGACATGGATGGAAGATCTGCAGAAGGAGCTCTTAGAGGATGTCTGTGCTGACTCTGTGGATGCGGTTCAGGAGCTTATCAAGCAGTTTCAGCAGCAGCAAACAGCCACCTTGGATGCTACCCTCAATGTTATTAAGGAAGGGGAAGATCTAATCCAACAGCTCAGGTAAGCACCTACCTGGAGGACAGGTGGCAAGAAATCTGTATGCTGTGGTTTAGATGTGCATAAATGTGGAAATGTAGGTTTAGGATTAATAGGGAGAGTCTGTTCATTCCTTGCTTATTTATTATTCTTCAGTTTCTTTGAGTAATGCATTGAAATTTCACTGAATGATTTGTGTGGACTGATTAGAGTAGTCTGTGCATCAGCGTAGGCTGCTGCTTGACAGGGAGATTATTTATAGGAACAGCAAAGTGAACTGAAACAAATGCATTTCAGGTGAATATTTTTAGTTAGGATATTTATAGAAGGTTGTTAAATGGTTGTGAGCTGGGGCCTTGTGATTTATCTGGTTACTCCTAGTATAAAAGAAGTGTATTCCTCTTAATAAAACACGCACATGTCTAACAGTCTTCACTTTCTCATTTTGCATGCAGCACCCTTCTATTTATCTTTGTCCATGTGGGATTTGTTCATACTGTCAGGGAGGGTCTTTGCTGCCAGCTCTGCTTGCATTATGAATTAAAACAGCTTGTTTTATCTGATTTGAAAAACACAAAGTGACTGATTCAGGGAAATGGGAGCTTCTGGCTTTCTCAGTCTGTATCTGTAGTAGAAATTATGTTTGCAGGGAGCTTAGGAAGCCTACCCCTAACTTGTAGTTCTGAGGGCTCTCTCGCTTGTTCTCATTCACAGTGATTTTCTATGGCTTTAAGTTCATTAGCAGCACTGGAGTTTTCCTGCCTTCTAATAACATTACTGAGCCCCAGACCATGAAATCTTCTGTTCTTAAGATCTTCCTATTGTCATAGATTGCCCTCATCTACCTCGATATAATGTCTGTACTTTGTGTACATACAGAATATACGTTCTGCACCAAATGTAATGAGTCTTGTGCATTTGACCTGTGGCTGTCACAGGGTCGTGTCTCAGCTTCCCCAGTCTGATGCCTTTGGATCTCACATGAGAAGTGCAGAGCCACAATAGGAAAAGCCAGAGGTGCCTACTGCAACCTGGGTAATGATATGAGCTGGTGGAGCTCCACCCTTAAGAGCCCTGCAGGAGCCATTGGGTCTTGTACTACAGCCATGTGATGAGCTTTCTTCTATACTCTCCACAAGAAGAAACAGACAGTGTAAATGCCTCATCTTGCTGAATGTCACAGAGCGGAATGAGAGACAAGAGTGGTTTTGCTTCCTGAGACCAGAACTGGAAAGAAAGAATCAGGGGAAGGACGAGCTAGGCTTCATCCATCCGTGCATTGCTGATTAAAAAAGTAGGAAAGAAATATGCTGTGTTTAGTTAGTACGGTGCCATATGGAGGGGGCTGAAAGGAACATACATATGACTGCCCATACCAGGGTAACCAGAGGTCTGCATGGCTTTCTTGCAAAGTTTAAGGCACCTCTAAGAGATCATAGCAATTTGAAATGCTGAGCAAAAATATTCTCTTATTGCTCCTCCTACCTATTGGTATAATGTTCCAGCGTGAACACAGGTAGAGAATACCATGAAAGAGACCCTGTATAAAACCCATCAGATGGAGTTTGGGGATTGCAGAAAGTGCCTCTGTTGAAAAAGTCCAGGTGCAGCCCATCAGATTGGCCTAAAGGTTTTTGCCTGCACTTGAGTCAGTGGGAAAGCAAAATGTGCCCACTCACACAGTTTTTGTGGCTGCTGTCAAATGTAAAGAACACACAGATAAAGGAAAGGAGGAAAAATTGGATTTGCTGTGATCTTCTCTTAACACAGCTTTGTGTTTCAATGTGTGGGTCACCCAGTACCTTCAGTGAAGAACTGCTGAAGATTGCAAACACTACAACAAGGAAGAGAACGAAATGCAATGCTCGTATCAAGCATGTCACAGCACAGGTTAAAATGAATTAAACTGATGAGACCCTGAAGAAGTTTCCATGTCTTGTCCTTATCTCTGAGAGCACAGAGATTGGTTTAGAGAAGATCAGTGGTGTAATAGCACTCTGTGTCTCCTTAGATAGCTCAGGAAATGCTCAGCTGCCCAGACCAGTTAAATGCAACACCTGGACTGTTCTTTGCAGGGGATCTTCAGGGCCTTCAATGACTGAATCAGGAGACAATACCTATCAGCAGTGTAACAGGCCTGGCTCTTGCAACACTGCACATAGCATGAAAACACTTTTCTCACTGTTTATTATTGTTCTGAGATGAGCACCATTCTCAGAAGTTAATGTGAAGAAAATCTTCTGAACTGCATTTCCAGAAGTGCTGCTGAGGGCAATAGTTCTGCACACCTGCGAAGATCAGAACAGCAACTTGCCCCAGTGAGGTGTGAAAGAACAGGAATCTTAGGGGCAACAATAAGGTGGGGAAATGTTATGGATCTTCTTATGGTAGCTCAGCATATGAGCTTTTGAGAATGGGCACATCACTGAGCTTTCTCCCTGTTAAACTGCTCAAAGTGTTTTCCGGAGTACAGTGTTCCTTCTGAACAAACTCAACAGCAATGGACAAATCCTGACTGTATGTTTCCAAATTTTTTGTTTGTTTGTTTGTTTTGTTTTTTGTTTTTTTCAATAATTTTTCATCATTTTGAACCCTTATTTGTATCCTTTCAAAGAATACTAAGTATCTGTCATAAATTCTTTCCCAGGATTTCTTGTTACCAGTCAGGACAACACATCATGTGGTGGAAGCATCCAATCTCAGAAATTTCTTTTTCTAGAAGGAAATTTTTCTCAAACTGCACTATATAGGGACATCAAAACCATATCTGAGAAGATTATGAAAAGATACCAGATTATTACATTTCATTTTTTGTGTTGCATCAGCCACTGAAATGCAAGTGTGGTTTGGTTTGAAGAGTGAGATACTTAAGGAAAAACGATTTATAAAACCAAGTGTGCATTTAGATCCCATGTGAGGTCTAATATCTGCCATCCTTGAATAATTCATTGAGTCATTTAGATATTGTAGGAATAGTAATAATTCTGCATTTGAATGAAGGCTTATTTCTTGTCCTTTCATAGAAGACAGGTGCTGACTGGAGTAAGCAGAACATGATTGAATGTGCCCTGCATTAAGCTGTAGTTTTAAAATCTCTCCTTGTTATCATCTTCCATCCTTTCTCTGTACAGCTGAAAGGTGAAGGAAGTCTCACCAAGTTTCACCAAGAAGGTGAAAACACAAGACTGACATAGTGGGACAGAGACTTAAGAGCTGAGGAGAATAATATTGGTGTAATATTCCCTTATATGCAGAAGTAGATAGTAATTCTTGCTTCAGAATAATCCTGGAACATCTGAACTGCATTTTATCAAGTATTAAACATTTGAGGAACAAGAGCAAAAGCACATAGAAAGAGCAAATAATTAAGCAGTTATTAGCATTCTGTATTTTTAATTGTATTCTTAGGCTTCAGATGTTCAGGCAAATGCTTGTTCTTTTTCTCAATTACTCCTTCTGACAGTGTTCAATTAAGTTTAAGTTGATTGCATGTTGTTTTGATCTAACCGTACATGATGGTAATGTGCAAAGAGTGAAGCACAATCATTTTCTGTGATTTATGGAGAAAATTACCCATTTTGCTAGGTGTATATGGAAGGAGAATTCTGTCCAGAAATGGGAAATAAAAACCCCCAAAAACTAGGAACATTAACACTGTTTGACAATGGACAGACTTAGTGGATACTTTTACTTGTCAGACACAGATGCATTTGGGCTCCATTAGGCAACATGGTGACCTAGCAGCATCACCTGACATTTGGCTTGGCCTCCATCATTGTCAACCTGTTCCCTGTATGGTTTTGAGGCACTGATAGTCCAGTATGTGCTGGTGAATTTATAGTTGTCCCAAGTTCACCATGGCAGAACTATGGACTAATGATAAGTGGTGATGGTAAGGCCTACTGCCTTATCCACTCCATCCAAATTCCCTGTTGGAAAGACATGTGCATTGGTAGGGTATCTGGTGGGATTTGTTTTAAATGTGAAGCTGCCATCACATGACTTTGATCAGGTTGGACAGAGAAATTCACTGCATCTGAATCTTGGTTTTGCTGAAACTCCAAAGCCAAGTCTGGCATCAGACTTTACTTCTGGGATTTGTTATTGTTTGGGGACCTTCAGTGGTACATTCAAGGATAAATTTCATCTCTTCATGTCAACACAAGACCTTTATCCATAAAACATTCACTTAAACAAATTTTCTGTAAAGATAACAGACTTTAGGCAAAGCCTTTATCATATGGGAGAGCGCAAATAGAAAAGAAACTGTCAGGACTATCCTTTGCCCAAGCTAAGACTTGTTTCAGGTACAGCAAACTGCTCCTTGGTACTCAGACCACCATTTAAAGGGCTTGCTCCCTTCTTTTCCCTATTTATGGGGAGTGTACTTGGAGCACTGTCTGACCTCTCACAGGCACACTCATTTTGCTTACCTTAGTTGAAAGACAAGTGAAGGACATCATTGTACTGTGGAGTTTCTGCACTGTGTTCTGAGTCTATTGCAATACAAAGTAACCCAGAGGAAATCAAGGAATCCCTATCTCCTTAGTCTAAGATGCTGGTAATTCTGATTAAGTTAACCTAACTGAAGCAAATGCACGAAATTAACACTTAACTCTCCAGGGAGCTCAATAGCAGCTCAGCTTGGTGCCTCTGGGCAGTGCAAGTCTAGGCTAGAGCAGATCACTCTCTCTAGGACTGAATGGGATTGCCAGCCAGACTCCTAAAGAGAGCTATTGAGGTGGATGTGCCATTCTGCCCCTCTCTTCCCTCTGACCCCTCACAAGTGTGTCAGGTCACAGCATCCCAACACAAGAAAGGACACTCCCTTTGTTCAAGTTTTGTGCAGAGTTCAGGAGCCACACAGTTTCAATAGTAGAAGAGAGGAGTGTTGCATTCACCTTCCCTCAGCCCTTTGTGCCTGGGCTCACTTCTCAGCAGCACACAAGATCACAGGTGTGTACTTCTTGCTCTTTTACCTGCCTTGATGCTCAGCTTTAACCATGCTCTCTGCCTTGCCACAGGGACTCCGCTGTTTCCAACAATAAGACCCCACACAATAGCTCCATCAGCCACATCGAATCTGTACTTCAGCAGCTCGACGAGGCCCAGGTACAGATGGAAGAGCTCTTCCATGAGAGGAAGATTAAGCTAGATATCTTTCTTCAGCTCCGGATTTTTGAGCAGTACACCATTGAGGTAAGATCTGGCTGCAAGACATGGGAAAAGGAGAGCAAGGGAAAGGGGATCTGTGTAAACTTCTGGTGGTAGGATACACCCTGAGTTGTCTGGCTTTGCTGTCCAGTGTGGAAGAGACTGTTAAAACCAGGATTTAAATTTAGCATGTTGAAGCTAAGAATAGGATTCTCTGCAAAAGAAGCTTGAATGAAGCTTGTATGTACCTGCATAGTAAGGTCTTTCAGTTCTGTTCTTTACTGATGATTTGGAATCAAAAGCACTGGAAGGAAAACTCATCAGAGCTCTCATAATTGAGATATTCTTGAACAGAGTAACTTTATAGAGGTTAGCCAATCTCATTAACTACTTGTTGTCATTCTGATAGGATATGGTGCAGAAAAGTATCACGTAAATTAACTTACGCACAAAATCCACAAAAGCCACATGTCAGCACTTCTGGGATGTGTTCCTCCTACCTATGCCACTGGTCTCTTTTCAGGTTGTGGGGCACTTTAGATGGTTTATGATGAGATATTCCTGAAGGTATTGTTTTTAAATCTGTAGACATTCTCACGGTGGATACTGATAATTAATGGGAGCCTTTGTATGCTCTGTTACACTTTGTAAGTGTTTATTTGAACATATGGCATGATGAATTATAGTGGAATAAAGAGCTGGGCACAGGGAGTTTTAGGTGTTTTGATCTCTAATTGGATGCAAGAGATATAAATCAGGGAGTAGCTGAGCTTTCCTCTTGTGAGTGCTATTAGGTGAAAACTTGTACAGTGCTTGTTATTAGTGTAAATTAGAATAATTTAATCAACATTGTTTTGCTCAGTAGTTGTATACAGACTTCCTGATAGTGGTAGACTGTATCCTTTGTGAGTATGTGTGTGTATCTATAAATGCGTGCATTTCAGATCAGCTAATATTGCTGTGTGTGCATTTGTTGCCCTACTACAGCTACATTCACTGCAATATCTGGTATCACCTGTATTTAAATAGAAATATGTTGATACAATGGTGTGGAAAGTGGTGAATAATTAAGATTTTGATTATAAATATACAAATTATATGAACACATATGTGTACATACCTATAAATGGCACCTGTGTTTTCAAAAATGAAGCAAAACATGACAAACAGTGCTTCTGGGCACCCAGAAATATATAGGCAGCATAAGCTGTACCTGTGTGAGTGACTAGTCATTCATAAGATACCAGCCTGTCTGTGTTTCAGTGCATATTGTAGATGCACAACAAGAATTATGCTGACTTTATGTAAAGATTAAAAAAAAAAAAAAAAGACAAAATCACTGTTTTCAATTCTTTTACCTTTGTACATTGTCTTTCAACCAAAGATTACTAAGACCTCTGCCACCATGGATTGCTTTACTGCTGGGGCAGCTAAAGCATCAGATGAGGGACATGGGCAGTGAGCATGGGATGATGATCCTTGATCTTTGATGATCTTTGAGTTTTTTTCCAACCATAATGTTTCTATGATCAGATGATGTGGCTGGTCCTAACCAACTCTGCAAATCAGACCAGAGATGGGAATGCAGTGTGGATCCCTCTGTTTTGTTTTGGAATTAATCCTGCACATTTGGAGTGCCAGTGATATATAAAGACATTTAAAACTGGAAATGCACTTCAGAGTCTTCACAAATCAGATAATCTAGAAAGGACTTGAAGAAAATCATCACTTAGTTGTCATTGTAGATCTGCTATTTTTTATTCAATAGAACATCTGAATTCCCTCTGTAGGGTTAATATTACAAGGAAACCTGAGAACATGTTTCCTAGGGAGTTTATGTGCAGATGATTTTCTTTAGAAAGCTATCTCTTCTGAGGGGGGAAATATTTTTATTTTAAAATAATTATTAAATTTATAACTGAACATGGAGTGAGAAATATCATATTCATGTCAGTATCTTAAATTTTATGAGTACAGTTATTGCTTATACAACAAAAAAGTTTAGTAGATAATAAAAAGAAAGGTAATTTGAAATAATATATTAAATGACACATTTATGCTGTACATTTCAAATAGCTGAATTGGCTAAAATTGACTCAATACTGATCCTTAGAAAGTGGATTGCTGTCAGTTACCTCAGCTGTATAATAAAGACTCCAAGTCAATGGCAAACTTATCAACATTAAGAAAATTACCTCATGCTTTGCTAAGAAGCAAAAAGATGTTTTCATCCCCATAATTAAAAAGCAGATAGTATTTCTGATGGTTGAGTATTCTAAGCTTGCAAGGGAAAAAGATGATGAAATTTAAATGAGGAAATTAAATACCTTTTCTACTAAAGGCAAGTAGCTTGAGCTGTGACTGGAAATGTATTTAGGTTTTAATTTTCTATAATAGCCTAGATCCAGCATAGATTAAGAACAGTGAAATGATGTGTACCAGTATGATTCTCAAATGAGTTTCTGCTTTCCTAGTCTAGTTAAGCCCCCTTCCATCTGTCCAAAGTGCGGTGGGTGCCATATTGAACATATCCCTATCAAAATCTCTCTTACCTGCAAATGTGCTAATCTCTCTCCTTCCTGCACACACACAAACCATCTGCAAAAAGTGGGCCCAATGCACAGTGCTGTTGTAGTGGAGGCTCTTCTCAGCATGCTTAGCTATCAGAGGGTCTTAGTTATCAGCATCCATTTTTAAGAAGATTGGCTGAGGAGGTTGGATTTTTGGCCCAGTTTCTCCCAGCCTGGCTGTCTTTGTTGCACACAGAGTGTTTTGCTATGTGGGTTGTGCTTTCAAAACAAAGTTCTTGTTTGACCTGGATTTTGAAATGGAAATTCCACTGGGTTTCTGAAAATTAGCCAGCAGATCTTGGTCTGATAGCAAACCAGAGGCAGGTGATTCTGGTGCAGCTGCCTCATTTTCTTCTCTCCTCCTCCCAAATCTGAATGCTTTCATTCTCTGTGCTGTTTCTATCTTGTTAATCAAAGAGTTTCCTATTTCCCCTCTGATTCTTTTTTCTCATTCTTAGTTCTCAGGTTCTTGAGCTCCTGGGAAGCCCTCATGATGAGGACCTTTCCCTGAGAACACTGATGAGAGAAAAAACTTGCATCACTTTGTTGGAAGCCAGTGGGATGCAAGTGGGAGCCTGTCTACTTCTAGCAAGTTTAGGGAAGACTACAAGTTACAGCTCAGTCTCAGAATAGCTGCATCCTATGTTGTCTCATTCCATTCAGTTTTTGTACCAAATGTTTTCTTGCACTCGTTTTCCTTACTGACTTCTCTCTTTCTTCTTTTTAATAGATAATGTAAACTGAAAGTATTATGGAATTTTTCAAAGTCACAAATGGCAATGGAGTGCTTGGCCTTTTTATTTTTCATTTAAATTGTATCTGAATAACATTTTTTCTTTGGAGACTCTCCCGCTCATAACGATCTCCCCAGATATTGTAGTCCACGCCATGGACCACATAACCCTTTCCTTTGGCACTCCATCCTACACTTGCACCACACCAATCTGCTTTGTAGCCACCCTAGGTTATGAGCCTTTCCATAATCTTTTTTTCCTGACAGAGGTTTGGAGTCCAGACAAACTACAGGATTAAAGCCACTTCACCAGCAACACACACTTCCATCTACTTAAGCATCACTGGCTTTCTCTGTACTTCAGTGAATTCCGCCAACGATTGTTTCATTTTGTCTTCAGGAAAAGTGTTTTATGTAAAGAGAAGCCACCTGCCTTTCATAGAGAAGACCAGCTGCGTTCATTTAGGACTTCTAAGGACTTCTGAATTGCCTAGGCAGCTTTTGTGCTGTACTGGAATCAAGGCAGGTTTGGCAGATATTAATTTGGATACAAACCCACAGGCACATAGCATGTGCTGCCTTTTCTTTTTTGCCTTAATCTCATTATATTGACTGATATTTACACTCTAGGTTCCTGGGTTAAAATATGAAATTCTAACTATGACAACACCTGGAAACCAGCATAACAGAAACTTGAGAGAGCCCTGCTATCCCTGTGGGAGGTTATTCTGCCTTAAGTTTTAAAACCACAAAGTGACAACCTATTCTTTATTTAGGAAACATATCCAACTTTGATGCCTGATACGTTTTATTCCTTTACCAAGTCATTGCACGTTTCAAGACAAGATGGGATCATTACGATTATATGATTGGACTTTCTATGTGGTGTATACTACAGCTGAGTCTGTGCAGCCAACCAAGTAACTCAGGAGATTTCATGCAGTGTGAATGTGGTAGCTGATCCATTGCGAGGAAGTAGGGTGTAAGACCCAAGGGACAATAGCTAGCAGGCTTCAACAGTACTGCTGGCACTGCACTGAGCACATCAGGTATATGGAGCATAGTAATATCCCAGAAATGTAGCCCCACTGAAATCTGTTAAGTGTTCTTTGTCCCATGCTTCAAAAAACAGTCATTTGAAGGCTTGTTAACCATAATTTGAGTGAATGCTAATAATTAGGGAAGTGCTGGATAACTGCAAAAGAAGTGAATGGTAAAATGTACTGAATTGCAACCCCTAACACAATGGATGCCATTCAGAGCATAGACCACAGCTTTCAGCATATGTTTTCTTTATATCTTTTCTACAGAGGTGATCAAATTCATCTATAGGCCACTATAAAACTCAAACTGAGAACAGGAATGATCTCAGCTCATATCCGCCTGGCCACAGTTGTTGGTTACCTCCAAGAAAACTTCTCCCTCCCCAGAGCTGCCCAGCTCCTTCCTTTTTCATGTTCCATTTCCTATAATGGGTCTGTGCAGTACTAGGCAGAGCCAGCCTCCTGTAGTGGTAGAGCAGTGTACTTTCTGGGCCAAACATAGTCCTGGAAGGGGTTCTGGGCATTCCCACTATACAATATAAATTTGATCTGATATGCTTTTAATCTTAGAAAAAGCACTACGATCGCTAAAATCTTCACCTGTTGGTTAACTAATTTTCCACCATTCCATTTCTTTGGCTCCATTTCACCTGCTAATTAAATTTTTCAGCCCTTAGTGCACTTGTTGGCTCTTCTGGCTTTTCACATACATCCCTGAGCATGAGTTTAGAAGGGAGCAGGAGCCAGCTTACAGACAGTAGTTTGATTCACGGTTATTTACAACTCACTTGAGCCTTCCATTCCAGATTTATAACATTAGCAGAATCTTTCAAGTGAATTAGCTGCCTGGTTGGAGGTACAAGATGCTTTATAGCCCCTCACTGACTTATAGCTGGCACTCAGATGTGAACTTCTTTGTTAGAAATAAGAGCTGCAGAGATCTTGAGGTACACTTGTAAGAAAAGGTACAGTAATAAAAATTTTCGAACTCTACTGTTCATAAGCTGGAATCTTATAATGACTCATGCTGAGGATATATTTTTCATTTTTTATATGCATAGGTTTAAAACCGCATGTCATTTCGTTTTAAGGAAGCTAAGGCACTAAGCTGTCCTGGGTACCTTTTCTTCCTGCTTCTCTTGATATTTTCAGGACTCAGGAGCCAAAAGCACTGGAGCAGAATCATCACTGTGACAGACTCTTCACTCTTCAGTAGCTCAGGTCCCCACTAAGCCAGTGTGGTATCTCTGCTGCGTGTCAGAAAGAATGGGTGACAGTACTGTTACACTGCACAGCATCAACCCAAACCAAAACCTGAGGAGGAGGAACAGCAAACTTTCTGCATGTGCGATTTGTAGAAGTGACAATCTCATTCACCCTTTCCTACCTACATCTCCTTTACCATAAACCTGCAGCTTTAGTCTGCTCATAGATCCACTTATGCTGTCATATCCAGACTTCTGCTCTCCCAGCTTGCTCTGAACTCCAAAGCAGAGCTGAATGCTGTCACTCCTGGCATGATTGGTACTTGAACTGTGGTATGTGCCCTAGAGATCTGGTCCCCTCTACTTCATTATTCCATTATAACCTCTTTGTTTTCTGCACTCTCAGACCTTCCCTTGGGATCCAGGAGGCAAAATTACATTTTTTTTCTTTTTTTTTTTCCCTCTCTGGATTCCCTTACCTCCCATCTCATCCACCCTCACTCTCTCCTCGTGCCAAATGTATGGCTCCCAACATTTTTATTCTTGGAGAGAGGTGGATATTATCCTTCCTTGATGCTGAGATCTGCCCTGTGCTTCTGTGACTATTCTTCCCATCCTGTCTCATCCCTGTGCTCTACCCACTCTTCTCACCTTTGCTCCTCCTCCTACTTACACCATCACTTCTCTTGCAACCTGCTTCCTACATTTGCTTGTTCTTCCAACCATCTTTACTATTTTGCAGATTCCTCTTGCAAACCCACTCTCTTTGTGTTGATAATTATTGCTCCAAGGGTAGAACTTTCTTTTCCTCCTCCTCATATGCCCTTTCCCAGTCCATACTTCAAAATATCAGCTCCTATATGATTCATTCACCATATAACATTTATTTTCTCTTGATTTGCCTCTTCCCTCTCCACCTCCTTCAACTGGCAAACAAAAATTTCTGGTTGGCATTAAGCAGGATAACTTTAGGTGTTAAACACCGAGTTTAGGCCAACCAAACAACATTCAAGGCTCAGTAGCAACATTTTATAGAAAATTTCAACAGAGACATCAAGAAAAAGATAGGATTTAGATATGAAATCGTTGCTGATGTACAATTGCCTGCACAGCAGCTTTAGTTTGCATGGACTCTTTGGCTTAATCCACAAGCGTGCTGCAGTATAGGAGCATGATGGTGAGGCTGCTTCTGTTATCATTACTGCTGTTCTGTTTAACCTGCCTCCCACTTCTCCATAGCTTTTACTCTCTGTCCAGCACTGAAGATGAAAATCTCTCCCCACAGCTGTGTTATCTGTCAGTGCTGCAACATGGTAAATCCAGGAATCAGCAAAAGCAGCAATGCTGAAGTGGGAGCTTGGGTATGTTAAGTTGCTGCTTTAGGAGGATGCCTGTCCCAGAGTATGTGGTCTAGACTCTAGACTGTGGTTGCTGTGTCTGCAGGAAAGGCAGATCTGGCTGATGCAGTCTGTATATCTGTTATAATCTTGTGATAGTGGAGCTCAGCACAAGCCCAGTATTTGCTCACATGCTGATGGAAACTTTTGTGCAGTCCCTGCTGCTCTAATATGGATATATTGGGTATCTCACTAAATGCTAGCTTTGGTTTGCTACCTGCATCATTTTTCTCCTCCTATTATCATGACAGCAGGAGCATTTACTGCAGGTGAAGATGGATTGTGCTTTCTAGGCTCATTGTCAATATATAGTTTTGTTGTGCCTTTCCCTCTCATTAACACTTAGGATACTTGACCTTCCTTTCATACTTTGATACTGTTTCTTGGCCACCAACCTTACAACCTGCAAGGAAGGTGTGTGGTTCCCAAGGAAGGTGTGTGGTTCCCTCCAGAGCATGGTTGACAGTGAGAAGTGTGTGTGAAGATTTCCCTATAGAAGTGTGAGTGCTTGGATACATCCAGTAAATCTGGGATCAGTCTGCTGCTTTTACTAATGCAGGCTTGTGCACTTCCACTGTTGCTGCCTTGTGACCCTTCTGCCTTGGTACTATTTCTCTCTCAACCCACAGCAGAGCAGTGCTGAGAGCTTCTCTCTTACCAGGGTTTATATTCTTACAGGGCATGTGAAGGATGTTGAGGTCTGTTTAGAATCACAAACACTGTGAAGAAAAAGGAATAAACATAAGACGTGCTGTCATTTCTTCCCACCAAAAATCCAGTAGATGAACAGAGTAAACTCAAAAGAGACATTCTTCTGGGTCAAAAGGGAATTAAACATGTTCAAGACCAAGGGAGCCTCATTTCTGAGACAATTCTTGACACTGGTTTGATATAATTGGCTCTTACCACAATTTAGGAGATGGGACTACATCAGATGAAACTGTACTAATTTTCACTGTAGATGTCAATGCCTGACCCCTTCTGTGAGAGCATCCAAGGTCATCTTTTAGACTTGAAAAATATACGTGTGTGGTTAACAGAACTGCTTTGTTACAGCCCTTTCCTAAAGAAAAACAAATAATTTTCTCTATATCCCAGTCAAACTAGTTACGCACTCAAATTCAGACTGGGACCATTACCAAATGATCCAGTTTGAAATACAAAAACTGCTGGGATTGTGAGGCACTGGCTGCAACTACAGGAAAGGAAGTGTCTTAATGAGATCTGCAAAGCAGCACAGTCTCTGGGATAGGACACCAGATTGGGATTCGGGAAACCTGGGTTGTTATCACAGCTCGGCTGTTGCTTCTTTGCCTTTGTGTGCTTTAGATTCCCTTCCAGCCATCTGTTTGTCTTGGTTATTCAGAGCAATGTACTCAACCTTCCTGTACAAAAGCTTTGCCTGAGGAAATTGGTTATGTTCCACCTCTTGCTGTGTCTGACTCCTTCCTCTCTTCCCCTAACCCAGCACACGGGGTAATTATCACTCCTTCCTCAGTTCCCACTTGGAGCTGAGTTTTCTCCTTCCTCCCTTCTTCCCACTGTCACTGGCTGTGCTCCTTGGCTCTGTGGGAAATGGCACTGGACCAACAATCCCTGCTGGGCCTGTCCAACTGTCCGGAGACACTTAGGTGCAGTCTCAGCCTCAGTTCCTGGCCCTGACAAAAACAAATTGAGCCTTTGGATCTGGCCTTATGTCCCCATGATTGTGTCTGCTTGTGTCCTGATTGACAGTGCTGTCCTTCCCTGTTTAATTGGAACCACCAATTTGAACAGGGGAATAAAAGCAGTGCTGCTGTGTCCCTTGCACAGCACATGGAAAAGTTGCTAAGAGAAATGGCATCAGAGCAGAGACTTAACCCAGTCACTTGAAGGTGTGGGTAGGACCATCTGTTGATTCCTTTGTACGTCCATCCTCAACTTTCCTAGCTGTTTGGCCGTCCAAAGGACTTGTGTTTTCCTGGCCCGAAGATGATGTTAAGATGTGAAGAGATCGTTCATACACATTATAGAGAGATTGCTTTAATCAGAATCCCCATATTGTAGCATGGCTGTAAGAGCTTACTAATGTAGCATGTCTTTTGACTGTTTTCATCTCTACTCTCAACTTTGGGTAGAATATTAGGAAAAAATTCCCTGTCGGAACAGTGGTGAAACATTAGAGCAGGCTGTCAGGGAGATGGGGAAGTCACCGTCCCTGTGGGTGTTCAAGAATCAAGTTGATGTGTCACTGAGGGTCATAGCTAGTGGGAATGGTGGGGATGGGTTCATAGTTGCACTTGATGATCTTAGAGGTCTTTTTCAACCTTAGTGATTCTATGTTTCTATACTTTTAGATATCTTCCTGAGTCAACATTCATGGGAATGTTTATAAGGAACTGGGAAATTGCGAATCCCTGCAAAATTTCAAATGGTTGTTTTGTAGCCTGACAGTCAGTGCAGTGAATTCAAATTTTTAATGGCTCACTCAATTAAAAAAAAAAAAATCCTTTGAGTTACTTATAGGCTTTGTCTTTGTATTAAATCCTACAAGTGGAAGGGCTTTGCGCTCTAGTGTGTTACTGCTAGGATTGTAGGAACCTGCACTTAGTCTAAATTCATTGCACTTTTTAGTTTGAAACAAGATGAAGGCCACCTAAATTCATTGCACTTTTTAGTTTGAAACAAGATGAAGGCCACCCCTTGGACGGGGCTGTGAACTACTTGCTCTAGTTCCTGATTTAGTGGTTGGCAGCCCTGCCCATAGGGGGTTGGAGCTGCATGAGCCATTCTGTGATTCTGTCATTCAGTTCAAAATTAATTAAGAATCTAACACAAATACATTAAGTAAAACTGTTCTTCAGCATCTACTCCAACCATATCTCCACAGCTGTTAAATCTTACAAGAAGCTCCCACAGTTCAGGGACTCCAGCTGTAGTGTGTAAATGAGTCAGAGGCTGTTGGAGTCAGGAATGGGGCCAAAGGGACTGTAGAGATAGTTATTATTTAAAGTTTATGGAGTGGAATGGGTGATGGGAGGTAGCTGAGTAGAAACTCCTCGGGGTGTTCATACTCTGCCTTTCACCCTGCAGCTGAGATCCCAGGTTCTTGGTTCAGAAAATATGCTTTTTGCTTCTCTCAAAAAGAACTGAAAATTTGAGCTTATATTTCCCCTTCTAATACAAAGCTGTGCTCTTCCATTCATCCTAATGAGAGAGGGGCTGAGAGCCGGTCCTTCTGGGTTCCCTTCCAGTGCCTGCACTGGATTTATTGTTATGTTTTCTGGAAAAGAAAACCAAATGGAAAATGTTGAACCTTGTCTATGAGGAAATGAAGCATCTCACTGCACACGGGCACTCAAGAGCTCTTTTATGAGAAGCAGAAAACCTCTCACTGTATTGTAACATGCCAAAAAGTGAATCTAAATATCTGGGTTTAGCTCTCGTCCATCTAGCTTTGACAAGTTGACCTATGAATCAGAATTCAGGTGTATATGATTTATTTTCCACTTCCCTTGTATTCGTTTGTTGCCACTAGCACTTCTTCTTGTCTGCAATAGCAGATTCTTGTATGAAGGAGACTGGACTGTTTGAGCAGGTTTATTGTATTAGTTGAATAGGCAAAACCAGAGCAGGACTTTGGTATTGGTTGGGTAACTGTGGTTTAAAATGTAACACACAGAAGTATATGGACTGTTTGAATCATCAGACTGCCTGTTTGAATTAGGATGTAATGAAAGCTGCAGAATATTTTGCATGTTACCATGAGTTATTGGTGGGTAATATATGTCTTCATCAAGAGCTAGTTCCCCTTTGTGATGATCCTGGTGATTCACCCAGTCCTTGAGAGTGATGTTTTTGTGCTGTGCTTTGCCCATGTGTAAATTTCTGTTATTTATATTCATTCCCCAGTGTGAAATTTCTGAGATCTACAAAACAAATTTATATGGGGCCTATTCCCACTCAGTCTAACAGAAAGACCCTTATAAAAACTTCAATTCCTTGAAAGCACAGCATAGGACTACTGTGGGGATTAACTCACCAATTTCATAATAAAATTTTAGGTCTCATGATGTGTTCTCTGTGAACAACAGGTAGATACTGTTCACAGTGTGTTAGATCAGTAATAATTCTGCAAATGTATTAGTCATCTGTGTTTTAGAGCTTAATGGAAACAGCTTATAATTTAAATTCTATAGGAAAAAAAAATATCATTAATGATAAATATTTCCATTTGCAGTATGTAACATGCAGAATGTTTTAAGAAAGATCCTGCCCATTTTGAGATTATGGGGACACAGGTTTCACAGTGTTTTTGCAATTCTGTCACTACTGTTTCTTCATTTAAATTTGAATTTATTCAGAAGCATTTATCCACCATCCATATGAATACAGTGTGTCTTCCTTTACAGTGCCCTGTTGTCTGAGCAAGGGAAAAGGATTTTGTCACGTTTTGTGTTGGACTGATAATCTTTTCATGGATGCTTGGCTAGGCAAAATGAGGACTGTAACCATTAGTGGACAGAATCCAGAAAATTAACATTCAGGGGTTTCT
The DNA here is from genome assembly GCA_023055505.1 of Callipepla californica brunnescens. Lineage (NCBI taxonomy): Eukaryota > Metazoa > Chordata > Aves > Galliformes > Odontophoridae > Callipepla > Callipepla californica. Next base: position 12,819,722 of record JALIRH010000010.1, read on the forward strand.
GGATCACAATCACAATGTGAAGTACTTCAGTTATTAGTGCATGGTTTGAATGTGAATTTTTTCTTTGGTCTTGAGTGAATATGGTGTCTGTCTTCTGCCCATGAAGGTTACAGCAGAGTTAGATGCCTGGAATGAGGATCTGCTGAGACAAATGAATGATTTCAATACTGAGGACCTTACTCTGGCTGAGCAACGTTTGCAGCGTCACACTGAGCGGAAGTTGGCCATGAACAACATGACTTTTGAAGTCATCCAGCAAGGGCAAGATTTACACCAGTACATCATGGAGGTCCAAGCTTCAGGTGAGTGGAACAATTTGTTCTCTATTTTATATGAGAAGGAACAAAAAGAAAGGGAAGAAAACGCCACCAAGAACAAAACACATTTCAAAACTACACCGGTACATACAAAGTACATCAACTTTTAACATCATTCAGTCTGTTCTATCTCCTTTTTCCACAGCCAGAACTGGTCCATAAGTTTGGAAGGTTATTTGATTCACGATCATACATCAGAAATCACTGTTTCTTTAAAATGGAAATTCAGTATGGAAGTAAAGCTGAATTTTAAGTTTCATTCAGAAAGTTTTATGCAGCTGCAAACCAGTAGTGTTTGTGATCCATTCTTATATAGATGGCAAGGAAGAGAAAGAGGCGGAGGGAGAGAGAAACTTGTTAACCAAAAGCCCTATGGGAGAGAATCTAGATATGAGAGCCTTGAAATTTATCATGAAACCATATTCCTGTTTCCAGACAGCTCTAATTGGAATTATTTTGTATGTAAAAAGGGAACATGATCAAACATGCTGGAATTTTCCTTTTCAATGTGCACTTGAAAGTTAAAGATAGCCACTTGGATGCATAAAGCCTTTGGCATGTGCTCTTAAGTAACAGACTTGATTCACGTTGACAGGGAATCTGTCTGGTTCATCTACTCTTCTAAGCAGTAGGATCCTATTTCTAAGGCATCCTATGAATCAGGATTTTTGTATCCTTGCATTTTGTGCTTGGAAAAAGAGTATCATAATTCAGATTAATCACTCCATGAAGTCCAGAAGTAAAAGTTATTTGCAAACTGCTTTAACTTTCTTAAACATCTGGAAAAAGAAGTGCAAAGCAAGAGTAATTCTGTTCTTTCTCTCCTCACGTGCACTTTCAAAATACAAAAAAGAAAGAGTAAGGTTTTTATGGTTTTATTCCTTGGCAAACATTTTACCCCTAGGCACTCAGCTTTTTAAAAAAATTAAAAAAATAACAAACTGGCAGTATTCATCCTGATTGGCAATCTGTACGAGAGAGGCTGCAGGATTGCTATGAGAATGCATTGTGAACCAGACAAGTGGGTGTGTTGTGTGAACCATGTGTGTGAGCTGGTATGAGATCTGCCCACACTGTGTCTGGTCCTGTGCTTCAGCTCCCTTGCTTTCTAGGGTAGCAAATTGGTCCTAACACATCAGTTGCTATGCACTGTTGGTACATCCTGGAAGCATCCTAATGTGAGTAGTAATCCATGGGAGTAAAAGAATATATCCGGAGTCAGGAGTCTCAGGGACTGCTCTTTAGGGAAAAAAACAAAAAACAAAAAACTAGTAATTCTGTGTTTATCAAGGAGTTAGAAACAATTTCTTTTGGATTGCAGACAAAAGATCAGCAACTAAATGAAGTGATTTTTAGAATGTTTTTATAAGATAATCTGAGATCTCTTTCTATAAAGACTGCCCGATAAAAATCCATTGCTCCCAAAGGCAAGGAAATGGAAGCCTCATAGGGATGCAGAGTAACTGTAGTTAATCAAAGGTAATGGTCACATCTGCCATGCACAGAATGCTAAATGCTGGGAGAATGGCAAAATAAGGGGGAGAGATTGCTCTTGGGAGCCTACTGTTTCTTATTTTAATAAAGGATATCTATAGTCCATAAAAAATTCATTTAATTTTACTCCCTCTTGCTGAGTCCTATATCACAGTTGTTCAGTGCATAAGAGATGATTGTTCTTACTGCCAGAACTGCAAACTTGCAGGGGTTCTGGAAAATCAACCGCTATTGCTGCTTCCCATTGTACAGTGTCACCACCGCTACCATCAAAATTCAACTACAGCCAGAGGAGATAAAAGCAGAAAAAAGGTTTTTTTCAGGGACATCCCACCTAACTATCCACTCTTAATTGCCCCCCAGGGTTTCTTTCTTTCCCTATAACTCTCTTTCAGCTTTATTATTTTTAACATGTCATGCAGGAACCTGATTCAGTTTTGATCATTCTGGAGTTTGTCTTGGAGGTCCATAAGCCATCAAGTTTGTCAGGTAGAATTACATCCAGGTTTTTCCATGCATAATGCCTTTTTCACTTGGAAATCTTGTGCAGGTAGAAGGTTATAGACATTTGCCCATGTTTTTTGCATGTGTGATGCAGACTTGGAGGATGCAGACTTGGAGCAGTGATTCTTGCCAAGCTGTGGAGTGTCTGGAAGTCCATATGAAGTGTGTTGGCTGCAGTATGTCCAATTGTCCTATAATGAACCATGTCAGACTCCATGCAGATATTCAGGGCATCCATGTACACACTGCATCTCTGCAAATCCACAATTTCCAAAATGCCATAAAGCGCAGAGTTAGATTCTGTGATTCCTTCCACTAGTGCAGCATGTGTGGGTGATCCTGCTTTGGGTTAACCCATTTTCATCATAAGAATAATTACTCTTCAAATAAATGTTTGGTTTTGTTTGGGACCATGTAAGATCTGGGAGTCATGTGACATCTGTAATTTTGCAGTACTTTCAAATTGTGTTCATGTCTTACTAGTATCAGTGTAATTTGGGTAAGGGGTTTGTGTTAATGTTGTAACAGTGTTACCAAGGAGACCCATTACTTTTCATTTCGGTGGAACTATCTGCTCTTTTTCCAGGCTGATTGCAGTTTTAGTAGTGATATTAAAGGATACCCCTATCAAAGGGGATCCGTGGGCAAAAATGTGTTCTCCATGATTGTTGAATGTCCAGCTTGATACATTTAAAGTGCTCTGATGTTTCCAAAAGAGGCAGTCTGGGCATTTCTGAGTGTTTATGACCACAATTCAACAGTGATTTAACACCTTGACCCAAGCTGCAGTGATGACACATTCACATCAGTGGAACATCCTGGTGGTACATCCCTCAGTTGTTCATGTTCTAGGTACTGAAAGTAGTTACACTCTTGAACTCACTGATCTGTATGGGTCCCATCCAACTTGAGATATTCTCTGATTCTACTTGCTGATTAATTGTGTCATTTTCTAGCACTGCATTGCTTAAAAGTGAAACAGAAGTCTGTTTTATTTTGCTTGTTATGGCACTTAAAGCATAGAAAATAGATACTGCAAGAAGAGAATGCTGCACTGTTGTGTTCCAGGCTCGTAACAGTTCAGCCTATGTGCAGCTTCAAAGCAGCTCCAAAAGGGCTTTGTACAGGTCAGAAAGCGATACCTCTTCCTTAACGCTGAAGAGCATCTCACATTGCAAATAGCTCAGCAGTAATTAATGTGTGTCTTGCAGGGTGTTGGCCAGTGCGGGTGCTCTTCTTTGTAGTTATTATTTTTTTAATATTTTCAATTTGTTATCCTTTGCTGATGTCTGCTGTATGGTCCTAGGCATTAGAAAAAAAAAAAAAAGATGGCAGTCAAGTTCCGTTTATCAAAAAGTCGTCTGTGCTTTCCTGTCTATCAAAAGTTAATGTAAAGATTTTATGTATGAAATTATTCTGAAAGCAAAGGTTTCCAATTTGCAAACCAATCTTTGAGAAGAATAAGTGCTCTCACTGCGTGCATTGGCATTGCAGAATAAATCTGTGTGACACATGACAAGCACGAAAGGGCAGACCATTCATCATGGGGAGTGCAGGCTGCCCTTGGATAGCATCCCAGGCAGCTTGCTGGTTGCTGCTGATGAGTTAGCACAATCAAAACCAGACCAGCTGAGTATGCATGAAGGAAAACTGTGCATTTAATATCAAAAAGGTGTGGTGAAGTCAAGCATACAGGAAGCTCGTCATGTCCTGAGGATACAGAGCCATATGCAGCCTAATTGTAGTAACAATACTTGGTGTCTGGCTTTTGAAAGAAACTTCACTCCTAAGAATGGAAGCGTATATTAGATTTCCAGATCTTAAATGGGAAGCCAGGGGCCATTCCACTTTATTTGGTAATGAAGAAACTGTTTGGTTTTGGCTCGGAAACGGAATAAACCAACTGCTTGCATTCCTGTGTGCCTTTTTTCTGATAAAATTAGAAACCAGGAAAAAGAGGATAGGGTCAATCATAAGGTCGTATTTATTTTGTGTACTGTCCTCTGTGGATACTGCTGTGAGAGAGAATGGAATTCTCTGAGGAGGATGAAGGGGGAAGAAAAGGCATCTTTCTAAATCTGGTATAAAAACAATGTCCTGCCTTCTGTACAGCAGCTCCTAAGTAGCACAATTGTTGTTTGATGCCCTATTATTCCATGAATTCAAATGGCTTTGGATAAAAGCGTGGTGTTTTCTCAGCATTATTACAATCTGATTATTTTCATATTAGGTCACTGATTCTCTCCGTATTGAGGCCAATGGCAAAATTCCAGTTGACCTCAATAAGGGAAGAGTCAGGTCTTTATTAGTTTATAATTACAGGGATTACAGTAAGACAGGATGGCATCATAACTCCTCCAGGCCAAGCTTTCACAATTACATTTGTAATGTACCCAACAATGCTACCACACTTGTGTGATAAAGAAGGAAGATGTGATGACCTGCATTGTGTTTCATGTAATCAATGCACACAAGACCCATAGGGCCATAGGAAAATTCAGGAGATGGGAGGGGACCTCAGGAGGTCTCTGTTTCAATGTCCTGATCAAATCAGATTCAGCTATGAAATTCAGACCAGGTTATGCAGGTGTTCGTCTTTTTCATGAAAAATACAAGGCATAGGAGGCCTGTTACTGAACCACCTTTTCTCTCTGGTATATGAGGAATGTATTGATGTCACTTTGTGGAGTAATTCTGAATGAACTATAGGATGTTGCTAATTGTTGCTAATGATGCCTCTAAGTGCCCAGATGGAGAAGATGTTTGCTCTGTGGAGTTCCACACACTCCTGGCACTGTATCTGGCAACTAGAATTTATTTAATTTCACTTTTCTCTTTTCTTCCACTTCTTTTTTCCTCTTTTCAGTTTCTATTTGTGAAGTGTAAGTTAATATTTTAATGGAAGAAGGGAGGCTGTTTCTGCATTTTTAAATTAAATTTGATGTTTGGGCAAGGCTATGGTTAATCATGTTCTGCTATTCAGATTCTGATGAGTGAGGTGAGCAATGATCACCAGAAAACACTACTTTGTAAGAAAATATAATGATACAGAATGGGAAGCTGGACAAGCCAAAAAAACTCCCTGGGAGTGAGCTCACTGAGGAAAGTGTTACTGAGAGATTTGCAAATCAGTGTTTTAGGTGGGAAATAATTTTGGTTTGTACAATGACTTGAATTGCAAATAAGTGCAATGATCTTTCTGTGTGTTGTTCTATTGTAGGCATTGAGCTGATCTGTGAAAAGGACATTGATCTTGCAACACAGGTTCAAGAGCTGCTGGAATTCCTTCATGAGAAACAGCATGAGCTGGAGCTTAATGCTGACCAAACTCACAAGAGATTAGAGCAGTGCCTACAGCTCCGGCACCTACAGGCTGAGGTCAAGCAGGTGAGAGTTTTTAACTGTGCTTCGGGTTCTTAAATGGGTTTTCAGTCATTGCAGTACATGGTAAAACAGTATCTGCCAAATCACACAGCTTTAGGTGGATGATCTTAATCCCTCTTTCCTTAGCAGTACTTGATTTGCTGACAAATTACAGCATGATCCTTTCCAAATAAGGAAGGGCTCTGTTCCACATAGTGTGAGTATGCATGGCTTTGTGAGCAGTTATATGAATTCTGCACAGAGTAGACCCCTTAGTTTCCCAACTGGAGAATGCCTCAATCTGTGTTCTGGAAATAAATGTCTTGACCTGGGATCCAGGCTGAAATTGGTGTGGAGAATTGGCCCAGAGCAGAGGATAACTGAGCAGTGACATCAAAGCAAAGAGTTACAGTAGTTTCACCTTTTTGTTTATTGCTACATATCTGTTGGCCTTAAGGAATCTTTAACATCATCTGGGAGAGATAAAAGCTTCAATCTGAGGTCTCTGTCCTAGGATTTTTTTAACCATCTTAGTGCTGTGAGATTCCCTTTCTTCCTGGTTTCATTCTATTGATGGTAGTCATGTTCTGCTTCCTGTGTTTCCCCTTGATATTGTATTTGGGTGCCTCACGTTTCAGAATTACACTACATTTCCTGCTCCAGAGGTGACTTTATGCTTCAGTGTAGTGCTTATGTCTGGATTGTAATATGATCTTAGTTTCATTAGAAAAATCTGGTAGATTTTTCCAGACACCTGATGTATTCAGGTTTCCATTTTACCAGTGGAAATGAGTGGAAAAAAAATAAGAAATGTACTGAGTGCTCCCTAACTGCGATCACAGTTAGTCCTTCAAAAATGAATTGTTGAGTGATGCTTTATCTGGATTGTTTCTATCATTGCTGGCAAAACATCCTCCTCTCCTAGACAGCTTCCAAGCTTTTTATCTGGGAGCACCAACATCAGTGCACACATTTACTTTTATAGTTCACTTTGATTTAATATTTTGCAACCAAAAATTGAACTTGAACAAGACTCTCCTGAATTTTCATTTTGAAAATGTGGTTGATTTGTGTTTCTGATAACTCTAGAGACTCCCCTCGTAATGCTTCACCGGTCTACAGAGTGCAGCTTTCTTCTGAAAAAGAGCTCCTCCATGATATTCATAATCACAATGATAATATGCTGAGTATCCCTTTTTTCCAAGGGTTCCCAGAGTTTCTTGGACACTACTTCAGTAGCTAAGCTTAGAGCTCTGTGCAGTAGATTTGTGACTATGTAGAGCCCTTTGAACTTAAGACAGAAGGTAGAGAGGAGCAATACATGTAGCTGACCGCATCCCACTGACCCCATTGACCAGGATGACGCATGGGTCAGTGAGCTCTGTGGTGCTCACAGAGCCGTGCAATGCAATGCAGCACTCTCTGCAGGTTCCCCATGTTACTTGCCTTGCTATCAAATATCTGTGTCTTCTGAGCTTTCCTATTCTGCAAACCAAAATCTAACCAAAGGAAATGGTTTTAGAATTGAAATATCTAATGCTGTGAGAGAACAAACAGCTGCCTTGAATTAGTATTTTCTTAACATAGCTTGGGACCATCAGAACTTTTATTACTGTGTGACCTTTCAGCAAGCCAATTGTGAAGAATCATTGTATTTGTTCAGCTGAGTAATAAGGACTCCTTTGTTTATTAACCTATAAATTACCACAGCTACGGTTTCCCTTAAAAAGAGCCAAGGTAAAATATATCTGTGCTCTATCTATTTGGTTTCCTGGAGATGAGTCATATTCCCAACCATTTAGTAAAATTGGGAAGTATATTGATTTTGGCTTGCAATTCATCTCCAGTCTGGTCCAGATTTCCTTCACTTTCATTTTATTGCATCTGAGATGATGGGTGATCTCATTACCAAATTGCACTCACTCTTGCAAATCATCTGAGATTTGGTTGCCACCAGACACCTACTGTAGCTGTGCTTACATTCTGCTGACACAGTAAAATCGGTCGAGGCTGTTAAGTGTACATGTGTTTGCATTTTGATATAATGACTCGTGGAAATACAAAGTCTTTTAACTGTCTCTATCTATTTAAGTTTCATTTAGGAGGGTTTCTGCTTTAAATCATAGGCACCCAAGGTTCGAATGCCTGGACAATGAGTTGAAGTCTGGGGCTGTAAAAGAAGAACAGTTCAGAGTGAGATGTTCTGTGAACTGCTTTAGAGTGGAAGTAGTATAGACCAGTGATTCACAAACTCGTTGTTATTAAGAGAGATTCATCCTAAGACTGATTTCCCCTCACTTGGATCCCACTCATTTCCGACAGAAACTACAGAGCTTGGATATCTTACATAAAAGTTATAGTACAATGAAGTTGTGGAATCAGTTTCAAAAACAAGCTCTCTAATGCTGTGCTTGCAGCTGTTTGGCTTTCAAAACCCCTCACTTTTCATCTTTGGTTGTTTTTTTTTTTTTTCTTTTTTGGTAAGTGTTGAACATCACACAATATAATCCCAGTTACTCTCATAGTATCACACTACTTTTATTCTCCAGGTTGTTTTTTACAAGTGTATTTGGAAATCTTTTCATGTTCCTTTTATCTATCCATTGTTATTCTTTTGACATTAGATTTGCTTCCAGGTGGGTGTGCCCAAAGGATGGCAGAAGGCAGTCATTTGGGGGATGCTGGAAAACTCACTTCTTCCCAATTTAATATATCAAAAAGTTCCTGGAAACTAGAGTAGAGTTTTGAACATGGCTGAAATTTTCAGCAGGATGTGAAAATGTCTGCCCAAATGAAAGCTGTTGCCCAGGGGGCCCTAGCATTACCCTGACTGTATTATTTGAGGGAAAAAATAAAATCGATTAATTTACTTCATTTTTAACATGTAGACTTGGTATTTTCTACAGCTTAAGTGGACCAAGCCACAGTGTATCACAGTATATCAAATGTGAAATGACTCATTGCTTTATGACATACTCACCTCAAGTCTTTCCCAGATATAGCCATCTTTTTTAACTTCAGCTTTTGGTGCCACAAAGTAGGCATTAATGTAGCTTTCTTGTCTGATGGATTATACAAACTGCCAGCCAAGAAAGATTGCCATATGATAACCCGTTTTCCTTTCCTCTAAATCTTTGTTGCATTTCCCACTGGAACAATAATACCTGCTGATGAAAGAAGGAAAGCTGACAAATGAAATCTTCCACACTGTTGTAGTGAGCAGATGTAATTTCCTACAAATCAGGGTCAGCTACACGTGTTGATGGTTCCTCTTTATTTCTCCTAGGGAAAACTCATTTTCCTGCCCCACAGGGAACTGAATGGCTATAAGTAGGGTGATGCATGATGTAGGGATAAAAACCAAAACAACAGAAAATCCCTATTTCTTACAGACAATTTAATGGATCAGTCAGTGAAAATGATGGCACAAAAGGGAAATTACTATGTAGAATATTGTAGCAAAGTCGATTTTGGAGCTCTCTAAATCACAAACTAAATTTAGGGCAGTGCATGGGCAGTCAGGATTTCTTGTGCATCTGTGAATTGAATTCAGCAACTTGCTGGCTTCATTGGAATAATTTGACACCCACACAGGTAGAAAATAGGCTTTGAGCCAACACAGCAAAGATCTTGCATGTGCACTCTGGGTACTAATTTTTCAAAAGCACATCTTAAAATATCAGAAAATGTTGCTGTTTAAATAAATGTATAAATACAAGCTTGATAGATTAATTACATGCATTTGGAATGTGATTCTTTAGTCAAAACAGCATGCATTTCATGTCTACAGATAATATGAATGTCTCTGAAGTAAAGCCCCTTGACAAAATGTAAAATGCAAGACGTGGAATTTCTTCCTAGCTTTGAATGCAGGTGGAAACTCCAACTGCATCTTAAGTGTGTGTTAGATAAAACCAACTGCATCTTCACCTCATTCCCCAAGCTCTGACTTCTGCATGAAAGAAATACAAGCAAGTGGAGCAGAAGAGAGCTGCAGCATGACCCAGCAAAGTCCATAACTCAGATTTGAAAATATCATAGAATCATACCATACAATCATATCCTAGGGTTGAAAGAGACCTTAAAGATCTTAACATTTAATTTCAAGCCTCCTTGATAATGCTTTATGGCTTTGCTATGGAGTATTTGCATAGAGGAGTAGTCATTTTTTATGATAAGATCTTGGAGATGAGTGTTTTTTGCCATCTGAATATCCACACATAAATACTTTTAGAGTCTTGGTTCCTTATTAATAGCTTCTGCCATAAGAACTTGCCCTCCAACAATTTCTGTCATTAAGTCCTTATCCGGGGATTTATTTCTGCTCACTGATTCAGCCTGAAATAATATTGGGCAAAATACCTTTTTACTACTTGGTCTGAGGCATTGTCTGACAGGTGACAGCAGAAATCTTTGTACTGAAGCACCCTTCCCATATGCACATCCTTTCTTTACAGGTGCTTGGCTGGATCCGGAATGGTGAATCAATGCTGAATGCAAGCCTCGTCAATGCAAGCTCCCTCTCTGAGGCTGAGCAGCTCCAGCGAGAGCATGAGCAATTTCAGCTGGCCATAGAGGTAACACAAACAAATTAATTTGGTTTCTTCTTTCCAGGTGAACAGCATGCAAAAGGTTATCTCTTGGGCATCAGTCATGACTTGCTTGAGGGAGGGGAGGGATACAAATTTAAGAAAATTAAGTTTGCATTAAAAACATAATGCAACCAGAGGTTAAGAGTGAAATAAACAATTTATCATCTGCAGTATTTTTTTCTGCTATCAGGTAGCCTCTCCATCTATGAAAAAGACACTCACACATCTGTCTGATAATTTCTTTGACAAAAAGTAATAACATAAGAATTCACAAAGTGATCTGAAGGCAGGAGAAGTTCATGAAGTCGCTCTCTTTCCACATCCAAGATTTGCTGATTTTAGACTTTTCATTTATGAGTGTCTTTGATAGTGGATAATGCTCTTGTTTCTGGATGTTGTTTGATTCAACTGTTTTTGGTGTTCATTCAAACCCCCCCATCTCAAACACTTTAAGGATGAGGTATGAAGGGCAGTTCTTAGGAAGTGCTGAACTGAGCTCATGGTTCTGTTTGCCGTCTTCAAGCTGGCCCTTGAAAACCAATTGTTTTACTCATGGTGTGGGGACATGGCAGGAGGAGCAGCACCTTCTCTGAGCTGCCTTGCTTTGGATGAGAGAGTAGTGGAAAATGATTAACTCCCCTCAGCAAGGGGCTGAAGTGAATTGCAGAATCATTAAGGTTGGAAAAGACCTCTAAGGTCACCTAGTCCAGCTGTCCACCCGTCACCACCATGCCCATAGTGCTCAATGTTTGGGTTACCACTTTATATAACTTGGCCATTGTGAACATGCTCTACATCTGCAAGGTGTGCTTGCTCTAGTTACCTGTGAGAGGGCACACTGCTTCCTCTTGTTTCTGCTTAGCATGGTATATATGCATCCCCATCTTTCTGTTAATTGCTACAAAGTGAAGGATAGATTGGCAAATCCCTTTCTCTGTTTTGAAAAGCTGAATCAAAACTAAACCAAACTTAAAACTATGAATATTTCCACAGTGGAGATAAGAGGTGACCAAAAAATAAAGATTCTTTATGTCTACTGGTAAACTTCAAAGTAGTCAGTATACATTATAATGTTTCTAGTAAGTACCCACTTGGATCCAGCTCCAATCAAAGCCAGGAAAAAGCAGCTGTGGCAGCTCCAAAGGGGAAAAGGAAGGGGCTTCCTATCAGTGCTGTATGAGCTGATGGGTACCATGCCGTGATGACTTCATCCCAGCAGCCACTGCCAGGCAGTGGTGAGGGACAAGACACCCTCCAATTGTGTTATCACAGTTTACTGCTGCTGGGGAAGGGCTTGGGTCTTCTGGGGATTGCAGATCACAGAGGGAGAAGTGGGCTACAGCACAAAAATAAGTTTACAAAAGGAGAAAACACTAGATTAAATATTTAAACTGCTCAAAGCTCAATATGGGGAAGTGATCAGCAAAGCACATAGGGCAGGCAGTCCTCTAAAGGCATGCTAGATGTGGAATTGATTTTAAGTTAAAATCTTTTAAAGTCTATTTAAAACAAGTATTACGACTCCAACAACAGTAAAGCAGCTGGATATTAAATTTAACCAGTTGTTCTTGAACATCTCCCTAAATATTTCTGCCAAGTATTAATCCTTTTTTTTTGCTAATAGCCTTCCTTACACTGCATAATTCACCAGTGTATTACCAGATGATTTCAAGCTTCTTTCAAGGTTCAAGGATTAGATCATAAATGTATCACATGAGAATTTGTCAGCAGCAGTAACAACTTAGATGCAGAACAGAGGAGACTTTGGGAGATTCTAGTGCTTCTGTTCAGAAGATTAAAATCAAATACTGGACTAAACCTGAACACAGTTACTTGGGGGCTGGGAAGGGCTGGAGGATATTTTCCCCTCTGCAACCTATGAAGGAAGCTGAAACCACCATTTGGTTAACTGAGAAGTGATGATGCACACTAGGGAATGGAACAGATCACCCAATCCTGCTTCTAAGTCTTGCTGCTCATGCCAGCAGACTGCTTGGCAACAGTCAAACGTGGGTGATTAGGCCTAGAATTTGGCAACTCATTGGGGTTTGCTTTTGTGCCTGCAGCGTGTGTGATGCAGTCAGCACTGAGCACAGGCAAGGTGGGAGCTCAGCGCAGTCACTGCCTGCATTGGTGCTGTCCAAAGGGATCCACCAGGATTCCCATCCTCACCCAGGCTGTTGCCCTTGGGGCAGTGGGTGGCCAGTGCAGCTAACCCATCTCTGCCAGTGCTTGCTTGTGCCAAGCTTTAATAATGTTGCAAATGTACGTGAATAACTGATACTAAAATGCTTTGCAGAACTTTACTGTTAACTGGAGATAACCAAAAATGTTTCACTCTCTCACATCTCCATGCTCACACCTCACTTCACCTTTCTACCATAAATCTGGCACATCTGTACAACCTCTCTCTCCTCTCATCATGCACAGTCCCTCTTTCATGCCACTTCCTTACAGAAGACGCACCAGAGTGCCCTGCAGGTCCAGCAGAAAGCTGAAGTGCTGCTACAAGCTGGGCATTACGATGCTGATGCCATCAGAGAATGTGCTGAAAAGGTGGCCCTGCACTGGCAGCAGCTGATGCTGAAGATGGAGGACAGACTCAAGCTGGTCAATGCCTCAGTGGCCTTCTACAAAACCTCTGAGCAGGTGAGCAGAGCTGTGCCTATCTCATAGCAAGTCTAGGACCTTTCTGTCAACTGATCAAGGGAAGTGTGGTCCACAGGTACCCCCAGCCAACAAACACCAACAGAAGTGCACTCCCACATGGCAGTGGTGGTGGATTTGTGTGTTCTACTCTGACCCTAAGTGCAGAGGGTCTTCTGCTGGCAGTGGATCTCACAGCATTAGCAAAATGAGCTGAATGACATTTAGTCTAGTGGCATAGCAGTGCTCATCCACACAGGGAAACTGAAGGTTGAACTGGTTAAAATCATGTTTCAAAAAGACAAATTGAAGTATACAATAATTTTCATCTTGAAGTTTTCATTGAAACTATATGGAAGCCATATATTTTTGAAGATGTTTGTTTTTTTTAATTTAATTTTATTTTATTTTTGATCCACTTCCCAAAGAGAAATCCTACCATTTCAGTTTCAAATCCTCATGGCATCAGAGTTCATTTTAAGGAATGTAAATCTTCATTTCCTTGAGCACTGTTTGCCATTAATCACTTATTATTTTGTGAGCAGCAATAGCCATTCTTTTCATTAGTAGTAAGACACCACCGTGCCAAAAAGGATTCCAAGATATGAAGTGATTTCTCTTAAATCCATCTGCAGCACAGGTAATTACAGCAGTAATCATTGTATGCGGACACAACTCAACTTTACTTCATTCCAGGCATCAATGAGCTCTAAAACACATTCCAATTGGCTGCTGGTATAATAAGATTATTTATGTGTTGCATAAACTGATGCAACTTTACTGTAGTCAGAAGTGAGAATTAGTGTCATAGCATGGATACTCAGCTAGCCTTGCTGATCATAATTTACTGCAGCTGGGCAGTCTGTGTTAGCATGGACACTGCAGGAACCTGTGGTTTTATGAAAAGCAGCAGTGGTTTTCATTAGAATTTCTATTGTTATCATCACACAGTTTGTTCCTCAATTAGACAGCCAGATTTGGAAAGTTTTTTTAACACAGCTAAATGTGTCATTGAAGACCAAGATAATTTTTCCTTAACATCGATGCTGGAAAAGATCCTTGGGCCACTTTTTGGTGTCATTTGTTTAATGCATTTTTAAGGGAGCTTAAAATTAATTCATTCCTTATAATGAATGTCTTTCCCTGTGAAGGGTTTCAAATAGATTTACAGTCCCTGATGCACTCAGGATTGAAAAGAATTACAGCTGTTGGAGGATTGTGAGAAATGAAAACCATTAAGGGATTCATTAGTGCTTTAGACAGTCAAATGTGCTGGCCAAAATATGCAGAGCCAGTGATTTATCAGTTTGGTCTCTCTTCCTATTTCCAAGTCATAGATAAGCATACTGCAGTGCCCACCAGTTCATTGATGAGTTGTGTCTGTTCAGCAAATGGTTGGGGCAAAGATCATTCAGTCTTGAGTGCCCATAAACTTGCTGCTTTCTCTCAGGCTACATGATCTGTGGCCCTTAGCAGTCTGATCCCCAACTGGATGGTAGTAATTCATTGGATCCTGAGTTCTCTGACTGCCTAGAAATGCAGCTAGAAGAGTGGCCAGAGAGACTGTCCCAACCAACTAAACTTCTTCACACCCATCCTCCCTAAGAGCACTATGCTCTTGTTATAAATGAAGATCTCTCTGTTAGACAGTCCCATTTCTCTCTTTGTTACCGAAGTGAATACTGAAGTTCTCAAGAACCAAGACATCAAATGGAACTGCTTTTCTCTGCCTAAATGATGTGAGGCATTTGATCTCAAGTAAGGGTTTGAGGGTGAGGGCTAGTTTGCATCCAAGCAATAAGCTGATTTCAGATTGTCACATGCCTGGCAGCAGGCATCAGTTCATCACAGTTTCCCAGTCTTAACATGGATCTCAATGTGTTTATGTGTGGAGTTACATGAAAATGGCCTGCGATAGTGGGGAGAAGATCCTAGAGTCTCTTCCAAACTATGCTCTTAAGCATGTGGGATCCTCTGAATTCTAACTTGTGTTCATATAAAGGTTTCAGGAATGAGCAAGAAAAGGGTGAACATGGTTAGCTGGACGCCCAGCAGTAACTGACTGGATCTTTACTAACTCCAAAAGTGAAGTGCATAGGGATGGCCTGCAAAGAGAGAAGTTCTGAATGTGCTGGAAAACTTTTGCTGTTTTTCCTGTGTTTGCACTGGGCACAGAGATTTGCTCTCAGGATCTGCAGTGCCTTGTCCAAGCCTGCAGCAAACAGCTTTCAGACAGCACTTGTTTATCTGCCTAATTCCCATTATTCTACCAAGATAGAAGATCCTCTTGTAAGCCCTGAGCAGTGGAACACCTGCATCCACCTCGGTTATGACACTGATTTAATGTCTATTGATATCCATAAGTCTTTACAAAAGCTGTATAGGGTACAGCTAACATGCAGCTGAAAAGAATTAGTTCCAGCTTCAGAGTTGTTTCAGGAAAATATTTAAGCATGTGTTTTTCTTTAAGCAGGTGCTAAGTTTCTTGACTTGGTGGGATTTAAACAGACCTAAAGCAAACTTCAGGAATAGGGATTGTTTTCTGAATGATCCACTGGGGCCAGACTGACCCTTGCCTTGCTTCAACTTCTTCCTTCCTTCTTCCTTCCTTTCTCCTTTGGAAAAGAAGGATTTATCACCTCTAAACCAGATGAATTACATCCCAAACAGTAGAGATCACTGTGGGCAAGAATAAATACTAGATCATTCTGTCCAGGGGTCAGCTTCATACCCTGTTACCCTCCATGCCATGGCCAGTAGTCTAAAATATTTAGGTCTGAAATTTTTTTGGTTCGTAGACTTTTACTGACTGTGTTTCTCCTTGTTACGATTGTGGATAACTGAACTGCTGTGCTCTGGGTATTCTTCAGGTGTGCAGTGTATTAGAGAGCCTGGAGCAAGAATACAGACGTGATGAAGACTGGTGTGGAGGTCGAGATAAACTTGGACCAGCCGCTGAGATAGACCACGTCATCCCTCTGATCAGCAAGCATCTGGAGCAGAAGGAGGCGTTTCTCAAGGTCTCAGCTTAGTTCCACAATAAATCAGAAAATCTCCCCATTAGGTAGTCAATTTAGAGCACTGTTGGTGAGTTTGAGAGGAAGCACTGAGGCATAATTCCAGTTCAGTTACTGGCTGTCTGTCTGAGCCCTAGGCTAATTCCACACTGTTATAATAGTGGTGATAAGCATTATCATCAATGTTTATCTCTGAGACATGTCATCAGGACTAATTAGTGATGTTTGCATTGCACTTGGAGGATGCTATTTATTATGTTGGTTCAAAGCATTTATTCTCAACATTGCATTATAAATGACAGGATTTTTGTGCTGGCTTATGTAAATCATCCAGAATTTCAAATTCTGTCCTCCAACATCATGCCTCTGTAGGGCAGCACTGGGCTGGAGACTGAGCTTTTCTCCTGCCTTCCAGGTGCAGCTTTGTAAGAACAGCAGAACCAGCACTCTGATAAGCCAACTGACAGGCAGCTTCACACCTTCCACTAAACTGATGCACAACATGAAACTCCTCTGGCTTAAGAAACAGTTCCTCTAAACTGCACTTTTATAAGCAATGAATGCTCTTTTGGAGAGAGGGGTTAGCTCTGGTTAGATTGAAAATGTATGGGAGGTACTTGCTCTTTAAAACCAGGTGCTTGATTATTGTCTTTAATTTGCCTTAAGATATAAAATCAGCTGCTGAATGTATTTTAATACATTCGTGAGTCTGTAAGTTTCTTAGCTGAATCTGTTGACTCGTAGCTGAAGCTCCTCTTTTACCATTTGAAAGAGAAGTACATCTCCCTGCAAAATAGGCAGAGAGCTCGAGTCTCTTTTGCTTTCTTGGCTTATCTCTACTAACCCTTATTGGTGGGGGCTGTTTTCCTTAGGCCTGCACACTGGCACGGAGGAACGCTGAGGTATTCCTCAAGTACATCCACAGGAACAATGTCAGCATGCCTGGAGTTGCAAGCCATACACGGGGGCCTGAGCAGCAAGTGAAAGGTTGGTGCAGTGATGCGTAACAACATTAGAGGTTTTCTTTGTTTCTCCTTCTGCTAAGTTCCAAGTGGGTCTGGAATAAAGGAAAGTGCTTTGATACGTGGGCTTTCTCTGGCTTCTCTTGTCAGAAGAGTCTGTGAGAGTGATGGTTTACCATCCCCTGTTATCTCATTGATAAGATGAGAGGCAACAGGTTTAAGTTGCACCAGGGAGGTTCAGGTTGGATACTAGGAAAATATCTTCTTAGGAAGAGTGGTGAGGTACTGGCTCAGGCTGCCCAAGGAGGTGGTCGAGTCACTGTCCCTGGAGGTGTTCAAGGACTGTGTGGATGTGGTACTGAGGGATGTGGTCGGTGGGCATGAATGGGATGATGGCTGTACTGGATGATCTTAGTGATCTTTTCCAACCTTAATGATTTTATGATTCAGTGATTATGCAGGTACTTATCTGAGATGATCAGACGCTGTTTTGCATTAATACTTAAAAATGAGCAAACAAACAAGCACATATCAAACACAAGGTCTGGATGCAACCCATTACCTCTGAGTGCTGAAATAAAAAACAAAGACCCTCGAGCTTATTTGGCCATAGGATTTCATCCCTAAAATTGCCCTACCACATCACACCATCTATCTGTGAACAGTTTCCTTTGGTCAAAAGAGCACTGTTTACAGTCAAACTATACATCTGAGATGTTTGAAGAGTTTCCACTTCTCTGTTTAATTCAACATTTGTTAATCTATGCCTAGCAATGCTGTAAGGTACTGATAAGACTGAGCAAAGCAAATTCACAGGACTAAAGCATTTTATTATTATTATTGGCTGGCTTACAAGCTGCAGGAAGAGACAGGTTAATAACAGTGCAGCCATTATAATATCTGGGAGGGATGGGAACCTTAGTTCCATACAGAAGATGAAAATGGTGCTACTAAAAACATTATTTTTCTTCCTTTCTATTAATACCAGTCCTGCAGTGCTATTCCAACTTTGGTCCATTTTTCCCCTACTACTGTGTCAAATATTTTTTGTAGTTGCTGTGAACTTTCATTCTCTGCAGCTGAAAATCGTGGGAAAATTATTTTAACACTTTTTCAGCGAGCCCTTGTCTATGCTCTTGATGTAAGCTTGAGTATTCCTCACTGAGCTTGTTCGGAATGATTCACATATTTAGAAAGCAGTGTGTATAGTAGTCTTTTTGTAAGCCAGATGTATAACTCTCTTGCTTAGTGAGCTTATCCACAGAAAATCTTTGAAGGAGACGCTTTAGTTCAGAATAAAAGCACTGTTGAATAGAACGCTTACGGTGCGTCTCGAGCTAAGTCATCAATATAGAGCAAAAATAGTTTTATTTAGCCTGAACTATTTATACAGAGAACTGATCAGCATACTCATGGAGGGCTACAAGAAAGAGAGATTATTTACAAGGTGCTGTAAATGCTCATAATATCCCGCTGTAAGGGATTGATGAGCTGGACTGATTGTTTTAATACAAAATAGAGTGGCTGCTGCTCCGACTGTGTAAGCCTATGCCCCCTCTAGTGGATGCCACACTAGCATCTCCTCCTATACCAGATAACCCTGCAATATCACCTTTTTATTATCACTTTTTAAAGCAATTAGTTTGAATCGATTCTTGTGTAATACATATGATCTCAGAGGCTCTGTTCTTGGGAGCACAGTCCAGGCAGAGCAAGTATGTTTGGTTTTTCTATGGCGTATTTCTGTATGCATTCACAGAACTGCTAATCATGCAGTTCTTCTGCCCTACAGCCATCCTGAGTGAGTTGCTGCAGAGGGAGAACCGGGTGCTTCACTTCTGGACCCTGAAGAAGCGGAGATTAGATCAGTGCCAGCAGTACGTTGTCTTTGAGCGCAGTGCCAAGCAGGTAAAAACCCCACTGCCTTTCTGTGCTGGCAGTGTGTAAATATGCCTTGTATCCCTGTCATGCCTTTGTGGGGTTCCTGTTGCAATCTCAAGTTGTATTTATAAGTCATTCCTTTTTAATGCATGGCAAATATACATTCTTAAAACAACTGAAGAAAATTCCAAAGCTTAGCAACAGACCTCAGTATTTTTGCCAGGGCATATTCATTTTGGGATGTATACATCTGTTTGAAAAAAAATATGAGAGCAAATATATTTTACTGAGCTCTAATTGAATGAGAGCACTGCCATTTCTCTCTTCAGATTTTTCTTTCTGAAGATAGAATTCCCTACGCTCCTTTTTCTCCTAGGAAACATCACCTTTTGTGTCCTTTCCATCTGCTGTAATTGTGTTCTTTTTATATCTTCCTAGAAAGCATTTTAATACACACAATATTATGGCTCATTGTTCTGATATCCTTTATTTGGCAGATTATTTTCTTGGAGGATTAGCTCTTGAAATATAAATACTATTTGTTTTGCTTTTTTTCTTCTCCTTTTGACATTCACAGGCCCTGGACTGGATCCAGGAGACAGGTGAATATTACCTCTCTACTCACAACTCCACAGGGGAATCAGCAGAAGAAACTCAGGAACTCCTGAAGGAATATGGGGAATTCAGAGTGCCTGCGAAGGTAAAGAATGACATTAGTCATTGTGATCTCTGCCCTAGCTATGTTTATGACCTTTTCAATGCCTTAAATCTCTGTGATAATATTCACTTGATTTTGTATTTTCATCCTGAAACTCCTAGCCCAGAGACAAATGTATTTTGTCAACTATGTCCTTTCATTTTTAGCACAGCACAGGTACAAAGTTGAGGTTGTCTCCCCCTTGGTCTGTACTGGTTATGGAGCATTTTGTTCTGATCAGAATGAAGTGAAACTCCATTTGAATACACAGCACAGCATCATAATGGAACACAGCCAAATTCTGTCCTCAGACAATCTTAGAGGAATAATATGGGGTGCCTAATTGACCATATCTGTGTTCATCTTGGATTCCCTTTTTCATCCTTTTAGCCTGGAGAGGCTCAGGAGCCTCTTGTAGTATCATATAAATGCCTGAAGGGAGGATGCAAAGATGACAGAGCCAGGCTCTTTTCAGAGGTGCCCAGGGATAGAACAAGATGCAGGGGCCTCTGGAACTTTAGAGTTTCCTTCTGACCATCAGGAAGCACTTCTGTGGAGTGGCTGAGTACTGGCACAGCTTGCCCAGTTAGGTTGTGACTTCTCCTTGGAGGTCTGCAGAAGTCACCGGGCCATGGTCCTGGGCAGCCTGCACCAGATGACTCCACATGAGAAGGGATTGGACCAGGTGGACCCAGAGGTCCCTTCTAATATCAACTATTCTATGATTCTGTCATCACAACCACCATTTGTTTCATTAATTCCAGCTGGACTGATCACAGACGATCATTTATCTTATTTCACTGATCCCAGTGAAGTACTTTAAATAAATGGGTTTGTAAACTCCAGGGTGAGCATAATACAAAGCTGCATTACCAAGAATCTATTAATTTATATGGAACAATTCTGAGAAATCTGATGGGGTTTACAGAGTAATAGTGATTGGTCTTGCTTCAGACAAATTAATTCAAACCATAGGTAATTCACAGACAGTGAACCCACAGAGGTATTAACAGCCACTGATAAGGATCTAAACTGCAGAGTCAGGCTGCAGCAGGACCGCAGCTTCAGTATCATGTAGCTTCATTTCGCTGTGTTCTGAAATTGATCTTCTGTAATCCTTAAATTCCTCATTAAGCTGTCCATGCTTGCATGGGTTTGATACACAGGCTTTATGTTCTTCTTGTCCCCTTCGTTTTCCCTGAGTTTGCACATTTGTGAAAAAGGGAGATAAATAGCAGTGGACTGAAATTAATTTAACCAGACAGGCCCCTTGCAACATTTCTTAAACAGAACTTCTCTAACTAGCAGCATATCTACAGTCATTCCAATTATCATTTAAGATGGATCAGATTAATTCCATTGTGTCCTGGAGCTTCCAAACTATTTCTACTCATGGTGTAACCTAGAATTAAGTTTTATACCTTGATCCCTACTGACCATTACTGGCTGTTTCTTCCACTGACACATATAGTCCTACTCCCTTGGGCTGCAATAAATCACTCTTTGACTGCTGACTTAAAATTTTTCCAAGGCCACGTGCAACCTGGTAAATGCAAGTCAATCCCAGATGATGATATTCTCAAAGCCTTTCTGATCCCAGTACCTTTCTGGCCAAAACAAATGTTTGGATAGCAGAAACACTAGTAGCTTTTGAGAATGAGACATCCTTTCATATGACAGGAAGTCAGATTTTTACTCCCTCATACCTAGCTTTGCTTAATTGCTTATGTATTTGTTTAGGTGGTCTCTGATTCTCCTGTTAATTTATTTTGCCACTGAAATTTCTATGAGGTTTCAAATACTGAAGAGCAGCACACCACTATTTCTGGGGATCCAACTGATTCTTGTTTCACTTTTGAGGATTAACATGTGCGTTACAGATGGCGTTCAGTCCATACAGTTGATAACTCTTTCTATAAGCATTTTGCACTTCATTTGGCTTAAACATAGAGTTCAGGCACCTCCAATAGATTTGGAATCTATGCTAAAATGTGTGACTACCCATTGTGCCAGGTTTGCACAAAGTTCCTCAGCATGCAAGAGCGTGATGACTAGGAGGCAATCAGATCCAAATGGAATAGAAAAGATCTCTGGAAGGTCTGGGGGCTCAATATATGTTTTGGAGTTCAGGCATCTTTTACTTCATAATGCTCCAACCTGAACAAAGTTTCTGATGCAAAGAATAGTGATTCAGAGTCCCTTCCTGGCCTGATGCACTGTGTATAAATGACCTGCCTGCACAGGTCTGCAGAACCACCTAGGAACTGATTCTAAGCAACATGGTGTGTTTTATGAGGTGTAATTTTAAAATCCTGTCTTCTACCCCAACACTCACAAAACACCAAAGATGTTTTTGGTTATGAGATGTTTCTAACTTCCAACATGTTTTTCCTATGTGTTTGTGTGCGTGGTTTCAAATGACTTGACATTCTATATCTCCTGCATCTACACAAGTGTCCTTACAGAAATGTCCCTCCTTTCATGTTTTACTGGGCAAAGTTTAAAGCATTTGATTCTGCATAATCTAAAGTACAAATGCTGCTTAATAACATATATAAAATTGTGAGCTCTTTCTGATTGCTGTGTGAATTAAAAGTCAAGGAAGTAATGATAGTGTAATGTAACTGAGGACTGTATTTTGGGCAGCAAACAAAGGAGAAAGTGAAGCTCCTCATCCAGCTGGCTGACAGCTTTGTAGAAAAAGGACATATACACGCCACTGAAATCAGGAAGTGGGTCACCACCGTTGACAAACGCTACCGTGACTTCTCTCTCAGGATGGGGAAATACCGCTACTCCCTGGAGAAAGCCCTTGGAATCAATACAGAGGTACTGTAAGTCCATGTCCTCCTGAGGTTTCATGCCAAATCTGAAAGTCTCAGAAGGAAGAGAAGGTTATGAAATAAATACAGCAAATTATCGTGTGTCTATTAGAACCACTTAAAACCTAGTCAGCTTCAGCACTGCTCTTTCCTGATGAGGAAGAAGTTTTTCGTGACATGTCAGTGATAGGGGGAGGAGACAGATGAAGGTCAGAGAGAATTTCTGAAGAACTGGTGGTACAGTTCTTCAGGAGACCATCCAGCCACTGTGAAGGAGGGGGGAACATATTACTTGAATAAAAGCCTGTATTACTTTTAGCATAATCCATAAATTTTAATTCCATGCTATTATGTTGAATCAGACCCAGGCTTTGACAGTAAGTTTCCATACTCTCATCCTTTAACTAAATAAAAAAATGGTCACCAACCTCATCTCTAACCTCTGCTGTATCACTGAAATAAAGTGATACAAGGCTAACAAAAATAAGAACCTCCTGCCATTTCCTGGCCACAAAAACTTATAAACCTGTTGCTCAATCATCCTCAAAGTAAAGTATCGAAGAAGAATAAGTTCCCTCACACCCTCAAGATAAATATACTGTTCCTTGTTAAGTCTCTGGTTTACACAAAGTTACTGACCACTTCCTGGTAAGATATTTCCATGGCAGAAGCCTATTAGTCGTCAGAATTGTCCCTATGGGCTATTCTTGGGTAGTTCCCTACCTTATCAGACTATCTGTGGGGTCTGGTGCTAGGCAATTACTTCAAATGTAAAAGGAGTAAGGTAAAAGGTAGATGTTTGTCATCAGTGTGATTCCTGGATGGAATTTATTAGAAATTTCACAATGTTTTGCTTTGTTTTTGAAGATTTCTCTCCCACTTTCTCATCTTTTGCCCTCTCATACTGGTTTAAAAGTTCTTTGAATGTCCTTCTTTCTTACACCGGTGTTTGTATCTTACTTTTATCCCTTCTTATGCATTTAATCTCATGACCATGCTGCATTTTACACAACAGGATTACAGTGGTCTTACAATCTGCTGTGCTATGTTTTCTAGGATAACAAGGACCTCGAACTAGATATTATTCCAGCAAGTCTTTCAGACCGGGAGGTAAAGCTGCGAGATGCAAATCATGAAGTCAATGAAGAAAAAAGAAAGTCGGCCAGAAAGAAAGAGTATGTCCCAAAACTCTCTGAGAGTGCCACAACACGTTGTCTAAAAGTGATTCTATAATATCTGCATGACCAGGATGGGCTGACAGCCCTGTAACTCCTTCCAGCTGTGGTGCTACTGAGATATATGTACAATTATAGAGCAAAAGCTGTGATTTGTAGGCAAGAGAATTTCTGAACACGCAGTTTGAATTTCTTTTGGTTTTAATCAGAGGTTACTTTCAGAAATGGAAAGGAGCAAGATGGGCTCTTTGATCGGAGCCTGATGTCACTGAGGTATTTCAGTGACATGATTTCTTTCTGGCTATTTGTGACAGTTCAAATGAACAGGATAAAAAACAAACAAACAACAAACAAACAAAAACAAAAAAACAACAACACATTTTTATGTGTCTAAGTATTGTTTAAACTCCACTGACACACGGTGGAATTAACTGGGTTTCAGTCACCCAAGATTTCAGCTTAAGTTTAGGTTCAAATTTGGGTGGTTGTATAATTAAGAGAACTGTAGGTGGAAATATTAGGAATGTGCTTGTTGCACCTAAAACTAGAAACACTTTGATTTTTACAGAATTTTGTTTTAATTTTTGTGCAAGAATATTCTAGAAAGCATTTGTATGTCTGAACTTTCTCATCTCTCTGAAGTAGTCAATACTGTGAACAACCTTGATGAGAAACCGTTTCTCCTTTAGAAGACAGTAGTACTCTCGGTGCTTCCATGGAACACTTTCAAAACATTGAGTAGTTGAACTTTTGGATGCTCAGCGTGAGGCACTACAAATGTGGTTGCTGGACTTCCCATTGATTTAGATATCAAGCTGTTATGGCCTCCTCAATTAGTTGTCTGCTGACCCTATCAGTATTGCTACTGAAATTCAAATGTCAGGGTGACTTATCACTGCATGTGAGTGAAGTTGCAAGTCTTCTTGAGGAATCTCAAGTCTTTTCTCTTGGAAAAAAATTACTGAGAATCAGTAGACTATTAAAGCTTGGCAAGTAGAGAGTAAGTCACTCCTCAGAGTTGCAAAAATACAACTGAATAGAATTTTATGCAGATAAGTTGTTTAAGAAATAACCCTACAAGGGACTAGAGTATTAAGTGATTTTTTTTTTTTTTTTTGTTGCTGTACTGGAAGGTGCAAAGTGAAAGAGCTGAAGGTTTAGAGTGGAAGTCCACTGATTCATAAAGACAACAGGAGGAAGATGTTGTGTTTTCCCTTTGTTATATTGCCTTTAATGCACAAAACACCTGAAATACTTTCTTTTTCCAGATTCATTATGGCTGAGCTTCTTCAGACAGAAAAAGCTTATGTCAGGGACTTACATGAATGTTTAGAGGTAAGTTACAATCCCCAGTATACTTAGGAAGGGCATGGTATCCTTTTTTTGGTCTGAGGATACCCACCATTGGTGTCTGACCACAGGGCCATGTCCTGCTGGTGGTGGGAGCTGGATGGGAGTGGATGGAGCTTGTCACCCTCTGAGGACACCTGAATATGCCTTTAATTGCAAAGCTGTGCTCATCCTGCAGTGACTAAGAGCAGTGTCCTGGAAGTCAGTAAAGAGCAGTTTGTGCATTGACCTGAAATTTGGTGGATTCTAGGCTGTTTTAGTCATGAAGCATTTCCTTAAATATTCAGATCTCTTACTTTAGATAATTTCAAGCTAGAGATGGCCTCAAGCCATCTTGAGGAAGAGCTGGGTTTGCACTGTCAAATACCTTACCTAGCTCTTCAGCAGGGCTGTTCTGAAGGAGACTGTGATATTCAGGGCAAAAGGCAGTGCTTTTTAGTGAAATCTGTCAGCTTTCACATTCCTGAAGTTTGAAATAGATTTTTGTGTGTCTAATGCTACTGAAGTGGCAAATCCAGTTTAAGTTTCAATTGTTTCTGCCTGCACTTCTTGGACAACATTGGTCAGACAGCAAAGACAGGTGCTATTGACGTGTTTTTGCTTTTTCTCAGATAACTTCTCAGTGTTAGCACTTTGAATTTCTCTTGAGAGCTTTTTGTGACACTGGAACATCTGTTTTTTTTACCTTATTTGTTTAATCTCAAAGTGCACAGTTCCCTTGTCAGCCCATGCACTTGGCAGCAAAACAAGATCTATTCTTTTTCTCTACATTTATTCTCAAAGCCAAGAATTGCTGATGTTTTCCAGACTTACCTATGGGAAATGACAAGTGGAGTGGAAGAAATACCCGCTGGGATCCTTAATAAAGAACACATCATCTTTGGTAATATTCAGGAGATATATGACTTCCATAACAAGTAAGTTTTCCTAACATTTCTGTTGATGTTTACTAAGAAAACAAAAGGCATGTGTATACTCATACATCTATGTGCTGTCTGCTGTGAATGCCTTCAGTAGAATGCACACCAGAATGTAAAGTAATTGATCCAGATTTCCAAAATAATGTTTGATGTCTTGTTTTATTTATTTTACAAAAATGAATTGCATCTTTGTTTAAACTTACAGTTGATTAAGGATGTTGAAGTTGTATTACACCAATGCTTTGTAGTCCTGTAATTGCTTTCCATCTCACAGCACTGTATGTGTGCTTTGCAGAAGAATAGGACACTGAGGCAGCAGGCCTTCAGCTTTACAGTTGTTGAAATAAGGTCCTCTTGGTGGATGCATCTAACTTTTATTGCTTCCTATGCGCAAGCACATAGAGTAATCTTTTTGAAGATTCACTGTCTGGTTCTTGAAAATCAGTTTGCCCTCCTAAGCACAATGACTTCTACTAAGGACTGTTACGTTTTCATTGTAGTTGAGCTGGGCACGGTTGTGCTCAAATAGCAAAGTGAGGATTGCTAAGGACACAGTTCTCCACTGGCAGCACGCTCAATTAGCCTCAAAATCAAGATACAATTACCAATCATTAACACTGATCTCATTGGTCATTTTGCTTCTCCTGGGAATTTGATTGTAACTAATGACATTGGTGTCTTTTTTCAGCATTTTCCTGAAAGAACTTGAGAAATATGAGCAACTGCCTGAAGATGTGGGTCACTGCTTTGTCACCTGGGTAATGAGCCTGATGCTTTTCTTTATTTATTCAAATTAATTCCTCTGGCACGGACAGAAACAAGCTGAGAACTGGTGCAAAGGTTATCCTTAGTGATAAGGGCTAATTGGTAGCAAGAACTACTTCCTCCTTCACTCTCCCCTTCCTTAACTCTTCTCCTGAACAGTAGTGTGAAGGCTTTCTGGAGCCCTGTTCCTCTTCCTACACTGTCCAGCACAGTGCCTATCTCTGCTGATTCAACAACTAGTTCAGAAGGATTTTGTCAAACCAAATGTGTATTTAGGGGTGACATTCATTCCTTTGCAAAGGGCCCTGAAAGGAATAAATCATAATCTATTCTCCTTAGGGAATTTTAGTCATGCTTGAAACATTTACAGAGGCATGAACATCATCTTTTATCATCATTTTCCTTCAGAAATTAGTGTCAAACTATAGAGCCACTGTACTCTCTCATTCCATTACCCACTGCCAGGAAAATTTCCAGCAGAGCTTTGAAATCTTTATGTCAGGAGTCTTCATGAGCATAGGAGGTTACAGTAGTTTATCTGTATGAAAACCATTCTCTTTTCAAGAAGTTTGCCAGGCAAATCAGCCATCTGCATGTTTTCTCTACTGGTTTTATTTGTGTTGTAAAGCTGGGAAATAATATTTTTGAAGTAATTCTAGACCCTTTTCATTTACAAAAAAAAAAAATGATCATGCTTAGGTGATTTCAAATGGGCTTTTAATTTGAAAATGTGGCACAAATACTGATGAAATGGATTCAGAAATATTATTTGCAATGAAGAAATTATATATTTGTGAAAGATGGAAACATTTACATATAATTCTGTGCAAAATCTTCACTTTTAAGATAGCACCACATCATCTCAGCAGCAATACATGTTCAGTGCTATATGTGCTTATAGATACACTATACTGCCTGCCTAATTGCAGGGTCTTGTTATTTAGATACTTGGTATGGAAAATGCTCTACCAATCAGAGGAGTCCATCCTCCTCTTCCTGCCTGTCTCTCACTGAGACCCACACTGAGTAATGTGAAGCTGCACTAAGGCAGAACTATACAGATGCTTTTAATTTCCTCTTAAATAAATAAGGAAATGAAATGCAAAACACTCTTAGCACAACATAAAGTTTGAGCCATTAAAGTCTGAACCCAGGTAAGAAAGGCAAGTTTGAGCCAGGTTTCACAGATCTGAGACAGTCTGAATTCAGAGGTGTTAGCTCCAGCCAGCTTGAGCTGGGTGAGCTCTTGCTCAGGGTTTCCACGCTGGTAGGTGATAGAGCCAACACTTCATGGCTGCGATTTGAGACCTTCTGAACTTCGGATACTATCTGTGTAGCTTCATCAGAGCTCTTAGAAGTTATTTTTTGGCTAAATTAAAGTTTTAGGCTTCCCTCAGTTACAAGTGTTTAAAAAAAATATTCTTCCTATCACTGTTATATGGTGCACCTCATTCCCTCAGCTGCTCAGGTAAGGTATGAACGGCTGCTAAGTCTTAATTCATAATTCTCATGTTGCTTTAGAGGTGGGGGCTTATCACTTGTACTTGTCCTGAAGAGCCTTAATGAGAAGCGGAGAGCAGAAAAATACCTCATCTTGCTTTTCCACTGATGTTTGTTTTCACAGGCAGATAAATTTCAGATGTATGTCACCTACTGCAAAAACAAGCCTGACTCCAGCCAGCTCATCCTGGAACACGCAGGGACTTTCTTTGATGTAAGCAGTTATTGCTGTTTTCCTTCTGCACACATACCACAGCTGAAACACCTTCTCTTTACATTTGAGCAACAGATTCCTTTTGGTGCCTTGGCATTTGGATTTTCCATTCTGCTGCAGATACCGCATGCTGTGAAAACTGATGGGCTGTAGTGTGATGTGTGATCTTCATCAATGTGGCAAGGCACTTTTAGTGGAGTCCAGCATTCTCATGGGAGCTTTCATGCATTTTTCAGACCAAATCAGTTCTAAAGATCTGGTTTAGATATACTTTCTGCTTCCGGGTATAGTGGTAAAATGAAAAGCAAATCCCATTATATTTTATGACTAGAAATCCAAAACAAGATCCTCTACTCAACTTCTACAAATGTTACTCATTCCCATAAACATTTGCTTTGTCGTGCTGGTAAAGGATTCCATTGCTTGCAATTAGACTGTCTCCCTTACAAGTGCTATACCTGGTGTTAAACATTTGCAGGCTTCAATCCTGTTTTATAGACTGCTTTTCCTCTGAGTTTTGGAGCCTTATCCATTTTGCTTTGCTTATCTGTTAGCTTATAGCTTTAGGCAATTGTTTTTCTGGGGAAAAAAAGAAAAAAGAAAGAAAAAAAGAAGCACCTCACATCTTTCATTTTTCTTCCAAAGCACTGAAAATCCTTCTACAAATGTAACCTCTCAGTAGGATCCAACCTGTAATGCATCTGGCAGCTGACGTGAATCAGCTCCTCTGGGCTTAGTCTGTGCCAGTGATTAGAGCATTTCAATTAAACACCAAGAGAGCTCACGTGAGCCAGAAGAGAAGTGAAGAACACATGTTTCTTTTTGTCTTGTTTTTTTTTTTTTTTTTTTTTGGCCTTATTACCAATTTAAGCAGAATTGAACATAAACGGCTTTTCCAGGAGGTGGCGCTTGAGCCTGCTGAATGGTCTGTACTGGTGTTGGAGAAGTGATGGAGGGGTGAGGGTCCTTAGGGGTGTAGAGGTGTTTCTTCTGCTAATATTTTCCACTCCAGCACTATGTACAGGCTAGAAACCTTCCTGACGTTGCTTAAGAGTGAGTATTCATTGTTAGCATCTGCTGTTTCACAAGAGATGTTTTCCTTTCTCTGGTGGGAAGTGTACTGGGCTAGCCTGTAGTGCCTGTGTGAAAAGGGAAAGCAGGTTTAATCACCAAAAACTCCTTTAGGCTCTGAGACCGAGTAACTAAGTTAGTGCAAAGTAATGGTAGATCCTTCTGATCTTCACCTTAGATGGCAGTGAGCAAGTGTTAGGACAGGGGACAGAAAAAATATCTGTTTTCTTTTTTTTTTTTTCTTTCCTCCAAATATGGAATTTCTCAGAACACCCTGAAGATGACAGAGTTGAATAATATCCCTTAGCAGGAAGCCTGCTCAAATAACCCCTCAGATTGCTTAAACCATCACATGAAGTCATGTGTGAGATGAAAATAAGCAGTCCCAGTAGTCTGATTGAACTCGTGAAGTCCATGGAAAAAGTTTGGCCTCAGGGCTCATTGGATGGGCTAGCTCACTAGGGGAAGGTGCAAAGATAAGGAGCAAAGATTTGAAACTGTGAAGAAAATTAGCAGCAGTGCTGCTGGAGCTGGGAGCTTGCCTAGTTTATTCTATAGCTTTAGTCTGATATAAAGATGGCTATTATCCCTCCCTACAGGTCTTGCTTTACTTACAAACTATAAACCTTCCAAACTAAAATTTAGCCTCTAGATGCAGACAAGTCTCATTTTTTCCCATTGTATCAGGAGGAGGGAAGACATGCCCTGAGCCTGGCAGAGGACAGGGAATCCTAGCCTGTTCTGCTTCAGCACAGAACCTGCCCCTATAGGGCACAATGAATCAGAGCATCCTTTAGATGGCTAAATGTGTGCAATAGCAACTTGTGGGATTTTCAGGAGCACTGAGTGGTACTAGCTGGAGGGAAGCAGCTGGGCCCTTTGCTGGACCTCACTGGCTATCACTGTCTCCAGAAGTTCACGAGCACATCACAGTGATCAAAACAGACATTTTGGCTGAGATTCAGAAATATTCAGTGCTATCAGAGGTATCATAAGGATCTCTCCTGACCCCAGCTGCCATCTCAGAGCATTATAGGTCTGTCAGCACTGTCAGACCTGCTGCTCCCATGTGGATATTTCAGCTACCCCAGGGCTCTTGGATGGCACTAGATGCGTATGTTTAGACAGCTAAATTGCACCCAACTTGTGCAATTTAATTTAATGTCTCTTTGTTTTAATTGAACGTTATAATTCTGCTTTCAGCCCTCATAGCTAAGAGAAACCAATTGACATGACTTGTAAGTCATATATAAACTAAAGCCTGTGTAGCTTGCTCAGCACAGCTTCAGCTCAACTTACAGAGGGTTCCTGCAGTAGGAATGGCTGCAGGGAACACCGTAGCTTGTTGTCAACCTCTCTGGAACCACACTGTTATTTGCATGTGAGCTGCAAGAGAGTTAGGAAGCTACACACAGAAATGCTGAGTTACAGGACTGAAGTTAGGGGTGGTTCTGTCTCACTGGGGGTTAACAATTTTCCATGATTGATTGTTGTTTTTATCTCTTCTAGGAAATTCAGCAAAGGCACGGTCTGGCCAACTCCATCTCTTCTTATTTAATCAAGCCTGTCCAGAGGATCACAAAATACCAACTCCTCCTGAAGGTACCTTAGTTAGCTGCCCAAATCGGGTCATGCAGAGTAGCTAACAGCTGTAAATGAGCAAACTTCCAATGCACTGACAAATCTGTGCTGCACACCAGCTTACTGCAATGACGGGCTTACCACAGCCTTGTGAGTACCTCAGCAAGACTACACTGCACAGCCAGAGCTCCTCAGAACCTCTTTCCAGAAGGAGCTGGCCCACCCTGGGTGCAGTGCAGCCTGCACTGTGCTGAGGGTCTGCTGGAGTCCTGCTCCCAGCTGGATAACTGCCCAGAAACACATTGAGGGAGCTCCCATTTGAGAACACCTTATGCTTTCTTGCTTCCTAGCCAGTCCTGTTTGATCTACAAGCATCCACAGTGGGTGCAGTCCCCCTTTCTTCTGTCACAGTTAGTGACATGGATGAGATATTGCAGTTTACATGCCAAAAAACACGGTCTGAGATAAATCCGTCATGTTGGTCAGTTTGCTTACAGGTGTTCTGCATTGCTTCTTAGGAACTGCTTACCTGCTGTGAGGAAGGCAAAGGGGAACTCAAGGATGGTCTGGAGGTGATGCTCAGTGTCCCGAAGAAGGCCAATGATGCAATGCACGTCAGCATGCTGGAAGGTACAGATGGGTGCCTGGGGCAGGAAAGGGCCTTAGGAGTGAATGAAGACTTCTTGTACCTTGTTTAGAAAGTCAGCATGGGTTGACTGTAGCAGAACTGCTGGCTGATTGTCATTTTCAGGTAGCTCTGAAATACACAAGTGTATATAAATATGCATATTTACTTGCTGAAAGTTTTCCTACATATTGATACAAAAATACCTTCTGAAACTATTTATCTGCTCGTGGCTGTAATGACTATTACATCATAATGATTAAAACATTGTACTGGAACAGTCTGTTCAGGGAGGTGATGGAGTCACTGTCCCTGGACGTGCTCAAGAACTGTAGAGATGTGGCACTAAGGACATGATTTAGTGGACAGTATTGCAAGCTGGTGGATAGTTGGACTAGGTGTTCTTAGAGGTCTTTTCACCTTAATGATTCTATGATTTCTAAATACTACCTCAATATTAAAAAAAAAAAAAAGCTCTGGTTTTCTGAGTCAAAGCACCTTCTGTTTCAAAATGTTGGTGCAATCAGCCCAAAGATTAAGAAATAAAAATAAAATAAAATAACCTATCATAAAGCATTTTAAAATTACAGGAAAGGAAAAAAAAAGTTGCCCAAAAGTTCAGTTTTCACTGACTTTTTATATGTGGAATATTTCTGAAATTTGAACATTTTAATAATGACGGAGATGCTTTATTGCCTCTCAAGCATCTTCTTGGCGTGGAAAAATCATTTCCTGCCTAGCTTGGGTCAGAAGCAGGAGGCAAGAAAAGTACTAAAACAAAAAAGAGGAAGGTGCCAGTACATAAATAACACAGGAAGTTCAGGTGATTGCAATTGCTTGGGAGCAAATTGACCCAGCATGGATAAGAATGCATTGAGGATGCTTTTCACTGTGGAGTCTGGTTTTCCAGTATAGCTTTTGAGTAATCTGTCCCCTTGAGATGAATAATACCATGTGATAGTAAAAAAAAAAAAAAAAAAAAAAAACAGCTTCTGGTGAAATAATTATGTCATGGCAGTAGACAGACAAAAGCAAAAACAAACAAACAAAAAAACAAACAAACAAACAAACAAAAAAACAACAACAACTTCCACTGAGGCAGGAGATGCCCATAAATGTCTTTTCTGAATATGTATAAAGAAGAGAAAGAGCCTTTTACTGCAAGTCTTCCTTGCTCTGGTGTTTCTGAGCATTACTGACACCAAGAACAAATACTGTGTTAACTGTTAACCAATGATGTGTTTTGTGTCCTCTATTTAGGGTTTGATGAGAATCTAGATGTCCAGGGAGAGCTGATTCTTCAAGATTCCTTCCAAGTATGGGATCCCAAGTCTCTCATTCGGAAAGGTCGTGAGAGGCATTTGTTTCTCTTTGAAATCTCTTTGGTGTTTAGCAAAGAGATCAAAGATTCTTCAGGACACACAAAATATGTTTACAAGAACAAGTTACTGGTAGGTGTGCCTGCAGAGAAATAATGTGGTTGTTGCATTTCTCGTAGGAAGAGGGAGAGTCAGGGGGGGATGGCATTTGTGTCCCCATATTGAGTGGGGATGTTCATGCCAACTGAAGGGGCTGACCTTGGGACTGGTGGGTGAGCCTGGAAGGATTAGGACAATGAGATGTAATGGGTGGGTGGGAAATGCAAAAAGGATCAGTCAAATCTCTCATTCTTCCTTGCACCTCCTGATGGTTTTCTATGTCTTCTATCTTCTGATCCATACCTATATTTCCTGCTTGTCCCTATAAATGTAAAGTTTTCTCAACTCCTGAGGCTTAAACTATATTAAATCTTTCATTATCTTTCCTCCACACTAGACCTCAGAACTGGGAGTGACTGAACATGTTGAAGGAGATCCCTGTAAATTTGCCTTGTGGTCTGGACGAACACCATCCTCAGACAATAAAACAGTGCTAAAAGTAAGAATTTTCTCACTTGTCTTCTTTGCCTTTAGAGCTGCTAGTTGAGGCCTCAGGAGCCCTAAAGTGGAAGGTCAGTTTCTCCCCTCTTTATATTTGCATTGCTTCCATGTCTGTCAGTAGGGTCAAGTCTGAGTCGGGAGCAATTTGGTTCCAAGGCCACAGTATGAATCAAGACTGTGCAGTTGTGCAGCCTTGTTGAAATACCATCTCTTGCAGTCCAGGTTGAGCAGCTGCATGCTAATGCAAGGCACATCTCAGGATGTTGAACTAGGAGATGTAATTCTTAGTCCTTTGCTGCTGGGCATATCAGCAGTCAATAATTTCCTCAACCCTCCAGAGCTGAAAGCCATTCCAGTCAAGTGAGTTTCAAACAAAAAATTCATGTTGTAGTTATTTAGACTAAGGAAATCCCAGTTGTGCACTGATAACCTATTTCCCTCCACAGAGCGTGCTGTATTACTAGCATTAAATATATTTATCCAGAGCTTAGCTGCTTTGCTGTTGCTTGCCAAGTAGGTCTGGTAAAATACCCTCAGTTCTCCTGGGGTTCCTAGGTATTCCAGTAGCTTGAGCAATACAGCAGAGAGGAGAAAGTTAATCATGCATTTTCATCAGCCAACCAGCATTCTTCAGAGGAGGTGACTTACTGGGAATGTGATGAAGTGTCTGTCTTTCTGCCTTGTGGAACTTTAGGCATCCAGTATTGAAACAAAACAGGAATGGATCAAAAATATCCGAGAAGTCATCCAGGAAAGGATTATCCATCTGAAAGGAGCTCTGAAAGAGCCAATTCAGCTCCCCAAGACACCAGCAAAGCAGCGAAACAACAGTAGAAGGTAACCTCAATCATTCTATACAACATGAAGTCACTAGATACTTCTCAACCAATAGTAATGTAGAGTTTATGGGCATTTGACTGGGTTCATTTGCATTTTCTTACCACAGTTAAAAGCAGTTTTCATCATCTTTGCTTGTTTTATGTTTTGGCAAAAGTAGCTTTTCTGTAATATCCATAGCAAGGTACTTAGTACTCTAAAGTATTAGAGAGAAATGAATGGAAAAAAATTCTTCAGAGTCTAAGGTTATATTTCTATCCCAAAGTAGAACTTTTTCAGATCTGAGTGTTAACAGATTTTTTTTTTCTATCTGGTATTTTAAACTGTTTGACGATTAAAATCATAGCTAGTTGTGATAATCTATCACTAGAGTGGAGAATCTGTGTTTTGGCATCAAATATGCAACTCATTTCAGCTTGGGAAGAAATCTTACGTTGTTTTGGTCAGCCTCTTTTGAATATCAGATAAAATAAAAAATATGTAAATTGCACAGTTCTTTTGTTGTCAGGATGGTGTTTGCAAAAGCCAATTGTAATTTCAGCATCTCCCCTTCCTCATCAAATGTTATCATGCAACCACTAACTCAGATCCTGACCTAGGCTGGTGGAGCTCTACGCTGTCATTACTCACATTTCTTTGGATATCTTCTATTAAATTCCTGAAAAATTGGTTCCTGTGAGACAAGAGAAATGCCTCTTCCTTCTGTGCCACACATGGCTTGTGCCACGTGGTTTTGGTGAGAGCAGAAATCTAATTCAAGGAAAAATTCTGCCTGACACCCTCATTACAGAGCTATTTCTGAGCACCAGCATTTTCTGTGCTGTAAATACACAAGGAACCACTAGCCTGTTTCCAGCAACAAACGTTGTGATTACGTGCTAATCCCAGCCCTATGGCTGAAGGTGACATCATTCTAAATTATGAGTTACACAGCAACATGGGCTGTATCAGTGAGGTAATTTTAGCACAAACCCTACTCTGGAACAGCTCTTTTCAAATTCACCTAGAAAGCTGTGCACATTGCAAGGTAGTGTGTTAAGTAAGCACAGTCATTCCCCTGTTATGTCTTTTGCAGAGATGGAGTAGATGATGCAGACAGCCAAGGAGATGGAAGCAGTCAACCTGACACTATTTCCATTGCATCCAGGACATCACAGAATACAGTGGACAGCGATAAGGTAGGACTGGAAAATGAAAATACGCTGCACTTAATTGTCTCACAAAACATGTAAGTGAAAAACGGAATAGAAGACATAACATAGCAACTTGTCTCCTACTGAGTGAGTCAAAATTTGTATTCCCTGAGACCAGGCTGTTAAAATCCAGTCTCTTTCTAGATGCTCATCAATACTGCTGTTTTACATGGTAACATCTCTGTTGCTACATTTCTCTGTGGTTAATGCACAGAGGTTAAACCGGCTTTGAAGAAATACAGCCCAGAGCAACCTTTTCTTCCTTAGTAAAACTTGCCTTGTGGGATCCATCTTCTGAATCAGCAAATGCTTATGTTCCATGTTTACCCTCTAAGCTATAATCACTACTTTAAGGGAGGGAATACAGGCGCTTACACACCAATTAATACAGCAAAATTGGGATCCTGGCTGGTACCTAGATAGTCTGGGAGACCTACCCTTTCCAGAGACTGTGATTTTGGATCCCATCCTCATGGACATATGGTGGAACATATGGATGGCCCTAAGACACATGACATTCTGTTGGAATGCTGCATGCTGTTGGCATGTATGTAGTCGGCATTTTATTTGTCAGATGATCTAAGTCCAGATTTTCAGCTCTATTAGGATGCCTGACTTGAATTTTCACCCTGATACCTCCAGCTGTGGCCTTCAGCTGAATTAGCAGCTGGTAGCTGGAGTAAATGGGCTGTTAGTAAGAGCTTACTTCAGATACGATGATGAGGCTTGTCAAATGCGGTAAGAGAATGTCTGTATTCTCTTCCTTTGTTGTTTTGAAACTATATTGAGTTTACAGGAGGATGAATTCTGCAGGATCATTTTGAATTTATCTCTTTGTCAGGGCTTTATTTACACTGCCATTTTCACAGGGCAGAAAGGTATCTTCTCAAACTCAGAATTCATGTTCATGGTCATAAAGTTCGCAAATGCTGTTCTGTGCAGATGTTATTTTGAAAGCTGAACTCAGAGGAGTCAGTGAGTTACCTGCAAACAAATTACTTGTCGCATTTAACTTATTTATCTTAAAAGCATGTTTTCATGTTGTTGCTTCTTTCTGTTTCTTTGTTTTTGGCTAGTAATGTGCATTAGAAAAGTATTACTCCAAAGGACACCATAATGCATGCAAAAACTTTGTCTGATGCAGAAGAAATACTTTCCTATGTCTTTAGTCCACGTGGACTCACCCTGCTTTTCCATGTTTTTCACATTTATCATTCCTGAGAAAGGCCCTGGCTTAAGAGAATACTTGAGCTCATGCTTAATTTTGTTGGTTTGCCTTGAGACCTTTGACTCAGTTGCATGAGTTACAGTGGACAGGCAAGGTCTGGGTAAGTCGCTCTTCACAGAGTGCTGTAGCTGTAGACAAGATACGTTGTGCCAACAACACCGGGTACCTGGGCTGTACCTTGAAAGACAGCCCATCATGGCAACAGCTACTTCCAGGATGCAAGACTGGAAAGGGTTGTAGGAATTCCTACACAATGATCTTGTCTGAACTGAAAGGCAAAGGCGTGTAGGATAAATTGGGAAACAAATCACACAGGCAAAAATTTCTTACCACAGGGAAAGGCTAAATCAGCCCCAGGGTTGGGTCATCTTACTTTTTAAGATGGGTCAGTTCACTTGCTGACTTAAGTCTATTTGTATCCATGTGTCTGTATGTACATTTACTGAGTAGAAGCAAATTCTAGCGTACAGTTAAAGCTTAAGTATGAATGTGTGTGCTTTGTTGAATCTGAGCAACTAGTGTAGCATCCTCCAACAGAGAGGCAGCTCTTTCTATAGCAGTTTTCATACTGTCACAGATGCTAATACCAGCAAGCTATGGAGAATGCAGTCCCTAGAGTGCTGCTTTGCCAGGCCTTTGCTCCAAGGAAAGCTCTCCACATCACTTGACCATTCTCACAGTTTTCAGCGCAGTGTTACCCCGGTTAATGACAGAGGGAGCTGTGTTCATACTTCCCATGGAAATGGCATGGAGGCATCCTGCCTTCACTCTCAGCACAGACATAGGTTTTTCTAACATACGCTGTAATTAACCTGTGTGGTTCTGATAGCAGCAGTGATAGGTAGAGCGTTCAGCAAATAGGAGTTTTCCTTCCTCTTGAACTCCAGGGTCGTTAGCAGAGTTATTCCCAGAAGTTCTAAATCAGGCTCTGAGTGACTGCCCGGAGTGCCCCAGTGAGATCTGCATCCAGAGGAGCCAGAAGAAAGCAAGCTCCTCCCTACCTCCCAGCTGTTCAGAGCCTCATTGACAAGCACAGGCAACAAGCCCGGCAGTGCTAGCAATGTGTCAGGCTGGGAGCAGAGTAATCTTGCACTAGAAACACCTAGGTATTAACTCAGTGCCAGAAACAATTCTGAAGCAAAATCTAAGAATTGGTATTTACCTGAATTGATATCCCCCCTGAAGGCAAAATAATCCAAAGATTTAGCTGACACATTTTCACTTCCATAAATCTTGCTTTTGTGTCTGAGGATTACCTAAAGCAAGAGCTGAATACTCAGAGAAGAGGATGTCAAGAAACATTTTGAACAAAAAAAAAACCAAACTATTCCTGAGTTCAAGTACCATTTCTGCTTAATGACACTCCCTGAGCCTCAAGCCACATGTATTTCTTTCAAACTATTTGAGAGCCAGTGCCTGGATTGTGAGCAGTGATTTCTGTCTCCTGTCTCATCAAGGTGCAGCCCTAAAGCGAAGCTTTCCCTTTGCATTTCAAACTCTTAACAAGGCAGGAGGTTTTTGTTGTTAAGTGGGAATGAGATAACATTACTGTAAATTCAGCAAGGGTTTTGCTTTCTCTGAAGATAGCTGGAAGTAGCTGCAACCTTTACTGGGGAATCGTTTGGTGCACTTGACTGGAGGCCAGAAGAGCTGGGTCCTAATTCTACAGCGTAGAATGTGTCATGCACATTGTGGATGCCATCACAAATTGCATCTGAGGGCACATTGTATTGCTTATTTATCTGTTTGGATTACAAATTCAGGCAGGCAAGAATTCTTCCAAACATTATGTTTGTAACAAAATGCCATACAGGATACAGATGAGAATGCAGGGCAGCTTTTTTATATTGTACATAATTCGCAGCAGAACTTATGGTTTCAAGCTCATCTTAGAAATTATTCTTAATTGCATGCCTAACTCTAACACTGTTACCAATTCTTTAAATATTCCAGCTTTCCTGGCTACAGGAAGTGGTCAGTTGATTATATGTGACAAATTAAAAGAAAATGTCCATGTCTATTCAAAATAATAATAAAAAATTACTCCTCTATTTTTTTTTAATACCTAAATACCTTATTAAATCTGGATCTTAGTCCTTTATATCTTCAATTTTCTTGGTTTTTTATCTACGTATATATTTATAAAGCAGTTATCCCTGAGCTCTAACATTTTGTTTTCATTAAATACCATCTGATCTGGAGGTCTGCACCTTTGTGAAAGGAAAGAAAGAGAGAACATATAAAATATTGTGAATTTGTCTGTATATAATTTGTAACCTAAAATATCTCATAGCTTGAAAAGCAATTATTTAGATTTTCCTTTGGGAAAGTATTATATAGATGGAAAAACTTGGTTCATGAATGTGACAGTGTTAAAGAATCAGTAGATAACAAATACTATTAGAGTAAGTGTAATTTCCATTGAGCACCCATGTCAGGTTCCGGGGAACCTACTATGCAAAATTTCTTCATCTTCTTCCAAAAGACAGACCAGACAGCTTTTGTTCTATACAGCAAGCCCTCTTCAATGTGCTGTCTAAAAACCATTCCTTCAGTAGAGATCCTTGCCCTGTTCAGCTCACAGCAGACAGGATTTCAATCTTTGTATTTGGATTCAAAGCAGTGGGGAACTGAATAAAGAAAAAGTTAGCATGCAGGGCATCCTCATTTGTTAAGGCCATTGATCTATTGGCTGTTCCTGGTGATACAGGTCCATCTTCTAATAGGTCCTTTTTTGTTGGCTTTTGCAGTACGCTGAGGAGAGCTGCTCTTGTTTCTCCCTGTTGTTTTTGGATATAGAAAAAAGCACTGAAATGTGAACTGAAAAGTTTTTACTCTCTAAAAATAAATATACATGATCTACTTTTATCTCTTCAGTTAGATACTGGACTCAGTTCATCTTTCAGAAGTCATGAGACTGAGATCTTGACCTCTTCTGCACTGGTGGTATTATATAAAAACTGAGAATAAACATTTTTCTGATTGGAGATAATTAGTATGAAGGGAGCTTTTTGAGTGAAGGCTTGTCGGAAGAAGTCATCTACAAATGGATTTTCTTTTGTTAAGGGCTTCAAATCAAGGCAAAACAGCTTTCTCCTTTTGATATCGTTGCTGAAGGAGAAATGAGAATCTGATGTAGGAAGTACTGATTCAGATTGCTTGTTACAAAGGAAGCTAGGACACAAGTATCCAGGTTCTCTTCTGTCCTTAAAATCCATCATTTCTAAGGGTCACAGTATGTGCCAGTAGAGACATTAATTCTCAGTACATTGGAAGTTTCCTTTCTAAGTCATACAGTTACGAGGAGTAACTTGATCCCCTCCACTCTACTTTAATGCTACTCATCACTTTGGGCTTGAGTTCTGTGGAGCTGTACACCAACGTAGAGTCATAGAATCATAAAATAACTATGGGTGGAAAAGACCGCTAAGATATTCTAGTCCAACAGCCAACCCATAACCACCATGCTGTCCTAAATAGGCAACAGTTCCAGGAAACATGCCTCATGTTAATGTATGCTGACTTAAAAATAAATAAGAAGATACCAAACAGAAATGCCCTCTCATTCAGCACAGAAGGAAACCTCTTTTGTTCTGTCCTCGCAAAGAGAATATTGGGGAAATAACTAGGTTTATTAGTTACCACTTTCAATGTTTACAATAAGAAGTCAATCATTACTTCCTAGCATAAATTTATTCTGGAATTAAGTTGTGAGAGTGTCTAAATCTAAAGTGAAAAAGCTAAAGATCCCTCTCTAACCAGGCACCTTGTGAAGAAGTGAAGTATGGTAAGGTGAGTAGAAAGTTTATAAATTCTTTCTTCTCTTATTTAATCTCAAATAAATGAAAACATTTGCCATAAAATAGTGAAATAACAATACTCCTTTAAAAAAAATCCCTTGAAGTCATGAAATGAGAACACCACCATAGGGAAAACACATCTAAAAAAATATTACAATATAAAACATTATTTTGTCAAATAAGGAAAATCCAGATGTTGAACAGAAATCAGAGAGATTCACATGTTCAGAGGGGGGGATGGAAGAAGCAGAGAAATTAAAATAATACCATAAGGTAAATGCAGACACTAATTAATTCTGCTAACAAGAGTACTCTCACTGAGTTGACAATTTTATTTCTACTTAGTTTCTCAGCAAGGGAACTGACATATCAAGCAGATTAAAAATAAAACAAGCAGTTCAGCGCTGAGTTATAGCAGGTTTCTGGGCAAGAGACACCCTCCTGCTGCAGCAGAGAGGCTACCCCAAGGGATTAGAATTGCTCAGCTCAGATTGGATGAAAGGAGGTATCACAGTGGACTGAAGCCTTTACAGAACTTAGGCAGTGGGGCTGAATACAAATTGCCCCTCAGTGGCACATCGTGCTGTCAGCATGGTTAATGGCTGCTGTATGCTGCAGTTGATGGAAGGAGGTTGGAAGGTGTGATAGAAATTCTGGCCATAACAGAGCCAAGGGAAAGCATGATCATGGGAATATGGAACTGGGTAGTAACGCAGATAGTCACTTAAGTACAGCACTCAGAGTATTTCTTTAGAAATCTTCTTTTCTGGAGCCCATTAAAAGGTGATACATACAGAGCTGTCTGATAGGCAGGGCTGGGCATTGACTTGCAGAGGTTTCTTCCCCTGAACCACATATTTTACTCCCAGTAAATTGGGCTCAATTTAACAATTGAGAGTTTCTGAAGGGGAAAGGAAAGGATCGATTTGGTCTCACTTTATGTACGGTGTTTATTCTGCAGTGATCCTATCTAGGCAAGTGACATTCCTGAATTCAGTAGTGCATTGTCTGGAGTGCTGCTTCATTATAGAGGTTGATGAATCACAGTACCACAAGTAAAATTAATGTAACAGAAAGTGACTGCTGACTGTTAAGTGATTTTTTCCTGTGAAGGTATGATGAGGAAAAGAGGAGTGAGTTATGGCCCCAGAGGATATACCTCTATTCTCACAATGTACAGCATTGCTGCTGTTATCATACTGAGTTCTTACTGTCCTTACTTATGGAAAAGGGGGAATGTGATAGCAAGGGAAGTCCTGAGATAAAGCAATTTGGCATCATAATTAGCCTTCCTGAGTGCTCACCAGCTGTAGTCCTTAATTCTTTGTAAGAGATTGTTGTGTAGGAACAAAATGTTTATCAAGGAAATAAATTGTTGAGCCAGTAGCTGACATCTCTCCAGTGTTAGCTTCTTCTTATTTCCTTAGGCTTTGGAAGTTGTCTCTGAATTCTTGCTCTACAGGGCCAGGCCTAAACCCTGCTTTGGGATAACTTAATCTCCAGTTTGAGGACGTAAGTGATATATCTCACATTGCCTTTTTGTCTATGTGCCAATTACTGTGACTTGCAGCTTTGTAGGAATTTACCCACTCATCATCTACACGTGGAGTCAGTCAACAGCTCCTTTTTATGGATTTCTAACGTATGTAGTACAGCTTTCTTAGCACAATACTGGCACTGGCGCTCCCCACAGCACAGACTGCCCAGGACAGACCTGGAGTCCTTTGGCCTTTTGGTTTCTCTGAAAACTCTGAAAAAAACGCATTTGGGATTAGAGCCAGATTTCAAAGCAAGGGAAAATGTAATTCTTTCCAACCTTGGTTTTCAGCCAGGTCTGATCTTAGCTTGAATTATGTATTATCTATCTTTTCCATCGCTCATTTCTAAAAGTAACAAGTTGATGATCAAGAGGTTTACCTCAGAGAAGTGACCTGTCAGGGGTCCAAGTGCTGCTGAGGGTAGGAACATTTGTTTTCTGTTGTTGTCAGCAAGTGCTCGGGGAGCTGAGGGTGGAGGGAGCTCTAAAGGCAGGCTGTCTTGTCTCAAAGAGTTTTCCTAGAAAAGATGTACAGATTCTCTTGAAAAACAAAGAAAATCGTGCACAGCTCCTTAAAACATGACTTGAAATTTCTGCATATTTCTCAGTTTGCTCAGGAAACTTTATCTTCAGTCCAAATCACACAGTGATTTGTGATTATCCATTTCTTTTTGTGCTGAGTGGACATACAACTTTCCACACAACCAAGTGAAATGATGGCACAATTCATCAATCTCAGACCCCATTTTTAATCCAATAGCTGAATGTTAGCAAGAAATTTCCCAGAGATGCGAGTGTTTCATCAGCCATGGCTTCATTGCTGTGGAAATACAGCAAAGCCAAAACAAAGGAAAGAATAAAGCTTGGCAGGGGATACATTCTTTTTCCCCTCAAAAGACATTTAAAGTTAAACGAGTAGCGTCAGATTTTTAATTATATGATATTAAATAAACTTTAATCCCAATGTAATTATTTCTAATGCGCTTTGAAAACAAAAGGAAAAAACATTGCGTACAGAGAGTTGCCTATGGAGAGCCTGCTGACTCTGAAGCAGTCTGCAGTTTCATTTCATGGGCAAAAATGAATAAACATCTGGAAATGTGGAACATCTGTAGTGTCCCTGAAAACAGAAATCTTATTGCTCATTAACTGATATTCCCAGGAAATAACTTCATAAAATGCATCCATGAAATTTACTATGCATTTTAAATATCTTAGGTGGTGTTTCTGAAAGTGCCTTTGCTCTTCAGTGGGACCTCTGCTCTAAAAATGCTTGGACACAATTACGTCCCCCAAAGAAGTCTATTCCAGTGGTGTATGAACAGTGACCGCACTCATGGGTTTGTTTCCTTTAGTGCAGAACCAGCATATATATCCTTAATTTCTCTCCCATATTTTTAATTTGTAATTTTAAATAATGACAGGTATAGATCTAGATTCAATTGGGTGATGTTTAAATGAATCAGTTTGCTGCCACTGAAGCAAAATGAGAAGGAAGTTCTTCAAAATCCCTGTATTTCTTTCAAAGGCCACAGATAAGAGTTTAGTATATTTTAGAAGAGAAGTATATTATATATATTATATATATTATATATATATTATATATATTTTAGAAGAGAAGTATATTATATATATAGAATATATAAGAATATATATATAAGAATATATTATTGATTTCCAGAGAACAATTACAGCATATTCCATTTTTCAACTCTAAAGTGAAACCAGTTGTTTTCTGACAACTGTGATTTTCAAAGAAACAAGATTTATTGCCATCTACATTACATTACAAACTGAATTCAAATGGCAGATGACCTAATCTTTGACTAAGAGGGGAACAGTTGCAATTGCTTCACGTTAACTGAAAGTATTATGGCTCTCCAGAAAGATTCTGTCTGTAGTGGGTAAACAAAAATATGTTTTTTCTTATAAATGTATGCTAATGTGAGTGCAGGCTGAACTGTGAGTTATTA
This sequence comes from Callipepla californica brunnescens, assembly GCA_023055505.1. Lineage (NCBI taxonomy): Eukaryota > Metazoa > Chordata > Aves > Galliformes > Odontophoridae > Callipepla > Callipepla californica. The sequence continues at coordinate 12,863,705 of JALIRH010000010.1, forward strand.
AAGGACATTTCTTTATTATTGTTTCTCAAAACTGAGATTCAGTAACCTGTAAGTTATTTACTAACTCCTTTCCTTTCTCCTCATGAATAAATACTTTTCATTTTTATTCTAACACGGCATAAAATGCCGGTACTGGGCTATGACCCAGGACAGGTGAGATGATCCCTTAGGCTGCCCCAAGACTCACATCTAGTGATGATGCACTGGCACTTGCTGAGACTTACTGTCTAAAAGGTTCTAAAAAGAATACATTATCGTGAATAGATTACATAGACCTCAAAAAATGAGAACTTACAAAGAATGGGAAGTGTCTACTGCTATTTCAGGGCTATCTCCAGCCATTCTTGGCCAGGCACTAGATTATAGGAGGTGGTAGGCTTAGAAACAAGGGAGCAAACAGAATTCAGAACCTATTTAAAGGAGAAGATTTTTTATTTTTTTTTTTTACTTCAACTCAATTTCTGCCTTAATGTTGTCATTAAGCAAGAAGTTGTTCTTCATCTAAACCTGATCATTCTCCTCCTGTTCTTCCAAGAAATTGGGTTCATATTTATTTGTCCTGTGCTGTTGTTTTTCTGAGGTTTCATTCTGATAATTACAGCAAGTTTGTTTGACTTGGCTGTACAACATTAAATATATCCCTCTTGAGGAACACTAAGGGGTTTTTTTGTTGGCATGGACTATTTTTTTTTTCCTTGTAGAATCCATCATTTTTGTATGGTTAACGCTTATTAGCTGTAGAGTGCCAGGTTTGTTCAAGGAATTTACAAAGTTCCTTGGAAAGGAAGAATTCCAGTTATGAAGGTCTTACAGGGACAACACAGAATAACTGTCTAGAAAGGAAGAAAACACTATGTGGGATCAGAAATCAGTGTTATAAACAGGTTTCTGTGTAATCCTGGTTGAGTTCCTGGATCAAAGACATTAGAGAACACTGGAGCTAGTCTAAGTTCAAAGTTAATATCAGCATGAGGTTTGATATTGGAAACAAAACTGTTTGTGAATGAGGAGGACAAAGAAATTGTTGCAAAATGCCTTTGTCTTCATAAGAGATTGAGCTGGGGAAAGGAAATCACAACCAACATTTGTAAGAACACCTTTGGTGTTGGTGTGCAGCAGCTCATAGGAAGCTGTTTAAAAAAAATTGCATGCATCCCTTGCTGCCGACAGCCTACAAATAAGAAGGACATCCAAAGCTTCCCCCATGCCTTGGTTTCCAATCACAGTGCTGCTGCTATTCAGACCAACTTTATTTTTCTCTTTGGATCTTGCATTAATTTAAAAACAATCAAAATCAAACCTCCTCAAGCATGCGTGTGGGAGAGAAACAGAGGGGTGTGAAATGTATGGCACAACCCTAGAGCCCCTTTTCTGCCTGGGTTCATTTATCCTTACACTACAGCATCGCTTCCTGGCCATACTTGCAAATAAACAATTATTGAAAGAACATGGCTGGACCACACATGCGTATTTTCCACTCTTGTGGAGAAAGGCTGTCTGCCAGCTGGTTGTTATTTATTTTCACAAGAGGCGGTTGGGTTTGTTGTCATGTCTTGAGGGCACAGTCTCTTGAGGTGCTGAGCCTTCTCAGCTTGCCAAGGCTGCAGGAAGAATTGAGGGTGGGAACCAGCTGTGCCCCACAGATCTTGGGCTTACATTATTACTTCTAAAAGTTTTCCAGTGTTGGTACTTGCTGTGTGATCTTGAGGAGTCAATAGAGCAAGGGGTCTACCTAAGGGGAGGAACACTTTCCTTAACAAGAGCTTGTGATGTTCTTTTAAAACTGGAGTTGCTAAATCATCAGTTAGAAATGTAAAAACTATAGGGAGAGAAGAAAGTAAATTGAAACACACACAGAGAAAGTTAAGCTTTCTGGCTTGCTGCAGATAATGCAGTGAGAAGGGCAAAGAACCACCTTCTGTATCTGCTGCTCTACATAAAATGGGGAAAGCACTGTGCAGCTAGTGATCTTTGCCTTCACCCCTAGGCACTACGCATCCTCTGCTGTGCAGACTGCCAGTGCCCCAAGGCAACCAGCAGCCTGCCCTGCTATCCTCCAGCACCCAGGGAGCCCAAGAGTATGAACCAGGCTGCAGCAGGGTATGAAACAGGCCTTTGGGTCTTTTGTTTTCTGGGATAGAAAGTTCAGGACTGAGGAATGACTTGAAAAGCCTACCCTTTCTCAAGCTCATCAAATTGCTCTTTTACAACCCTCTCTTGCTGTGATTGCCATGTGTTATTTATGAGCACTTGGAAACCCTTATCCACAAAAAAGATAACACTGTTGAAGCTGAAATGTGATTAATTATGTGGTGCTCCAAAAAGGCAAAAAGGAGATGATGAGAGCTGTTGCACCAGGCTAGGCAGCTGCTAAGGTCAGAGATGCAAGGCAGAAAAGATAAGACATTTGAAGAAATGGAAGAAAACAGGAAGAAATGTGAGTGAATTTTGTTCCACTGAGCCAACAAAAGCACCTCACTGTACACCAGGTGTATATACCTGGCCCTGAGCATCACATAGGTCCACACTGCATCCAGGACTTCAGGAACCCGTTGGCAGTATGGAGTTTTGGACCAGTAGTATCATGACTGGCCCTCCAGTCTTTGAACAAACACTTTCAATTGTGGTGAAAGATAAATGGATAGAAATAGTCCAGTAAAAGCTGGGCCAAAGCAGATGTCTTCTAAGCAAATATACAGTTCATTTTCCATCTGCTGGTGCCCAGTCTGCAGTTGATGTGAGAGAGAGAAGCATTGCTGCATGAGAGGAGAGCCAGAATATATATTCCAGGGTGCAGATCTAAAACAAGGCTATTTCCATAGCTCAGCCACAAGTCTGGTGTTTTTATTGATAAGAAGAATAAAACTGCTAAAATTAGTCTTAATGAATGAAGGCTTTATTTTGCCTTTCTTATTCCTATACCTGATAAATTCCCAGATTCTCTAAGGAATTCTTCTGAGCATCCCATCCCTATGTAAATGGTTAGGTTAAGTGACTCGATAGGATAAATGTTTGGTATGGCTGTTGGAGACCATTTTAATGGTCTACTTTCATTTCTGTAACAACCATAATGGATGTCGCAAAATACAGTGATTCGTAATCACCATTAGTGGAGACAATTCCCCTCATGAAAAACAATATAAGGTACCACCATAAGAGCCCTTTTCTAGCTTTTATCTTTAATCTCAACAGATTGGGTCTCCTTTGCTACATTACTTTGTTCTGTAGAGGAGGAAGCAAACCTAGAAAGAAAAAAAAATGATTTTATAACCTTAATACAATCTCTTGAAGGGGGACAGTAAAGGAGTAATTCTGAATGTCCCAAGATAACATTTATATGGATGAACAAAATGAAACAAAATCATGGCAGCCATTTGCAGTGAAATATGAAATGAGTCCTGAATGATGGCGGACTGAGGAAGAGTTTTTACCTCTAAGCCATCATCACGAAAAGGAGAAGTCTCACTCGCTGTTTTGAGAGAATTTCCAGATATCTTTGTGGTGGCATGCATCTTGTCATCCCTGCCTTCAGATGTGTCTTTGTTAGTTGTCCAAATTCACCCATTTTCATTATCTAAAGTTGAGTCTGGGCATATCTTTACAGATGGGCGTATGCATTTTTGTTTTGAGAGAGGAATCCAGACTGTTTCAGGAAGAATTAGATGATTGTCCCATGTGGAAGCATTAAAGTCATCTTCTCAAGAAATGTAATGGTTCCTGTTTCAGTATCCAATAAAAAGCTAATTGTACCACAGAATCATTTCTGGACGCAAATACACATTTGCCCAAAATTGTTGTCATTCCAGGCTGGGATTTCAGCTCAGCAATTTTGTTAAGCATTCTGTTCTAGCAGCAAGTAAGGCAAATTTTGTTTAAAACCTCATTTTATTAAGGAATGGTTTAGCTTTCTCTGACTGGGCCTGGGCAGCTGTGAAAAAGTACAGTGAAGCAACTATAAGCAAGGTTAACAAGCCAGCAGAAGAGGCAGCCAATGACAGACAACAAAATGTGAGGCATTTTTAAAGGTATGCATTGAAGTTTGAAGATGAAGTGTCTTGTCTTAACTGCCTGAGATGGAGCTGAAGTCGAGCACTGATCTGCACATAATTGTATGAAGAGCAAGTCAGTTGTGTCACTAGGCTTGCTGGGGAGTGCCAGCTGCTGCTCCCCAAAGGGCCTGAGAGGAATGTTTGCCATTTCCTCCTTTTTTTTCAGAAAGCTTGGTTTAACACTTTGAAGTTTGAACCAGCAGTCTGTAAGTGTAGCAAGGACCTTGTTTTTTTCCTGAAAGTGTATTTGAGTTGGGAAAAAAGTCTCTGAGGGGCCAGTGCCAGGTTACGAATGAAACGTGCTGCAGGAATGAGGATGTGCAAAGGAAGGACAAGACTTTTAAAAGGGGATTTAAAGTTATTTCTTCTTTCTTTTCCAAATGCAGAAGCAGCCTGGGGTGCTCAGAAGCTCTTAGAATCTGTTTTCCACATTGTTAAAATACGCAGCAGTGAAGATTAATACATTGGTTTGCTTTTTAATGAAGAGAAACTTGGAAATAGAATTGAACATTTACTGCAAAGACTTCTATTTAAATACTTTCTTATTTATAGGCCCATGTTTGGAATGTTATACACAGCATTATCCAACCATTAACTCCTACAATAAGATGGATTTTAGGATTAAATAAATTGTGTGCATTCCTTTAAACTGCTTGAGCCAAGAGGGTTAGGAGTGTTAGACTCCCTGGCTGCAGCCATTCCCCAGCACAGCCCAGCTGTGTGCTACACGGGCTGTGGTGGCTGAGCAGGAGGGAAGAAACCACTGGAAGCAACAGCTGCATGTGGAGCTTGAATGACACATCCTCTGCTCACCACGTGGGGTAGGTGGCCAAACTGTTCAGTCTTGTACGTAATTGAAGAGCAGCATGCAGAGAGAGGGAGTGGGAGCCTTTATTCAGCTCAATATAAGCTCAGTGCTGCACATGTGTTTATTGTCCTTTGAGATCAGTGGGACATAAACCTAATGTGCCCTGTTTGCTAAGTTGTGGGCCATATGCTGAGTTATTTTTTTTGCATTGGCAGGCTGAAACCAGACCCAGGATCTAAGCAGTGTACTAAAGCAAGTGGTTATTCCAGGAGCAGGTGCAGGGATGGCATGTTTCCTTTGTGTGACTGGTCTCTGTTATCTTTTTGGTGCAGAAAGATGGACACTTTCTCTTTTGGTCAATTGCAATGTAGTAAATCAACAGCTCACTCACATAAAAGTGTTGTATCAAGGGGTATAACTGAACTGTATGAATTCCTGCTGCCAATCACATCTGTGTCTTCTCGCATCCCTTTTTAAACCCAGTTATATGTCCAGGCAGAATGTGGAGACTGACACTAGTGGGACCTGATTTTTTTCTCCCCCCTCAAGCAGATTATTGTTTTGAACCTTTGCCCTGGAAACTGGAGACTTTTATGAGCCTAATCCTGGCTTTGAGCCAACACTAATCTTTAAGTCAAGCTAAGAGGAGTCATGTTTTCAGATCTAAAGATTAAACATTTCCTTCCTGCTGTCACTCCTTTTTCCATTGAAGAGTGTTAATTGTGTGAACAGTTGCTACCGTTTACAGTCAGAGCTGCTCCTTGGAAAAAAGTCATCTTCTTTAGACACCTCTTCCAGTTTCCATTAAGCAAACAAGCTCTTGACTGAGTGATCATTTTCTTACCTGATCTCTCCTACGGGTATTATTTTGCTGTCTGTTGAGAGCTGTGTACTCGTTCACTCTGTCTCTACTTGTTTTGAAGAATTTTCTTATCCTACATTTCCTGCTGTGTCTAGAACGTAAGGTTCAACTTCCCTGTTGCCAGGAACTTTGTTCACTTATGCTGATTCAATGAGGTGTTTCAAATCCACCCCCTTTACAATTTCATCCAGTGATTTGCCTGGATACAATGACAGACGCAGTTACTTGGGCTGTTGTGAGCTGGTTGTACCTGCGGACAGGAATTGTTTTTTGTCATGGACTGTTATCAAGCAAAAATATGTGGTTTATCTTATTGACTTCAATACACCAGGAATCAATGTCAACTTAGAGTTCACTGTTGAATGAGAATTTAAATAAAGGAAAAGGAAAAGCAAAAGGAAGAGGCATAGCAATAAATAGTGAATCACTCAGTTTGAAATGGTGACACTTAAAGGTGGGGTCTGTGCTGCTGTGCTCGTGTCTTTCACAGGAGAGCAGGAGAAACTGCTGGAATACTGTCTTTTAGAGGAGGCTTGTGGCAAGCAAATGACCAAGCACAAGCAATGAATGCATTTGACAGCTGAGCTTTTCATTTTACGGCACATTCATAACACCGTGGAGCACTTACTACCTTGTTAACCTAATTAACATATGCTAAAACTGCCAAAGCAATCTGAACAGCTATTAATCAAATACCAAATCATCCATGGTTATGCTTTGTTCTTACTGCAGAGGCAGCTAAGAGCAGACCAGGAAAGAAGCATCCTTGAATCTCCAAATACGCATGCAATTGGTCACCATAAGGCCAAATACTGAATCAGAAATTCATATAATAAAATAAGCTGTCATTGTTCGTCTTTACTCATAAGCAAAGGGAGAGATATGTTAGTGTGTATGTGGAAATTGCTTATCCTAGAAGGATAAAGAGAAGTCTGAGAGACTTGTGCTGAGCAGTCACTGGTGGCACAGGCCCATCCCATAGGCTATGAAGGCTGTTTCTAGCATGTCTCAGAAAAAGGAAGCCTTAGCAAAGCTTGACTGCAGTGTGCAAGCAAACAGGCACACACCTACGCTTGCACATACATACTTGTATTGAGCAACTTCAGATTGTGTGATTCATTCAAATGTGATTCATTTTCAGCCTGTAGGATTGAAGGGGAAAATTAAAGAACAATTCAGCTGTCAGGTACAGGTGTTCCTTGACCTCTCTTTCAAGACACCTTTTAAAGTTATTAATGTAATGTGACCATTTAGTCCTGTCCAGAAGGAATGGGAGAAGGGATTTGTGCCACAAATAGGCTGTGCCAGCACATCCTTTAGGGATCTGCTTTCCAATTTCTGTTTGAGTTTCCATAGCAGAGTCTCCTATCTTAGAATTGTCTGATGTGGTTTCAAACGAGATTGCAATGGGCATCTATATTCCTTAGTGAGTTACAAATAACACAAAAGATCCTGAGAAACCTTCAGAAATCTTCTGACCTAAGAATGAATCCAGTATGAGGATCACACTTCACTTGTGACTTGGTAAAGAGATTTCAGTTGTCAAAATCTGTGGCATCTCATTTTAATTAACAAACTGAACTGTGGATCTGGAATATTGACTCCAGGAATAGCAGTGAAACTACTAAACAAGAGTTATCAATGGATTTAATCTGGTTCTTATAAGTCATGCCAGCTAGCATCTATATATAGGAAATAAAATTAAACTATCTTGGTATTTTTTGATGAGTTTATAGTTCAGCTAATAGATGAAATAGTGGCTCAGTGATAGACTTTTGTGAATGTTTGTTTTGGGCCACATGATATTTTTATGAACAAAGCAGAATAATAGAAAATAAACACTACATATTACATAGCTTGAAATCTGGCTAGTTGAGAGATGGAAATATAAATAGATTTATTATAGGACAGGCAAGTTTGTAGAGATATCCTGAATAAATTTGTCCTTTCATCTGCGATAGGATGAAGTTTTTAACTTAGTTTTCTAAGGAAACAAAGCTTGCTTTCATTTTTTCCGCATGTGTTCATGTTCTTTCTTCTCATAACTTTTGTACCCATTGGATAATTGTCAGCTGAGTTGGCAGAAGGCTCCTGATGTCAAAGATGTTTTCTGTGGGGTTCATGAAGATCAGCATAAGGTTTGGGAAAGCGTTCCCAGAAATTGTGACAGTTAGGAGAAATGTAATGTGAACACGTGCATTTCTGGACATGTACATTGCTGGGGAATCAGCAGGGCTGAGGAACCTCGTACATGCTCAAGCCTTAGGAAAAGCTTCCAGCGTAGCTGGAGACTGACCACACAGCCTAAATCCATAGGATCCTGGCTGCTCCACTGGAGAAGATGCACAGCTGGAGTTAAAACCAAGATCATCTGTGTACCAGGCAGTGTCCTTCTGAGAGGTTATTTTAACTTCCCTATTTGTGTGTTCCCATCTTTAAGTGGCAAACCAATCCCTGTGAATATAAAAAACCACCTTCCTTATATGAGAGTTCATAATAGTTTAGGGCACATAGCACTCTAGAGACATAATTATATAATGCTCCACTGCTAACTTTAAAATTTTAATTATTTTGAAAGCACATCTGTAGCACCATACACAAGAGCAACACGGTAACAATATCAATAAAGTTGTGCTGGGTTCTTGGTATAAACTCATTGGTTTGGGGTTTACAATTTATGTGTTCTGGAACTGGATTATTGCCTCATAAAACAACGCAGCAGCCTTTTCTCATTTAGTTAGCCATCCATTTTTATTAGGGTGCTCTATAGAATGCCTGCAATAATATTATAAAGGTGCAGGAGGTTCATTATTTCACAACAAGCAGCCAGCCAAGACCATTATTATTTTTACAACATCCAGGCTTGCTGTTGAAATATAGTTTTGATTATAACCTTTTTTTCCTCCTCCCTCTTTCTCTTTTCTCTCCCAAAAGCAGAGATGTGCAATTGTTCCCTTTCAGATTGCTTTTCCACTGCCCCACAAACATGTCATTTTCAGTGAAATGGATGGATTATAATGGGAACAGATCAGTGATAATGCATTACTGGAATACAGCCATCCCCAAGAGAGCTTATAATAATATCCAGTCTTCCTGAGCTTTAAAATCTGCAGTTTGGAGACCCTGTGGCTCTAATATGGAATCTAGGGCTGAATTTTCCCTGCATGTCCAATTCTTTGATGCTCAATTATTGCTGGTGTTCTCCCCTCCCTAGCACGTTGCCATGACAACTGCCTTGCAAAAAAAAAAAATCCCTCTCAGGCGATGCTGCCGCCACTTCAGAGAGGGGTTCCAGCCTCATGAAATTGTGGCTCAAAGAAATTACTGAAGATTAATGACTCTGCTCAGAGCAAATTTCTGAAAATGTTTGTAATTAAATAAAAATATGTGCAGGCAATGCGTTCTCCACGTCCCGCCTGTTGGCACCTGCTGAGAGCCACAAAGTGAGCGTAAATCTGTAGGAAAAAACAGATTTGGGTATTTATTCCTGCATATAGTTTCTTTTATGCTGAACAGTTAGGCTGTTTAATTAGCCTTGCTAGCCTGTCATAGAATAATACAGCCCACCCAGTCCCAGCCCCTCCCGCTGTGGGCTGGTTGCCACCCACCAGATCAGTTGCCTAGTGCCCTATTCAACATGGCCTTGGGTACCTCCAAGGATGGGGCACACACAGCTCTCTGGGCAGCCTGTGCCAGTGCCTCAATCTGAGTAAATAATTTTTGTTTTACATTTAACCTAAATCTCTGTGAATTTAAAGCCATGCCCCCTTGTCCTATCACTATCAGACCATGTAAAAAGCTGGTTCCCCACTCCTACATGTAGGCTCCCCACAAGTACTGTAAGGTCGCAGTGAGGCCTCCCTGGACCCTTCTTTTCCCCAGGCTAAGCAAACCCAGTTCCCTCAGCCAGTCTTCATAGGAGAGTGCTCTAACCCTCTGAGCATCTTCATGGACCTTCTGGACCGGCTCCAACAGCCCTGCATCCTTCTTGTGCTGGAGCTGGGCACCATGTCCATCAGAGAGCCCAGTGATCCCATCCCAGGCATGTAAGGCAGTTGTAAGGAAGATGAATACAGAGCTGGAAATTGCTCATGCTGAATCATAAAACAGGGCTTGTTTCATAAGCCTATTAGGCACATGCCCCTAACGTTAAGCATATGCTGCACATCGCCTAATAGAAATGGAGTTTGCACTGGCTTGAGGTTAAGGGTATATTTTTAAGTCCTGTGATGATTTTAAGGTCTTAGAGTTGTGAACCTTGCTGGGACAATGATTATGTTTTCAAAAGCCTTAGGTATTTTCATATTCAGTAATAATATCGTTAGCATCACATGGCACGCTACTTGTAACCAGCTATCATGCAGCAGGATTTAAAACGATGTGAGCAGGAGTTCAAAGGAAGACATCTTGTCTTTCCCAAAGACAACAGCACACAGCCAGCTTAGAGATTGCCTTCTCTGAAGGTGAGCAGTGCTCCTTGGGATGGGCTCCAAAAGCACATCTGCTCGAGAGCATGATATTGCAACCTTATGTTACTGAAATCAGAAGAAACATGTGTACCAGTAAAATCCAGGCTTAGGAAAAAATCTTGTGTATTCTAAGGGGATAAAAATATTAACTCAAACCAGATGCATAAGGGCCAGGGCCATCTTCGTTCACTGCAGCAGATCCTTCAAAGTCTCTTTCATCTAAGATATCTGTTTGTGCCCATCCAGAACCTGGAAGCGTGAGAAATTCACAAAAATCTCTGAAATTATCCCTTCTGCCAGGCAAAGAAGAAATACAGACAGCCTGAAAGGGAACAGTAATTCATTTTGAGATGTAAACCAGTTTTTAAACAAGCAGTTTGTGTGTTAACTTCCTCAATCAGAGGCTCAGCCATCTGTTTCAGTTAATTGGTTAGCCTTTGGCTGAAGTTTAATTAGTATAGGAACAGGAGGAAGGGGAATCAGTGGGCCTGAAGGCTCCAAGGGGACGGTGCCATGAAGTCAAAGCTGTACCAGGCCCCAGTGCTCATGCATGGGAGAATGTGCTTTGCAAGGAGGCAGCATGACAGGAGAGCTGGTGAGGATGTATGGGTGTTATTACACATATTGCATTGCTCCTTTATCTTATTTCAGTTCTGCTTCCACAGTCAGGCTGCAGCCCTCTCTGAGGACTGCCAGGCTCTCCCTGGTGCAACAGTAATGATGTTAATCATGACATTTAGCCCAGTGGCTTTTCTAACCTCCTGCTCATGGCTGAGCTCTGCCAATCTCCTGCCTGCAGCGAGCTGTCGGCCCAAGGTAAATTGTCACAACATCCCGTGAAGCATTCAGGCTGCTGGCCCAGTCTGTTCTGCTGAGGTTATTTCACATCAGTTGCTGCAAATTAAAGGCATGTAGAATTTATAATATGTGGGTGCCTGTGCACAGAAATTTAGTTTCCTCAACATTTACAGAGTATAAAACAGTCCTCCTTGTTTAAGGCTAGGATGAACATTGCTGTCACGTAAGGAAGGAAACCTTATTTCATTCTGCAGCTGCTATTTAAACAGTATGAAATCTTTTTAATCTTAGTCAAGGTTCAAAATGAGATGTTTCAGACATCTGCTAACTATTATGGGCCATGCCTGCTAGTAGAGGTAATAAATTACAGCCAAAAGGGGAATCAAGTGATTTTATAGTGGGTTGTTTTTTTTCATCGCTTCAAAGTTTGTCCTCATCCAGTATTATCTGTTGTCCTTTCTATCAAGGCCCCCTCTGCTCTGATTTTGGGAAGAGACATCAAACAACTGTACTCAATCACAATGTTTCGATGCACCCTCTGTGCTGCGTGCCAAAAAAAAGATGGGTGGTTCTGGCGGAACACAGGAGAGAGGGCATTTTGGTTTCCTCCAAAAGGGGAGATAACAGATCAGCTTTCTGGTTTGCCATGGAAACCTTTTGTCAGCCCAGTAACAATGACGTCAAGGTGGCAGTGGCACAGAGACGGGGTTAGTTAGCAGAGCACACACCTGTTGAACTGCCAGAGGGGAAGGTATGTCAGCTTTTACATTTTCTGTGCCTGATTTGAAACAACTCTGGGGGAGAGCTCAAAAAGTGTGACTGGAGTCCTGGGGTGGTTGTCCTGGTCTGTGGCAGGTTCATGCAGTGAGCAGGTGCAGCTGTAGATGGTGGTCACAGAGAAACCTGGTTAAGAAACATTCAGTCAGTTGGTGCTGCTCCACAAACCTTTTGGGTATCCCTTGGGAAAATGTAGAGACGAGGATTGTACCTTTAACGTGGAGCTGCACTAACTTCCTTCAGTGTATTTGCTTTGCTTAGCAGTACAGGATTTGTTAGTGTTTACCCAGGCAGCTTCCTAGAAAGACTTCTATAAAAAGGGAAAGCCAAAGCTGCGTTTATCATGCCACATCTGTAGATGTACAGCTACAAGCTGTAACCCATTTCTGAAAGGACTGTTTTCCTGCCAATTTTTTACTGCCATGCTTTTGTGTTTGGTGTTGTTGTTGAGCAACATTTTCTTTTTGTAAAGTGAGATTAAACCCCTTTTTCTCGTCATTCAGAGCTCCAATGTCTACCTTCCCCTTTCTAGTAATTACAAAAAAAATATTTTAACAGTTTTTTAAAGACACAGTCTTTTCACAGGAAACTTGTTTTAGTGGAGAAAGCAGTTATTTGTGCTGAACTGTTCATGTGAGCAATCAAAATTAAGTACCTGGATGATGTGGCTGCAGTAGACTTTCAGTCAGTGAAGTGATTGCTTTGTGTCAGAGGCTGATGCTGTTTTTGTAACACTGGATAAAACATGAATTTGTAACTATTGTGCATCTTAGCTATTTGGTAATGTGTGATAATTGCTAAAAAACATTCATTAAAGTGAAAACTTCATATCACAGTTCTAAGAGAAGAAAAGACTAGGATACAAATGATGATTCAAATTACACTGGGTTGTACAGTGGAATTAAAGCTGAGAAAAAGCATGACATAAAATGACATCGGGTGATCAGAAAAGGAAAATGGAGGCAGCCAATGTAAATGACAGTTACTGCTCAAATAGAAACCAAATGTATGTAGCCAGAGATTTGTAGAAATCTTTGCAAGACAGAGCAATCTGAGACTGTAATTTTCCGAATAGCCAAGGAATTAAGATAAGCGTTCAATTGGTTACTCATGGCATCCTAATAGAGATAGATGATGGAAAAGGGCTGCCAAGGTTCAAGAAGGCAGAATAAAGCTCAGTGCTAAGCCTTTTGTTTCTGAAGAAGAAGAAATTGCCCTCCCTATGAGGGAAGTAAGGTTTACATTGATTGGTGTTATTGCCATTATGGTGAGAATGTGTAAATACTCCAGAAGTGCCTACAAAGAACTGTAAAGCTCTTTGGCATCAGTTTGGAAAATGCTGTATGCTGCTCTTAAGTTTTTTTCCTACTCTGTTCTGGCTAGTTCAGATGTAACAACCTGACAGAAAGAACTATTTTGTGTAATCTGAAGTCACCGTATCATCATTTATCATTATTTGGGCACTTCGTGGCTGGAAGTTGAGAAAAAGGCTTTATAGACATTCTTGCAATAAGACTCAGAGTTCTTACTGTCACTGCTAGGGAAACCAAGGTATAGTAAAATGTAGGGCTTAGTTTTGGAGATGTTCCTTTTGCCCATTGTTACCAATGAGATGTGACCAGGCTCTCTGTAGCAAAACTGCCACGTGATTATTTAGACTTTTCAGGTTTTCAGTGTTTGTTTTTGTTTTTTTTGTTCCCATGCATCTACACATTGTGAATACCTTTGATATTGAACAGAGGCATATTCATTTATTGTGACTGGGTATCAATCCAGACATTAGTTACGGTACAGTATGGAGCAGTGTGATAAAGAGACCCTATTTTGCTGGAGGGATAGATGAGGAATCAGAAAGGAGAGAAGGAAACAGAGCAGACTGTGATAAATTATGTACACGTTCTTAATAGGGTCACTACTCACTAAGGCCTTGTGTGTAAGCTCTGAGAATGAAAGAAGGATGTTTTACATTGTGTTTTCATCATTTTTTTTCTGGAAATTTATCATTACAAGAGCCATCAGCTCATAATTATAGTGTTTTAAGTGGTGATGCCACAGCAAAATCATATTTCTTGCAGTGAAGTCTAGGTTCATTCTCTTAGTTCAAGCATGTTTTCTCTCCATTTAGGACTCATTCTGGCGACCAGAGCATTTCAGCTGTCATTTCTTCAGGTTGGATAGGGGTTAATGAGGTTTGGGCAGACAGTTCTGCTACTGTATTGCCTTGGATTGAGGAAATTGCCTACTTATTATTTATCATTATCATTCTTGTCCAAAATGTGCTTGTGTTTTATGAAAGGAAACAGATGCTTATGCCAAGAATCTTACAGCGTAGATGAAGAAATAATGAATTAGTGAAATGGAATTTATTAAGAGAACATAATTTTATGACTGGAAAAGGAGATAGTCAGCCAAAGAAGTGTCTTGCTGGTTATTCAGTTTAAGTGCTTTCAATTAATATAATGTTAATAGCGTGCACACGTGTATGGAAGACATGCTGTGGGTTCAAAGAGTAACAGTATATGTAGTTTAAGAAAGACACAGCAGAAGTTTATCATTTATTTCTTTGTTTTAGAGTTCCCCAACTCTAAATTTACCTCAAAGTGAATTGGGGTGGAGTATTTGGTGTGATGTGTCTATAGTGAAAGAAACAAAGCAGGAGCTGGGATTGTGCTTATCAATAGACTGTGTTATTCAGTTCATCCTTTGATAAGTGAGCATAGCAAGTTCTTTTAGGCTTCCCTCAATCTTCTCCTTGTTTGTGCTGGACTTCATCGATCCATATTTAGACCTGCCTGATAATGTGAGAAGACAGCAAACATAAATGGCAAAGTCACTGAGTATTTCCTTTCAGCTAAAACAAAGCAAGTCGGATCGACTGTCAAACTCTTTGAATTTACACTCTTGTATGCAGTAGAATTTATTACCTTGTTAGAAACTAAAACAAAACAAGAAAAAAGGGTGTGATCACTTTTTGTTATTGTGCTTTAAAGGGGAAGAATGGTATGTGAGGAGTGTCCTCTGGGAGCACTCCAGTAACTCTATCAGAGAGACTAAAACCTATACAATTCCAAACCTGCAGCTGCAGTTCCTTTGGGAGTCACGTTACAGTAGTAGATGCAACAGCCTTTTGGTTTAAAAAGGGAAGCATATGACTGCAGCCAAAGCCCTTTCAACACAGTTTTAGGTAAGCTGATCTGCATAAAATCCATTGTAATCTCTAGTGCTCCTCAGGTTTTAGGCAATATTTTCATTTCATAATGCTGTTTCTGTGTCCACTGAAAACATCTGCTTAGACGTGCCAGGCTCGATCATGCACCCTCTTACATCACTTGGCAAATGAGGTCACCTCGAGTAAATAGCAGTATTATGGAGAGCAGAATGAAAGCCCCAGGATTTAACTGCTCAAACTCAAGCTGCAGTCTGTCGTGATAGCTGAAAATGATGCAACAATGCTGAAAAAGGCTCTGTGGGTGCAGTGGATGTGGTGAGCAGCAGGGAGGACTCGAACACAAGTAATCACATCCTTCGAGATCTTCTTTCCACAGTACCAAGCACTGACTGAGGGTGTGAGCATACAATCCCTTTGCAAACTCTCCTGCTCAGAGTGGGTCCTGCTTCATATGGCACTCGTTCCTGCACTCTATTTCCAGCAGCAGTTGTGTGTTTTCACATGATGATTAATGGCAACACCGAGCTGGATCATATTGATGGGACAAGGTGCTAATATAACAGCCACAAACCATGGGCATTATAAGGAGCTGCCTGGGAGGGAGGAAAAGCAGTCTGTGGGGTTGCCTGCCTGTCTCTAGCTGCTGCCAGATAACTGCAACCACCTCACCTAGCCAGGGGCCAGGCCTCTCAAAGCATGATTTCAATTGACCAGAAGCACTATAAACTCTCGGTGCAAGGGGAAAACAGGCACAAAGATGTGCTATGCAGGACCAGGCCTTCCCAGGGCAGCTTTGAGTAGACACTACTCACTATCATCATTCCTCCGGATGAATCCTCTATAATCTCAGATCTGCTTTTGCCTCCGTGGTGTATTTGACCAACCTACTGAAAATTATTAAGAGCAACTTATCTAAATCCACCTTTGAGTTAATTTGTGGCCTAAGGCTCTGGCTTATAGTAATGGGAACTAGGGACTCACAATAAAGATGAAAAATAGCAGCTATTAAATCCGTGAAAAGGAAACGACTCGGAAAAGGCAAGGGATGCCAAGCCGGCCACTCCAACAAAGGCAGAGGGGAGTCAGACTTACAGGACCATATGGCTTAGGCATTGTTTGAATTATCCCTTCCAATTAAAGTCACTTCATATAAAACATCTGTTCTCTAAATTTAACCATTTGGACAAAAAAAAAAAAAACTTCAAATCGTTCATTGTGTTTTTGGTTTCTCTGTTCCCATCCTTAGCCATTTTGCGGAGCTAATGTCCCTGAAGGAGGAGTGTCTGTGGTTTCCTGTGATGCTACCAAGTATCATTGCAGGCTTGTGCATTTTCCTTTGTTGAGCACTCACATTTTCACCCACTCTTCAGCCATACAGTGTATTTGCTAGCAGGGTCTTGGGAGTTGATCCCCAATGAATTGTTTGTTGACTGAAACTTTTGACCTCATGGGTCAAAATTGTCTGCTTTGCTCAGAGTGAGTTGGACATACAAAAGAAATAACCCAGCAACTAGTATTTTTTCCCTGGTTTTAGACTCTTCCTGTGTTTTTATTAACCCTAGATGAGTTTAGAACATCTTGTGTCTGTAAGAGTTGACAGGTGGGCCTTTACCTTGGGGTATTTAGGCCATCTGCCCTTCTCACCCTCTGCAACACTGGTTGCAAATGGGTTTGGAACTAGTCATGCTGACTGTTTCACTGAGGAAACACAGACAGTATCTGTTCTATTTTATGCTTCTCCAGGGAAGGGAATCAGCTCTCTAAGCCAAGTGCCATGAGAAAACCTACAGTCTTAAAAGGTCAAACATGGACTGATGCTGTGCTTCAGTTTGTTGGGTGAAATGGAGTCTGGACTCCTTTATCTTCAAAAGTACTTTTTATGGTGCGTGTGCTGTTTAGTTTTGGCTTGCTGCAGTCTTAATTTCTGGAAAAAAAAAAAAAAAAAAAAAGGCTCCAGAAATTATGCAGGCAGCTCCATTCAAGCTGTTCTGCACATGTCAGTATATGCCAGAGTTCCAAAGTCCAGCACAACCAGGATACAGTCATCTAGTAGGATCTCAGCAAGATCTGCTGGACAGGAAAGATTTGTGCTATTTGAAACCATAACACCAGATTTCCTTTCTGTTAGCATATTTATATGTCCCAAGTGCCACCTCTGTCTCTTCTTTCTACTGTGGAATAACATACTGTATCTTGATTTATAGAATGCTGAGCATCCAGATGCCTCTTTTTATCTCCTCACTGAGAGGAGCAAAGCTGGTACATTTGGGCCACAGGCTGTCACCATCAGCTCCACCATGTGTCTGACTAAAGGCTTAAATTCAAAGAAACCTCCCCATGAAGCTTGGGAAGCAATCCCCTTCATCTGGTCAGACAGAACAAAGGGTAGGAAGCCCCATCTCCAGCTTAAGTGCAGATGGGTATAGGGGTCCAAGGACCAAGAAAGACTAAGAGATGAGCCAAGTATTCACCACCAAACTTCTGAAATGAGCTCAATCTGGAGCAATTTTGCCAGCCATTATGGATTATTCAGGAGCTCACAGCTTCTGAAATACATTCTATCCCCATAGAAACACCTCTGTACCAATGCAATGAATTAGTCACCAAAAGTGCCTGAGCTCTCAGCTCAGCATCCCTCAGAGGTGCAGAACTTATAGAGGTAGGAGCATAGGTGTTCGCACTGCAAATAGGCCCTGCTATGGCACAGTAAAACTGAAGCAATTCTTCAGTACCAAAATTCCTTAAAGGCTCCTTCTGTATTTAATGTTTCTATCCCTAACCAACAAAAAACAAACAAACAAAAAAAACCAACAACACAAAAAAAAAAACCACCTCTATGGAATTACAGAAATTTTCATAAAGAGCTCTACAAGGGATTCAAATTTTCAGTGCCTGTCCCCAGTGAGAGTGGCAGCTCTGGGTTTATTTCAGCGCAGACAGGATTGGCGTCTAAGTGGTCCTATTCACGTCTTGTAATATCTTGATAAGGATGCAAATCCCATTCTTTCTCCCTCTGCTGCTCTCACTCTCTTGAAATCGGCTGTTTATGGTGACTAAATGCTTCTGTCCAAAACTGGCTGTCATCCAGAATCAGATGGGCAGAAAGCCTACAAGCAACAGCAAACTAGCAATTTATATTAGGGCACAGAGCAGCACTACACAGAACGCTTTGTTTGAACCTAGCAGAGCTCTGTGTGCTATTGAATATATGTAAATAACCAGTGAGTGTGGGTTTCTACAATTATGCTGGCATATTTTAAAATACTTAAATACTCTCAGTAGCTCTTCTGACCCTGATAGAATCATTCTCTGTTGCTGGTTTTTTGAATGAAAATCAAATGTTGGCTTGGGATAAATAACTTGCCCACCTGAAATGTGTTGGTTCTTACCTCCATCTTCAGGTGCTGTGCACTGCTGATTCTGTGGTTGTGAGTAGAAAATATATTGAAGAGGAAATGGAAGCGTTTGAAGAGCAGAAAAAGGAAAAAGATCCATATAATACAGCAATTTTAAAAATAATTGGATAATTTAGTATAGAGTGGAGCTAGGCATTATAATGTACTTTAAAATAGCTTAATATTGCACGAGAGGGTAGTTGTGTGTTGCATACTGACAGAGAATCTTTAGCATTTTTGAGCCCTTAGGCAGACAAATGACAGGCAGATAAGAGCAGTGTCTGCTCAGGGCTGTCATGGAGCAGCTGGCGGCACTGAAGCCTTGGCTGTGCCCAGCTCCCTTGGAGCACTGCAGATAGCCAGGTCCACTCTGTTATGAGCCCTCACGTGTCACTGTGGTCTGTGAGCCTGTGTAACAAACTTAATACCTTAATTACAAAAAGACTAAATCCTTGATTATGGCTCTGTGTCACAGAAGGGAAGCTCACATACACCAGCATTCTGTAGCCTTGGAGAAACAACCACTGAGATGCTGCTACATTTGCTGGGGTACACTAGCACAAGCACTACAGTATCTCTATTGCTAATTCTCAGTCTCCCTGAGTTTGGACTTGTGTTTCAGAATCAATGTGAGATCCATTTCAGTTTGCCCATTTAAGTAGTGTTCTAAGCATCCTTCTCAAGGGACCATCTTCCAAACCCCTGCTAACTCTGTCAGAGAGCTATAAATTCCCCCTTTCTTTTAAACCAAAGTGGATTAGTACTAGTTAACATCTATTTTAGCAGGAAGGAAGGACAACCTGTGACCTGGTAGGCCTTTTCCATCTGTACTATAATGATAAATGTGCCTCTGGTGTTCAGCCTTGCTTCCTCTGGCTTGATGGCTGAAAAGTGAACAGATGCAGTGGTGGCCATGCACACATGATGCAACAAAGGAAAGACCATCATATGGTCATTCTGTACTAACTGGTGCCTGCTGATCACTGGAGCAGCCTGGATATCCCCCCAGCAGGACACGTCCATGTCTGGGACCTCTTGGTGGGCACACACTTTGCCATTCCAAAGCTGACAAACACTCAGCTGGGTGCTCCCAAAAGAAAAAGGTCTAATGTAAATCACAACAGAATTCACTTACCAGGATCAGTGGGTTTCATAGAAGACTCTCATTGATGTTTAGAGTTCTGAGAGCAATGTTGTGCAGTAGACAGGGTAACACTCAGTGGGAGGGTGGGTGGGTACCTGCCCACACTGGTGACATAGAGCAGAGCTCTTTTCTAGCACATCCTGATGAAAACATTTACATACTGCATGGGTAATGATGTTCCCTAGCCCAGGCACAAGTGATTGCAGAGGATAGGAGATGGTTTGCTGGTGGCTGGAAGCAGCCATCACTGCAGCATGGGAGCAGGCTGAGGCTCATTGCTAGTGGTACTCAGAACACACTGCACATTCACTGTGGGCTGCTTGGAGCCCTCCTGCTTCTTTCTTTCAGGCTACATATTATGAAAAATTCCTTCTCAGAAGGAATGTTGATGTACTGGCACAGGCTGCCCAGGGAGGTGAGGGAGTCACCATCCCTGGAGGTGTTCAAGAACTGTGGATATGTGGCACTGAGGGATGTGGTCAGTGGGCCGTATTGGTGGTAGGTGGGTGGTTGGACTAGATGATCTTAGAGATCTTTTCCAATCTTAATGATTCTATAATTCTATTCAGTATTCTTTCCAGCATTTCACTATTTGGTTCTGCATTTCCTTTTCTTACTGATTTTCAAGCCATTGCTTTCTGTGTCATTCATTCCATTTGTCCCAGTGTCAGATCTTTCACTTTTGCCTTGTGCTCAGCAAAGACCTGCTGCATCATTGTTTTTATTTTAACGTCTCGTGGATTTGGCAGTATAGCACACAGGCAGACTGCTGTCTGGGTTTTAAATGAATCCAGACAATGGTTTTAGTGGTGGATTTTATCACAGGAATGGTAATAGTAAATATTATATGTTAAAATATGAAGCCATTTACCTATGAAGTACAACTGTAAGGGCATTCTCTATTTTCTTTCTTTTTCCAGACTAAATGCAATCCATATGAGAAGGCAGCAGCCCATCTTTTGCATGCTTAGAGGGAGAGAGAACAGTGATGTCCTTCTCTGAGATTAGAAGTTACTCTCCAAAAATAAATTAAGCCACTAATAGTTTGGGGAACACTTCATAGGTGAAAGGATTTCTGTCATTGAGAAGCAGGTCTATTTGCATTATTCCTAAATGGCTGATAAATTGTACACATTTTAGTGTAGTACAGTCCTTCTAGAGAGATTGCTTTGCTGTGGGCTAATTTGGCCAGTACATGTCCTTGTTGGTGTGGTGGTATATAAGACACAGAATAGGCACAGTGAATATCTGGAAGTCCTTTGCAAAAGGAAGAAATTTCCTTTCTGTTCTTTATGGCCAACATCTAAAAATCATCTGTGGGCCCCTACCTGAGCTAACCACATCTGTAAAGGGTCCCTGCTTAACCCCTCCTGACAAAGTTACTGTTTTTCCCTACAGACGAACCATTTTATGTATGTCATCACTCTCCCAGCCACAAGCTTACCAGAGTCTGCTAGAGGGGCTGATCACTTCCAGTTCTCATCATGTTACATAGCTATTTTTAATGAGATGGGGAAAACCAGGAGCTAGATGGCACCTGCAGGTCATGGAGCACAGCTGCCTCCTCTGGTATATTGCTTACAGGTGATGCTCTCATTGAGGCATCCACTGTGTCTCAGGCATTTAGCTGTTTGGGGAGGTACTGGCAGGGGCTCCCAGGTAAAAAAAAAAAAAAAAAAAAAAAAAGGCTTTTGACTGCTCCGGAACATCCTCTGCCCCTAAGTTGTGAACGATGGATTGAGGGCTCCTATCTGATCCTGCTGCTGCTTGCCCAGCTGCTGCACTTCGCACCCAGGGAGCCCCTCCTAAAGCTAAGCGGGAGTGAATTCCTAGCAGAAAAGGAGTTAGCGGTGTGATGGCAAACACGGACACCTAGTGGTACTTCAGTGCAGGGCACGGCAGTGCTTGCAGTTTGTCTCTTGGAAGTAGGTGCAAACATTATTTGTTCATGTTTCCCCCTAAAAGAAAGAGAGAATAGATTATTTTCAGAGAAAATACCACGAATAACATTACATGGAGGAAAGATAAAATTATTTGGCAAGGATTGTGAAAGAAATAAGTTCAATTTCATGACATCTCCTAAGATTTGTCAGTGTTCTTTAAGGATTTTTCTTGTGTCTTAAGTATCTCACCCCATACCACATCAGGTCCCATATTGGACCAGAATATAACTGCAATTTTCAGATTATCCCATAGCAAAGAAACCTTAGCAAACATTATATCAGTATCTTATTCTTCCAATAGCTGTGGGTATTCCAGTTACAAGGAGAGCATGCCAGTGCAATGAATGATGGGTTTGTTGATAAACTGCATAGCTAGGTGCCAGATTGATCTCTTGTACATTCCATCCTTCTTAAGCTCTTTCTGCCAGGATTAATGGTAGCACTCTGTCTGAATAGCCTCCAACAGCTGCCATGGTTTGTTGGGTTTGTTTGTTTGTTTGTTTTCTATTTACAAATAATCTTTCAGAGAAATATTTCCTTCTTCTTCCCCTAATCTAGCATTTCGTCTACGGCAGAGACACAGGACAGGTGAGAACCAGTCCTTGTCCACTGTCCCCTTTCTGTAATTGTATATATCACAATTGTGAATGGGATTTCTTTCATGCCTGCCTCGTGAGACACGCAAACCACAATGCCACTGAGTGGGGGAAGAGTGCTGTTCCCATGGGAGTGTGCATTTGAGACTGCCTGGCCCACAGTAAGGGACTCAGATTGTACAGCTCAAGAGAGATGTCTGTAGAAATGGGTTTGCACTCCTAAGGGGCTCACCCATTCCAGCTGATGAGCAGATCTCACTTCTCATTGAGTTCATATTAGGTATTGTACATTTCTCCCAGCTCAGTTGGATTTGCAAGTGGTTTATTTAAAAGCATTTTATAACACACCTTTCTTTAGCTTTGTATCCCAAGTAAATGAGGCTCATGATGTTACAGGGCTTTGAATCAGCTTGTTTGCTGCTCAATACTGTTTGAATAAGTGAGCTAATTCAATCAAATTTTATATTGGAATAAGGAGTTCAAAGGATCCTGCACATTCCTGGAAGCAGACAGCACATAGAGAAGGACCCAGACAAGGGCCCCTAATGATAGGAAGGCAGCAAGCAATCCAGATATGTGCTCACACCTGTTCAGATACCTGCAAATCCAACCCTGAGATCCAAATCTGTAAGAAAACAAGCTTTGTTAGCTATGCTGCTTGTGCAGTCTCTTTTTCTGCTTTGTTCTGCTGTACACACATACGTTTTTATCCAGTCCCTGGTTAAATAGAGACCAAGGTGAAATGGAGACCAGTATCGTTCCTTTCATATCACAGGGTGTGAGGCAGAAGGAAAGCAGCAGGTTTCCAGCACTCAGTACGGATGTAAAACGATACATTTATTCTTAGATACAAATCCTGGAAGTCAGCGTATAATCAGTCACTCTACATTTATATATTTACACCTCTGTTTTCCATCAGACAGCGTGGGAGGAGCTATTCTGATCAGAATTCCCTAATCTCCCAAGTTTGGGAAGAAGAGGGCAATGTTTTTTGCCTTGCAAAAAGTGGTAGCTGTAACCTCACCGCGCGGCGGCATGTGGGAATGTGTCTGTCTTGTGGTGTAAGGGGGAGCTGGATTTGATCTGCCATGAGGCACAGTGCCAAGGCTGTTGGCTGGGCTATGGCCAGGCTGGAAAGGCACCCCAGAAACTAAAGACAGAAAACAAAGCTTCTGATGGGCACCCCCAGCTAGAAAATTGTGGCATTTGAGTGGCTATGGGATGGGTAGCTTTGATTTCTTACTCAAGCCCAACAGAATGAGTAAAGGAAACAAGGGTCACAACGTGCTGAACTTTGGCAAAAGAAATGATTAACTTGGCTTCTAAGGAGCACAAAGCCTGCCTTTGCCAGTGTAAATATGATGCAAAGATGATTGCTTTCATTATGCCCTCTCTAACTCCTATTCCTACTCTGTTGTTTTTTTTACTTTTCCCTTGAATCTGGGCAGCTGTCTGGAGGGTGTGAACTAACCGTGGTGCTCCAGGACTTCACGGCGGGCCACAGCAGCGAGCTGAGCATTCAGGTGGGGCAGACAGTGGAGCTCCTGGAGAGACCGAGTGAAAGGCCGGGCTGGTGCTTGGTGCGGACCACGGAGCGGAGCCCACCGCAGGAGGGCCTGGTCCCCAGCAGCGCTCTCTGCATATCCCATTCCCGCAGCAGTGTGGAGATGGATTGCTTCTTCCCTTCAGGAAAAGGTAGGCGACAGCCTGACAGGTGTTTTTGAATCGTTTTGGATTTCCCCTCTTGTATCATGTAAGCTGCTTGGGCTGCTTTGGCAGTCAGCGTGGGCAAAGGACTGTGTAATCGTGAGTGAGTTTTGTTACTGGGTCTCTGTGAGTCAGCACAGCGCCAGCCCAGCTCCATCCCATGAATCAGTGTTTGTATGTCAGTGTCTTTTACTGTGTGGCAGTTGTTACTGTGTTGAGATGTAGGGAGAAAATAAGACACAAGGATTGCTTTCAGTGCCTAAAAGCTGAGACGGAGGGAAAAAAGCCAACATGGGGGGGGAAAAGAACACTGTGTATACACACAGGATGCCCTAAGTTGTGGACATGTTATTTTATGAATTCCACAGTGAATATTAATCCATGGTCATTTACTATACCCTCACTGCCCACCTCTGATTGCAAACAAGCCACCAGTGAGTACTGGTACACCAGCCTGACTGGAGAACTAGAGACGGTGAGTGTAATGGCACAGTGCAAGAGGTAAAGAAGTTTGCAGGGAGATGACCTGCCCTCTCCTACAAACACCTGCACTGAATGGTGAAATACTGTTTGTCTCTGGTGGTGTCTGCGGCCTATTCAGTTGGTGTCATGTTCTGAGTGTTGTGTGTCCCGTGCATCACATCCATGCAGCCAGATGCAGGAGGTGCCCCGTGTTGCTGGAGTGGAACCTGCTCCATTCAGGGTGGCCAGAGCAGGTCCCCTTAGGGCTGTGTTCCTGCCACAATTAGGGCAAGGGGAATGGCTCCTAACATCCCACTCCCTGCCTCAAACCTGCAGCCTCAACTGGCTTTATAAAATTGTTTATTTTTTTTTTCCCTCTGCATTAGGGGAAGTAGAACTTGATCCTTCTTCGTTTGGACAAGTTAAGCTTGGTGGTTTTGCTTGTTTTGAGAAAAAGCAGTGAAACAGTGCTCTCAGTTCCCTGCAGGCAGGGAGCAGGGAACAAACAGAGCACTGCAAAGGGCTCAGAATCATTTTGCCTTAAAAAAGGATGTGAGGGAGGAGGGGAATGCTGGCTGTTCCCACTGCCTGAGGTGCAAACTCCAGCCTGTCCCACGTCACTTAGACCTGCCACGCCTGGAGCCTGGCCTGGCCCTTGGTTTCTCCAAAGGCTGTGCAGAGCTCTGAGATCTGCTGCCTCACCTCCCTGCAGATTACAGCCCTGAGTAAACAGGTAAAGCCGAATTTCAGCCAGGCAGAGCCTGGCAAGGTGTGACTCACAGGAAGCACAGGAACGTGTCTGCTGGGTTCGGGCTGTGACATCAGGACACGAGGCACAGGGAAGCAGGCAGTCCCAAGGAGAATGGAAGCAGAGCAGTGCCGGCATCAGGAGATGGCCCACGTGCTCCTTCTCCTTGCAGGTGCAGTCAGTCTGGGGTTGGTCCAGCCACGGCCTTTACTTCCTCCCATCTCCTTCAGCTGCAGCCTCAGTTTTCTTCCTGCACGTACCAAACCTGTGTCAGGGAGCTTCGGCACTAATGGGATCTCCAGAAGTGCTGCTAGAAATTACAAAAATAACTGTCCAGCTCACAGTTTTGGCTGGAGTACAGCAAATAGGTTCTTCTGTGTCTAATCAGCTGTCCCTCCACTAGGAGAACAGGAAATTGTTTAAACTGAATAAACAGATGCTTGGAATAAAGAAAGGGGAATAAGTGTAAAGAGGAAAATGCACTAGCCTCTGGAGCCTGCCAGTCTCATAAGGTGCTGCAAGGATTAGCATCATACATAGCTTCTGGCTATTGAAACTTATGTCCATCTCTGTTTCCAGTATCTTTTGGCGTGGTCTGGATTATGAAACCCTTGGTGTAAACTTCCAAAATGGTTGGCCTTTCTCTACAATGCAGGGCAAAGGCTGATACATCTTATGTGAACATCAAGTAGTCTTTCCCACATGTGTTTCAAATATGTAAAGACATACAGCTGTGGAATAGCTGGATTTTGCTTGCTGTTACCAAAACATACAATTCTTTGCTTTACAAACACCACTATTTCAAGAATAGAAAATATCTGTACTTAAAATTTAGCATTCCAAATGGTAAAATTTGCCAGCTATGATGTAAGCGTGCTATGTTTTGATAAATAGTTGCATCTTCTTGGTGAAAAATGATAAATTAATGTTTTGTCCTGAATAAATTACAGTGGACTGTAAACATAAAACAGACTTGTGAACACAGGCTCAAAGATGGGTACCTACCATCCCTAAAATGAGAGAGAAAAGAAGCACTTGAACCATCAACAGCTGAACAGAACTCTATCCATGAAAGCCACTGGAAATACGAAGTTAATGACTTTACGTATCCTCTGGTTCTCTTTCTCTTTTTTTTCTTTTTTTTCCCCACTATTTCTTTAAAAATAGTAACTAACGTAAAATATTACAAAAGGAAAAAGTTGGTGCCAATTTAAGAGAACAGAACCGAAATAGTATGCTTCCTATGTTTTATAATGAAGTATATTTGCAGATTTCTCCTGCAGTTGTTCAGTAAAGACGTCAAGGACCAGTCTCCTAACCTTTCATTTCTGTCTGTGTTCCTGTAGAGGAAACACACTTGGTTGTTTCATGATTTGACTGCAGCTCAGAGTCCCATGGAGTCCTGCCTATTCTTGCTTTCCAATGATCCAACAGTGTTTGCAGTTGCCCTTCTGTAAAAGGGCGAACAGGTTTCTGGGATTCACATTACGTAAATATCTTAGGGATGACTGAGTAAAAAGAACTGGTCTGCAGTCTCTGTTACTGTATTTGAAAATGTATTTTTTTTTTTTTTTCCTTTCTGGCATTCCCTTGAAAGGAAAAAGAAAGACCTGTGGCACAAGGAATGAAGCTCTGTTTGAATCGTCTCATGGGGCTAATTACAGGAAAACTGTGACTTTTATTCCTGTCTCTTTTACTCTGTAATTGAGCTCTAAGGTATTAAAATATAAATTTCAAATTAAGAGAGAAATCTGCATGGATGGAAAGGAACCTAATGACCTAGTCAATATTCATTAAGCACACTGGCATATTCCTGGTATCAGCCTACTAGCTTCAACTGAGTGATTCCGTATTTGTCCTTGGCCCATGAAATCTCTAGATGAAACCTTGATCTTACAACTCTTGTCCACTCACTCAGCATTGTTGCTGTAAAATCAAAGTCTCACTGTAATACAAAGGCTAGTTCTTACAGAAATTCTAAGCAATTTCTACCACCAATGAAAAAAGGTGTTAAAACAGTAGGGCTTTATGCTGCTAGATTTAGCCCGATGATATGCAAAGGGATCCCATTCAGGGCCTCAAACCAGATCCTGCCTGTGGGATGCTTGTGTATGGTCCATCTCTCTGGAGGAGATGAGGAACATATTGTTTTAAGATTTTACAGAAACGTTTTGCTGTGCAGGCAGATGGCCGCTTAACAACGGGGCTTTGGTGGCACCGGTGGGTCCTTGCAACAGCAAATTGAGCAATAATTGGGTGTCTTCCAACTGAAGAGGGAACATAGGCCTCACAAGATGTCTGTTAGCAGGGTGAGCAACTTCCCAGCTGGATCCTATTGGCTGGAGTGCATCAGCTGTGATACCATTAGACTTTGGGCAGGAGGGCCAGTGATTTGGGTGCTGCTCAGGGGACAGGTTCTCCATTTAGAGAACCTATCTGATTCCATGGCCAGAGAGAGCCTGTAACTGGTGGGAGTGATTGCAGGTTGGGCTGTAAAAGAAAGAAGCAGAGGAATGGATGGATAGAGTCCTGTGAGAAGAATAGTACCAATGAAAATGAAGTTACCTGGAAACCTGCATTTTTGTGACCGTTCCTTGTGGATAAGAGTAGATGAATAAATGAGTTAGCATGCAAAGCCAGTGAGGGTAATGTGGCTTTTGTTGGGTCTGGAAGTCTCTTTCCTCCGGACCCTGATCCCAGAAGAGTATGTAGGGAAAAACATAACTGTTTCTTCCCACGTCTTGGTTTTTAGGAGCATCGTGGATTTTAGTAGGGGAAAAGAATCTGGGCTGCTTTTATGGTGTCCCTGTTCCTGTTGAACATTAAACTGTGATCTACATTGGCTCATGCACTTTCTCTGTTGTGTTTTAAACAATCTTTGTTGCAAAATGTATTCTATAGTAATGATTCCTGTTTCCTTGTGAGAGCTGTGTGAGGATAATACAGAAGTTTTAGTGCACCGCATTGAACCTTCAGTTGTCCTTGTACAGGCTGTGAAATTGTTTTTGTTTTTGAAAGCCTTAATTAAGAGCAGTCGATTAAACTGTTTTGTAAGGCTTCAAACTAGAGGAAACATTTTATTAGGTAGCAGTTAATTTAACTGGCACATAAACAGGGGTTTCCATTAAACAATCAATGTTCAGGTTCCCAGTGTCAATATAAATATGCAGTATTTAAATTAAAAAAAAAACAAACTCTCTCCTCTGTTCCCGTACTGTTCCAACAGGGACATTCAGAGTCACAATTTAATTGTGGTCATTCAAGAGAGGTCGTATGAACCCCTCCTGCTGGCATTTGATGCCTCATGTTTCCATGCTACAAGTTCAGGACATGGTTTATGTAGAAAAATCCCATCAGGAGTGCTCTTACTGTATTTTCACTCCTTTTCAATTATGATAGAGCAGCTGGAAACCAGTCAGCCAACCAGCATGGTGTAACACAGGAGCCCTCTGTGGGCCAGCACCATGTGCTACCAGGACCCAGCCTTGGACTACTGCTCTACCACAATATACCTGGAAAAAATAATAAGACAAAGATGGGTGTGACTCTGTGCAGTTGTGAAAGGAATGGAAGTAGAAGGATGGAAGAACTCCAGACTGCTTTACTATTTCAATCTGGCTGCCTTTCCTTTATGTTTGGTTGGGTTTTTTTGTTTGTTTGTTGTTTTCATTTCTTCACTTCTTTTTTCTTTGGGGGGGTAGAGGGTATGGCATTGCTAAATATCTAAAGCTAAGTTCAACCATGTTGATTTGTTTAGGACATATCAGGTACCAGTGAAGTCGATTGCACTTATTGCTTCAGCTGCCCTGTTATCTAATCAAAGCCAAAGTCCTCCAGTGCTCTACCTGGAACTTTATTTTTCTGGAGAAGTACAATTTAGATGAATGCTATGATAAAACAGGAAAGGCTATTTTAGGGGAAGTTGCTTTGCTTTTGTTCTGTGGATTTTTATTATTTTAAACACAGGAGTGTTTGTTTAAAAGAGAGAAGCCTGCAAATTTTCTTGCTTACTTTGCCTTTGCTTCCCCTTCTGTCAGGGGGTAAAACTTTATCCACCTAATCCCCACTCACCTTAACGCCAAGTTTCACTGAACAGTGGCCATGCTTTATTTTGTACTGAGAAAGTTAAAAATTGGGCTGAGTTCATCAGGAATGTCAAAGAATTCAGCACCTGGTCTGGCAGAGAAACTGGGGGGAAATTCAGCAGTGATACAGACAGAGCTATAATCCACACCTCCTGAGTCACAAAAATCATATCAGAAGGGTTAGGTGTTTGCACACATCGGTGTGCGTCGGGCCTGATTCTGCTTATTAATATGGGACCCATCCATCTGCTTTTTATGCTCTTTCTGCCATCCCTGTCACAGGTCACCCTCACTGTGTGTGTACCAGGAGCAGCTCAGGGAGTACATCAAACAGGCAGAGTACAGCATTAAGCTGGATGAAATTCAGTAGCTGATATTGCATAAAGGTCAGGGCACCTGAGCTGGCACTCCCTTCTGGTTGCAGCCTGACAGCTTTATTATTGTGCAACTCGTGCTCAGTGTTCTAATGCATAGCTTACAGCACCTCTGGGACCTGTGCTTAATTTGGCTAGGAGGCTTTCAGAAAATTGGGTTTCCTGGTAGCAGGTAGTTTATCGATCACTTGTACCTCTTCATTAACATGCTGGCACCAGCATACTAGACTCTTGACTGAGTACAGGATAGAATTGCTGCCTATCAGGATAAGAAATCATTCTGTTTTTAGAACCAAATTAGTCAGACGACTGAAAACCAAGAAAAGCTAGCAGGGAAAGCAGAGGTAGCATCAGCAAAAGTGAAGTGCAGGAACTCAACTCTGTGTGGGTCTGTAGGAAGATAGAAATGTTCTCGTTTCAGAGGGTTAAGCACTACTCTCTGCAGGAGGAGATGGCCACAGTATATTGCTGCCACACAGCTCCTGTCAGCACTGCACTGAGTGCTGCTCATGAGATGGCTATGCCCAAAAGAATTGTCTTCCTTCTCAGGATGAAGAGTCATTTGTTTCCTGTAGATATGTTTGTTGGCTTCTTGGTGAGGCAGTTTTTGGAAGGGGGTATTGTTACTTATTGCAGCATTTGTGTTATATAGAGAGATAGTCCAGGGTGGGATGCTCAGCAGACTGAGCACCCTGGGCCTTTCCATCGAGAGCTGGAGATGTAGAGAAGGGAGTGAGGGAAAGAAACTCTTCCGAGTCCATCCCAGACTCAGCACCGCATTTCCTCCCACAGTCTCTGGGGATAACGGGTCAGAAATTCTCCATGGCCTCCTGGATCTCCTGCCTGGCTTCCCAGCTGTCTTCCTAAGGGCTGGGCCATGCAAAAACTTCCTTCCCTGTCTGCATGCTCGCAGATGTAATGGATGAACTAGATTCTTAGATGAAGTTTAAGGGTGTGTGGGGGGGTACACAACCTTCTCCTGCCAGATGACCCATCTGAGAGGGAACAACCTGGGAGTAGTTCAACTGTGTGTACATGAACAGGTGAGACTGCAGTAGTCCCATTTTGCCACCTTGATTTCAAAGATATGCTGGAAAGGGAATGTTTAATTTTTGTTGTTCGTGTATTGATGTCCCAGCTGTTGGGACATCACAAAGGACAAATATAGTTCTACTAAATAAACCCTATACTTTTGGTTCATTAAGCAGGACCACTTTCTGGGGGTGATCTGGGCCGTGCAGCATCCATATTGCCTGGGGAAAACCAGAGGAATCTCCCATCAGCAAGACCCTAAGCAAGGAAAAGCCTGTCCTGCCCGTTCCCCAGTTCTCCCTGTGATCCCAGCATGTGTCCTTTCATAAAACATCTGTGCTCTGCCTTCTCTTACTTGAGCAGGGTCAGAGCAGAGAGTGGGGCCTTTGAAAGGGACTCCATGTGAAGCACTGATTGAGTCTGAGCAGTAGTTGCACTGAGAAAGGACTCAGGCTCCTGCTGTGTGCTGCTGAGCTTCAGGAAACGAAGTCATATTGGGTATTAGTTATATACAGTTATCCAAGAGTGGATACACCTATTACCCTAGCGAGAAGGTGGGGTTGAGTTTGGTTTGCAACATGAGTTTTGTGCTAGCTGTGACCTGAAGCCAGCAGCCATAGTATCTCCACGTCTCTGCCCCAGTAGTGAAAAACAAGCAGACTGCAGGAAGGGTATAAAAATAGCTCCTTGAGCAGAATCTATTTCCTCTGCATTTAGTTGTGTGTCTGGAGATCCATGCAGTGCAGTGGGAAGGGGGGAGTTGTTCTGGAGCTCTTGGCCCACTGAGCCAACAGGAAGGTCATCGACCGCCTCTGCTGAAAGAGCGACGGGAGCATGTGGACGGCTTGTGTCTTGTGTTTCCTCTGGGGCTGGACTAAATTTAGCAGATTCACAGAGGGACGTTGGACTGTAATCCATCTGGGACTGTGGGGGAAGAGTGGGATCTGGGTTGTTTGCCTAACCAGCTTCAATAAGCCACCATTCATTATTATGTCCCTCCTCTGCCTTGCTGAATGTGCTGTAACTTACTCCCTGGTTGCTTGTTTAAAATTTAAGCAGGAGGGAAAAATAAAGACTGCTGGTTCTGCCTTCATTATGACACAACATCAGTGTAGATGTGCCTTCTAGAGCATCAACTCAAAGGCTGAGCCTGTAGCCTGTGACAATTGCAGTAATGAACATACTAATGATGAGGGCAAATCTCATTTCAGACTTCCCAGAAGTATTGCCTTCTGATTCTTTCAGCTTCCAGACAGTTAAAGGGATTATTCCTCAATGCAGTATTTACACCTTGTAAGGCCTGCACACTGCTGGGCTGGTCCTTCCGTTGCTAATCTTAAACAAATATTTTACAAGCATGTTTTGAAGTGAATTAGCTTTGCTAAAATCTCTTTTCCCTGACCAGTCTGAGGCAGAGCTAGGCAAACTGAAACTCTAAGCACTTGTGTATTAAATAATGTATTTCAAGTAATTGAAATTATATTTCTGTATATCTGCTTCGGCGCACTGTACAGATTTGATGTATTGACACTGACACAAGAAGCCTGATTCTCCTGTCATTTACACAAGCGTTTTGTCAGAGCAGTTATTCCCAGGTCACACATTTTGCAAGAAGATCCCAAATCCATGTCAGCTTTGCTTTAGATTAATCCCAAATTCTAGAAAGTAGAGTTAATATTGTTGTCACTGTGATGGATCTCACAGTCAATGCCAGAAGGTTATTTATGTAAAATCTAATGTAATTTTCCCATTCATATTAATTAGCCTAGTAAAAGATTATTACCTCCTCTTGCAAAGGCTGCCTTGCTTTAACTCCAGAATGGCATTTTTCTTTTCTTTAGGGTGGGCAAAGTCCATTTGTGAAAATTGCTTGCACACTGCAGTAAAGATTGGGGTAGCTTCTAGACTCTCTAAAGGTGTGCAGTCCAACAGAAGCAGTAGTAACACTCTATCCGAGACTTGCTCATCAAAAAGGCAACTGTGATTCTATCATCTCTTCAGCAACACAATTTGTAGGTCATATTTGCTGATGACCCCCACATTGTGAAGTAGGCCTGGTGCTCCATGCTTCTCACCAAGAGCATTTAGCTGTCTGATGCTGAATTAAACATTCTTGTTGCCCTTTGCTTTTGCAAGCCAAAGATATCAAAAGTTAGATAGCAGAATCCAGTGTTCATACTTCAAAGGTATTTTTCTATTTTCTAGATTAGGGAAGAAGACTGAAATCTCTCAAGATACTTCTTATTCATAGATAATTTATAAAAATATTTTTAGGTATTTTACGTCTTATACTCCTTCCAGACTGTACCCAGCTCTGTACTTTTTCTGCAGATTTCACGTATCTTCACATTTTTAAGTTAACAGTTGCATTTTGCCAAGGAACGTATAACCAGTTTCCTTGGAAATCTATGGGAATTGCATTTAGGTATCAGAACAGAATCCAGCCTTAAGAGCCAAATGTCATTCTTCAGAAAAGCACTGAAGAATTTATTAACTCTACAGGACTCTTACTCAGTGACATAAGAATATTTTTCCTTTCACTGACTGCAAAATACAGATTAAGTTCCATGCAGTGTGAAGGAGTCAAACTGCTCTTGCTGCAAAGGAAGGCCATTCTAACCTGTGAAAGAGCTTAGATGGCAGGAGAAGGGCATTCTTCACCTCAGTGGTCCTCATGGCCGTTGCACATCTGCTCAGACAAATCTACTGTAGCTGTGGCATGCAGACATGCTGCTGCACCACAGGAGAACTGCTTCACACATTGACTTTACCTGGGAGCTACGCAGTGGTCAGTCTGCTATAGCCTATCCTTATATACAAAGAAGTGCATGCAAAAATGCAAAAGTGCACATTCTACTTCTCGTCAGCCATCATAAAACATGCAAAGGGACGTGCAGGCACACCACAGATGGGCCTGAGATCAGCAGCACTGGGGGCTGGCCCTCCTCCCTGCTGAGTGAAAGATAACCCTCTAGGTGGAAGCACCTAGTTTGTCTCACGTAGGGAGACTGAATCTCTTGGAGCATCAGACATGCACACCATGCCTGCCTGAGTAGTCAGCATCTGCCACGGTGAGTGGGAGCATTAAAACTAAGAGGCAGCACAGGTGATGCATCCGTCATATACCCCGAGGCTCTTGCAGTAAATTGCTCCTAATAACAACCGGAGAACCAAGGCAGATCAAGGAGCTGATCTGGGTTAAAGTTAACTTTTTTTTTCTTTCCATCTTAGGCTAATTTTAACCTGGATCCTTGTGTGGCTCAGATTCACTGTGAGGCTGCACAAACATTTCTATTGGCACAGGGTAAGGCGTAGCACCTGGGAGAGACAGAAAAGGCAACAATGGGTTTTGGCAGGGCAGCTGGCACTCAGATTCAGAGTGCTTATGGAACGATCATGTAATGTGGAGCTGTTACACACCCAGAAGTCAGTTGAATGTAGGAATTACAAACTGCTCCAAGACACCATGTACTTGTCCCTCTCACAGACAGACAACAGGTTTTTCCTTCTTGCAGTGGCTGGAAATGCTGATGTGTAGAAGTTCAGCTGTCAGACTGACACTCACTGACATCCCCCAGAGCAGCATTTCTGCACAGGACATCAGCAGAAATCCTACCTGCCAGACAGCTAGCATCCTAGAAACAGTCATTGCTATTCTGTGGGCAGAGGGTACTCTGCATTGATACAAGCAGAAAGGTTGTTTTCAAGCCAGTTAATCCACAAACTGATAAAAATAACTTTAAACCTAGTTTTTTAATTCTCCTCTCGACAGGCTGCCTATTATTTGTGTTCTTTTTATTTATACCCTCTGTACGTTCTAATAACAGCTTTACAGATTCTTTTATGCTCATCCGGTACTGTAAAACATGAAGTCCTGCCATCCTAAACATTGCCTGGTAAGATTTCTTCTACATTCCCTTTGTACCCTAGATAAAAGGAAAGAAGAAAATATATTTAATGCAATAATTTGGCCTAAGAAAATTTGTCTTTTTCAGTACTGACATTGAATTTTATTTCTCCAGACTGGCCAAACAGAGAAAGATTCTTCTCAAATTAGCAAATGGCGTGTGCCAGTTCTTTATTTTTTTCTTTTTGTTTACCTTGAGCCATAATTGTGTTGGATATTGGATGGGAGGATGAATGGTGAACAAAGCTTTTAGCTCAGTGCAAATCTTCTCAGGAAAGTAGACTGAATAATCTTCTGCCGGAAACAAAATGAAAGAAATCAAAAACATAAAGGAACAAATAAGAAGAGTTTCTATAAGGAAGGAGAAATGTCATTTAAAGAGAAATTAGTTGTGGTTTCCAGCATTCAAATAGAACAACCTCAGGCAAGTTGGGGCAGGAGGGTCAGGAATACTTCTGTTACACCAGTAGTCTGTAGTTGCTGAAACAGCTCACCTTTGTTGTGCTCAAGTGGGTGAGGCTCCTGTTTGTCTTGGAAAGCAGACCATGATGGGCTGAGATAGGCTCATGATTTCTCCACTGAGGCCCAACACAGAGTGAGAGGAGCCAAAACACGTCCAAAGAGCAGCGTTTTAGTGCTTTGTGTCTTCCATCTCTGGTTATTGCTGTAACTCCCAACAATATATATCTCTGCTTTAATGGAGATAAGTGCTTCAGGAAACGAACACAAAAGCTGCTTAAAAATTTTATTTTGTTATTTTTTGCTTAAGTTTTGTGTGGTCGTTGGTTGGTTTTTTATTCTCACCAGGAGCTTTTTCTGGATGTGTCCACCATCCACCCTAGTTCTTCAGAAACTGTGTGAGTCATTACTGCCAGGAGACAGCACATGGATCCACTTACTGGAACCCATACATTTGTGAGGGGAGGCATCTGCAACTCCTCTGGTGGTTCTGCTGGCAGGTTGGAGGAATCCTACCTGCAGGTCTTTGCCAGAAGGACACTCCCTTTCCTGAGCAGTAGAGACTGCATTGAGGTGTTGGAGGAACAGGGCCGCACACTGCCTGCTGACTGTTTTCTTAAGCTCACTGGCAGAATCTATTTAGGAAGTATGATGTACGTAGTGGAACTGGTCCTGTGACCAGCAAGCCAGAGCAAGTGGACAGTGCAGGAGTCTGTTCTGGGATATCTGAGAGTCAAAGTTAGTCTCAAGGTCCAACTGTTCTTCAGGTCTGTTCTTCTGAGATTAGGTAACAGTCTCTTAGGCTGTATCTACATGAATACCTAGGGATATCTCTAAGTTCATAGAATCTTAGAATCAGTAAGGTTGGAAAAGACCTCCAAGATCACAAAGTCCAACCATCAACCCATCCACACCATACCCACTAACCATGTCCCTCAGTGCCCCATCTCCATGACTCTTGAACACCTCCAGATGTTTCAAGTTCTCTTGAAACAGCCAGAGTTGCAAGAAAGTGAGTATATGTGTCTAATTCTGAAATCTGTTCTGCAGCTATCTGCCTGGTGCTGTTTACTCATTGAGCTTTTTAAGATACTTTGGCAGATAAGACCCTGAGCATCTTGTCTTTATGCCTTGAGTTCTCCCTCCTTTACAGAAAAAAGAAAAGAATGAGTTGTAAATTAGGACAGAGTTTTGTTGCTGTCAGCAGGGGGAACTTGTGATGCTCAGCAGAGGTAGGTTCTGTGTAATGTACAGGTGAGGCCCTTCTCATGTCAGAGCACCTGGCAGAGCAGACTGGTCTACAATGCTTCCCAGTAGAGCTGATGGGCCAAGATGCTCGTTGGTCACGCAGCTCTTCTAAGTTGTCATAAACCATTCCCATGCTGTTGTCTACAGCAGAAGCATAAGGAGTGACGTATCCTAACATTTGCTGAACATATGCCTACATTGCAGTTCAACGTGGAGTTTGTGCTGGGCTGTCCATATTTCTTTTTAATTTGTTTGTTTTAGCTAGCTGAGAATGTTCTTTTTTTACCTACCACTGAGCTGCACCGAGGAGCCAAAAACCTCTCCTTGGAGCTGTGCTCCCTTG
This sequence comes from Callipepla californica brunnescens, assembly GCA_023055505.1. Lineage (NCBI taxonomy): Eukaryota > Metazoa > Chordata > Aves > Galliformes > Odontophoridae > Callipepla > Callipepla californica. Next base: position 12,900,080 of record JALIRH010000010.1, read on the forward strand.
CGCCAGTAGGGAATATGATTCCATTTATTTATTTATTTTTAATTTATTTGATCTGTTTTAATACCCAATAAAGTTGTTGTTTTTTCCAACTGGCACAACGAGGCCCTGACTATTTTTAAAGAATGTGGTTCATTTGATTTAATCTAATGAATGTTTAGTGCTGTTGAAAATAGCTGGAGCCAGAGCCAAGAATAATGTACTGAAATGTGCTAGTTGAGCAAGGACTGCTTCACTCTGCCAATCTGCCTTCCTTCCAGTTGTTCACATTTACCTGGTTTTGTGAGTAGCATTTGGAGACAGGACATGCTGATCGAGATGCTTTTTTAATACTAAATCCAAAAGGCAATAACATCAGAGCCATATTCTGACACACTCGTCTGAATAAACATCAGACCATAAAAACTCTTCTTGATACTCAGTGTAGGATGCATCATCTCTGTTTCAGACCACTTTTCAGGGAACACGAATTGCCAGTATCTTTTTATTGCATGCAGAGATAATGAAGGCACAAAATGGTCATTATTCCCCAAAGTCATTTGGAAATTTAGTGGGAGAATTGGTAACGAAAGGAGTCACCCAGTGTCTCCTTCTTAAATAACCTATATTTCATACATGTTCTTGTACTTCTGAGTATGTCTCGGCAGCTTACATCACATATTTACGTAGCGTATTTCAAACTGTGTTTCCCTCTCCATTTTGCCATCTTTGACTTATTCTTTTTCAATACTTATTTCCCTGTTCTTTCAAAAGAAATGAGTAAATAATACTTAAGCTTCATTGGATTAAAAAAATAAATCAACCATAATGCATCCTGCTCCCTGACAGTGGTGCCCACTGGGATGGGTTTTCTGCAGAGATCACTTTACACCCCCAAGCACAGTGTGGGACAGTCTTGAATAACCAACAGACAGATGCTCCCGATAGCCATTACATTATTTGTCTCTCTGTGTGATGGAGGGAAAGAAGCAGCACCTGTCAATATGGCAGAAACATTGTCACTGCTGTTCTGCATTACAGAGCTTAAGGGCAATCCAGGCGAACCTATTTCTCCACATTTCTATTGACCCAGATGGAACCATTACATCCACTAGGTATTTTATGCTGTGTTTCCCTCGAATACATCTTTCCATTTATAACTGAGGGAAATTAAGCACCCAATGTGGGTGTGAGAACACAGCATACCGATCGACACATTCCATCTTTCACCCCAAAATTCCCATGAGAGGACTGGGTGAAAGTATTAGCAGAACTTATGTAGCAAAAAGTCACTTCTGTGGACTCTCTGAGATTTCATATGGAAGCACCTAAATCGTGGGGAATTTCTGAAGCCATATTCAAGAGCAGACAGAATTCATTGCCTCATCATCCTGACTTGCCTTCCATCCTCCGTGCTGCACAGATGCAGTGCTGATGGCCTCGGCTCTACATGGGGCAAGTCAGGACCCAAACATCTTCACAGACACTCCACTGCAGATAACAGCGGTTGTGTTTGGAGCTTGGTGCCAGGAGGTGTTTCCCCAAAGAATTCCTGAGGCTCAGGCTTAGTTTAGAGCAAGGGTGGGAAAGTTCTACTTGACAGGGGGACACGGAGGCCATTCAGCCACATATTTTTGCATCCTGTCCAAAAGTAACATTAAAATTACAATGTGAACATAGGAAGTGAGGTTAAGGACTCTTCCAAGTCTCAGGCAAGAGTCTCCTCACCCCTCATTTGGGCCAAGTGATCTGTGCAGCATTATTTTTCCCCATGTGATCTGCTACTTCCCTAACACCAAGCTGCAGGCTCAGCGCAGGTCCCGCTCATATTGAAAGCAGATGTCATCCTCAGTCAAGGCTACAGCTGAGCTGTGGGCACAGCACATCTCTTCTGCTTTATAGGAGCTAATTGATAAGACGTGATTACTAAGAATGTCTTTTAGTCATCTCTTATTTGTCGTTTCTTTGTATTTATTGTATATATTCATCAGTAAATACAGAAATGGATATATATTTTTGAAAAGAGTAGCTTTTCAGATATAACCTTCATAGCATTGCTAGTGTTGGGGAAGAAAAAAAAAAGAGCCTGCTTCACCCCAGAATAATGAATTCAATTCTGTTGTAATTAAGCAAACCATTGTTTTCAGAGCTGAAATTAAACCTTAATTAGGTTTTAGAGTTTGGCTGCAATTACAGGACTACAAACTTTGCCCATAAGTACTCTTTTACTGAACCTTCACCTCTAAGAACTTTTTTATTGTCTGTGCTGTCGGTATCATGTGCACCATATCTTTAAGATGTGCTCTTTTGGGCCTGATGGCTCAAACATTCCTTGAGTGAAGCCAGAAATGAACTTCTTGGCTCCCGCAAGCAACGCTGGGGTTTGGCTTGGGCTTACCGCTAGATGTCCCTGTGAACCCCTCAAACCTCCCATATCCGTGCTCTTCAGTGGGAGCCGGCTGGTGTTGGTGAAATCTCAGTGCTGCTGTGAGATGCTGAGCCTTTGTGGGATGCTTCACCCACACAGGATACTCTACCCTTGTGGGATGCGTTACCCACGTGGGATACTGCACCCTTGTGGGATGCTTTACCCACATGGGATGCTGTGTCCTGACAGCAGTCAGCTCTGCCAAGGGGCTTGGGGCTGAAATGCTACTTTTAGGGTGTCTCCTAATTACTTAAACTAGGAATCTAAAAGGTTTGCTTTGGAAGGCTTTTAAAGACTGCCAAGAGCAGGGTTCTGCTGTGCTTAGCACTGTGAAGACCCCCATGAGGGATGGCTCCTGCCTCAGGGACCAGATCCCCATGAAGAGAGACACAGGGCATGATCAGGCGCACACTGAGATGCCACTGAAGGACACATCACCCCTTTATTTTGTTTGCTCAAAGCAGGCTGAGTCAAGGTGGGACGCAGCAGCCCAGAAGGCAGGATGTGGTGTGAAAAACAGAATATGAAAGAGAGAGATGTGGTATGAAGCAGAGTGTGGGGAATTGAAGGTCTTTGGGAAAGGGAGAGGTGTAAAAGGGCAGGGGGCCCTTGTAGGTTCCCCATCTACATCTTCCTTCTTCACTTACTGCTGCGGTCACTGTTTCCAGTGAGACATATTATCTGCCTGCTGCAGGCACCAGTGCCCATGCATCTCTCAGGCAGGCAAAGTCCCAAGTCAAAGAAAGACACAACATGCAGTGAACATAGACAGAGTGAAGGTTCGCTTCATTCTCACATGCTGATCAGCAGCTTGGTGCTCAAGGGCAGGGAAACAATGCTTGCTCCAGGCGTGTTCTGAGGTTACTAGCACTTCCAGTAGGGCTGCAGTCAAAGAACAATTCCCACACGTGTGCCTAGGAGCGTGTTGGTTTTGCTCGTTTTTCGGTACAAGTGTGCAAAACCAATGATGCTGCCACTTTGACATCCTGCCCAAGCTCTCCCAGCAGCTGCCTCCAGCAAGGTTCACTTCTGGCACCTCCAGTTTTCCGTGCTTTAGGTGGGAAACCTTAACATAAGCTGGCACCTACTGAAAGGAAAGCTGTGTGTGTTTATCTCGGGTTAGTCCGTTTCTCAGACTCTCATCCTGAGCAGAAGGGCTGTGGTGCTTCAGGCAGAGCTGTTGGGCTCAGGGGGCTGAAGGAATGGCGGGGAGAAAAAGAAAAAGAAAAAAAAAGAAAAAGAAGTGTTGCCTTTTAAAACGTCGTTAACCTATCAGAGCTTCAGCAGACTTCCTCCGGGGCAGCTCCTCTCTCCATCCCCGCGGCTCCAGCCCCTCCGGCTGCCGGCGCTCCGCCCGCCGCCGCCCCGTTGCATAAGGGCAGGGCTGGGGCGGCCCCGCTCCGCCCCCGGAGGTGCGCGCCGGGCTCCGCGGGGACAGCGGCGGCTCCTCGGGCTGCTCGGCCGCTTACCGTCGTTCCCTTTCCCGTATTATTCGGTTTTGAGGTTGTTTTTTTTTTTTTCTTCAAGCGGGCCGGTGGCTTCTTGCCATGAGCAGCCCGAAGGCAGCATGAAAGCGGGCAGGCGCGGCTATCCAGCCCGCTCCGGTGTAGGATGGCTCTTGGCGAAGTGCTGCTGCTGCTCCTGCAAAGGTCGGTGGGGATGGGGGGTGAGGGCAGGGAGAGCGGCTGACCCCGGGGGTCGGGAGCTATGTGGGACTCTCGGAAACCTCCCCCAGATCCCGGGAGGGAGTGGAGGAAAAGGGCAGAGGAGCGGCCGGGACCCCGGTCCCGGGGCAGACGGACCCCCCCGGGGCAGACGGAGCCCCCTCGGCAGGCAACGGGGCCGGGACATCGGGAGGGAGAGGGCTGAAGTTGACGGGATCCGTGTTATCGTGGCTGGTAGGAAACACCCAGGGACTGTAAGGTCAGCGGGGCAGGCAGAAATATTTGCTTAAATGAGATTTCTTCTCCCTCCTTCCCCCGCCCCTCTTCCCCCCCCCCCCCCCCCCCCCCCTCCCTTTTCCAGTCTTTCTTGGGCTCGGGTAGAGCAGCGCGCTTTGGGAAACATCTGTTTCTCACAGCCGACAGATCTGTGAATGGTGATGTGGGAAGGGCTGGGGACACTTGGGCAGAGGCTGAGGGCTTCTCGTGGAGATGCGGGAACGGCGTGGTGGTGAGAGAGCCTTGTGAAGATAAAAGGAGGACTGATTTTTGCTAGGAGTGTCCCAGTTGAGATGGGCTGGGTAAAGGCTTCTCAAGCCTGCAGCCTTCATGCTGTGATATGGCTCTGGAACTTGTTCTGCACAGCGTAAGTTTTTAATGGTATATCAGTACCTCTGAGTGGCCAAGCATCCATGTCCCAACAGAACTTGCATCTTCTGTTGGAGGTTGTTGTTTCTCATAAAGTCTAAAGCTTTTAAATTCAGGCTTCTGTTCATGACTGAATCCCTAGGTGAGGATGGGCTTAATGATTTCACGAGGCACACATTTGCAATGCAGAAGCACTGATACCCAGTTATTGACCCAAAGCAAGCGAGAGCAGAGCCAAAATGTGAGCTTCTGAGATGTTGATCTCTTTCAGTCTGGGGAGAACATCCTACTTCATGCCAGCTAAGCGACTTCAAGGGACGTAAGAAGATGCACATAACCTGGTGGCGTCCATAGAGCCGCTAGCAGGAAGGTTGCAGAGCTAAACCACTTAGAAAGCCAGGCAGAGGGGGAAGGGAAACAGCTGGCTCTTTTCTTCTTTTGAAATGTTGACTGTGTTTGCAGTTCTGGTTTAAGGGTCAGTAACAAAAGGTGTTTTGTGGCTCCGGTCGCTTTCTTTCTTTTGTGGCCTTGGTAGTCAACTTGGAATGGGCAGAAAGTGTAAAAAGCTGTCTGTTACACCTTCACAGAAAGCCAGAGGTGGTCCAGTAGTGGAAGTGCTCCCAAAGCACAAGCAGTATCAAACCCTGTACTTGGGAAGGGATTTTGGTGTCCCAGGCAGTAACATCAGTGTGTTACTGTTGGCAGCTTCTGCCATTCAATTGGGAGATGCCCTGAAGTGGCGACCTGGCCTCGAAGCTTTGTGTATCCTGCATCGTCAGCGTTCATCTTTGCTTTTGTGGGGGAGATACTTCTCTAGGACTTATCACTGATCTCAGACTCACAGTAGGAAGAGGTCACTTCTGGTTGTGTTAAGATGGATATATGAAGTACCTTGGAGTAATTCTCCTTGCTGCTCCATCAATAACCTTCCCTTTGCCTCTCCTTTTTCCCGTGACAGATGCCTAATGTATCTTGATCTTTGCACCAGCCAAGTAGGTTCCGTTGCGCCAATAAAAACTTTTGATGAGAGGAATTAAACATCTCTTAAACAGAGACTAATGCTTTTTGTGCTGTGGAGTTTGGAAGTGATGTGGATGCTTCATCTTCTAAAGTAGCAACAGTAATGCTGTACTGAAGAAGAAAAAAAAAAACAAAAACAAAAAAAAACAGCAAACCAGAGGTCCTGAGTATAGCATTAGATAAATACATTTTGTGTAAGTGATCACTTCTCTAAAGGATTTTGGCCAACAACTCAAACTATTGTATAAATCATCTCCTGTCTTTTGCAGCAGCAGTGATCCTGTTCCTGCTTTTGTGTCAGTTTCTCTTTGTGAGTTTGCTTGTGTCAGTTCTGCCTGTGTACAGAGCTATTGGGATCCATACAGGGAAAGTGAAGGACACTTAGAACCGGTTTTGCTCTGACCCAGATAGTCCCCTACATGAACTAAATAAGGACTACTTCTCAGTCCTGCAGTATGGAGAAATATGAATCCTAATATAGGAGTGCCTCGGAGCAGGAGTCTGTCACTTGTTCTCAGCCATAAAAAGGGGGAGCTAAGAGCAGTAGCCTTGCACAGCCTCCAGGCCAATGGCCTCAATCAGACAGGAGCAGCCAAGCAAGGCTTCTTGCAGTATTTCCTAAATGCACAAACCCAAAGTAATGACTTAGTGTAATGGGATGCCCCTTAGCTCTGCAGAACTGGCTTTGAAAGCAGGCTGATGAGAGGGTTCAGATTCTGATGGCGTTCTGATAACTTTAGACAGTTATCGAGTTTTTCCTCATGAATCAGCTCAGGATCTATGGTTTAAAATAATTCCGTGTTTCTTTTAACACCATCTCCTCAGTTATCTGTGTGTTTCTGGTCTGAGGCTCCATTAAAACGGTTGCGATATGGGAACAGAGGGAAAGCAGAGGGACTCCTGCTTTGAGAAATGCCTGTTCAGGGACAAGTGCTCAGCTGCATGCTCTGCCTGTCACAAGGTCACAGCTTGGTTACCTTTAACCATGGAGCTGAGGGCACAGTTCAGTGCCATTGCCCCACACTCCCATCAGCACGCAGCTCTGCAGTGTGGCTGTGCAGGGCTGGCACTGGGTGGAGTTTGGCTCTTCCTTGTGCATTCTTTGTGTTACTGCCCTGTTTCTTTCTCTCCTTTCTTTTCCCCTTCTTGATTTCTTACTGTCCTTCTTGTAACGCACAGCAAAGGGAGCTCCGCCAGCCGCCTTCGAGCATCTCTGCTCACTGGTCAGAAACAGAGCCTTAACTGGAAGTTGGGCAAACTGGCGTAATTTCAAGGGCTGTCAGCAGCGTCTTAATGAAAGTTATTTCTTCATTAGGTAGAAAGTGAGATCTGATGGTGCTTTTTATAGAAGGTGCTGACATCGTGTTAGAGCAAGCTGCAGGCTTTGCTAAGGAAACTGGTACCTTAGTGCTGCATGGTAGCAAGGGAGTGCTCTGCAGTAGTATGTCCAAGCCTGTAACATTTCCTAATTTGAACATATTTTATTTAGTGTTTCAGCCTGAGCCATGGTTACACTGTATAAAGTGCAATGGAATGTACGGCCAAAGCAGTTCTGTCAAAAATGAGGCAGAGGAGAAAACAATAGTAAAGCTGAGGGTGTCAACCAAAGCTTGCTTTGTTTCCTGGTCCTTCCTGAATGAGAAATACGAGGAAACTGTTACCTTCTCCAAATATGCTCTGTGGGTTAAGCTGCTGTGTTGCTCATTAGCTGCATCTCTGTAAAGTCAAGAGGATCAAGTGTACTGGCTCTCCGTGGGCGCCAGCCTTGGGCTTAACTACTCTCCTCCTGGCAGGTTCACAAGAAAATGGCTCTGTGAGGTTTGGGAGAGCTGTTAATGTCTCCTTCCAGCTCTATTAAGAGAGAACCAGTGAGCCCGTGGCAGGAGCAGCTCTTCCAAGCCCCGTGTTCTCCCACCTCTGCAGGCTGAGCCAGGAGTGGGTTGTGGCAGAAAGGGGCATGAGAGCTGATGGAAACGATGCTCCTCTGGGCAACTGGGATAAGTGTGGCAAGGTGAATGCTGCTGGCAAAAATCCCAGAACCAGTATGGAACTGTGCTTTCCTGTGCCTGCCTTGCACTCTGCCTACAGTGTCCTGTACTAAGCATGTGCAAAGTTCCCAGCAGTCCCCATGTTGGTCTGCTGTAGTAAATGAAGACCCATAGGTCTGAACCTGTGCGTGCCCTCCCCTTGAATGAGGCACTGAGACCTGTGAAGATTTCAGCAGAAGTCTTGGGGCTGATAAACTGTCTCTGAACGTGAGCAATGGAACAGCAAGCACAGCTGGCTGCTGCAGTGTTCAGTACTGGGAAGCAGTAAGCCCTTTTTAGGACAATTTAGTTAAAATACTGTTAGATCTTATCTGTTCCTAAGAGGTGTTTTAAGGTAGGGGCATCACTTATGGGTTTGCTGTGTTTTCTGTGGCTCTGTGCTACATGTGAAGCATCAAAGAGCAGAGGAAGTTTGGGATTTTCACAGGACTGGTTGTGCACAGGGCTCCTCTGCTCACTGCCAGCCACTTTCTGTAACCCTGGTATCCCCCACATCGGTGCCAGCATTCAGGATGCTTTACCAAATGTCTGCTGCTTCCCAAGACCCAAGCAATTCAAGTGTTAGTTATTATTTGTCTTCTTTGCCAATTCCACACGCAGCTGGATCACTCTAGCTCTCTGGGCATGAAGCAGCCTCTCATCCCCTGGCTTCGTGTCTCCATTTTCAGGCTGACTGTGCAGCCTTATCTTTTGAGATGTGATTATATACAGGATGTAACAGCAGTTGTACAGAAACTTTCAGATTTTAACTTGTGTAAGTAGACAGCAAGATCAGCTTTCACAGCTCTGGGGCTGGGTGCGTGGGGGGATACTTATTATTCAGATTGCTGCATTGTTTTAAACTTTGATAAATTCGTCCAGCCTTGAAGAAACATGGGGTTTGCTTTTATTCGGGCAGAGCTCCTTAATTTTCCATTCATGCCAAGAAACATACAAGAACTCACAAGGCTTTATTCATCTTGTCAGAAGCCTGGAGAAGGGAGACTTTATTCCAAGGGAAAGTAAGAGCAGATAATAGTGGAAAATATAGCTTGGGTAACTCCCTGCTTAATTCAGAGAACGTGGGGTGATTTAGCATGCTGCTTTTCTATAAAATAAGAGCCAGGGAGATGTATTGTTCAGGAATTCAATGCACGGATGCTGAAATAAAATCTATCCATTTTGAAGTGAAACAAAAAGGGCAATAATTTCACATGACCCCAGAAGGATTTTGGTGTGTTTTGTTTTGTTTTTCCTAAACTATGTTTCAGCGCACACCTTGTTAAAACTTTTGTATGTATTAAGAAAACTAATTTGTCATGTTGAAGTTAGAAAACTCAAAACATTTGAGTCTAAAAATATCACTGATACCGTACTACTTGAGCACAGCAGAGCCACATTTCAGTGTAGTTCTCATCTGTTAACAGGCTTTGTGAAAACATTTTGATCTTTGGCAAAAGTTGTGGTTTCTTCTTCTCAAAAGAGAAGAATTGGTTGAGTAGTCAGTGAGAGCAGCAGGATTCTTCAGGAGTGGTTTTCTGTTGGGTTAGGTGCTCCAGCTCTCTGCCTGTTGAGCCACTGCCTATCCATTGCTATTGCGGAATGGTTCAGTTGCACATGTTGCATCATATAGTGAAGCATGGTGTAAAAATACTTATAAAATAACTGGGAAAAAGATAATAAGTGGGACTTGAGGGCTAAAGAATTGTTAGAAAATACCAAAGGTGATAATACCCAAAAATGCCTCCCTTGACCAACGTTCTTAGCCATGGTAGAACCACAAACCCAAACTCAATCTGTTTGCTTTTAGTTCACGTTTGATGTGGCTGATTATCCCAAAAGACAACAGGACCCTGGGCAGTAAGGAGAAAGGCAGTAAGTGCATCCCATCTCTCCTGTCAGATATGCCACTCAACCCATCAGCCTCTGCCCTGGATTGTCCTCATCGGACTGAGGTTGTAGAAGCTGCACACATCAGCTGGGTTCCTTGCAGATAGTTAGGATGAAATATGAAAATTTCACTTGTGGAGTCCTAATGACGCAAGAAATGGAACCTGCAAACTGAATTACAGCAGTTAAAATAGAACAGCTTCTCTTTGATGGGGAGAGAGCCATTAAATACGCTTCAGTTTATATATATGACATTGGCTTTTCTCTAATGCAATGTGCATAATATCACATTGCAGAAAGCCCTGTGCAGCTCTGGTTTCTCACCCCCTCACCTCCCAGCGCAACATTTGCTCTTCTACTCGATGGGAGCTCTGATTGTTTAGTACTTTTTGAAAAACAGGCAGATACGTCCCTCATTTTGCACGTTGTCACATAAGGACTTGGTAGTTACTATTTGACTGCTCCTGTTGCACCCTAGTACACTTGGTGGCTCAGTGTGCTACAACCAGCATTGGCCACGGTGCAGCTTCAGAGCTGTTCCTTTGAAGTCTTGGAGCCTTGCAATATTGCTTTCCAGGCTGCATTAAGGGCTGAAGCCTGGGAGCCACGTCTGCAGATAAGCCTTGAGCAAATGTGATCCTAAGGAACTGGGAGGTGGTTTCCAGTGAAGGCTTTTGTCTTTGTGTTTGGAGACTGCAAATAAAATGTGGAAAAGTAATGCCCCTGTATTAGGGGAAACACAAGTAGATTCTGTACATCAGTTCTGAGCAAAGATCCCCTGTTCTTTAGCACAAGGCAGTGCTGAATTAAACATTTATGAAAGAGGTGGACTCTTTGCCTGGAACTAGATTTTGTCTGGAGGTATCCCTGCCGTTGTGATCCTGGGCATTTTTCTGAGCTGAGATGTCATGTGGAGTAAGCAGCTCTGAGTGTGCAAGGAGAGCAGGGAATGGCACACCCCAAGCTGCAGCTGCACAGTCTGATGTGCATGTGTGTGTTTCCCTCCTTCCTTCAGAATACATGCAACTTTAATGCAGCTGTTTTTTGCATCTCTAAGATGTGTGTGGTACTTCCTAACCTGTATAACAACAGCCGTTCAGTGAATTCCCTGAAACTTTCTTGAGGATAGTTGGCGAGCTGATACCAAGATGAGCATCCAATGGGAACCAGTTAGAGTTTATGAAGTTCTGTCTGTGAGTTGACTTTGGCCTTTTCATGGGCCTGTGTGTCTAAGGTAGCACACTCTGCACATATCCAGTAAGGCATTGCTCAGCAGTGCTGGAGTTAACCATGGCTAAAACCAGTGTGGGAGCAGCAGTGCTGTGTTAGGGTGCAGGCAGCACCCAGGTACAGAGCCCAGCATTGCATGAGTGTCCTGTTGCACCAGGCTTTGTGCAGCCCCTGCCCACACTGAGCACCCCATGGCCCCAGCTCCAAGGCAGGCTATGGGAAGGGCTGCACAACCCCATATAATTTAACCACATGCTGAATAAATACACTTTTGAGAACTCTTTTGAAGACATGTTGCCTAATTAATCCTGCAGGGGGTATAATATGTATATTTTTGAAATCCACTTTTAGCATCGTGCAATTAGCTTTTATGGCCTAAGGATTCTGATTTAAGACATTCTTTCATTACTAATGGTAATCTGTTTTAATTAGAAATGCAAATGTCTTTTAGATCCAAAAGTATCTGAGTGGTACAGTGTAAAAAGATGATTCACAGCTAATACCATTGAAGTGCCTGCAGACTGCTATTCATTATACTTTCTGTAGTTTGAACCCTGAGGACCAACATGATGCTCAAACATTGCTCTCAGCTGTAGTATGTGGAGGCTGAATAGATTTCCTTGGGAAATAGAATGAGTATTAATCAACAGGGATCCTTAGGAGGGCAGCAAAAGGAAAATCATAGCTGTAGGCAGGAAGGAGGCAAGCACTTCAAGTGTTCCAGCAGTGACTTCAGCTCCATGACGGCAGAGCACAGCCCTGCCTGGTGCTGGGCAGACAGCAGCGTCTTCCTTGGCTCTGTCTCAGTGTCACAGAGCTCACTCAGACTCGAGCATCCCCAGGCTGTGTGAGAAGGGCTGGAGGTGCTGGGAGCAGTGCTGTAACATCTGAGCTGGCAGCATGCCTGAGAAGGGCCTTGAGCAAAGCAAGCTGCAGGTGAACACCTAAAGATTGACATTTGCTGAATAGTCACTGCACTCACTTGTCCTGCAGATAGCAAAATATCGGGTGGGTGGATGCCTGTGATGGGGCACTGTGCATTGCAGTCAATGATTACCCGACTCAACAAAGTGTTTTCTGTGTCAAAGAGCCTCTGCTGCTCAACCAGCCTACCCTCGCTGTTGTGTTCAAATAAAAGTATTTATTTTTCCTTGCTGTTTTGAAGGATGTTGCTTAAAGGAAGTCTCTGCTCAGCAATAGTGATGTAGCTGTGGAGAGAGAGTTTGTAATGGTGATCTCTCTTGCTTGATAGAACAGTTCTGCAGCTACTTGTGATTAGACAGTGATGCAGTGGGGAGACAAGTGATGCAGTTATAGTGCAGTTCTCTGCTAAACTGGACTTCAGGTTTTGTTGGTTTTTTTTTCATGCAGAGCTTGTTGGTAAGGAATAATGATGCAGGTGCTGGGAAACCACAGGATGTTCCTTGTGGCCCTCCAGAAACCCAAATCACCTGATTCCTCAGGAGCAGCCATACTGGGGATGCTGGTGTCTGGGTCAAGGCACAGCCTCAGAGGGCTGAGAGCTCAGCAGAGCGTTACAGAGCTCTCCTACCCTGAGCACCAGATGTCTCTGAGAGCTCAGTTTCCCATCCCATCTTTCCTGCTGACGCAGATGCAGCGTAGCAGTGATTTCAGCACTGATAGATGATAAATGCACTGACTGGTGCTGCAGGGGAGGTTCTTTCCAGGCCTGCTCCCTTCCCTGCAGACAACTGGGACACAGATCGCATGGGCTGTTACATGGGGCAGCAAGTGATGTTCTGCATTCCTGCTTAAGCTGAGTGAGCCAAAGCTTCCCAAAGTCTGACAGTCCTGAGTGTGCACTTAAAAGTCTCCGAGCTGCTTAGCCGTTTTCCTGTGCCGTGTTCAAAGAGCCAAGCATTGCAAGTGCCAGCAGTTCTTATCTGTGTGTTTTATTTCCCAACCGCTGTTTGCATTTACTTCATTCATTACTTCTCTCAGTCCATCCCAACCAGTACCTTTGCTGTGAGCTTGTATTTTCTGCTGGTATTTCTGGAGGAGAAGGGTGTGCAAGAAGCTGCTTTGGGCAGCAGCTGTGAAGGCTGAAGCTGCCGTGTGTCTGTCGTCCAGCACCCCAACCTCGTTGTTCTTGGTGGTTTCATGGTGTCCGCTCTCGCCTGCACCACTCGCAACTTATCCTTGTTCCGTTCTTTTCTTTTCAGGGGCTGTCAGAGCCTGAATAATTTAAGAGGGAACAAATGAGAGACGTTCATGGAGGACTCTGTTCTTACCTAGGCACAATTTGACAAGCATGTAGATTGCCTTGGGTTTCCACTGCACCTACCACAACTTTACTAAGAGAAAAGCCCCCTTTCCTAGACATCTGTGTCATTCTTGCTTAGTAAAGTTATTCAAGATCAGCGCCTTTGGAATTGGTTGGTAAATGGACAAAGACTTTCTCTTTGCCCGGAGCTCCTGACAGCCTCCAAGTACCAAAGAGAACTCCACACCACTAGAAAGCAAGAGACAGCTGCTGAATGTTGGAAGCTACTGCATTTGGCAAAAGAAGCTGACGCTAAGATGCACACAGTTGTGTTTGTTTTTTTCTGCTTGTTTTCTGTGCTTTCTGAGCCCTCTGTGTGCCTGGAAAGTCTAATGACCAATTCCTTCTTTCTCAACATGCAGTTTTTCTTCCTACCCCAAAAAGCTTTGGGTTCTGTTCTTGCTTTTTGTTTTCCAATTCCAATTTATTTTGTCACAGATACCCTTCAGTTGTTTCAATTAGGAATTGGTTTGGGAACATAGCTATGTTTTTTTTTGAGGCAGGGAGATATAAATAAGACATTCAGATGTCATCCTCTCTCCCCAGAAGTGCAGTGGTAGTTCACCTTGCATAGAAGCTGCTGGCTTTGAGCTTAAAGCAGAGCTGTCCTTAGCAATCACAGAATCATTAAGGTTTGAAAAGACCTCTAAGATCATCCAGTCCAATGATGTCATTCCACTGAGAAATGACTTCATTAAATGTGAAAACGTTCTTACAGTAGCTCAATTTGGGAGCTGCTGAATGAAGCCAACCCCTGATGCTCTACAAAAGAATAAGGCCTGTGTTGTATTAACAGCTGCTTGGAAACCACGTGCAACAAATTTTGTTTTTGTGCCCACCACCAGGATAAAAGACAGTATTCACCATTTCTGGTACCCTTAGCCCTCTCAGCAGAGCAACATTGCTTAGATCAAAGTTAAAAAGTCTGCTTCTGTGTGGGTGTCCAAGCATTTCACAGTTCCTTATGCTAAAAGTAACAGTGTACTTGCAAAGGCCAGCAAATGCTGTTCTTGTTTAGCTTTAATCATGACGTTTCCCCCCTCATCACTCCATACAGGTTTCCATAAAAGTTCAGGGTTACAACCTCTTTCATTTTTATTTTTTTTTAAACGTGCGTATGTCTCCTGCCAAAATATATCAAGGAGGATTTTGCTTTGTGTTTGGAGTCTTGTTCCTTTGCTGCTAGTGACACTTACTCTGGAAACTTCAGGGTTTGGGATTACGTTATTTTTGTCACAGAACGAGGACAGTGTAAATACAAAAATGTAAAGTAGAAGAACTTAGAAGTGCTTCAACAAGTTGTTTGACTAAATTGAAATAAATGTTGGTTTGTTCAAAAAACAAAACAAAACAAAAAAAGCATGCCCTTTCTGGATCTTGTTACTCTTGACTTTTTATTTCCTTTTTTTGCTAAAGCAAGATGCATGCCTCTTACCTTCAGAAATCCACCCACCCAGCTGTGAGGCATTATCAGAAGACTGTTCCCATGTGTGTTCCCTGCAGATGTGTTGCTGGGCCAGATCAGGAAGCGTGCTGGGTTCAAGACCCAACCAAGAGGATGGGTGAATGAAATTGAGTGTTTAGACCCACTGTGTTTGTCCTCTAACTGATGTGTGGAGCAATTGCTCTTTTTTTGGAGCTTTTCTGCACTCCTTTGTTTAGTAACAGTATATTCTAGAAGGGTGTTCCTTTGCCTGGGGAGATAACCTTGAGTCCTTCAAGGGACCTTTGTTGGTCAGCAGCACACTTATCTCATGATATCTGGGGGGACAGGAGCTGGCTGGGAGCATCTCCCCAGTAGGTGAGTGGATTCACTCTGTGTGTGATCTCCTCTTGTTATTCCTGTTGTGAGCTCAGAGCAGCTTACATGAGGGGTCATAAGGGAGGGCTGATAGATGGAAAGAAACCTCCTGCCATGGATGTTCATCACAGCTGTAATCTGTTATATGGATACACATTTCTGGATGGGACACCTGATGAGGAGGACCATGGGCATGTCTGCTACTCCAGTGCTTGGTACTGCCAGGTCAAGCTGCTCACTTTCCTGAGAGCCTCTTCAGGGGTGCAAGGACATGTCCTGCTCTCAGATGCAGCAGCTCCTGGATTTAATACTCATCTGTAGGAAGTTAGGTCCTGCCCTGTATCCATCTAAGGACCCCTTTGCCTCTTCTCCCAGTGCCTTCCCTAAAGTTGCCTCTGGTAATAGCTTTAAGTCCACATGGAACCATAGCTGTGGCGGATTCTTCTTGCCAGCACTCTTGGACAGCAACAAAATCATATTTCCGTGCAGCGGGCTTCAGCACTGTGCCTTACCCTTGTGCAGCTTCTCTCCAAGCAGCCCAGCTCTCTCATTCTGCACGCTCTCAGGGTTTCAGGAACTTCTCTTGCAAGGTCTCTTGAGACCATGCGCCTCTGTACTGCATCTCCAGGCTTTGGGCCTTCTCTCACCCTTTGAAACTTTCCCAGAACTGCAGTAACTTTTTGCTGACCTCCAGGAACCAGCACTCTCGAGCCCTGACGCTCCGGCTGGCACAACCAAGACCTGGAGTCTACTTTGGGATGTCAGCTTTCCCAGCACATGCTGGATGAAAGCCTCATCTGAGCAACACCAGCTAAAAATAAAAGCTATTCAACTGGAGCTAATGGCGGCCTGCCATGAGTTATTGCTCATTAAACGGAATTGTCAGATGCTTAACTTCAGCTAATCATTTCCTGCTGTGAGATCGGCCTGGTATGAAACATACTCAAATGTGGGAAGGGGATTCACAGTAACTAAATTTAGTCAAGGGTATAATTTACTCGGGCTCCCTCTGTAGTTAATGGAAAGAGAGAATCTGCCACAGTGGGTGCATCCTGCTCCACATTGCCCTTGGGCAGGAGCAAGCGTGGCTCCTTGATTGCCAGGAGGAACCAGCACTCCATCTAGGTGAGTGCCTGCTGTCCTCTGCTTCATCTCCTGCTTGGAAGCAATGATTGGGAAGCTTTGGTGCTGCATTATCAAAGTATTAAAACCTTTATATCAGTTCTCTTTTCTCAGTGGTTCTAAGTCAAATGTGACCCTCCCAGGAACATCCTTCTTTCATTACAGCAAGACTATGAGGAATTCTGCGGAACATCTTTGTCATATGGCTCTTCTTGCCCGTTTCCAAGAAATATCAGTTATTGAATAAAGAAACAGTTGCGTTCTGAATGTTGTGTGATTAATTTATTTTTTCCAGTTAATTTTGGAAGTTAGTCTCCTTTGCATATTTGGCAACGAACCCAAAAGTCAAAATTTGAGTTCTCACATTACAGTGACTGGAAAGTTTGTCAAGTACGTCTGCTTTTAGCAATGTAGGTTTCTTTCTCTGTTGGACTAGAAACATTTGCATGAAATATTTAACTCCATATCTCTCTTTAAATTTGGACTGAAGTCGTTTCATCCACATAAATGGAACTGTGAGAGTCCTGCCAGATTGATTTGTGCTTTTGGGTATTACTTCCAAACTGGAGCTTCAAGTGATGCTCCAAGATACAAACAGAAGATTTTGCTGAAGCTTCCCAAGGCTGCTCATTTCCAGGCGCTTATAAAGCCAGGGAGAACATCTGAACTCAGAGGGGAATTTGCTTTGAGATTTTGATAGCAGCATTTCAAGGCGTCTTTCACCCCATGGGTGAAATGAGGTCCTACTCTGCATCCTCTCATTTCATCCAGGAGGACTGCAGGAGAGTTGTGCAATTTCGTTGTGCAAGTTAAATGTGCTTCTAATCTAAAGGGCTTTTCGTACTAGTTATCCTTTATCTTTGTCCAGTGAGGGCACTGAAAATTTCCTCATGTTCACTTGGGACCTGGTACAGACACGGCGCCTGAGGAGGCAGTTTATCTGCTGACATTAAAACTTGTCGGGTTCATTATTTACATTTGTCATGAGCCAGTGTTTAGTGTTGTCACTTGAGGAATAGCTGCAAAGTGACTTTGAATCATTCAGATATTGCTCCCAATGTTTTAGCAAATCCATGCCAGATTTTACATGTAGAATAGGTTCTAACACTATAACTGGGATCTGTCCTGTCATCTGCCTAAGCCACAAAGTTTTGTAACCCTGACTTGTGCCAATAAAAATGTTTCTCTGAGCATGTTTTGGACATTGAATACAAAAGCACAGAAGAGAAGAAAGAAACAGTGCTCATTGCTCCTTCTGCCATCTTTGCTGAGTAGAGCTTTACCCCTTTATCGCCAGAGCAAACAGGAGGTGACAAAGCCCCAGGGAGCACATAAAGCCTCGTGAGGCCTTGAGATGTGAACTGGAGCCTACAGCCTCTAGGGTGCAAGAGCTGCTCTTGGACAGGGTGGGGAGGATGCATTTTGATGGCTTGGATGATCCTTGTTTGTTTAGTGCGTAATACTAACACTGGGGCTGTGCTTGTGCGTAGAGGGAGTCTGGATGCCTCTCTCTTTCCAAGATTTTCTGCTTCAGAGATTCCTGTCCTTCAGGAAACAGTAGCTTGAGAAAGGACCAAGTTAGTCTTTCACCCACATATGATTCAATTCTGTCTTTGTCATAAATGTTATTTTACAGCAATCGCTGAATGTGGAAAATGGGCTCTGCACAGTGAAGCAGAGTAGAGTGAATTTATATGCTCATCGGTCAGATTGTCGTTATTGGCTTTCATTCATGAGTGGAATTATTTCTGTGAAAAAAAGAAAAGTTTAGTTAAATGCACATGCTAATAGAATTACCAAGGTACCATTCTGGCTCATCTTCTCTGGCTCCTGTGAAAAAATGCTTTTCTCTCTGTCTGTTTTTTGGGAGTGAGAATTGGAGCCATGCCTAAATCCACTGGTCCCATGTAATGATTCACCTCAGCTCAAGCAGGAGTGTGTCCTGGCATAGTTATGCATCTTCATAGCCCTGTTCTGTATTAACGTGTGGTTATCAAAGCATACTTACCTCCTATCATATGTGGTCTGAGTTAGTATGGATCGAAAAGAGAAGTCTGGTGTATTTCTTCTAAATCACTCTGAGAATCCTTCCCTGTTCCCTGTGACAGACTCAGGTTCTGCAGATGGATCCAATGCTGTGTTATCCAGGTCAGACCTCTGCTCCTCTGGGTGCTGTGGGGAATGGGGAGGCAAAAATAAAACGTCTTGGAGTTCAGTTCCAACAGCAATTCTTACTGGCTCAAGTGGGAATACAGCCATGCTGCTAAAACGAGTCTGTGAGATTTTTGTTTTTCTTTTCCCCCAGCATTGCAGAGCTGGAACCTTCCATTTTTCAAGTAAAAGAGCTGTGCTTTTGTAGCTGTCTGCTCACTGCAGCAACAACAGCAAGGATTTCATGACTCTGGCAGTGAAACAGCTGTGAATGTTAAAGCTCTTTGCCCTGGCTATGTGTCTACCGCATCCATGTTGCCAAAAGTTTCTTGGAGGTTTGCTTAGGGGTGTTTTGGAAACTGTCATTTCTCCTCGCTGAATGACTGGGTTGGTCAGGAAGTCCATCTAGCCACACTCATCTGCTGACCTCCCCACACCCGTTCTGCTGCACCGGAGACCTTTTTTTAGGCAGGGCTGCGGTGACACTATGACCACAGTGCAGCTCACTGCCAGCCCCGCAGTGTGTGCAGACCTCTGGCCTCTTGTTTTGGTGGATGCCTCAGTTACCACACAATGAGCCGCTGTGTCACACTCAAAGTGCTCTCTGGCTCTTCTTGAGCACAGCCTACTTCCAGACAGCTTTGCAGAGCACACGTGTACTAGTGCTTTGCAAGTAGAGCACGGTAACATGTTCTGCTTGATCCGCTCAGTGTTTGGATCTCCACCTCCTACCACGTGTTATGATAAATGTGTTTGTAGCTGTACGTGTCGCGGAAGCAGTGCAGCTCAAGCAGGGTTTTGGAGGTCATCCCAAAAGACTTTCCTGGCAGATCTTGTGTGTTGCGTTTCTCTGTCTGTCATTAAAGGAGCTCTGCTCTTTCTTCTGCTCCACTCTTGCCTTTGTGACTGTGTCAGGATGACCTGTAAAATGTGTAAAAAAATAATTCTCAGCACAGTGATGTCCACAACGAGGATAAAACTGGGGCAGTTTGCATGTCCAGCTTTGAACTGCTGCATGGCCAACCCAGCCCAGGTCTCCCTCCCATATCCCTTACAGCGGTGATCTGGGACACTGCAGCAGGCAGAGAGAATGAAGGAGACTTGATATCTGCTTAGGGTCATGTGCAGCATGGCACAACTGAGATTTAGTAAATCATGCCTGGTCCTAGAGGTATGGAAAACAGGCCATTCGTGGTAAATAGCCTTTTCCATTACCAATGCCATGACCTTGAGCAGGAAAGTCCCAAGTCTCCTTCATGTAGGTTTGTTGCACTGTGTAACTCTCCTCACTACCCATAGCTTTCCATCCTGAAACTTTTGGGCTGGCTGTATTCTCCACTTGCTGGGCTGGAAGCCTGGAGATCAGTTTGGAGAGCTTTACTGGCTCTATGTTAAACTTCAGACAGAATTCCTACGAGTGAGGACAGTAGTCTGATGGTCAGCTCTGGGACTTGGGATGTTTTTGCCTCACTGCTGCCTTCTCTTGGATGGCAGTGTAGAGTTCCTGACTGTCCTTGGGCTGGTGGGGTTGGGCCAGACTCTTTTTCACCTCCTATCAGCTCCCTTCCATTACTAAAGGGTAAATTGACAAGGTGCCTTTGGCTCAAGGTTGTAGTTTGGGCTATGCTGCTTTCAAGCTGTAGTAAAAGCCTCTCTGTACATTAATTAACTGAGATATAGAAGAGAGCTTATCCTTGTTTTCACTCCACCTCTCACCTAAGCCCACTCTCCAGCAAAGTCTGTGTTACATATGCCTTCCCCAAATTACATCCCTGAAAGTGAAAGCCTGCAGAGTGAACAATAGAGTCAGAAAATCATTAAGGATCGAAAGGACCTCTAAGACTATCTAGCCCAACTGTCAGCCTATCTTCACCATGCCCACTAACCATTTCCCTCAGTGCCAGATCTCAGCATTTCTTGAACACCTCCAGGGTTTGTGACTCCACCTCCTGAGCTCTTCCAGCACTTCTCTTCCTATGCCTGTGGCACAGCTCCCTGTTGCAGCAGGACCTTCTGGCTGTACGGAGGGAAGGGAGAAGGTGCTTGCACTCTATGAGCTGCCCAGGCACTCAGAATCACCATCATGAGAGCCTGAATTGTGCTGACACAAGGTGTGCTGAGAAACAGCCTGAGCATCACGTGGAGCCCAGCCCAGGAGGCTATCTGAAGCCCATTGAATGGAAGATAAGCTGCCCACAGATGAATATTATCTTGTGCTCGTTGATTTAACACTATTACACATTCACAAAATATCAGCAGTAGCTGGCTGAAAGCAGGCCTTTTTGAGATAAGACTCCTGCTTTGTCCTGATGGAGGAATATCTGAAACCAGTGGACCAGAAAGATCTGAGCAGCTCCACCTGGGCTCCTCCCATTGTCAGAAGACACATGAGGTGGATCTTCTGCTCTCTGGGAAATGAACTTTGATTTACTCTAGTTGGATGCAGTTGTTTCCAAATATTCTAAAAACCTGACTTTTGATCCCAGGTACGTAATAATTACTGGTTTGAATGAGGCTGTCTGGTTGTCATGTCTTGGAACTGCATGTCTTTACAAGGTAGGCTATGATCTCTGCTGGGTATACAGCTGGCTTTTAAATCGAAGTAGGTGAGTGTTCTCTGGGAGGGCAGATCTCCCTCCATATGTGCTTTACCCAATATCCACAGTTGTGTTTGTTGTTGTACAGACAGTATCTGGGTGCACCAGGCTACACTTGTGTGCTGTTACTTAAGTTTTTGTTTTCTGCTGGGGTGGTTAGGAGATTCAGAGATAAACATCTAAAAATGTGCAGTAATGTCAGATGGCTGCTTTCCTATGTATGGTATGAGATGTCCTTTTTATGGGAGTGTGACAGAATTTCTGGATTCTGTGAAAATAAATAATGATTTCTTCTTGAGCTCTATGAGATAAAACATCTTGGCCCCGGTTGCTCCTGGGGAGGGAGTTGCTTTTGCCACAGTTTCAGGAAGGTGAGAGCAGGACACGTGTTCCTAAAGGGCAATTGAGAAATGTTCCATCAATTTGTTTGCTTTGTTTCTTCAGACTTATTGATATTGGCACATCCTTGGTCTGTTGCTTTGGGGGAGTGAGGGAGGTTGTCCCATTTCCAAGGTGTGGATCTGAACATGTGTATTGATAATTGCAGCTGGATATGGTTCAGCAGGGTCTCCTGCTTGGTATATAATGAAAATCCTTTTAATTTAAAGCCTGCCTTGTATCTCCTTGGGTGTTTCCTTTGGTTTGAACAATTTGTCATCTTTTCTAATTGTTCATTACAATTTCATAGTTCTAGAGAAGGTGTAAAGTCTTCTAGCAAATTGCTTTCAAAGGGCAAAGCAGATAATTTCAAGGTGCTTCAAATTACCTTAATACGCAGTCAAACCAACAGTAATGTTACTGGGGTCTGGCAAAGGCTGAGAAACATTTAAGGCATCATGACCTGACAATGTGTTGGTGGCTGTCAGATCTCTTGTAGTAATCTGCTCTTTGTGCTTAGCTTCTTCCTGGCAATTCACAATGAAATCTGTGGGAAGAAGCTGAGAAATTCAGGAGTGAACATGAAATTCAGGCTCTCATCAAAAGCTGGGTAACTGTACTGCCTGTGACCTTCCGTAAGGACAAACGGCATGGTAGGAGATGAGCAAAGTGTGTAAGATTGTAAAAGATGCTTGTCGCATGGCATATTCCTCTCTGGCGTGCGGCAAAGATTACACAATGTTCAGAGGTCACAAAATTTTCCATCGAGGCATCTTGCGTTTTCATGTTGAGGAGTGCCAAGTGTTTGATGTGTGCTACAAAATAGAAAAGGAGCTGGTTTAATCTCTCACGTGCACTGTTTTCTTGCAGAGGCATATTCAGTCTCTTCCAATGAAAACGGGGGCAAGTCCGATTCAGTGGCCAACTTACAGCCCCAGCCATCCCTCAACTCCATCCAGAGCTCTCCCGGCCCCAAGCGCTCCACCAACACACTGAAGAAATGGCTGACGAGCCCCGTGCGCCGGCTGAACAGCGGGAAGGCTGAGAGCAACATCAAGAAGCAAAAGAAGGTGCGAGATGGCAGGAAGAGCTTTGACCTTGGCTCGCCAAAGACCGGAGATGAAACCACTCCTCAAGGAGACAGCGCGGATGAGGTGGGTGTTGGTGTTTCTTACAGGAGACAACCTCTGATAGTTGGTGGTGGGGGGGGGTGAATCATGCTTAAGCAAATGCGTCTCGCTTAGGGTTTGGAAGTCACAGCGAGTCATATGAAAAATTAAATCAATTAAAGCTGTGTTGCAAAGCATTGTCTTCCACAGAACAATGTAATTTATAGGGAACATTTCAGAGCCTGCATATACTGTCATAATTTAATGAGATATTTTTTTTATTAGCCTGTTGGAAATCTGCCAAGGACAGAAACAAAGCTATTTCTGAGCAGCTGTTATCACTCCTTGCTGAGGTTCACATCACCTTTTCCTGCCATGGCAGTGTAATTCCTTATTGAAAGAGAACACTCAGGGAAGCAGCCACATTTCTGTTAAACCAGCTGCATATTTGTAGCTGCAGTTTGTCTGCAGGTGTGAATGTCTCTTTCCTGATAAAGTGAATGTGGAATCAGAGGCAGAAAATAGAGAGGATATGATCTGAAAGCAAACAGAGCGGCACATTTTGAAAACTCTATGTTGAGCTGTTCTCATTTAAATTAGAAAATGCTTTTCCATCATCATGGAGGCAGATGTAACTGCCTTAGATGCTTATGTGATGCAGTATCTATGTTTTCTGTAACACCAGTGTATCATGATTAACAGGCAAAACCACATGTCTTTATTGCTTCTCTTTTATAATGCCTGGTTTTACCTGTAACTCTCTCCACTGCCAAACTGAGGTAATTTTAGTATTACTAGCAGACTCAAAGCCTGGTAGTAGGGCTCAACTATCTAAAAAGATAAAAAGAAACCCCTCCTTGTATTTAATTTTATTTCGTTTTTCTTAGAAGAGCAAGAAGGGTTGGGGAGAAGATGAGCCAGACGAAGAGTCTCACACACCTCTTCCTCCTCCTATGAAGATTTTTGACAATGACCCAACCCAAGATGAAATGGTAAGACCTCCCTTTCTGTATCTATTTGCTGTTCTTAAACATTTTCTTAGAGTATTTTTCACATAGCTGTCTCATAGTCGTTTCACAGAGTTCTTCCAGTGTCTGGGCTTAGGCGTGTGGTTACAACAGACACCTGTGTGTGAATCATAACCTGATGCCTTTCTGGATTTACAAATAGTGCCTGATGAGCAGTTTAGCCTTGCTATCTCACTTTATGACAGGTGTTGTATGTTTGTTTTGTGTGGGGTCAGAAATTCCTCTCAGGCTGATGATGTGTGTTCTCCACGTGGGTTTCAGAGGTGTCATAGAATCATAGAATCATGTTGCTAGTGGCTGGCAGTCACAGCAGAAGTGGTATTTGATGGCAGCCTGAGCCAGAGGAATAGGACAGATGATGGATAGAGTCTGCCTGCATCCAAAGTTCAATTTTTACCGAGAGCTAGATAACTTTTGCTCTGCACAACCCTAACCCTAACCCTTCTGTGTGATTATCCCACTGTATACCCTTGGCTCTAATTGCTTTAAGGCTTTCAGGTTGGAAATCCCACCCTATCCTAGCATTTGGCGTTTCTGGGTTATGTGGCAGGTGTGTCAGCTCCAGTTAGTTCAGAGGCCCCCAGAGGACCTGAAGTTTCTCTCAGGGATGCAGAGGGCCTTGGTCTCTGAGCGCCGTGTTGCCAGCCATAGTTCTCAGCTGTTAGTTGGAGTCTGTAGGGCGTTACATCAGGAATTTGTTATCGTAGATGGTGCAGTTGTTCACAGACTGCTTTGTACTTGAGCTGAGAATCTGTGAACTTGGTTATGAAAGTGTTTTTCGGGTAGCTCAGGTCCCATCTGCACGTGTGCTCTTTTCCCATTCCCAGTGCTAGCGTCTCCCTTACAGAAATCCATCCCCCCATCTAGCTGCTTCCTGCTTTCCTGCTGGCATCTGTTTTTAGCACTGCCACTTCTGTATCTCTATCCTCTGATTGTAATTGCTGCATGCCAAGAAGCAAGGATAGGGGAGATTAAAAAAATGTTATAAAAAATAAAGAAAAAAGAAAAACCAACTCAAACACAACAACCCAGAATGTTCTTGGGGACAGTTCAGGCAGGAGTTTAGAGTAAGCATCTGTAGGACTTGAAGAGCAGAGTGGTGGAGGAAAGGGCTCAGGGCTCACTGTTAATCTGTCAGGAACTGTTACAACATCGTGGTGGCAGTGAGGCCAGAAGGAAGCAGCTGGAGGCACAGTATGCTGCCCTCTGAGCACTGCTCTGTGGATCCATGCCCAGCACAAGAGCTCCTGGCTTGCTCTTGGGGGCATTTAGATACATGTTTGGAGGGTTGTTATTTAAAAAAAGCAAGATAAAACAAAGCAGCAAAACCCTGCTCTTGTTCTGGTCATTACTTTTGGTTTATAACACACCGTGTCATTTCACTATTCCGTAAAAACATTTCTGACAGCGCCAGTCTTGTGGAACTAAATCGTTTTCCTCTCCAGATGTCAGAGCTTTATAGAGTATTTTGGCATCCTGTTTCTTCACTCAGTCCTAGAAGAGAGGGTGAAATAGAGCAAAATGCATCTGAGACCCTTCAATATTCCCTTTTTCTTCTTATTCTCCTTATGTCCCTAACTCCCTGGTGCTGAAACACCAAGTGAGTGATGTCTGAGCCATTCTGGAGCCAAAAGCTCATTAACTGTGTTCATTTGGTCCTAGATATTAGTTGTGTTTTGTTACTACTGCTTGTATGTGTGGCCTGTGGTCTGGGGAAGAAGCAACGTCAGGATGGGATATCCACAGTGCCCATGAGCAAGACAGCAGTGACAATGCCTTGCTGCTCTTGGAGGCGTGTAACCAAAACTGACCATATATCTTCATATTAGAAATCTATAATATACTCACTAGGAAACTGAAATGCCATTTTTCAATTTGTCCTACACAAACCAGGCTCTTTTGTCAATCACGGAAGTGTTTTACTTTATCCCAACAGGTTCTTAGGCAGCGGATGTTTCCATGCTCCCTTTAAAATCCTTCCATTATTTACTTTTCAGAGATATTGAGCAATTTCAATTAAAATAAGTGAGAGCAACAGCTGCTCAGTGCCCCCACAAGTTGGACCTCTCCAGCAAGAAGGGTGATATTGGGCAGTTATAGTCAATATGTTTGTCCAGTATCTCAGCTCTCAGTCTTTCTGATCCTAGATGTGTCCGTTGCATTGAAGGTGAAACCTGCTGTCTGAGCTTTTCCATTTGTATGAGTTTCCTGCATTACCAGCCTAATTCCTCAATTACCAGCCTGATTACCTGTAATTTTTGTTGTTGTTGTAATTAGAACTGTTGATTAGATGTATTATTTGAGTGAAAGATGAGACTACAAGGGACAGGCTGTTCACTTTCCTGCTCTGTCATGAGGCTTCTGCTTGAAATTAGTCTTTTCCTTTGCCTTTTCTCTGTGTCCTGGGGCTGTGTCACTCATCAAAGAGCTGCTGGAAGAGATGGCCAGCTGCCTAATTCCTGCCATCACCTTTCCACTTATTCCCCAGCACTATTTAATCTCTTGTTTGTTGGTACCTGTCTGATGACTTTGCTGAAATAGGTGCTCTCCAGAAGACGTAGCTGTGAGATGAATCAGCTTTTTCATAATTGCAATGCAGATTTTTTAAAGAATTAGCCATGTTTAGTCTGTGTCTGTCTGCAAAAAGCTGATTATCAAATGGTTTAGAGTTTTAGTCAGTGCTAGTAGTTAGTACAGCATAAACATACATACAGGTGAGATAAAAAATATCAACAAATACCAATTCCCACAGCTGTCATAAGAGTACTGTTTTTCAGACTGAGGTTTCTTAGGACAAAGACCAAAGGGTGAAGAGGGCATCCCATATAGAGCACAAACCTGAAGCTGAAGCTGAGCACTTTGCAAGCATGCCACCTTCACTGGGCACGGGGAAGATTTTGGCATCACCATGATGATGTCTTGTCATTTCATGGGGTTTGTACAACTGACAACTCAGACTGAATGTGGAAGTGTCCAAAAACATTACATGATGTCAGGCACCTGAATATCTGTGACCAACAAACAAATATAGTAGTGAAACTGATGTCAGTTAGCTGTGCTCGCCTGGGCAGACTGGCCTCCAAACGTGGCAACAGTGGGGATAAGTCAGCATCTCCAAAGAGTGCACTGAGTATCTAGGATGGATGAGATATGCAAGGGTATTTTCTCTCCAATACTACAGAGAAGGAAGAGAAAATATACAGATTTTGAATGGCTGAAGGTGCAAGGTGTCATCTGAGGAGTTCATGTGGAGTTGCAATTGATCTTCAGGGAAGGGAGAAGGGAGACATGATTTTATCTCCTCTGTTACCTGTAATTCCATGTGTAAATTCACTTACTGCATTTATTCAATATGGGTGTATGGGGGAGGGGGTAATTTCTTACATCGTCAGTAAGAAGATGGATTTTCTGGAGACTGTAAGACCATATATGTCCATGGAAGGAAGAGCCAACAGACATTCAAAGTACTGTAAGCTGGTTGCAAATGAACTTCAGTTCTTTGATGACACTCCCTGGTTCCTGGCCTTGGACATGCTGCAAAGGGATGTGCAGCCAGACTTGTCAATTCTGTGCTTGTTGATAAGCAAAACTCTTGACCATGCATGTGGCTCTCTAACCCTCCTGCTCCCCTTCTGCATTCTCCCATCTCAGAAGCTGCTTCACTGACCACTGGTTTCCTGTTCCCTTCTCATCCTGCTAACTTTTCCTTTGCAACCTGGTGTCTTGCAGTCCTCTTCTTTGCTAGCTGCTCGGCAGAGCTCCTCCGATGTCCCAACTGCTGCGGATCTTGTCAGTGCAATAGAACAGTTGGTCAAAAGTAAGCTGGTAAGTTTAGCACTGTGAAAACAACATGGCTGTAAGGAAGGGCTTTACAATCTGCCTCTGGTTTCCTTGCTTTCCACCTTCACCTGCTCTGCTTTTATTATGCTGTTTTTGTATTATGCACTCCACACGTGTGATCTCCATATCTGTTGGATGAGGAATAATATCCTGTTTCGTATACTGGCTTCTCTTAAGTTTTCTCCCAAACAGTTCAAAATGTTAATGTAAAAGCTATTCCTTTCTCTACATATCCCAGGACCTCTAAAATTAGATAAATGCTTGCTTTTAGGGAGTTTCACTTGTTCAACAAATCAGGATGAAAGCAGAGTTATGATGTGCCTAGAGAGGTTTATTTCTTTCTGTGTAGTGGAAAGATGGAGAGGGCCAAAGCAACACAACAAAGAGATACCACTGATCACTGAACTACAGTAACTGTACAAGCCACTTTGTCTAGTGACTAATTTCAGAAGGTTTTGGCATCCTCCTTGATTGAGGTGTTGGTTCGTGAAGGTAGTCTGTGTTCATAGGGTGCTCGATTAGAGTCAGTGACAAAGGATCTCTTTGGTGCATGGGAAACTGAGAAGGACATTCCCAGAAAATTTACTCAAAATAGTTCTAGTCCATCAAGGGACTAAAACAATTTGAAGTATTACATTATCCCACTTATATGTATTTTCAGGGAATTTTTTTTTCTCTCTCCCTCCCATGTGTGCTGTTGGGTCAACTGCAATTACTTTCCAGGGATTTGGGGGAAACTTTAATCGTTGTGGAATGTTACTGTGTACCCATCTGTTTGTTTCACTTTGTGTCTTACTTTGCTACTAGGAATTCTTACTCAGTCTTTGGCAGAGAAAGACTGACCATGTGTAGCCTAACCTTGGGTCTGGCTGTCTCACTGGGATGTTTTCAGGTTGTTTTAAGAGAATTTGCAAGAATTTTCTTGTTCTGGGTGACTGGAACATCTTTTGACACCCTCTGGCTAAAGAACATTATCTCTGGCTTAATGCTTTGTTTGGGGGAGGAGGGTTTATATCAAAACCAATTTGGTTGTGTCTCATTAAGTACTATGGGAAAGTATTGCTGAATGCTCTGCTCGGTTTTAAACTGCTTTGTCGACTGCAGAATTGACTTGAAACAGAAGGTAACATTGATGCTGAATTTCAAGGATAATGTTTTTTTCTATCGTTTTTTGGGGTTTTTTAGACCCTTGAAGGAGGATCTTACCGAGGAAGCTTAAAAGATACCACGGGCTGCTTGAATGAAGGAATGACACCTTCAACTCCCCCAAGAAACCTTGAAGAGGAACAAAAAGCCAAAGCAATGAGAGGAAGGATGTAAGTTGTTTTGTTGGTTCTTATTTCTGAAATATGCACCCAAGGAGGACACCTAGCTGTATGGAAAGAATACTTTGTAGTCCGTGAGCCAGTGGGAACTGGGAGTAAAACTGTGTTCTTCTGTTTCTTCTTAGCCTGCAGAAGTACTTTAGAAAAGCATTTTTTTGTACCCAGGAAGCTCATTTTCCTTCTTTAAAATGCACGGCTTTTACCCCAGATAGCAAATACGTGTTACTGTAAGAGCCTCTAGGCAGTCATATGTAGAATGACTGAGGTGTTTGACTTACTAATTACGGAGTTGCCAGAGGTGAAATCAGCTTACAAA
This sequence comes from Callipepla californica brunnescens, assembly GCA_023055505.1. Lineage (NCBI taxonomy): Eukaryota > Metazoa > Chordata > Aves > Galliformes > Odontophoridae > Callipepla > Callipepla californica. The sequence goes on from JALIRH010000010.1 coordinate 12,928,911, forward strand.
GGGGGATAAGATGTTGACCTTCAAGGAAGGGTGCAGAGAGCCCCATGAGGACATTCTGAATGAGATAATGATCTTTTGCCCTAGCAAAGGAAAGGGCAGCATTCAGAAGCATTTGTGGTGGGAAAATGCTTTACAAGAGAAGATTTCATATGGGAAATGAAACTCGTGTGTTCCTGGTGATGGAAGAGGAAAGAAAGGATAACAGTTTAAGAAGGTTGATTTTTGAAAATTATACATTTCCATAAATACAACAAAAATAATACTTGTGCTGTCAGCGTTTATGTGGCATACCTTCATGTGCAGGCTGACAGATACTATTGCAAGTCCTTGTTTTTGTTTTTGGTTTTTTTTTTTTTTGTAGCCATTTATTTGTGAGATAACCAACAGCTAACTGGAGGTTGTGTTTTAGAGCAGAGACCTTGCTACTGTCAGTGCACTGTAAGCATGGGAATGTGTCTGACTCGCAGTGCTTCTGGCAGGGGGACTGGCAGCATGTTTCATGTAATTAGCGGCTGCCTCTGTCCAGATTTCCGAAATGCCAGGATGTTTGGGAGCACCTGCTGGTGGCTTTCAGCACAAGGCATCTGTCTCCAGCTACCCGGTGTCTGTGCTCTAGATCTCTGTCTCTCACTGTGTTTAATTCTGTAACCATATTAGGAAGCTCCAGACACGAGCTGTGACCCCCCCCCCATTTCCCACAAAAAAAGCAATTGAAGCCGTGCACAGGCATAGGCAGTAATTTTCTGCCTCTGGCAACGTGTGTCAGCAGTTAGCCCTGGTGCTAGGAAGCCAACAGCCCTGATTGCTGCATTTCTGTGAACAGCAAGGCAGCGGTCTTAGTAGAATCATAGAATCACTAAGGTTGGAAAGGACCTCTAAGCTCATTGAGTCCAACCATCAACCTACCACCTATTGTCCACTGCTCTTGCTGAGTAGTGTTGGTCAGTGCACATTTAATGTGGGTTACCAAGATATCCAGATGCTGAAACTTAATCAGAAGTGAGAGTGCTCTACCCTTGTTGTATTTATTGCCACTTTAAATACTGTTGTATAGTCAGCACACAGCTGCCTGCCTGGCCTCACTCTATGTTATCAGATTAGTTGAGTGAACTCAACATTACGGCAGCGTACATCTTACAAACCTGAAATCTTTGACTGCTCTTAGAGTCCCATGCCAGAGGAGCTTTGGGGAAACAGCTGAGGTTTAGTGTTCTCACCTGGCAGACTTCTGATTGACTGATTGAAAGCTTTGATTCACACCTGCCCACCTATCATTGCAGCACTGAGTGCTACTCCTGCCTTAGGGCAGGCTTTGCCCAGCTATACCCTTGCAGTCAGAGGAATGGGCCATTCTCAGCCAGGCTGTGTGCTGCTGCCTTGCCAAAGAGCAGCCTTTTGCCCTGTTCGTGTTTACTACCAGGGCATGCAGCTTGGCAGGGCTCTGCAGAGAGCACAAGCATCTGACATTGCTGCTGCCAGCGCTGGCCTCTGCCCAGGGGGCTACATTTCACTCCTACATTAAGAAGAAGCTGCTTGACCTCTCTGTGCTGCATGTCCAAGTATCTCCTCTGCTCCATCCAAGCTGGGGACACCTTGGCTGCTGTCGTGCTGGAGCCAAAAGCCAGCCAGTGGTTTGCTTTTTTTTCTGCTTTTATCTTTGCACTGTTCGCCCTTAGCCCTATCACTTCAAGTGGGCCTGCCTGCTGATTGATGTGAGGGGAGAGATACTAGACATAAAAGCACTCCTCTATCTTGTTAGCCTTGCTGCTGCCAGAGTGAGCTCGGGCACAGATGGAGTTTATTTGTCATGTGCCAAATCCATGTATTGGCGTAATTGAGAGGAAAACTGTCTGCAGCAAGCTGTAACTTTTGAAACTGTCCTCAAAAGAACGTGATGTGATTAGGCAGTTTGACATAAAAAAGAGTTTAGTGCTGTTTGTGTGCTTTATTAGCCAACTCTCCTACCAAGGATTATCAGATAAGTGTAAATCAACGAACACCCACACAGATTACAGAGTCTGACAGATTAAGCTCTGTTTTAAGGCAGGAGGGGGGACTTGTTTTCCAAGTGTTTGAAACTTCTAAATGAAAATTGAACTGAGGCAAGAAATCCTTTCCTTCTTGCTTCAAAATGGGTTGGGAAATGTCCCCACTGCCAACTGCACAGAGGAAAGGAGGGCAGGGAGGGGTAATTCAAAGCATAGACACCTGGTTGTGCCCAAGGACCTGGTATGAAAGAGGGGATGAAGGAGAGATGCTCTAGATCAGAGCACTGAAACTACTCTGGCCTGAAATGTGACATTTCTTGTTGTTTTCATTCCATTGAGATAAAGTTAAATTGGGTTGTGTCTCTTGGGATTGCCAGTGGATATTTGCTGGGAGGTGAGATGTGGTAAGGAGCAAACTGAAACGTCCAGGAGCATGGTCAAATGGATGTGCGTTCTGTTTTAATTTAGGTTTGTCTTAAATGAACTGGTCCAGACTGAAAAAGACTACGTCAAAGACTTGGGAACTGTGGTGGAGGTGAGCCGAAGCATACCCTGCTGTGCAAAATGTTTTCCCACTAACAAACAGCCCGCTGAAAAGTGGCAAAAACAAAAAATACAGCATGAGAAGCAAACTGCTTTATTTTGCTTCCATGGTCCCCTTCTCATGTTGACAGAAACAAGAAGAAATGCCTTTGGAAACTATTTTTGTTTCCATCTAACAAATGTTGTATTTTAGGTTTCAACTCGAGTGTGCAAAGGTTTTTCTTGGCCACCCTGCTTGTGACAAACACTTCCTGCTGTAGAACAGCCCTGAGAGCAGTGATGGAGAATAATTTATGCCCCTTGCATTGATTTTTTTTTCCATTCTTGCTGTCATGCAGTAAGCCTCACTTCAAGTTAGTATTTTATAATGGTAACACGTACTTGAGTTTGCACCTGGACTACAGTCCAGTGTTTGAGTGCCTTCCCAAAGGCTGGGTTTGGGTCTGTTCTGAGGTGTGTGTGTGTGTGGCCAATGGATTATTGTTAGAGAGCTCAGGTTGGTTTTTGTTTTTTTTTTTTTTTTGCCATATTTTTCAAAAACAGTTATGACTTTATAAGCTTCAACTTGTAAAGGCCTGGCTGATCCCTAGGGATCACCTTCCAGAGACAACCCACACGCATGGTCTGGTTTGATTCCCAACAAGGACTTAGCACTGGAGGCACTTGATTGAAGTAGGCTTTTGGGAATGCTTCTGGCATTCACTAGTCCGAGGAGAATTATCAGCCCATCTAACAGCGGATTTCAAGAGCTTCCAAACTTGAAGAACTTTGTGTTATCTTCTGTTTACATCATGCTCCACTGGCAGAGCTGAGAGGGCTACAGCGCTCCAAAGGCTTATAAAGAAACTCTCAGGAGGTGTGAGAAATCCTATTCATGTGACTCTTTAAACTTGCTGCATGGCTTGTGCTCCCACAAAATACTCATGGTGGTGAATAGAAGAATTCTGTCTGTGCACAGTCTGGCTTCTGCCTCTTACCAGTGAAGCTAAGGGCATGATAAATGTCTTTTGTTTAATTTTTATCTTCTAATGGCACTTGTCACTTCAATGACATCTAATAAAGGTTTGCGAAACTATGGCAGATATTCAGAATAAATAGACATTCAAAGAAAAAAGACATGCATTTTTTTACTTCCTTGAACAAAATGAGTGTAATTATGCTCCCCCTTCATGTGAACCCTTTGCTAATCACTGATCAATAATCCTAAAGGGCTTCATGAAGAGAATAGAAGAAAAAGGAGTTTCTGAAGATATGAAAGGGAAGGACAAGATAGTGTTTGGCAATATTCACCAGATCTATGACTGGCACAAAGAGTAAGTTGTTGGTTTGGTTCATTTTTAAGCTCATTTCTAATCACTTGTTCATGAACATATAGGGTATGTGGTATCCATAGATTTAGATTGCCTTTAATTGAACATGAGCAGGTCATTCAGGTCATGACTTCCTAAAGACTTTGCCTCACAGTCTTTCCTTCTTCTCTGGACGTTTCCCTCACCAAGAAATCACAGTGTCCTTGACTTCATGCGTCCCTTGGGTGCCTCTCACATGGTCTGCTTCTGACAACAGCTCTTGCAAGCATAAAACAAAAAATGTCAGAAAAATATCCACAAAACGTTACGTTTATGTCAGCAACAGAATATTTTTTACCAGTGCCGCTCATTGTTTAAGTGTGACGATATAAGTTTTCTGTAACACATAGAGTCCCTATTTTTGGTTCTGCATATCTAGGTCGAGAAGTCTGTTTAAAATGCAGATGAATTTAACTTCCATACAAGACTGAGTTATGGAAGTAGCTGTAGCTGATGGCAGTGACATGTTCAACGTGCATCTTTTTCAAAAAGATGGTTCTGGGATTTCTTGGGACCAAACCATTACTGGTGTATGTACTGAATTTGACTACTGTAGCAAATCTATGGAGGCATTTGGGAGATAAATCCTGCAGTGAAAAGGGAATATCATGGAAATAGAGATTGTCAGTTTACCTACTAGTTAGAAAAACAACAGCGTTTCTAAAATTTGCTTGGGCTGCCTTTTTGTCACTTCTAAGCATTTAAGCAGGCACCTACCGAAGGTGCAGGTCAACACAGAGGCTGTGTTTATAAATAAACAGTAGTACACTGAGAAATGTTGCAAGATAGAGCATGCCAATATTGATTTGTTTATTCAAGTGGAAATTTTTGTTTCTCTTCCGTGTTAACCAGTGCTCTGTATCTGCTCATGCAACTGAGAACTCCTTGTAAATTGTCAGTTGGGTTTTCATAGATGTTGAGATACACAGAAGAGTTCTACTTTTTAAGTTCTCAGGGGAGAATGCAGTTAAGATCATCACTGGCAGTTTAAAAACTTTGGAACCTCTGTATGTGCAACAGTAGCGTATAGTTTGCAAGACAAGGCCTCCATATTTCAGAGCTCTCTTCCTCTGTTTTAGAAATGGCACCACCCAGGGCTGAGCCAGGCTTCTCTTTTCATTTATTATTGAATGACATAGCTAAAATTGCATTGGTATATTACTGATGGATGACTGGTTTGCTGCTTGGGTGACCTAAAAAAGCCTTCTGAAATGTTGGAAATGTTGATATCCTTTTTTTCAGCTTTTTCCTGGCTGAACTGGAAAAATGTCTTCAGGAGCATGACCGTTTGGCACAGCTTTTTATTAAACATGTAAGTCTTATCTGGTTACATTATCTAGGCGTGATGACTCCTTTCCAGAAACATCTGCTTCTGTCAGTTTGATATGTTAATATTCAAAACTTGATATAAAGTAACCTATAGTTATGCATTTTCAGTGAGCAGCTGGATTTCTCCCAAACATTTATCATCAGCTTCTTGTAGACCTCTTATTTTGGGGGGGAAATCGATTTCTTAATTAAGCTGTTGCCCCCCAAGGAAGCCTCCCCTTGTCGAAGGGGCAGAAGTGGAGAACAGAACCAGTTGCTGTTTTACATTCCCATGTCAGCATATCTTTGATTAAACCAAAAGATGACCAAGCAGAACATCTAGGAAATTTTCTACCAGCTTTTAAAGGCAGAACAGAATAGCAGCCAGTATCTCACCACGCTGCTGTGCATCTTGCTTTCACAGGAGCGGCGATTGCACATGTATGTGGTGTACTGCCAAAACAAGCCACGATCTGAATATATAGTAGCTGAGTATGAGGCATATTTTGAGGTAAGCTCATTATATATTATTGCTACCTACAGCTGTGAGTCCTAGTAGACTAATCCGTAAGCTGTGAGGTTAGTCTAAAACAAACTCTAGATGATGTTGATATTGTGAGTGCTGCTGAAGTCTCTGCTGTGGGGAAAAACGTTCTTCTATTTGTCTCAGATTCCCATATCGTTAATTTCTAATGACTACTTAATCCAGTACTCACTGTCTGTTATCCTCAGAGTGCCACAACTGCATTTGAATTCTGGCCAAAATAAATAAAACAGACTTTTTGATCTGTAATCCACAGAGGAGGAGGTAAAAGTCATTGGAGCTGGATGGTGCCTCTCATAAACTTCCAATAGCTTTGTCTGTTTCAAGAAGTCTTTGGGACAAGACACATATAATATCTTGACCTTAGACAGTAATGTGAAAGAAGCTTGTTTAAAGACAGAAAGCTGTTTTGTTTCACCCAAGGGCACAAGGCGTGTTCTGTAGGACTTGTTTGTGAGCAAATCCCTGCTGCAGTGGAGGGAGCAGTCTCCAGACCTTGCAGCTTGGTCAACTCCAAGGGGGAAGGAATCTTGTGCTTTCAAATATCTTCCAGCTTGGTCATGACTTTTACCCAGTCCCTGCCTAGATAGGACATGCCAGACTTTTAAATCCTCTGAAATTTGCTTTTGCAAACAAGAGATTAAGAACAGATCAGCTTTCTGTAGAAGTAAGTCTCTCCGGCGACATTTTATCTTGTTCTCTACTTTACTCTGTGCTTGTTTGCAATTGTTTTTCAATCCTCAATTTTTAGGAGGTTCAACAGGAAATAAACCAACGGCTGACCATCAGTGACTTTCTGATCAAACCCATTCAGAGAATAACTAAATATCAGCTTCTTCTCAAGGTGAGTGGAAAGATGCGGTTTGGACTACAGCGTATCTTGGACACTGTTATTTTGAATCAGCCTTAGTTTCAATTGAAGAATAACATCATCAGATTAAGAAGAAAGAGTGTTTATATATGGGCATACAGTGGTTGAGTCCTGTGAAAGATACCCAGAGAGCAGGAGGGCCCCATCTGTGGGAGCTGTTTGTAAGTGATGATAATCAGAAGACTTTTCTTATTTTCTGTAAGAATATTTCTGTAATCTTCAAAGAGGACTCTTCAGGCTCTGAATTTTCAGAGAAAACTTGCAATCAAACTTTGAAATTACAACATATGCACGAAAGAGTGCTAACAAAGCTATCCTTTGCTTCTGAGTGGTGCTCTTCTAATAAACACTGCAGCTTTCATTTCTGAATCTCTCTCTTCTAAATGTTTCCACAATATTCTGGTCTGAAAATCTGTGGAGTCCACGGAAATTTTCTTCCCAAGTCTAACTGCTATGGCTTCTGACAACTTTACCCACAGTGCCAATTACTTAGCATTTCTGAAAATCCATCACTAGGTTTCTCAAGGTGATACCCAAATTTATGCATATCTGAACCATACTCGGTCATCTCCAGGAGTACCGGGGTGCTGAGGTGGTTTCTCCTCTGGTTTGAATGAGACTCTAGCAGGCTGCCATCAGCCCATGGTTTAGTAATTGCACATTTGTAAGGAAACAGCAGTGTGTTCTCCAAAATGCCTAAAGGAAAAGAAAAAATCTTCAAGTGTCTGTGGTCTTGTGGCTTAAGCCAGGGACCAAGTCAGCATTCCCAAGTGCTAATCCTAGCTTTGTCTTTTTTTTTTTGGTGTTGTTTTCTGCAACCATCCACACACCTTTTTCATATCCATATCTATATTACATTCAGTAACTCCTGAACGTGAATTTATTAATATTAGCAAGTTCCTTCACAGGAAAATCACTGGATAAATGTGCTGCTTCTTTTTTAAAACTGGCATCTTCTCTTTTTTCTTTCTGAAGTGCCTTAATGCAAACGTTTCTGCTTTCTCCAGGACTTCCTGAGGTACAGTGAAAAAGCTGGTCTGGAGTGCTCTGAAATAGAGGTATGTTTTCACGGCCTGGATAGTGGTGCTGCAATATCTAAGGGCCTTTTATATGGAGAAATGCAAACCACAGTATTTGACAATAGTTGAAGGTCCTACTGATATTCTAAATGTGGCATTTCTCTTTAGATCAAGACAGAAGCAAAAGATGAATGCACAGTCCTCTTTTAGGCATTCCCATAAATGTTGAGTACATGAGGACCTTGCCATGAATACCATCCAGCAGCGATCACTCTATTGAAGTTTATTATTTGACACTTTGCTTTCAGGGAACCTTTACCAATACAACCTTTGTTTTCCGTAACAGAAAGCAGTTGAGTTAATGTGCCTTGTACCAAAACGTTGCAATGATATGATGAACCTGGGTCGCCTCCAAGGCTTTGAGGTATGTTCTGCTTTAATAACAGCCAGGCTAGGAAAGGTGCTTTGTCTTTCTGTGACCGTCTCCACAATCAGCCCCACCTATTTATCTAGTGATTGTCCTTCTCCAATGGTGAGCTGCATACTTCAGTGAGGTTTCTAAGGTGGAGGTGGCATATCTGTCACTCTAAACTTATAACAATAAAGGTGCTGTTTCTTCAAAATGCAAGATCTGTAAAAACTTCCGCAAGCCTGAATTAGACTTCTTATCTCTGCTGTCAGTGCAAAATAAACATTGAACCAGACTACTTTGCCTGTTAGTAAGGTCACAAAGCAAGAACAGCTTAACAGCTCCCTCCAAAACTAGCACATCCAGGAGGGGACTTGTGAGTTATAACCCCACAGATACAACTTGGCATTGTAAATGAAACAGTGTAGTCCTTGGCAGACCTGGTGAGAGAGGTCTTATTTCCAAAGTCAGTTTTCTCATACCTTCTTATACATCACGGCATTCCAGCAAACAGATATGTCCTGTTCTGCGTGCCCAGAGATGCTGTGACCCTGATTCCTGGCTTGGAATGACGAGGGGAAATACAAGGCACTACAACAGCAAACCACTTAATAGGAACAGTGTTTGAAATTTAGTACAAAAAATACATCAACTTCCTTTTGAATTTGACAATGACAGTAAAAACAAAAAAAAAAAAACACCTTGTATTATTTTCCTTCTACTGATTTAAAAGATAAATTAGAGGGTATATGTATGGACATAAATTCAGTGCTGCTTAGGAAATTCAGGCAGCACAAAGCATAGAAGATATCTCATGGGACGGTGTGGTGTTGGGGTTTGTAATGTTGATGCCTTGGCTGCTCCTCAGGGTAAGCTGACAGCCCAGGGCAAGCTGCTGCAGCAGGATACCTTCTACGTGACAGAGCAGGACTCTGGAGTTCAGTCTCGACCGAAGGAGCGCAGGGTGTTTCTCTTTGAGCAAATAGTTATCTTCAGCGAGCTGCTTAGGAAAGGATCTTTAACACCAGGCTACATGTTCAAGAAAAGCATAAAGGTAAGAAATAGAGTGGGAGATGAGGAAAACATTGGCTTTGAGTTTGCAGTAGATCAGAAGCCATTTAAGATCGATGTCTTGAAATAAACTACTGAGTGCTTATATTTACTGGGCAGGTCTTCTGTCACACATAGGTCTGAGTTAGCAAATATTGCCACAAAGCCTGCATTAGGAAAAGTATAATAGTTGCTTTTAAGCATGATCGTAAAAGGTGGGGGGAAACAGAACCCTCATCTTAAGCCTAACTGTAAGTCACTGGATGTGACATTACTGGAAATACCCTTCCTGATAGGGAGGGACTCTTGGTACAAATGTGAATGTTGCATGTGATACAGCTATTTCAAAACCAAACAAAAATACCCACAGAAATAAAAATGTAGCAAAGGAATTACAAAGCTAGCTAAATTATTAAGAAAGCTTTAAGAAATTGATATAATTTTAAAATAATATTTTCAGAGTGTGGGACTGGGATTAGAAGTAAGAACTGAAAGTGATCAGGGAAAACATGTTTATTGTTTTTTCAAGGGTTTCTATGTTTGCTCAGCAAAGGCAGAATTCACCTCTGGAGTGGTAGCTGAGGTTGGATGCTCCACTTCCTTCAGTAAAACAGCCTTTGCTATAGCTGCAAAAGGGCAGTGTCACAGGTTCATCTGAATGTCTTCATCATTCGAAGCTGAGAAACCATTCTGGAACTAATTTCCTTCCCAAAGTGCAGTTAAAGCAAAATGTGAGAGAATGCATTGTGTTTGCTTTAAATTTTAAATGATGCATTAATATGAAACAGAAGGGAAGAACGCCAGGTGAAATAGTGCGTATTAACCATATAGCCTGCTATAATAGATAGTAGGAATATTCTTGGCTGACAGAAACTGCAGCATTTACTGAAAAGCATATCCATTTGCAAGTCAGTGTTCTGTGGAGTTTTCAGCCAAGTAACAAGCTAGAAAGGAAAAACCTAAAGTTTACAAATAAACAATCATCTTGATTTAGATGAGCAGCTTTGATTTTATCCTGCTGCTGAATTAAATCATGATTCAATCTGGAGATAGAAATAACATGAATCATTTTTACTTCAGTTTCTTGTACATATAACAATGAGGCTTTTATCTGCAGGAAACAATTCCCGAATTGTATATTGTAGATAAAGAGAGAAAAATAAATCTCTTCTAATGTCAATAAAATTAGCTTGCCTCGAGGGTATGGGTTGCTTTTCTAGTTAAACAGCTTATTAAAGTAATGCTGTTCCCACTGCCTGAGTTGCTTTAAAATCTCTGTGTGATAATTTCCCAGTCCCTCTTTTCTTCCATTTGGCAAACAGCTCATTCTCCTATTGAGTAACTACAGCAAATGAGGGATCCCCCGTGGCTCCACGTGCATCTCCCCCACTGCAGCTGGAAGTCTGCACTCCTGCAGCCCTCCCAGCCTGTTCCCAGACCCTGCTTCAGCTTCTGGCTGCTTTTGCAGCGCTTCTGTGCTTTCTCATTGTAACGTTTTGATCCCATCTTCCATTATGATTGTCCAGTTCTCTGGGAGACACTTTCTGAGAGGTGTAGGCTGTTTCCCTGCTGGTCACTTCCTTCCATCCAGCAGGAGGACCAAGCCAGAACCAGAGGTCCCATTTCTTTCCTCTGTGTCACAGCCACAGAGGTCTCTCTGTTAGACTTCTTAGTACTCACGATTTTAGATGTAGCTGTTCTGGTCGTCCAGGGAGATCAGATTCCCAAATATGTGTCCCCAAGGACTGTCACACTCGGACAGTGACAGAAGCTTCATCACGATGTCCTACATTAGCAAAGAACCTTTCTTTATACAATGAGGTGTAGTTATGTTCAGAAATAGCACATCCCTTCTTGGACACTGCTCAGTAGGATACCTTTCAAGCTCTCGAAATACTTAAATGGGCAGCCTTGACAAATGCATCTGCCTGAGGCACCAACAGTAGTCTTCGGACTCTGATCTATGAGTTCTTCTATTGGAGTCATATAGGATTGACTTGTATGCTTTGGTTATCAGCCAGAGGAGCAGCAGCTCAGAACAAGAGGGAGAGCACTGTCCAAGCTCCCAGTCCACCCCTTCCTTTGTCTCCGTGTCAAAACAGTTCCTGTTTGCTCTACAAACTCCACAGGGACCAACAGAAGGGAGAGAAGAGACTCCTTCCATCTTACAGTTTAAATGCTGAACGGCATTCGGATGTGGAGTGAACCTCTCTACACCTTGACAGATACAGCAAGAGGAGATGGACCTCTTCTAGGGGGATGTTATGACCATAGCCTTCAGAGCTCTCTATCTTTGTCAAGACTCTTTTTTTCTTTTTCTTTTTTAAAGCATCTTGTGAACTAACAATCTTGTCAAGCTCCTGTTAGTTAATCCTGAATTGTCCACTAAAGCAGAAAAGCTATGCCAGCCTATTCTTGCTTACTGCTGTAGACTTGAGTTAATCAGGAGAAGTCAAAGAAGTCAAAGGAGAAGTCAGAGTGCACTTGCACAGAAGAACACGGTATCCCTCAGGACGTCAGATGAAATTTCCTTCCATGAGGCTTCTAGGAAGAGTATCTGTGACTATAGTCAAGTCAAGCAGACACAAGCAGTGACAGTATCTTCCACTAGGAATAAGATCTATTGCAGCATTAGTGGTATTTTTTGGGTTGTTTTTTTTTTTTTGGCATATCCTTGTACAGTGTCCACTTCATTTAAGATGTAAATTTTTCTATCACTAGACAGAGAATTTCTTTCCATGAAGAATAAGAAATGTAAACACACACTTAAATTGAGGGAATGACAGACCTTATTAACACCTTAATAAGAACAGTTTAACTCTATTTATGGGTTATAGTAAAATTTTAGCTCATCAGTCAGGTCTACAGTACCTTAAAATAGAAAGTGTAAATCAAGGCAAGGCAGATGGATGTCTGGTATGTTTGTCAAAGCTTTATTAAGCTGTTATCTCTAAATCTAGATGAGGCAAGTTCTTCTTATTATGCCCTGACAGTCTGTTATTGTACTCAGTTATTTTCAGGAACTTTTCACAACAGCTTTGTTCTGATTCTTGAGTAATGTGAAGTCATGCTTTGTGTAACACATGCTTACCTTGGCTTGTTTCAGATGAACTACCTTATGATCGAAGAAAATGTGGACAATGATCCCTGCAGGTTTGCTCTAATGAGCCGGGAAACATCCGAGAGAGTTGTTTTACAGGCAGCTAATCCAGAAATTCAGCAAGCTTGGGTACAGGACATCAACCAGGTCCTGGACACACAAAGGGATTTCCTAAATGGTATGTACATGGGCTATGTACTGTTTCCCATCGTGACACTAAGTGGGACTCAAAATCTTTGCATCTTTGGTCCTCCTAGGAGAAAAACATTCAGCAGCTTCTTATTCATATGGTAAATCCTATGGAGAAAATGAGAGCCCAGACTACCTGTCATTGAGAACTGGGTCAGGCACTACCCACAGAGTACATGTGAAATGGGCCCCATAAGCCACCATCTGGTCTTCAAATAAGCACCAGCTCTGCAGAGAGGTCTCCTGGTGACCACAGGAGCTGTGCATAAACAAGGGCCATTTGAAAATGTCAGCTTTGCTTTAGGAAGAGATCTGGGATGGTTTGAAATCATTTTTCAAATTAAAGCCCTGTTTCTATGAAAAACAAAAACAAACAGCACGCACATGATCAGCAAAAATGGATTTTGAAAATACAGAGGAATCAAATTCAATTAGTAAGGAACCAGAACTGGAGGGAAAAAATAAAAATTGTATCTCTTTTTGTCTGTTGTTGGAAACAACAAAGCAGGAATATTTCATTGGAAGCCTCCAAAATTGTTCTGCACTATTCATTTCAAGACGTGTTTGTTTTTGTTTTTGTTTTTTTAATTGAGCTTACATTAAAAATGAATTCTACATATTAAACCTTAATAAGTGATTGCTATAGTGAAGCTTGCTAGCTTGAATCAAGATGTTTTGGCTTAACACAGTGTGTTTTTTCATTTGGGTGTTCTGTTTTGTGGATTTTTTCTGTTGCAAAATCTGAAGGGTCTCTATTCACATCCAGACAAAACTTCTCTTTTCTTCAGCGTGGAGTTTTTATGGTTTTTTATTGTTTTCGTTTTCTAATTTTGATTTAACATAGTTTCACTTCTCAAAAGTTAAACGGGAAAAGGTTACAGACAGAATCTGTTTGTGGCCATTTTAAAATGATGGCTGAGTTGAGAGAACAAACTGTGTTTCACGCGATTCCAAAACTTGATGTTTGATTTTCATGGCTTGGAACTGAAAGGATCTTGTGCTGTCATTGTAAAATGGTTCCTTGAAGAGACTGGTGAGATGGACAGCCTGAGTTTCCCAGTTTGATCGGGTGATACCAAAACTTACTGAGGTTGTGACAGTGCAGCTGACTTTTAATGAGGGCCAGTAATGCTCAGCTACATAATTTTTTTGTGAACCTAGTAAGGACTCTGCAGACACTACTGCAGTGGTTTTGTGTCCTTTCACATCTTTCGTACCTGTTTTCCTTTTAATTTATCCTCTCATATCTTCCCAGTGTTTTCTATCCAGTGAGTCCCTTTTTCTACTGTAGTATCTTTGCGGCCTCATGTAGCCTGTCTTCCAGCAAGGAATTGGATGGGTTAGGAAGGTAATCTTCAGTATCTCTGAAGATAGAAGTAAAAGTAGATTTATATTAAAACACAAGCTTAAGGATTTGCTTTAAACCTATAAATAAGATCCAAGAAAATGGCATTGTATCCATTCGAGCTTGTCCAGACTAGAACAGTTTAAGTGGCTTTTAGGATGTAATCTCTTCGAGGCTGGCTGATCTTTAAATACGTTGTTTAGCTTTGCATTTCATTAAAGAGGATGTTTTCTGTCTTAAAATCATATTAAACCAGCACTGAGCCAATGCTGCATAAACTAAATAATAAGATATTCCGTGTAAGTTCTTGCTCAAGCTGTATCTGATTTTCTGATCTGTTTAGGAAAGCCCTAACAAATAAAGAACTGTTTGCAAAGCATAGTATCTGCATATTCAGTTCATACATGTAAAATGTGGTGCAATTATGCTGTAAAAATCAAGCTTTCCATGTTTTTCCTTTGGAATAACCAAAGCTGTTAAGCTTAAGAAACAGTCTGTGCACCAAATGATTGGCTACAGTGATGTTCTTTCCTTTTGCTTTTAAGAAGCGAGCTGAAAAGCAAGTATGTCACTAATGGATGTACTTCAAATAAAAAATGCCATTGATCTGTAACATTTTTTATCATGTTCTATGAATTTTTCCTGAGAGAGCAAGTATGTGGACATTGATTTTTTTGCCAGGAGCCTCTAAGAATGCTAACAGATGTTGAACAGGGGGTGGGAAGCCAGGCACCCCTGTCTTAGTGAAATGGAATTAGCAGGCACAAGCAGATTCTTGACCAAGTAACTTTTAAAAGCCCTGGATAGGGTGACTTGTTTCAAGATAGAGACGTTCTCCTTCAGGTCTTATTGCTAAAGACCTTGCAGCCTAATCCACTGCGTATCCTTATGAAATGTCATTGTTGAAATCGTTGCCAAACATATCCCTAACCTTCCTCCTTCTTGGTGCTGGTCTGCAGCAGGACCAAAGCATTTTCAGTGACGGTAAGCGAGTGAAACGGGTTGTATCCGTGGCATAAACTTGAGTCACTGCTTGGGCTTTTGAGCCAGGAGTCCTTCAGATTGCTACAGGTTTCTGTTAAAACATCTGTCCCTTTGAGGAAAAAAGCAATCTGGCCTCCTTAATTTGTTTTAGTCTCTTGTTCTCTGATATCAAGTAGTTTCTTGTTGCACCAGCACTGCCTTTCTCCTGCTGAGCCTTTCTGTTTGTCTTTCCTTTTCCTCTTGTTGGGAAAGACTTTCTTTCTGTTGTGGTTCCCTGGGTGGGCTGATGCTGTGACATTGTGTCCTCCTGTCTGCCTCTTGCTAGACCAGTCTCTCTGCATTCCTGTAGGTTTAATCTGGTGCATGTATGCAGACAGCATTAACTGCCTGTAAATCAGCCACTGAAGCCACATGTCATGCAGAAATCAAACCCATAGATCTGGGGATGGGAGTGTGAGCCTAGTAAATCCATCTCTTTCCCATTCCACATAAGTCCTAGCCCTTGTTCTCTCTCCTCCAAACTTATCACATTCCTTATTTTTTCACCATCTGGCATTTTTATCCTTCCTTTTCCCAGTGTGAGCTCTGTCTGTGACTACAAAAGGTACTCTCTCACAAGCAGTTTTTTGTGAGGCTTGTGAAGCTGTTAGATGTTGCTTGTGGCTGTTTTCTGGAGAGGTTTGCACCATTGGGATTAATATCATTGTACTGTCTATATTTCCTCACTTGCTGATCATCTCCAGTGATTTCTTTGAACCAAATCGGTTAATATAGAAAGTCAATAGGAAGCCAAGTTCCAGTGTATCATACTTGAAGAGAATTTAGTAATCAAGCTCTCGTGGGAATATATAGACGAGACGTATGTGTCTTGATCTGTATTTCCTGATGATAAACAAAAATCACTGTAAACAGGCTGTGTGTCTCTCAGACTTTATTACAGGGTTATTTTTATGGTCTTTGTGCAGTTTCAAAGACAATGAATGCAGTTATGTATGCTGTAAATGACAGATATTTTAGTGCACTCTTCAGTTCACGCACAGTACAGCACAACATGCTTGCATCCTGTCTGGCCATGAATGCGCCCTGTGCTTCCATGGGTGGCATTTCATGCGCCTGTTTTGCAACTACTGTGTCTGTTCTGGTTGAGTCACCCCATGCACTCTCTAAATCCCTTTGCAATGTCCTTGAAAACACTTAGCTAATTCTTGTCCTCTTTTGCAGCGCTACAGTCTCCCATAGAGTACCAACGAAAAGAAAGTAGCACAGCAGTGCTGAGGCCCCAGGCCGGTAGGGTCGCTCAGCCCAACAGCAGACCCTATTCTTCTGTTCCAGTAGGGTCTGAGAAGCCTTTGAAGGCTACAAGCCGTAACCCATCTCTCCCACCCCTGAAGATATCTACCTCCAACGGCAGCACAGGGTATGAACAGCCTGGAGACAAGTATGAACAAAGCAAGGTACTGAGCTCATCTGATAAAACATGATCTCATGGCCTGCTTCTCATACCATAGACTATCTGTGAAGTTAGCTCTAACTGTCAGCTAACCAGGTCAACAGCAATCAACAGACTGAAGCAATGGTATGAAATGTGGTTTGAAATCGAATGCAGACTGTGGAAGTTCAGGTGTTCAAGCAGTTGGCTCTTCAGCTGGAAAGCTGAGACAGAGCCCTGTCCCTGGAGCTCTGAACCTGGAGTTTTTTGGGGCACTGTATTTGCAGACCTGGTGAACTGCATTTCCATTTGCAGTACTGGTAACAGTAGTATCCAAGCTTCTTTAATATCCAATAGCTACCCATTCCTGAAGAGGTCTACTGTGATGGTTTAAGTAGTTCAGACCGTGGAGTGCTAAATGTATGTTGTAGTTCAGGTGTGTGTGCACTACAGCAGACACAATTCACAGAAACCACCAAAGAGTCAGTAACAGTCCAGTGGTGTTTGGACAGAGCTGTGGGCTGACACTGACCAAAGCCTCCTTCCTTTAAGACTTACACTTGAGAATATTAATTGTGTATGTATTACTTTGGCTCCTAATGTGAGCCTTCACAGGTTTTTCCCCACATTTGGTTTGGTGCAGGTAGTTGATCAGTGCAGTACAGCTATGTACTGTATCGCTGGAATAGCTGTGAAATCTCATAGGAAGCAGGAAGCTGGTTTCTGTCAGATTCATGCTAATCCTTAAAATCCTTCCCTATGCACACAAATTTTTGTAGAATTGTAGAATCAGTAAGGTAGGAAAAGACCACTAAGATCACCAAGACCCTCCATCAGCCCATCCCCACCATGCCCACTGACCACGTCCCTCAGTGCCACATCTCCATGGTTCTTGAACACCACCAGGGACAGTGACTCCACCACCTCCCTGGGCAGCCTGTGCCGGTGCCTCACCACTTCTTCTGAGAAGAATTTTTTCTTAATATCGAATGATAACACTATCAAGTGTTTTGTATCTTCTTCTCAGTGCAATTAGGCTGTAAATGAAGTGCTGTGATTGCTGCACAAAAGGGCAGGTTCCTCCCTGCCACCTCCTCACCACATTTCTGTTGTGTCCATTTTCACAGACTGATTTGGGAGGGTGCAATGGGACCTCATCCATGGTGGTGATTAAAGATTACTATGCACTGAAGGAGGACGAGATCTGTGTGAATCAAGGAGAGGTGGTTCAGATCCTTGCTATCAACCAGCAAAACATGTTCCTGGTGTACCAGCCCGCAAATGACCACTCTCCAGCTGCTGAAGGATGGATCCCTGGCAATATCTTGGCTCCCCTCACTAAATCCACTACAGATAATAGCGACGGAAGCATCAAGTAAGTGCCATGTTGACTTCGCTGGGAGCACTATGTGGATTTTTTGAGAAAAAAAATAAAAATAAAAATAAATCCAAATGGTAGGGAGTTCCTGCTGATTTTTATCTACAGTGCCATTGGAACAAGCTGAGTGGTCAATCCGCAGCATCGGGCAGCCATGGTGGATAGCTCGGGTTCTGCTTATTTTTGTTATGTGGGGTTTTGTTTATCCTTTGGAGAGAAATAAAACCATAGTTGGTTAAAGACATATTTTGTGTTACACCATTTTACACCAACATGGACCTGCTTGGACTGGACTTATATTTATGTTGTATTAAGTTACTAATCTATATATGGGTTATAACAGCATCTGGCAAAAAAAAAAAAAATCAGGCCCTGTGTTGGACTGAGATTCACTTCTCTAAGAGGAGAGATTTTGTTGTCTATGGCAATTTTCTTGTACAGCTTGTATCTCTTTTTTTTTAATTTCTGTTTGGTTTGTTCTTTTTTTTTTTTTTTTCTTTTGTTTTTCTGTTCTCAGTTCCTTTTGTAAAATATTTTTTTGGTTTTGCAAGACCCCCATGCAAGTACATTCCTGTATAAAGTATTTTGCACTATTTAAAAAAAGAAGAAAGAAACAAACTCATATTGATGAAGTCAGGTTGTGCAATATATTGGATAGTCGCAATGTTCATCATTGTACCTGTCATGTAACTAATTTTAAATGTACTATTTTAAATATGTAAAATAAATTTTCACCATGAGCATGTTTTAATGAGGTAAAAGAACTAGTTTGACCCTTTTTTGTTTTGTTTTTATTTGATTTTGTTGTTGTTGTTATTTGTTTTGTTTTGTTTATAACTTTTTGTTGCTTATTTAACAAATGTGTGGATATATATTTTTCTTTCTTGATTTTTAGAAATTTGTCAGTCTGAAATGCAAGAAAGTGGTTTTTTTGGTATTAAATACTGAAGGTACAACCCTCTTTTCAAGTAATACCGACTGATTTCTTTTAACATCTAGAACGACTACATGGTAATGCATGATGTATGCTACAAATTCTGCTATCTTACACAAGTGCCTTGAAGCACAGAATTGAATGTGAAGAAAGATTTTCTGGCATTTTCACTAAAAATAATCTGAATTCTGCTGAAATTTTGGTCAAGAAATAATGGTGACTCAACCCATGAGTCAGTGATCTCAGGCATACAACTGAATGCTACAACAAATCGCATGTTAAGCCAGAGGAATTGCTCAGCACGTCTCTTGCATGTGTTCCACAGCCATTCCCGGGTTCCTCCTGTAACCAGGCTCTGCAAACATGTGCCTTTACATTCACCCCCAGCACCAGGCTCCTGGTGAAGACTTTTGTTTCATAGCAGCTATACAGTTCTGTGATAGAGTCATACAAATTGGGGCCAGGAAGGCATACCAGAATTGAAAGGCACATGCATTGCACTTCTCTCTTTCTCACTGCGGTGACACTTAAAGACACTTAAAATCGTGTTTTCAGATTCAAAGGACTAAAACAACGCTGAAACAAAAAGATTCTTGAGTGACTTTCTGCTGTAAGTCATATGGATAAAAAATGACCTGGAGCAGATGTTCTCTTCAGCCCTATCTAGTCTGACATGTTACATGGACTTACTAGTATAAGTAATAAAACTGTTTCTTCTGTTGACAAGTACTGTACCCAAAATATGTGGTAGAAGCAGTAGTGCTGGTATCATTATAGGTGAGGGTCAGGAAGTCCCATCAGCCATGTCCTTGACTCAACGGTATCTTAAAGGACACTGTCACAGTCTTGAAGTGTTGGATAACTTCCCCTGCTCTGCACACCTAATTTGGACCTCCTCCAGAAATGCCCGAATACCAGGCAGCACCTACTGGCTGGGATGTGCAGGGAATGTTGGTGCTCCTGGTGCCAAGACACAACTGCTCATGCCAGCTGTTAACAGCACACAAACACAGTTGGAACCATTTTAGTCTTATGTCAGTGAAGCCAACTGTTGGGAGAACATTAATTTTACTTTATTAGAAATGAGCTATTTCGCAGTGCTGAAATGCAAGCAAAATAATCTTATGAAATATGAAATGGCTGCAAAGTTCTTGGGGGAGCATCAGCTGTGTGGGGTGTCCTTTTAGTCCTACCTTGCTAACATACTGCGTTTTATTGGCATCGCAGGTGCTCGTTGGATTACATGCAACTTGCTTTGTAAAATGTATCAAGGTACTGTAGACGTGACATGTGCCAAACATTGGGCTTAAAACATGCAAATCAAATTTGCATGACTTAAAGGTGGGCAGATGCTTTGAACCTGGATCCCAGCTCATCACACTGCTGTTTTGAGAGCTTTCTGCTTTGGACGACATAACCCTTCCCAAATCCTCCCCAAGCTGCCCACTACTTAAACCAAATGAAATTCATACTGAAAAGTGTTTTGTTTTTTTTCTTGATTTTTTTTTGTTTGCTTTGACATGCAATTTCTGTTGTCAACACAGCATTGCTCTTACAAAGGGTGACGTGGTCTTTTTTTTTTTTTTTCCAAGAGTAAGGTCATAGGCACAGTAATGAGGGGTGAAAAATGTACTGCAAATCGTGCCTGCTGTGATGATAGCCAGAAAACATGGACTGATTGACATTCTCTTCTCCAATGTGGCAAAATCAATTATTATACTAATGGGAAATTCTTGGTCTTGAGAGGCGTAGCAGAGCTTGTCATTCTAGGAAATGACTTATCTCTTGGAAAGTTAATGATGTAGCTCTTATCTTTTGAGCTATTCATGTTCTTTGAAATGTGTAGAGAAGGATACCTTTAATTTCTTAAAATTTTTGATTTGCTCTACTGTGTAATCTGTTAAAACGGTTCTCATTTATTTGCATTCATTCAACTGCTTTAACCAACAAAACTGAGGTCTAAATCAATCTGTAACCTGTAGCAGAAATAAATTTCTGCTTGTGGCAATGCAAGACAAAATCCCTGAAACCAAATGACCAAGATCTAGTTGCCTGCTTCATGAATTTTTTTTTCCTGTTCCATGCATTTAAACAGCAAGTGTGGCACAACATCTGCTTTGCAGAACTGTTCGGTTTGTTTTTTAACTTCAACTCTCATTGCTCAAATAGAGATAGGCATATTGCCAGTGGCTTTCACCTTCTAGGGACTTGCAGTAATCGCAAACGTGGATGCTGGTTCCCCTTTCCAAATCCTTCCTTCCTGCTATGATTTGCCATTTGATTGCTGCATTTTTTGGTACAACAGGAAGTCATGTTCATGGCATACCCTGCGCATGAGAAAGCGGGCGGAAAAGGAGAGCAGTGGCAAAAATGAAGCCAATGGGCCACGTAAATCCAAGGATATTCTGGGGAACAAAGTCTCTGTTAAAGTGAGTAAGGCCATCTGGAAGCTGTGTGCCGCTCTCCTGTTTCCCATCCTTTTCACCCCCTATAGCATCCTCTCCTGAGAGAGGGAGGGAGCGGCAACTTGGGCTTTTGGTGTTTTTTTTTTCCCCACTTTATTTTTCTTTTTTTTCTTTTTTTTTCTTTTTTTTTTGGTATCCATTTTAGCAGGATTTTTGCATGCAAGATAAAATTCAGCCTTTGTTTCTCATTTTCTTTTTCTCGGCATCCCTCATGCAAGTAAGTAATCTTCATTAAACAGAATAAAAAAAAGAAGCTATATATGAGGTTAAATAACTGCTCTTAACACTGGGAAAACAGTGTCTGATTTACTTCTGATCTATCTCAATCTGCAGCTGCATCAGAGCAGCTGCAGCAGTGAGAAAGCCACCGAGAGAAACGATGGCCTTATTGACAATGACAAGTTTTCCTTAAGCCAAAATTTTCCCACAGCTTACAATAGGGGGTTCTCAACCTTGAGATGCTTAAGATATTTGCTCAGGGGAGATGGTCTTAACGGCCTTTTTATTTCCCTTTTATCAGACAGGGAAGAGATGCTGACTCGGTCTTGCCAGGAGAGGGTTTTGTGTGTGTGTCCATGTGTGTCCGTGTCTGTCTCTCTCTCTCTCTGAGATCTCCCAGTAGGGAAAAGTTTGAGAACGGTGGGGGTAAGCTCCATCTTCTGCTCTGGGTACCTGACTACTGTGCTCCAACTCAGAGGATCCGTCCCTATAACCCAACCGTGAGGCCTACTCAAGACTAATGTGGGGGCCTTCCCTCCCAGCAGAGGCAAGCAAACGCTTGTTGTGGTTCTGACACAACCAAAGCCCAGCCTTGATTCAGGAAAGCACTTGAGCATGTACTATATGGATCCACTCCCTTCTAGGAGAGCCCGTGATTAAGTGTTCTCCTTTCTGGAGGCTTTCCATCACGTCTGCCTAGTGAAACAGAGATGGCATGTGCAAAGGCCACTACAGGCTACCTGCCCCTCGCACCCAGGGCCGTCCTCAGGGCAGCAGTAGCTGCAGCATGGTGGTCACAGTGCTTCTTCTGCTGCTTCCCTGCTGCTGTGCTGCCAGAATGACCTGCAGCATCACTGCCCCTCCTTTGCCAAAGCACGTCTTTGCCTTTGCTTCCCTTGTTTTGTTGGTTTGGTTTGGAGTTGGGTTTTTTTCTTTGGAACATTTTCTGTCCTGTTACCCATTCCCATGCTCACAACTCCTGTGCTGCTCTGCCCTGTCTAACCAATCTCTCCTCTAATCTCTTGTTCTCTTTCTTCCTCTTCATGCTGCCAAACAAGGAGACAAACAGCTCAGAGGAATCAGAGTGTGATGACCTTGACCCCAATACTAGCATGGAGGTAGAGACAATCATCCTTGTCATTATTTTTTCCATTAACATGTGCCTGTTTTGAAATGCCTTTGCTGAAAGGGGAGCTGGTGGGTCTGCATCGCTCATGGACATACCTGCCAATTAAGTATGAGTCACGCAGAGCACCAGTTCTGGTTTTACCAGGCAGTGAACTGGATTTTTGGCCACCTTTGTGATAGCAGCAATGGAGGAAGTTGAGAAACGAGTTCTTGCTGAGCTGGAGGTTGCCCTCAGTCATTGCTTCCCACCTGTGACCTCGTTCAGTGCAGTGATCATGCTTGCATGTCAACTAACAAAAAAATGTAGCAGCTTTCTATATTAAAAACAGTTGTCCTGACAGCACGTGCTGAGCTGCTAGTCAGACCTGCATTGTGAATTACTGCAGCAAATGCTGTTGGACCACAGCAGGTGCTTTAAATCATCTAGATTTGAAATGACAAAGTTTATTTTTACTCCTAGCAGGTGATGTCATTAAAGAGTGGGAAACTGCATTTCTTTAATGGTACTGAAAGGGTTTGGTAAAATTAGTTGCTTTTATGTTCTTGTATTATAGACAAGTCTAGTGCAGCTAAGGTGACCCAGTTTGTGATGTGTTACACTATTTTTTCCAGCATGAAGCCATTGATTCTAGTGGAGTGACCAAGACACACCTTACTGAGAGACAGAATAAGCTTAAAATCACTATTTATCTGGTTCTTCTCAACTAAAATCTTGCAGAGCCCATTTTTCTTTATATAGTGACCACACTAAGCGCTTGTGTACATTGTACCAAGGCTGAAAGGCAAGGAAAAGGTTCTGTGAGACCTTTGAGATTTTGCAGAGATAGTAGAGCAAGTAATTGGCAAACAGGGATATCACATCTGCAGGATGCTCTTAGCCAGATTGTACTGCAAACAAACATCCCACAGAAGGAAGCTGATCTTCCTCCTGGAGGGGGAAGTGTTTTGGGATGCACCACCTAAGCTTTTAAAGGCTCTATTCTATTTTAATTGTGTTTGTGTCAATAAATACATCTTTGAGCAGGGAATGTGTACTAAAGGAAAGCCTTTGACCCAGCTGACATGCCTGAGGCTGAACAGTGCTTACCACTAACGCCACATTATTCTCAGGAGTGTCTTTGTGTTTTCAAAGAGCGTTTTGCCAATCACAGGCAATAACTGGAAGCATATGTTATTTGCTATGAGGCAGTGTCCATTTACTGCTCATAAATCTGTATAAGCTTTAGGTTGTTGGAAATTGCCCTGTGGAGATAAAAAAAATTAGCTAAGATAGAGTAGTGATATTCAGAGCTGCGTGAAGATCACTGTTCCTTTTGCAGAGGATTTCTGTGTCTTGACTTTACTCAATAGGAGAAAAAGCTCAGATGTCTTTACCTAGGGCCTCACACTGTTTGCAGTCAGACAGCTCTCCATTCTCCACACCTGGCTCAGCTCATGACACTACCATGGGCTGTGGAAATGCTGATGCAGAGCTGTGTCCTGACCCAAACACCACCATTCAGAGGTGCACACAGCCCTGCCCAGGTCACGAAGGCGTTGGTTGCCATTACTGCAGCCTTGGGTGCATCACCTGGCCTCTCTTATAGCTTGTCACCCCTGACGTGCTGATGTCTTCCTGACATACATGAAAACACGCACCTGGTGCTAGAACAGAGAGACCTATCTTTAAACTCAAAGCAGCTGTATTAACTACTTGGAAATATCAGTACCTTTTACCTCCAGTTCAAGAAGCCAGAAAGCTGATCATAATATCTGTGAATTCCCTTTCACTTCCACCTTTGCTTGCTATTTATAAAACATACCTGTTTGGTAGATTCCAGGTTACTGAAGCACTTTGTTTTCTTTGAAGAGGAAATACAGAAAGAAAGAAATGTGGAGAACTCACATAGTAAGAAGAGGAAACTGAAATTGAGTGGCTGTTTTCAACATGCTGTTGAACATGCTGTTTTTTTGCCTATAGAGGGATGTGCTGGCCCTGGAGAACTTTCCATTCATTGTAATTTGGAATAGAAACTGTCTATCTTGGTGTCTGTTTCTGTTCAATATGCAGTGAGAACAAATATGAGTGGAAATGAAATATAGTTCCTATTGTTTCAGAAAACAGAAGGTGCAAGCTGACCTGCTGGGCATGTGGGTTGTAGGAATAGACATTCATGGGGCAGCTGTAGCCACGTGAAGGATAGGAGTAACCTGTATTTAAAGCAGATCAGACAGTTCTCTTTCATGTATATAGCTAATTGCTCAGGGACAGGCAGTTCCCCTTCCGAGAAGAAGGTGCATGCCCCTGTGAATCAGCCTACAGCTCCACACCCATAGCTGGGGTCCTGGCACCGGGCATGACTGTCACACAGCTCTGTGTCGTAACACCCTGTGGAGTTTCAATATTGCTGGGGAGGTCACAAGCCACGTGTGCAGATCCCAGCAGGCTCTCTCAGCTCAGAGCAGCTGTGCTCCTGTCCTGCTGTCCTTACAGGACAGGGATGCTGAGACAGAGGGTGGGCAGCTTGTTAGATGTCAAGTATGCTGGCAGCACTGCTACTGCAGTTCAGCTTTTGAAAGAAGAAGAAGTAAGCTGCTTCATCTGCAGGTAGGTGGTAGAGTGCTATGTAGCTCAGTGCCTGAAACACACAGTGGCCTTCAAAACCAGACACTTCACGGCTAGCAGCTCCACATCAAGACATGGGGAAGAGGATAGATGCATGTGCCACTCTCAACAATATTTGAAAAGACACGGCAATCAGGTGAAGTCCCTGGTGGCTGGAAAAAAGGCAACGACGCACCAATTTTTAAGGGAGGTGGAAAGGCTGACCCAGGAAACTACCAGCCTGGTAGTCTCACTTCTGTGAGCAATTTTCTGTGATGGTGCAACTGCATCAGTGGACAAGGGAGGAGCCACTTGATGTCATCCATCTGGACTTTAGTATGGCCTTTGACACAGTCCTCCTGTTGGGCCAGGTGACCCTTAAAGGTCCCTTCCAATTCAAACCTGTGATTCTGTGTGACACGGTCAATATCTCATGTCAGTCACAAAGTCAGCCAAGCCCATCTGTGCTGATGGATGGCTTCCCACCAAAGGGGCTGAAAGGCCTGATGCCATTCATTCCTCAAACCATTTCATCAGATACCATTCTCTTTTCAAGTTACTTTTCCCCTTGGTAGCACCTACCCACATGCAGGACAATTCTTATTTGCTCTTCTGGTCAAGAAATTTCTCTTGTGATTTTTTTTTTCAAGGAGGGGAAGTTTTTGTCCCTCCAAAATCCCCACAGTAAGACTTGACCAAGTCAGGGGGAGACTGAGATCTTCTCCTGCAGTTGGTTTCATTCTTCTGTAGCTCATATTTTTATCTTGAGAGTCGTTAATATGTTGGTTTGGTTTGTTGTTTTTTTTTTAAGCGAAGGAGAATGGTGTATGCTGCTGACTGCTACCAGCACGAGCAAATGAGTCAATATTTTATTTTAACTCAGTGAACAAGAAATGTTTACAAAATGCTGAGCTGCTTGCCTTGGAGTAAACATGCCCTCTGCTGTTTAGCTGAAGCATGGATCTGGATAGGAAGGGTTTGGTTGGCAGCCCAACCTTCAGCTCAGGAAAAGTGGGGAAAAAATAAGTGATGTATTCGATTGTTTTGGAGGCATCTGGCATCCTCTTGCCAAAAGACTTTAATTTTGTCTAAGCTTACAGGAGGTAAAAGCTGAGACATGGCTGCAGGGTGTCATTAGGCAGCATTTTACCAATTAACAGCTGAAGTTTTATAAAAGGAAATGTAAATATTACCCTGAGACTCTTCCACTGTCATCTAAGAGCTGTGATTTCTCTTCTATGATATTCCATTGTTAAAGCAATGGAAAAAAGAATTGGTAAGGCAATTATTATAAGTGTTCATGCCTGTGAAATTATTTAAAATGTAGTATTATTTATTTATAGATATATCTGTAATGTATATATCACTGTAGCTGTATCTTCTAATTGTTTCTTTAGAGCTATGAAATTAATATAAAGTTTTAGGAGCATTTATTTCTTGCAGTCTCTAATCCTATCAGGACAGAACTCAGTGAGTAATAAGGGAATTTAGTGCATGCTGCAGGGAAGGCAGGAGAGAGCTACAGGAGATGTATGTGTATTCCAGAAATTAAGATTTATGTGCAAATGAGGTGATGCCTCAGGTTAATAATCTGATAAATAGATGGTCTCATTTAGGGACAAGTGGCAAGTGATGGTTTTTAGATGGAAATCTCCAACCAGAACAACCACTTTTTCTTCCTTTGTAGTGCTATGTGAATGCTGTAACTTAATGAGGAATGCTGTCTCCCCTTTCCCACCCCGCAGGTGGGAGATGTTTTTCTTCATCCATTTCCCTCTTATACTGTGTTTTCTTTTTGCCCACGGGGCCCTGGTCCCCACTGAGCCACAGTTGAAGGAGAAAGGCAGACAGCAGGGGCGATGGATGGGACATAAAAGGCCATCAATGAGCTGGTTGTATGAGGACTACAGAAATAGTCCTGAAAGTCCTCTCTAGGGATGCAGAGGGGGCTGGACACCTTCCAGGGTCCTGGGAGTGAAATGTTTGAGATCTTAATGCTCAATGGAAAGGATGTTTTCAAGGAAAATAATGCCCCTGTGTGGGCAACAAGTCCGTGTTGTCCCATATGGTTCTGGCATCGATGAGCTAAATGGAGCCTGAGGTCTCAGTGCTGATACCAGAGGTTATCCTAGGGCTGTGAAAAAGGGCTGTGAAACTGAAATGGATCTGAATGTACTCAAGTGCCTCGTTGATGTCACCCTGAGCCGCTCACTGTGGAAAACTATTTTTAACTCCCCAGAATAAACATGCATCTTGAAGATGTGTCTTTGTGTTTGAAGGCTTATTGCTTCTGCTTCGTGGCCTGTTTTCTGGCCCACTGCAATAATTCCTATCAGCTTTAGCAGACCATGAATTAGGTCACTGCTTCATTGGCATCTTCCAAAACTGCTCTGAAATAGATAGGAACAAAGAATTTTGAGGTGAGATAAACTACTGTGGTATTTATGCTGCTTGATATTTATTAATTTGACTTTGAAGAACGAGGCATTATTAGATAATTAAACCCTTTAATGAGATGGCAGAGAGTAGAGTTGCATATGAGAATTTACTGCTGTTGTCTTTGCTACCCCCCACCTTTTCTTCCAGGATTAGCATGATGTGATTGACATATATAGGCCATGTTAGCTTGTCAAGTCTTTGCTAACTTGATCAATTAATTAGTTAGACAAAATAACTCTGAGTCATCCAGTCCTAAGTGCCAATTAGAAAGTTTCCAGCAACCTTTTGACGCAAGTGATGTTTTACTCATGATAGGCCATGGGATGTTGCAGAGCTGGTATGAAAAGAGGCTTGTGTCTTTGTTTTAGCCCTTTACCTTTTTCTTCCCCTGAAGCCGAGCAGGAGCTCCCCAGAGCTGGTTAGTGGCCAACTCTAAGGTGAGGTGCCCAGGTGCATGGTGCTGCAGGTGGGTCTGGAGCTGGGCACATGGGGCACGAAGCACATCCAGGTAGTTAGCAGTCAATGGCTTGAGCATCACCTAAGCAAAGAGAAAGCACGATTCACCTCCCTCAGCCCTACTGTTGTGCCTGCTACCTGTGATACAGCTGACATGAAGTATGCATTACAGCCTTATAAAAACTAGCTTTCGTTTTCTTTTCCAACCATGCACTGGCTTGTTCTGTTGTCACCAGAGCTTGCTGTGTTTGCCAGTTGTTAAGAGACTGCTCATACCCACTGGTCAGTGTGTCTGCAGTTCTGGTCAGCCACACCATGTTACCTTGTAAAACCAGATGTCTCTTTGTCTAGAATGGTCCAGAAAAATAATAATTTCTTTGTATGTATTATTTCTTTGTATTTTTCAGATAATCAACCCAAATTTCATTCAAGAAGGTGAGTTAACGACAGCTGTGTGCTGACTTGCCTGGAGGGTTGAGCCAGCAGTTGGGATCAGTTACCAGGGAGCCTCATGCATCAACAGTCACAGCAAAGACAGTTCTCCATCACTAGGCAGGGGAAGCAGTCCCTGCTTGATGGTGGGCTCAGGGAGTCTGAAATGATGCAGTGTCCCCAAACTTTCCCCTCCAACACATACATCTGCACCCAGCCTTGCTCTCCTGCCAGAACTCAGACCCAACACCGCCTGTCCCTGTTGCCTCCCTACAAAAACCCTCCTACAAAAAGCTCCCACAGTCAGTCCTATAATGCATTCTCCAGAGTTGCAGGGAGAACATGCTCTCCTGTACATTAAAAGGTCTTCCCCCATGTTTTTCTCCAGTGGCTCCAGAGTTTCTTGTGCCGTTGGTGGATATCACCTGCCTGCTTGGTGACACTGTGATGCTGCAGTGCAAAGTCTGTGGCCGGCCCAAACCGACAATAACCTGGAAAGGACCAGATCAAAACATTCTTGACAATGATAACAGCACGGCCACATACACGGTGTCATCCTGGTAAGGTCCTGCCCCTGGATTCCAACAAATGACAATCATACTTGCCCTCAGATATGACACTAGCCAGGAGAAAAAGCTCATTAGAGATTTAATTAATTGCAGATAACATGGTGTGTTGGCACACCACTGAGCTACATGTCAGCTGGAAATGGTCAAATGTAAGAGCTCAGGTAGCTCTGGAGTTTCCCAAGCTGATGTAGGGCAGCTCCACCAAGTGCTGTGCTGGCAGAGCTGAGCTCTGTTGTGTTATGCCCCAGGCCTGGTGCAAGCCAGAAGCAATTAATGCTTTCAGTATATTGCCTAACATTGCCTCTGCTTTTCTGGTGGTTGAGTTTGATGCCACGTTCACCTTTGTCAGGAACAGGAGTGGAGCAGAGCAAGCTCTCATCAGCATGCATTTACATATACCCACATGACTGGCAGTTTTCTCATCTCAGGGGCTGAGCTAGTAACTCATGCAGTGTTCCTTGAGCATTTTCTCAGCTGTTTCTCAAAGAGCCTCCATGTGCTTCTGGAAAGGCTACATCTGGCCATGCTTGGACAGAAGAATGCTTGTCTGGATGTTCCTGGCCTAACTTTACAGCAGACAGGGGGATGAGCTGAAAAGTTCTGGAGTTGAATTCAGGTCAGGTAACAGCCTGCTGCTGAATGCTCCTCTGCAGCTTATGTAAGCTATTTGGGCCAAGTGGAAAGGGAAGTCTCCAGGAGGCAATCTTTCATGTGAGCATTTCAGCACCGCTGGCTCAGGCTGAGATGAACCCAGGGAGCACAGAGTCTGTGAAAGTGAAAAATGAATGCTAAGAGACTTTTTTACATGTTAAAAAAAAAATAAAAAAAAAAAAAAGAAGAAAGAAAAAGGATGCCTAATCAAGAGCTTCCTTCATTAAGCCTCATGCGGCTCCCCGGGGCACTTAGAATTGTCTTTTTAGCCATCACTCAGTAGATTGCTACTACCTTACCTTCAGGCCTCTGGCTGGGGTTGGGATGTAGGATATTTCTGTGTGGGGCTCTGCTTTACATCAGTCTCCTGTGCAGTCCCTGGCTGTGCACTCACTATCAGCACTGGCGTTCTCCCTCCTCTCGCTTGTTTTTCCGTGCAGCTGCTGCCTGCCAAGGAGAGGCCTCGCTACTCAGTGTCTGCCTTACAAATCTTGCTGGCATCGGTGTCCGGATTGCGGGGGAAGGCGATGTTTTTCTTCTGTCCCTCAACCAGTACAGTCAGGCCAGCCAAGGCCAGAGTGTCCATGCAGTTACATCGGCAGCCATTTCCTTTTGCGGTTTCCAATGGCTTATGCAGTCAAGAACCAGTCTAGTTTTGCCACTACGAGAATTTATTACTGGCTCTAAGCTGGGCCTCCAGCACAGCTAGAGCAGTTACACAAACAAAATCTTTTAATTCAGGCCAACTCCCTTAAACTGAGTTTTGAAGTGTTGACTATCTGCGGACCTGCTGCAAACTCACCAGATTGCATAGAGCTGTTTATTGTCTCTGATTGGCCCAAAGGATGCTCATTTCCCAGGGACATTTATTTTCCCCAGCTGCTGTAGGATGTCCACTCTTCTGGCCATGGATTGCTCCAGGGGTCTGGAGTTTCTCAGAAACATTGGGCACCCTGTTCCACAGGGTTGCCTTGTACATCTGCGTGATGCTTGTGCAGCCTGTGTTGGCCTTGCTACATATGCACCACACTCAGCTCCTCTCAAGGTCAAAAAGTTGTGCCTGAGAAGATCTTTCTGGATATGTGGGGTCTCAGTGTCTAGCTCTGGACCAGCACAGCAGATGTTCAGCTCTTGCACTTCCCTTGCTTCCCCATCTCCATTGAGAACACAACAGACAGATTTGCCCTGCTGGCCCCATTCTGCTCTGAGATTTCATTAGTGACTTAACCCAATGAATGAAGGGGTTGCATTTGGTTCTAGATGGCTGGGGGGTGTTCCTTCAAATGAGTTAACAAGATCTGCATGCACATGTGCTTGTAATGAGGCAGAACAGAAATAAGAATTAAAAGCGTTAGGGAACAAAGCAACACTTTGTGATGTGGGCTTTTTGCATCTGCAGTGACTCTGGAGAGCTCATGCTGAAGATCTGCAATGTGATGCCTCAGGATAGTGGCATTTACACCTGTGTGGCAACTAATGAGCATGGAACCGCATCAACCTCAGCCACAATCAAAGTGCAAGGTAGTGTATCTGGTCTTCGCAGACAGCATTTACCTGATGTTCAGGATAAAGCACTTGGGCTGATTGACAGGATGCTGGACTCAGTGCTTGTTTTCTCTCCCCAAGGTGTTCCAGCTGCCCCAAATCGCCCCATTGCTCAGGAGAGAAGCTGCACCTCTGTGATCCTTCGCTGGCTGCCTCCATCCAGTACAGGCAATTGCACCATTTCTGGCTACACAGTGGAGTACAGAGAAGAAGGTAAGAGCCTTGAGGTGTGCTCACTGGCTGAGAAAATGAAAACAAAGTAATTCTGGTACAATAGGTTCCAAGAGCACCCTTGCCAGCACTGGGGTATGATTATCTGTTACTCACAGATCACAAAGCAGTTCTGTCCAACAATAGTATTTTCTGATTCCTCTGTTCTATTAATGCAAGTGAAGTGTGTTAAGCTCAACTGTATCCACCACTATGGTGTCCTTTCATCATTTGCTTCTTCCCACCATGCTTCTTCCCATCAAGCCCTTTTGGTAGATGTTTCCTGGCAATGAAAAGACAAAGCACTCTCATTAACTTCTTGATCTGGGTAGTGCTGCAGATTCCCTCATGCTTTCCAAGCTCAGCTCCCAAATCCTCTCGTTCTTAAATCTAACCATTCTTTTCCCCCTGAAAAGATAGAAAAAAAATGCCCTGCAATGCTGTGGTGCTCCCTGGCAGCCAAAAAAAAAAAAAAAAAATCAGGAATGTGACTTCTGTTTATTTCTTGCTTCATCCTCCAAAACTCCTACCTTATGTTAGCAAATGTGCATGCTGCATCACACTGTCATATTAGTATAAATCTCCAGCAGCTCCAGGTTTCATGATACCCACAAGATCTTCTGCAAGCACTTTGCATGGATCCCCTTCCTCAGCTTCTCCTGGAATTTGCTTTCTACCTCCTCCATATCTTTTTTGCATTGTTTCTCTCTTAGCTGAGCTGTCAGTAGGTCATTCTGCCATTCCTGCATTATCTTGCTATACAAAGATACGACTGGTAGTGCACAGCCTTGGACAGACTTGTGGGTAGATCAGCTTGCCCCTTGGCTGCAGTTTTTCCATTGCTGTCAGTCAAGTGAGGGGCATCTCCCTCCCTCCTTTCACCAGAAGGCTGTGACAACAAACATGTCCCCTTCAGGTTTAACAGAAATACCTCTGCCTCCACTTTGCCTGTAAAAAATCCAGTGGATTTTAACCTGCCAGGGTTCCACGTGGGAAGAGTGTGTGTGTGTGCTCTGTCTCCATCATCTCTCCTTTCCTCCCTCTGCACAATGCAGGCTCACAGGCCTGGCAGCAGTCAGTGGCCTCCACGCTGGACACTTACCTTGTCATAGAAGACCTTTCCCCAGGCTGCCAATATCAGTTCCGTGTGAGTGCCAGCAACCCCTGGGGGATCAGCTTGCCCAGTGACCCATCTGAATTTGTGAGGCTTCCAGAGTATGGTGAGTGGCCTTCCATTATGCACGCAAACGTGCTCTGAGTCTGTCCCTGTGGTCCCTTTTCAGCCCCCCAAAATTGCAAGGACAAATTTAAAGTCAACTTTGCCACTCCTTCCCCTGGGAAGTTCTGGCTTTTGGTGGTCAAACACAATGGAGTTGTAGTAAAGCATTGTGAAACTGGACACTTAGTGGTATTTTTTTCTGTTTTTAATTAACATCATAGAATCATAGAATGCCTTGGGTTGGCTGCCACCAGTCCTAACCTCCTGCCTTGGGCTGGCTGCCACCCACCAGCTCAGGCTGCCCAGGGCTCCATCCAATCTGGCCTTGAGCATCTCCAGGAATGGGGTGCAGTTTCTCTGGGTAATCCATTAGCATACCCCCACGTAATCTTAAAATATGTAGTTTATAGTCCACAGGAATCTGCCTTGTCTTTACACTTTCTTCAGTGTGCTTTCTTCTCCCAAAGATTCTGCTGCTGATGGTGCCACTATTTCATGGAAGGAAAACTTTGATCTCGCTTATACAGAGCTGCATGAGATTGGGAGGTAATATTAACCCTGCTTATCACTGCAGTGAAATACCGAAACAATGGCTTGAGGCTTGTTCTTTAATGGGGAATATAGGTCACTTTTTGTAGTAAGCTTGAAAACTGCTGCTCCTTTTAGAAAGAACATACTAAGTACTGATTGAAATACAGGCCGGCTAAATTGTTGACTACATCTTGTCTCCCAAGACCAGTTGTGATTTGAGCATTGTATCTGGAACATGGATGACTGAATGCCAACCTCTGAAGGACGGGGCAGCCAGATCCAGCAGCACCTAGTAGTATCTGCTCTGACATCCATGGCTCCATGTGAGCTTTTGAATTCAGGATGGCTTGCTGGTTCTGGATGTGCTTAACCTCAGAAGCTGTTTGCAGAAGGACTTAGGCATGTGACAGACTGAAAGCACATTCCAAAGGTCTGTGCTGAGTGGGGTGGTCAGTGAGCAAGAGCTGCATGACAGCTGATAAGGGACATGCAAACTGCGGCCAGGTCTTCACCCAGAGATCAGGGATAAGTGCTTCTGGGGCTGCAAGTGTAGGAAAGAATAGTGATATCTTAAAAACAGGCCAAGTGCAGCACATGACTTTAAGTACTCTTGCTTCCAGGAATGGTGTCAAGCACCAGCCTGGATGAGATTCCAAAGTGCCTTCCTGCCAGCTGTTTGCTCCTCATTTCTTACTGTATGCCTGGATCAGCAAGACAAAATGATTGCTTAGCCACTGCTTAACAAGGCTTTTCTCTTAGTTGTCTTAAGTTTGGGTTCATTATTCAAGCAACTGGAGAGAGGAGACCCATGGTTAGGAACAAAAAGATAGAACCTGTGAAAACGGCAGCAAATTGAACCCAGGGGATGTTGTTAGAGGACATCAGCACGGCTGCACAAAGTGCTCTGTTTGCTCCTGGTGTTTGCTAATCCCCAAAGAATCCAAACACCCAGGGTAAGAGACTGTGGTTCCGTGCTGAAAAAGGTTATAAACAATGAGAGAAGTCTGATTCCTTGTGAAATGTTAATGCATTGAATCAAATAACACTTTGAAAATCAGTCTGTTATCACTCTGAAAAACAAGCATGATTTATTCATGGATCCCATTCATTATTCTGCTTTTCTTTTTTTTCTTCTTCTTCTTCTTTATTTTTTTTTTCCAGGGGACGATTCTCCATCGTCAAGAAATGTGTTCACAAATCTACCCGGAAAGACGTTGCTGTAAAATTCATCAGTAAAAAAATGAAAAAGAAAGAGCAAGCAGCCCATGAGGCAGCTCTGTTACAGCACTTACAGCATCCCCAGTACATCACTATCCACGATACCTATGAGTCTCCTACTTCTTACATTCTAGTTCTGGAACTGTAAGTACATGGAGCTACAATTCAAGCATCTGGGTATGAATCACAGAGCTATTAAAACCAAGGATAAAATTCACCCATGCAAAGACTCTGTCATCTGTTTCTGACTGACTGTGATGTTAAATGAAATAGCCACTTTCTGCTGACTTTCCACTGCCTTTTCTTTACAGTAAATAAGATTCAGGGGTACAAAGAAAACTGCTTTCTACTCTGGAAGCTCAGTAATCGTACCAGCAGTTAGTTTGTCCCACTGAATAGCATCACGTTTATTTGGGCAGTTTCATCTGCTCTCTGTATCTGAGCAAATGCACTTCAGCTGGATGGGAGCCTACATTGTTCTAATAGTTTTTAATGAAAAAAAAAAGCTGCATTCGGTCTATGTTTGTCCCTATAAGGAGAAATAGCTACAAAAATCCAAAATGCTTATTTGTTACAGTATTTCCAATCAAGCATTTTTGGACTCTTTGCTTGTTTATTTATAGAAATAAATAAAACTTGGTGGAAAAATTTGATTGAGTTAGCTTTCCCACAGAACACATCACTAGCTGAAATATCTGTGATTTTTTCGGCATTATGCAACCATCTCTATAAATAAATAGATGAATCCAAATAATTAAGTGGATCTGTTTTCAAAGGAATCTCCTCTGTCTGATGAATCCGTCCTTAAGCAACTTAGTGTGCATTGAGATTGTCTCTACATTTTTTAAGGGCCTGAGGTTTAATTAAGGATTAATCATTCTGTCACTTCCATGCCCTGCAGTACCTCGTGGTATCGTTAGATCTTAATCAAATCTCTCATTTTGATTTCCTCCATTTTTAGGTCACAAAGTTTTGATTTCAAATATTAGCTATTCCTGCATATGTCGTGTGATCTTTCAGGTGTGGGGTTTGGTTTGTTTGTAGGATGGACGACGGTCGTCTGCTAGATTATCTAATGAACCATGATGAACTTATGGAGGAAAAAGTAGCTTTCTACATAAGAGACACAATGGAAGCCTTGCAGTATCTTCACAATTGCCGAGTGGCTCATTTAGATATAAAGGTGAGAAGAGAATGATGCTTATTATTCTGTGTCCTGGTACAGGGAGTCCCTAGCTCCTGAGTGAAGGACAGTTATAAGATTCATCCCCAGGGCATGATTTGGGCTCACAACATGATAAGCAAGGGGAGAGCAGCATGCAAGAGAGCAGGAGGTGGGAAGGGCTAGGAGAGAAAAGCAGCAAGCTGCGTCTGCTGCAGAGCCTGAGAGAGGTAGGAAATATACCCAGGGAGAGCTTCAGAAGGATCTCTGCAGTCTGTAATGTTGTGCTCAGTGAGATTAGCATAGCTCATACCTCCTTTTGTTAGTACACGTGGCAGGAGGCACTGCACTGTCCTGGATTTGGCATTGTGTTGCTGTACCCACCAACACCCCAGTGATCTGGGAAGACAGAGAACTAGTGACTGAAGTTGTGATCAAGTTCTCTGAACTTTGCAGCCTGAAGCTTTGAATCAGGTTTCCAGGAGTATCAGATAGTTTGTAATTTGTTTGAAGACTTCAGCAATGCTTAAAAATGGAGAATGAGAGCTGGATTTATCCATCATGTGGAGAGAACAGTCCAGCTCCACAGAGTGGACAATCTCATCCCCTTAGCTCCCAGACCTGTCAGATGAAGTGGTGTTTTCAGTCTCCTGGTGCTGATTGCTACTAGTACAAAAAAAAATTAAAGATTCCTTTCGTACAATATGTTATGTGAGAATTAGTCCCAAAGTGCTATATTATCCTGGTTTCTTTCAGTAAGGCTGTTTGTATTTTCTGCTGTATTTATAGGACCTGTCAAAAAATAGACAAAACTTCTAGGTAAGGAACAGCAATGAATTCTTCATTTAATCATAAGATACTTCCCAAAAACAAAGTGGGAAGCCAATTTTCTGTGACCTATTTACAGCTCTCCTGAGTGAGGCATGCTAAATAAAGCACCTTCTGTTGCTGAGCAGGAAGCAGAAGATGCACTGCTAGAGCATCTAGCCGTGCCTTGGCCTAAGACCTAGCCATGTCTCGTCCTAAGATCTTGCTCAAGAACACGTTAATTTTGTCAGTGCAGATCACACTAGACAAGAGCAAGTGGAGAGGTTTGAACAGCAGTGCACTGTGTACAATAGAATATTCATGAGGATGAGGAGCTATAGGATAGATCCATGGAAATGTGAATCTGGAGAGGCAGTGGGCAAAAGTTCAACATTTGCTTTACAAAGAACACTTCTGCTACAAATTACACGCATTTATGTCATCCAGGCGTCACATAAACAAATGGAATCTAAATAAATCTATCCAAGATACGCAAGTCTTTTATCAAAATTAAAAAATCTGTCAGTGTTGTTAATCTGTAGAGATTGTTTTGAGAAAAATAAGCGTAATAAGCATAATTACGTTTTTATTATTTTCTTTTCAACAGCCAGAGAATCTGCTCATCGATTTAAGGATCCCAGTTCCTCGTGTCAAGATCATAGACTTGGAAGATGCAGTTCAAATCACAGGCCATTACCACGTCCACCACCTCCTTGGAAACCCAGAATTTGCAGCCCCTGAAGTTATCCAGGGCCTCCCTGTGTCGCTGAGCACAGACATCTGGAGCATCGGGGTCCTCACCTACGTCATGCTGAGTGGTGTCTCCCCCTTCCTAGATGAAAGCAAAGAAGAGACTTGTATCAATGTGTGCAGAGTCGATTTCAGCTTCCCACCTGAGTACTTCTCTGATGTGAGCCATGCTGCCAGGGATTTCATCAACGTCATCCTCCAGGAAGACTTCAGGAGGAGGCCGACGGCAGCCACTTGTTTACAGCACCCGTGGCTGCAGCCACACAATGGCAGCTACTCCAAAATCCCACTGGATACCTCCCGCTTGGCTTCCTTCATCGAGCGCCGCAGACACCAGTATGACGTGCACCCCATCCCTGGTGTCAAGAGTTTCCTGATGAGCAGGCTGAACCCCGGGACGTAATGCCCACCTCCCTGGACACTACGCTGCTGGTCCTGAGGCATGGCACAGGGAGCAAGCAGGCCCAAAGCAGAGCTTCTGTACATACTTCTGTATTCAGTGTTGGCATTTGAAGGTACAAATCTGTCCAGAGGTCACAGTACCTCCTCTGTTACTCGGGACCAAAGCAAGTAGGGTAACAGTGACGGGTGCCTGGGTCCCCTCTTCAGTGGGAGCCTCCTGTAAGCATCTCCACAATGTGCGGCAGCAAACACCAACTGGAGACAAGAGCCAAAACTGCAGTTGCCTTAATCTTTGGGAGGCAGCCTTATCAGAAATCCTCTTGATCTTGCTGAACTGACTTCAGAGTGTATGAAAGAATAGGAGTAGGGTAGTGTGTGGAGGAGTAAGTCTAGGCAGACTTTTGTGTGTATTGCAGGACTGGGCTGAAGGCAGCTCTCACTGAAGTCACTGCAATCCTGCTCCAGGTTAACAGATGGATTCTGTGTGCTCTGTGTGCCCATGATTTCAACGAGGATTTCACCTGCAAGATCAGGTGTATTGGATCAGTTTCTGTGGTGGCTTGGCTTAGACACATCTTCATTACATGGTAGTGCTCAGAATAAAATCCCACGTTAATCCTTGGGATTTCTACTGCTTCAAGTCAACATGCAGTATCTTTTGGAGCTATGATTGAGGCACTGAATTCACTGGAGCATACAGCTGTTTCTGACTAAGCACAATGGGACTATGATGGTGTGGGGTTTTTTTAGAGCATTTTATATACACTGTACAGAAATCTTTTGCAAAACCTGTGCATTGAGAAAAGGCTGTGTCCAATTTTTGCAGTATCTGTAAACTAGATGATGATTAATGAAGACAATTTTTTTTCTATCACAGGTTTTCAGTATACATATATTGTATCATATATATAAATATATATATATAAAGGATCCTGTTCCATTTCTAGCTTCAAAATCGCTTGGCCCAAAGTCCATCTAAAGCCTTTCGAAGTGCAGTTGGTAAGTGGTGAGTCCATCTTTGTGCTTACAGCTTGAAAATTGTTTTCAGTGTTTAAAGTATGTCATTTGTTTCATTTCCAGACTTGTAAATATTTCTCAGCTGCCGTTAGCACCTCATCACCAAAGCATTCGTGAGGATATTTTTATGTCCAAAGCCTAATTTGTAATAAAAAAAAAAAAAAAGAAAAAGAAAAAAATTCCACAATTAAAAACATTTCTCTCTTGCAAGCCAAGTTGTAACATCATCACACTGATGTTAAGTGATGGAGCCAGCCTTAATTGTGAGCAATGCAGGGAGCCTGCAGTGACAGATCAGCAGTCCATAGGCTGGCCAAGTCTTCTCTCTAGCAGCAGGACTGGAAGGGGAAACACCTGCCTGGCTGCTGCACCATAAAACCCTGCAGCCTTCCAGGCTGATGATCAGATTATTTTTTTTCCCTTGGCATAAGAGTATGTTGTCTCAGTGCTGAGTGCCACTGCTGTGCCTGCAATAGGAAATGTCAGTTGTTACCAAAGCTTTTCCTAAGGAAAAGGGCTTATTCTGGCCATGTGTACTCAGCAGAGGCTTTCTTGAGATATCTCATAAGGGCAAGAGCCAAATTCTGTTCACCATCCACCTAACTGCACTGTGATGTATCTTCAGGAGCAAAAGCTGGTTCTGCCAGCAAGCAACAGAAACACTCTGAAAATATTGCAAATTTCCAGGGCTCTGCTTGCCCTTCTTATCCACCTCTGAGCTCAGTTTCATGGCACTTAGAGACCAGGCCCTTATCTTTGTGCTTGCTCTACCAGGATGCTAGAGCAGTAAGGCACAGCAAGTTACAATGTTCAGTGCTGCAGACCTTAAGATCTGGGAGCTACAGGAAGATGGGTAAGCCTGGGTGCCCATGCAGAGTCAGAGGCAGCATACAAGACTGTGTGTGTGATCTGATCCTGGGAGAAGCTGAGGAAAGGCTTATATGTTCATGGAGGGCTAAAACTTCTGAACCTGTTTCAGTTTCCCTCTGTAGTTCAGCAGCTAATTTTCTGAGCAATTCATTAGCACCTCATAGACTAAGACCAGACACTCCTCCTGAGCAAGAGTGTGAAGTATGTGATTTCTTAGCAACTGAAATATCTCCAGGAAAAGATTAAAGGGGTGTCTTTAATTAGCTCCAGCCTCAGGTACTTCCTCGCTGCAGGACTGTTTGTGCTTCTTCCCATTTGTCAAAGCTGGCTTGTTGTGCTGTGATTGTGCTGCCTTTAAGAAAATGTTTATGGAAGTGTGGTTCATAAAACCCACAGCTTTCATTGGGCCCGTGGGTACACTTTAAGCAGCACTCTTTACGCTTGGCACCAGTACAAACAAATTCTCACGTATCACAGGAAATCTGGAGTTA
The DNA here is from genome assembly GCA_023055505.1 of Callipepla californica brunnescens. NCBI lineage: Eukaryota > Metazoa > Chordata > Aves > Galliformes > Odontophoridae > Callipepla > Callipepla californica. The sequence continues at coordinate 12,968,516 of JALIRH010000010.1, forward strand.
TTTATCATTTTATTTTGCTTTGTTCTGCGTTCACATTTCAAACTGTGAAAACAGGCACTGTAGGCCTACAGGGGGAAAAGATCAGATTGGTTAAAGGAATATTTAAGCTTAACTATATCATCCCTTCTCATTTGATCAAAACTGGAGGCTTAAATACTGCTTTAACAATTCTTCAATACTCTAAAGCAATCCAGGCTCTCCAAGTCCTGACGTCTTTTTATTTTAAATGGCTTTATTTTCCATTAACATTTGTCTTTAAAATAATTTTCCTTTGAAACTGAGAGACAAAGCCTGTGCCCTCAGCAGGCCTTGTTACAAATGCCACGAAGGCTGTAATGCAGAACCGCGTGGTACGACGTGACTATATATAACTGTATTTTAATGCCCTTGCAACGAGAGGGCTGCATCAGGTGACCTGGGCTATGTAAACTCCCAGAGACGAACGTCCAGCACAGGGCCTGGATTTGTTTTGCGGCTCGTTGGCCGCCTTCCATCCCAACATGGTGCTTCCCAAGGCTGCAAGGCCAGGCTGTGTGCAGCCAGGCTGTGTCAGTGCTGCGTGCTGGCTGTGGCACAGTGGCGGGACAGGTGAGCGTGGCTCTGCACGGAGCACGGCCACCTCAACTTCGTACACAAAGCTGAAAGCTCCACACCCGCCAGCTGAAGGAGGAAAGGGGACGTCCCAGCTGACGGCACAGAGTTGTCAAGGTGCAAAGTCACGCCACAGCCTTAACGATGTCGGCACGCAGGGCAGCCTGAAGCGCACCGCCACGCCACGCGTGACCCAACGCTACGGACACGGCTTCGGACTGTGCCCCCTCCCAGCGAGCGGACTGTGCTAACGATGCAGTTTCTGGGCTTTATTTTCTTCCTTTATTTTGGATTAAACTCAGTCGTTCAGAGAACAGCGGCTCCGTTTCATTTCGCGACGCGGGGTGATGGGAGTGGGAACGAGCTGCACCCGGACCGCTCGAACGCGGGGCTGGGAGAACCGCGGGGGGCACTAATAGGCGGCGCACCTCCGCGCATGCGCACTCGCTCGCGGTGCCGCCGCTTCCGTCGCTTGGGCGGGCAGATGGCGGCGGGCGGTGTGGGCCGCGTGGCTGCGGCGTTGCTGGAAGCGCACGCTGTGCGCTTCGGAGACTTCGTGCTGCGGAGCGGCATCGCATCGCCCGTCTACGTGGACCTGCGCGGCCTGGCCTCCCGGCCCACCCTGCTCCGCCTGGTACCGTGGGGGGGGGGGGGTCGGGGTGCGGGGTTGGGCTGCTTGCTGTGAGACGGGCGGCTGAGGGAGTGGGACTGCTGAAGCTGGGGGAGAGGGAGCTCAGGGGAGAGCTTACGGGCTCTCTATGATCCCCTCGAAAGGAGGTTGTGGCGGGGTGGGGTGCCCTCTGCTGCGGTAACAGCCATAGGGGGAGAGGTGGCGGCTTCAGGTTGTGCCAGGTTGGATATCAGGAAGCGTTTCGTCTCAGAAAGAGCGACGGTGCGTTGGCACAGGCTGCCCTGGGAGGTGGTGGAGTCACCGTCCCTGGAGGTGCTCAGGGATTATGGAGGTATTGTTTGGCAACGGTCGCTTTGCTCTGGCTCCTAAAATATATGTATTTTTTAGGTTTCCGATCTGCTGTTTCAAACAGCAAAAGAGGCTGGGCTCCAGTATGACTGTGTGTGTGGGGTCCCGTACACAGCTTTGCCATTGGCCACCATTATCAGCTCTGAAAATCAGATTCCAATGCTTATACGGAGAAAGGAAGCAAAAGACTACGGTAAAACTGTCAAATGATGAGTATCGTTACTTCTTGTCTTGTCACATGTGCCTCTGTTTCAGTTTATGCACTCCAACTCAAATAGCAGTTCTTTTTCTCCTAAAACATACCTGTCACGACATCCTAACCCAGCCATGCTCTCCAAGCTGCAGCTGGGCTCCTGCTCTACTAAGGATGAAGGGTCTCAGGCTTCATCTTTGTTCCCACAGTGTCTTTTTCCCTTTAATACCATTGCTGTAGGTTACTGCCCTCTTACAGAAGCAGATTTGTAGTGCGGTTTCTGATATGCTGGGTCTGGTGCCGTGTTTGACTTCCAAACAACTTTTTCCATAACAACTTCAACAAGAATCTTTATTCTTTTGTTGTCTCTCAGCCACTTTTGTATCCTACAATCAGTGGGCAAGTTGAGCCAGGTGAGAAGCAGTCAGATCTATACCTAGCGATCAGTTTTACTTGATTTTGGCTGAAGTGTGGGCAAAGTGCTCGTAAGAGGGAAGAGTATAATATTATCCAAATCTGGCAACTGGGTTTCTATGTGTGATAAGCTCTCTTCCGACATCATTCAGTCAGACAGAATGTCAACCCTAAATGGTACTCCTTTGATAGCGTGCTAGGCATGAGAACTTTTCATTCTTGTGAAGGACAGAGTTGATTGTGATAGCAATTAACTGCCAGGCACGAGGTTTCTGGTGTCACACAGATTGCAAAGCTGTACTGACACTTGTGAGGCAGTCATGCTCTGAGCACCACAGTGGCTGTGTAATGTTCACCTGCTGCTGTCTGCTTCCTCAGAAAGCCAGGTGTCCTTTGTTGCTGCCCCCTGGGTGCCCTTTCTTGGACTTGTGCCTGTTGTTGGTTGTGATAAAGGCATTTGGGGGTTTTAATCCTGCAAATTATTCCAACAGCAGGCATATTACTTCAATTTCTGTAATCAACTTCTTTAAAGATTGTTAAAGGATGTTCTGTTGATAAGATGTTGGTTTTGAGAGTGGATCGTGTGAAGTGTGTTATCCCCTTGGAGGAGTAACAGACTGAGTTATGAGGCAGTGACTGAGCTGTGATATCTGGACTCAGTAACAACTGCATAAATTACCTCTGCAAACTGACAGTGAGTGTGGAATTCCTATAAACTTGAAGTCCAGTTCCATTTGTACTGCAGCATATGCTTGTCTGCAAGTATGGTTATGTTATGTACTCTATAACATGATGCATTCTGAGGTCCTTTGTACTTTATTCAGTGAAATGTTGTATTTTAAAGGTACCAAACGGCTGGTAGAAGGCACCATTAATCCAGGAGAAACATGTTTGATCATTGAAGATGTGGTAACAAGCGGATCTAGCGTACTGGAAACTGCTGAAGTTCTTCGGAAGGAAGGATTAAAAGTCACAGATGCTGTGGTGCTGCTGGACAGGGAGCAGGGGGGGAAGGCCAGGTTAGAAGAACGTGGAATTCGCCTGCACTCTGTGTGTACGCTGTCTGGGATGCTAGATGTTCTTCAGCAGCAGGGAGAAGTGGATGTGGAGATGGTTGAGAAGGTGAAGAATTTCATTCAGGGGAACGTGTTTGAGCCCGGGGCTCAGAATGGTCCTGCTCCGATGAAAAAAGTCTGTAAAGAGCTGAGCTTCAGGGCTCGTGCTGAGCTGCCTGGGGTGCATCCTGTCGCAGCCCGGCTTCTCACGCTCATGGAAAAGAAGCAAACAAACTTGTGCCTTTCTGCAGATGTCACAGGATCCAAAGAACTGCTGCAGTTAGCTGCCAGCCTGGGCCCCAGCATCTGTATCCTAAAGACTCATATAGATATCCTGAGTGATTTCACACAAGACGTGGTAAAGGAGCTGAGAGCGCTCGCAGATCAACACGAGTTCTTGATTTTTGAAGACAGGAAATTTGCAGACATTGGAAACACAGTGAAACATCAGTATGAAGGTGATTATCGTCAGCCTTGATGTGCCATGATTTTGCTGCCAGTCTGTGTAACTGCAGCACTGGAACAAGTTGTGAGGAGAGACTGTGGGACCTCTGACCTTGGAGAAAACTTGAGGGAGCAAGGCCCTGAGCAACCTGATCTAGCTTTGGAGTTAGCCCTGCTGAGGGGGCATGACCTCCAGAGGTCCCTTCCAAAACTTAAATCTGTTTATGAATCTATGCTTGTGCTCAGTAAGTACTTCTGAATGGTTGCTTGCCTTGAGAAGGGCGTGTGTGATGTGTGTGAGGCAGCTTGCTATTGTATGCTTGCCTGCTGCTTGTGGCTTTCATTTGTTACTGCAACTGCCCACTGCTTTGTTCTCTTTTCTGATACTATGCTCCTTATGATCTGTATCCTGTTGCACCTTTGACAGTAGAATTGTAGCTTACCATAAACTGGGGAATGGGCAGTAAAGGCAGGATACTAAGAAACATTTCTGAAACATGCAACTTTGAGATTGTGCTTTGTGATTATGTAGCCATCAGGTTTGTCCCCTAAAACTGGGCTGTTCAGGCTGTTAAGCTTCAGTAGTAAAAAAAACTTTTAAAATTGGAATGGTTTATTGTGCTGCTTGTTTTGTTTAATTCACGTTTCTTGTTTAATGCATTTCTGATGACTAATTTTGCTTTGCCTCGGTCTTTCTGACTGTGTTCTCAGGCGGTGTGTTCAGAATAGCGTCCTGGTCAGATGTGGTTAATGCACATGTGGTCCCAGGCTCTGGAGTTGTGAAAGGACTGAAGGAAGTGGGCCTTCCCCTGCAGCGTGGCTGCCTTCTGATTGCTGAGATGAGTTCCCAAGGGTCTCTTGCAACTGGTGAATACACAAAAGCTGCGGTAAGGTGGCAGTTTTGTTTAAGCTTAACAGCTCATGAAGTGCTCTGACACAGGAGGCTGTTAACATCTACACTTCCAGAAGTCTCTCTAGCTATGTGATAAGTTTTCTTTCTGTGGAAACTGAGGAATCTGAGAGCGTGACACTTGAAGGTTACATCTGGGGGCTAAACAGTGTTGGAGTTCATGCTGTGAGTTCTAGTGGACACACCAGATTTACCATTAGCCACGTTTTTTGTTAGCAGTGAATTTGTGATAAGTAATAGACTGAATGAACTTTGACTTATAACTCAGTAACAAATGTATCTTTTGCATTCCTGTCTGAAAGCACAGCCATGTCAGTGAGTAATGAGTCAGTGCTGGGTGACTTTATATTAGCAGAGCAAGAGCTTGCTAGCTCCAGTATTTCATGCCCTGCCCTACACAGCTTAATTAGAAACAGATTGGTGGGCAAGGTTGATTTTAGGCATATCTAAGCTGTTTATTGCTTCTTTTTAGGTACAGATGGCTGAAGACAACTCTGATTTTGTTTTTGGATTCATATCTGGATCTAGAGTTAGTAAGAAACCAGAATTTATTCACTTAACTCCAGGAGTACAGCTGCAAGCTGGAGGTAACTTACCCTGAAATATTTATAGTCTGTTTATAAATGCAGTAAGTGATTTGGGCTTCAGTGGAAAAAAGTGACTTCTGGAGAGAATTGGGTTACTCATGTCTGGAGGAAGGAGTCTGTGTTTGCCATTTCCCTACTATGGGCTGCCTTGTGTATTTCTGGATGTACTGATCTCTTTCCTGGGAGTTCTGAAGGGCAACCAGCATCCCACACAGCTTCTCTGTTACATCCTTTTGTGCTGAGGTCTGTGTATACCACGAAGTACAGTCCTTAAGCACGTGAAATGTCTATAGATGGGCATTAGCTTAGATCTGCAACAACTTAGTAGGTAGAAGACATTCAGTTAAATACTGAAGTCTAACTGTAACCTGACTGAGACTGATATAGATGCAGCATCAATGAACTGGAAGTCATGACTTGCTAAGCAGTCTGTCCAGTACTTATCCAGGCAGGGAAGACGTGTTTCTCTGCAATACTTCATTCTTACAAAACCTGAAGTGAAATCACAGCTTCTACTTTAATGTTTGGAGTTCCGGCTGTTTTAAGACTGAAGCTTATTTCAGCAATCGCAGTCAGCGTTCCTTTGAATAACAGTTCCATCTGTTGTAGTTGGTAAATCGCACAGAAAGAGAATTCTGAAAAATCTGATGTCTGTAATAGGCAGAGATTCATTAGCTGGAGGCAATTTCTAGTCAGTGCTGTGGATTTTTAGGGTGAGAACTGAAATAACAAACGTGTTCCATCACCTTTGAAAGTTTTTAGCAGATAACAGTTCTGCACAATCTAAAAAAACATTTTATATGTTTCAGGTGATGATCTTGGACAGAGGTACCTAAACCCCAAGGAAGTGATCGGTGAAAAAGGTTCAGACATTATTATTGTGGGACGTGGCATCTTGTCAGCTCCAGATCGTCTTCAAGAAGCAGAGAAGTACAGGAAGGCAGCTTGGGAGAGCTACGTAAGCAGGCTCGGTGTTCATGCATAAGATCAGACGTAGGTCACCTTCCTAGTCTGTAAGCAAAGCAGTTGTCAAAATGGAGCTGCAATCATTGTGAGACTTTTACTTCAATATGCAGACACTTGAGCCAGTAGAATATTGAGCCCTTTTGGAGAAGATCTGTTACTAGCTACATTATTTCTAATTGAACACACGCAACGTTGTACACGCCGTTATTGTTTTTACGTATTTTTTTTTTTTTTAGTATTTGAAGGTATGAGACCAAAATTTCATGTCCACGTGTTAGTCTGAATAGTTTTTTTCTACTGAAAAATGACGAATGAAAACACTCCTAAGATATGTTCCTGGCAGTTGTTGCTAGTTTCTCTTTCCCACCCTTGAATTCCTCAGACTGTGGAAACAATGTTGTACTGTTCTCTGTTATCATCACCTGTGGCACTGACCTTGTGTCCCCGTCACAGAATTGCTCAGGTCTGCCTGAGCTGGAGAAGGCTGTCGGTCTGGATCCAGGCAGTGAAACTGAATTACTGAATTATGTTAATTAATTAATTGATTTGGCTACTTTTTTCTTTTGATTGTATCCCTTTTTTATTTTTTTATTATTATTTTTTTTTTGTGGCAGTGTGAAATAGTGGTTATTTTCAGAACATTATAAAAATAAATCAAGTCTGCTGAGTTCATGCCCGTAAACATTGCTCCGGATTCTGTTTATAGTCTGCTCTGACATAAGTCTTAGTGCAGCTGAGTGCAAGTGGTGACTGATCTGATGAGGAAAAAAAAAAAAAGATGTACTTTTGGTTGCTTGACTTTTTCAGAAAATATTTATGGAATACTTCCTGGAATTGTTTTCCACACCTTATGGAGAGGTGTTACTTTGAAATATCACGTGTGAAAGGTTTTGTTTAGAAAGGATGGAATCACCTTAAATATACCCATTATAGATAAGGTGGAAATCAGCTTGAATTTTCACTAACAGGAAAGTGTGAGGAATGCAGATGAACAGTGGTACAGTTGTAGACCATTGCTGTTTCTATGCTGATGCAAAACAGAGAAAACTGGGTTCCTTTTTAAAAAGCCTGTAGAATAGGAACATTTCTATCCAGTGAGAATTCTTTTACTTTAATAGTAACTCTTTTCCCAGCCTTTCAAATGAAGAGAACAGGGTTATGCTCAAGTTCAGATGGAGTTTTTTTTTTTTGCTTCCTGTCGAAGAACAGAAACAGGCTTGGATTCGAGGGCTCTATGGTATGCTTTTTGTATTTGTGACCTTGTGCTCTGCTGCGAGTCAGACTTCAGAAATGTGTGGTTGAAGAGCTTCCTAGCTGTCTGGGTATGCTGAGGTTAATGACCTTATCCTTTTACTTTTCATGTTTCTTGGAAGTGTTTCCCCGATGATTCTTACAGGGCTTAGAAATGTGTTTCTGAGGAGAGAGCATCAGAATTTACTCTGCATGTGTTTTGTTTTTCCACGGTTGGTTCAAGATTCTTCTTAGGTACCATATTAATGTGGAAATTAACATGTAAAACATCCAGGAAAGAAAAATGAAGGCTCTCCTGGCCACCTTTCACCACTGGTGAACTTGGTGAGTGTGTTGGCTCTTAGGAGCTGCCCTGCGGTAGTCTGATATTTTGCATCAACTTCCACGAAGTTTCAGACCTTTGAAGTGAACAGAGGGTTTGAGGTTTGTTTACTGCCTTTCATTAACGACCTGATGGCCTTGAGGCCAGTATGAGAAGCCAGGTTTCCTTGCTTTTGCTGCTTTGTCCACCAGGTGGAGCTGAGACACTATTTTTCGGAGCAGTCACACCCTCCCCTTTTATAAGTAAGTTAATAGTTTCCACTGCCGATACCGACTCTAGATAAGCTGAAGCTGAAGATCTACTTGCTTTTCAACAAGTTACTCCCTCGCCTGAGGCCACAACTTAATGCAGTATGGTTCAGTAGGCAGCTGTCTCAGCACTGCGTGGGGTGGAGGGGTCCCTGCTGGAGCAGCAGCAGGATTCTGTAAGTCCAGTATTTCCCACTCATTGTGTTGAATTGCATCGAGCAGGTGTATGAAATTTACAGCTAAAAGCTTGAACAAGACCTGAGAGCTACTTTTATCAGGAGGAAAAAAACAGCAACTGAACTGGGAGAGATTGCCATCGCCTAATTACTTAGCCAGCATCTGAGATACTTGCAATGAAAGTTCGGAACATCAGATTGGAAAGCTTCAGTTCACCATCCTCCCCTGTGCGTAAGTCACAACGAGTTGTATTCTGGTGCTTCATTTGACAGCAAACATTTCAATTAGCAAAACAAAGCCCCCTGCCTCCCACCCGCATTCTTGTGTCAGAGTGATTATAGCAAACAAGCTGTGGGCCTCTTTTTTTGTGGCACCTGAATGTGATTAAAAATCCATTTCAAATTAAGAAAAAAAATGTTAATTTCTGTACTTCCCCCCCCCGTTTGCACAGTTTGTGCTGTTGGTCCCAACTGCTTCTAACATGGGAACTAGGTCACAATTTACAAAACTCATTTGCATGATAATATATGAATCTAGAAGTCTTGCAGTGGTTCTCTGGTCTGATCAAACATCACTGTTCGGGCATTACTTTATCAGCCAGTAATTGACAGTCATATTTTTGTTTCTATAAACTGTTTCATGAATGGTTATTCAAGATTTGATTCCAGAAGAATAACTGAATCTCTTCCCCTTAAGTGGACGTGGACAGCTGTTTGAGTGGACTTTCAGCAGGAGATACGAGTGTTGCATTTAGGAAACAGTAAACACCTAAGGAATGTGCAATAACCCAGAGGAAGTTTGTTTCCATTTTTGAGTTTGGAGTCACTGACTCAGGGAAATGTTCTGTTTTGGAAGATTTGTAATTGAACAGACAGACAGGGCTGGGCGTTCTGTTTGTTTGTAGTTGCTGTTAGGTCACAGTTGGGCTGTGCCACAGTGATGAGTACAGCTCCGTGATCTAACTCTGCAACAAATTACAGCCCACTTTGGTACCTGCTCTAACTTCAGCTTTCTCTCAGACTCTTTGAGCATATTCTTGCAGGCTGAGAGCAGTGATCCTGGCTATGGGTCTGTCCTCATTTGTGATGCTCTGTTTCTGCCTGTGTCCTGCTTCTGACCTTTTTCTCATAAGCTCATCAGTGGTCAGGCTGTGAAAACACAGAGTGACATGGGGAGTGTGCCAGTGCAGGGGAGAGAAGGAAGACTGATCATTTCTGCTGTGCTGAGAAGTATTGTTTTAGAGCCGAACTGAGAAGTTTCTGTTGTGTGGAGGAAACCACCGCTAATGGGGTATGCAGTGGAGGCTGAGATTGTCTTTCCCCAACACACTGTCCCAGAAACACCAGCAGCGCAGGGAAAGGCATTGGTGTGAAAGCAGGTGAGCTCCTAGCCCAGTGCTGCACAGCAGCCTCCAGCTGTGGCTGCAGGAACATGAGGATCTGATGTTGCAATGGCATCTGGATTCCAATTTGGCCAGACAAACGCTGACATTTTCCATCACATGTGACCTGCTGCTGCATTCTGCTTTAGCTTTCATTCAGGAATGCTAGCTGTGGTCAGGCTGCGTGTATTTAGGGACACAAATAAACTGCTGCTGACTGAAATACACCATTCCCATGACTGAGCTTGGCATTAAACCTCTCTAAGGGCAAAGGCAGATCTGCTTATACAGTAAAGTAAAACCACCCTCCTCTGAGCATCACTTCTTTATGTGCTTTTTTTGTTTTTTGATGTTCACCAAAGGTCTTATGGAGAAGCTAAACCTGGAAGGAGAGGTGATAAGAACTGGAAACAAGCGATCAACTACCTGTAAAAAGATTCTGATATTAGAAGTGATACAAAGCAAATTTGAAAGAGAGGTCCAACCCTCACTCTACCCAAACAACCCCTTCAGGGTGAACCAAGATACCCTTCCTAGAGCTGCTAATCTCCCCTGTGCTCTCAGCACCAAGCTGATGTTCTAGGAAATGCCACAGCTTCAAGATAATCTGCAGAAGAAAGGCTGGAAAAGGGGGCATGGGCTGTGCCTTTCCTTTTAGGATGCAACTGCAGCAGAGCTGTACTCACAGTATTGGCTGGTCTGAGTGGCAAAGCAAGGTCAGAAAGTTGCTGCCCTTCCTTTCTTTCCCACCACTTTCCTTCCTGCGGCCCTTTCCTTGCCTGGGTCAGTGTTGCTTTGTGCATGGCAGCCAAGTGAACCAAGTTAAAGCTGAATTATAGCCACAACCTGCGCTCTATGTGGGATGAGTCTTTTTAGGATGTAGAACTTACTTGGCCTTGTACTTAAGCACCAGGTAGGAAATGTGCAGTTAGCACTAGCTTCCCCTGCAGAGCTGCTTTGCCTCTAAGATTTCTGGCTGCTGAAGCCAGCTGGCCACCGTAGCAGCTGCTGCTGCCCTTGGCTGTGCTCAGACCTTTCCTATTTCTTGTGAAATTGCAGGGAGAGGCACATGCAGAGCAGTGGTGCACAGCCACGATGTGCCTTGGGCAGCTCTGCTCTTCCTGCTCCAGTGCCAACCTCAGCATCATTCTGTAACCCTCGAGCTACTTCAAGCAGCCTTTCCTTGCTCCGATTTGGAGATCATCCAAAGGATTTGTTGGATTCTGAATTAGAAAAAAAAAAAATCAAGTGTGAAAACAGAGCACTGTTTTGGGTTTTGTCTTTTTAAGAACACCTGATCCCACGCTAACGGTGTGCAGCGCGCTTACAAATCCCCATTCTGAGCTATTTTTAGTGGGGTTTGTTGTGTTCCTGCAGTGCTCCTGGCAGGAGGAGGGGGCCCACAAGCTTCTTGAAGGAGAGCTGTTTGTATGGAGCAAGCAGGAGCTCCTGTTTATAGAGGCAAAAACAAAAACAAAACAATCCGGAAGGATGGGCTCATGGCTGTTCTCCAATGAGAAAAGCAAGTCAAAACAACGAGCACCATTTGTTTTTGCTTTTCCCTGGCACGCTTCCTTCAGCTGACTATTGCACGGTCTGTTCAGGGTGAGGAGACAAGGGAAAAAAAAAAGCAAAGCAGTAGCTCTGGCTTCTCTCTGGCCGCCTGCAGCAGTCCCTGGGCAGAGCTTGCGGGGGTTTAATGCCGCAGCTGTCATCTGGGGTAACTTAAACCTCAGCTCCAGAGGAAAAAGGGAACATTTGGGGGGGGGGGAACAACACTATGTTCAACTTACAACCTATCTAGACCTTCCAGCTCTATTCTGTGCTAAAACCTCAGCTGTGCAGCCCTCTGAGGCTGGCACCTGTCCCCCTGCAGGCTGCTTCACAAGCATTGTGAAGGGCCAAGAGCGGTGCTCACTGTTAAACATTTCCTCCATAGGAACTCCCATGCCCCTGGGGCTTCCCCCATCCTCCCCTGCTCTTTACCAACACTGAATGTGAGCTGCTTCTGGCAGCCACCACCCTCAATCAACACCACAGCATTAAGTAAGTCAACATACCTTGTGCAGCGTCACGGCGGCTCCTGGCTGCACTGCTTGGGCTGATAAGGCACTGCTGATAAAGAAGGAAGGCAGCACACGCTGTGCTGGCAGCAGCGTGCACCAGGTCAGTGCGGGGCTCATTAGGCTCAACAAACTCCACTCTCAGCATCATATATGCACAATAGTTTTATTTTGTTTTTATATAAAAAAAAATTCTAAAGACTGCAGAACTCTCGTATCCTAACTTCTTACACAAACGCTTCCAACACCCTTCTCATTTTAAGCTAATTTCCCCCCCCCCCCCCTCCCCCCACCCTGCAGCTCCACGGCTTCCCCTGATTTTGGCCTACTCACCCTTTCTAGTGGGATGGGATATGTCTAAAGCTGCAATATGGCACTTGGTTCTCTTCGTTGGCAGGTTTCATAGATCCGGAAAGCCGGGCTGTGGGGTCACAGGGCTCGGAATCTGTGAGCACAACCAGTGAGCCTGCCATGGCATCGGCACGTCCCAAATCAGACAGCACACCTGCTGCTTTTCTCCTTACTGTGCAAATAACAGGCTTGCGTCATCGACCCGTCCTGTTGTAAAGTACTCTCTCCCCTGAAGAGGATCCCACCTTCAAGTCGAGAAGCAGCAAACACCGTCAAGCTATTAGTCCACAGCGGTCCCACGTGCTGAGTCCCTGATCAGTCAACCGTTCCGTTGTAAGATTTGTTGAGCTTGTTGAATGTGAACTCCACATTATGCGTAGAAATGGGCTTTCTGTAGAGAGGATTGGATGCCTTTGGAAAAAGAAACAAAGAGCAAACGTAAGGAATAAAGTCTGTGTCAAGGCAAAGCTACGTGTAATCTCACAGAATCAGAGGATGGTGGATTAAGAAGGGATCTTAATGCCCTCTCTGATGCCCTCAAATGCTGAGCGAACCTCTGGCCAGGAAGCCTCTCCAGAATGCTTCCTCATAGACCTGCCCACCTGACATTCCCAAAAGCACAGCTCACACATCCATCTCTCTCTGCTCTCCACCACTGCAGAGCTGTTTGCTGCAGTGCCAAGTGCCCACCTCAGCAGTCCCCCCCCCTCCCAGCACTCACCATTTCGTATCTCGCCCGGGTGCGTTCGGTCTGGAATCGGTCGAACTCCCTCCTGTCATGAATGGTGACGAGCAGCTTCCAGAGCCCCAGCAGGATGGTGCCAATGAGCACCACGCTGCCAATGACAGCCAGCACAATGGTCACAGCGCTGGGGGCCGAGCTGCAGGCTGGAAAGGAGGGGGAGAAGGAAATCAGCTCTGGGGCAGGTGCATCCCAGATCAGGAAAACAGGAGCACAGCTGAGCTAGTGGCTTTGTGGGCAGCAGGCACTAATTAAAAAAATAAACAAACAGTCCTCTCTGTAAAGGAAGGGATCTTAACTGCCTTAAATTAATCAACTGGTCTTTCAATTAAAGGCAAGCTGCAGCCTCAGTGAAATAAAACGTGCCTCCCTCGGGACTTCCCATCCATGGTCTGTGTCCTCAAGAGGACTCAAGAAGAGCATAATAAGCTCCCACTGGGTGTTTGCCAGCTCTTCCTGCAATGCCACGTGGGTTTCCTCTGAGAAACATGCTCTGCATTGGATGAAAGCAATACACAGGGGACATACTGGGGACAGCTGCTCTGAGGGGGCTGGGACACAGGAACTACGCTGCTGGGACTGGAGCTGGTTTCTCCACCCAGCGGTTCTGTCTCCAAACCAGGGCATGGCATACTTGCTGCTTCCTGAGCAGGCTGTATTTAATTTCAGCAACCTGATCTGTCAGAAAGCTCTAGTAATGCTGGCAGCTCAGGTGCACATCACACTCTTAGAAGCCTTTCATGAACCACACTGGGAGCACTTGGCTCTGTGTTTCAGCCCTGTTAAATCAGCCCAGTTCTTTTGCTCTTGTGTGCAGCCTTGTCACCTCTCATGCTGTTGATAGGGAAAGCAGAAAAGGCCCAACCTGGCTCCTTGAGGACGGTGAGGTTGGACTTCCCACTGGCGAGCTCCGAATAGGTGAACTTCATAACACAGTTGTTCACTGGGTAGGCACACAGGATCGCATTGGGGTCATCCGTTTCTGGAATAATAAGAGCAACTTGGTGACTTGGACAGCACACCCCATGTCAAAGCACCTTCACTCTTGGACAGGTGCTTTGGAGAGGCTTGCTTCCACCCAAAGGCCCAGCATCAGACCCAGCCCTTGCTCTTCAGGAGCAGTGTCATGCTGGAGACTGTGCATTCCTTCCCATACAAGGGGCTTCCTGTCCTACATATGGTGCACATTACGGCCCAGCCCCAGCGGTGGGAAGAACTGAAACAGCATCGTGGGGGAAGGGAGAATGTGAAGAATTAGGAAAAGCCTAAAAGCCTCTACCATGGTACCTTTGCTTTGCAGCTGCCCCTGGTCCTGCTGCAAGGAGCTCTGTCTAAGATTAAGGCTGATGGAACCAGGAAATGGCCTGAGAAAAAATGGGGAATTAGCAAGGTGAGGAGGAACACAGGGAACAAAAACTGCTCCTGGAAATCATCAGCACACTTTGATCTTGTTTGGTGTGAAAGTGGAGATGGGGGAGCTGCAAGAAAGGAGATAAACTGACTCCCAGAGATGTGTGCCTTCAGCCCTTCCTGCATTCCCCAACTCCTGGAAATGTCCCCTTGCAGGGCAGCACCTCCAGCCATGCCAGGCAGCCCTGCAGAGCACCACTTGCCTTTATGGGATGGCACTTTAAGAAAGAAAACAGGCAACTTTGTTCTATTGGTTGCCAAGACACAACTCTGGTTCTGGCACCTGGGAAATGCTCTGCTTGTCACTAGCATCTGTGTCTGGCTGTCATGCTGAGAAATGATGGCATTAATGACCACTGCTATCCCAGGCCCTTATCTCTCTCCCTTCTGTTTGTCTTTCCCTTCAATGCCTTTGACCTGCCTTCAGTGGAGAGATGAATACCCTCCATTTCAACAGCTCAGAGCCCAGTGGCCTCACTGCTGCAGACAGCCCTCAGCTGTTCCTACCTCAGGACACAAACATCCACTCTACCTGCACCTGTGGCACCAAAGGCAGGGCTGGAGATTAATTAGGTTAATTAGGCTAATACAGATAACACTTGTGAGTTTCTTGACTAATGCCCCTGTATGCTATTGAGCAGATATCTTTGCTCCTTCAGGCCCCCACTGCTTCCAGCCCCAGCCTTGCACCAATATTCTACTAAAACATAAAGCAATTGAAGTTTCAATAGTAATGACTCTTGTTGTCCTTTACTAGGTTGCAGAGCATTGGAACAGGCTGCTCAGGGAAGTGGTCAAGTTGCCATCCCTGGAGGTATTTAAGAGCTGTGTGGATGTGGTGCTTAGGGATACGTATTAGTCATGGACTTGTAGAGTTAGATGGTAGCTGGACTTAATGAACTTAAGGCTCTTCTAACTAAATGGTTCCATGGTTCATGCCCACAGCCAGAAGGCACCTGGGACATCCCAGGGGTGCACAGTGCAAACCTGTGTCTTCTGTCTGCCAGTGACAAATACCAGCATTCAGCCTTTCAGCAGGGATTTCTAACACGTGCTACATCACAGAAACACTTGAGGATGAGGATTTGGCTGGGTCTGCCTGTGAGTCCCTGTGCACTTTCTCTAGGAATATTTTACAGCCCAGATTTCCAAGGTCCAAGCTCCCAGATCTCAGCACCGCCCAGGATCAGACTGCGGCAGCACAACAGAAGAATAAGCATAATTCCCCAACACATCTTAAAGCAGAGATTTGGCCATTTTCCTCCAAAAGCAATGGGGGGTTGGCCGACCACAGCCCAGTCCCACCTCCCAGGGTGCAGCCAGCACAAAGGCTGGCTCAAGAGTTGTGCAACAAGCAGGCAGGAGAGTTAAGCTTTAACCCCCGGTATGAGCTGGCTGCTTAGTAACACTGGCCAGCCAGGCATCAGAAAGGAGATTCACGTGGGTTGGAAGCATTTAAAATGGCTTTGTAACCTTTCACAGTGCACTGGGACAGGTTTGCTCCCCAGCAAGCTGCAGTGAGGAAGGGGAGAGTGAGAGCAAGAGTCCCAAAGAAGAAGGTAGCAAACCCTGCTGGTTGTTAATTGAAAGGGAAAGGACAAGCAAGGTAGAGCACTTGTACTCCCTATGTACTATGGAAGAGAAGCAACAAATGTCAAATGTGAGAGGTCACGTATCCCTGCTTGATCCAGAAACACCGGCCTCTCTGTCCCAACTCCAAGGGCTGTAGACAAGGTCAGGGTCAGGACTGAGACTCGAGTTCTCACTGTTTGGCTCTCCTCTATCCCATAAAACAGCAACCAGAGACTGGCAGAGTGAAGCTTGAAAAGAAGGGGGAGAAAGGTATCTGCTAAGGGACACAGTGTGGGGTGACTTCCAGAAGAGGACACAATGAGCAGGATACTTCTTCCAAGCTGAGTTCTCAGGGAGATCAGAGAATTCCATTCTGGGGAGGTATTTTGTTCTTTCTGCACTCTCTCACAGCTCATCTAATCTCTCCTGTCAGGTGTTCTCTTTGCTTTTTGCACTTGCCACAGTGGGCCTTGCACACACCAGCTCTGTACCTGCTCAGATGCAGTAGAGAAGCAAACCTTTTGGACAGGCCTGGGCAGACTTCATGCGGCTGTGAGCTCAGAAAGGCAGAGTCACAGCTGCGCGTAGCAAATGCATGCCCAGAGGGACGTCCTAATGGCTAACCTTACAGCAATTATCATCTCACATCTACAACAACCAATATGTCCAATTCATAACGCTCATTATTCCCTCCAATTTTTCTAAATGACTTCATTAAATTAATGCGTATCCTTCCAAAAGGCAATGAGGAAATGTTACATACAGCTGCCTGAATCCAGATTTTAAGATGCTATTTAAAATCAAGGGTTTTTTACTTAGCATTGAGACTGCAGCTAATCCAGAAATAAGAACACAACAGCAATTGAGTAGCTAACACAAACACTCAAAGGAATACAAATTACAGCCTATGCAGGGGGTCACACATTATGCTTTTTAAATACTGTGTTTTCCAGGGGCTTTCCTCATAGATATGTCTTGATCTAGCTGAGTGGAGTTGGTCACTGGGTACTACTTGAGCACCAGTCTTATGGAGAGTGGCTGAGGGAATGGGATTGTTGAGGCTGGAGAAGAGGAGGCTCAACAAAGACCTTATCACTCTCTACAACAGGAAGGAGGTTGTGCCAAGGTGGGAGTCAGCCTCTTCTCCCACATAACATAGATAGGTTGAGAGGTAATAGCCTCATATTGCACCAGGGAAGGTTCAGGTTGGATTTTAGGAAAAAAATATTCTCTGTAAGAGTGGCACCGGCTGCCCAGGGAGGTGGTGGAGTCACCATCCCTCGAAGAGGTTCAAGAACCATGGAGATGTGGCACTTGGGGACATGGTCAGTGAGCACGGTGGGGATGGGTTGGTAGCTGTGGCTTTTTCCAACCTTAATGATATTATGATTCTATGATTCAGCTGTGTACTTACTGAGAACATCCACGGTGGTGATGAGCTCATCCTTGCAGTGCTTTTGGCAGGTTTGGTTATCCAGTCTTCCTGAGTTAAACAGCTTGCATTCGATACAGTCCCTTCAGAAAGACACACAGAGGGAAAAGACTGAGTATGCAAAGAGGGTGGGAAAGAGAAGCTTCAGGGCCAACCGTTTTCATCACAAGGATGGATTTGTTCCAGAGGAGGATTCAGTGCAGAACCAAACAGCTGTAGGTCTGTGACTGGATGTAGGAAGCCAAGTGTCAGTTACTGCAAAATCCCTCCTGTCTGAGATGAAGACAGAAGCACGGCCAGGTGCTGATGTAAAGGGCATCTCCACCTCTGCATCTCCGTCTCTATCTGTGTGGGCAGGAGCCTCCCAGTAACCAAAGAATCCCCCCTCCCTCCGACAAGAAGTCCCTCCTGAAGCCCCACGCATACCTTTTGGTGCTGCAGACCCCTGGGCAGGTGGGACACTTCTCACAGGTCTCCCCGAATGCCCCGGGCTCGGTGCACTGACACCTCCCACAGATGCAGTTGCCACGGCCGCTGCACATCTGCCCGTCGCTGGAGACACAGCCAGCAGTCTCAGTGGAACAGTTGCAGTTGTCCCCGATGTAGCCCGTGTGGCACTTGCACTCCCCGCAGTGACACTCGCCGTGGCCTAGGGGACAGAGCGGTGAGAGAAAATCAACAGGCTTAAAGGCTTTCAATTACAGTAAGTGGCATGGCGTGGCTGGCTGCCCCGCAGCTGGTTTCAGGACAGCATCCATCAGCTCACTGGAAACAACACTCAAATTCCTCTGTGGTTGGTCCTGAGGAGCAGGGATGTTTTTGAAGGCACGATTTATCCACAAGGCTCATCAGCAACCTAATTACAGCTCAGCTACCCCACTGGAAGCAGCCTCAAATCGCTCAGACAAGACGAATCATATACATGCTCTTCTCATCAGCACTAAGCCACGGATAACTCTGCCTCTCCCATTGCCCTGAGAACACCAGAGGGGCCACGAAGCACCAAGCTGTGTCCCTTGCCAGAAGTTCTGGGAGCAACTTCTGCTCTGTGGTCATTTAATCTGTCGTAGCAGCCTCTTCTGTGCTCCCAAACATTTGGTTGGGAGCCAACCTGTGTGCTCAGACGTTACCAGAGGGAGGAGGCTGTTTGCATGACCTCTGAGGGTTACTTCTGCCTAAATCAGATGCGTTCACACCACTCAAGGTCCCAACTGGAGTGCGAGCCATTCTCTGTCCTAGGAAGAGCAGCCCTGCATCATTAACTTCAGCTCAAGCCCCCTGGACACTGCAGAGCCCAGCATGAGATGCAAATCTGCTAGAAATCCATCTCTGGAAGTCTTGTTGCTCACAAAATGGTTGAGTATATATGCAAGCAGTTGGTGCCAGGCCAATCCAGGAGGGCAGAGATCCTGCAAGTCCCTTCCAGTCCTGGCACACTGTGATGGAGCTTGGACAGACTGAGACGTGGAAGGGAAACAACCGCTTGCAAATCTTCGTCCTATTCCAGCGCTGCAACTGGAAAAATGAAGAAACAGCCTCTCGGAGAAAGCAGCTTTGGTTTCTGCAGAGAAGCTTTTATATATGAAGGTGACTAAGTGTGGGGTGTGAGCCTGAAATTTAAAAACATGTTGAAATGTGTTTTCTGCCTGGCCACACCGGCTCACAGCGCAAGAAGCTCTCCACGGGGAACAAGCCAAGAGTGGGAATTTCCATGTTGACCTTTAGCAGCAAAGACATTACAACCTGCCTGCACCAGCCTGAAAGAGCAGCCTTTCCTGCAAGCACCAAGAGCTGCATTTGTGGTGCCCTGCATCTCCCATCCAGCATGGCCTGAAGGCTGAGTGGGACACATTTATACCTCACGGGCATGGCAGGAGCAGACCCGCTTCTCGAAGTACACCCAGAGCCTCAGAGATGGGAATTCACTCCCAAAACAAACTCAATCTTGCTTCCCAGATTCATGTTTGAGGAGAAAACACAGCCTTGGGTCCACCAAGGAGGGTGTGCTCCAGGCCCCCCTGCTCGTGGCATGGCCTTTAACCCTGGAGCCATTTCGATTTGCATAGTCTCTATTCGAGTGGCTTTGCGAAGCCAAAATACATTCACTATGTGCTCCAAACATAACAAGATGTTTTCTTCTGTTCCATCCTTGAAATGGGAGGATCTGAGACATTGAAAAGATCCCTATCTAGCTGGGAAATGACAAGCTCCGTCTCACTTTGATAACATACTTTCCAGCCAACCTTTAATTGTTAGGGGTAACACCTTCCAGACCCTGTGCACCTGCTATTGTCATTTTTGTCTTCCTGAATGACTGCTCTAAAGAACAAAAAAAGGAGGAGAAAAAACAATACCGACACAAAACAAAAGAGAGGAAAGCTGGGGCACGACCCAGTTAAGACAAATAAGCACATGCAAGCAACACACAGCCTCACCAGTGCCATCCCTTATGCAGAGTGCCAAGCCCTGAGCGCCGTTCCTGCTGCCCTACATGTTGTTTGCATTCCCTACGGTTGAAGGCACCAAAAATATCTGCTTACAGCAGAGGGAGCAGCCAAAGCCCAGGCCCAAGGCACTGCTGGGCCAGCCCTGCAGTGTGAGTGAAGGATGGGAGCATCCGGCCCCGCACAGTTTGCATGGGAGGGAGAAGGGCAGCGGAAGAGGCTGGGAGAGTTTGGAAACTTTCCGTATGGGAAAGGGCCCTGGTAAGACACAGTGCCTCCTTAAGCAAATAAATCATCTGGATTGCCACTAATCTCTTTCCATGACTCAAAGGAGCCGCAGGCTGACGAGCATCTCGTTGCCAGACTGCCGGCACCAGCGGGCAGGGAAGTTTATGAAGCAGGGATAGGAGATGTTCCCCCTGTCCCCAGCCCAGTGTCCTTGCTGCAAAAAGGCACTGAGGTATCAGCTTGAACTGCAGCGTGCACACCGACTGCCTCCACTCATGCCAGAAGAGCATTCACCCACACTCATTTACCCACATCTCAGCAGAGAAACAACAAACCAAGCACTAAAAGGCAGATAATAGGGGAAAGGAGCTTTTCTGCACATTAATTACACAACACACCATGGACTTGTGCATCCTACCACTGCATTAATGTCAGTGGATATTTATATCTCGAAGCACAGGGGTTTTGGCCACGAATTGATGAGGCTTTAAATAATCCTTTACTCAACCCTAGCACTGGCTGAGCTCGCAGTTCCACCACTGAAAATAGCACCAGCAATACAGACCAATAAAAGCAAAACTGGAGGAAGAAATCCATGCCTGAGCTGTGACTTCAGCCCTGAGCACCATGAGCCGCATCACCAACTCCACATTACCTTCAGCATTCCAATGACTAACGTTCTCACCCCCTCATCCTTCCCATTTCTCTCACTCTGGGTTAAACAGGAACTGGGCAGGGAGCTCAGGGGTCCAGCCTTCCCTCCTCTTCCTTCTCTCCCCTACAGAAGTGCGGCTGAAATGAAGTCACAAGATGAGTCCTTGCTGCCCATTTTGGCTTTTTGATGTATCATTTCCTGGATTTCTTAAAATAAAGCCTTCTTTTTCTTTTTCTTTTTCTTTTTCTGGTTAAGTAATCTCAGCGCTCCACAGATCTCTTGACTTTTGCTTACACGGGCACCTCCACCCCACGTGGCTTTTTGGATAGGGACCCAGAGCTGGGAACTGGGAGCTTTCAGGTCCCACTGCCGACTCTGCTACAGCTGCTGGGAGTGATGTGGGGCTGCCAGACCTGAGGGGATAAAACTGGGATGGGTGTAATGGTTCCAGAATGGCTGTGGGTTGAAGTAACCCAGCCACACAGAGTACATGCTCATCCATGGCTTCATCACCTCTTAGGAGCCTGGCATAGGAGGCACTGCAAAAATAGCTGATAATTCCTATTACCAAAGCTTTCTTGCTGCAGGTGATGATCCAAGGGTCCACAACCAGGAGCTTCTCTTCCATTTATCACAGAATCATAGAATTGTTTGAGTTGAAACGGACCTTTAAAAGCCGTCTGGTCCAACCCCCTACAATGAACCTACACCTACAGCTCAGCCAGGTGCTCAGAGCCCTGTGCAACATGACCTCGAGTGTTTCCAGGGACAGAGCATCCATCACCTTCACTTTCATACCTCTTGATCCACCTCTGCAGGCACAGCATGGCTGGTCAGCAGGGATGAATTTCAGCACGCACATATTAAAAAAAAAACCACCTAGCTCCCTTAGATTTATTCTTAAAATAAAGCTTGGCTCCAAAACAAAGCTGCAGGATCCCAAATGCCTGAACTCTAGGGTCAAATTCTATGGTTCAAGCCCATCCTTAAAATGAAAAGCAGGCTAACTCCCAACCTACTGAGGCACAAATGTGCTGAATGTCCTTTCAGCTGGACCTCATTATGAGGAGTGGTCCCCAGAGCAAAGAGACATTCTTTCTCTGCAGAATTCAGAGCTGCAGGAGCCTTGCCCAGTTCTGTGTTTGGATGCAAACACATAATCTGGTGCAAGTTCACCAAAGGTCCATGGTTTGGGGATGGATTTCTCCCTTCCCAAAGAAGCTGAAAGAGGTCAGAATTTCATTCAAAATAAGATACAGAAAAAGAGAAAGAATTCACAGCTGAGCTGCTCTTTTAAGTCTCATGTTTGGTTTTCTAAACTGAGCAAAATTCAGGGGCTGCCTGTGCACACCAATAAAAAACACGGTTTCACACACCTGCTTGGTTTACACTTTCAGCCTTCCAACCTAAAATTCAGCATTCATTTCCAATCATTTCTTTCTGTTAATCACAGTAATCAGAAATGTCAAATCCAAGCTCCAAAGGAAGCAGCCAGAAACGCAGAGCATTTAAGCTAGACCACCCCGAACCATCATCTCCCTTTGAGAAGCACGTGCCTGGCACAGCTTGCTTTCCAAGTCTGTATCATTCATATTTTGGGGGCTTTCTGGAGTTTGTTGTCCATGGGACAGCTACTCCTGCACACAGGGTCAGGCAGGTACCTGTGCCATCAGAGGGCACTTCTTGCTGCTGCTTTAAGAGACCCCCAGGCAGAGCTCTGGCTCCCACAAGGACGTAGAAAGCATCACTGCTGTATTCTTTTTATTCTGCCATGGCATTTAATGCCTCATTAGCATGCATTAATGGTTGCAAAAAGCCTGCTTGAGGGCAAGGAGAAACCACAACTGAAAAGCGGCCGGAACAGCAGCGCTCTGTGCAGTCAGGTCCTTGAAGGGATCGCTGCCAGGGTTGGGGAGGACTGCAATAGTATCAAGAGCCTGGGCAGGGGGAAGGGAGGGGTAAGAAAAGCTGACACTTCCCTCCTGTGCATGGAATGGGACTTCTGGAGAAACAGAGCTCAGTTTTTTGGGGACATAACCCCAAATCTAATGGCTTCTTCCAGGCTGTGACTGTCTGGGGCTGACAAAACTGGCAAGTATCAGAACAGGCTGAGCTGGAAATAGAAAAACCCCTTAGCAGGTGCCCAGCATACATGTGGGTGACATGTATTGGTGTTCCCCAAGCACATATTGTCCCTGGGGAACCCCCCAGCACTGCTGGTGTGCAGCTCTGGGGAGGTCCCTGAGGATCCAGCCCAAGGCTGCACCCAAGAGAGAGGTCCACAGCGAGAGGAGGAGGTGCCACTCTGTTTGTGTGAGAGGGAAAAGAGTTCCTAGGAGAGGAAGGCAGGAGCAGGGTGCAAGGCTTCTTTATGCTATTTTAAGTCTTCATCTCTCTGCCTTTAGACTAGGCACGGAACAGGAAACAAAAGGCATACACTCAGAGGAACACAGCACACATCTCGGGACTGCATTGCAGAGAGAGTGGAACAGAAACCAGGTTAAAAGAGAAAAATAAATAAATACAGAGAGGAAGCAGAAGAGAAAGGCAGGGGAAGGGTGAAGAAGCAGACTTTCAGGAGACTCACAGGGAGGACCCCGTCTCACCTGCAAGAGCCACCACGAATTTGCATGCCCTTCCAGTTCCTTCCAATTGCCCAGCAGGGATGAGTAGAAGGAATCCAACTAAACCCTCCAGCCCCAAGCCATGCAGTCCTGGCTGCCCCAGACCTTACATCTCTCCAGGCTGCCCCACATGATGGGAGCAAATGGAGCTGACCCACTGACCCCTGATTTCTTCATGCTAATCCATGTGATGAGAGCAAATGGAACATGCTCAGCTTAGCAGCTTAACCCAGAGAAAGGAAGAGAGCAGAGGAGGCCTCCCTGTTGGGCTTGGCTTATTACAGAATGTCTGCAGTGTCCATATAAATTCTCATCAAAGCCAAAATGTTTCATGGGTGGAAAGCTCCAACCAAGTGATGCTTATGGGCTAGGACTGGAAGGGTACACCACAAACCAGAGGTTTCCTATTTCCTCATCCAGATGGTAGACCCCGAGATGCCTGCACCATGTCTGTTGGCTGCTGAGAAGCAGCAAAGGGCACGCAGTACTCATCTTTGCCCAGGGTGGGAAGGATGCAGAGAGAGAAGGAACAGACACTCACTGCCCTGCAACACTAACAAGAAAGGAAATCTTTCTGCATTTCTAGGCAGTGATGTGCATCTGCACTCAGTTTCTGCCTTTTTACTCAAGCCCCCCTTTTCTTAATTCCCCAAATAAAAATAAAAATAAACCAAGATAGCAAAACTTGACATGACAGACAAGAAAACACAGCAGATGTGGTTTAAGCTCTGTTCCTTCTTTCTTCCACGGGGCAACCTTTTCCCTTTGGGGCTATGCACCACCTGCTGTGTACAGCAGGGCAGCAAAGCAGCCAAGACACAGGGAAGTTCCCCTATCCACCCCAACCACACTCAGCCTCCACCTCTGGAGCCACCCAGCACTGCTTTCTCAACAAAACACAGCAGCTACTGGTAAAAGCTTGCATTGTAGGAATGAAGATTGCTGAGATGAAAAATAAATAGTTACAGCTGGGTTCCTTCTGTTCTTGCATCTGAGCCCTCCATGCCAGTCCTGGTGCAAGCAGACAAATGATGACTTCAGAAGTTCGTGGGGAAAAAATTCTGCTTCCACACCAAGTGTCTCAGCCTGTAGGAATTAGTACAGTAATGGGCTGCACCAGGAATCACAAGACAGAGATGCCAGTGGTGTTAGCAGACGTGAGCACTGCCCTCAAAGCACGGGGCTAGTGTGTTCCGTGCCTCTTGCACAACCAGAAAGTGCAGTGCTGGCACTGAGCAGCATCTTCCCATGAGAGCCAGCACAAGGAGGGAGATGCTGAACCCTGATACGGCGCCTGCAATCAGGAACTCCTAAAACAAATAGCAGAAGCAGGAGTGTGATTTCTAATGTGTGGTTGTAGCAAAACAAACAAAAGCCTTATGTCACCGTGTGCCAGCACAGGCTGTAAACCCAGGGTCCTTCCCCATTTAACAGACCCAGGAAAGGGAAGCAGTCAGAAATAACTATGGAGGCCATTAAGGATTTGCACACCCTCAGCAGTTTTGGAAGTTGTTTCCGCAGGGCAGTTAGAGATCCATGTAGATAGAGGCTCTGTGCAATATGGCATGGGTTTTGGGTCGAGCTGCCATTTCCTATATCCCTTTTCAGAAGCGGTTTTGGTATTTGAGTGTATTTCCAAATCTGACACCCTATTGCTGATGTTAGCTTTTTGGGTCAGTGGTGGTGAAGACAAGGAAATTTTAGACATGCAAAGGAGGTGCTGTACCACCCATACCCCCTGCAAATACGGGTCTGAGCACCACAGCTAACAAAGCGTGGCCTCCAGCGAACCAGTCCTGCTTCACTAGTGGCCAGAGCATGATGCTCTCACCAGGGCCTCTCTCTCCCCTCATACTACCTCATTTTATAGGACCTTTAGGAATGCAATTAGCTCTGAGATGTTTCCTCCTTTGTCAGATCTGCTGGAAGGCAGCCAAGGGGTCCAAAAGCCATGGGGACGTGCAGTGATCTGCAAATTCCTGAGCTGGGCTCCAGGCAGGGAGGCAGGCAGCGAGCAGAGGGCTCTGCCTCTCCATGGCAGCCATCCAAACTGTCTAGGAAAGGTCAGACCTTGGGCTGAAGCTCCCAACATGATGCACAACTGCATGCAGCTTTCAGAAACTCTCCTGTCCTTTCTTCAGAAAAGCTGAATCCACCAAGGCAAATTCTTCCAGAGACCTGCTGCTCCTTAGGGGCAGTTTGGGCCGCACCCCACACCAACTGCTGTGCAAGCTCAGGCACTTTTGGTGGGCTGGAGAAGCCCCAAACCCCTTGGGCTGACAAAACTACCTCAGTACATTATGGGTGCTTGCTACAGCTCAGACTTAGCATTGTAGTGGCTGGAATTTAGAAGAAAAAAAGGCCACAAAACAATAAAATACCAGGAGGCATGGTGAGAACCACCCCACCAGCCCACCCCTGAAGCTGCTTGGCATCAGCCTACACTTTTTCTTTCACAGCTACGAAAAGGACTTTTAAATGACTTTAAAACTGACACATCCCAAACCACTTCTGCCCTTCTTCCCACCACCAGCAGCCCTCCACTGGGGCAGAAGAAAGCAGGTGCAGCAGAAAACACACAACTTGCCATGGTGCTGTTTCCAGTTGCTGGCAAAAGCCAGAGAATGGCCATTCCCATTTGCAGACAGTGCAGAAACACTGCTGGCCAGCCTGCAGGAAAACAAACCCCAGTGGCCACAAACTGCCAATCAACACAACAGTCTCCAATGGCACAGGGAGTGGTGGAGTCACCATCCCTGGAGATCTACACAGGAACTGTGTAGATGTGGCACTGAGGGATGTGACTAGTGGGCATGGAAGGGATGGACTGGGGTTGGACTTGATGACCTTAGTGGTCTTTTCCAACCTTAATATTTCTATCATTCTATAATTGCACAGCCCAGGGGTGGCCCATCACTTACTTAGAAACCGGCAGGGTAGGGCATAGTGGGACAAAATCCCTCACTGTTCTCTGGAGAAAGAAAAAAACAGCTGCTTATCTGAGCTTACTCTACCAACAAGAGAACTAACACAAACCTACACAACATTTTGGAAATTTGGTCTGAGATTTTCACTTAAGGAAATATTTCACTTTGAAAACAAACAAGTTTCAAAGAGTAACATTTTACCCAGCTCCAGTTGAAAGAATTATGTCTTAGGGCTGGATCCAGGTGATGTGTGCAAGGTAAATTACATGACCTCAGACTGACAAGGAATTAAAGCCATTTTAGCAAACACCACTACATAGCTCCTCTGCCTTTGCTTAAGCAAAACAGACCAGCTACATCTTGACCAGTGAATGATTTGTTTTCCCAGAGGGCAGAAAAATCTGCATGCAAAGTATCTTTAGGAATCTCCAGAACAGATTTTCTCTAATGAGTAACAGACTGAAAGTTAACCTTTCCTTTCACTTGCCCCGTACCAAGGGATTGCTTCAAACATGTTAACTTTAAAAAAAAAAAAAAGGATGGTTTCAATGCAGGCATATGGCACAAGTGAAGAAATCCAACTTAAGAAGGGAAGACAACGCTTGGGAGAATCCAAGCCTGTGAGGATTTTAGTAGAATCACGTAATTGTTGGTTTGGAGGAGACATTAAAGCTCACCAGTTCCACACCTCTGCCCTGAGCTGGTTGCTACCCACCAGCTCAGGCTGCCTGGGACTCATCCAACCCATCTGTGATCACCTCCATGGATGGGGCATCTTTAGCTCTCTGGGCAGCAGTGCCAATGCCTCATCACCCTTTTAGTGAAGAATTTCTTCCTCACATCTAACCTACATCTCCCTTTTTTTAGTTTAAAGTCATTCTCCCTTGTCCTATCACTATCAGACTATGCAAAAAATTCACTCTCGCTCCGGTGTATTTATTAAGGTCCCCTTAAGTACAGGAGTGAGGTCACAAGGTCTCCTCAGAGCCTTCTCTCCTCCAGGCTTAACAAGCCCAGTTTCCCCCGTCTTTCTTAGCAGGAGAGCTGCTCCAGCCCTTGGAGCATCCTCATGGACTCTGGACCTGCTCCAAAAACCCCACATCTTTCTTATGCCAGACACAGCACTACAGATGAGGCCTCACGAGAGCTACACTAAGGCTGCTCTCAAAAGATCAACACCAAAGCTGCCACTTCGCAGCCCTGAGCAAAGTGGAGTTACAAGAGGTGAGACAGCACCTACCTGAGCAGAGGACTCCCTTGTACCGGGCGCAGGAGAAGTCGTCACACTCACAGAAGGGTCCGTAGATGTTCCCAAACTCGCTCTCGTAGCAGACACACTGATTGCAGCTGCACTCCCCCCGCCCGCTGCAGATGGGTTTTCCTTCCACCTCACGGCACAGCCCGGGCTGGGTCTCCCCACCAGCCCCCTCCTCGCACTCGCAGCGAGCCCCCAGGTAGCCGGAGTCACACTCGCACAGCCCGCAGGCGTAGGTCCCGTTGCTGCTGCACTTGGTGCTGGCCGGCTCAGCGTGGCCGGTGCAGCCGCAGAGGCAGTTGTAGGTGATGGCCACCTCCAGTGTGTCACGGAAACCAGCTGGCTTGATGGTGAAGACATGGGAGGTGTCCTCGGCCGGGCAGCCACGGGCCTCCACTGACACTTCGAAGGAGACCTGGGGAGAGAGGGCAAGGGGGAGTCAGTGTACAGCCCAAAAATGGCCCCTCAGGTGTGGATGAACCCCCCCAACCCCACATCTCACGTGGGCAACTCAGAGCCCTGATAGCCCATTGAGGTTTTGGCCTCCTTCTTGCTCCTCACTGCCACTCTGGGTCCCCATTTGGGCCACATGTGACCCAAGCAGGACAAGCATGGGCACAAAGCTGATGTTTGATACCCAAAAACCTCACACCAAGGGGAGAACCACCAAGAGGGAAGTGCTGGTGCTGTGCTAGGGGAGCCCCATACAACTGTGCAGCCACTCTTCTCACCACTTTAGGCCCCCACAGCTTCTGCCTGCAGAACCCACATCTCAGCCCTCACCAAAGCGTTTGTTATTCCGTGGGTAGCTCATTTCAAAAGACACCACAGGCATTCGAGTGAAGTTTCAAGGCTTATTACCATCACCCATGAGGATTCCATCACAGACTGCTGGTTTCTGTGAGGCAGGAGGGAGCTTGTCTATCCCATGAAATAACTGGGGCAAAAGTCTAGCAAACAGACAGGTTTTCATAACAGCAAAAATATGGCATTTTCTAGAAAGTAAGTATCAGCACAGATCTAGCCAGTGCAGCACAAGGATCCAAGGTGTCCACAACGTGAAGGATTCAGAGCCTTTTGTGAGAATACCAACCTGCACTGCTCATAAAGCCCCAATTAGGGAACACACATAAATTGCAGAGAAGGACATAGGATGGCAGATCAACTAAAGTTGGAAAAGACCTCTAAGATCAAGTCTGATGCCCAGCCCACTCCCACCATGTCCCTCAGTGCCACATCTCCACAGTTCTTGAACATCTCCAAGGATGGTGACTCCATCCCCTCCCTGGACAGCCTATGCCAGTGCCCAACCGCTCTTTCTGAGAAAAAAATCATTCCTTATTTCCAACCTGAACCTCCCCTGGTACAACTTAAGGCCATTAAATCAGAAAGCAAGCTCGGGACATCACCCTGCTTCCTTCCACACATCACTAGCACCACATCCCAGCAGGTCAGGACCCTGTGCTGGTGTCAGCCCATCTGGGGAAGCTCTCAGCTGTTTGCAAGAGCTAGGCCCTAATCCTCATAGAAGCCGCTGAGCAGGCGGGGATGCATGGACAAGCCACAGCAGCTGGGTAAGCTCCTGTCTTTGTGCCAAAGCCCAAAGCCCTGCTCCTGCTCCAGGGGCCCTGGCTTTGCTGGGGACATCAGGAGGGCACGTGCCTACGGTTGGCACAGCTCCAGGCACCGATTCTACCCACTGAGCTGAAATCCAGAAATGTCAGCTAAAATGCTGAGGCCACCTCCCTTTTTAACACTTCACATGGCCCTTATTTGGAGGGGTAAAAGCTCAGCTACTGTTTATTCTTCCAAACTATTTTTACATGCCCAAGTGCTTAGCACTCTGGTATGTTTTTAAAGCCGTTCTTCTCAAATAAGGAAATCATCCTGCCAATGAGTCCTCGCAAACAGCAAAGGCCTGGGGCTCAGGAACCCCAGCTGGCCCTGCAATGCAGTGCTGATGTCAGGTGACAATGTGCCCTACAGACCTGCACTCGAGGTAGGCTCATGCCCAACAGGTTCAGGTGGACTTCACAGAATGACAGAATCATAGGATCATTTGAGCTGGAAACAATCTTTAAAGGCCACCTAGTTCAACTCCCCTGCCATGAAGAGGGAAGAGCTGTTCTGCTGGCAGAGCTGCTCTCAGTGGGTTTTTACATTACCATGGCACATTTCTGGGGCTAGCAGAGAAACACGGACATCCAAGAAGTGCAGAGAGATGGACTCACCGTATCTCCTATCTTGAGATCTCCACATTTTCTGAGCCCAGGGTAGGACAACCCATCCTGGCACGTGGCAGTGAAGGTCAAGCCAATGTCCTCAGGGCTGTCCCAGACAGTGAGTTCTACTTTGGACCGAATACTCTAGAAATACAATGGGAAAGAAAGCTGTCAGGTTATTATAGGTAGACAAGTTCATTTTGCGGAGCATTCTGCTTTGCTATCTTCTGTTGTATTCAGAAGGCAGCCAGGACATCTGTGCACTAACACAAAAAGCAATACCTGGAATTGGACTGGAGCACCTGGGGATGTTTATGCACTCCACAAGGGTCATGATGACCACTGAGACCCATACTGGAAAGATATGCATACACGACAAAAATAAAAAGGAAACATTCTCAACCACAAATGGACCATTTGCTTCACCTCTGAGCTGAAGGTCAGAGCCTTGTGTGCACATCTGCACCTCCTCCACAGCAAAGTCTGTTGGAGGATTGCAGAGCCCGACGCTCCGCTGGCATCCATCCTGTGATGCCTTTCGTACTGCACAAAGGCAGCATAAAACCACACTTGAAACTGAATCAGCAACTCTGTCCTACTTTCTTGATTCAACACAAACTGGTCAGAAAAAACGTCTTTTTCCCTTAAAGAGAAAATGCCAGATGCTCTCGGGTATGTCAGTAGCAAATACGAGGTTTTCCATGGTGAAAAAAAAATGTAAAACCTCTTCCTTGTGCAACATTTTGAAGTGGAAAAATGTTCTCCATCAGTGATATTTTGGTATGCTCCTATCCTCTTTCTTCTTCTTCTTCTCATCTGTCTGCCCTGCTGCACAACCCAGACTTCTTAAGCCAAAACAAAATAAAGGGAAAACTCTGTTTATAAGTATTAATGTGAATCGAGGTTGTTTTGTTTAGTTCTCCTAATGGCTGGAACTGATGCATTATGAGTGGTATCCAAAAAAGACAAAGGCCACAGAACGCAAGACACTGGGTCAGAAGGACCATGGTATGACCTCACCTGGGTCATTCTTATGATCTGATGCAAACACTAAGATTTCTTATCAGCCTTACAGGGTAATGCCATTAGCCTGATTTAAATGCCAATTATTATTAGCCACTTGGCACTGCAGTGCAGCATACCTCCTGACAGCACTGCAGCCACTACTAGAGGAGTTTTGCTGCTGTGCTGTTTGGTGGCCTGCAGGCCTGCAATGCTTTCAGAGATGACCAGGAGAGATCCAGGGGAAGGACATGGCCCATGAGATGGAGCAATTTCTGACTGAAATGAAGCTCCAAGGAGGAGCATTTCAGCGTGAACACAAGGGAATTCAGAACCTGCAGATTCTCCAGAGATACCTGATACAAAGACCACCTGTGATGGGAACTCATCAGTGTGGTAGCAAGAAATATCATGAGATCTACTTGGGGATGGGTTCAGGAAAACAGTGCACTGTTTGTCCCCCTAGCAGAACACTACCTGAGGGCTGACCCAGGACAGCAAAGCATTTTGGTTTAACTTTAAGGGCACGGGTGAAGCAAAGTATTTCCACAACAGACATTCACACAAGGTCACACTGAGTCACACATCTTACACACGCAACATCCTCCCAGAAGTAGAGCTGAACCATAAGAATCCAGCAAGAAGACAGAAATGCAGACAGCTAAGACAGCTATCCCCCTAGCTTACTATCTAGCTACTTCTGATTGGTCTGCTCCCCTTATCTCCACAGAGATCCACAGTGATCAACCCAAAGATGCCACCCAAGCCGTGTCATGTCCCCGGGAGGTCACTGAGCATCAAATAGCAAAGAAATGGTCAATTTTCTCTAAGGGTAGGGTGGTCTGTGGCAACAACAAATCCAGGTTGCATGTACAATGCAGTCCTACATGTAACAGAAGTGGGACCAAACCTCTGCTCTGCCACTAACTTTTTTAGGCAGCCCAGTACTCCTGTTCCAGTTTATGCAGGGAAGACCTAAGAAGCACTTCGCTTCCTTGCCAGCCCAGCAAGGGCCCAAGCAGATTAGATCAGGCCAACCATCAGCATCATCCTAAAGAGGACAAGCAGCTCCTTTCCCTCCCCAGGGTGGATGCAAGCACGTCAGCAGTGACCCACTGCGGACAGAACCAGAGAGATGGAGCCAAGCCTGGGTGGAGCACACGAGGCAGGGCTGAGAGACATCAGCTCTTGGCGTTCC
The DNA here is from genome assembly GCA_023055505.1 of Callipepla californica brunnescens. Lineage (NCBI taxonomy): Eukaryota > Metazoa > Chordata > Aves > Galliformes > Odontophoridae > Callipepla > Callipepla californica. The sequence goes on from JALIRH010000010.1 coordinate 13,000,159, forward strand.
CACCACAGCAGCTGTGGTGTTAAAACACACTTACGTTGTAGGCCTTGACGATCAGCTCGATGATATTCTTAGAGTCCTTGTGCAAAATCTCCACCGTGGTCCCAGGAATCAAGGCAGTGAAGTTCTTGAAAAGACAACAAGCGGAAAATGTGCTGTGATGCAATGCAAAGCAGCAGCTGAGCTTCCCCGGGAGTGGGTGTGGAGCATGAGCTCAGCCCCCAGCCCCCGTGGGGACTTCCACCACCTCACTGCTTGCCCAGCTCAGTGCAGAGCATGCGCTTCCCAAAAACCCGACCTGCATCCCCACATCCCACATCCCTCCACCCACTCCTGTCATGAGGCAGCCCCAGGGAAGAGCCTCCTGCCGTGGGAATGGCAAAGGAGCTCAGGTTGGGGTTGGGGCGATGGAAAAACACAGCTGGGCAGCAGCACCGTGCTGGATTAGGTAATGGGACTGAGTCACAGCGGAATGGGCTGAACAGGTTTCTGCTCCGCTGTCTGCTGCAAGCAAGATTAGGCTAGGGTCTATTTTAGGTATACACACGCTCCCTAACACAGAGATCGGTTTGCACTAAGCAGCTTTAGTGCTTTTCACTGAATGACCGCGCTCTGGGCGCTAGCAGAGAGGGGTGACAGCTGTGCCAAGCTGGTGTGACCTAAGGGCACCGTGGCAAAGATGCTCTCAAGAGGGACCCAAAGCCCTGCCCATGGGCAGCTCAGCAGCACTTACTTTGTACAGGACATAATGGCTTTTTGTAACAGCAAAAATCAGGTGGATGTTGTTTTCAGCTAGTTTCTCCCCAAGGAGTGCCAGGGAAGGATAATCCTAGTGGAAAAAGAAAACAACAGCACAGAAAGTCTGATGGGTAGCATAAAGACCAATTTCATTGCTCTTCTCCTCCCAGCAGCAAAACCCATGGCATTTCACTGCAGCATGAAGTCCCCGATGCACCACTACACCCACAACTAGAAACCACATTCTGGTAATTCTGTCGCCCCCTGATTACTTCTCCTGCACCTATCATTAAAACATACAAAATGACAACTCCGTGAGCCACAGCAACACCTGAAACACAGATTTTTTTTTCCCTCCTCCTTTTACTTTGCCATCATCCAGTATACGTGTGCCATACCCTAGCTGCTACCTCTAGGAATGCAAGACAAGACCATGATCTACAACTGCACTAAGCAGAGAAGTGTGATTTTTCTCTGAAAGCTGAAATATCCATTGCCTGCTCTTGCTGCATGGTAGAGCCTTGAAGAGACGATGATAAACTTCAATTCTGCAGAACTCAGAGAAAGAAAGGCTGGCAGGAAGATACCGTTCTAGCAATACATAAGCAGCAAAAGAACAAAACAGTGCCCATTTAAAGAGCTTTGAAACTCCAGTTTCAGACCTCAAGCTGCTTCAGAAATGCTGCTCTCAGAAAAAGCACCCCACTCACTTGCAAGCTGGAGGGATGATTTAGAGCTTCCAAGACTCAGATAAACACGGAGACAGCATCCCCATGCCAGCTCCCCAGCACAGCTCCAGTATAGCAGCTGTACTCCGGAATGCAAACACTTGCAAGATTGCATGGGCTGTGAACAGGGGGTTCTCTAAGGAGCCATAGGCAGCCATCCAGAAACACCTCTCGTTACAGAGTGGTGTATGCAGGAACAAAAATCATAATTAGTGCTTGTGACCTGCTGGATAAAGCACCATTCTGCAGGAGATGTGATAATTAGGCAGCAGACAAGTGCTCATTCACCAGAGAAGTTTCCTCCACTGAGTTTAAATAAAGGGGGGGGGGGAAAAGGGGCTGGTCTGTTTATTTAGTACTAAGATCTACGTTAGGGTTGCACTCAAAGGCCGTGAATAGGATCAGCACCACGTTGTGCTAGCGGCTGCAGCCACATCAAGGTGGGCTCAGCCTCCCTGCTGAGAGCCCGACAATCCCTGGGCACTTGGCAGTTGATGAGGCACTTCAGCATGCCAAGTTACATTTCCCTCACTGTCAGTGAATCCTGACAGAACTTTCTGGGCTCTGAATCCATCTTTGAGCATCACAAGCTCATTCACTGAGCTGGAGGTGCCCAAGGGGAAGGGTAAAACCACATTCATCGGGGCCGTGCTCATCAAAAGCCTCCAGAGTCAGGAGCAAACAACACCCAGAGCAGCACGGGGCCTGCTGGCACCCCGAGGTCCCCGTGCCTGCTCACCAGTTGGCTGGATGCACTGTACTCGTTGGCCTCATTCAGGTGGCACTGGCCATCGTGGGGCTGCACCAGCCCCCCCAGCTTCCCATCCAGAGCTATGTGGGGCACGTCGTCAGTTGTGAAGACCAGCAGGTGGGATGCCTCCTTCCGCCAGCCGATCTTCTCCTGAAGCAGAACAAAAGGCCTCGTTAACACTAATTAGTAGAGCACCATGCATCTGTCCACCCCTATCTGGTGAGAAAAGAAGATGTAGGGGCCCTTCTGGCATTACCCAGCATCTCCCTCCAATGCATTAACTTAAAAAGGCACGACGAGGTACGTGGACTGTCCACCAGAACTTCTCTACCCTGATCCAAGAATAAGAATTTCAGCTGCTTTTATAGCCAGAGGAGACGTGCCAAATTCCTCCGCACGCATTTCATCTGACCTCGTTTCCTCAGCTCTGCGGAACGGGCCGTGCTGCTGCAAGCAGCACAAGAGCTGCGCCAGCCCTGCTCAGCATTTTCCTTGCAGCCCGCTGGGAAAAGCAGCTTTGGAACTGCAGTACGGGAAGCAAGGCCCTTACCTGCAGCCTGTCCATGCATAGAGCAGGCATGGTGACTGTCTGTGCATGGACAGATCTGCAGGGATAGGGATTTTGCATGGAAAGGCACCAGAATGGGATGCTAATTGCTTCCCTCCCACGGAGCTCCCCCAGCTCTGCACCAGCCCAAGGAGCAGATCTGTGCCTAAGAAAGCAAGCTGGAGGTGTTTGTTGCAATGGAAGTGGAGGGAAACAAAGGAGCCGAAAGGAAATTTTTGGAAACCATCAGGCAGCAGCTCTCTCCACCTACTGGATGGCTCTGGCCTCCAGCTTGTGCCCACGCAATTGTGCCACGGAGCCAGGAGCACCCAGAAGCAACCCACATCTGAAAACACCCAAATCCTCAGGATTTCACTGCTCAGCTTACTTAGTAACATCTGAAATCTACCTCATCCTACATTCACACACCAGCTGACAAACTTTTGCAACTTGGCTTCACGCATTTCCTATTGAAACCGCTGGTGCAGTGATGGTGAGCTGGCAGTGTGCACTGAAGTATATAACCACGATTGCTACCACAATTTTCAGCTGCAGATGTGAGTCACAGCCCACAGACTGCTGACCTTTCCGATAAATACAGCTTCAGGAGAACTACCCCAGGCTCTACTTCCTTTTCTTCCACAGTGCGAGAAATATTTTTTCATTATGGGCATTTTCAAGAGCCATGCAATGTAGGTACGGACAGAGGAAGCCCTCTGTGGCAGGACAGTTGTGCTGTGTAGCAGCACATTGCCATCCAGGTCAGAAAGCAACAAGTCTGGAAAGTGGGAGCCATTCATAGAAACATAGAATCAAGGGAATGGCCTGGGTTAAAAAGGACCTCAAAAGTCATCTAGTTTCAACCCCTCTGCCACGGGCAGGGTTGCCAACCACTAGACCAGGCTGCCCAGAGCCACATCAAGCCTTGCCTTGAATGCCTCCAGGGATGGGGCATTCACTACCTCTCTGGCACTGAAGCAATCCCACTAGACAAAAGGCTGAAACCCAAAAGTGATAATAGCTCTGACAACACAAGCAGCAGTTCTTGCACAACTCAGCCATCAGATAGACACCCACCCAACATCCCACCCAACTCACTTTCCTTTGGGTGCCCAACGCTGACTTCTTTAAGGACTGAGACAAAAACCACTGATTCCACTTGCTTAGAAGTGTGCTAGGCACAAAGCATACAGGTTTCATTCAGACAACAGTTACACAGCCACTTCAGGCATGATGTTTTTCTGCCTGCCGACACCACCTCCTCTTCCCTATTCTTGCACTTAAGCCAAGCACTCAGAAATGCTGAAAAAATCTGGGCAGCATTTCCCAGCTAGGGCACCCAACCTGATGCCAAAGCTGCACGGCGCTTCGAGCCAACACAGCAAACACCAACATACTGCAAAACGTGCATGGCTGCTGGAGATGGGTGGAAAAAACGAGAGGTTGGCACTGAGCAGCTGCAGCATCTCTCACTGCCTCCACCAGCAGCTGCAAAGCACTGGGAAACGCCATCCTCCGCACGACATGCAGTGCTCTGCTCTGCTCAGTACAAACAACCAAAGAGGTTTTCATTTATTTTTACTGGCCTGTGATTTTTGAACAGCGATCTGCATTGACGCCGGCACTGGTTTCAATCCCCGTGGGATAAAAAGGTTTGAAAGGCGGGGTGGGACCTGACCTGAGGCGGTGTGGAGGGGCAGGACGTGTCTCTGCAGGGCCATGCAGGAACAGATCCTGCCCTGCTCCCACAGTCACTGCTGTCAGAACCGCTACAGCACACCCCTAAAAAAGGCGGCTGGGCTGCTATCAGCGCTTCCAAGTCTGAAGTAAGCATCTAAATTTATGCTGAATGCAGTGCCTAGCGAGTGCTGATCAGAAGTTCAAAAGACACTTTGTATTATAACCTAGCATTACCTCCTTGTTGCAGCTCCGTGTACTTACACGTGCCACCAAACCCCACTTCAAGATGGCAGAAAACCAAAGTATTGCAAATGGAAAATGTAATTACAGAAAGTTGATTAATATTCCTGGCTAACCACTCCAGCATCAGCATAAAAGCTTATTGTCTCTGGCTCTTTCATTGCCTCCAGAATAACATTTACCATCTCTCCATCTTTCAGAGAGGAGCCAAACATGGACCAGTTATTAGTCTGTATTAACTGTGCAAGCTCTCCCCACTCCTCGGTTTAAAACGTCGGCCAAAAAATGTCTGGAGCATTACAGAGCTCTTACAACAGCTCATGCAGAAGAAACGCTTGATATGAATTACAGCATGAAAACACCTTCCCACCTCTGTGCTTTCATGGGAGAAAACCATGCTCCAACACTGCAGTTGCCAAGGGATGTCCCTTGGGATGCTACAAACGGCTCCTTTAAGTGCTCACAGGGTCTCAAATGCCCTAAAGGGTGAACGCTGGAACAGCTGGAGCATGCCAGGAAAGGCAGCGGGGTACTGCAGACGTGGCCATGGGGAAACCCACCCCACAGCCACAGACAGCCCCCAAATCACCACCTCTGGACCTGCAAGGGGAACAAAGCTCCCCTTGGGGTTATGGGGCTTAGGAAGCACAGCCTGAACAATGATCCATGCAGTATTTCTGCACTATAAGGAAATCCTGTCCCACTTCTGCAGTAAGGAAAACGTGACAGAGAAACCACAAAGAGCCACACGAAGGGTAGCACAACGGAGTCACCGGCCCTAGGTGTCCCTGCTCTAGTGCCACCCCCTTAGCCACATGATGAACTTTGTACCTACAGAAGCCCTGGGAGCAGCACTGTCCCAGTGCCAGCAGCAGCACCTGCACCAGGCTGGGAGAGGAGAGATGGCTCAGCATCGGAGCCAGCGGGGCAGGCTCGGTCCTGTTGAGCACTCAGCATGAACAAAGGGAGATCTGCATTCCCACTCAACCCTGTTGCACAAGCCTGCATCCCACCGCTCCTGCAGATGATGCTTATCTCCTGGCTCCCACAACCTACACCCACAAGAAAACAGAATCGACCAAAAGGACCGTGTAAGGCAAAAAACAGATTGTATGTCAGAGGGAAAAAGGCAGCCAGAGCTGTCCCTGGAGGGCAGGGCAGCCCAGCCACACCATCCAGGGGAGAGGACATTTGAATTAAGTGTTGGTTTTCATCCCCAATTCACAAAGGGATATGGAGCAACCCAAACTCTTGCTCCAGGAGGATTTTCAGCAAGAATCTTGCAGTGGGAACAGCATGCAAACCTAGCTGTGCACTGCAGGGAGAGGATTTGTCCTTTGTGGCATGCTGACAGCAAGGGAGCTGCATTTTTACTATGCTCCTTCATGCACAAAAGCACATAGAAGCCTTTACTTCTCCATGCAATTTTCATGGTTTCTGCAAGAAAAAATTTACTCATTCCTTCCAAGAAATCAGACACTGAAGCTGGGTCCAAGAACACAGCTAAAGAAACTTCCCCTCTTTTACTTTGTTTTAAAAACCCAGAAGGCAGCAGGACTCACCTTGCAAACAGCAGCCTGCAAAATTGCATCGAAACCGCCCTCTGGAGCATCCCTGTTCCGGGACACCTTCTGCTTCTGCACTTCCTCATTAAAACGGTCGACTTTGTCCGTCAGGGACAAGAGATGGCGGAAACCAAAGGAAGGGACACAGCTTGGGAACAGCTTGTATCTGCAAGAGGAGCAGAGGAGGAGAAATTAACTGGCATCAACCCTACCAGAAGCCACAAGTTGTAGGAGCACCCAGCTCTACCATCCAGGCTTCCAAATTTTTGAGCCTTCCACAAGACTTCATGCTTTGGATGCTATGATTTCTGGCTAGTTATCTGCAAATACACAGTAGAGCCTATCTCTGTTTCCACCCTGCACTGGCTTTGAGCAACTGAAGTTTCCAAAGATCTCATCTGGACTGAATGTCTCCACATAACGTTCAAACGAAGACACCAAGCACTGGGGCCATATGGCTATGGGGTTTCGGTACTCATAAATCACAGCAATTTCCACACTAGAGCCCACAGCACAGTGATGCAGTGGGCATGTACTTACTTAATGTCTCATGCATCCTCCCACCCTCCCTGAGAGGCAGGTGAGCAAGCACCATCACTTCTGCTTAGCTTAGAGCAGCAAGGAAGGAGTGGCACCCTAAGGTGGAGAAACAACGTGGCAGGGTTCCAGAAAACCTTGCAAAGCAGCCAGGAGGCAACAAACCTCGTGGGTTTGGGGTTCATGGTGTGGTTGGGAGTCCTGAGCTGATTGAGTCCTGAAGTGTGGGCAGGAGGTAAACATGGGCAGTGGAGAGAGGGGAGAAAAGTTAAGAAGAAAATGTGTTTACAAAGGAGTTGCACTTGCAGTAGGTCAGTCTTATCTTCAGAGATAGAAAGCAGAGTAAAATTTAAAATGACCCACTGCAGGTAGGCTCTAAAAGGCATTCTTAACAAAGGAGCAGTTAAAGTTTACCACTGCTGGTAGCTCTAACCCCTCCCATGCCAGATGCTGCATGTCCCCACTGTGCAAACCCATGCACACCACCACACATGGACCTAGCAGGCCCAGCCTCCTGGGCATGACAGCCAAGCTTTGGTGCTGCAGCAAATAAGGACTAAGGAGACTACTGCATGCATCCCTGAGGCCATGCCAAATCTCAGGTGCAGGGACAGAGGACATGGTGCTGTGGTGTCAGCAAACACCTCGTGCAGAGCCCTGTGTCCGTGCCCAGCCGGGTCTGTCAGCCAGGTGGTTTCCATTACAGCAGCGTCCCAAAGTAAGGCATGCAAGGGATGCAGAATGGAAAATACTGCATAACCTGAATGCTCTGAGCAAGAGGAAGTGTTTGAAGAAGAAATGACAGATGAAAGTACTCCTTCACTAGCCAGAGCTTTCATCTGGGCACTGTAGGACTCTCTGTGCTCCAACACAAGCTTTGTACTTTCCTCTGACTTACCTATCCCACTATAAACACATGCAAGGGCACCAAAGTCAAGGAGTTCCAGATTCGTGGCTATGTTTCACAGCCAAAGCATGAGTTTTTAGTATTAAAAGCACCATCCAATTGACTTTTCTCTCTGGACAGAACTGATGAAAAAAGCGTGTGGATAATTTTGTTTGGTCAATGGGTGATGAGATGCTAAATATACAGTGAATGCCAAAAGATGGCAAGAGACTTACAGCTGATGAAAGATCTCTTTAATCTGCCTCTCATATAGAAAACTTAGAGCAAGCATACTCATAAAGCTTGGCGTCTGTGATGTGATCTTACAGCCTAAGTACCTCCACATGCTTCACAAAAAAGGGCCAACTCTACTGCCCTTCCAGCAGTCAAGAGCACCCCAAAAAGGGAGGAGGAGAAGAAGGGGCAGGACGAGGAGCACAAAGTGTCAAAGGCAACATTCTCCCAGGAGGCCATTTCAGATTGGATATTAGGAAAAAAATCTCTTCTCAGAAAGAGTGGTGATGCACTGGCACAGGCTGCCCACAGAGGTGGTAGAGCCACCATCCCCAGAGGGGTTCAGGAAAGGACTAGATGGGTGCTGGGTGACATGGTTAGTGGGCATTATGTGGATGGGTTGGACTTGGTGATCTTGGTAGTCTTTTCCAACCTTAATGATTCTATGACTCATTGCTGTATCCATCCTCACGTGCCAACATCCAAATCCATCTAAGCCTGCACACCCTCCATCATGTCAGCCTATTTCACTCTGGCGTAATCCTTGATTCAACAGGCTAGATCCTCTGGCTGTTGCAAGTCAAACAAAAAGACACTAAGAAAGCTACTAACAAGGAAAAAAAAAAAAAAACGGCTCTGATAACACTGCAAAGCAAACTGCATTATTTGTGCCTGTTGCAATTGCCAGCTTGCTTTCCTTCCACGGCAATAAAGATGAAGGAAGCTGTCTGACATCTTCAGAATGCCTTACAAATACTCATTAATCAGTCTCATAGGCCCGTCCAAATCTCACTTCCCCCAAACACTTCTGTTGGGAAAGAACTGCACTGCTTTGGTCTCCTTATCTGTAAAGCAGAGAAGAAGAGTTTAATTGACCTACTCAAGGCCAAACTATGACTCAGAGCCAGGATCAGAAATCAGGAATTTCTGGCTCTTGCTCCCTTTTCTCAAAGCCCATTAAAAAAAGCCTGCAACGTCTGCATCCTCTTCAGGTATTTAAAAATAACTTCAGATTCCTGGCACAAGATTTTCACGTCTAGATACAGAGCAACCCCAAAAGCCACTGCAAAATTGGAAACTGTCCTATTTCAAATGGCTCTAGAGCATTACCACACAGTCCCAAAAGTGTGGTCCAGTACCTAAAGCCAGAACTGCAAGGAAAGACTCTCCAGACTCTGTCAGTGCCAGTCCTGGGCTTCTCCCTCTGGGGAGCACCTACCACTTACCCAATGCAGGGATTGTTTTGGTATCTTGGTGCCGTGTAGGAGAAAGGAGAAATGTTTTTGTCCACAAAAGAGCCAAACCCCAGCCGGAAATTGCTAGTGAGCTTTCGCATCTCTTCAGCCAGTTTGGTCCCCAGATTGCGTATATTGTCCAGGTCATCATTCATGGACAGGGAGAGATCCATCAGGTAGTACAGGTCCACAGGATAGTCTTCCACTTGCCGGACCTGAACACGGAAGGAGGTCGGGTCACCTGCACACACACAAGAGTAGAGAGCAGTGAAAAGCGCTGCAAGAAAACCCCTAGCACACAGCAAATCCAGACTGTGTGCTATTCTTTTTTTCCCTGTGCAGAAAGACAGGTTTCAAGCCCACTCCTCAGGAGACTAATAGGTAAGCAAGCGAGCCCTGCACAAGAAGGAAAGGAGGTGGAGCAGGAGAAGGAAGAGGGGAAGGAGAAAACAAGAGATGAAGGCAAGATGTCCTCTGGGCAGTGCCTGGAAGGCAGGTTGAGACAGACACAGAAGGAACACCTTTCAGAATGACCTCTCCCCAGGAAAAGAATCATGTCACCATCACTCTGGAGAAAGCAGGGCAAAATGGGAAGTGAAATAGGAAAAGAAGGATGTTGCAGTCAAATGGGGAAGTACCAATGCAGAGATGAAGCTTTCATTCAAAGTGATGAACACAAGGGAGGGAGCTGATAGGACTGAGTCAGGCTGACAAGACGTGAAAAAGAGCTGAGGAAAGCCTTCCCCCTGACCTCCCACAAGTGCTGCCCTTTTGCAAAGCCCTTTTGGCCAAGATGGTGCCCAGAACGGGAGTCCATGCAAGGAAAAAGGTGAACTGGCATCAATACGAGCTCAAATTCACGTCAGAAGGAACATGGCCAACGTCTGCCTTACACTTTGCCAAAAGCTGAGAGAAGGGACGATCTGAAACTCCTAACACTCTCCAGCTGGGAAAACCCATATCTCCTGCTGGCTCTACCATTTTCCAGGTTGGTGAGCCCTCAAGGGCGAAAGCCATCTCAAGACCAATGCTCCCCTTCCTTTCCACCTCTCTCTTCATAGCCTAGGCTGAACATTCAGGCACCAGCAGGTTCCGCAGCACTCTCTTTGCTTCCTCCCTCTTCTTCAGAAATGAAAAGCACATTTTTTATTATCGTGGAAACATTTCCCTGAAAGTTTTATTGTTTTCCTCATTGTTCACAACAGCACAGCTGCTCCCACTTACTTCCAGCCCACGAGCCGGCAGCAGCAGCATCCCCAGTGCTCTGCAGTCCCATACAGTACCAGGTCCCTGAGCCCTGTGCCACCCCCACCCCAAGATGCATTTTTCCCCACTTAAGCCTTCAAGAAAAAAGGAAAAGTGCCCCTGGCACACAGTGCCCTAGGCATGGCAGTTTCAAAAACGCTCTTCTTCCAGAGCAGGTCCTAAGATGGGAACTGCCATGCTGGAAAGAGGACTTGGGATGCTCCACTGAACCCTTCTTGATGGTAATGAATATATCACTCCATGAAAAAGCACCATAAATAACAGGATCCCAGCGCTGCTGCTTCTTTCAATCCTAACTGCACAAATTAACTATCTCAAAGAAAATGTTGCTAATGTATGGCGATGTCAGTACAAAAGAATTTATTATTTGCTGTGTACGGTATTAGTCTCACTCTGTAGGGATAACCCAGCCCTTTCCTTCCCCCTATGCCCCCACCACCATCCTCTCCTTAGGGCCTTTATTGAGAAGCATTAAAGTCAAAACTGCATTCAGAAATGTTTCCTGGATACTGTCACACAGAAGCAGCACAATAACTGGAAAAGCTTTTAATTTAAGAATGCAAACTCGACAACCATGATCATCCACAAAACCCACTTCTGCTTACTTAACGGACAACACAACATGAATCCATTCACTGCTTTAAATTCCTTTTATGATATTCATGCTTTTCATACCAGAACACTGTCTTATAGCAGGACCCAGGGCTAACAAGCAACATCATAAAAACTAAACACTTGATCCAAAAGCTGCCCTGGATGTAAGGCCTTCGGGAATCAACTCTGAGCACAGAGATTTGGGGATGTGGTTTCTGCCACAGGATGCTTAGATCTCACAGCCTGGGTGGGACCAGCAAACAATTGACAATTCGCCCTGTTCTGCTTCTGCTTAGCGGTCTGAGAATAGAAGAGCACAATCACCACGCCTGCTGTGTCAATTGGTCTTTGAAACCCTACACTCTGGGCACAAGAAAATAGTTCCTGATGGAGCACAAAATTGGTATTATGCACAGTATGCACAAAATTGAATCAATATTGCCTCCTTTTTGTCTTGGGTGCAGCCCTCAGGATCCACCCTCAAGCTCAAATGAGAATAGATGATTTAAACTGAGGATGCAAAGCCCAGCGTTTGGAAAGTCATCAGTAAGAGTAAGATGGTGTGCTGCTCTGCATCAAAAAAAAAAAGAAAAACCAACAGAAGAAAACAGCAAAAATGTGAAACATTACAAAAAAGATGAAGATATATTTCTCTTCCTATGGTGATTTGGAGGACTTGAGGGCAAGTCCTGCAGCTGCAGGAGCAGCTGCAAAGGTGAGACAGCAGAAAGATGCTGGCAAGGCTCCTGCCCCTCCCTGACTCCTGCATCTGTTGGTATGCAGGAGAAACAGCGCAGCCCCACCTTCAGTCCCTGTTTCTGCAGACCTTTGCTGGTTGCCCAGAGGAGCGGTGGATGCCCCATCCCTGTTTATCCCTAGAGGTGCTCAAGGCCTGGTGGGATGGGCTCTGGGCAGCCTGATCCGGAGGGTGGCAGCTCTGCCCAAGGCATGGGGTTTAGAATGGATGATCTTTAAGGTCCCTTCCAATGTAAGCCACTTCACGACTCCATGATTTGTCCAGCAGACCACAGGCCGTGGCAGCCCAGCATCCAGGTGATGTGAGAGCAGCGCTGCACCCCAGATGGGTTATCAGCCCCACTTTTCATCTTCCTCTCATATGGAAACAGCAGTACAGCCTGGCTCCCTGGGAGGCCCAGAAGGAATGGCAGTTCCAACATCCAGCAACACAGCCCCAGGAAAGCTACAGGGAGTCAGACTTCACATCCCACCTCACTGCTGGAGCCAGAGTGTCCCAACAGCCGGGGGTGGAGAAAAGAATGTGCTGAGTACCAGGTGTCATGCCAGCAAGATGGCAATACTGGGCCTGCCCCTTCCCACAGCGACTGCCTCGAGGAATCAGAGTAATAACAGTAATAACAACCCCCTTTGGACGGGAGCAAACCTGTTGTGTAAGCAGCACTGAATTGCAGAGGCAGAGCCACACCTGATGGAGCCACCATCAGCCCTGGTAGCTCTTGAAAGAGTGTTGGTGGGGCAAGCACCAGCTCATACTGCTGTTTTTCTTGGGCAAAACATCCTATCTCATTTTTCTGAACGCTCATGAGAGCTGTCACAGGAACGTAAGCCCCAGAAACCCACACCAATTGCTTATAATGAATCACGCTTTTATATGCTTCTTAACCTCACCATAAAGAGCTTCTTTTCCCCCTTCAGAAACATGGGCTGCCAAATGTTTGCTAGAATTCTGAACCCACATTAAAGCCTCCCCCCACCATGCAAAAACTTTTGATAACAAGCATACTCGTGTGGCTCCATCTAGGCTTTCCCTCTTAATTTTCAATTAAAATGAAAAGACTTAAGAAAAGTGATGGCTCAGGGGAATGAAACAAGGATGTGGATATGCTCCAAGCTCTGAGTCACAAGTTCAAATCTCCATCTCAGGCCTCGATCCCATGGCTCTTTTGCATACCAACAGAAAACAGATATGCTTTTTTTTAAAAAATGTACATGAGGAGCTGTCTCAGTTTAGAGTCTAGCACTGTCAGGCTTCAGGATCCAAAGTTAATCTTTAACTCCTTCCATCTGAAGAGTGCATTTTTAAGCTGAGCATGCTCCTTTTAAACGACACAAGGATTAGGTGACAGCTTTAGGTGGCATCTGATTGACCTCACACTGTCCACTCTCACAGAAAACCTCAGCCCCAGTGCAGGGGGTCAGCAGCCACCACCTTCAGTGAGCTCAAGGACATGGGTACAGCCATCCCTCTGCCTGCTCAGGCCAGACCAGGCTCTGAGCACCCTGATCTAGCAGCAGGTGTGCCTTCTCTGGCACGACAGCTGGACTAGATGACCTTTAAGAATCATTGCAATTGGAAAAGGCCTATGATTCTACATCCTGCTCCACTTCTTGCCCACTCACATGCCACCACGGAGCTGGGAGCTGCTGGGACTCACCGGGACGAAGACTCAGGGCAACCTTCTGCGGGGTGATCTGTGTGACATCCAGGTGGGTCTGCCCGGAGCCCTTGCTGCTCAGGGGGACATTCTTCAGCACACTGCTGCTGCTGCGAGGGTTCTCGATGGCTCCGGCGCAACCATTGGCAATGAGGTTCTGCAGGAAGTCGCACCGTGATGGGACGGACTTCGTGCTGCCAAACTCCTGGGAGGTGAAGGACAGACAGGGGAAGAAGAAGACCAGAAGTTGATTTTTTTTCCATGTGTGCATGAGCCTGGAGGAGCTTTACAAAAGGAAGAGAGGACACAGAAGTGTTGCCAAGAGAAGACGGAGGGCCAAGAGCAAGCTGGAGAGCAAGGCTGGGGGCTCCAGGGACGTATGACCCCTCTTCCCCAGTTGAGACCACACCACGGTACAGTGGTACCCCTACCTCAAACCTCTGCAAAGAGAGCCCTGGGCTCTACTGCACAGGAAAAGTGCCACTGCAGCAAGAGTTCTGCAGGCTGGAGCACAGCTGGAGTGCTCTGACGTGGGCAGGCTGTCTAGGGAGAAGAAGGGACTTGGATTAGGGCTGATGGGAGGTGTTACACCGAATCAGCTGCAGGCTGGACAAGAAACCAGCATGAGCAGACCAGGGAGATGGCTGACAAAGAGCTCCCCACAGCACATAGTATGGAAAAGACCCTTAAAGGTCATCTGGTCCAACCTCCCCTGCAATGAGCAGGGACATCTCCCCCTGTGCCTCCCCCAGCCCTCCTGCAGCCCCCGGCTGGCCCCCACCATGGCACACAACGGGGCATTGTGTGTGGCAGGCACTCAGGAACAGCCTGGCCTCACAATGCAGCCTTTGGCAGCCAGCACGTCCTATTTGTTGGCGTGCTGGTGTTATTTATTTATTTATTTTCAAAAGGCTAAAAAAAGTGAGCTGCCCAAAGCTCACTGAATTTTCAACACTTGATTTCTGTTTATTTCTGTACTATAACAATAGACATAACCATCTACTGCTCAGGGGCTAAGCTACTATACTAAAACCACACAAAATAATGCAGAGAAGATGCTCACAGCCTCTCCTTCAGCCGCACAGCCAAAAAAAAAAAGCAGAGCAGGGCTGGATAAATCCTGCTTTTTGTCAATGCTGGAGGGCAGAAAGGGACAGGGGAAACATTGAGGAGGAAGAGGTGGTCTGACTGATGTCAAACACAGCTCGGGAGTGCCCCCAAGGACAGCCTTGGCCGTGGGGTCCTGGGACACATATAGAGCATTTCCTCCGAGCTTCCTCACTACGAGGCCTGAACACTATTTGAAAAATGCAAGGTTCGCATTCCATCACGGAGCAGCAATGCCAAGCTTAGGAGACAGCACATCGGATGGATGTGAACACGAATTTCTTGGAATGCACCATGTAAACAGATGGACTGCGAGAAAGGAGGACTGGGACTATGTAAATCATCTCCAGTGTGACAAAACAGAGAGCAGAGAACAACGCCCAGCAGAGCAGCAGGTTTAGGGCAGCTTTGGGGAAGAGTTTATCTCAGGCACAATAAGTCATTAAAGGAGTTGGACACAACGACCCTTACCAGTGCGTTCCAACTTGGGAGATTCTATGATTAAATCAGCCTTTGTCAAGCATTTCCAGTCACCCCTGAGGTCTAATGATCACAGAATGGCTTGACATCAAAGGGCTCTGAAGCGGGACCTGATTTTCTGCCTGGGATGGGGTGGCACAATGCAGCTCTGGAGGAGGAGGAGGATGCTTCCTGAAGGTCTATCAGTCCTTAGCAGCACATCCTGCAGCACCAGGAGAAAGGCTCTGGGTACGTATTTATGGAGATACTCAGCTCCCAGCTCTGACTGTCTCACCAAGCCAAGCCACCATGGACATGGCTCTCATGGGCTGCAAAAGCTCTCGCTTCAGCAGCACCTCTGCACTCCTTCAGCTTCCTATCTCTGCTTCTCCTGACCTATTTTCTGCCTTGATTTCTTCTAAAATTGGCCCCAGGGAATTGCCACAGGATGACAAATGCTGAGCTGCACTGGCTCGTGCTGCAGAATGGCATCTGCTCAGAGACTGCACCCTGCAGCTCTTGGTATTGACTCACACTGCTTGCTGGACCTGTGCACCAATAAGCAAGCAAAAGGCAGTGTGTACAAGCAGACAAGTTAATGGAGATTAGACCAACAACACAACAATTACATGCTCATCAGCATGAAAGTTTTAAGACAAATTTGCTTGGCTCATGCAAGAACAGCACTGGCCATACCTAACTATGACTTCACATGTCCTAAACTATTCCCTACAGTTTTTGCTTTAATTAGTTTAATCCTGCATTAATTCAGCAGAAACTATGTTTTCTTTCTTTGCTTAGAAAGCTACATATTCCCTCCAGGAGATCCCTTAATTCTCCTTCCTCACCCTCCAGGCACAAACTCCTGCAATCAGAAAGCATGGGGTACACGTGTTTACAAGGTAAGCACGCTTTGCCTCCTCTTTCAAGTGTAATTTAAATAGATGATCCTATTTAAGCCCTGCCTTTCATAGGCATCACGTTATAAACCAACGTAGAGTTAGAACAAGAGCTTGCTAAGTTCCAGCCCACAGACTGTAATGAGGACAGCAGCTTTTTAACACAGGGCTCTTGGCCAGAAATACCTGGAAGTGCATTTTTAAATAGCTGCTCCAGGCTAAAGGTCAGGAAGGATTACGAACTTCCTTGTAAACACTCCTCTTCCCTCCCTCGGCCCCTTCACTCCCTTTGGAAACTATTTTCTTTGGTGACTCTTCCTTTTGCAAGACAAGAGTCAAGCTGCCAGTGCCACAGGCTGCCGCACAATTAGTGGTTGCAGTGACCACCAGATCAACATTTCCACTGGCAGCATTTGCAAAACTTGGCTTCTGATGCCAAGATCTGAATTGTTTTATTTTTTAAAGTCAAACTATTGGGTACCCATAAGTGAATAACCAGCGCTCCTGGATGCAATATCACACTGCAGATTAGCTGCCTGGAAGAGGAGCTCTTACAGCTGTTTACAAGATGTCTCAAAAGCAAGATCTACTGCTTTACCCTTTCCCTTCTATGCATCACTCATCCTGCTGGAAAAAAAAAAGCATGGGAAGTATTCTGCTGTCAGGTAACATGGTGCCATAGCAACATGGAGATGTTTTCCCTGGAGAGCTGCAGCTGTGCAGTGGTCGGGCAGTTGGACACAGCAATCCAACTGCACCTCTCTATTTGACAGGACAAGAGCAGATGGCTTCAGACTACAAGATACCTAAAACACGAGGGCATATTTTTGCTGCAAATTCGCTGCAGAGCTCATTGCCATCAGTGATGGTGCAGACACCAGAAGCAGAGGCACTCTCCTGAAACAGCACAGCAGATTCACAGAGGGGAATTACCTTTGCTGCAGCCACACCAGGCCACGCAGCATGGATTGGGATGGCAGCCAGGGCAGAATGCTATCCAGCAAGGCTCCCTGCAACTGTGCCCATGCAGTGACAGTGCCCCATGCAAACAGGGAGGCAGCTGGAGGAGGAGAAGAAGGAACATACCTCTTTGGAGCACCAAGCACATTTGGGATGGATGAGGAGACACTCTTCACAGGACGAGGCACTTCCACTCGTGCACAGATTGAGACCTACAGCAAGAAAGGACAGGGAATGGGGTGGGCTGAGCTGGATACACTGCAAGATTGGTGTCATGAGCAGAGAACCTCCCACATTAAAAGGCTGGAGGAGAATAAATCTCTCCTCCTATCCTGTATGGAGGTCTTGGCTTCTTTTCCTTCCCCAAGAAATATTTAAAAGGATAGAAATGGGTTTGGGGAGGGGGGGGTTCTGAGAACCACCAAAATAAGTTTCTGGTGACTCTTCTTCTCTCTTTTTCAGCGACATCTGGTTAACCAAAGAAGGAAATAACACTGCTGACAATGCAGTATCTGTGCCATTGGCCCAAAGGTGGCTGTCCCTAAAACCCCGAGATGCTGACTGTAAAGTCACACTAGGCACACCTAACCCCCTCCCAGCATTTCCATCTTAAATCAACCTTAGAAGATATCCTCCTCCCCAGTGGTGATTCCCACAGCTGACTGCTTTCACAACAAATTGCTTTAACTTATGACAGGATTCACTTTCCCTGGGCTGATCAATGGCCACACCACCAGCAGTGCTGCCAACCAGGATGCTGCTTTGTGCTCTGGGTACACAGCTATTCCCATCTGCTAACATCCAGGGTTTGGGCTGGGAGAGGACTTCAAAATAAAGCAGAACGGCGCAAGTTAAATCCAACGTCAATAGCATGGGCTCTGAATGCAGCAGCTTGTTTAACCAAGCCTGGGGCGAGGAATGTGCCCTTCAATGGCACTGATGCCCCAGCTGCCCAGGGTGCAGCTCTTAACATCCACTGTCAATACATAATTAAACTAATTCTCAGCCCAGGGGCTGCAGACTCTCAATGAAATGCCTTGGGCGTGAACCAGCAGCCTGCTATTCTTTTCCCCCCCGGATGTCAATAAGGGCACTGTCCAGCCTCTATTTTCGGAGGGCTGCAAGTGCTGCAGGATGCCACGTGCAGACAGCACGGACACACTGATGGCTGCAGAACCACACAGGTTTTTGTCCCGGGGCAAGGACCTGCTCCAGCAGGTCAGGCACACCTCCAAAGCCACCCCTATGGCACAACCCAGCCCCACACACAGGCTGGCTGTGCCCTGCCAGGTGGTTCAGCCCAGCACAGGCTGTGAAGCTGTGCTGTCTGTATGGCTTTCATTCAGGCAGGCTGCTGGCTTTCCTGCGGGCCGAACAAGGGGCTTATTAATATTTTTTCTTGCTGACCGTTAGTGCATACCCGTGCGTCTCATTCCCTGCTCACACTAAGAAGTCGTGTTTCAACTCCTGGGCACTGTGAGAGCTCTAAGTATAAAGATGTAATAGAAAGCAAAACGCAGCTTGTTCAGCAGTTACAACACGCAGGGAGATTAACACTTGCACCTCCAAGCCCTACAGCTGCCGTGGCTTCCAGCACAGACCAAAGCCTTTCCAAACCCCCCCACTATAAAGCCAGTCTTTGCTCCAGCTACCCAGCAGGCTTCCCTGCCCATCCACCTGGAAACAGGAGAGAATTTATCTCCAATTCTGACCAATAGGCTTCGGAACATTCACTGGACTTTAGTGATGTCTGAATGAAAACCAAGATCTTCTTCTGTCTATTAGCACACTTTCTCTTTCCCCACTTCGGTGGGAAACATTTGCAGAGCCACTCCTTTCCACTAAACTTCACGCAATGCAAAAAATTCCACCCAGGATTTAGCTGGGATTACTCTGGAGGATGATAATCCACCCCCGTCACTGCCAAGCTGTGCTCCGTGTACACATCTGCCCCGGTGCCACCAGTTCCTAAACCCCAACTGCACTGTGCAGAAGGATGCAGTGGGCACAGACAGCATCTCCAGGCCCATCCCACCCTCGGGCAGAGCTCCAGCGAGCCGGGAAAGGCAGCACATCCCAGCGGGTCGCTGGGATTTTAATATATAACACCAGTGATGCAGAGCAAGATGGGAACCCCTCATGAAAGGTACACCAAAGTTTTATTCATGAAGATGCTCCGGGCAATCAGACCGCGTTTTAAACCTGTTCTGCAAGAAAACCTCGTTTGGGCAGCTCCCCAGACTGCGGGGTGAATGCTGTGGTTTGCTGTGGAGGAGGAAAGCGATACGCTCTATGCTACACGCGAGAAAAGAGTCACTTCACTCAGGCTGGGGATGCCCCATCCCCGGAGGTGCCCAGGGACGGGCTGGATGGGATCAGCTCCAACCCAACCCATCCCTCTGTGCCCCCAGTGGTACGATTCCATCATCAGAGCTCGAGGAGCTCTGGGTCCCGCGGAGGAGCGGCGGCAGGAGCAGCCCCGGGAGGGGCTACCACGCACACGGCAGCACAGGGATGCGGGCACGACCCCGCTGCCGGAGCACGCACCGGGCACACATGGAAGCGGGGCTGACGAAGCCGCCCGGAGGGGGGGGGGGGGGAACGCAAAGACAAGCAAAGCAAAGCAAAAGAAAGTTAACTCCTCGTCCCAGCTTGCGGCGGCGGCTCGGGGGCCCTTACCTCTGGCGGGCTGCAGCGGGGCGGCCAGGAGGAGGAGGCGGAGGAGGAGGCGGAGGAGCGGGGGGGGCCGGCGGGCGGCGGCGGGGGCCGGCAGCCCCCCTCGGCGGGGCATGGTGCGGGCGGCCGGGGCTGCCCTTCCCGCCGGGCCTCCCTCCCTCCCCGCCGCCTTTTGTGCGACGGCGGCGGCGGACGAAGAGGAGGAGGAGGAGGAGGAGGAGGCGGTGCTGGGGCTGCCCGGGGCGGGCGGCGAGGAGCGGCCGGGGTCCGCCCGCCGCTGGTGCCGCCGCTCGGGCCGGGGTACGGAGCGGGGGAGGCGGAGCCCGGAGCCGGGGAGCGGAGCGGAGCCGCAGTCGGGCTCGGGTGCGCCGTCGTGCAAGGGGCCGCGGGTGTGTACGTGCGTGCTCGCATGCACGTGCGGACACCCACGTGCAAATGTATACACGCGTGCATGTCACGCTCGGGCTGATGTACGCGCACCTCCGCGGGGAACTCACACGCGCAGGTTCCACGGCTGGAACCTGATGGTCCGTAACGTCCCTTCCGACTCGAGTCGTTCTGTGATGTACGCTGTCACAGCCGGACACGGCCATGTGCACACGTACGTGTGCACACCTATCTCTGCCTGCCTGCTCGCCGCCGGGCTGGCACTCATTCCTCCCTGTTACGTGGCATTTTCCTGCTTCAGGGATTTTTGCCGCCCAAACAAGCAGCATCCATCTGGCAGAGGGCTCTGAGCAGGGCTGTACCCCGCCTCCAGCTCTGGGCCTGTCCCCAGCGCAATGGGGACATCAGCACTTCAGATCTAAGGGGAACAGTGGATTTATGGCTGCTGGCAAGCTCTGCTCCTGCTTTTAAAACAAAACATAAATCAGCTGTCAAGCTGATGGCCGATTCCAAAGGTAGTTTATAGCAACAGCTACTACCCGTGGCCTTCAGACCTTCATGCCAATTCAGTGGTGTATTTACAGGATCTCACCTTCAGGTTTGCTCAGCACACACACTCAGTCCCCATGCCTTCACATGCACAGCTGGCTTCTTCAGCATCTCCAGACCACTGGGCCAAACCGAGTTTGGATTTCACCCAAGCTGTCCTGGTGCTGCTCAGCGACAGTAACTCCTGGTGTGGATATAGAGCTCCTCTGATACACTCCAAGCATCTCCCACTGCATATATCCTCCATCTCTGGACAGAAGCCAAACTTTCTGTAAACATGCTCAAGTACATGTGGTTGCAAATGTGAGAGAGCTGTGCTCATCCTGTTCTCAAGAGTGAGGATCCCTCATCCCTTGCCCACCCTCATACCCTTCTCCAAAGCCAGCACTGCACCTCTACTACCCTTATGTGCAGAGCAAGGGGGCTGTAGCTGCTCCAAAGGGCAACTGTGAGCAAAACTACACAAGGTCTTCATCTTCCTGTTGGGCTTCCAAGAAATGAGACTTGGTGTATTAACAAGGTTATTAAGGACTAAGGCATCCTACAACTAAGGCCAGATTGGATGGGCCCTGGGTGCCTGGTCTAGTGCCTGATCTGGTGGTTGGCAACCTTGCCTGTAGCAGGTGGTTGGAACAGGGTCTCTTCCAACCCAAGCCATTCCATGATTCTACAATTTTGGGGTAGGAACCCAAAGTGGGGCTCCACCAGTCTTGATCTCCAGACACAGCCCATTGCTCCCTGTGTCTTTTCTCCCTTGCTTACAATGCACCATTCCCAGGGATTACTCAATCCAGGGGACTGAGACCTCTGCTTCCTTCAAGAATTTAAGGGCCACAGAGTTTGGTTTGTAACATCGCCCAGTCCTGCTGGATGGGAGACGGGATACAGCTGGTTAGAAACCCCTGATCTTTGTGCTTGTTTTCTTATCACTTGCATTTTAAAGTAGGATGCAATCCAGTGTAACTTACGAGCGAGGTAATTTAAAGTCAGCTCTTTGGTTCTGCAGTTGTCAGGCAAAACAAATAAAGTGGTTTATTGGTGATACTTCAGGTCAATTAAAGATACGTTCTTGTTGTCGTATCTCGCTCGTGGCAGGAAGGGTGTATCAAAGCATCTGATTCATGCCTAGATAACCCTGTGTCATTGAAGATGTTCTAGGTTCCCAATGCTGACCCCTATTTTCACACCACTCCAAGTGGAATGGTGGTCCTCAGCCTCAAGGCACAGCCACAGCTCAGGGTGACACGGGACTGCCTGAACATGGCACTCAACGCAGGTCTGATGCTGTGGTGAGATCCTGGGATGTCCCTGGCCTTCTTGTGACATAGACTTTGGGTTATGATAGAATCACTGAAAGGGACCCATAAAGACCATCTAGTCCAACCCATGCAGGACCACCCAAAAATCGGACCCTATTTCTGAGAGCATTGTCCAGATGCTCCTTGATCTCCAGCAGCTCAGGGCTGTGCTCATTGCCCTGGGAGCCTGTTCCATGTCCACTGCCTTCTGGTGCAGAACCTTTCCCTGATATCCAACCTGCTGCTGCTTACTGGCAGCTCCAGTTGGAATCTGTCTCTTCCAGCTGGATACAACTCATTATAACCTCACTATTGGCTGTGACTCATTAAACCACCATACCTGCAGCCAGTTCAGAAGCCATAGGACCTGGCCATGCCAGGGAGGTGGGAGTGCAGATAGACACCGTGGGCTTTGCCTCCCTGACAGAGCTTCCCTGAAGTTACGGAGAAGGGTCATCTCCTGCTTTTTGCGTGGAATCTACGACAAATTTCAATTCATACAACATTCACATAGGCAACAATCACATGCCAAAAAGAAATTACCATCATGAATTCTGTTCTTTCTTAAACAGTATGTTCTCCTACAGCTAATGATGCTGCTCATACCGCTGCTTCCTTTAATATATGCATATTTACCATCTGAGGCCAGCCTCTGTCCTCTGCTACTCAAGAGCAACACCAGCACTCCCTGCTGCCGAGAGGAAACATTGCAGAAACGCAGGCCAGCAGAGGAGGGCACATGAGAATTTGTTTTCGCCTTTTGTCCTTCTCCTGCGTGGGGAAAAAAGAAAAAAGAGTGGGGGAATTCAGAATATCTCTCTGTGCCTTAGGCATCCTTTAGTAGGTGTCCCATGGGGCTTGCACCACATGAATACGTGAAGACAGTGGGGGCTGCCAGCTGGTGCTTGAGCTTCAGTGACCTCAATGCCTGTTTTCCTTCTCTTCCTTCACTGCTCACCTGAAGTGTATTTTGGCATATCTGGGGCAGCCAACAAGCAAGCCTCTCCTCTAGTTGCTGGGTGAGCAACAGACCACTTCACCTCCCACTTGTAGCACTTGTGCCACCCAGGAGCAGGGCAAGTCCTCTCCCAGGTGTCCCTTCCTCGTGGGAAAGCTCAGCTGGAGCAGCTTGTGTTTTCATATTCTTACGCTACATGGGCAAGCTTGGAGCTGCTGGGCTGGGGAACGAGGGAAGTACATGGAGGAGATCATTCTTATACCCCAAAAAGAGCCAAGTGCATCAATGTCAGTCCTTCAAACAGTGCTGGTGGATCCAACTTTTGATGTAATACACACAACTCCCAAGTGCAGCATGAGGAAGATGGGCAGGCTGGGGTGCACCTGGCTGCTTGAATAGCTTTTTATAGGGGGGGTTACTGAAGTGCTGATGAGGTGGGTGATGGAGGTCTCTGTGGGCCACCCCAAAAAATGTGTGCCCATCCCTGAGATTAGGGAGCCTATCAAACGAATGGACATCGGGGGTCCCCAGGGCTGAGGTGCAGGAGAGGGTTAAAATCAGCGGCATACTGTGCCTGTTAATGGTTAGCCCCTGCTCGGGTTGCTCAGTAAAAGGTTTTGCAATTCTTGTGGCCTTTCCTGCAACTGCGAAGAGTTAGCACCATCTTGTGGCAAGGACTGCCAAGCTGCAGAGTGAGCAAACCAAACCCTGGAGGCTCGTCCTGCTGCCCTGCCTGCGGTGTTAAAATATATCCTCCCCGAGCATCTCATTTCTACCCAGCATTAGCTTGCTGCGGAGTGTGGTTAATATTCTACAAGGAAGGGTCTTACTGTGAAAGACTTTGTTCCATCTGTGCAGCAAAAGGCCTGCTTTGCTTACAGGACTGATGTGTAGAACCACAGGTCCTCTTCAGGGACCCTAATTCCCATCAGTTTCAGCACAAGTCAGGTGCTTGGATCTGACCTCTGATTCCCACTAATTTAATTTAAACGTTCCTCTACCTGAGAAGGAATTACACGCCTTAGCTCTACACTACTGCCTTGATTCTTTTTTCAATATCCCGGGTACTGAATATTTAAAAATAGAAGGAAAAAAAAGAAAAGGATTTATTTGAAAAGGAATGTGATTCTAAGACCTAAGCAATCCGTATGGCCTCTGTCATGGCAGCTCCCTTGTTTGGCTAATCAGCCCTGAAAAAGGGCCCCTGCAGATTACAGATTTCAGAGAAAGTCTTTTATCTGAAGTCTTGATTAGGCAGCAGACTTTATTCTCCCACCTGCATCTGGTTATGCATGACTAAAGCAGAGGCTGAAGTTCCCTAACGTTTAACTAGGTGGTGTCAGAGGGCACAGGGCAGGTGGCAGCGGTACCCAGCAAGGACCGTGGGGACAGGGGGACAACTCAGAGTGGCAGAGTGCCTTCCTCAATGGCCAGGCTGGGAAATTTGGTGAGACAAATGTCCTTCCAGGTGTCACCAGATGTTAATGTTCCAGATTGCAAAATCATAGAATCATTAAGGTTGGAAAGACCAATATGATTATGCAGCCCAGCCATCATCTCATGCCTGTTGTCATTCTAGACCGTGTTCCTCAGTGCCACATCTCCGCAGTTCTTGAACAACTCCAGGGACATGACTCCATCACCTCCCTCGGCAGCCTGTGCCAGTGGATCACCTCTCTTTCTGAGAAGAAATATTTCCTAATATCCAAGCTGAACCTCCCTGGTACAATTTAAGGCCATCACCTCTTGTCCTATCAGACAGAGAGTGGAGAAAAATTTCTTTTCCCCTGACAAATTCCTGCCACATTGGGTGGGTGCTGTGGGGACAGTGCCTGGGACTAGGGACCATCTGCTCTTCTATTTATTTATTTATTTATTTTCTGTCTGCTTTGCCTGGATCTCCTGTGGCTTTGAATACTCCTCCTTCTGGGAACTATTTGCCTGCCCTCCACATCAGTGCCATCACAACCTGTCACTGATGGCTCAGCGTTGGGTGCAATGTCCCCATGCTGCTGGCTGCACCCTTCCTTTGGGTCCAAGTCATTGGGTCTTGGTCACTTATCAACAGCCACTGTGCCTATTTGACCTTATTTCTCCTGTTATTTGTTTACTCCAGTGACTTTCCTTTGCTCCTACTGTCTCTTCTCTTCATTCCCTATTTACTTCTTGTAGGTCTGGCCCATCCAGAAAACCCACTGCAGACTATGGGGGGTGTGGGAAACTCCCAGCATCTCCAGCAGCAAAAACAGAACCATGAAATACCCCAGGGTGGAAGGGACCCATGACAATCATCAAGTCCAACTCCTGGCTCCACGCAGGACCATACAAAATTCAAACCCTATCTCTGAAAGTGGTGCCCAGATGCTCTCTGAACACCAGCAGTTCGAGGCCATGCCCACTGCCCAGGGGGATCCCATTCCATGCTCACCGCCCTCTGATACAGAACCTTTTTCCATAGCAGTATTTTACCAGCTGTTGGAGCATCCTTCACAAGGCACCAGCTGGATTCTTTTTTCAGCCTTGATTCTGGTGCTTGCTAATGGAGAGCTTTGCCCAGTAAGGGTTCCTTGAAGGAATTAATTGACTTCATCCAGGTTTGGGAGCGTGAGTTGAACATACAGCTTTGTGCAGAAATTAGTTTTAAAAGAATCAACAGTGGACCAAACCAAGCCCTAAAAACAGTAGTCTAAGAACAGGGAAGTCCATAAGGCATGCAGGTCACAGATACCAGGAAATAAAGACTGAAAAAATACTTGTTATTCCTTCAGTTGTTAGGAGTGCTAGAGTTCAACCAGTAAACAACAAAGCACAAAGGTCAGAGAAAGTAGAGGAGCAAAAATCAAGGCTCTAGAGAACCTCCTTACCTTTATTACGCACCCTTATCAGATAGTGACTGCAGCCTGAATCAGCACATGCAGGATCGGTGTAAAACCAGCCTAATAAAATAAATGAGGTACTTTTTCACCAGTAGAAAGCTAGAAAAACACAAAATGTTTCCTGCTCCCGGGACTGAAAGGAGCTGCCTTTCACATACAATCATTAATGTTGGAAAAGATCATTAAGATAATTTAGTTCAACTGCCAACCCATCCCTACCATGCCCACTAACCACATACCTCAGTGCCACATCTCCATGGCTCTTGAACTCGCCCACCTCCCTGTGCAGCCTGTGCCAGTGCATCACCACTCATTTTGAAAATAAATCTTTCCTAAAATCTAAAATGGGCCTCCTCTGTTACAACATAAGGCCATCACCCCTTGTCCTAAAGTGAAAGTCTGGGTGCTGCAGAGTGCTTGGATGCAGGGCTCATTTTCAAGGTTGAAGCCTCAAGCAGTTCAGCTTTTCCTTACCCTCATCCTGCCACATCCCATCCTCCTGCAAGGCAGCTGCCCAGATCCAGGCTCTTGTCCCACAGCCATCCACAACACTGTGCCTTTATCTGACCATCCTGCATCACCTGAATGTACCCAAGTGTCTCCAAATAAAGTCTCCACAACACATGACTTAAGCAACCCCAATACCTTCATACAAGTATACAGTCCTCTGTTCAGCACTCCCTGTGCAGATGTGCCAAGAAATCTCTCCAGTATCACCTTCAGTCTAGGACAAAAGTGGGTGACAGACTCCAGGGGACACAACAGGACACCCCATGTCACAGGAGAGCAGAAGAGTGGGAAAGCCCAGCTTCCCTGGAGGACCTCCCCTGGAGGCTTTGCCTGCCTGCAGCACATTCCCTCTCAAGGGTAAGGGTTTGTCCAGTGCCCAGCTGGATTTGGAAGATGTGCAGCTGGAACAATACATGCAGCAGTCCCAAATACCACTGAGGGCCATTTTCCATGTTCACATTACACAGCAGAATTACGCTTTGGCAATAGCCAAAAAGAAGAAGGGAAATATCTGAGAGTTTGCAGTTTCAGTACAGAGTTTCAGTCCTGACAACACAGCTGTCTCAGCCTTTGAAATGTAAAAGAGAAGTAAGTGTATTCTAATATCTGATGGCCCCTCCCTAGCACAAGCTAAACGGGAACTGGCTGAGTGTCAGAAACCAGCTTTGAATGAGAGCAATGAAAATTCCTCAGCAGATAAATGACCCAAACACCTGCCTATTTTGCCACTTCTACTATAAATTTCTACATATCTCACCCTCAATAAAGTTTTACAGCACTGAGTTGTGGTTACTGTTGAGCTTTCAAACCTCCGTTGATTCACAAGAGTAAGAGAGAACACTTTAAAAACGTGCCTAGAAGAAAAGTTGAGAAAAAAAGACCAAGTTTCTACCATCCTTTGAGTAACATGTCAAAAATAGCTAAACCCTGTGAGCCCTGCTTGCACAGAGGACAAGCTGCATTGTGCAGATTAAGATGCACACAGCCAGTGCTGAGTGGGCCCAGGCCACCAGAACCTGCCTACCGCAGACAGAGATGAAAATTGTCGACTGGAAGAGAGAAACTCTGACAGTTAACCATAAAAATCCAGAAATGCAACAGAGAGAGACTTGCCCCCTTTCTCACTAGGCTACCTGTAAACCTGTAGCTTGCACAGGTTTCATCATAAAGCAGTCTTTGAACTTGTAAATAACACCGCTGGGTAGCAACGTAAGAAAGACTTTGTACTGTGGGACGATAATATTTAATAGGAAAAGTTAACCTGCATACGTGAAAAAAGGAATGACCACAAAACATGAGATTAAATGATACATTAAATGAACATAACCTATAAATATATGTACATTTTGGGATATCGTATTCTATATATATACATATATAGAGACACGCCAATGGCAGTCAACAGACAATGCACATGTATCCTCCATAAAATGTGGATTTTTTAACAGAAGTATTTAAGTAAAAAGAGAAAGAAAGATTTAATATGATTCCATCTAAACTTACAGAGAGCAAGCAGAAAAAAAGTGCTAATGCACAGCAGCTGAGAATGCGAAATCAATGTATTTGTATGAGATGGAGAATAACAGTGCTTATTTAAAGACAATGGTTTGGGGGGTTTTATTGGGAAAGAAGACTGCATGAAAGGTCAGACAGGGACACTGTCTCTCCACAACAAGTGCCAGCAGAGATCTGAACTGAATGCTTTCAGATAGGAAATACTGGGGGGCTGAGAAAGGGAGAAAGTCTGTATCTGATATAGCAAAGAGAACAATGCTAGGTCCTCATAAATAAAAGTTTTGATGTGCCCAAAGCTATTCACTCGATCTCTGTCTGAAGCAAGTGAGCACAAACATAGGCAAAGCTCATCACATGTATTGCATGGACCATCTTTCAGAAGAACTGAAACACAACAGGGTTAAAATCCTGGTATCTTGTCTACACTCACTTTTATTGCCAACTCAAGAAGTCTAATGTTTATAGAACCCTTTTAGTTTTTTTAAAGTCCCCTTCTCCCTACACTCTGCTTCATTTTTATTTCCCTTGTTTCAGAGAGTTATTGCCCTTCTCCTTCAAGCAGGGGTCTTCTTTTAGAAAATCTTCAGAGAATCTTGTATTACAGACTCTGTTGTCTCTGCTGATGACATAATGTGCTGGTAAGAGACTGTGAAATTCTTCGGTCTGACCCAGTGTTGTGGTCATTGTCCATCCTTTTCCCACTGGCCACTCAGTTATCTGCGTTGCATCCGAAAGCCCTCAGGCTGCCTTGTTATTTCATACTAGAGAGGATTTGGACAAGAAAAGAAAAGAAGAAAAAAAAAAAGAAGAGTTATTCTTGGTCAGTAAGCCTCTTTCTCATAATAGGTCAGCAAGTATCGCACAACACATGGTAACTCTTTCTCTAAGCCCTTAAGGAAAACCAAACGTATTTTACAGACAGATTTTCATCAGTGAAAATTTGACATCTTTTGAAAGCTGGAAAAGACAAAATTCATGTGAATCTGATCAATTCTATAACTATACAGACACTCTTTTGTTGTTGGTGGTGGTGGTGGTTTTTTAAGAGCTCTCCTTTGAGCATCAAGTTTCTCTGTTGTTTATACCATGGTCCTGTGACACAGTAGGCCTGTGGGCAGCCAGACTGTTGTTTAGACTCTTGCTTTTCACACATGCCACCCATGACTCATGACTCAAGAACAACCACTAGGGCTTTAAAAAAAAAATCTTCATGAGATGCATGCTGTCTTTGTAATAGGTTGGATGGACAAGAGTGGAGCTCTGGTTCTGGCAGCATCAGAAGCCCACACCACCACACTTCAGAAACACAGTTCCCATAGGCCTCCCACTTACCAAATCATCGTAATCCTTCTCCCCAAAGTCACCTCTGTTTGTGGAATGCGCCTCGTAAGGGTTGTTTGGCTGATACCCTGGGTTTGCATGGCCAGAAGTGGTCTGGACCCTGGGGAAGATCCTGACATCATCAGAGGTATTTGAGTGGTAATCTCTTGGCTTTATCAACCTCTTTTTCTCCGGATCATGACTGCCCTTGGCTCTTCAAGAGGAAATAGAAGAAGAAAGGAATTTTTACTTATTTAGTTGTCCCCTCCACCTTATTTTCAATGCTCACTCGTGTTCTGAAACATACTCTGGATTTTTCTAGCATACTTATTGTAAATCACCTAGTTCTCAGCAACAGAGTGCAAAGTTTAGCATCGCTTGTCACAGATGAAGATAAACTGCAAAGAGTAAGAAGGTAACATTGACCTCTTCCAGCTGATTGATGGGGGTTCCTTGATCACCACTAACCCTAACTGACTGTTGAGAGAAGGAAATGAGACATCCCTTACATCCAGTTTAGATGCCTACCTGCATCTAAAGCTTCAAGCTCAAATGACGAATTTGAATCGCCTGTGATCACAATCCCATAAGCACAGAATCAGTTTGTGACCTATGCCTACTATGGGAGGCCTTGTGGGAATCCTTACCTGGACATCATTGAAAGGAGAGGTAGAGAAGGTGCTGAAGCTTGCATTGTTTGATATACAGCAAAAGAATATGGGGAATTCTGGGGAGATTACATGAATGAAAGCAACTCCTAATGGCTGCATGACTTTGATGAACATGTCTGCCTAGGTAGGCATGCAACCACATTTGCAGCCCTTCCCCTTTCTAAATTTCTGCTTTACTCTCTAGGAACATGCAGCAATGGAACTTCCATTCAATTGTCAGAAATACCCTTACCTTATTGAAACAACTGAGACTGCTACCACTAAACACAAGATAACGGCTCCAAGCACTGTGCCTACTATTATAAGGATGAGTTCTTTATCTGGAAAAAAAGAAAAAAGAAAAAGGAATTGAGAACTCATGGCAAATATTGAAGACCGAGTCCTGTTTCTCTCCCCTTGCAATTAAAAAAAAATGTTATTCATTCCTAGATTCCTGATGTTGCCTTAGTACAGCAGTCTATCTGGACTACGACTTAAAGTTTTAAACCACCAACTGTGCCATGACCAGCAGAGCAATGTGGCATATTCAATCACACTGTGGGCATATAAGGCAATAGGGAGCATGGTTTCTCCATAGAATGTTATGCCAAATACAGCTGTAACGTATCCTTGATTACTGCTCAGCAAATGTTACTACACACCAAGCAGTATATGGGGAAGTCTGGGTTATTTAAAGAGTTTATTATTAAAGGGTTTTAAATCTGTGTTTAAGTTCCCAATGTGCATGTTGATTTTGTACATATTTAGTATTCTAATTTGCTTTAAGAAAAAGGCATTAAGATTTCCAAAGATCTGTCAGAAAACTTATATTCCATGGGATCATAATATCCTTCCTTTTACACCTGTAGAGTTACTCTGGTCTGCATTACTTCTATTTGCCAACCTGCAACATTTTTAGGCATAAAACAAAGACTCAAAGATCTCATATCTGCAAAGACAGGGATGTTAAACATCTACTAGTTTAAGGATGCAGCAGTGTGAGAATCTACCATGGGGCAGCACGAGGATATACTTTCTGCTTAAGCAATGCCAAGTCATTGTGGAAGCAAAGAACCACAAACACTTAGTTTCTTAATCTGCCTTTGACTGTGATAGATGCTCTGAGATTAGGCACACATAAACACTAGTAGGGATGAAGAATGTCCTAAATTATACACCAGAGAGCCTGTGGAAGGTTCAGAGAACAGCTGGAAAACAGACTCAGTAAACTGAAAAAGCTTTGGAAGTCCAGATTGGTTTCCTTGTCCCATTACAGATGACACAGTTAGGTCCATCTTACGAGTATAGGATACTAGAAACTATGTGGTGCTTGTAAGCTAAAGCACAAACCAGTGGTTAGATATCAATGCAAAGACATTTCAAATCACAACAATTTATTGACGCCTTATTAGAATGACTAATCACAGCGAGTGATTGGTTGCAGGAGAAACCAATCTATTGGTGGTGCAGAGCTCAGGACTGCGTATCTTCAGATGAGGACTAAATGCTCTGCAAATACCCTGTGTTTGACAAAAAGCTATTGGGCTTAATGCAGATCTCATTAGACAAAATGCTACCGTCTGTCTGAACATGAGATTCGAGGAATTATCCTTTCAGGCAACAGTGGAATTTTACTAATCTTTTTCAGGGCTGCTACTTGTCATTTTTGTTATCTCGGGTAGGTTAAACATTATTGCTTATTTTTCCATGCTGTACTTACTATTCTCACAGTTATCTCCAGAATAGCCCACTGGACAGCTACGTGAGGAAAAAAAAAAAAAGTCATTCAGCAGATGATCACAAAGCAATGGTATATTTCCACCTGTTATCAGAAATTTCAGCGAGGTTTCTTCTTTGATTCTATCTTAATATGAAATTGTTTTGCTTTGTTATTGGAGGAAAACAATCTGAGATTTTCTGAATAATTTGTGAGCTCCACAATCAAAGCTTCAGGATCTCGGCCTGGAAAAATGTTTAAAGGGACTAATATCTCCAAGGAGCAAAGACCTATATCTCTGTGCCACTTGGAACTGCAACCCACCACTGAAAAGTGCTGTCTTTATCAAAAGCCTCAACATAAGATCTGTAAGGACAGGACAGCTCTTTTTCTTCCTCCCATAGTTGTTTCTTAAATTTAGAACATATTGACTTCATGGTAAGAAGAGATTCTGTTCTGCGTGCAGCAGCAGAAACAACAAAAGGTGCTGAATTAACAGACCTGGGGAGTGAGGTGGTCTATCCATGGGAGCAGAGCCCAGCTGGTGACCTACTCAGCTTCACCAGCAAACAACACTGCTCTGTTCTGATCCTGAGCTGCCAGCAATACTCACGGGGAAAAACAAGATGAAATCACATAGGCCTGAAACTTATCACAGTGCAGAGTCCCCACTGGTACCTTTTCCCGTGATTTAAGGCAATTCTTTCACCACTGCTAGTTGCTTACTGTATGCTTTGGGATAGCAGTCCCTGTGGCTAAGTTAATTTGGAAGGAATAGTGTGTATTTGTGGGGTACCCAAAAAATGAGTGTGAGGTAGTTCATCCTCTTCACTGACTCACAGATGTCCTTGGGCCTCCTTTACTTTATTCTAGGGTATTACAGGTGCATGCCAACAGCTAATGCCAAGCACCTAAACTAGCACAGCCTGTAATACTGTGGGGATCTGCCCACCTGTTAACCACCTTGGCTGTCAGTTGATCTCCTGGACTGAGGGCAACCCAGTTTTAGTTGGGTTCTCTTCCCTGTCTTTACCAAGAATGCAGGAACATGGGGAAAAAGCTGAGTACTCACCTTACACATTTATTATCCTCCCCCTTCTTAAAGTTAGACATGCATTTGCATGTTGGAAGCCCATTTTGTGTTTCACAGAACTTGTTTTCTTTTGCTGAACAGTTGGAGCAACCTGTATTTTTAGAAGGAAAAATACAGAGTGAATTGAATGTAGCCCTGCAAAAATCAACCTTGCAGAATGCATCTTGGAAGCATTTCTATTTTCTAATCACAGATAAAACCTGGGACAATTTCCACATGCTCCCCTTTTGTTGTGCATCAGAACATCAGAACACCCTTTTTAGGGTTATATGTACATAGAACAGAATCTGAAATATTAAAGCACAACATTAGAAGTAAATAGGCCTTGCTCAAACATTCAGATTCATAATTCAGAACTGGAATCTAGCTAGGTTGCATCTTACACAGGCAATCCAATAATCCTGCAGGTTGATCTCACAGTAGACTATTTATACAGCAAATGATCTAAATGGATCACACACAGACAAGTTAGAAACCAAAGGCCTACACCAGACAGTATCTCTCTGGTCTTTATTGCAGCCAGCTTTACGGTTTTATAAGGAGTATTAGTAATAGAGTTTTTTGGTTTTTTTTCATAAAATGCATTACTTGTAGTGTGAATAATTTTACTTTAATAACAAGAAAATAAGGGTACATCTCAGTGCTCTAGAGAATTGCCAAAATATAAACATAGTATTCCAAAAAATCATTCAAGACCAATAATAAAAAAAAAATCATTCAGGACCAGCAATCAAATAAAAACTCAACAATTTGCAGTTCCTAAAATAATGATTCTGAAAAAAATCTGTCTAAACAAAGGTAATGCAATCCTAGAACCAACAAGGGACGCATCTGTCACAGATGTTTGTAGCGAAACATTGGATTTCCAGTTCTGTCTGCATCCTCGGGTAGATATATTTTTTTCCAAAGTACATCCAACCAGAGAAGGCTGAGAATATAAGATTCTGTTTATTCCACTCTTTATCCTCTTTAGACGTCAATTCTTACCAAGAGTTCAGTGATGCATATACATAGTTATCCACTCACTAATTTCAGTGGTAATTTTCTCAAGCTTTAACGATTTCCTCTCTTGGAATACAATTACAGATGTGTCCCAAGTGAAATGTGGGAGTGTGTTTTTATGGCTTGCTTAATAAGACACACATCCCCTATTTTTAGAACTCAACACAACTGAGAGTTCAGAAAGATAGAGACAGGGGATGACCATGCCAGCCTTTCAGGGATAGATAAAGTAACATGGTACTTACTTGAACAAGAATGAAAATCCCATGCTGTCTTTTCAAAATCAGGTTTGCATACACATGTTGGATGTGGATCTTCTTCACATTCTGTGGTCATGTCATCACAATTATAAACAGCACACTGGCTTGTATCTTTAAAAGAGAAACAGTCAGGAAGCAACCTGGGAATTAGTAATATCCTCTCATAAAAAGTAGTGCATTTGCTCAGTGCATTGTCAACCAATTTTTTAGCAGTTCTAAAGAACAAAAAATTCCAATTTCTTTTTCTGAGACAACAATGCTGGAGGTGCCTGCACCAATCCTTTTCCCTTGCCCTTTACCAGTTAAGGTCCTTCTTTCATCACACCCTTGTATATGCTGTTTGTCAGCCTCCTACAACTTCCTGCCCTATCCTCCACAAAGAGAAATTCTACCAACAAGCTCACATTTGGAACAATAATTTTCTGACTTGCCTTAAAAAAAAAATACACATATATATTAAAAACATCCGTGGATATACAGTGGAAGGATGTGAATGTGCTGGTGCTTTGTGAGCTGTCAGGTGTTTCTTTCTCCCTCATGCTTAGGTTACAGGAAATGTCATGGCTCAGGTGGACACAGTTACCTTGGAGGCCAGAATCTGGACTCGTTTAATTATTAGCTATACCTTCTGCAAAGGATACTTTCAAAATAGGAGCACATTAGACAAAAGAAGATGAGAAAAATGCGTTTACAAAAATGCATTTACAAAAAATGTTCTCCAAGTACTGCACTTCTTAGTAACTAAAGATTATATTGCTTCATCATCGCCTACTTGAGTAGCTAATCAGTAAAGGCTCATTTCAATTAATAAAATAATTTATGGAAGAATAAATCTAAGGAGACCCTCGTCCTGTTTCAACAATAAAACTTTGGTTTCTTCTGAGAAGGAAAATCGATGACTGTGAATATTTTTTCCTGTTGTTTTTTTTTTTTTTCCCCAGAAACTTCCACAGTAAGGAATTACTTACTTGTGTACTGACTCACGTAGCTCAAATTATCTATTGCTTCCTTTACTGCTTTGTCAATTGTTTCAGTGGTCTCATTTGTGTCTTCTGTGAAGAGGTTCATCAATGTTACATTCACTAGATTATTACTTCTGGTGCTCGTAGCTTCTCCTATATAACTGAGAAGTACAGACAGCATCACTTTAATGTCTCATACAGCATATATGGATAGCAAGTTAGACGCAAAAACAACAGACTTCCTTCTCTCATCCCATGATGTGGGTAGTTGCTAAGATACCCGAAAATGAGTTAAATCCTTGCACATGAATTCATTGATGGCCATCCTTTACATCCCAATGTAAATGAGTCTCTGGTAAGTAAAAGCTGTTGAATTTAATGCTAACAACATGGCTCCTCTGTGTGCTGCTGGCCTGAAACTGATGCGTTTATACTGGGTTAGCCTGAAAGCATCTGCAGTGTGGAGCACTTTTTTCACTAACTCCTAAGTTTTGCATGGTGTTATCAGCCTGTGGTATTATCCAGGATCAGATTTGGAGATCCCACCCTGAAACATGGGGATGATAATTCAGGGAATGACTGCAACAAAGTCAGAAGGGTCAGCTAACAGGGATAAACAGGGTAGTTATTGGCACAGCACTGTATCCTACATGGTGTTAAAAATGGAATATCCTCCTGTGGACCTGTCTCACCCTGCCCACTTCACAGATCTATTGGAAATCTATAGGGGAAAAAAAAGGGGCAGGATTTTTAAAATACCAAATGAATGCCCTCATTTAATAGGATTCAGATAGCACTCAGCTCAGCCCATATCTTTTCATTAACAAAGTAATTCACTGGAAATTAATAAAGTGGAAGCACCCAAAGCAAGCTTCACTCACTGTGGAAAAAAGGAACTGGCAAACTTACTTAACTTTCACGATGACAGTCTGCCTGTAGTCTGTCATATTAATGAAAGCATCCTTAAACTATAAAAGATAAATGAATATCATCAGCTCCCAGCCAGAGGTGCACACCTCTTCTTTCTTACTTTGAGAAAACAACCTCATTTCAGCAGAGCAGGATGAGTTAAACAGTTTATCTTACTTCTCCAGGAGAACCCTTACAAGAACTTATCTATAGTCATAGAATGCTCAACTCGTGGTAATACCCATTTCATTTATGTAATCAAAATATGAATACTGGTGTGGTTATGGAAAAGGTAATTAATTAGGTATTTAACACTGGATATCAGAAACTAAACAGTTTGAGAAACTTTGCTTTACCCATTGGAGAGAACTATGAAAGATACAGGGCAATTTATATGAGATCTTCCCAAAACAGAAACATCTCTGAAAATGCAGGTATTGCTTGACCTCAGGTACATCACTTCACTTCAACAAGAACCATATCTGTAGTCACCTGAGGGCAAAATTCAACTCTTTCAAATATTCTTTGAAAGAAGTAGTTCTATCAAGTGAAACTATCTCAGGTTCCACATTTAAGGCGGCTTGTATGCACTCTGTATCACGTTCAGAAAAAAATTCAATATGCAGAAAAGTTTAAAAAATAAAGTCACTTACAAATTCTGTTATGTTTAGGAACATCTCTTCATACTCCAGTGAACTTCCAATAGTAATATTACTACTGAACTGTCCTTTCAGTGTAATGGTCCCTGGGAATACCTTCCCTGCAATTAAAACAAAGGATGTTTATTAATTAGTAAGTATTCAATAATTTGGATCTCACCTTCGGATTCTCCATCAGTCAGAGGTTAGAAAATACAATGCAAAAATCAATATTTGCAGTTTTTCATACGTTCACGGTGGAACTACTATGGAACAAATGTTTGCCCAATCAGTTCAGCAGCATTTGGGCACGTATTCTGGCTACCTGAGAAGCAAGCAGGATCCTGGTCTCAAGCACAGAATCATAGAATCGTTTGAGTTGGAAGGGACCCTTAAATGCCATCTGCTCCAGCTCCTCTGCAATGAACAGGGACACCTACAGCTCAGCCGGGTGCTCCGAGCCCTGTCTGGCCTGACCTTGAGCGTCTCAAAGGGCAGATCATCTACCAGCTCACTGTTCCATACTGGCAAGACTTTGAAATTGAATAAAATTAAACTGTAAGCATGGCCCAAAGCTAACAAAACACTCTGAGGTGTTTCTGCATTTAGCAAGTCAGATACTTACATTAAAGACTTTAAACCAGCAGTCACAGCCACTAGGCAGCTAACATGGTTCATCATATTTAAGAAAGCAATTCAGTATCTATCTCCTTCTTTAGGCTCACAAGTAAATTTAATAATGCTGTCTGCTGACATTTACATAAGAAGCCCCGTTTGCTCACGTTGCTCTTCAACAGCATCTCAGTCGCATTTCAAGAGGAATCTGACGCATGTTTATCAAGAGGAGAAATCAAGCCAGCTATTCTGAGGTCTCCAGAAGCTTGGACATTTATAAATTTTGGGCCATAAATGCTGATGTCAGGGATGCGCTTGCATTTCTTTCCCACTTTTCACATATTTTAATCCCCAGAATGCCTGACACTCAGGGAACTCAGCTTCTTTTCCTAGCACATTAACCACTTTGATTGTTACTGGTTTGTGAGATAACAATCTAGGTCATTGTAGCAGAGGCTGTCTGCAAAGTAAGGCATTATTCAGCAGCTACTTTCCCAGACTGATTATGTTTTCAGCTATAACATGAGAACAAGTCACACAGGAAGAAAATTTCACCTAAGCAGTTATCTGTGAAATACCTAAAAATACAGATTGCCATCCTGCAACTCACCTACATGACAACTGTTGCTGAAGTAGTAGAATCCATATGGGCACAGGCATGTGTGTGTGGTATTCAGAGGGAAACACGTAGACAATAATCCGCCACAGCTATTGGGTTTGCATAAATTCTCTGAGACAAATATGAAAAATGCTGATGTCAGAATTTATATAAAATTGCAGTAGTCAGTGGATATAGACCATTAAACAGTACACATCTCATTCTAATAAATAAAACTACCGGAATGCTATGTAGAGTGTGAACACAACAGCACTCCTCACTGCTCAGATGCAATCACTAACCACAGCAGGCTAAGACAGAAAAGGAGAAGAAGCCTTACCTGTGTCTGGTGAATCAGATATGGTAGTATTATACACAGGCGTTACA
Source organism: Callipepla californica brunnescens (assembly GCA_023055505.1). NCBI lineage: Eukaryota > Metazoa > Chordata > Aves > Galliformes > Odontophoridae > Callipepla > Callipepla californica. The sequence goes on from JALIRH010000010.1 coordinate 13,037,916, forward strand.
GGTGTGTTTCCTGATGAATCTACAAGAAGAGACATGGTATCACTACTTCGTGTTGCAGGCAGGACATGTCTTGAGGAAATATTTTCTTTTCAGGACAATCTCAAGTTAGATAATGAATGGACATGTACGTGGTCCAGTGGGCCAGAAGGAGGCAGCTGTGCACTGCCTTGTTCCAAAGAGCCACAGCAATAACTCCCTGCACTGCATGAGTAGTGTTTTCCCACAGGGGTTTTGTGGGCATCCAGGGACAGAGAAACGCCCTCCCGAGGGTCTGCCATGGGAACTTCCCATCCTTACCGTCCGATGGTGGTACTGATGGAGGGATAACTGCCATCTGGAGGGACTGATGAACATGAGCCCCACCCCAATGTAGGTAGAGCTGTAGGGGTTGGAATGGCATCTCCGCATGGGAAGGTGAATACACCACTGCCTGCGGGGGTTCTGGGGCTCCATGATCTGAGTAACACCAAAATGCCCTCCTAAAGTGCTCCTGCATGCATTTTCCATTCTTACCTGTTGGTGTTGGTGACTCAGATATGGTAGTACTTTCCATCGGTGTTACAGGTGTGCTTCCTGATGAATCTACAAGAAGAGACATGGTATCACTACTTCGTGTTGCAGGCAGGACATGTCTTGAGGAAATATTTTCTTTTCAGGACAATCTCACATTAGATAATGAGTAAACAAGTGCGTGGTCCTGTGGACCAGCCCTGGGCAATGCCGTGCGACCTTGTTCCAAAGAGCCACAGCAATAACTCCCCACACTTCATGAGTGGGGTTTTCCTGCAGGGTATTTGTGGACATTCAGGCACTGAGAAACACCCTCCCAAGGGTCTGCCATGGAAACTTCCCATCCTTACCTTCCAATGCTGGTACTGATGTAGTGCCAGAACTGGTCCCAGGTGCTGTGTGTGTACTTCCTAAAGAAGGAAAAAGAGACATGGTAGCTATGTGTAGAGCTTTGAGGAAGAAAAACCTTGGGGAACCACTTTAAGGTCAGGAGCACCACGGATTCAATCAGGAGGACTTCGTTTTGGTGTTTAGTGAGCCAGCTCTGAGAAGCCTTGCACAGCCTTCGTGCTGTCTGTGACCTGCTGCCTCTGTACTGCAGTGAGTTCTGAGTCCCTTTCCCCGGATCCCTGAGCTCAGGCACCTTCCCCACAATGGCACTGCTTCCCACCCTGCTCAGCTGCAATCCCTGGACATGTCAGCCCCAGACACTGGCACAGGCATGTCTCCTTATAGAACAGCTACCCACACCCAACATGGCAGCTCTGAGCAGTCAGTGCTGTCTCACAGAGCAGGATGAGAGTACCCACCATGGGGTATTCCCTGCATGCGCTCTGCCCCTGAGCAGCTCTTCCTGCCTGGATTGCTTCTGGGAGTGCCAGTGGAAACCACAGTCCTTCGAGGCACTGGGCAGTTGTTGGGATAACTGCCATCTGGAGGGATTGATGAACATGAGCCCATAGCCAATAGAGGAAGCTCTGTAGGGGTTTGGATGTCATCTCTGCATAGGAAGGTGAATACACCACTGCCTGTGGGGGTTCTTGGGCTCCATGGTCTGAGTAAAACCAATGTGCACTCCTGAAGCGCTCCTGCATGCATTTTCCACCCTTACCTGTTGGTGTGGGTGACTCAGATATGGTAGTACTTTCCATCGGTGTTACAGGTGTGCTTCCTGATGAATCTACAAGAAGAGACATGGTATCACTACTTTGTGTTGCAGGCAGGAAATGTCTTGAAGAAACATTTTCTTTTCAGGACAATCTCAAGTTAGATAATGAGTGGACATGTACGTGGTCCAGTGGGCCAGAAAGAGGCAGCTGTGCACTGCCTTGTTCCAAAGAGCCACAGCAATAACTCCCTGCACTGCATGAGTAGTGTTTTCCCACAGGGGTTTTGTGGGCATCCAGGGACAGAGAAACACCCTCCCAAGGGTCTGCCATGGGAACTTCCCATCCTTACCTTCAGTTGATGTTTGTGTTGGAGAGGTAGAACTGCTCCCAGGTGCTGAGTCTGTGCTTCCTATTGGAGTGAGAAGAAGAAGTCTGGTAACCAGTTTTAGCACTGTAAGCAGGTCTTCCTGCCTGAATTACTGCTGGAAGTCCTGTTGACAATCACAGTCCTTTCAGGTAGTGTGCAGCTGTTGGGATGACTGCCATCTGGAGGAACTGATGAACATGTGCCCCACCCTAATGGGGGTAGAGCTGTAGGGGTTGGAATGGCATCTCCGCATGGGAAGGTGAATACACCACTGCCTGTGGGGGTTCTGGGGCTCCATGGTTTGAGTAACACCAAAATGCCCTCCTAAAGTGCTCCTGCATGCATTTTCCATTCTTACCTGTTGGTGTTGGTGACTCAGATATGGTAGTACTTTCCATCGGTGTTACAGGTGTGCTTCCTGATGAATCTACAAGAAGAGACATGGTATCACTACTTTGTGTTGCAGGCAGGAAATGTCCTGAGGAAACATTTTCTTTTCAGGACAATCTCACATTAGATAATGAGTAAACAAGTGCGTGGTCCTGTGGACCAGCCCTGGGCAATGCCGTGCTACCGTGTTCCAAAGAGCCACAGCAATAACTCCCCACACTTCATGAGTGGGGTTTTCCTGCAGGGTATTTGTGGACATTCAGGCACTGAGAAACACCCTCCCAAGGGTCTGCCATGGAAACTTCCCATCCTTACCTTCCAATGCTGGTACTGATGTAGTGCCAGAACTGGTCCCAGGTGCTGTGTGTGTACTTCCTAAAGAAGGAAAAAGAGACATGGTAGCTATGTGTAGAGCTTTGAGGAAGAAAAACCTTGGGGAACCACTTTAAGGTCAGGAGCACCACGGATTCAATCAGGAGGACTTCGTTTTGGTGTTTAGTGAGCCAGCTCTGAGAAGCCTTGCACAGCCTTCGTGCTGTCTGTGACCTGCTGCCTCTGTACTGCAGTGAGTTCTGAGTCCCTTTCCCCGGATCCCTGAGCTCAGGCACCTTCCCCACAATGGCACTGCTTCCCACCGTGCTCAGCTGCAATCCCTGGACATGTCAGCCCCAGACACTGGCACAGGCATGTCTCCTTATAGAACAGCTACCCACACCCAACGTGGCAGCTCTGAGCAGTCAGTGCTGTCTCACAGAGCAGGATGAGGGCACCCACCATGGGGTATTCCCTGCATGCGCTCTGCCCCTGAGCAGGTCTTCCTGCCTGGATTACTTCTGGGAGTGCCAGTGGAAACCACAGTCCTTCGAGGCACTGGGCAGCTGTTGGGATAACTGCCATCTGAAGGGATTGATGAACATAAGACCCACCCTAATGCAGATAGAGTTGTAGGGTTCGGGAATGCTTCTCCTTGTGGAAAAATGAACATGCCACTGCCTGCGGGGGTTCTTGGGCTCTAGTCTGAGTAAAACCAATGTGCACTCCTGAAGTGCTCCTGCATGCATTTTCCATCCTTACCTGTTGGTGTGGGTGACTCAGATATGGTAGTACTTTCCATCGGTGTTACAGGTGTGCTTCCTGATGAATCTACAAGAAGAGACATGGTAGCACTACTTTGTGTTGCAGGCAGGACATGTCTTGAGGAAACATTTTCTTATCAGGACAATCTCATGTTAGATAAGAAGCAGACCTGTTCATGGCCCAGCGGATGAACCATGGGCAATACTGTGCTACCTTGTTCCAAAGAGCCACAGCAATAACTTCCTGCACTTTGTCTGTGGGGTTTTCCAGCAGGGGCTCTGTGGACATCTGTGGACTGAAAAACACCCTCCGAGGGGTCTGCCATTTGAACTTCCCATCCTTACCTTCAGTTGATGTTTGTATTGGAGAGGTAGAACTGCTCCCAGGTGCTGAGTCTGTGCTTCCTATTGGAGTGAGAAGAAGAAGTCTGGTAACCAGTTTTAGCACTGTAAGCAGGTCTTCCTGCCTGAATTACTGCTGGAAGTCCTGGTGACAATCACAGTCCTTTGAGGTACTGTGCAGCTGATGGGATAACTGCCATCTGAAGGGACACATGAACATGATCCCCAACCCAATGGAGGAAGCTCTGTAGGGGTTGAGATGGCATCTCCATGTGGGAAGGTGAATGCACCACTGCCTGCGGGGGTTCTGGGGCTCCATGATCTGAGTAACACCAAAATGCCCTCCTAAAGTGCTCCTGCATGCATTTTCCATTCTTACCTGTTGGTGTTGGTGACTCAGATATGGTAGTACTTTCCATCGGTGTTACAGGTGTGCTTCCTGATGAATCTACAAGAAGAGACATGGTATCACTACTTTGTGTTGCAGGCAGAAAATGTCTTGAAGAAACATTTTCCTTTCAGGGCAGTCTCAAGTTAGGTAGGGAGCAGACCTGTGTGCAGCCCTGCTCCAACTAGTCACAGCAATAACTTCCTGCACTTCTTCACTAGACTTTGCCCACAGCAGCTCTGTGACCTCCAGGGACGGAACAATACCCTCCTCAAGTTCTGCCAGTGGGTTTTCACATCCTTGCCTTCTGCTCTCATTACTGTGGAGACGGTAGAAATGCTCCAAGTTGGAATAAGGGGCAGAATATCGTGGTTTTATGATTTTTGTTATCAGTATTCTACATCAGAACATCAGATTACACACTGGGTGTTAATTCTCCAGTTCTGTGGACTGCCCCATTTCCAGGTACCTGGTTCTCAGAAGAGAAGAACTATATAACCCAGAGTTCATTGAGTTCCTGTTTTCCATTCAGAGGGAAAGATGAAACAGCACACAAGTCCCAAGAGTGTCGTTTTATTTTTTTATTTTTTGCTGCCTGTTTGCAGTACATGCTCCCTTCAGTTTTAGAGTAAGGCCTTCCATTTCGGACACTGTCTCTCTCTCTTTATTTAATTTATTAGCTGCGATTCCAATTATACTGTATTATATTTTGTTATTTTTCATTCCAGTATCTTACTTAGTAAATTAGTTTTCCTCCTTAGATCATTACCACTATTTTGTTTTCCAGCCTATCTCCCTGCCCTTTCTGTTTTGCCCCTTTCCAGGGTTGTGGGTCTGTGGGTCTCCCACCCCATTAGTCACAGAACTGGGCCGAACTGGTCCATAAACCATTCAGTGGTTCCTTTAAGAGATATGGTAGCAATGCTTAGTGTTGTGTGAAATAAAACCCTTGGGGAACCACTGTGTGTTCAGGATAATCTCAAATTAAATAAGGAAGGGACGTGTATGGGACCTATTGTCGACTACTACTGCATCCATACTGTCCATGGCATGGATACCTCTTTAGACTGACATGCCCTTATCCCAGGCTTGTATAAGTTTCCCAGAAGCACATAGCATTTCCCCAAGCTCATACTTGCTGTCTGCAGCTGGCCCAATTACCAGCACAGACATGCCCCTAAAGGAAAGCTCCCCCAGCTTTCAAAGGGCAGATTCTGTGTGTCCAGAACTCTCTGGATCCTGTTCTGAATCTCAGCTAAATCCACAAATATTACATTCACTGCAAGATGCACTGCTTTCTTGGGCATCATTAAAAGTTCTTTATGGACTCTTCTGGAGCAACAATGGGTGCCTTTGCTTACACCTTTTCCTCTCATGAAACAATTTCAGGTGCATATTGAAAGCAGTCTATTTCTGTTCATATGAGGCAAATTCTGCTAAATTATCATCAGTGGTAGAAGACAGAATCAGAAGATCCTTTTTGCAAGACTTTACTACAATATAGTAATTATAGTATGCACTATGTTTTTGTCATTCTTTTTTTTTTTTTCCTTGTTTGTTTTGTGTTAAGAAGTAAAGAAAGCAACTAATACATCAGGTTTGCTGCTTAATTGGTGGTACCAATGAGCAGTTTGAATCACCTGACCTACCTTCAGTCCATGTTACTTAATAAATGAGTTAGTTAGGAAGAAATGCATTTAATCTGAGTCAACGTTGCACTCATAATTTAATCTAAGCAGCTTTCAGCTGCAAGTCTCAACACTTTTGGCACTAGCACACTCTTATTACTGGTATATTAAATAAAATACTGCAAATAACACTAAATTCTTAACAAACACTTGAAAAATCAGCCCCTCTCTTCAAAGGCTTTTGCAAGGTTTCAAAAATCCAAAGGAGAACCAAATTTAATATACCTTTTTCTTCTGATCAATAAAGCTGACTTGAAAAAGGCTCATAAAAAAGACAAGGCCTGAAGTAATCTACTAGTGTGCCCTGGGTGAAGAGGAAACACTCTCTGATCAATGTGAAGAAATGGACATTTTGTCTATAACCATGATCCTTCTTTGTCCACAGGCAAAATGTTTGGAGCACTGTTCTAAAATGCCTTCTCAAAATCAATGTTACATCATTAATGTCTTTAGTCAACAACGTTTAGCTTTTTACAGTCTGGCTAACAGCCCTCCAGGAGTACCCTTTGGACTCAGGAAGAATCACATCTGTGTGACTGCAGAGCAAATGAACTGCAGTTGGGCTTGGCAGAGGTAACGTAAGCAAAGGTGGGTCTTTAATGACCCTACGTGTGCCCTCTGCACCAGGAAACAGGATATATCATAGAGTCAGGCATTTACCATAGATATAAAGAAATGGATCTTAAGATGCAGGTTATGGAATAGCAGACATCTGCCTACCAAGCAGAGTTGGCCTTTGTTGGCACTGCAAATGGACACATCATACAAAGCTTTTACAATGTTTGCTTAGAATGAAATAGGTTTCTGGGCATGGACAACCACAGGCAAAATACACACAAATCAATGGAAGACTCCTACTGCCTGCAGTACTTCTTAGGACAAGATCTCTCAGCCTTACTGTTATCAGAAATCCTACAAACAGAAAACCAATCAACTTCCAAACTAGAAGTCTTCTATGCTTATAAATTATAAAACAGACTGTAGTATGTTGTAGATGTTGCTGTAAATACATATATTCACTTGCACAAGGTAACAGAGACTCACTGCCATCCGTTCCCAACTGATGCAATCTTGGCAGCACCTGCAAATGTCTTAATTTGACTCATATCTCTGTACCGTCGTCCTCGAAGGAAATGGGATTTCCTGTCCTTTCACAGCTTCAAGTTGCCACCAAACTCTTCCTACAGCTACTTTTACTTTTTCAAACTCCCCTGCTACACTTGATCTGTCACTGAATATCAGATACTCCGACCTATAACCACCAAAATTGCCACAGTGCTAGAAAAACAATAGAGAGGCCCACAGAATGATTCCTCCCCTGTCATTTGAATAGACCACAGAGCAACCCTCTGCCACCCGAGCTGGTGGTGAAGTTTTTGGTTAATTAGCTTCAATAGGAGGGGAATTAATGCTCTGTGAGCCAGTTCAAACAGTGCTGCTTTCCAGACTAATTGTTTAAGTAGTCTCCGTCCGGAAGGGCAGTGGCAGCACTCCTTTCTCTAGGCGCTGGGGTAGAACAGTCACATCTTTTGTGATGATTGTGATAGAGCTTGAATTACCTGGATTTAGTGTGCAAGCCCAGAAAACTGTTCCTGGAATAGGCTGAATTAGGTTAATCACAAGCCCCAGTGCTTTTTGCATTGTACTGTGAACAAGGAGAACTGTTTTCTTGCAGTAACATTTTTCATCACTAATTAATCAAAATCTGGATGTGCTGAATGGTGCACAGCCACTAACTTCTGTCTCTCAGCAGCTGCTAAAAGCACTGAGCAATCCATTCACAGCATAGAATAGCTGCCCAGACAAATCCCAAAACAGAAGATAATGTTTCTTACCTTGTGAAGAGACCAACACCGTGCAAACCAGCAGCACAGTGAAGAACACACAGCGTCTCATTGCTGCCTCTGCTGCTGCTGCTACTCGTCACTAGACGTGAGATAAAGTGCTTTTCTCTTCCAGTGTCGGCTCATTTAAGGTCCCAGCCACAGGTAGGGAGCTCAGCCCCGAACTGACGTCATGGTGGCAAGTGGCAAATGACAGATCCACGCTGTTTTTTCCCTTCCTCCTCAAGCTGGGAGGAGACTTCTAGACCTGAAATTTTCTTCCTGTAAGTTTTGAACACTTGAGACCTGTTGACACAAGGAAGTAACTGCTAAATACATTGACACAAACTGACAGGTTACCAGCTATCCCTGCCAGCTCCACAAACTTTCAGTGTAAGTTGAGTGGAGTCTGCTGTGCAGACTGCTTTTAAAGGGGGAAAACTATTCCATTCAAAAACATGCTAAGGATACACTTAGAGCAGTGTACCTGGGATGTACACACTCACTCCCTTTGTGATACATTGCCAGTGCAGACAAGTTCTATGCCTCAGACCCCAAGCTCTCTATACTTATATGCAAAATTCAGCACCACTTCTTACTGACCAGCAGGTGAAAATCAACATCTTCAACATTAAAGAAACCAAGCTGGCTTTGGTGGTTTTGAGAGTGATTACAGCCAGTCTATTTGCTTACATCTGTGTGTGTTATGGGCTTGTTAAAGTGGTGTGGCAAAAGAAAAGGGAGCAGGGAGGACTGCCAGCAGATATTTGACTACCTGGGCAACAGCCTTCCTTTCTTGGGAGCAACTATGCTTGTGCATGAAAGACATTTGGAAGCAGGTTGGAGCAAGGAGCCTGCAGCAGAATTGGAAACAGGAATTAGTCTGGGAGGACATAGAGCAAGTAACACAGTCACAACTCAGGAAAAAATCAGTGGGTTACAGAGGCTTACTGAAATCCCAGTAAGCCCTGAAAATCATAGAATCATTAAGATTGGAAAAGACCACTGAGGACATCTGGTCCACCCATCAATCCATCACCACTGTGCTCACTAAACCATGTCACTCAGTGTGACAAAATCATTATGTAAAGACCTGTGCACAGCATCTGTTTCTCCCCAGACTGCTTATTTTCAGCTGCCCCACCTACCCAAGTTCTCTAGCTCAACAGTGCATTTGTTCTATGTTGTGCTCCCATAAAACATACCACGTGAAAACAATAGACACCAAATCACCTATGGTATGTTGCAATTCCTCCTTTCCGAGCAAAGATGCCATTGAGCACCTCTCGCCTACTCTGACTGACCTCAGATCTCACTGCAGCTGCCATTAAAACCTTTCTGTGAAGCACACATACGTTATCCTATCATTGTAAGCCATGGACAAGAAAAGCAAGAAACCCATTGGTGTATCCCCACAGAGCCATTCTGGGAGTCTGTGGAGCTGCTCTGCCCTGACAAAGGCCACAGTCAGCAATACCAGCAAATTGTTAACTGTTTCCAAAGCAAAGTGACAACTTTGCTTGTGAAATGCCTCTCCCCTTCCTTCACCTGCTTTTGTCTGATCCTGCTGTGCTAACAAGACATGCAGTCTATGTGCTAATCTAATAACACATTCCAAGGGTGGCTTTCTGTATGCAGGAGGGTGGGCAAGATCAAAAATATTACTCAAGCTGTTTGTGGGCTGGGGCTGTCCACAGCTTTTAACTCGTGCTGAACCAGGAAACACTTGCAGACAGCAACAAGGGATGGATGCTTCTCTGCCAGCATGAGGAGTGAGCAGCCTCATCACCCAGCATCTGCCAGAGAGGTCATGACCAGGCCCAGGACCTGGTCATAGAAGCTGCCCCAGTGTCCCTGGGGTGTTGGGGTGGGCCCTGGTCTCACCAGGGAACATCTACCACCCCAAGGTGCAAATTGAGAGTGGAAGAACCAGTGAACTTCCCAGAGTGCTATCAGAAATGTGGGCTAGAAGTCAGAAGGTGTAGATGATAATGGCTGAGGGCTGACCACATCAGCTTCTATTGGTTGAGTGTGTTGTCCAACACGTGAAGACTGTTCTCTGCAGTGAGTGCACAAGAGAGGCTGGCATACCCTCAGCCATGTCTTTAGAATTATCTCCCACTCTTCCTTGGTTGCTTCTGTCACCTCTGGGAAGTGTGACACATTCACCATGCAAAAGACACCAGAAAACACTGCAGTGAACAAATGTGTACACTTACCAGATTTTTGTTGTCTCTACTTTCTGACAAATCAGCTGTAATGATGGGTTCTGATGGTGAGAGGTGGAGAGATGAGGCTACACGTGCCTCTTTGCTTGCAACTCTGTGGGGGCACTTGGAGATTTGACCATTTAGGAGACCTGGCACAGAGAATTACCAAAACAGGAGAGCTGATATCAGTGAAACATCATTACCTCAAATGTAATTATTAAGGAAGTCATTAAGCACACATTTAGACATCAAATAGTTGACTGCTAGCGCAGACAGACTTACACACCCACAGCACGTGTGATATCCAGTAAAGAATCACAGATAAATCTTTATTTGAGGAAATTTCTAAATTACTTTCCAGAAGTTGTAAAACCAAACTAACATGCGTCAAAGGTCAGATACGGTAAGCAAGAACACTGACCAACAATTACTATGATTTAGAAGTGTGCTATGTTTAGTAACATACAGCAGTTGTTTGCTTGTCTTGATCCTTGTTTATAGCAGGAAAAAAAAAAGAATCAGAGGTGAAAGGTCTTTTTTTATTTTAAGATACACAGTCATGTGTGGCCCCTTTATTTAACCATAAACGTAAGCAAGGGGCAATCATGTCATATGAAGGTGTTTATCAGGGTAGGAAGAAGTGTCTTTTATTCATGTGCGGGATTATTTCTTCCTTTGTAATTTTCAGTTCTGTTCCTCACTAGATTCCTATAGATTTTGCTATCTCATGTAAATTTAGTTAATCCATGGAGTACAGAATCATAGAATGGCTTGGACTGCAAGGGACCTTGAAGGTCACCTAGTTCCAACCCCCGACATTTGTAAATATGTGTCATAATTAGACAAAGATTCAAACAAACCTGCAGAAAGTCCAAATGAAAATTATATATATATCCAGACTTGCCTGTAATCAAGGGAAGCATATGCAGTTATAATGTTATAACAAAATTCTTCTGTTAACTGATTTCCAATATGGGAACCAGGCTGTTCGAGACCCTTGGGAGGTAGTTCTAAAGGTTAAAAGAGTCCAGAAAGGTTGGACATTTTTCAAGAGTGAAATCTTGAAGGCATAGGAACAGGTCATCTCAATGTGTTGAAAGACAGGTTGGCTGGAAAGATCAGTCCAGTTGAACACAGAGCTGCTTCTGGAACTCAGTAAGAAAAACTGAATTTATGACCTTAGGAAGAAGGAGCAAGCCATTCAGAAGGACTACAAAGATGTGGTACAGTAGTGCAGGGGGTAAACTAGTAAGGCCAAAACTCAGTAAGAACATAACTTTGTCGCTACAGATTAAGGCAATTTGAAAATATTTTTATCTATAAATACACATACAGCACACAGAGCTCTACGGGACCAGACAGGATCCACCTGTAGATTCAGAATGACCTGGCAGAAGTGCTCATCAATCCATTTTCAATTATCTATCAGCAGTCCTGCCTAACCAGAGAGGTCCCAGTTGACTAGAGTTTAGCAAATGTGATGCTCACCGACAAGAAGGGGAGGAAAGAAGACCTGAAGAATTACTGGCCTGTCAGTCTGGTGTCAGTGGCAGCAAAGGTCGTGGAGCAGACTAACCTGAGTATGATCACACAGCACTTACAGCTAGATGATTACACCCAGTCAGAATGGGTTTGTGAAAGGCATATCCTGAACGATTTGATTCTCATCTATGATAAGATGACATGTTTAGCAGATGAGGGAAAAACTGTGGATGTGGTCTACTGGGACTTTAGCGAAACATTTGACGCTGTTTTCCACAGCTTCTCTTGGAAAAATGACTGATCATGGCTTGGATGGATGTACTGTTTACTGGGTAAAAAACAGGCTGTATGATGGACTCAAAGTGCTGTGACCAGAGATAAACTGATAGGCAGCCAGTCACAAGTGATGTTACCAAGGGCTCGGAAGAGGAGCAGGTTTTGTTTAGCATTTTTATCACCCATCTTGATGAGGGGATCAAGTGCACCCTTAGTGAGTTTGCAGGTGACACCAAATGGGTCAGGAGGATTGATCTGCCTGAGAGCAGGAAGGTTCTGCAGAAGGGTCTGGGTACACTGGGACAATGGGCTGAGCACAGTTGCATGACATTCAACAAGGCTAAATGCTGGGTCCTGCACTTGGGTCACCACAGCCCCATGCAGTGTGGGCTGAGAGCAGAGTGTCTGGAAAGTTTCCTGTCAGAAAAAGACCTGGGGATCTGGTTGGCAACCAGCTGAACATGAGCCAGCAGCATGCTCAGGTGGCAGAGAAGGTTAATGGCTCCTGGCCTGTATCAGAAGCAGTGGGGCAAGTCAGGGACTGTCCTTTTGTCCTCTGTCCTGGTGAGACTACATCGTGTGTAATGGACTCACTTTGGGGCTCCTCACTACAAGAAGGATATTGTCTGGGACAAGGATGACAGGACCAGAAAGCAACCTGGTGAAGGCCCTGTAAGACAAAACTGAGAAGTGGCTGAGGGAAGTGGGGCTCAGAAAGGAAGACTGAGGGGAAAACTGGTTGCTCACTACAGCTACCTGAAAGGCAGTTTTAGAAACATGGGTTTCAGTTTCTTTTCTCGGGTGACAAGTGATACAGCAAGGAAATAGTCTCAAGTTGCGTCAGGGGAGATTTACATTGAATATCAGGAAAAAAATTTTTCACAGAAGGAGTGGTTAGGCTTTGGAACAGGGAAGTGGTGGAATCACCATTTTTAGAGATACCAAATTGATATGTAGATATGGCACTTAGAGGCATGCTTTAGCGGTGGAGTTGGTAGTGTTAGGTCGATGGGTGGACTTGATGATCTTATGGGCCTTTTCCAACCCAAATGATTCTACAGTTCAGGCCACAAGCATGGATGTATTCAATGATCTCAGAGGCACGAGTAAGCAAATTTGAAATGGGAGGGACTGCTGAATCACATACTTGTCCATAACTGCAAATTTACTCAGCCTCATGGTAACATGACCTGTCCTTTTGCTTAAGAGATACCTACACCACACAGAAAACAGATCAACTTGCAATGCTATTATTGGTAACAAAACAGTAGCATTTAAACAAACCTTTCCTTACAAATGAGCAGAACCTCATCTGACAGGATTAACCATCTTACTCTCTCCCTTTATTTTCCCACCGGGGTCTTAGTGGAAAAGAAACAGGCACATAACGTAATCCTGTACCACATCACTGCAGAAAGTAGACTCAAGTTTCAGGATGCAGCAAGAAGCTATGTTCTAGACTCCCCATTTCTCTTCAGGTAGCACTCATTTCACCTCGTGCAGCTGTCTATATGCAGAGTACCATGACACTAGTGTAAAGCAAAGGGATATCTTACCATGACATGACTTACCTTCTGTAGATGCTTCTTCTTCATAGTTATTGGAAGAGTCAGATGATAGTTTCAGATCACCCACCTAGATTTTTGTAGAGTATCTTGGCCTCATCCGTTTCATTTCACACAGGAGTGTTGTACTTCTCTGGGACATATTATTAAACTATTGCCCCAGAATAACAAACCTGCCATTACTCAGGATGCCTGTCCATCTCACACCTCTTCCCAGGTCTCTGTTTGTCTGGATAACAGGGATCAATTTTCCTCCTCTGAGAACACTCAGCAATATAGTCTTCATGGTTTCCAGTGGCTATTAGTGATGTGGGACTGATCTCACTGTGATCAAGTCCCTTGTCCTTGCACCAACCTCTCCCAAACTTTTCCTTCCCTACTTTCACCAATTTCAGCATTTCCAGACAGATGATAAAGTGAATTGAGTAACACTTTTAAACTGAACTTTGAGTAGATCAGCACTACTGAAATAAACATATCAGCGCAGAACTGAGTGCAACTCTGTTTAGCTCAACTAACCAGAACATACAACTTTCCTCTTGCTTTTCATTTTAGTTATTCAATCACCAAGCAGCACTAGAAGAACAAAAGGCTCAAAGATTTCTTCAATCTAAAAGTTGCATATACATCTCTCTACAGGGAAATCTTTAGACAATAAAAAAGCTGAGACATACTAATATTCATAGTTTTATTGTATCTTTTTATAATACTGACTAGAACGCCAGATTTAATAATATTGGATGCAGGTATAAAAATAATCCCATCCTTAAAAATTATATTTTGCTACTACAGTACTGTATAATTAGAAGAGGCAGAAAATATGATACAACTTTAAATAACACTGGTTTGGAGAATGTCCTTAGAACCCCAGCAACTTGGAAGCAAACATTCAGAGCTACAGGAAAGGAAGCACAACGGGGGAAGAACATGAAGGAGGTTGACAGAGGAAGCACAAATAAATGCTTAAAATTCACCTTTGAAAGAGACCTCACTAAAGGTGAGCATTACTACCATGGTTCTGAAAGCTGTTCAAAGAAACAGTGATGACTTTACATATAAAATTTTGCTTTCCACTAGGAGAAAATCCTGCAGAATTTAACAGGGCTTAAAACAAACAAGTGAGTTTAACAGAAAGAATTACACGTTTATTCTGCTTTGTCATTATTTTCTTTCCTTAAAGTTAATTGTACTGATGGTTTTCATAGCAGACACGTCAGGCAGATTTTGTGGCACTGTTCAAGAGAAGCGATCACTTTTTGACAGATTCCCCAGGACTTTTCCTTGTGGGGTTGTGCAAATTTGGGGACACCTGCTGCAGTACAACCCAAGCAAAACTCCCATCCCTTCTACCAGAATGAAAACCAATGGACTTTTAGCACTTACACATGACTTTTGAAGAACATCAGGCACCCTCTCTCAGTTTTCCATCAACAAAGATATTATCACACAGAACACAAACTACACAGGAGAGGTATTATCTCACACATGACCTTACAGTACAGAACCCCTTCAAAGCTGAGAGATCTTGTTTCATTTCTGAAAGCACAAATATGTGAACTGACAGGTAGTTTTTAACTGTGAATGCATGAATCATCTCTACATCCCTGGAGATTCTACACTATGGGAAACTGGTTGGATGATCAGTAAAATATCTTCTATGAATTTCACATTCATTCTCTTCTCAGGAAGGCATTTCAAATCTTGAACAATCTGTTCAATCTCACATAATACAGACTCTGCTACAGTAATAAGGACACATATTAAAAATAAATATGATGTGAAAAGGCAGTAACAATATCACAGGAACAGGTGGAATACAGAGCTGCAGGAACGCATGGTGTATACACAAGTGACCCTGACAGTGGAATAATTCAGGCCTAAAACTACAATCCATGGGAGAGTTATCCCAGTCACCAGAGTGGATGCTGGGTTAGTTCCTTTTGTGTAAAGAGGAGAAAAACAATAATCAGCATAGGAAGAACATTTAAATAAAATGCATCCGTTCTTGTTAATTTAAGGAAGAAAACTGAATGCCAATGAGAGAATGAGAAGTCCAGGTGGATTTGGAACGGATATGGCCATTGACCAGCATTAGAGATGTGTCCTGGGAAAACTCTTTACAAGGTTGTAGCAATGACCAAACTCATAGTGCTGCTCTGTCAAGCCTCAGCAAACAACCTTTACAAGTATTGGCACCATTTTGCAATCACAAACACCACTCACTAAATTTATATCATGAGTATTTTTAGAATTTTTAGAAAGGGTTTTTTTTTTTTTTTTTCTGTTGCTCACAGTGAAGGCAAATCACTTTTAGTGTCTCTGTAAATGACTGCAAGAGGGGAACTTTACGGGATATGCTGCAATGGAAACAAGATTCATTGCTGCTCCTTTATGTAGTGTCATAAACACAGAGAGAAAAGGGCATCAAAATATCCCCATCCCTATGTTCCTCATACAGCCAAATTCATTGCTTTGAGGTTTCAGTGGCGTGCAAAAGAACTCTGGTTCTCCAGAGTAGTATGGGAGGGCTAGCCAGGATGACCAGGGGGCAGGATGGGGATGCAGGAAGGCTGCAGCATCACTTTACACTGACCCCCACAACCTGCATTGCTCTGCTCTTTTGACTCCGAGCCACTCCCCCAGGCTGACTGCCAGCGGGGTATTTCTGTGATTAAGGGGCTTCTGTCAACACAAGTAGTAGAACATCACAGCAGCAAACACATGCCTCCTACATCCTTTCCTGTCCTCAACTGAATTAGCACTTCTTTCCTCCAAAGACTCCCCCACACACCGTCTGTGGTCCCTTGCAGACAGCTCACCTGGCTTTACACAACAGCCAGAAGCACAAACAGATTCTTTGTCATGTCATTGTGGTTTTCCCTCCTTTCTCCACACCTGGCTGAGCCACTTGCAATATCCTTGCATGAAACCTGCTATTTCCATCTTGTCCTCTTGGATAGCATAGCAATTTTCCTTGTCGAAAGCATCCAGCGTGCTCAAAATCTGCAATCTGGGGGAGTTAAAAGCAATCTAAATGGCTGAGAAACAAGTTGAATTTGCTTAGGCATCCTAGGACGAGTTAGATGCTAAATACAAGGGCACCCACATTTGAAAGCAGGCTTCAGGGAATTACAGTGCACACAGGAGCCTGACTCACATTCAACAGAATCAACAAAACCCCAAACCACTGCCATTGCTTCTCCTGCACAGGTTAGTGCATTGACCTCAGGGCTGGCACCTGCCTCAATCCTCTCCTCCTGGGACACCCATGGAAGGTGCTGTCAGGTCAGGAGAGACCCCTTTCCTCCTCTTGTGGGCTATGCATTTGTTACCAGAACTAAAAGGAAGCTACAATAGATTAATCTCGTAATGATCTCCCCAACATTTTCTTGCTCTGGCAGAGATAGAATTTCAGTGCAATAAAGTTTGTTCTTTGGGAAGAAAGCCAGGTTTTGCAGTCGTCACTCAGACAATCCTGCTGACTTTGGTGAGACTCTTTCATTTCATTAAGAAGAATTTAAAAGGTCATTAGAAAATGGTTTCCATGATATTGGTTAGAATAGTCCCATCGCATTTCACACTTAAATTGCAATTTGCAATTTGCTTTAAAATGACAAAGGCAGGAGTTTTGCTCACATAACCCATTTGTATCTCTTTACACAGAAGATACAACCCGCAGTTGTCCTTTGGTATTTCACACTTTGTTCCTTGCACCTGGCACACAAAGGAATGTTTTACAGCCTTCAAACTAAACAAGCAATTAATCATAGCACGTATACACAAATCCCCACACTCTTTCCTGTCTGAGTGTCATGCAGTTAAATCCTACCATCATTGCTGGGACATGTTTATTTTTTTTTTTTGTTAGGCTGCTTTAGCAAACAGAGACAAATCCCAGTGCTCATCTGTATGCTCCAGATTTAGACCAAGTCCCAGCTTCCCCTTTCATTTGTAACAGAGACAAAGCTCTCCTCCATCCCATAGGAGGGGCATTCCCTTCTGTCCTAGGCACTCTCACAATCAGAGCTGGTGTTGGGTGAAAGAGGCAGCCATTCAAGTGCTGGAAGGGTTGGGAGCTCCCCAGCACCTGTAGGGCATGAGTACTGTGCCATGTTCACCCCAGCCTGCCTTCAGGGAGCAGTCACACTGGACATCAGCCTTCTAACTGCCCTTCTGACCCAGGGAGCAGGCACTCTGTAGACACCTCTGTCAGTCCCCAGTGCTTCAGGGCTACATTACTGAATTTAACTGCAGACTTTTTGAGCGTTGTATGGGAGAATGTCAGATGCTATGTGCACTTCAGTGCAAGGACGGTGTGTTAATGGCTAAGGAACTGTGCTATTTGCTACCCTCATGCAAGCAGCCACCCTGAATTAAAAGCACGATCACATTGAGGGTAAGGGTCTGTACTGGGACCCTATTTCTGGACGAGATTTGGACGACTGTGGATATCTTTGCAGTAAAGATAAGTTAATAAGAGCTCTTTCAATGCCCTACTGAGGAAAGAATGAAGTCAATAAGCTTTAGATCTGATCTTTAGTGAGGAATGTAATAACTCACATTCTTCAGCTTTTGCCAAAGCGATTAATATGAATTCACACACCTAGCTGAGAAAACCTGCCTGGTTTGAATCACTCGAAACTGGGACAGAAGAAAGCAAAATATTTTGATGTAAGCGATCTTTGCTGTGCTAGTATTGAAAGGATCATGTTTCTGCTCTAAATGCTACTGACTGCTGAGAACCTTATTTTCCAGTGGAATGAAAGCCTCCACAGCTCCGCCTGAAATCAAGGTGGGCTGTGAAGGCTCGAAAGCTATGTCCCACCCACAGTGCCTAGATGTCATGTTCCACCTGCCCAGACAGGACAACAGCGTTATTGATTCTTCCCACATCTCATACAAGAAGCAGGGTGAATTCCCAGCTTATGTTTTTCTTCCTCGTGAGCGGCTATTTTACATCACATTGATGTCTTTATAGACCTTTTCAGCCCTGCAAGTAAACATCCTGCTAAGCTCCTATACAGAAGCATTGCGATGATGTGTAGCAGCATCTCTTCTGAACCAGGCTGGCTGACAGAAAGACAACACACTCACACTCTTTCCTACTATAAGTAGGAAATAGTAGTTTCCTATAAGTTCTCTACGACCAACTGTGCCTACTTCCAGTTTGAACTGCAGTGGTACGACTAACCTTTCCTGCTCCTCAGGGACAATCTACCCATGAGTTCAGCAAACACTCTCAGGCACCAGGCTGCTGCAAGCGCCTAACCTTCTGGAGAACTTCCACCAGGTAAGGTAAGAGCCAGAGGACAAGCCAGCTTTCCTGTTGCATATGAAGCAGAAAGTAACGCAGCAAGGAGAAAAGGGGTGGACAAACTTGTCCTACCAAAACCAGTCACACAGTGAATCTTTGCATGAAAGTTGGCCAAGAAGACAAGCACAGTCAACAGTGAACAAGATCTGTAAACAAAACACTCCCCAGTGGTATTCAACACAGAGTGCTGAACACAGTTCATCTGCCTGTACTGATCCATGCTTGCCACGTAGCGTAAGGAGTGAAGAAGCAGCACAGAATAAAACACACGAGCTTCCATCTGTGTCTTTTACTGATGTGCACCTTGAGCCACTCATTCCCTCCTCCTCTTCCTCTCTGCTGCTCAGCAAATGCAACCATTCCTGGGGGCAGCAACACTTGGTATGGAGTTCAAAGACCATCCTGTTAAATGGGAAGAGTAAGACTGGTGTGGGCTGAACTGCCAGGAGACACATTGTACCTGGGGATCAAGGGCCATAAAAGTGTGTCAATCTTCCAGTCCCTCTCAGTCCTGCTAAAAATAGTCTCTTCTTCTGGCTTCATCACTAATGAAGGATGGATTGTATTGTCCAGGGTAGATGCATGAATGTCGAGACCCAGGCAAACCAGTGTAGGGAGGATAAAGTCCATTTCTTTCCAGTTCAGGATTTCTCAGTCCAGTTGGCTGTATTTGTAGGGAAAAGAAAAAAAGAAAAAAAGAGAAGTCTTATTCTCAGACAACTCCTCCTTCAAGCACAGCCTTACCACTTCTCCCATCAGTTATTTCAGCAGCTAGAAAGAATAACGTGATAACTAATTATCTCTATGACTTAGAATTACTTGTGTTGTGGGAGTAATGCATTTCCTGAGGGCAATATTCTGATGAAACTGAGTTTTGACATCTTGTCAAATAAAGGACTTGAAGTTTACCTGACACCAACAAACACAATCTAAGTATACATTTAATTTTTAATCCACGAGAATCGTGCTAATGAGCCTGGGCATTGAAATAATTCACCTTAACACAGGACATCATCAGAGTTATTCTTAAAAGAAATACCGCTAGAAAATCAGTTTGTTTCCTGTTTTGTGTATTATCTGGAAGCACTTTTCTCTCACTTTTCTTCGTGCCATGTAGTGCAGAAAAATTACTCTGGGAAAACTTAAAATACAAGCAAAAAAACCAATAATAATAAAAAAGTTTTGCTCACTGCTCTCTTCCCTGGAAATCAGAAGCTCAGAATTTGTAATTTGTGTGAACTCCTGCAACCTTCCCTCACATGAATAACCCCTCCTTATCTTGAGTTCCTAGACATTTTCCAACCAAAACTTTTTTGTGATATTCACACATGTCTAACAGGTGGAGTTCACAGAACTCCCAATGCCTTGCTGCCTGTGGTAGCTATTTTGTTTTGCAGGAAAGGGATCTATGTTTCCAAAAGTAAAGGAATGTCTCTTTGCTGTATGAAATAGAAAAGGTTCAGATTTAAGCTGCAGATAGATACCGAGTAATACACATCTGTCATCTGCAACAAGTTTTTGGTGCTTCCATTCTCTTGCATTTCGATGGTCTCTCTGCCCCACTCTTGTGCTCGGGGGTTCTTCGGATATTCGGCATACGGTGACATCTGGAAATCCCCACTCTTGAAAATAAGTTTACTTATGTCATTTTTATTCTTCCTGTTTAGAAAAGAATGAAGTGAGAAGTTGTAACTAATCCTGATATAAGATACTCTCCTGTTTCAATTTATACCTGTTATCTCTTAAAAATGTATATGTAGGAAGACAGAAAAATGTATGAGAGCCCCCATGATATTCAAGTTTCCAAGTACCTTCCAGGCACTGTGTTACTTACTAAGAGAGAAGTACTGGAAGATCCTACATCACCACCATGTTGTAGGAATGGACTTTGATAGTATCTCCAGCACAAAGAAAAGTATTCTCCAGGAAGAGAAAGGCCAGGACCCATAAGAAGACCAATCCATCCCCACAGAGGTCTGCATGCTGGCACCCAGAGGTGTAGTGATTATCACATCTCCTGGCTGGGCCTTGCTGATATCCTCCTGACTCAAAGTGCCAAAGGAGTCTGTGCCTACTACCAGTGCCATGTCACTGATCCATACAGCTGCTGACTTCAGGCAGAGAGCTTTGAAACATTGGATTTGGAGCTAGAATGGTGGGAAAGGGGGTGCTACTGCAAGGCAGTCCTTCTCCATGGTATGTAAGTCAAGAAGCACAACTACCTCAGCAACACACCTTGCCTCTGGTTCAAAGTTATCTGCTGGTACAGGAACTAGGTGTGCACGTGTAGTGTGTGTGGCTGAGAGAAGAGGCACGGGTGAGAGTATGAGTGGGAACCGTCCTTGAATGTGCTCCAACACCTCTACACAATGGCCCAGCAATCCTTCCCGTTGCCAAAACTCCTCCTTTCTACCTAGCCTGAGTTTTTGGAGAACCCACCTGCAGCAGGTGACTATCAGTGCTATGCCCATGATAAGCAGCAATCCTCCTCCTGCGGCTGCAATCACCACCGTAATAAGTTGATAAGCTAGGGGCAGGAAAGAGAGAGAGGTCTGCTTAGAAACAGCAGTTTGTCCATAAATATTCACATAAACACAGTCCTCATGCAAGGGGATTAACTGTTTGCTTCCTGCAAATAAGAAAATACTCATCTTGTTAGCAGATAACGTCAAGTGAACTTCATCAAATAAATATTTTGCTCAACAAAATAATTCCTGACAGACAGCAAAGAAACAAACAGCCTGACAAGAGTGATCTGCCCTTACTGTGTTTTAGACATTGTTATTTGCAATAATTTGCTTCAAATTTCCCCAAAAATGAAATAAAATGAAACTCAGTACTTACGGTTGCCACAGTTGAATCCCCCTAAGCCAAACGGGCAGCTGACAACAGAAAACAAGAGGGAGTTTCAGCAGCTTGCTTGTGCCAACAGGTCACCAAAGCAGCACTAAGGAGGACGGTGGGGTAGGTAGGAGGGGGCAGAGCGCTCACCATACCTCACACAGGTCTCATTTTCCAGCTTATATCCATCTTCGCAGGCTGCAAACACAACAGAGAAGGGCCATGAGCACCGCACAGTGGTGCGCAGGAGGTATTCACGTTGCTGCTTCTCATGGCAGCTACACCCCAAACAACTTCTGAGCCTGACAGCGCTGGTGCAGCAGGAAGCTGAGTGCTCTGGAGCTATGTGATCCTGTTTCAGGCATAACACCATGCATTTAGCTCACCTCCCAGCAGCCATGCTGCAGCAGGGTGGGCAGTGGGTAAACCAATTCACAACACGAATTTTCTTGCCCAAATAGGTTGCACACTTGTATTGTTTCCCACAAAAATCAGTGCAACAGGTTTGCAGATGCAACTTTGTCCATTACAACAGGCAGTATCCTAATAAACCAGAAGAGACCACTCGTGTTCTAGCTGGACTCAGAGTTTATGGCTTTTTCAGCACCAGCAAAAAGCGATGTTAGTGCCAGCTGGGAGCAATGTGACTGTGACCTCTCCCTCATAAAACAGGTCAGAGAACTTCCCTAAATTCAATTCCAAATTGAATTGGGTTTCAAATCAAATAGTTGAAGTGGAACTACATTTCACAGAACCATCCAAGCTTGGTTTTAATATTTCCAGTGACAGACAGTCAACCACAACACTCTGTCAGATGCTCACAAAGTTAATTTCCCCAGCCATTAAAAACATTCACCTTCTCTCTGGTCTGCATTATCCCAGTGTCAAATTCCAGCCTTTGGATGGATGTTTTCTGGGTCAGAAAAGGCTACATTATCACATTTCTCCTCCTCACCATCAAACCACCCTGCTCTTGCACCCTGCCCTCTGCAGCCCCACTGCCACTGCTCCTCCTGGGGACATTCTCAAGCTCTATTCTGAGCAATACCTGGGGTCACATGGCAGTGCCCCCCACCCTGCTGCCCCCCAGCCTCCCACGGGAGGCCGGATGGGGCAGCACAATGGCTGCTTCCCCTTTGCAAGTACTTAATGGGAGTCAGCACTCCACGTCTGCATGATCTACAATGAGGGTCGGATGCCTGGGAGACCACAGTTCCTGTTTAGTCAATAGGAGGGCAGAGATTTTAAAAAAGCCTGGCATATTATGTGCTATAAATATAGAAAGAATAACTTCTACAGCTCCATCAGTGCTCAGAGCCCCATCCAGCCTGACCTTGAGTGTCTCCAGGGCCAGGGAATCCACCACCTCCACTCTGATCAGATTCAGAAATGACAAAGCATCTCTTCCTACTTTACTATCAGCCCTGCTGATACTGCCAGAAACAATATACAACCACCACTGCAATTATTATTGATAGGCCATAACAAAACTGGATTTCCTAAGAAGCCCCTGCAACAACTGCTGCAATGAGGGAATGGACGCCCTGATCCTATAAAACTCACTCTGACTGCTGGCACAAGGACAAAGACCTTGTTTAAGTTGTAGCAAAACAAATTTCACGATCTGAGGAGTAGCTAAAAATAATATAACCCTGAAGCTTAAAATTTCTATTAGGAACCCAGCTGCAAAATAAATTCATAACCATTTTCAGATACTTGCTTATTTAAAAAATAGTGACAATGTATTGATATAAGCTCATGAATTTAAAGCAATTATCTTAAGTTCGCCAAGAGTTCAGACAAAATCAAAACAGGCAGAGCTGCACGTCATCTCTGCTCTTTGCCACTGAGCTGAAGCCCAGCACGATCAGGCCCCCTTCTCCCTCTTCTGCACTGCTGTGACTCACAGCACTATCCAGAAAAGGATAATATTATTCCTAGAGAGAGATCACACCTCCAGCATCTGCTGAAAAGTCTCCTAGCTGACTAGAAGAAACCTGAGCTGCTGATATCTATTCATAATATCAAGCTTCTTGCACACACAGTGATGCACACAGCACACCAACACGCAATCACTGCAACTGACACAAAAAGATCAAGCAGAACTCAGGCAAAAAAAGCTGCATGAAGGGCAATACCTCTGCAGGAATGATCCATCTTATTGTACTTGAAGTACCCACTTTTGCACTGGCAGAGTGCAACCCCATCAAAGTCATTGCACTCAGAGGTCTCCTTGTCACATTCGGGGTCCTTCTGCTTGCACAAGCTGCCAACTGTTGGGAAAAGACAGCCAACATCAGCACAGTTCTCTCTGAACACACCAGCATGCACGTTTGCTTTCCCCAGGCATTCCATTCAGCTCGTTTGCTACTTTCATCTCACTTTCTCTCTTTTTTTAATACTATTTGTTCCATTATGAGACAGTCAACATCACAGTATGTCACAATTTCTTGCATATCTACCATCTACAGGCAAATAGAGTGGGGGAATAATAAATATTTCAGCTCGGAGGCTGAAAGGGAAATTAAAAAGAAAAATTTGTTTTGGCTCAAGCAGAAACACATCCTCCCCCTGAGACAATTCAACAAAACCATTTTTAAGTTTATATCTAGCAAAGCATTTTGCTCAGCCTGAAAGAGCTTCTTCCATTCCAATATCAAGCACTGTATCTTCTTCACTTTCGAAACACAGAGTTTGTTCTTTCATTTATATCACTTTGAAGCAACATTTTACATTTAAAATTCAGATTTATTGGCATGAGCTTTCAGCTGAGGGTGAACAATGGAAATTGTGTCACATAATCTGACACAATGGAAACTGTGCCACCGAGCCTATGCATTTTACTGGAAGGTGGAATAACTGGAATCCACAAAGGAATGCATATTCATGAGAAGCAGGAATTTCTATGGGATGTGTGTCACTCACTTGGAGCCCCCCTTTTACAACCCCCTCCCTGCTGGGCACACTCTTTGTCTTTAGATCTGACATCTTCTTTTTTAAGTACTCACACAAGGATAGAATTTGTTTCTGAGTTACTGGTAACGGCTGGAAATAATTTTGAGCTAATTCAACAAAATAATTGAAATGAACTCAGCCCAAAGTATCGAGGTGTGGATTTCAAATCTGGCATATTTAATGCCTGGACAAAGTCCTTCCCAGCACTGGCAGCATCTCTGACCTTTGGCAGGAGGAAGACTTGGGAGAGAGATTGTACTTGGTCCACAAACTGGTGAAAAAAAAGTGACCGACTTTTATACCCCACAGTTTCCTAACTCCTGGCCATGTGGGTGGAATAAGACAATTCCAAGAACCACATAGATGTGGTTCTAAGGGACATGGGTAGTGGGTATAGTGGTGATGGGTTGATGGTTGGACTAGATGATGTTAGAGGTCGTTTCCAATCTTAATAATCCTATGATTTTATCTTAAGATGGTTCCTATTGAAGTAAGATGGAAACTTTCAGAGGAATTTTGCTGAACGTCAAAATCTCTCTTCATTTTCTAAAAGGACCCAAGTCTAACAAATCTGCCATGATGTTTACCTCTGTGGAGTGGTTTCAGGCTGGAGATGAACTGGCAGGGATCGGGGGGAGATTTGCAAGCCCGAATGTAGCTTTTCACAGTGCCAATGACATCGTAGAAAGTCACGTTGGATGCTAAAGAGAACGTGGATTGCACTGAAACATGCACAACATTTGCCTCCCTAACAGAAAACAAAACAGAACAGCCCTGAGTACCACAGGTCAGTCTGATTTCATGGTTAGTATGTTAGCAACCTGCTAGTTATTAGTGCAAGCAATGCTTAACATAGGCATGATATTGCACACATACTGAGAAAGCTGTCTGTGGCAGCAGACCTGTGGCTGCTTGGAAAGCTGTCCCCAGTAGGAGGACTGGAATAGATGGCCAGGGTGCAAAGGCATTTCCCATGTCCCATGCTGTTGCTGGGCTAAATTAAGCACCTCTGGTTCAGACTCAAAACATGGACCCTCTAGCTGAACATCCCAAGAACTCGGGTAGCTGATGCCATTCCTCACTTTCCTCGTGGCCACTTACCTGGTGGCTTTGACTGTGGAGTGGTAATACCCAGGCAGGCCTGACAGAGAGGCATTCAGCTGAAAAGAAGAAGAGTGTTGTTGGAGTGGAGCAACACAGCTCCCAGTAGCACACCCAGCTCCAGGACAGCCCCCAGGTGTAGGTGGTTGGACAACCTGGATAGCTCAACAGTTAGAAAGGCTAAATCCAGACCAGAGAGCCCTGCGGCTGCTGTACAAGGGGGGTGACACACAAGGACCTGAGCAGTGCTGCTACCCAGCAGGGACACTCACCATTGCCAGGATTTCACGCTCCACTTGCAGGAGATCTGTGTACTTCCCATGGGTGATGTTAAGCTTCAGGGGGACCTGACCAATAAATACTCTTACTAAAAAGGAGAATAAGACAGGTTAGCCTCCTCTCTATAAACCAAAACTAAGCAACACTGACTCATTTAATAGCACCCCTGAACACAGAGAGAGATGGGGAAATTTAGTGACAAGATGGTTTCAGGTGCCAAAGCTAATTTATAATAATCTGGGGTAAATGCATCAAGTCTTTCACCCCTCCCTCCAGTGCAAGGAAAGCAAACTGACAAGTCAAGATGAAGCACTGCAGAAAGGACATTTTCATTTTTTAAACCACTGGACAGAATGAGCAATGATGTTTGAAAGGAGTTCTGAAAGATGCATTTTTCCATCCTTAGAATTAAATTTGATTCATGGTAACAGAATGTAATAATCCAAGTCGTCCAGACTCAGAGAGATAATATCCCTAAATCTTGTATTAAGTGTCATGAGATACTCAGTGGAAATGAGAACTCAGAGCTCAAGTTTTATGTTCAACCAGAAAAACAAATACTGTTGCAGATAACGTTGTAAAGCTTCCAATTCTTTCCCATTTTTTTCCCCATCCACAGAGCCTATCTTCACCACAAATTTTGTATCAGATAGCTCTAATATTACAGCTTCTGGTAGAAATGAGACTGGAATCACCTTCACGGTATTTACATAATCTGCCCCTAGCACAGTCCAAGCCATAATCAAAACAACTCTCTAAATTAGAAGCTGACACGTTCCTACAAGAAGAAATGTTTCAAAACACCCTTCAGGGACACCTCAGCCATGTCGCTCAGCAAAATTTCCATGCCTTAATCCTCACTGATTAAGGGTCAGAAGAAACTCCAGCAAAACAAATCCCCCCTCACAATGGGGCATTATAAGTCCTTGGGATTTGAGTCTTTTACTAGAAAAGGAGGGAGCCAGAACCTAAGTCCCAAATAATAATTGTGCTGCACAACAAATGTGAAAGGTAGGAAACAAGACCTTGATCTTACAAAGGCTTTCACGGCTGCTTAATTCCATACAGATGGCTGAGCCCACTGAAGTCAGGCTATCAGTAAAAGTAGTAGCTGGGAGGTACACTAAGCTCCTGAACTTGTCTGAGCCTGGGTTAATTTATTTTAGAAGATTACAGATCATTATCTCTATCATTTTTCCCATTTTTTCGCTTTTGTTTTCTTACCTAAATTGCACTTTCCTTTTTCCAGCTCATATCCAAGAGGGCACTGACAGACATAGGAGCCATGGGTGTTGTTGCAGGTGGCCAATGCAGGACAAGGGTTGGAAAGACATCCATCCACATCTAGAAAACCAGAAAAAAAGACCAGCCTATAGTTACAGAATCACAAAGATCAACAGCTGCTAGGCTAAAAAAGATCAACTTGGCTCCTCATCTGTGACCCCCTGAGCATTATCAGATGATTCATTCCATCATTTGCACTTACTGCTTATCCTGTTCTTAATTATTCTGCTGAAGCTAAAAGAATAAACACAAAACACTTTCTGTTGAATATTCATTCTGAAGCCCTTGGGACCCAGTGTTGATCCATGCTAATATTGACACCCAGCCTGCCTGCAGCACTGCTCCTGTAATCCCAGAGTGCTTTTCACAGACAAGAAACACTATAGCTGCAGATGGCTGAAGGACCATGCAGCCCTTCAGTGCCTTGGGACACACAATGTGGGATAATCCCTGTCTGGCCTGGCTACTCAGCGCCAGCAAGAGGGTGTGTGGTGTCTCTGACCTGAGCAGCCAGAAAGGAGTGACAAAAAATCCATTCCCCTAAAGTTATTTATTCTGTATGAAGCCATGGCTATAATTAATGCCAATCAGCTGAGAAATAACCTTTAAATACCTAATTACTGGTAGAATATACACTACTGCCAGTATTTCACCAAGATTAATGCAGTCAGTACACACAATATCCTACACTGACATTAGGGTCAGGCTCCTGAACTTTAAACACAGAATCGATTTCCATTCATATAAAGCAGCTCAATACATTTACTTGGGAAGATAAGGATCCTGGCAGGAGCAACAAATAAAATCCTTTGTTCTTTTGCAGAGCTTTTTTCCCGACAGGCTCCTTGCAATGCACTGCAGTCAGTCACTGCCACCTCCACCCTCCTGCACCCCAAGAGTCCCCAGTCCCTTCTGCTGGGCAGGGAAACATCTACTCATGCAATACCTGTGTATCTCTGGGTGAGAATTGTGCCTGAGCACAACCTTTTCCAACTCTAATAGAATCACAGAATGTTTTCAATTGGAAGAGACCTTTAAAGACCATCTGGTCCAGCTCCCCAGCAATGAACAGGGACACCTACAGCTCCATCAGGTGCTTGGAGCCCCATCCAGGCTAAGTGTCACTACGGATTCAAAGAATACTTCTGGATCACAAGGTAATTAAAAAGCAAATCCAAAATGGTTGCATAGCTCGTTTCTCAGCTTCTCTTTCCCAGTCTTGGTTATCACAACACACTCAGCAAGACCACAGTGTGTAATCTACCAGGAGAAGTGATGGGTCCTCAAGGAGAAATTTATTTAGTGAGATGGGGAGAGAACAACTGTAGGTCATAATAGCAGAAAAACTTCCAACAAAAATACTGAGTGCTGGCCAACTGCCTTTTCTCTTAAGAGAGATACTGATCTATTTTTCATGACACATGTAAAGTACATCCTAAGCTTACCTAGAAGGCCACCAGCTTGTTTTGGTTTTGTTTTTTTTTTTTTGAAATTCCCAAATTTCAGCTTAACATTTCCAGGAGAAACCTTCTCCAAAAGGTTCACAATCTTATTTCAGCAGCTCAGCACAATTCTTAAAACCTTTATCTTAAAAATACCAGAATGGAGACAGAATTCTTTTCCTCAAATCCTGCTGACAATGAACTTGTTATATATACATATGTAATCCTTCGAAGACCCTCCATATGGGACCCAGTCATTGTTGGCCCTGCTGCCAAGCACTGTTAGACACATTACCTGTTGCTGGAGACGTTATCCTCATGCCAGCTGTACTCCTTGATGGCAGAATGGTGGTTGGTTTGGTAGAAGCTAATGTACTTGTGCTCACAGTGGTCTTGCTTGTTGGACGCATTACAGGAGGACTCGTAGCAGGGAGGACTTCCTTGGTGACCTTAGTAGGCATTGTAGTGGTGGGACCCACAGGTTTTGTGCTTTCACCGGTAGTATAAATGTGTTTAGTGGCAGTGGGTGTTGGAGCTCTGTGGGTTTTTGTGGTGCTAGAGTCACTCAGAGTTGGGTGGCGGCTGGCTGGCGTTGTCAGCACAACGGGTTTCACTGTGGTCAGTGCCACCACAGGGACAGTGATGCTGTGGCTTGTTGCACTTGTTGAGGAACTGAGGGGCACACTGGTGGGCTCAGTTTGTGGGTCATCAATGGCTGTGGTGAGCAGAGGCGGTGGTGTTGCCTTCCCCTGGGAGGTAGCACCCCTTGGTGAGACAGTTTCTGTTATCGGTGTGCCAGCAGACATGGATACAAGGCGGCCACCGAGATGCTCCATGGGCTCCGTGGGGAGAGGGGGAGGCTTTGTCAGGTTGAAGGATGTGTTGTTTTGGGGTGGGTGTGTGTCACTGTGCTTGCTGGTCTCTCGGGATGAGCTCCCAGCCACTGCAGCTGTGGAGGGCATCCGCCTGGATGCAGTTGTAGCTGTGGGGGTGCTTAGTAGGCCACTGTATTTGGACTGTGAGACAGATGATGGTGATGAAAACACAGGCAATAAGGATACTGAGGAATAAGATGGGGAAGCCAATGAGGAAGTGGGTAAAGAGGATGACAAAGCCTGAAGAGGGGTTGAAGATGCCATCACAGAGGAAGAGAGTGGCTCAGATGACTCTGATGTTGTATACAGGTAAGTTGGTGGTGGTGTAGATGAGAGTAAGTGATGCAGTGATGACACTGAGGAGGAGCGTGGAGATACTGATGAAGATAGAGATGAACTGCCAGTGGGCAACAGCTCAGTGTCAAAGGCAGTTGCATTCTGTATGTTGCCCACAGAGGCAGAAGTCAGTGTTTTGGAAGAGTGCACCAGCAATGGCTCCGTAGATGGTTCAACAAAACCTCCATCACTGGATACATTGCTCTTCCTGTCCTGTGCCACAGCTGATTTTGAAGAATCAGAAGGGTTGGAAAATTCTGAAAAAAATGTGGAACTTTCAGAAGAGTCAGCAGAGGTGCTGCTGTTTGAGATAGACAGGAGCGTCCTTTCTCCTCCTCTGGTATATAAGGTTGAAATGTATGTGCCATCTGTATGAGAAATGGAGGTCCTTTTCTCAGCGTCGATGCTGCTGACTGGCTGATGGCTACTTGGAAAGCCTGCAGTAAAAGGAAAAAATACATTAGAATGACAGGGAAAAAAAAAAAAGCATTTAATATCTCATTAAAACTATTTGATAAATACATAAAATGTTCTTGCCTGTAAGCTGGCCCCATACTAAAAAATCAGAGCATCACTGAAGTGTAGCTATTGCCTTAGCTCATTCAAAAATGGTGAACTCTGATACAAGGTACCCATGAAAAATGCAGGTTTCTTAAAAAAAAAAAAAAAAAAAAAAAAAAAAAAAAGGCCTCTTCTTCCAGCATTGCTTTTCTAATGTGTCTGAGCACTTATCATTCCATAATGTTTTGTGGGAAGCCAAGCAGCAGAAGTGATCTGTTCTCTTAATCTCTCATAATTTACAAAACTCATATCCTTTCCCTCTTCTCCTCCATTCCAAACTAAAGCATATCTTTGTTCCTCAGCTGGTTTGCTTTCAGGCACAGTGAACTTCATGGCTCTGTAGGATGAAATTACTGCGTTATGTTAATTTGCATCTTATCGTGAACTCACTGATTGAAAACTCTGCAGTCAGGATATCCTAAACGAGAAGCATATCAGCCTGCAAAAATGCAGATCATTTAGCATTAAAGGAGCAGTCAAGCGTAATACAAATTTCAGGATGTATTGATAACTTCATCAGTCACTACAAATAAAAAAATAGGATATTAAAAATTCAAAATTTGGTTTAACTCTATAATTAATACTCTGTAACAGACTATAATTCATGCTGATCCACAGCATGAAACACTTCTGAAAGGATCTCCCACAGCAAACCAGTTAGGATGCAAAAAGAGCTTCCCATGACCATCAAAACAGGAAGGCTTCCCTGCTAGTGCCCAGGCTTTCAGCTTCACCTCTGGTATGACTGTCATGCCAGGTTGGGCCTGGCTCTGAGCCCTCTGTCGCTGGACACCTGAGAACACCTCCACAAGGACACCCATGTGTGGCACTGAATGTACCAATGACCGAGAGCTTTGTATACAATGTAAATAAATGCAGGACAATGGGAACATTAAAAAAAAAACAAAAAACAAAAAACAAAAAACAAACACATGGGGACATACTAACTTACTTGTGAGATCGTTTTGGAAAGCTGAATCAGTGGGTATCTTGGAAGAATGTGTGAAGAGCATCCCTGTCACGAGGCCTTCGCTGCCAACCGAGGTGTTGGACATCCCACTCTGCTCCACTGACACCAGATGAATTGGCTCTGAAGCATTGGTGGTCTCGGTGTAGGAAGCAGAGCTCTCTGTGCCATGGGCCAGCACACTGATTGTCATCTGTGTCCCCTCTCTACCACCAGCCAATGTGGCTGAACCATATGCAGGATTGGTTCGGGGGCTGGAAATCCCTTCCTCCATACTTGAGCTGCTTAGCAAGTGATGGCTGCTTCCCACAGCTGAAAAAGGATCAAAAATTGGGTATTTGATTTTACCATCTCAGATGAGAGAGCACTTGTAAGCTACACAGTAATTCTAGTTTGAAATGAGGATTAAGAAAATTGCACAGATAAATGCAGGTAAGGTAGGTCTTACATATCTATCACTTTAAATAATGATTTAAAAGACAAAGTCTACTCCAAAGGAGGAAGATGATTTAAATATACAGGGAAAATCAGTACCATTAGAGGCACAGTGGCATATTGAGGCTACTTATAATTATCAACCCAACCCAGGCAGGTAGTAGATGATAGCAAGAAGATATAGCACAGGTTTCTGAGACTGTTTAGTTAATCACCCACAGCTGCAGATACAATACCAATGAGCTCAATCATGACAGCTTATAAATACTGCCCACAACACCTGCAACAGCTCTGAGCAGCACTGAAGGGAACCTCAGCCCCACGAAAGAGCCAAGGATGGGAGGAGGCTAGTCTTGTCCTAATTCAAATGCCATTGTGGAGCTCAGAAAGACTCACTAGAAGGTTCAGCAGCAGCCGAGAAGTAGGTGGTCACCCTGGATGAAGAAGTGACCTCAGGCTCTGTGTACGCTGCATGGCTGGTGGAGACGTGTTTGCCTACAGGCCATGCTGGGAAAGATGAGACAGAACTGGAGTGGGGTTCCCTGGACACATCTGGGTGAGATGTGTGGCTTCCCACCACCATGCTCCACGTGTCATGATTAGCTGCATCCTGAGATGTCCTTTCCTCATGGGTAGAGAGCACAGTCAGGACGTGCGTAGTCTCAGTAGGAACACCAGAAACCCACTGTCCTCTCTCTGGAACTGCAAAGTAGAGATAGACATACATACGTACATACATCTTCTATTAATAACAATTTTGAGGCCTCAATGAGAGCCAAAATCTGAATACACCCATTCCCAAAGGGATGTTTAACAGGGAGAAAGTTGAGCAGCCCAGACAGAGCCGCCTCCATCGACACATCCTGCAGGTCAGGACTTCTGTCCTGCTCAGTGCAGAGGTGTGAGCTGGTGCCCAGGGAGCTCAGGATGTGCCCACTCTTGTAAAAAGTCAGAATTTTAAATGCAGGAAAAAAAAAGAAAAAAAAAGACATGCTTGAAAACCTGATGTTGAAATATTAAGAGCTGGACAGTGGGAACCAGGACCTTGGTTTGAGGGTGGAGTTCAAACGGTTGTTCCATCACAGTCTGTATGTGTGGTCTTGAAAAGCTGCTTGGCTGCCTACTTCCTGACAGGAAAAGCTCTGCCTCAGTGCAAAGGCAAATAACTCACCAATCCTGCAGTGCTCAGACTCCCTTTGCTACAAACTGGGGTGATTACAATAGAAAATCTAGCTTAAAACCAGAAAGCAAGAGTAGGAACTTGGGTGGGAGACCCATCACGGCAAACCCAGACAACCCACCTGAAGAACTTGGTGAGGATGAAGGCAATGAAACACCAGGAGGAAACACAGGCAGCGACTTTGTTGGAAGCTCACTGAGGTCAGCATCACTCTGTGAGGCATCCCTCTGCCTGCTGGGCTCTGTCACGGAAGACAGCAGAAGGACCACATCCAGAGAGCTGGTGCCAGCTGGAGCTGGAGCAGAGCTGCCTGCTCTGGTATCTACCACGGACTCTGTGGTTTTGTTCCCACTGCTGGAGGCCATCACTGAGCTGGGCGTGCTGGTGACAGAAGCATCAGGCAGGCTTCCTCCCCTAGCTGAGGTTGTAGCCCCTTCAGCTGGGAAACAATGATACAGATTGGATTTATAAATATTAAAGTACTAGCAGATGGACCCACTCTCTTCTATCTCCACCCTCAGGCTGACAAAGTGGGTACAGATACAAGGTGGGAGGAGACTTAAACCTGGAGAAGATTTGTAGATGGCACAACCCTCTCCAACCTGAGGATCTGAGGAAAGGCTGCTTAAAGGACTGCACCCTGAAGAGGGCACCAAAAACATGAGGTGGGAGTGCTGGTGTGCTGACGTTGAAACGTTCCTCCACAACACCCCAGAGCACTGCTCAGCACCTTCAAGAGTGCTTCAGGGGAGACCTTATTGCTCTCTACAGCTACCTCAGAGGAGGTTGCAGTGAGTTGGAATGACCAATTCTTGCAAGGAATGAGCAACTGGACTAGAGGGAATAGCCTCAGATTTCACCAGGGAAAGCTCATTTGGATTTTAGGAAAAATATTTCCACTGAAAGGGCTGTGAAGCATTGGAATAGGCTGCCCAGGGAAGTAGTTGAGTGACCATCCCTGGAGGTATTTAACATGTAGATGTGGTGCCTTAGGGACATGGGTCAGGGGTGGATTTGGCAGTGCTACATTAGTGGCTGGACTCAATGACCTTAGAGGTATTATTCAACCAAAATGATTCTGACATCCCTCTCACCCCTCTCCACACAGAATGGGTATCCAAGGTCTACAGGATGAGGCCTCCAGGGTTGGCCTGAGCTCACCTGAAGAAGCACTGCTCGAAATGGCAAGCAGTGATGCTGGGGACGATGCAGTGGCCCCTGTGCCTCCACCAGCCCCTGCTCCCAAAGGCGGCCAAGGAGAGGGGGCCCGGTCTGAAGAATCGATGGTTTTGGCACCAGAGGTGGAAATTTCTGCCTCATGGATCAGTGTGGTGCTGGCGGGCAGAGATCGCAATGTCCTCCCTGTGCCTCTGGTGGCTGTGGCAGACATGGAGTCGCTGGCGGTGTGTAAATCAGTTCTCTTCTCCGTGGCCAGGGTGCTAAATGGCATATGGCTGCTTCTGGAAGCTGAGATACGATTAAAAAAAAATTTGCAAATGCTAAACTATAAAAATAACAGATGAGCTTTATTCCACTAGCACTCAGTACATGGCATGGGTAGAAAATACCAGAAGCTGCCAATCCTTCCCATAGAATTTTTTCTTCTAAAAACATGTGGTTTGATGCCACAAAAAATGTTGTTATGTAGAAACTGTTGAACTACTACACCTTGCACTTGATTTCACCATTAAGTGACTGAGGGAATTTCATGCTGCTAGAACAAACACATCTCATAACAAGCCAGAAAAGCCTGGCATTCAGCTCAGACAGGGCACAACACTGAGCAGCAAAGGGTCATGAAGGAATGGGCTCAGAGGGACTGGATTCCTTCAGCACTGCAACCAGGTCCAGGAGCAAAGAACAGAACAAAGGACCTGAGTCCACATTCAAATTGGCCTAAAGCTGGTTTGGTTTTTGGGAGGCAGCATGGCCCATAGGAAACAACACAGGATCTGAAGTCTGGACCCTGGGATCACAGGGACATGATCAAATCTCTACTTGCTTAGTTCCCTTGTCAAAGAAATAGCAAAGAATTTCAAAATGATTTGAAAGTAAATTTTTCTTGGCCCAAGGAAACTTTTCACATGCATTCTTTTTCTGTAAAAACACCAAACCAAATTTTCTCCTCCTTGGAAGTGTATTCTATATAGTTGTAATGCATTTTGAGATGTGCAGATAGTGTAGGATTAAGTAACCATCCTCCTTTCACTCCCCACCTGTGGAAGGATCTTCTGCAGAAGAGGAAGAGAGCAGCAACAAAGGCTTTGCTTCAGGTTGGCTGGAAGCTGTGGTTTCTCTGGACCCAGGCACTCCATTGGTCTCTCTTACAGAAGAGGCAGGTGATGATCTGACAGTGCCTGAGGTCTCAGTCATGCCACTGCTGGAAGCAGAAACTTCTGCTGCCCATCCACTGCTATTTGTGGCAGACCTTGGTGGTCTCCCCCCACTGCCGGTGGCCGTAGCTGGAATGTAAGCACTGGTGGCAGAGGATGATGAGGTTTCTTCCTCTGTTGTTGACACATCCATTGGCTGGTGGCTTCTTCTGACATCTGAGGCACAGAAAAACCAGATTTGATCAATGCATATGGAGTTACACATACGATGGGTGGTCTTTATATATACATCTATTTATAAACAGTGATTGCTTTTCTCAATATGGGAGTTTCAAGAACAAGTAGGCCACTGATGTTTTCCAACCAAAAGCTGAACACCGCTCCCAAGCTTCCCCTAGTCCCAGTGCAGCTGCACATCCAGCCTCAACTGATGGTGTTATCTACAGGAGAACAACGCAAACTCAGCGACGCAAAACCCAACTCAACCACACAGCAGCCATCTTTCAGACCAAACCACCTACCTGCAAAAGTATGTCCAGAGGCAGAGAGCGAGCTGGTGAGCACAGGTTCTCGGGGGTGCACAGTGAGGCCTGTGCCTCCTTGCCAGCTGCCAGCTCCATGTGTTTCAGCTTCCGAGGAGGACAAAGTGACCCCCAAAATGCTGGTGGGGTCAGGACTGGTGGCAGAGCTCAGGGAGGAACCCAGTGTTCCTACTGTCATGTTGTTGAGCACAGGGGAGGCATCTGAGCGCAGCATCACCTCTCCAGCAGTTGGGATGCTCTTGGGTTCTTGACTGCCATGAGAGCCTGAAAAAGGAGAAAAGAAATAGAAAACTGCACAAACTGAAACAGCTGGGAAGGTTTCATCCCTGCAGACAATGTATGTGTGAATATTTACTACTGGGAAATCATTAGGGCAGGGAAAAACCAATCTCCACAGAGGAACTCCTGAAGTAATAGCTTGCAAAATTCTACTGAAAGTTTTCAAAGAAAATCTATCCTCCCCTTCCAACTAGAATAATATTTATCCATACTTTCATTTCTGTGAAATGTTTTTAAATGCACAGAATGTGCCAAGTACAATATTATTCCTCCTTTCTTTAAAATAGAAAGGATGTATTTTGTTTATAAAGACTCTTCAAATAATGTTCTGAGTTGTACAGCTAGCCATCAAAACTCACGCGTGGAAGTGCTGCCCGGGTCGGCAAGCAGCAGGTCTGCGGAGGACACGGTGGACCCTGTGTCACCACCAGCCCCTGCTCCCAAAGGCGGCCCAGGGGACTGGGTCCAGTCTGGAGGATTAATGGTTTTGTCACCAGAGGTGGAAATCTCTGCCAGATGGACCAGAGTGGTGCTGGCGGGCAGAGACTGCAATGTCCTCCCTGTGCCTCTGGTGGCTGTGGTGAACATGGAGTCACTGGTGGCATGGAAACCCCAAATCCTCTTCTCCAGTGATGAGACATTGGATGGTTGGTAGCTGCTTCCATCGGCTATGGCACAATAAAAGAGCTGGATTTATGTGTATGAAATTATAAACAGATGGATCAATTTTCTTCCCAGATGCTTATGCTACACGTACACTTATTAAGCAAAGGAAGCTTTCAACCGAGACAAGTGCACTTCTGGACAGGCACAAATCTCCTCCAATCAGGGTGACCCAAGTTGCTGCTTGGAACTGTGGCTTACCACCACAAAAGCACTGCATCAAAGCCCCCATGAAAAGCCTACAAATGGTGGCCTTACACCCAGATCTCCCAATGACAAGTTTCAATGAAAAACTGTTTTTTTCCACCCATCCCACTCCAAATCCTAACCCAACAGCCTAGCT
The DNA here is from genome assembly GCA_023055505.1 of Callipepla californica brunnescens. Lineage (NCBI taxonomy): Eukaryota > Metazoa > Chordata > Aves > Galliformes > Odontophoridae > Callipepla > Callipepla californica. The sequence continues at coordinate 13,074,872 of JALIRH010000010.1, forward strand.
CTGCCAAACACATGCAAAACACAGCCCCGGATCAAGAAAGCAGAAGCTACACAGAGGCTTCCAGAGATGTTCTGAAGCTGTAACACAAACCCAGGGACCATCAGGGCTTACCTCTGGAAGCATTTTTGGAGGCAGGTGATCCTGTGAGCTCAGGGCTTGTGGAACTCAGTGCAGCATCTTCAGGATGCAGTGTGGTGCCACTTGCACCAGGCTGGGTGCTGAGAGCATGGGGAGAGGAGGGAGGCTGACCCAGGGAGCTGGGCACAGGGGTTTTGAGGAGCACGCTGTGGGTCTGCAATGCTGGGGATGAGGACAGAGATGGTCCCGGCGTCAGTTTCCTGTCTGTGTCTATAGGGTGACCAGGTGAAGCCAGTGCCCTCCTGCCTCTTGCCTGGCTTCCAGCAGCTGCAAAGAGCAAGAGAGAAGAGAGAAACTAATCTTCCTGCTGACCAGGACAGGGTTGCAGCAGCATCACCCATAGTGGTACCCGGTGCTACCTTAAGCAATACATAGGGTCACAGCGGCATTTCCCACATTTCCTGTATTTATCATAGAACATGCTGCCAGAGGGACAGCTGGGAACAGAGGGTTTCCATCACCAAAACATGTCAGTATTCCAAAACCTGTCTGCATTTGTGCACAGCAAGAGATATCTGGATTTGGTGCAAACCACTAAAAATGTGCAAGGTGGGGCATGCTCTGCCAGGACACCCAGCAGCTGTCAGTGAGACACTTATCTCACCCAAGGGTGATAAGGAAAATATGGAAATAGGGACAAGGGCAAGCAGCATGTGGGAATCTGAACTTCAGAACTCACCAGGAGGGGGGCCAGGGCCAGGGGGGCTGCTCCTCATGCCCCCAACTCGTTGCAGGGAGAAAGTTCTGGTGCTGGCAGGGGGAACAGTGTGCTCTGCCCCTTGCCTGGTGCCAGGCACTGTGGTGGGCTCCGTGTCCCCCATGAGAGAGCTGGAGGTCCTCATGGTCACATCCAAGCTTGTCCTCATCTGATGATCACTGTCGATGACTGAAAGGAATAGTGAAGAAAAATGAAAATCCCATTGGTGCTGAAGTGCGAGGCCAAGCTCTGAGCTCATCTGTGCTAGAGAAAGTTTTGCATAATCATAACACGCAGCCATTTAGTTTTGGATTCGCACCAGTGTAAGTTGGATTGGTCCATGGTGCCAAATGTCAAAACCCACCTCTGTGTGCAGAAGCAATGCTATTCAGAATCCCCACATGTTTCGTGTGTGCGAGGAGGAATAGATCTTTAAAGGAGAGCAAAAATACAAAGCCAGGATCCATCTGCCCATCACAGGACAAAGGGGAGACATTGTGGTGCAGATCACCCTGGTGTCCAGTGCTCTGCAGCCTTTCCAGAAGCACACAGGTGACCGTGAGCAGAAGAGCCACCAGTGCAATTTCCACTTCTCCAAAGTCCCTCTGAAAACAATAGTAAGAGCCTTGGCCCCAAACCTCCAGCAAACAACCTGGTGTACAACATGAGGAGCCCAAAGAAATCATCTGAACACTGACCTCTACATGTTCCAACCACATCCCACTTTTAAACTCTGCATGACCACAGCCCTCAAGTGAAATATTTTGCCCCCAGCCCGAAGCCATCATGCCACCTGTGGGATCAGTGTTTGCATTTCCCATTAAAACTAGTCCTGATGCTCACCAGGCAGAGCAAGGCTGCGTAAGGCTCTCTTTGCAAGCAATAGCAAGCTGGCTGGCTTAGGGAGCTAAGTTAGAGCATGGCCAGGACAAACAGATCAGATTCCAGCAGATTTCCCAAAACCTTGGGTTGGCTGGGTGTTGTGAAATGGCAGCACAGGCTGTCCAGGGAGGCGGTGGAATCACTGTCCCTGGAGGTGTTCAAGAACAATGAAGATGTGGCACTGAGGGACGTGGTTAGTGGGCATGGTGGGGATGGAATAGGGTTGGACTTGGTGACCTTAGAGGTCTTTTCCAACCTGAATGAACTCAAACTTAACAATAGAGTTTTCGTTGGATGAGACCTTTAAAGACCGCCTGGTCTAAACCCCCTGCAGTGAACAGGGATACCTACAGATCCATCAGGTACTCAGAGCCCCATCCAAGTTTGACCTTGAATGTCTCCAGAGATGGGGCATCCACCATTTCCCAAGGCAAACTGTTCCACTGCTTCACTACCCTTATTATACAACACATTTTCCTTATGTGCAATCTAAATCTCCCCTCCTTCAGTTTGAAACTACTTCCCTTTATACTACCACAGCAGATTCTACTAAGAGAGTCTGTCCCCTTCCTTCTTACAGTCCTCCCATTAGGTGCCGAAAGGCTGCTCTCAGGTCTCACTGGAATCTCCTCTTTTCCAGGCTGAACATCCCCAGCTCTCAGCCTGTCCTCACAGGGAGCTGTGCCATCCCTGGGATCATTTTTGTGGCCCTCCTCTGGCTGCACTCCAGCAGGTCCGTGTCTCTCCTGTACTGAGGACTCCAGCTCTGGACGCAGTGCTCCAGGTGAGCTCTCACGGTGCAGAGCAGAGGGGAAGGGTCCCTTACCCTTCTGATGCAGCCCAGGACACAGCTGGCTTTGCGGGCACACTGCTGGCTCACGTCCATGATTCTATGCAGGGACAGGTGGTGAAGGCTCAGCCCTAGCTGTGTCCTCAGCCATGGGGCAGCACAACACCAAAAACCACAGCACTGTAGCATCCCACACACATCCTCAGCACCATCCCATGCTCAGCCGAACGCAACGCAACACAGCCTCCTCCGGCGGCAACGTGGCTGCAAAGTGCAGAGCCCACATCTGCGGAGTTGCATCATCTCAGCATCACCCGGGGTTCGGGGTGGGGAAAAAGTCATCTAAACTTAGAAAACTCCCGGCTGGCTGGAGGCAAAGCCGAGGAAGGAGCAGGGCTTCGGCAGGAGGAGGAGGAGGAGCAGGGGCACGGCGCTGCGTGGGGAGCGCGGCTGCGGATGTCGGGATCATGGGCGGAGGCCGCTTAGGAGCCAAGCGGGGCTGTGCGAACAAAAGCTGCAGCCCTAAATCTGGACCTTCCAGGGCGCACTGGGATTTTCAATTTCCTTCCTTGTTCTTGCCCTGAAAGGAGCAGCTCGAGGAGCGGGGGGAGGAGGAAAACCGGAGCTTAAAAAAATGATCATGCTCAGGACCGGTCAGCTCAGCGTAAACACGCCGATAATGTTGCTTCGAGCAGGTCCCTCGTGTGCACTAAGCACGGGAAGAATGCAAGAGGTTTTTCACCACATGCGCTTAACCCTTTTCACTAATTCTTTCAACACTGCAGACACTTTCCCCCTCCACGTGGGTTTCAAGGCCCCCAGTGTGGGCGGCAGCAGCTGGGGTGCTGGTGGCTGGCTGTTTGCTGGTGTCCATCTGTCCATGCTGCTATAAGAACAGATGCCCGGGGGCTGGGCTCAGGCTGCGCTCCCATCCTGGGACTGTGCAACCTCTGAAGTTGATAAGGGCTGGATTTGCTTCCTACCCTTTCTGGCCAATATTTGCTCATGATTCCAGTGCCCCATGCTCAGAGCTACCATGAGAAAAGCATAAACTCCAGTCATTCCTTTTAAAAGCAGTGCCCTGCAAGAGAGAGAGAGTAGTTCGAAATAAAGAGCACATACAAACCGGGGGCTGCTTCCAAAGGCCAAGGACAAAGCCTGTGCCGCAAGGACAGGATGCTGTCCTGCTTATTCTGGGCTTTCCAGCTGCTCCGTTTGGCGTTCCAGACAATGCCACCACCACCCAGGTCCCAGCTCCAGCTCAGGAACCTGCACCTCCTGCTCATCTGCTTGGACTCTGTGGCCTTCACGCACAGGTCTCTGGGAGCCACACTGGCGGACATCACCAACCCAGAGTCAGAGCAGCACCCTGAGCTGCTCTGCCCATCAGCTGCAGCTTTCACACACCTTTTCCAAACTGAACTTCAAAAAGCCCTGTTTTACAGTCAAGCCCTTAGAAAACACTCTCAAATACAAATCTCTTTCGAATAAGCTCCCCGTACCCACACAGAAACTCCAGCAAAGCCCCCTAGAGCCAGAAGCACGCAGCTGCCAGACACCTCACTCCCTCTTTAAATCCTCCAGGCTGCTCCCCGACAGCAATGCACCAGGAAAAGTCACCCACGCAGCGCTCCTCGCTCCTCTTTCCAGGGATTTAAGGTCTCCCTGGAGCGTTCCTGAGCAAAGCCACCAGCGCTGGGCAGAGCCGTGTGCGACCCATCTGAGGACAGTGCTGCTGGAGACCGTCAGACAGCGCGGGGAGGAAGTCTGCTGGCAGGGCTCCACCGCAGCGCAGTTGCTAGGTCACTGGAACAATAAAAAGGCAAGAAAAAACATCCTGGCTGCAAAAAGAAAAAAAAAATTGGGAAAAAAAAAGGAAAAAAATAAAAGAGCTACAGCAGCTCCGTAAGCGTGCACAGCGCTGGCGAGGGGAGGTGGAATGAGGGTTGGGTGTGCAGGACAAGGCTGCTGCTGGCTCTGATGGGCTCACAGCTTTGCTCCTAAGACAGCCCTTACTCACAAATAAGGAAATATTGGAACCGCGGAGTTTGTCTGCAGGGTTTGCGATTGTTATGAATCTCACCCAGGGCTCGCTAGGACAATAGTTCAGAGGAAGGTGGCCCTGCTGCTGGTGGGGCCAGATTAATTACTCTTTGAATGCTAACGAGGGCACGCAGCCTCCCAGCAGCTGCCCCACACCATGCTCATGGCCCATCAGGGCAGAGGGGCTGCTCTGAGGTGGGGTGAGCGCATCCCATGTGTCATGGGACTGCACTTTGCTTTCTGAGCCTTTCACTTCGTTCAGGGCCAGGAGGGAGCATTAGCTCATTCCGCCTGACCTCATGTGTAACAGAAGTCACTGAATGCAGTTTATTTACTCCCGGCACAGGCTCAGTGCCTCAGGTTTGACTTAGGCAGAGCTCGCAGGGAAGAAAAACCAACCACTGGCATTGGCAGGCTGACTTGGATGACAGTGAGCCCACTCGGTTTGGGATGGAATGGGGCAGGAGCAGTGTGAGCCCTTCTACCAGCACACGGGCTGTGCCTACGGTGGGGGGGAGAACAACAGCCACAGAGCTCAGTTTAAACCAGAGCCATGGCAGCGGCATGAGTGGAGCAGACTGTGCTGAACAGGGGTTTGGTGACACATTAGGGCTTAAATAGGATTGTGCTGTTATATAGTTTTGTTTGTTTGTTTGTTTTTGAGGGATTTTCTAAGCATTGCATTTGGAGGGGAGGGAGGAACGGTCCCCTTATTGCACAGGAATGGGTTGGGAGCACACGGCCAACCTGGAAGCCAAGAGCTGCTGATGGGACTGGAGGGGGGAAGGTCCACAGGCCACCAAGCTGGGAGCTCCAGGCAAGGCCTTTGCCCACCATCACTGTACTCCCTGTAAGACCCATGGGTTCCCTGGTTCCTGCACAGGGGCTGAGCCCTGTGGATGGTGAGGGTTGGTATGCCCATGGCCCCCATACTGAGCTGCAAAGCAAGACCTGTGAGGCTGCCCCTACCCACCCCTCTGAAAACACCTTCACAGTGACTCTGTGCTCGCTGATCAAGTTTCTCTCCTAAGAAATGCCCCTTTCAAAGGGCTTTTATCTGCAGGGCTGGCTGCTACTTTCACCCTGCAGCCCCATTCTGCATCTGCTGAAAGAGTCGATAACGTCCCCGAAAGAATTAACGTTAGTCCTGTAACCAAACCCAAATCCAACAATGATGAATGTCCTTTCTTTTGAGCTCTCCCAGGCCCGTACCAGGGGTGAAGAGCTCTCTAAGGACGCCTTTGTGAGCCGCAGTCACCGAAAGCCTGCTCCTCATCCCCCAGACACAGACACAATTGTGCCCAGCTCCAGTCCCGAGATAAAGGATGAGTTACAAGAGCAGGACTGTGTTCCACAATCGCAGCCCTTGATCACAGGGATAGCAAACCACACGCTTTGTTCACCGAGGATTGCACTCCTGGCCATGCATTCACATGGCAGCACTAGGCATGAGCTCAGTGCATTCCTCCCTTTTGTGTTACCACCTCCACTTGTCAGCTCAGGAGATCTCACAGCTATGCAGGGACAAACCTGGCCAGCTCTTGTATGTCTTTCTTCCCAGAAGCTTTAGCTACCAGCTGTTACGGTTTCCCTGATAAGCAAGTGTTCTCTTACCGATAATGGCACAGTCTCAGCCAAACCGCTATTCAGAGATGCTGAGAAACCCTTCCCGAGCGTATATGACTGAAAAATGCGGTAGATAACCATCTCTGGGGCAATCCTCCAAGCCCCTCCCCATGCTTTTACAGAGCCAAAGCCCAAACCTTTCCAACACTCAAACCCCAACTTACACACACCCCAGAAGCACTGTTCTCCCCCTGCTGGGCTGCAGCAACGTGTTACTGGGCTGCCCCCAACACCTCACCGTCCACCCCAGCCCCAGCACAGTGTGATGTTTCACACTGCTCCTCGGGGCTTCAGAGATTTTCCACCGGAGGAAGGGTGTTACCGGCAGTGTCCCGACAGGCGGTGACGCGGGCAATTGTGCTGTGCAGTCCCCAAGTTCCTCCTGTCACTGCAGAGGCAGGGTGCTGTGGAAGCTCCTGAGCAAACACAGCAGCAAAACGAAGCTCTCCTTTGCTACCATGGGTCCACAGGAGGCTGCTCATGTGCTCAAAATCCCTGCACCAAGCTTCCTCTGCAGCCTGGAGATCCCAGAGAGAACCTTAGAGTGGCAGGAATGAAAATGATGCCCAAAGTATGAAGAAGTACGCTGTGAAAAACATCCCAAAGGTGCATGTGCTGGCCATGGGGGTGTCACGGTAGCCATCCCACATCCTAGGGGACGTGCAGGGGAACATTCCTCAGCCCCTCTCCAGCTACATCAGCTTTGAGTCAGAAAGGGCATTTCCCTACTGCCTTCACAGCCAAAAGCTCCTTCCTCCCTCTCTAATGACAGCCCCGGGAGCTAGCTGGGCCTTCTGGTACAGAAAGCCAAACCTTCTGCAGCTCTCAGTGCAGTTTTCTGGCAGCTGTGCAGCATCACCCACAGCCAAGATGCTGACAGCAGTGGGGGAGATGCTCACGGCACTGTCTGCAAAACCAGTTCCCAAAGGACTCGGCATCAGGACAGAGCAGGGAATTTGTACACCTATGCCCCCTGAAGAGCTCTTCCTGCATGGAGGACAGGCAACACCAAATGTCTTCATCCACAGCCATGGCAGGACTGGATGTGGACACCAGCACCATGGGAGATGTGTTGGCTCATGTGTTTAGTTCACTGAATAAAAGATGTTTCTATTCCTCTTGAATTTTATATGGGTTTATCATCTCTTTCTCTCTGACTAAACGCTGACAGCCCTAAAAACAAACCATCGCCTGCCCCACTTTCGCACGAGCGCAATTCTGACCCCAGCACCTCCATCAACAAAACCCTGCAGGTGTTTCACCTTGCTCCAGCTGCCACCACACACAGCACCAAGGAAAAAACTAACATCAGGGAAGGGATGGGACCCGGCATGCTAACACCTGCATTACGGACCTCACTACACTCTGCCCCTGGCACAGGTCCTTGTTGTAAGCAGAACTGGTTCTTATCCCTGCTTTCTCCTGAGCATCTCGCTTTGACAGCAGCGCTTCTACAATGCAGGCAACAGCTCCGTGGGCAGCCTGGAGGAGCTGAAGTTTACAGAGCTTCCTTTACTCGAGGGAACTGCATTTTTCTAAGATTATAATATAACTTGGGCTGGCCGCTCAGTAACGCAACATCATTTCCCTTTTGGGTGGGAAAGTTCTCTCCTTGTCCTCTGATTCGAATGATTTCAGCCTGAAAGGATGAATGCAAGCTCTCTACATAATCAAAGAGCCGTAGCAGGATGCTATGGTACAGTACAGGGGCATTAAAAATGAATGGCTACTTGTGCACGCACGTTGGCAGAGAGGGTGAGAGGGAAGGGTGACCAGTGCAACAAACCCACTTTCATAACATCATTAAGGTTGGAAATGACTCCTAGGATCTCCAAGTTCAGTCACTGACCCACTCCCACCATGCCCACTGACCATGTGCCACATTGCTACCTCTCCACGGCTCTTGGACACCTCCAGGGACGGTGACTCCACCACCTCCCTGGGCAGCAGTGCATCACTGCCCTTTCAGAGAAGAAATGTTTTCTAACCTCCAACCTGGTACAACTTGAGGCCACCATTTCTCATCCTATGGCTGTTACTTGAGAGAAGATGCCAACAACACTTCACCACAGCCTTCTTTCAGGGAGTTGCAGAGAGCCAAAAGGTCTCCTCAAGCCTCCTCCTCACCACCCTGAAGAACCCCACTTTCTGCTGGCAGCCACCCATAAGACTTCATTTCCTCCCTGAGCCTCTGCTTGTATCCCTCTTGCATCTGCTCCAAATGAATTTCCCAGCAAATCAACCTCTAATATTTATGGAAACGGCAAATTACAATGCAAATGATGCAAAACTGCTCAGAGAAATAAAAATTTGAATTTGTAATCAGGTCTGTTTCCACTGGAAATTGGATTCTGCCTTTTGTGCTCAGCTGATCAGGAAAAAGAAAAGCACTTGGTGTGACCTACATCTTCAATCGGATGTAAATAACAGCCTGTGTTTGGGGTACTGGGGGCTCGTGACAAGCTTGCCCACCAGCTGCAGGCCATGGATCATCTATTGCACACCATCAGGGGAATATCATGAGCGAGCAACCTTTAAATTTGCTTGGAGCACATTCTGAACCCCTGGATCAATTTGCCCCTAAAGCTTCTTTGCACCACTGCGACAGCAGAGAGGCACTGAGCCAGGTGCCAGCCTGTGGCCGTCCCTTCCAACCCAAAGCCATTCTGAGACTGTGCCCAGACTCATCAGATGGGGTTGCAGCCTGAGAGCTGCACTGGGGAAGGCTTCTGACCCTTAAACACATATGCATGTGTGCTTTTCCATTCATCCAACCCAAAGGAGCAACACTGAGCCTACAGAATGAATGACACACCTTCCCGCAGCACCAGCTGTGAATGAAGCAGCATCCTGCACCTCTCTGCGTGGCTGTGACTGCTCAGAGCTGCCCGACAGGCAATGGGAAGTCCAAGGCAGTTCTGGAGGCACAGAAACACTGCTCTAGTATGAAGGGACATCCTCGTGAACACCCCATCCCAGGCGGTTCCTTCCCAGGCTGTTCCTGACCTCATTTCCCAGCCTCACGGAGCTGGCATCCTGCCGGGCACAGCAGGGTGTTATTCCCATATGTGAGGTGGGAACCACGCACCTCTGTTTCCCTTGCTCCACAGGGACTGCATTAGGGGCTCAGTCCCACTCTCCTTCTGAAGGACTCCTCAGGGCAGCGGAAGCATTGGTGGGACACAGAGCACAGGGGTTTCTCCTGCACATTCAGGCTGGCCTGGAAGCAGCTCAGGAGATCCCATCCCCTCACTCCTCCTGGCTCAGGGCTGAAGAGCCATCACCTGTAGCTGTGAACCTCATGCCTGCACCCATTCCTTCCCCAGCGAAGGGTTGGAGGGAGCTTTTCAGAATCCAGCAAAGGCGACACATTCCACCATCAGCTCTCAGAAGTCATCGAGGTCACGGGAAAAGACACCAGATAAGAGTCTGAGATGAAATGGAGTGCTTTTTGCTAGCCATCACCAAACAGCACACAAGGACTAGTGCAGGCAGTTGCAGAGTCCATCTCCCTGAACCTGGAGTGGGTGAGCAGCACTGGCCTCACTGCTGGCTGGAAGGGGCCCCTGGAGCCCTGTTGCCAACTGGGACAGCCCCAGGCCCCCTTCAATGCAGCCTCATGGTCCCCAGGTTGCTCACACCCCGCTGGTGAGCAGCTCTGAGTTGCTGCAGGCACAACCCCAGCCACACACCTTGGTTACAGTGTGATCCTACAGCATCACACTTCGGGCACGTGAACTCAAGCATTACAGTTTCACCACAATTCTTGAAGTTTTCTAGCTTGAAAAAAAAAAAATAATCAAACTTAGCCATAAAGCATAGCATTCTCTTCCCATAAAGGATTAAAAGCCAAGGTTCAGACTAAAAGCTGAGGCTCGGTCGCACCCGTCAGGAAGGTGTCCAGCAGCACTTCTCTGCATCACCCTCAGGCACCAGCACTCCCAGGGCTTTGCACTGTGCCTCCTTTGGTGAACAAGTAAACCCAAGCTTAAGGGGTGACAACCAAAGCGAGCTCTGCTGTTCCTGTGCAAAACGCAGCCTGCCTTCTGCTTGCTCGTGCTGGAAGCGGGCTCAGCATCACTGCCAAACACCGACCAGTGACTGCTCCCAGAGCAGCTGCACGCAGCAGAGTGCTGGGCAGGGGGTGCAGCAGCGGGGAGGCCGTAGGGAACCCGGAGAGGGCTGGGTGTCGGCAGGCAGGCACCCACGCAGCCTCCAAGCCCACTCACTCCCAGCAGCACGCTGACGCCTTCCCCCATGGGTTGCTTTAGCAAGCCCGAGCCACCCTCAAGAACACGGGCAGCCCACGCGTGGAGCAGGACCCGACCCGCCGTCCCTCCCCACGTCCCCACTCACCCGGGCGGCCGTGTCCCGCGGCGGGCGGCGAGCAGGGACGGCCGAGGCGGCTGCGGGGCGGCTGCGGAGGAGGAGGAGGAGGAGGAAGGCGCCGGGGGGGAGCGAGGGGCAGCGACCCGGCCGGCGGGGCCAGCCCGAGCCCCAGCAGCAGCAGCAGGGCGCAGGCTGCCGGCATGGCGCTGGGGACGGGACGGGGAGCGGGGTGCGCTGCCGGGGCTGGAGGGAGCGGCTCACATGCCAGGAGCGGAGCGATGGGGAACGGAAGAGAACGGCGGAGGGCAGCGGCCCCGGGGAGGGGGCGGCCGCGGTCCGACCTCAGCAGCGCGGGGTACCCATGGTGGCGAGGAAGTGGGGGGGAGGGGGGGGGGGGCTGGGGGGCGGCCAGCGGCAGCCTGCGGCCAAGTGCCGGCGCCCGAAAGTAAAAGGGCAGGCGGCCGAGGCTCCTCCTCGAGCCTGACATCACCCGGCGCGGCCCCGCACGGCCCCCCCACCCTCGCTCCTCCGCACTATTTTTATCCCTCCCCTATTGTCGGCAGAGCCCCGCTCCCCGCTCGGGCAGCGCTCCGTGCCCGCTGCCGCAGAGCTTCGGGCTGCACCGCGGATCCGAGCGGACGGAACCCGGCCGGGTTCGGGCAGCGCTGCTCCGGCGGAAAGTTTCTTCCCGGCTGAGAGCGGTGAGCGTTAAGTAGCCCCGAACTCCATTCCCACCGAGGCTGCAGCTAAGTCCTTGCCAGAAGGACTACAAATCTTTTATTGGTTATAAAGCAGGACCCGCTCTCCTTTAAATTCCAGCAGCAGTTTCTCGCGGCGGTGAATTTCCCAGGCTGGGCTGTACGGGAGGCAGAGGATTTCCCTTTATTGTTCTGAGATTCCCTTTCATAACTCCACGCTGCTGGCTATGCTGTGTGGAGTGCACACCGCAGTACTGCTCTGCGCTGCTGCTGGCAGCCCCCAGCCCCAATTCACTGCCCCCACGACCCCAACCCATCCTGTCGCCCACCTCCTCTGTGGGATGCCCTCAAGTCCTTTCCCCCCGAGCTAGTTCAGATTCAGGCTGAATTTCCACGAGCCACTTCCACCCATGCAGAATCCAACGCTTCAAACCACAGGGACAAATGGCAGTCCTCCAAACGCAAGGCAGATAATGCCGGTTCAGTCCATAGTCCTCAGCTCCCACCATTCTCCCCTCCCCAGGAGCAAACAGCCCCCTGACAAATCCAAACTCTCAAAGGCTTCTTTCCACCCAAAAGGTGGCACTGATGAGCCCACACGAGCATGCGAAGTAATCAGCTTGTCCAGTTAGAACACAAAGATGGGGATTTCATGTACTCTGTTATTATGGGTTCTTCTCTGAAATAAACCAACAAATCACAAACACACTTCTAACTGCAGCTGGGGACATCTGAGTGGCCCAGGAACTGCCAGCACCGAGCTGCACCAGGCACAGAATCACACAATGGAGTTGGAAGGGACACCTAAAGGCCACCTGGTCCATCCCCCCTGCAACAAGCAGGGACACCTACAGCTCCATCAGGTGCTCAGAGCCCCGTGCTGCCTGACCTTGGCTGTCCCCAGGGACAGGGCATCCGCAACCTCTCCAGACTCCATCAGCCTCTGTCAATGGACCTACCCATTCCCTATGGAACACATAGTAGGAAGAGCCCTAACCCACAAGACAGAGAAACCAACACCCAGCCAAGGAATGCGCTGTCATGAGTTAAAGCTTGCGTGAAGAGCTGAGAAGTATTCTGATACTTGAGGGAAAGATGCAGGGCAGGAGTTCAAACATTTGGAGATATGAAATGAACAGCTCCCCGTTCCTCTAAGTACTCCTCATCCTCTGAAGCTGTAAATCCAACAGGCAGGAAGCACAGTATCAAGTGCTCTTCCAAAAAGCCTCAATAAATTCTTCCTACTGTTTCACCCAGCAGGCGTGGCGAGAGCAAGACCGGCAGCACGCAGATACAAAATAAACACTGCTGAATGCACAGCCACGAGGAAAGCAAGGTTTAAACTGAACGCTTCCATGTCCCTGTGGCCATGGTGGAACCCACAAAAGACCCATCATGACAGACCCCGATTAGCCCCCCCAGGTGGGCAGCTAACTCCCCCTTCCCAAAATTCCCACTAAAACCATCACACACCAGGAGGTGGCCATGGGGATGTTACATCCATCCTCTTTGTGGACACCAATGGGACAAAAGCACTGAAACAGGAGCCAAAGCCATCGAAGTACTTACCATCACAGCCAACCTGTCCCGTCGCTGTCATGGCCCAGTCAGAAGCACCTGGGAAGAAAACACCAATGCCTTTTTTTGTACTCCCCAAATGCGCTCCCTTCCCCACCAGATGCCCCATTTTGCCAAGGCTTTGTAGAACATTTTCCTGCCACCTTATTTCACTCCCACCTTTGCCACTTCACTAAGGGATGTCCCTGCACTGAATAAGTCAGCTCAAGAGGAACCCTGTTATTCCCAAGCCTCAGCTCTAATGTAACTACATAAAGCATGATGGATGGTATATGCTGTTTAACTGCCATCACTCTGCATTAGGGGAGGAAAAACACCATTTGGTTTTGTTCCACCCTACTTTCCACATCCCAGCCCGAGGAGCTGGAGGCACACAGCCCAGTTTGCCAGGCTCTGCACTATTTTGCCCTGAAATCACAGAAAAGCACAGCAGTTATGACAGACGAGGCACTTCCATAACACCTCGTCAGGATCGTGCTCACTGGTCACTCCTGGTTGGTTCTCCAGGAACCCTTCTCATCCCCAGCACAGAACTCCTGCAGCTCCCTTGAAATGCAGCCCAGATCTGTCCCAAGCTTGGAGCAGGCTCATAAACCTCAGACAAGTTTTCAGCTGATGATGAATTAAGGTACAAAATGAATAGTTTCTACTCCTGGAATCTGTTTTTAAAAGTCTTTTCCGAAGTGGACAGATAGTTCCTAACCCGGGAATTAATTACCTTCCCCATCTCCTCTCGATGCTGTAAGCCATCCATTAATGGATCCCAATCATCCTAAAGGCACTTAGCACCTGAACATTTTTCTCTGCATTCCAGGGGTAGCGGTGCTCAATTGATTTATTTTCGCAGGGAACGCTTGCCTTGTTCCTCCCTTGGAAGCAGCTTGTTCCAGATACTTGACATTTGGAGGTCAGAATGGATGTGGGTCTTGTGATCTCTTTTCATCCCTCACAGCAAAACGCACAGCAAGTTCATGCCACCAGGTCCAAAATGTTCCCTTCTGATTCCTGTCAGAAATAAACCCTGTATTTTCTGGGGAAAAACAGCCATTTCAATCCATCTGAAGCAACTTGGAACCTCCGATTCCTTTCTTTCAGGACCCTTCTCAGCCTGCTCTGAGGAGGAACATCAGAGAGTCCACTACACATGTTTTGTATTAAGTTCACAGATTTATTGGTTTACCACATATATCTTTTTTGCATCAGTAATTGCCCACTCTAGGATTCCCTGGGCAAAGGCAATAATTCAAAGAACTTCCCACTAATTTAAATGATAACCCTATGCTGGCTGCTGTGCTTCAGCACATCCTGTCCAGGTGCAGGTATGCTTGATTAAGCTGAGCCAGAACCAGAAGCACAGAGGCAGGAACACATGGCCCTGCTAGCCACAGAGAGTCCCTAGCCACATCCCAGACACAGCATGATCATTTATTTCAGGTATTTTGTTAGCTGTTCCTCATGGATCACAATTGCAGAGTCACAGTGGGACAGTCAGGACAGAACCAGAGTAATGGCAACTTAGAGCACAGAGCTGTCACCAAATGCCCATATCATAATGCAACTTGACATTTCTCCTGCCCGTTCTCAACTCTATTTGTGTTGCACCTTTTTTGAGGCAGATAACTCATTTCTGGACACTTGCTAATGTCGTGGCATCACAAACACAGCATGAACATCTGGGCAAGACGGCAAGGCAAGTAAGAAACTATCCTTCACTGCCTTCTGTGTCTGTCCCTTCTGCAAATGAATCTGTCAAATCTACATCTAGCAACTTACAGCTGGAGGCTTAGAAAGGTATCTCATAAAAACAAATGCTTTCACACCCTCGTTTCTTAAAAACAATTCCACGAACTCGAAGGAAGGTTGGTTATAGAGGATAACACAGCTCACATGGCCTAAAAGATAAAAGGATCTTTTCATTATGAAATTAACTGAGCTGCAACTTGTTCTGGATAGATAACGCTCAGAGCTGGGTCCCAAACCAGCCTTCAGGACTCCTGAAGCAAGACTTCCCTCCACCCTTATAGTTAACAATGTCAAACCCAACACCCCAGAAAAGATCAGCACACCCCTTCTCAATCACTAAGAAGGAAAGTTGCTCTACTTACAGCATACAACAGCAGCAATGAAACAGAAAGCCCAGGCATGACATACTAAGAAACAACAGACACACGCACCTTTCCAACAGTGCTGGCCAAAACTATGGCACCCAATGGGAAGATCTGCTTGTCTCATTGAATCCCAGAATGGCTTGGTCTGGAAGGGACCTCAAAGCCCACCCAGTTCCAATGCTCCCAGCCTTTGTTACTTATTTGTTCTTTTAATTACGTGCTGCAAGATGAGTCCCAGTGCTGACGTCTTTATTGCACAGAAAGAGAAATAAATAATTTAATGGGTGAAGTGATTGGAAATTTCAAGAAGGGAGAGGCAGTTATTTCCAACCCCTTTTACTTATGCGTATGCATCTATAAAGCTCAGTACAGGATGAGCTTTAAGCAGAATTAGCAAAATAAGGCTAAGTGTATCTTGGTAAGGCACTTGTGAATCATCTCTCCTTTGAGCCAAGGGATGCGCTATTTGGAGATAGCAGTGTTTTCAGTTCCTGGCTCTTGTTTCAGAAAGGATGTGGGAAGCTACTATGAAAAGCTTCTAACGCATCACATCATAATTCACAGTAGAGAAGAGTTCACCTTACTGCACTGCTGCATATAAACGCACAGGTTTAACTGCAGTTACAAATATATTTCATAATCCTCTTGCACTTGCCGCAGACTCCGGCCTATCATCAAACACCTTAAAGTGCCAAGACTTTGGTCACTGAAATGCTGAGGTAGAAAACCCCTGCATGACAAGCAGGTTACTTTTTTTTTTTTTTTCCCCCTTTAGGAGAAGATTTGAAACTTGGCCATGCTGTAGCTCACATAAACAAACAGGCCTCAAGCGTGTAAATAACTTTTCACATCCTTTCCATATACATTCAAGTATTCCACAAGGCACGGCGGCAGTGATTGGCACTCATCAGCCCTTTCTGAAACGACAGTTTGCTTTTTGTTGTTGTTGTTGTTTTCCTCCATCCTCCAGCTTTACTGAAACTGATTCACAAACTCTTCTCTGCTGATGAGGGAGGACTGGTGGTAGCGGTCCCTGGAGGCGAAGTCCGCGTTCTCCTCAGTGAGCTGCCTGGTCTCCATGCCCACTGTTGCAAAGGCCGGGGTCACCACGATCTGCTCCTTTGGCGATGGCCTCCTCCTGCAGGCACAGAAGCAGAGGCACTCTCATCACCCAGTGCCTGCCTTTAACAGCCACGCGAATAGAACAGACCAAAAATAGCACCTACAGGGGCAGGCAGGGCACTCTGAGAAGGGTGACATCTCTCCTGGTGCCCTTCCAGCTGATTCCTAGAAGGCATACAGTGACTATACTCCAACCCCCTCCCCAGCAAATACTAAGAAAATATACATTTTCTTAGCAAACATACATTTCCTCTTTGGAATTGCTCCAAATGTTGGCTCTGCCACTTCTTACACTGCGCAGGAAAGGAAGGAGCATGAACCACTGCTAATGAAAAATACCCTTCTTATAGTTTCCGAAGCTTTCGTATACGTCTCAATTACTTTTGGAACCGCATAGGCCGGAAACTCTCTTCCTCTTTGAAATAAAAAGAGGAGACTTTCCTTCAGCCTCTAGTTCTCAGAGGCCAAGTTTAAGAAACTCTTACTGTGCACTTGCAAGTCACAAATGGAAGTGCTGATACCAATGACTTGGCAATCTTTCATAGAATCATAGAATGGCTTGTGTTGGAAGGGACCACAAAGGTCATCTGCAACCCCTTGCCATGGGCAGGGGTGCCAACCACTAAATCAGGCACCAGATCAGGTAGTCAAGGGCTCCATTCAACCTTTGAGGATTTGGGGGTATCAGGGACCCATGGTTGCTTCCATGACTTTTGCACTTAAATAGGATGATATTTTACCTCAAATTCATTGACATGTCTTGCTTGGATTTCAAGAAGACAAGGCTTAGGAGAAATGTGCAAGTGATTACAATGCCATTTCTTGTACCATAGCAGAGATGGGATAACTTCTCTCTTCCAATCCCTGGCCACCTCTCTGGGAAGTCAGCCAGCCTCCTACGGGAACCATTTGACAACAGGCAAGAGACAGGGCTGAGCAGCACCAAGGGATGACCAGGAGGAAAATGTGCTCCATCATCATAACTGCACTGAGCTAAATTACAGGCAAAGGATCCAGCTGTACACCAAAGCAGAGCAGGACAGCCAAGTGCCTGGGATACAATGCATCAGGGTCTGACTCACTGTGCAATGAGTAATTCCAACAGCGCTTCCAGCACAGTCCCGTGCACCCTGTTCTCATTTTCACATCCTCACCCTTGGCCTTGGCTCACATTACAAACGCAGCAGACATTGTGAAGAGGGGACAGATGGGGAACAACCCCTCTTTTCAAATGAGACAAAGAATAGTGCATACCCTCAAGACACCCTCATTCCTGTTCTAAGTGGTTTATCAGCCTTGGGCTCTTAACCTGATAACAGAACTGTGCAGCTTCAGGATGCTGCCATGAGAGGCAGCAGTAGCTGTGTGAAGGAAACTGT
The DNA here is from genome assembly GCA_023055505.1 of Callipepla californica brunnescens. Classification (NCBI taxonomy): domain Eukaryota; kingdom Metazoa; phylum Chordata; class Aves; order Galliformes; family Odontophoridae; genus Callipepla; species Callipepla californica. The sequence goes on from JALIRH010000010.1 coordinate 13,092,262, forward strand.
TCATGGCCAAGGAAGTTTGCTGAACAGGTGGGTCCTCAGGACAGCAATCTCATCCCACTCTTGCAGAGATCCCCTAGTCTGGTAGGGACAGTGGTGTTTGGTGATGAAGGAGAGCCAGCTTGTCTACTCTTGGCTGTGCCATGGACGTACATCCATGGGGATTCTAAGAGAGATCCCAGCGCCTTCAGCTTTGTCTCCTAAGCTGTCTCTGTCACCAAAGGCATGTGGCTACATAATAAGGACTGTGAGCAAGGAGTTGGGAAGGAAGGCATAGGCATGTGCCAAGTGCCTAAATACCCAGACCTTCATTTACCTTCAAGAAGCCACCAAATCTGCACACTCAATGCAGAGCAGCTTGTATTCTGTGGTATTCATTGCAACAGAAAAGAAGCCAACAGACTGAGAACCTCAAATCCCATTTAACTGTAAAGCAGCAGAGATGATCACTACTGCCATGAGAATCCAAACACTATAGAATTAATTATTAATAGGATCAAAATGATTTAACAGAACCAGTTAATAACCAACCATGCAAAAAACCCTGAGGTCTTCTGGGAAGGAAAACTACAAGGTGTTTGCAGATGCAGTCCCACAGAGACTTGACACTGAGCAGTTCCTTCACTAAAGAACTTGTCCATTGTATTTTCCACTGCAGCTATTGCAGCTTCCTCCCAATTTTCCTCTCTGAACCTTCAACCCAGCTGGAACATGAGTGCCTGTTCCACCATTACCACAGCCACTGGGCTAACTGAAGCAAGCAAACCTATTTGCCATTAACTAAGAACTCGAAGGCTCCATCTAGGGAAATGTGGACTGCTTAAGGTAAGAAGACATTCAACTTTTACACACATCACTGGATCAATGCCTTGATCTCTGCCACGTGATCGGTACCAACCTGCAAAAGGTGGTCAAAACAGACTTAATCCAGCTGAACAAACTGAAATTTGCTGCTGCTCCTACAGAAAAAAAGGCACAAAACGTCAGTAGGTTGTTAATTCCCCGATAATTGCATTTTGCCATTGAATTTTTGTATAAAATCCCAAACCAGCCTTCAGTACACAAAGATTTAGTAATTGTGAGAGAATTTTTGAAGTCTTCCCACTCGTTTCAGCTCTTGAAGCAAGAAACTTACCCAAATTTCCCACAGAGAGCAGCTATCCCTTCCCAGACTGACAGCTTGTTAAAAATACCAGCAGAGCTGAGGCCAAAGCAAAGATACCATGAGCAGTACCTTCTCTTCCTGAGACTGCAAAGCCCATTCCTACTGCAGGGATGGGAAGACTAAGGAGCTGTATGGCTGGCCTAAGCCAGAGTGGCCGTGGTCTCACTGCTCCCTCCTGGCTGACCCCATGGAGAGCTGGTTTAGCTTATTACATCAACACCAAGTCTTTTGGATTTCTTTGTAGTTAATTTCCTGCACTGGCTCACTGCAGGGGCAGACAAGTGTTGGAGCTGGCAGCAAAAGCAGTCCCAGAAGTTTGTGGCGAGGGATGAGGAGGAGAACAGAGACCCAAAAGAGCCTGCTGGATTTGACTTAGGCTACTGGAGGCCAAGAGAAGTGAGGAAGGATGTGTTGAAATCTTGGAGTGTTCCTGTGGCAGAGCTACCACTCCCAAAGCCTTCATCTACTCCCTAATCCAGAGCATCCATACAATTTGCACCCATGTACACCCATACAAATGTCTTTATGCACCTACACGTGTGCGTACGTGAGCAGGCACATGCTGAACATGTATCACCCTCTCCCTTCAGAGAGGCAGACCAATGCAAATCTCTCCTTCTCTTGTTCCAACGAGCTACAGACTCTCCTGAGCCGCTCTCTCAATGTGCTGCACTGTTTCATTTTGAACTTGTTTAAGCCTATCACATGCACAAACTTTTTTAAAGCCCTTTGCCTCAGAATATTTTCCCAGATTATGTTTCTGACATATTCAACCTGTTTAGATCTGGAATCAAAAGGCTCTCTTGTTTCGCAGTTATGAATGCTGAGATTTAATGAGATACTTGTCATAATTCCCATTTTCATTAAAGTTTTCTCAGGTGGGTTTAGATCGATTAATTCAGTTTATTAAAAAGTATTTATAACAGATTTTTCTCATTGCCATGATACGTCTGCAATCTGCAATCCCTGTTAACTCTTAGTGTCTGATTTTGCCGTTTGTAGTACAATAAGTAACACAACTAGCACAATGTTTACACTATCAAACTACTGCTAGCTACAGTTAGAATCAGATATTAAAGACCTAGGTATAAAATGTATTGAAAATAACAAAGAAATGAAATCTCATCCTTCCTTGTGCCAGCTGCATAATAAACATAAGACTCTCAATTTGTAATCAAGTGAAATTAAAGCTTAATGAATTTTTAAGCAGATTTAATAGTACAAAGAACACATAACTCACCCAGGGGGAGTCCTGGACTCACTTGGCCGATGTACAAATACAGAACCACCGCTGCCCCCAGGCTGACAAGGGTATAGATCCACTGAATGACAAACATTATGATGAGGGACACAATTGCCTATTGAAAAAACAAGGTTTGGGGTCACTCCAAGTGAGATAGTGTACTGCTGTAAATGTGACAGTATTACCCTGCTGAGCGTTTCTTTTCAGGCATCTGCACAGAGAGGGGGACATAACCAGTGTTGCATGAGATCATCCCTGGAGGTGTTCAAGGCCAGGCTTGATGGGGCAATCACATGGGAAGACGGACACTCCTGGTGCAACAGGCCCTCTAGGGAATCACATCATCTCCACAATGCTCCATGATGAGGAGCTTCTGGCCACACATCCAAGGATTATTATATCGTTACTATTATTATTACCACTCCAGACAATGACAAGCACTTAGAAGCTCTGTTAATTGCTAAGCCCAGAGAGTGCACTGGTGTACAACCTCCCAAAGATATCACCACTGGAGAGCAGCCTCCAGCATCCATCCCAGCCACCCACCCGCATGCAGGACCTCTCTCTAGTAGCTGCCTGCTGGAAGTCTGAACAGTACATTTGAAGAGCGGGTGTCCAACTCAGTCTAAGGATTAAATTAGAAGGGGTTTGTGTGCCATTCAAAGGTGTTTGTTATATTTTACACACAGCTACGAAATCCCCATCCACGCAGCAAAGCCATATGCTTCATTCATTATGCATATCTGACCCTTTTCCTGTCATCTGCCCATTAATCCATCTTCCCAAGATGAATTTAAATGTCCTCAGTGGCTTCAGGCAGAAGCTATTTAGAAGTTATTTATTCTTGAAAGTAACGTGCTAGGGGAACACTCTGCTTTTCTCCCTTGAAATGCAGAATTTCACAGGCAGGCTGCTGCGATCAGGAGTTCAGCAGTAATGAAATCCCACCCTAAGGTGGCATCAACTGTTTCATAAATAAAAATAACACAGCTCTGAAGCTAACGTCTCACTCCACCCCTCAGGCTGAGACACAGTGAAAAGTAGGACCTGGTATTTTTTTCCCTAACTGTAGAGAAGCCCTAAGATGGCAAACTTTGAATTTGGATCTTTTGTGTTTGTTTGGTTTTGCTTTTTTAAATAACAACATCTGCCTTTCTCTTAATTTGAACTAGGAGGTGTATGTTTCACTAAGTATTCAGTTCAGTAGGTAATCTGGGATAATAGAAACACAAAAGATATTTTAAAATGCTGTAGTGTATTTACACTGCGCTAAGTGATGAACTTCCTTCCATGTTTTACAAACACAAACCAATGTTCAAAATAAAACTACTTACACCCGCAAAGGAAACCCAATAATTGCAGAATTTGGAGTAAAAGGATTTCTGAATTTGCTGAATTTCCAGCTCTGGATTTTGGTGCCTTGCAGATGATTCTAGAGGATAAAAGGGAAGAAAGAAAGATGTTATAAAGGAGCTGGTGTGTCAGTGTTTTCTACTTTACACTACCAGATTGCAGAAACCAAAACAAAATTTCTAGCTGACAGCTGGGCACATCAGAGTTTAACCATAACTTCTAAAATGAAAGCAAAAAATGCATGCAGGAAGGGGAAAAAATTAAAAAATAAATAAATTTAAAAAAAGGACTTTACAGCTCTGGTATTGAGTTCATTTTAAGGTCACACATACGTCACCGTATGTGACAGAACCAAGGCACAGTTTCCATATTTGTAGAAGAAGAGAAATACAACATTTCATTGAGTAACATTGATAGAAGACTACTGATCTGAGACAACAACCTCCACTGTAAACAGTATCAAATACCCACAGTGCCAACAAAATGAATTCAGATTCTTAGCTGCAGATGACAGATTACAGCCTCCTCCTGAAGCACGGGGATCATTTCATTTCGATAGCCAGAGCTTCAGGCTCGCAAAGCTCCATCCCTCCTACCCAGCATCATGGCGAAATAAACCCCGAGATAATACTCAAAACCTTTTTAATGCTCAGCATTAAGAACACATTTGTAGAATAATGAGTATGCAGTAAACAACCCTACACTAAATACAGTTCTGCCTGCTTTCCTGTGATTAATCTTCCATAGGAAATTACATTGGAACTTCTCCTGTGATTCATTACGATGAACTCTATCCTCACCTGTAATAAAAGATATTATTGCTATGAATCACCTCGTGACAGTCCCATATAAAGCTAGTTTCTCGTCTGCCTCCAGGTGGACTGAGGCTGTAAATCATTCCTCATGAGTCCCTCTCCTGCAGCCCTCACCTTCCATCCCACGACCAGGGACCTCTGGTGCCTTGCAGCAGAGCTGCTCCCCATGCTCAGGTGGCCCCTGGGGATCAGCAGCAGGTGGTGACCAGCACGGTCCCACCTCATGGTGCTGGCTTTTGGGTGGGAGCTCTGCGGTCTCATCCCAGCCACAGCCAGCTGGAGGAGCATCGTGATCAAGATCCAGAAGAAAGCTGTCTTGTAACATTTGCTTGGCTGGCTTCTTTGCTTTTTTCTGTCTGACTTTTTGCATTAGATTCTCAGCTCCTTCTTTTTTGCCAGCACCTGGCTCATTACGAAACGGTTTAAAAAGCTGGTCCATGTCTTTTCTGAATTCCAGCAAGGTGCCATTCAATCTGCTTTGAATTACTCCATCTGATGCATGGCTGGAAGGCCTGTTGATAATCAAAGGCTGGGAAGATTGAGGAGGCTTAGCGTTTTCCATCAGTGTCCTGCCAGGTTTTTGCTGAATGTTGTAGCTCAAGGAGATCGAGAAATAGGAGTAGTCTACAGCAATATATGTCAACATGAAGTTGATGGTGACTATTGGAGCAAGAACGTTCACTTGCCCAATGAAGACGAAAGCCATGGTAATGAGGCTCGTTAAGCAAATTGCAGCCACTGGAGTCTTGTTGGGTCCTTTCTGTTGCATCAATAAAAGAAAATTATTTAAATTAATACTTGAGGCTCAGCGTGAGGATCTCCCTTAGCTCAGCTGTAACAGAACACCCCAGCAGTCTGCAGGTACCCCGTTAGTCACAAAAGCACCCTCATGTGTGCACAGAAGAGGCTTGCTGGCTTAATAAATTAAAGAACAGACTGGAAGCCAAGAACTGCTGAGCTTCCACCTCACCTCTGATCCTTACTCAATCTCTGTCTTTGGAAAATTCATCCAGTCTCGCCCTATATCTCCATGGTAAAATATTAAAGCAGCAATAAACCTTCAGAAAGATTTGTGGGGCCTATGGGAAGCCTGAGCTGTGTTCTGGCAATAAAACATGTTAATTACAGTTAACTGCTGATTTCTAATTTCTCTACAGGGCCCTACATTGCTGTCTGCTCCAAAGGCTTCTCACAAATTTCAGTCTCAGGTCTACTATGCCTTCCTGCTAAAGAGTCAGCTGACATGATGCTAAGTGCCCATCAAAGGCCATTTGGGATGTGGTTGTCCCACACAGGTTACCACTGGAAAAACAAGCTCCATTTTTAAAATTCTCGCTGTTTGGGAGTTTTTCCAGCAGCTTACAGCCCAGAGGAGGCACCTCAAAGATGGGCTGAAAGGTGTGATTCCAGCTCTCTTACACCAACAACAGCACAAGAAGGGGAACATTTTCCATCCTACATTTTCATTTGCTGCATGTTCTTCTCTAATAAACACGCAGCTCAAATGGAAACTATTTCTATTTTCTCCACACTTACTTATTAATAGAAAAGGGGACCGGTTCTGGACCTTACGCCTTTCCACAATGAAATGAGAAATATGTCTCAAGGATAAATGAACTTGGTTCTCAGAAAGCATCTTAGGTATTAGAAAGACTTACTGAGATAGGGAACAGATGGTACGATCTCAGGATGCCTCTGGCTTAGGTTTAACGCTACAGAAAACAATGGTGTCCTTCACATTAACCAGGGTTACACTGCCTACAACACTTTCCTAAACCATGGAAAAGAAGAACTGATGTGGAACAGATTGTTAAGGGCAAACTACACTTATTAACTCTCCGTGAACCAAATCTAGACAATTTTAAAGGTAGTGGAGTGAAGGAAGGGGAAGGTGATCCACCTTTACTTTCTCACCTCTTTCTGACCATTTCACTTTGAGGCACTTTGCCCAGGGTTCAGAGCAGAAAACACTACAGGAAAGAAAGATAACTGCCAGAGAAGAGAGGGAATCAACTTCGCAGTCCTTTGGCTAAATGACTGACAATTTGGCAAGGGCTGCCACATGGAGAACAGTCTGTTCTGGGATTGACTGACAACTGTCCTCAGTAGCTGGAAGGCTTTGCTGTTGTTATCATTCATTCTTCTCCTGTCATTATTTCTATTATTCATATTTCTGTTATTATGACTTTATTTTTCAAGAATTACACTTAGAAATATAAAATATATGAAACCAGTACAATTCTAAAACTAAGATATTTTAAAACACTCTTTAATTTCAATGTCATACAGTATTTGTTCTGCATTTATAAGTTGAAAAAGCAAAACCACCTTAAGGTTCTCCCAGCTGCTCACTGCAGCTAGGTGCTGCAGATTATTTAGAGCAAGGGAAATTCTTTTCCCCCTGTTTAGAAAAAGGAAAATCCATATGAAATACTTTGATCTACATGCAAAGCCCATGACTACACAATCCTTAGTGGCTGTTGCTTTGGCTGTTCTCAGTGAAACAACTCATGTGAGTGAGGATTACTTACCGGGACAAGGAAAAAGCCTCTTGCTATATTCAAAGCAAGGCTTTGTTTAAAAGCAGCCCTCGAAATTAACCTTTCAAATATATTCTCCCTATTATCTCTACAGAGTCCAAAAGGCACCTCATCCTTCTCTCCAGAGTGCAGAAACAGAATCCACTGTGCTGCAACCAGTACTCAGCTATCATGTCACCAAAGAAGACAGGAAGGTCTCAAGGAAAAAGAGCAGGAAAGAAGAAAACTAGAGGAAAAAGATAAAGAGGAAGCTACCATCCATACAACTACAGTGATCAGACAAAGCTTCAGACCTCTGCCCTGAAAGGGAGGGAAGAGTGAAGTGCCTCAGTCACAATTAGGATCAGTGTGGGTTTAGATAAGGTGCTTGCAAAAAGAAAAAACAACCAGCAAACCACACTCAAAGTTGTATCTCAAGTGGTTACCTTCCTGGAGACATCTCAAAAGAACTGGGACCAAGGGAAGAGGTCATGCAGCCCAGGGAAGGGCTGTCCATGTGCTCAGAAGGGACAGACAGCTCCAGGGCAGGGGCACAGACCCCATCCCACCCTACAGACATGGAGAAATACTCCTCATATCACCAGCCTCCCTTCAGGTTAGGTTTTGCAGCAACTTCACTGGAAGGGTCACTAACCCCACGTCCAAGGAAGGAGAGCATGGGGACCACGTTCTCCTGGGCGATGCACTGAAGGATTCGTGGAGCTCCGTAGAGCCCTCCCATGCAGGAGGCCAGGGATGAGATGTACAGCCCTAGCAGAAACAAGAAACCCACCAAAGATACCTGGAGGAAGCAGAGAGAAGATAAAGTCAATTATTTTGTTCATCAAAGACCTGTGAGTGATTTTAAATGTGCATTTTCAGAGATCCCCTATATTTTATAACACTGCAGAATAACCTGAGCAGAAAATGCAGCAATTTAACTGGTCTGTGGTATAAAGTGCAAGTAATTAATATGGGAAAATTGCCCTATAAAAAGTAATTTAAAACTGAACATCCTGTATTAACAGAGCCATTTGACAAACTCATATCCAAGAAACTCTTTGTCACTTGGAGCAATAGCAGCAAAGCAGCAGCTATTAGATTCCACTTAAGTAACTGGAAGTGAGTTTATTTCAGGAGAGATCACTTATATACAGAGCACACCATACAGGAAAAGCTGCCCAAGCTTCCAACCATCCAAAACAGGAAGACAAACCCCTGCATCCCAGAGGGGAAAACCAATCCTGAAAGAAAATCCGCAGTAAAACCAAATCAAACTTGCCACTTAAGCAAATGGCATCTCAAAAAAACATGCTCCAAAGGATATAATACAATGACCTTTCTTTCCTGTCTTCAACGAGCAAAGAATTTCCTCCGGCATGTATAAAAACTTCAAAACCTTTAAAGCCACAGTGCTACTCACTACAGATGGCTTTATCGCCTGGGGTATATAAGTTGCCCAACTGAGCAGCACAAAGTGTGGGCAGCAAGTTGTGAGCCAGGCACAGCCCCCAGACGATGAGCCCAGGCCTGACCTTTCTCCAGCAAGGAGGCATCCTCACAAACCCTGTAGTTATAGGCAGCTTCTGCAGGCTGAAATGCAAGTTGTCTATTCAGAGTTTTGAGGGTTATTCTCTCGGTTTGCTAATAACAAGGCTTTAGCTCAGTTTTCCGTGGGAATACTTGTTTTCACTGTGTTTCCCAGATGTATTTCAGAACCATACTGATCCCCTACTACTCAGATACACAGTGTTGTTTTTCCCCACACAAATCCACTTGCCCTGGGAATTTTATCTTGTGGGACAGAGGAAACTTGAGGGGACGATTAGCAGCTATCGGTTTTCATCAGATGAATGCGCAGACCCTGGGTGCACAAGTTTGACAAGCAGAAATTCCCCCCCCCTCCCCCCCCCCCCAGAGAACTGGTCTGGTTTAGGAAACACTTGACAGAAACAATCAGTTGTGCCAGACATCATATATTACTTCAGCATCCCAAAAAGCTTGCATTTAAATGTACTGCTCGACATTCAAATCAGGGTTAGAGGGGAAGAGTCCCTTTCACTGAGGCTGATGAAAGCTTTTGCTGTTGGTTTTAAGCACAAAGAGTATGAATACTTTGTAAGAAATTGGCACTTCTGGCTCATTAAGAAGGGAAATTACTGAATCTCATTTCTGTGTTAGCCAAGCCAAACAAGCACCGCGAGGCAGAAAAGCAGCCTCTCGCTCACCTGCACCTGACAGAGATGGGGAGCTGGCATGTTCAGTGTGCCACGATCACATTCTCCCTCTCCAAAGTCATTACAATACACAGGTTTGCTTGTAGTCAACTCAGAGAAGCCAAAAAAGTGTTAGGATTGTTCCACTAAAGGGAGTTTGTTTGGGGTTTTTTTTTCTCTGTTTATTTTTTGATACTTAACAACATTAAACATCTTCAGATTCACCTACTGGGAGATTTTATAGTTTTTCCCTACAGAGGGTTTTAATGTATGTATTCAAACATCTCTTTCCCTTCAGCATATTCAGTTAAAGGTACTGTTTCATTACTGTACTTTTCATCCACTATATCTGCCACATTTACTTAACAAATACGTTGTGTTAAAGGTAAACTCATTCTTTTTTTCCCCATGAAAAAGAGATGATATTTCACCTTAGTAGGAAGTCAGAGGAATCCCACCATTAATTCAGAGCTTACTTTAGGGTCCGGAGGAAATCTAGGGCTACAGTTACACACTTGGAGAGAAACAAAGCCAGTCTCAAAGTGACATTTCAGATCAAAGCATTATAAATTAAATGGATAGATAACATCTCAAAATAACCACAAAATAGTGTCACATATTGCAAACCCATTATTCGCTGTATAATAGGAAATTAGCCCTTCCATATCCCATCTGCAGCAAGACAGAGTGGCACACCAACATCTTTGCACTCTTTTCAGAGGCCAGCAATGGGTGGGTTCATTGCCTGTAACACTACAACACTCCTTCTCTCACATACACCAACATGGAATGTCTCAAGTTCTCCAATCCAACTGCTCACACTGCAATTACAGTCTGTGTGATATGAGAACCTAAGCCTCGCTTGACTTAGTACAGATAAGCAGTGGAGTTTCTTAGAGACTTCAATTTGGCCCGAGCTTTCTCCGATGAGAAAGAATACAGTGAATGAATAAAAGACAGCATTTATCACTGGACCATATTAGCATATTGTGGCTCTTAAAGCCATTTGCTGAGTGATTATGCCCAGATTCAGCATTATTGGATGTGCTGGTGAACACAAAACTATTCAAACCAACTGTACACTGGGATGTGCAAGGGGAAGATCCCCTGAATATCAATGAGAGATGGGCACCCAAATTTCTTAGGAATTTGGAAAAGCTCAAGCATACAAATACAGAGAAGCCCCCAGCTTAAAAGTCCCATTGTACAACATCTTTTTTATACACAAAATCAAGTTACCTTCTCTGCTATCATGAAATCGTAGCGGAGAGACTGACGGGTGCAAATGGCTCCTAGCAAAAAGACGAAGACCATGTAGAGAAACCACCTGCAAATAACAGAACCAAACCATTTTCTCCAACCAGACAAGAGCAGTGAGCACAGTGCCCACCAGCAGAGACAAGGCTGAGTGCCTGTAAGCTGGGTTTTCAATCATTCTATACTGTCTAGCTCTGCGTGGCAGGATGTCACCACCGTGCTCATCATGAGCCCATCACAGCACAGCAGGGACAGTACATCACAGTCATGGCATGACAGTACAGTTCCCCTAAGGTAAGGAACCTGCACGTCCTTGATGTGCACATAGGGGAATGAATCCATCGTGCTGTATGCATGTCCCCTCATCTGAGGGACAGTGCCAGGTTTACCACCTCTGTGACAATCCTCCTTGGATATCTGTGGCTGTTCCACTGGAGGGATAAGCCAGGCTGTCTGCAAAGTCCAGGCAGCAGAGGTGTGAATTCCCTACTTTAAAACGAGCTCCAGCTGCAGTAGGAATTCAACTATGTCCAGAAGGTCCCTCCTTTCTGCCTCAAGCTGGGTATGCAATTAAACGTAGTATTTTCAGAAGTAGCTTATTTGGCAATGAAAGCAGGAAAGAACCGACTGAGGTACTTTTTAATACGTAACATTACATTACTTCTGGAAAGCAGCATTTCTCATGGGGAGAGCTGTGCTCCCTGGCCTTGCAGTCACACAGGTCATTTTACCTCCCTTGGCCTTAATTTACCCAATAAGATCAATTACATTTTCTTTTTTTTTTTTTCCAAAGACAGTCCTTCGAAATCAGCAGCAGTAAGTAACAAAACCAGGTGCCGCAGGCCTTCTTGAACTTTGTGTGCTGCTTCGGGACTGCCAGGCTGCAGTGGCATAACCCCTCTAGTACCAACACACATCCCATCCAGCAGAGGAAGCTGAAGAGTGAGGACGGACTGACTGTATCCACGTGAACGGATCTCCTCTCCAACCCACCCAGAGTAGGTGGTGGTAATGGATGAGAATTTGAATGAGAGCCAGACTTTAATTTTCCAGATGGCTGAGTAATAAAAGGTTGATGGGAATACGAAATGGATTGGTCATATCCAGGGCAGGCTCCAAATAGTAAATTCTCCCCAGCCTATTACTTACGAGGTGCCAATAGCGGCCAGAGACCCCAGGGGGATGTTGGTAGCAGGCTTCTGGAGATCTCCACTCATATTGAACCCAGCCATCACACCTGTATTTTGTGGACATAAATACAATTTAGAGTTAATCTAAGTTATAGCATCCATGACATATATTCTAATACGTAACATAATTTAATCAGTCACTTAATCGATTACCTCAGAACAGTAACTAGATCATTTCACTGCACTGCCACGTGTAGGGTTACTGCCTCCCATTGACTTCTTGGTAAGTAACTGCTCCTGTCTCAAGGGAAACGAGCTACTGCTAACCCATCTACAAATAACTCTTTGTCCATTTTGAACAATGCTGCGGGAGGGCTGGGGATGAAGAAGCAGAAAGCCAAACAAAACCCATCTTATCTTAATGCAAACAACAGAAAACAGTGCCATTATATTGCTGGAAAGAAAAATACCACCATTCATCACAGGCTTGCATTCAGCAGGTTGTCCTGTCCCACTAGTCCCAGTCAGTAAGAACAGATCAATTGCAGGGGCCTGCATTCACAAGGGACAACCACTAATGCAGCTTTTAATGTCTGTGTTCAATGACGACCCCGTGCATTTAGCAGAGAGAATAGGTGGCACGTAGGTGGCAGTTACCAGCCTTGGGCTCTCCTTTGCAAGCATCACTCAAAGCTCCGGGTTGGCATTATCTCTGACATGCAGATAAGAAAATGAAAGCATTGAGAGGGTAACACCTGTCAGAACTAATAATAAATACTGGAACATTATTTTAGGCCAGAGTGCAGGGTATTGCATGACCAGAGTCAGTCCTCATCTTAACAAATTACCATCTAAAGACGCAAGAAAGGAAAACAGGAAGGATCAAAGGATCGAAAACTCTGTCTTTGGGTTGGGAACCCCAGCTGGAAAAGGGTTAAGAGACTTTCTTCACATGCCAGGCTTGGTAAGAAAGCACATCTTTTCTCATCAAATTATCCCAAAAGTTCTCCCAGAATATTTCAGATATCTGCTACAAGTAAATTACATCCCTGACTTAGAATCCCAATGAGAATTCAGACAATCTGAAGGCAGGACAAGAGCCTCCCTAAGACACTCATTCCTGCCCACCTTTTTCTCATCTAGGGGGGATTTTCTCAGCAAAGGGCAGTCAGACTTTCAACGAATCCTTCAATACAGTGGGTAAATCCCATCTCAGCCGGATGGATGTCTTCTCTAAAGACCTTGCAGGGCTACAGATGGATGGCCACCAGGGAGCCATGGTTGCTGCTAATCAGGGATCAGCAGCTCATCTGCCTGCTCAGTCCCAGGCTTTCCTGCACGTTTTCATCATTCCGTGACCCATCTGCTAAATGGGAATTGTAACACTTCCTCTCAGCACGCTAATGAGCACAAGGCACTCACATTTTGCCAAACACATCAGCTAAGCATCCAGCACTTCATTTATTTTCTTTTTTGTCTCCTTAATCATCTCAGGCTCATCCAACAGCCATTTCTCTCTGTAATCCTCTCCATCAGAACCTCAGTGCCCTAGCACTGTGCTCCCAGAGGAGCTGTCTTCCAGATAAAGATCAGATTCAAATCCTTGAGACTTACTGAAAACTTCAAAAATCAAATTGAGCTGCTGATTTTCTCCTGGACGACTACTCTTCAGATGTAGTTCTGAGTAGCGCTGGTAAAAGCCCTTCAGCTGGTGTACTTTTCCCCAGATAAAGTTTCCAAGTGCTGTTCAAGCACTGCTTCTTTTTCAAGAGTTATACAATGAGCTCAGATGGAAGTCAGAAAAGTTAGTAAGGCAGAAGTCCACAGAGTCAAAAACATCGTACTACATGGAGCATCCGTAAGGCACTCTTCAGTGACATGCTATTCTGCATTTCAGGGATAAAGCAGAAAATGCAGAATAGCCTGCACTTTTTCTTCCAAGGGGAGCGAGCTGTTGTCAGAGGGACAGCTGCTAATCCAATGCACCTCTTGGCCAAGTTTCCCAAACACTTGGCACCATTTCTCTATCTTCTAGCTCAAGCTTGACTCATGTCCTCCTCATCCAAGCTCTTACCTCAGCAAAGCACTAGGGAAACACCAAAATGGTGTTTTCTGGACCAAATATGAAAAAAGATGAAGGTGTGAAGTCACTTGTGCAATGACACCTGCAGGGCCCTGACTACCCCACTGCTTCCCTTGCACAGACTCAGACATACTAAGGTGCAGCCCAAGACGACATGTCAGAGCCTACATACTCCGAATCTTGAGACTGATGACTGACCTGATGGCTAGGGGTCAGAACCAGACCAGTGCAGGTCCTCCTAGGTCACCAGAGTGTCATGGCCTCCTCTGACAAAGGCCATGGTCATCACTGAAAGACCCAACACAGCATTGGTCTGAGTGGCTGAGAACGTCTGTCTCCTCCATGCTGACTACGCCCAGACCTGATGGGATGAGAATCTTCTTGTCTATACTTCTATACAATACCAATGCCATCTTTCTACCACCAGCCAAAAAGTAATTATCCAGATGGGGTGTGAGCTGCCAAAGAGCGGTACTGAGAAGATTTTGTGCAAGCAGCAGACTAACCACCCCACTTTTCAATGAAATGACAACTTAGTTCCTTTCTAACAAATCAAAATAAAATAAATTGAACCAACTCCAGTATCAATAATTTTGGTCACAGCCTGCCAAAGAGTGAGCTGGGTTGGTTTGCAAGACTCTACTAAAAAGAATTAAAACCATGCACTTGCACATAAAATCCAATCAAGTAAAGAAGTTGGGACATTTCATCCTCCAGACAGACCTATCCCATGAGGAAATGGCCAATCCCTTCTGAACTCAAGCAATCCTATCTGCAGATAGTCCACAGAGAAAATGATCCACCTCTCTGTTTCAATGAGATAGCAGACTGGATTTTCCACACTAGCTATTATCTCAGAGAGCGGCAGATAATGACAAAGCTCCTGGACAAGGAAGCATGAAAATACAGCCAGCTCAGCCAGGAAATTATGGCTGAGACAGTCTGTATATTGCTGCTATTCCCAGCATAATCCTGACCTGGGAATCATCCAGGCAGTGGATACGTGCATGAGGAGACCACCTACACTGTACATTAGACACAAGCATCAGCTCTACCAACCCTAGCTTACAGCTCTACCAGCCATGGCTTGTAACTGTGGATATGACTGCCTGCAAACAGACATTGTATTGCATTTTCCTGAACACTTAATATAAAATGTGAAAGTTTGTGGGGTTGAGTTTGTTGGGATTTTTTTTTTTCCTTCAACCAAGAGATGAAGAATGGAAAATCTGAGATTGGAATTTCAGCTGATTATTTAAAAGGGCCAAATTCTCCACTGATGTAAGCTGGCATCTCTCCACAGACTCCAGTGGAGTTGTGCCAGTTTACATCATCTGATAACTTAGCCCAAAACTTCTAAATCTATTTGCTGTCATTTTTGCAAGTGCCAAATATGGTTTATTTCAGAACTGGTGTCAGCACAATGACATTTTCCAGTAACGCTGCTCAAACATCATCTCACTTTCTCGTATCACACCGCAACACACTTCTTTCATTAAGCAGAAAACCTTTGGAATCTGGAAGAAAAGAAAAATCATTCTCTGCACAACGCAAACGCTTAACTTCATCTTGAAGCTGCACTGGCAGTTGTGTGGCTACTGAACAATTGCATGTGTTGATGTGGGCAGGCAGCTCCTGGGCCTCCTTCCTCATGCACATCCCTGCTTAGTTGCAAAGCTGAGTGTTTCTGTTTCAGAAATTCTGAGTTGTCTTCTTCAACAGCTTTCAGAGCTATCTCTAATGGAAACAGACAACTACAAAACACTTTTCATCATCATGTCCTAGAGACCAAACTTAAACCAGTTGAATTTAGATCACAATTGCAAGGGGAGAATAAAGAGTTTATCCTGAGAATATCAAAATAGTTCCACTTAAAAAAGGAACACTTCATCTCAGAAGGGCCCAAGCATCTTGTTTCACAATTTCTTAAATGCTTTTCAAAAAAAAACTTTTGTTATTAAAACGCATCTTAGATTGCAAATCAACATGTGCTAAAAATTAAAAAGAGTAAACAAAACATTTGATAATAAAAGCTAAACCAAATACCGCTTTGGGTCAAATTAATTTTTCAAAGTGGCCCACAGCAGCTCCCTCCCCCCCATGCTAAACAGCAAATAGTTTGGCAGAAATTTTCCTTGAACTGAAAAACTTAATGCACGGCCAATGCTCTGTCCATATCACCAAAGGGGTCCCAGCAGAAGAAGGAACTGCTTTCAGATGGTGCTAGGAACGGTTCAGGAGGACAAAGTGGAGGTACAGCTGGGGGTGATGTTCATGCATCCTTGCCACTCCTTTCCTTTCTGCCTTGCAGAAGAGGCCTGGCAATTGCGTGGCATCTCTCCAGCCTGCTATTAATGCTGCTGCCAAAACTATCCCTGCAATGTCACCTGGAAGTCCGCAGACCGCCCGTGGTGCTCGGCCTGCTGCCAGCCAGGGAGGAGCACCTTCCTGTCCTCCTGCCCGCAATGCAGTGGGCAGCAGCATTCTGCACAATGTGGGGCACCAGGAAAGCTGGCATCCCCTCTGCAGTACTGAGCCTCCATCGTGGGTGGACTCAGGCTAAGGCATTGCACCAGCTCTTGGAGATGGGAGCTCTGAAGTTGCACGGGGCTCCCAGCTGTGATTTGGAGCAGAGAAGTCTTGACTCCCATCTCTTGCCTTCTTAATCTTTTTTAATAAGATCACAAGTTCTCCCATGTAGCATTATGTTTTCTTTCACGAGGCTCCTAAGCACTGCAGTGCTATAAACATCAATAGCAAGAACAATGGTAGTGTTATATGGTACCACTGGCACCGCTGCTCCCAAGCAACAATTTAAATCCTGTAAATAACCAAGCAATTAAAAGGAACACATGAAAAAGCTCTGCAGTAACCAAAGTAATTATACATCGGCCCAAACCTTGTTTTCAGAGAATATTTAACATTACTACTGGTGTTACAACTGCTAACTAACAACACAATAGGCTGCCAGAACTTTAAATAAATTAAATCTATTAGCTTTGGCCTTCATCCTAGCAGCCAGGTATTAGTAGTGATGAAAAACCACTTAGTACGGTTAATCACAGCAATTTTCTGCAGAGCTCTGTCATAACTCTTCCTTCTTCTGTCATCAAGGAACTGGAAAATCCTGCTTTCCTGCATGAGAGGGAAGGCTTTCTGAGGAGGGGCTGCTTCTGTGGCTGGGGGTCTTGAATAGATAAGATCAAAGCAATAAGGAAGAGGGCAGCAGCCAACTGCTCCATGGTGCCAACAGTTTGGGCAGGCAACTTTTCCAGGAGGAAGCCTACCTGGAGGCAACAGCCAACCTGATAAGCCGGGAGAGAGGTCTTCAAAGGAAAACTTGGGATCCTGCTCTAGGTACACCTGACAAAATGATTCTGCTAGATCATTTCTCCAGCTCATCTGCTTCACAAAGCCTTTCAGTTTCACTCCCTGTACTGCAGCAATTCTGCTCACAACTTTCAGCTAGTTGCTTAGAGCTAATCCTCTGCAAATTCATCCTATAATCCAAGGATTCATCGCTATGGAAACTGGTCATGAGCAGTACTTTTTATTGCTTAAAAAACAGCATCAACAAAAGGTATTGTAACTCCAACTGATAGCTATTTCATTCCCACTACGGAGCGCCAGCTGTGGAGAGGGGCCATCGATCTTCCTCTTAAATTAAGAGAAGGAATGAAATGAAAGCATCCAGTTACACTTCATGAATGTGAAGTCCCACTGTGTGGGCAGCGCAGAGTGGTACAACAGCATCCTGGGCACTGGAACCAGCCCAGCACAGCCACTGAGAGCCCTCCCACCCCCTTCACTCCCATCCAGCACAAGGCTTATCTAGCAACGTGAACCATGATCATCACTGTTAAAAAAGCTTGGAATCTGGTGATCTCGGAGCAATGGCCAAGATCAGTGCCTAATCCTTGAAGGGGAGGGAAAAACGACATCATGTCAACCCACAGGCTTGACAAGCAGTCTGGAGAACCTCCCCAGGAGATGTGAATGTGGAGGGGAGAATAAAACTCACCGTACCTGTAGCAGCTGGGAAGAACACTCCAAAAACAGTGAAGAAGGACTCCCCCTGGCTGTAGTCCGGCAGCGTGTTGTTAAATAAAACCTCTTCAGAGTAGCCAACGAAGCCATGCTCTGCAAACACAGGGAGGGCAAGAGGAACCCCTCAGACACTGCATGGATGTTGGGAGAGCCAACAGCCCACTCACTCTAAGTGACAGCCCCCCCTTAAACACGTGTGACAGCAGTGTCTGTTTCCAGTGGTAGTTTGAAACAGTGAATGTCAACTTTTTTGGTGGGGGAAGAGGTAAGCATGATTAAATGGGTGCCAGTGCCAGGGAAAGCCATAGGTGTACTGCTAGCACGTCTCAGCTGAGCTACCCCATAGCGAGTCCTGCCATCAAGCACCTTCCCATGAAACCTGCCTGCTGAGAACCATCACAACCCATCCGTAGAAACGCCAACTCAGAAAGCAGGTTAAGGAATTAAAGATACATCTACAAAATGAATACATTTCAGTGGGCAATGCTGTTTTTTAACAGAGTATCTTCTATTGTGAAAACACCTGCTCCCTATTAGCACACCAAACACTTGTGATTGCTGTGGGGGGAGGTGAGCAAAACTGGTTTCTTTTTTCTTGCAGCCAATACAATTTATTTCCACGCGACATGTGACTGTAGTAACTTGAATTTTCTCATTAACAGGCAGGATGTTGTTTATGGCTGTGCAGGGTGACAGCCAGAATTTTAAAAATGACTCCATCAAAGCTGTCCCATGCCTCAAAGGCAGCATTAATGGTGTTTGGACAATAGATTCAACTGGAAAATTAATCAAGAGTTCTGAACACAAGACATATTCATTTAAAGTGTCAGAATGTAACTAACCACAGAGCTTTGAAGTTGCCACAGAAAAATCCTATAGATAATCAAAAGTTTCCTACTACATCTGCATTCATTGTGTTGCCCAAACATGGATGGAAACATGCTGATAGAAAAGATCTCCTGCTGTCAGGCTTTTAGAAGTTCCAGTCATCTTCACAAGGAACAAGCTACAGATGAGACTTAAAGGGAACATGCTCAGTTCGACACCCTGACCTTCTGGGCCTCACAGAAGACTGCATAAAATTCAGCTTCTGTAGAAATAAAGGGGGAATTTGTGTACAGTGTACATTCCTTCAAGACTAGACCCAAGCCCCTTTTCTCAGACAAAGTCCCTACAATCT
The DNA here is from genome assembly GCA_023055505.1 of Callipepla californica brunnescens. Classification (NCBI taxonomy): domain Eukaryota; kingdom Metazoa; phylum Chordata; class Aves; order Galliformes; family Odontophoridae; genus Callipepla; species Callipepla californica. The sequence goes on from JALIRH010000010.1 coordinate 13,111,267, forward strand.
TGATTGGAATTTGTGCCCACAGCACATGTGCTGGCTGCAGAATTGCCACCAAACTCCTCAAGGAAAATTTTGGCCTGCAGTCAAACTGTTCTTCATCCACTCCTCATAGAAATGTTTTGCCATTGAAACAAAAGGGGTGGGGAAGTATTCAGCTCACCCAGAGGACTAATGCACACAGACACTTTCTCCAACTCATGCATCAGAGCTAGATCAACTAGAACTATGCCACCTCCCATGATCTCTAGACTCTCTGGATGGTTTACTCTCATATTTTTCTGTCTTAGGTTTTCCCTTCTGCCCAACCAAAATCACCCTGTTTTAAGTACTTGCTGCTCCCTCTTGCCAGCCTCTGTTATCTGCCTTTTTTCTTTTATCGCGTCCTTTCACTCACTTGGAACAGACCCCATCCTACACTGGCACAGCTGATTGTTTCTGACAGGCTGTAGGACTTTGTTTGTCTCAACCAATGCCACTGTCCCAGTGCACGTGCGGTCACCTGGAAGCCAGATCATATCAGTTAATCCAGGGAGCATATTAACCTGCATGTTATCCTTTCCACGATCCAAATGCTTGAGGAAAATGACAAAAAATGTGAACCGAAAACTTGCAGAACCTCACCAGACAATCTCCTCCTCTGTGAGTAGACTATATCTGACTGGAGTCCTCCAGGTGGGTTTGGGATCTATGTAATTAAACAATGAGCTGATCAAGGGACCTTGACTCATCAAACCACAGAACAGCCCAGGTTGGAAGGGATTTGAACAATCACCAGATACAACCTCTGTGTCTCCTTTTTCATACCAAGTACACAACCAGACTATGTTTTCTGTAGCACCATTTTGGCCATACCACGGCCAAAGGGAGACTCAAAGACCCTTCAGTCCCATGTCTGACCTGCAGAGGAAGAAAGGAAGCAGGAAACATCTGAACTGCAACCCCCGCCCACTAGTTTCAACACAGCTCTCAATTTTAAGCTTTCTGAGAGATGAAGAAAGAAAACCTTTACTCAGGCCCAGCTTAAACAATTAGGTGGGACATGGTCAAATAACTCCCTGTATTATTAGCTATTATCCTCTGAGACAACCAGAACATGTTAACACAGGCAGATACCCTAAACTTACAGCAGCTGTGCAGGACCAAATATCTTAGCATTTGCAGTCAGCACAGTGAATAGACAGTCTTGGTACAAGCAACCTCAGCCAGTCTTAAGGAGCCAAATGATTTCCCACACTCCTTCCATTTGCCTGTTTCCTTTCCTATTTCATTCACTTAAGTGTAAATACTGAATGGCAGAGACTGCCTGTATATATGCACACGGCCCAAAACAATGGCAGATGTTACTTGAACATGACAGCAATAGATTTGTTGAAAAAGTCACAGGATGCACAAACTGCTCTATCCCACTTCTATTTCCTTTTCTCTCAGCTTTGGTGGGACAGAGGAAGCCCAGCGATTCAAAATTTCCCCTTTATACAGGATCAGGAGCTTTCTATTTTCATTAAATAAAAGTTCATCCAAATGTTACTTCTTATGCCAGCCTCATTTCTCATTCAATCATCCTCCTGAAAAACAGAACCCAGGTTCTTTTTCATCAGTTCTATGCCACAATGAGCAATGACCGTCAATATAAGTCAACTCTCAACACACCACCTCAGAGCTGAGCACACCATGCTGTGAACATCTCCCTGCTGTCATCATGCCCATGGCAAACCATTGGCCGCCCCTCATCAGTTGTATCAACAGCCCTAATTGCAGCTGATGGGGAAATTGGGCTGAAAATCATCCAACACAAAACAGAAATCAGCAACTGAGACCAATTGGTTAAACCAACAGAGCACTCACTCGGGTGTTCACGGAGTCAATTATCCACATCCCATTTAAAGTGCACTTCAAAAGGCCGCACTTCGGAAGGAGGAGGGAAGGAAACGCGATAGGGTCTATATTTGGCTCTCTGATCTCCCAGCAAGGCATAATCATTCTTTAATTTTTGCAAGGAGATCTCTTCCCTTTAGCTAACTGCTAGGCACGTGAGAGTCGAGCCATACTCCCTCCTCCTGCATCACTGAGGACAAAATTTGTGTCCAACAAATTTTGCTCTCCATTAATTTATGTGACCCACAGCCTCTAAATCATGCCCTTAATGAGCCTGATCCCTGCTGGTCTGCAGAGGGCTGGAGCTGAAGGGCAATAAACAATCTTCCCTGTGTCACGCTAGAAAGCAAAGAAGCCGGTTCTTCCCCTGTGCTGTGTCAGCCTTTTGGGAAAAAAAAATAAAAAGCAGTAACAATTTATTTACATCATTAGATACTCAATAAGAAGGTGGCAAATAATGGATTTCTCAAGTGGCTGAGCTGAAGTAAATAAGAAAAGGGAAAAAAAATAGACTTAAACCAACAGCTGAATTACTTCTGCAACTATTGACAAATTAGAACACTAAAAAGCTTTGGGTTCAAGGCAAACTATTTTGTTCAGTCTCAAAAGATTTATTCTCATTTTGGGATTCTAATTTTTGTTCTACTTTTCTTACTTTAAAAAAAAAAAAGAAAAAAGATTTAAAGTCCATTTCAAATGAAAAATGTCACTAAAGGGAAAAACAAGTTAGATTTTGAACCTAGATGAAACATTTTAACATTTCCAAGGCACAATGCTTCACTTCATTGTCTATGTGAAACGTTTCATCATTTTCTGTTCTTTCTTCTTGTGTGTTTGGACAAAAATCTTCATAGATAGAACTCCTTCCAGCTAACTTAATGCGAATCTAAGCACATTCTTTGAATTTGAAAGAGTGGAGTTACCCATTTCTAGCATGCTCTGCTTGTTGTAAAGACCTCACCTAACGTCCTTCCAGTTACCCTTATTAAAATGATTGATATGGCAAAACAACACCTTGAACATCTTCTGTAGAAGAGGCTCCAGGATGAATGTCCTCACCCCCAAGCACTACAAAGCCAACTGGGGATTGCCATTGAGGCCCCAGGCAGAAGCAGTGGCCTCCTCCCTCCATCCCAGCTGAGCTTTGGGCTCTTCCTGCTGTTTTTTTCCCTCTCTAGCAATGGGGATGAAAGTGTCTGAGCAGCCTTCCCTTGCTCAGGGCACAACTCAAGAGGCCAGGAAAGGAGCGAGGATGCTGCTGATGTGGTGGTGGCAATGCGGGGTCAGCTCATTACACACACGCACGCAGGCAACCTGGAGCTCATTACAGATTAGTCAAGTCCTGGCCAAATTCAATAAGCCTGTCCACAAGCTTAAGGTTAAGTAAACCCCGGCCTGGAGGCAGGCCTGAGCACGGAGAGAAATAATGCAAAATGGAAAACTACCTTAAGAAACTGCTCCCCAAAGGCTCTCGCATACTGTGCTCTGCTTGTGATTAGAGACTTTAATTACGAAGGTGGATACTGAAGGCTTGAAGTGCTGGGATTATTTTTTTCTTTTCTTAAGAAAGTAGGTCCACACATTCCTGCCTGAAAAGCCACAGAGAGGCACTTACTGAGATGTGCTTGTAGAAGAACAGCTGGAAGCATTTGTCTTGCAGCACACTGCCCAGCTCTGACCCCAGCATTTCCAAAATCCTGTGTGATGTGCCATGTGGAGAGCCAAAAAGTAATTACAGAGCCTTGGCATAATTATCTCCTCTCTCTCACTTTCCCTCTTCTTTTGGCACAAGCTCCAAGATCCAGTTGTTCCCACGGGCCACCACCAAGACCACTCCCAGTGAGGGTCCCAGTGTGGGCACTGGAGGTACCTGGGGAGATGAGCATGGAGGCAGAGACAGTTCACACAGCCCAGTCCCACAGATAAAGCTTCACTCTTTCTTTTCATGTTTGTATATTCTTCCTCCACAGACAGGGACAAGGTACAAGAGCAGGATTCGTGGGCTGGGGAAAGCCATGTCACTTTGGTAGCTCTCTGATGTTGTGGTCAATCAGATTGGGTGGCCTAAGCCAAATTCATTTCTATACAGGTTTGTACACCCAAGTGCTGTACAACGGAGGACTGAAATCCTGTCCTGAAACCCTTGCAACACTACCTTTCCCATGCCTGTGGAAGAAATCTGTCTTTGGACAGTCAGGAGGCCACCAAGCTCACCAAAACCCACTACCAATCACAAGAACAGCAGCTTTCTACACGAAGGGAAGTTCAACTCACTGTGAGCTGGAACTCAAGGCTGTTCGATGCAGGAACAGATTTCCACCGGCACGTCCCCAGCCCTCGAGGAGATGGGGGTCTGGAAAGCCAGGAATGCAAAGCACTGACAGAGGCAGAGCTGCGCTGGCAGGTTCTGAGAACAAACATAACCTTTGCTGAACTCGCACAGATACAAAAATGCTTTCACATTCTTTCAGGACATCTTCTGCTTCACTGTTGGATGTAGACGCTTCAGCTGGAAGGCTGAGAAGGAACAGAAATAAAGGTGAAGAGCTGCAGGGAGGAAAAACGCATGTAGGTGGGTTGAGAAGAGATGAGTGGCCTGAATAGTACCTGGGCACTGATGCCTTCATGGAATCAGATGCACCACATTTCAGTTGCCCTTTTCTTTGTCACCCCCACAGCTCCTCCCTGACCTGCTGGGCCAATGATGGTCACAATTGTCTGCCCCAGAGCACACCAGAGCCCCATCTCAGCCTCAGCACCCCAACCCTGCGAGATTTGGGTAGGCAGTTCTTGGATACATGCAAGCCAATGATTATATAGTGATAAAAACACAGCTGTTATGGACTCAACACCATAACTTCACCTCGAAATTCCAGCTTGACACATCTTTCACCAGATGAGTTTCCTTCGCCCTGCTGCTGTGGTGAAAATGGGTTCAATACCAGGATGCACGGAACAAAAAAACCCTGGGTCAAAGCAATCACACAGCCCAAGTGAAAAAATAAAAGCAGGGTCCCAAAAATGGAGCTGGGTGTCACAGCCGGCACCCTCCCAGCTAGGACAAGAGCAGAGTAGAACACCTCTCTGCTGTCCCCAGCCCTGTCTTCCTGTAGAGCCAGCATTGTAAGTCAGGACAAACAGCAGAAGTGCATTTAAAATGCATCACAGTTGCAAGGAACAAGAAATGTTCTTTTCTATAGAAAAAACAACAACAACAACAACAAAAAACAACCAAAACCTTGGCAAGACGAGAGGAGAAGGATCAGAGCATTTCTAAAGGAAGGAGGAAAGGAGTTCCCTTGTCCGAGACCTTCTCTGCACCCATAATAAGCGTGGCAAACCCAAAATGAGAGATTATATAAGGTCTGTAATTGAAGGAGGGAAAGCCACAGTTAAAACAATCTAAAAAGACCAAGCCCTGAGAAACGCAACCCGAATCCCTTATCTTTTGATGGAAAAGAATGTGCTCCCTCAGATTAATGACGTGTTTACCCAAAAGGAAATCACCACCCTTCTGAAGCAGCGAGTGTTTGTTCCTCCCAAGTCCCTGTTTTCTGATCCAGCGCTGATCTCCCAAACCTCCTGTTTAAAGCCAGCACACAATGCAGCTTCCTGCAGCGGCGGCCCCAAGCGATCCCAGCCTTAACCCTCTCCCAAAAACCTTTCTCAGCTGCACCTGTTGGTGAAGATCAGGGGGAGTTTGGGTCCTGCTTCAGCAGGGGACAGGCATTGCAGAGTGGCTGCCAGCAATGCTGCTGCAGAACAATCAATCAGCCCAAATATTATTATTACATTTTTTGCAATCAGCAGAAATATTTCTGTGTCAAGCGGGCAAATGAGCATGCAGCGTGACAGCATTTGCAAAAGGAAGCGTGGAGTTTCAGTACAGCATTCTGCTGCCTTGTCTGGGATGTTCTGAAAAAGGCTGACTGCTGGATGCTGCAATACGCCAGAGTGCTGTGATGGGCATAGAAGAGCACAGGATCAGGGCACTGGAAACTCACACAGGGACAATCAGACCCTCACATGGATGGCAAATCTGAGTATTTCATAGAATCATAGAGTGGTTTGGGTTGGAAGGGGCCTTTGTGATCATCTAGTTCCAATCTTCTTCTGTAGGCAGGGATATCTTCCCCCTAGACCAGGATGTCCAAAGCCCCATCCAGTCTGCTTCCAGGCAGGGGACATTCACAACCTCACTGGGTTCCAGTGTCTCACCACCATCACAGGATTTGCAACCTTCTTGTCTGTCCAGGGACCCCAGAATGAGGAGAGGGCCCAAGGATGAGCAACCTGCAATAAATAGACCCCATGGGTGCCACCTCTCACCTCTACACTGCACAGAGATCTCAGGACATCCCAGCCACAAGAGCCATCAGGTCATGGGCATCTTCCTCCCCTGAAGTCCAACAGGTCAGCAACAGTGTGTGCCAACCAATAGCTCAAAAGAGCACAAAAACCATAACGAACAAAGGGAACTGCTTAAATCAGTCCCTAACATTTGTCTTAGCTGATGGAGAAGCGTTCACCCTTGGGATGCTGTCCCCTCTTGCAGCCACACAGGAGCCCTAGGGAGGGAACATCCATCTCTGTCTCACTTCTGCTGCAGTGCCCCAGGGACCAGCACCCAGCTGGCTCCTGGGGCACGGAGACATGGAAAAGCAACAACATGAGCCTGTGGGAGGAGCTGATAGAGTCATTTGGCATCTATACTGGCTGTGAAGTGGATTGGTGGTTTTCAACTGTTTTTTTGCAAAACAAAAATATTGGTCAGGAGAAACAAAACAAAAAAAAAAAAAAAAGGAAAAAGGAAAAAGATTTTAACACGGGTATTTATAAAGCCCACTTATGTTTTATATTACTTAACGCTAAGCATCAGTCTTGCCATAATATATAAAATACTTCCATGACTATTTCACTTCTTGATGTGGAATCCACTTCCACTACCTGGTTTGTTCAGCAGCATTCAAACCTGCCAGAGGAAATGGTATTATTCATTACAAGGAGTATGAGAAGTAAAACATCCCATGCTTCACCTTTTTCTAGGAAAATATTTTGCATAAATGGGATATTTTACTTTGAGTGGTATTTCTTGGAAGCTATACCCACAGTCCCTGTTGTGCATGGTTCTGCAGAACTTCTCAGATGAAAAATCCCAGCTTTAAGAAATCAGAGTTCGGGCTGAGCCGAGGCACAATTGGAGGAAAACAAACGGCACCGGAGCTGCAGAGGCGATGACACACATCCTCTGGGCTAGCTGGAGTGACCCTGTTCCTACCTCAGGGCTGTGCTGGCTGCAGCCTGGGACAAAGCCCAACCCACGTCAATTGAATCCAGTGCCTGATTTAGTGGTTGGCAGCCCTGCCCATGGCAAAGGGGTTGGAAGCAGATGGCGTTTGAGGTCCCTTCCAACCCAAGCCATTCTATGATACTATGAATCCCCACCTTCCCAGAGGCAGCAGTTGGCCACAATGGAACCAAACCAACCAGATCCTGCTGTGATCTTGTTCTATACACATAACAAGAGCATCCCATATTCCCAAGTTACAGAAATCATGTCTAGATGACAATGGTATTTAAAAAAAAAACTATTCTATTTGTTGATATTTTTTTAATTATTATTCTGTACCCAAACTGGTAGTTTTATTTTACTTTGTTCTGTGGAGGTTTTCATTATCCTTTATACAGCTACAGCTCAAAATCTAGCTTCAGAACTGAGAATCAAACAGTGTTCGATTTGGGAAAGGCTGAGCAAGACACTGTCACATTAAAGAGTTTTTTGTTGTCATCTGTAACCACCACTCACTGAATTCAGATTAAAGGGGAGATGCATCTTCCCTATTAAACTCATGTTTTCAGTTAACACTGTTTTACTTTGATAGAAAAACAAGGAGAACCAGCAGGTCCTTGCACGTACAACCAGGCTGAAATCTCTCACCTACAGCCAAAAAAAGGCCACAAACTGTGGCCAACAGAAGCCAGCAGAGAAGATGAGAAGTAGATAAGAATCCATATCCTGCACAAAGTTTCCTCTGCAGCCCAGGACAGGAATGCAAATTAGAAGCAAAGTGGCTGCAGAAAGAATCCAGCATCCAGAAATCACCTTTTTAAGTTAAATCCCTTAATAAGGAAGGCTGATGCAGAGCACAGCTGAACTGTGGCAGGAATTAAACACTGCAGGGATGGAAGTAGAGGAGGCACAAAATCTCCATCATTTGAAAACAATCATGTAGTGGCACACACACAAAAATCAATGCTATTAAATAAAGCTATCTAGTTTAAACACAGTGACGGGGAGAGATGGAGGGATTATGGGATGTTACGTGTCCAGATCATCTTGTGAGGTCCCTAGCATTAAACAAGCAGCTGCTGAAACAGAGGGCCTGGAGGTTATATTGGAGAAAGCCCATGGGAAGGCAATGTATAACCAGGGACAAATCCCAGGGCACCGTGCTGCAGCCGAGCTGGCTCCCTCCCAAATCTGGGGATCCTCCAGCAGGCAGAATGGGCAGCAAGAGCATCTACCAACAAAGCCACTAAGGTGTTTTAGGATTTAGCTGCAAGCTCAGTGAAGATGTGCTTAGAAGAGCCTTCCAGGGAAACAGTGAAGAAAGTAGAGGTTAAACAAACCATGTACAAAATCCCCTTTATAAATCATGGGAGTTATCACCTATCCTGCAGCAGGAGGCTGCAGCAGCAGTGTTTACCACACTACTGCTATCACAGGATGAACCAACAGCCTAATTACTACTGCTCTGCTATTAAAGGTGTTAAAAACTAACACCTAGAAGATAAAAGCAATCCCTCTGCTGCCCCAGGGGTGGACCTGGGCCAGCCCTGACTCCCAGCCTGACCCTGAGGGCAGTAGCATGCATTAGGGCACCAATCAACATCAGGACCGTCCCCTCCGCCTCACACTCTAAGGATGACATTCACTCCTGTATGAAAGGGACTGAAAGGGGACACCACAGGTGTTCAGGGAGGTTCAGTCCAGAAAAAAAGGATATCAGCATGTTCTCAAGTCCTTGCAAGACCCAAAGTTTTGGTGGCAGGAATCAGGGGACAGATTGCTGTGACCAGAGCATTGAGTCCCTCTGTAACATGCTTTCCAGCCAGGCTGCTTGAGTTCAGGCCAGCAGGGACGGGGCAGGAGGACAGCTAGCCAAGTGGCCACAGATTCTGAAGAAAAGCCATAAGAAAGGAAAAAGCAGCATCCTGCAGCACCCTGAGCTCTCTTCCCCTTCTCGCCACCACCACGGGAGATGCTGCTGGCTGCTGGGGACATGGTGGAAACACACCCTGCAGAAATTGCTGCGTTTTTTATCCTCATTATTTCTTTAAAATACCAAATTGCCTTAAATACCTACTTCAGAGAGACTGGTGTAGCTTTCCTGTCCATATCTAAACAAGCCCCCCTAACAATGTTATCACTTTTCAAAACACATCTGCGCCTCAGCTCCTAGCGCAGACGATTGGCAGGTAACCAGTTAATAAATTTCTTCGCCAGACTGTTGAATAGGCTGGCCCCAGCTCAAAGGTGATGTCACGCCGATTCAATGTGCTATAATTGGAAAAACCTGGGCACAGCAATCGCGTGTTTTTTAATAAATAAAGATCGCATTAGCAGCCTCCTGCTTTTATTCACCACCGGCTCTACCTTGTTCAGTAGCAAAGTGGGATTTTTCTGCTGCCACTCACTCTGTGATTCCTACTTGGAATTTGATGCCAGTTTCCAGATGTGTTTCAAGCCAGGAAGTCAGCAATCAGCCTGGATAAAGCCTCTGGGATTAGCTGCAGATCATCTTCTGACACACACATCCTTCCTGCACCCTCTCTTAGAAAACTGGGGCACACCCCTCGTGCCCAAAAATACAATAGAGAACAGCCCAGGCCAAGCAAAAGCCTCTGATTAGGAAGCTTTGATCATTTCCACGTTAAATATATGTGAATACATTTCATTGATTCAATCCATCAAAGTCTCCAAAGCACTGCTTTAGGGACCTTTACAGCACCAGCGTGTTTACATACACACATCATTTTAACAGCTGCAGATTCCCTTTCCGCTAACACAGCCCCATGCAAACGTTCCCTTCCCCGGCAGGAGGGAGAACATCAGCTCTCCCAGGCAGCCACAGGACAAGAAATCCTTCACGAGGCTCATCCTTAGAGGAAGAGCTGAGGATAAATGCTTTTCTAAGCTCCGTGAGAATGCTGTCAGAAAGCTACAGCAGAATCGGGTGACATGAAGGATGTGGTTTGTGTGGACAATAAGCCCAACCAGCAGCTCTCTGGCAGCAGCACGCCCAGGGGCTGCAGAGGGCTGAATGCAGGCAGGGGTTATGCTCAGGGTCTTGGAGGGCTCCAAAGTCTCCCAGCAGCCCCACGCTGATGAGAGACTGCCTGGGTTCCACCAGGAGAGAGTCTCAGCTCCTGGACAAACTGCAGGTTGGGAGTTCCAGACCAAGCAGCTCACTCAGCCAGACCCCCACCCACCCCTTATCTAACACCCTGCCAACAGAATCCTTATTTTCAATTTTTCCCCCCCTTCTATGAACATTTAAGAGGTGGTTGCTAGGGGCACTTTTGCTTGTACTGTGACTCCTTTCATCTCACCACCAAAACAGAGCACAACCCAATTAAAGCCAGATCTCCCCCCAAAATAATCCCACCCCTCCCCATTTGCTCCCACAGAGCTGCTGGGCTGCAGCAGGGTACCTGTGAGCAACTGCCAAAACAGGAAAGCAGGCGCCTAATTGAAGGGAGTATTTGGGAGTCACCCTACACAAAAATTAGCAGAGATATGCTAGGAAAATAACAGTGTGGGCACTAACAGCGGCCTTATCTTCTTTTTCCATGACTCTAATGTTCAGTACGTGAAGAGGCCAAAAAGCTTCACACGATGTTCTGAGGAGTTGGTTGTGGACAGACAGCATCCTCTTTTATGCTCATTGCTCCCCGCCAACACAACTGCAGAGACCTACAGAATTAAAATACTGAGGTATGCAAGCCAAAAAACCCCAGCACTGCTGTTCTGCCTGGAATACGTTATTCAGCAGCATAACAGACATCTGTCTGCTCTCAATTCACCTGCATTATTTGTCAAGAAGAGAAAGCCATAAGGAGGCAGGGAAGCAATGTGGGGGTGACCATTTCTGGATGTGACAGTGAGCTTGGGCTGGAGGCAGCTCAGAGCCTGGCAGAAAGGTGGCATGGCAACCCCCCTCCTTACCCCCTGCTCACAGAGACCTGAGACCAGGGTCATCACTGGAGAAGCACTGGCTGGGTCTAATGGGGGAATTTAGGATTCCATGACCTCCAAAGGAAGCTCTGGGTTTTGGGGCCATGCCAATGGTTGGGGCCAAGGAGGAGGGAATCTGCAGCCCAGCGGTGCCTGCACAAGGCAAGTCTGCTTCTGAGTGACCGCAGTTCTCACCTTTCTTTTTGTTTGCTTGTTTGTTTCCCCATGCACCTAAATACACAAACACTCACTTTTCCTGCTCTCATTCTTTATAGCTTCTCCTTCACGCAGTGCCTCTTGGGATTTCTGGCTCTACTCCGAGGCAGAACCCTGGCAGGCTCTGCAGGGACAGGCACGTCTGGAAAAGGGACCATGGCCCCAAGTCCTCCCCACAGCAGGACAAGCTGTGGTGAGGGAAAGGAGAAGGCAGCTGGAAGTCCTGCTGAGAACCCCTTTTGTCTAAATAGGGCCTGTCCTCTGACTAAAAATATAGGCTAACCACAGGAAGGGAGTGAGAGCTTGGCCCACATCCCATGCTGTGCACGCCTGGGTGTGAGGTTGAAGAATGGGGGGAATGAGTGAGGGGTCCCCACCCAGCACAGCCACACGCGGGCTCGGGCACCAAGCCTTTGGGATGGACCAGGAACACTGCTGGAGGTTACTTAAATCCAAGCAGTCAGTGCTTGGAGACAGCACAGACCTTCAGCATCTTCCCTGACCTGTGTTCGCCCCTCCCAGTATGGGTGAGAAAGGCATTCTGCTAGCGGGTCTGCAGCAGAAGCTGAAGCCCACGGAGGCCATGCTCACCATCAGTGCTGACACACCACTCAGAGGCCTGCTGGGGAAATGCAGCACCCAGCCTGAGCTCAGACCATCCTCTCAAACAGAAGCTGTATAAAATAAAAGCACAAAAGCTAATAAAAAGCCCTCATTCCCTCTCCTTATAGGTCTCTGGGACTATATGAAGGTCGCCCCTGAGAACAACAGGAATGCAAACTCTCATGGCTTCCTTTAGAAAAGGACTTCCACGCACAGAGGCTGCTTGGAGCAGGCTATCTGCTCTCCCTGCAAGACATGTCAGCTATTCAACGCAGAGCACGTGCTAAACATGAAATGCAGATGCCTTTCCACAAGCTGCTTCAGCAGGTTTCTTGAACCCTCCCACCTTAAGACGCTTTTGGATGCAGTGGAACCCAAGAAAAAGGTGACACCTTCTGTTTACTCAGCTAATTGCACTTAGTGACTGCTGCGGGGCTGGCTGCGGTGCTCACGAGCTCCTCACAGCCTCCAGTGGGCTCCTGACCAGCGCATCTAGGAATGAGGATGCAGAGAGGGGTAGGGGAATCAGGGAGTTCCATCCCCCTGCTTTGCCCATGCCCAGCTGCCCCCATTGCCTGCCTCATGCTGGGGACCCCAGGAAAGGCTGGGAAAAGGGAATAGAGGATGCCCTCTGAACCAGCAGCTCCCTTCTCCAAACCACTAGTCCCTTCACTGGGCAAGGTATTCAGTGGTGCTTCCTCAGCTGGGCAGCCCAGAGCTAGAGTTGGCTGCATAACACACTGCCAGGGCTTAAAGGATGCCACAGGCCTCCAGAGAATAAACTACACGATCCTGGACAATCTGCTCCAAGAGGCCCTGCTTGAGCATGGATTGGATCAGGTGGCTTCCAGAGGTCCTTTCCGACCTCAGCCATTCCGTGATTCCGGAATGTCACGTTTTTGTAAACACAGTTCTTAAAGCAGAGTCAAACAGCAGAAGGTCACAAACCAACAAATGCTACAGCTCCCAGTTGCTGGAAAACCTTCAGGTGCAATGCAAGTACAACAAATACACACATTAAGAGCTGGAGTCTTGAGATAAACACCAAATTAATAAGGTATCTTCAGGCATGCTCTGGAAACTACTTGCAAAATTACAGGCTCTCTCTTACAGACTCAGCACCAAAATATGGGAGCCACTTTTGATAGCCCTGAGCTCTACCTCTGTGTACCTTCATGAAGATGCCTATGGAGAAAACCCCAAAAGAGCTAACACCCGCTGGCCCCGGTGCTCAGAACCATCAGCTTTACCTGGATCAAGGTGTGAAAAGGACCCAATGACAAAGTCCAGCGTTGAAACTGCCAGCAGGAAGAGCAGCAGGAGCTGGAGGCGGATGATCCACTTCACCCCTGCCAGGTTGATCCCGAGCAGCCCCAGCAGCACCACTAGAGAAATGCCTCGCACTGCCCAGATGTTGCTGAGGTTCAGTACGTCTGCGATGGACTCCGCAAAGCCGGTGATGTACATGGCACCTGCAACACACTGAAGGAACAGAGGTGTATGAGAATCCTGTGGGTGCAGTGCCGGCAGCAGGGCTCAGCCAGGGATTTGTTGCCACACAGAAATGTTTAAGGTGACTCTGGCCTTCAGGCACTGAAACTTACTGCCATGACAGAGGACATCATTAGGGCACTGCCGGGGTAAACACAGTAGCAACCAGCAGCTTTCCACTAACTCCAGTTAACATTCCAAGAGAAAGCACTCTGGGTTACCCAAGGAAGAAGAGAATGAGTCAACCTTTTCATGTTTCTGTTTCTCAGAAAGAAAGGCTCCTAGTCAAACACCTGCCTGAAGAGCAACCGAATGTTTCTCCTCTCCCTGTTTCCTACTGCTTACTTTTAACTCTGTATTTAGCTTGGATGTAAAGCCTAATGCTTCACCAGCTCCCTGTCTCACTCCTGGAAGGGAGCCTGCACATTTAAGGAGTGCACGTTGTGCAGCCCATGCTCCCCAAGCACTGGGGAAAGCTGTTTATTTCCTTTGCCACAGAGCAGGACGAGTGCACTTCCCAGGTGGCCAGCAGACCGTAGGATGGAACATCTGCAGCACAGGAAAACAGCTGCAGGTTCAGCCCTCAGATCACCCTGTGGGGCAGCAATCCCAATTCCAGAAGTTCCCATAACATGCATTTCAGCAGCACTCCCTTTCAGCATACAGCATACCAGGCAAACCAAGCCAGGGTACACAGCTGCACATCAACACCAGTTAGGAGGACACAGAAAGGATCAGAGCAGGAGAGAGCTTCAACACCTCAAGCATCCTTTAAGCCTTCCCTTCAATAAAACATGACATCTCCAGCAGATCAGGGTCAGGTGCCTGGAAAGTTCCCTCTCCACCCTGCACAGTAAAAAACCCCAGCCAAAGCAGCCGTGACCAAGCACATGCTGGTCTCTGGAGGTGTGCCACACCTGATTAGGGGAGATGCAGGTTGAATGCTGGAAAAATTTCTTCTCAGAAGGAGTGGTGATGCACTGGCACAGCTGCCCAGGGATGTGGTAGGGTCACCATCCCTGGAGGTACTCAAGAAACAAGGAGATACGGCACTGAGGGACGTGGTCAGTGGGCACAGTGGGGATGGGTTGGGATTGAACTTGATCTTAGTGGTGTTTCCCAATCTTTATGATTCTGTGATAAAGTATTTCCTCCATAGCATCACAAGAGGAGCCCATGCTAGGTCCCAGCCCACCTCTGCAGCATGCCCTAGGATGCCAAGCAACCTCTCATTGCTGAAGGCAGCGGTATCTACATACCCAGCTCCCACCCCATTTCTGACCAGTCACAGCACTCTGTGTGTAGCTTGCAGCAGAGATGCAGCTCACAGCTGGTGCAGAAAAAGGCAGAAAAAGTCCACTGAGCACAGCCAAAGAGAAGGGAAACACATCAGCTTTCGGGAGCACGCAAAGCATTTCTCTGCAAGCTGCCAATTCCCACCCCACAGCCCCCATGCGTGCTGGATGCCTTGCTACGGGATGGGGCTGCCAGAGGCCAGGTTTTACAACCCCTGGGAGAGGCTGCAACCTGATTGCTTTCCCAGACAGGGTCCGCTCGGAGAGCAGGAGTGGAAAATATTACAGGAAGGATTCTCATGTGTGGCCCATTTCCATATCGTGGCCTATAACTGCATTCAATTTGTATTTTATGGACACTTGCTTTTAATCTGAAGTGAAAGGAGAAGAGGGGATTCTTTCTGGTTTGTGTTTTTTTAAGGGTTTTCAGAGATTGCTGCAAGTCAGTCATTTAAAAACAAACTTCAGTAAAAATTCTTCCCAGCTCTCCACATTTTAGACTGTTGGTAACATCTTCACAGGGGGAGGGGGTTAAGTTAACACAGATTTAAATATTACTTTCCGCTCTTTATGTTTACTGCACATTTCAGACAGAGCATTTCAGTGCTCTGCCACCACGGCTCCTCAGGGCCATTCAGAAAGCACAGAAATAGTGACACTTTTCTCAAGACACCACTCAGCTGTGCTCTTAGCTCTGCCCAGATCCCCTTCTGCCCCATTTGGAGAAGCAGCCAAGGCTCACCTGATCCACATGCTCCCCACATCCCTAAAGGCATGGTGAGCATATCAAGGCCACTGTGGTAGCCCAGAGAGCTTTTTGCTTTAGGTGGCCGCCCTGGCCACTCCCTTTCTGTTGGGTTTAAGACTCCTTAAGGGCAAGAGATGTGTTGGTACTAAGGTTACTTTGGGAAAGGAAGGAATGTTCTGCACAAAATCCAACCCTTCTGCCATTTTAACCATGCCAAGTGCCATTTGGCCTGCTCTTATGGGCATGTTTAGAAAGACTTAAATTAAAAGGAAAAACTAGGAACATATATCTTTTTGTGTTTCTAATTACCTGGCCAAAAATATAAAGGAGCCCAATGGTCCCTCCGACTTGACCTCCAAGGACGGTAGAGATCATGGAGTAGACGCCTCCACTTCCAATGCTGCACTTCTCACACACCCCAATTCCAGATAGGACCGTCACCAGGGCTACCAGGACCACAAAGGACACCAGAAACATGCCCATGACAACACCAGTATTTCCCTGCAATGAGAAAAAAGAAAACAATAACAAAACCAACTCATACAAGAAAAATTGGTTGAGACAGAAAATCCGCTTCTAGTTACTTGAGATCAATGGCTATGGAGTCATTATGGATGAAAAGGAAAAACAAAACCTCAACACACACTCTTAATTTAACTGATTGCTAATTTCACGGCTCCTATTGATGCCCTTTTGACGGAGAGCTGCCTTGCCCTGCAGCTGGACAGACCCTTCCACGATAAGGCTCTGCTCCATCGCTGGGCTCCTGCATGAATCATTGATTCTGGCATCTGGTTGAGAAAGGATGATGTCAAGCAATGACTCAACGACCACGGGGAGGGGGTTGCTGCCACTGCCACGTTTCATTATGTTTGAGAATGAAATATTAGCAAAAAAATAAATAAACAGAACACTTTCAGAACAAAAAGTAGTTTCAAAACCGAACATCTGGGAGCTGTGACAACTGATTCATTAAAAGCATCGCTGCAGTTTTAATTTATCACAGCGTTTACCTTTAAAAGCTCTAATGCTCCCAAACGATGAGATAACAAAGAACAAAACCCCAGGGAAACGCTGCCTAGAAGATAAATAACATGCTCAGAGGCCACCGCACGCGGGGCTTTATCTGCCTGATGTATGCATAGTAGCAGGTGGCTCTCACTCTCAATTTCCTCACACACATTTTGTGCGGAGGATTTCACCCTGCTGATAAAAACTTCCTTCCTGCTCCAGGCAGAGGAAGCACCAGGGAGGAGCGACCACACAGCCAGAGCTGTAGGGTGAGCAGCAAAGCCTGTGTACAGTGCAGGGTACCCCTGCTTGGCACTGGTTTGCCATTTGTGGCTGAATTTCCTGTGTGCAGTAAAAGTGCACCTTCCACAGAGCCTGGGAGAAGATACTGAGCTCCTCCGCATGAATTCAAGCGCCTCTTCTGCACTCGGGGCCTTAAAGACCTCTCTCTCCCAGCTGTAATTTATTTTCCAAAAGTTCTGCTCCGTGCTCCAGCCCACCTTCCCCTGCTGACAAATTGCTTAGTCCAGCACACAGCTGGCCCAACTGCATCACCAGGAGCATCTCCCAGTGCCCAGTTCATGCCTGGCCTCCCTTCCTCTGCCTCGACTCGTATTTCAGGCCATGTCCCATCGCTCCTTTCTAGCCTTGTTCCCTCTCCTCCCACTCCGGTAGTTTCTGAGGTCACGCTAGCCTTGATACGGGTTTGTTTATTACCAGCACTGCTTCTCATCCTTGGGGCTGGTTGAAATCCCAGATCCCCCTTTTTTTTTTTTTTTTTCCTCCCCCTCCCTTCTCTGCTTTTTTGCAAAACAACAGAAACACATCCAGGATGTTACTATCATCATAAAATCCTATTTTGGTTCACCATCCTGCGGCCTTTGACAGGGTTTTATCTGGTCAGTGGGGAACGGAGCCAAGGTTTTGTTACAAATGCAGCCGCTGGCGGGGTCATCCCCACAGCCCAGTACAACCCGACGCTCCTTTAAAAGCACAATTGTTCCTTTTTTTCCATAGCTTACTCTGAGGTTAAAAGGGTTAATAAATACGACACGCTCCAGTTAAAAAGAAAAAAAAAAAAAAAAAAGCACACACATACAAACATACGCATGGCCTTGGGCTTTCCCAGACCCTGGAGGAGGCACTAGGCAGGCGCAGCAGCTGGTTAATGGGCAACGTGGGGTTTAGGCAGAAAAAAGGTTTAACAGCAGGGCCAGGAGAGCCCCGACTCCTTCCTACAGATCACCAGTGGGAGGAAGGCAGAACTAGGAAGCAGAAGTCCTGATTATTTATGCATGCATGCTGGAAGGATGGAGTGTAAGCGGGCAGTGCAGCAGTTACTGAACACGTGTGGAAGGTCCCCTGCAACCGCAGGCATCACCAACCCCAGCTCTGGAAGTTTACAGCAAAAGCCTGACTGCAAATGGATCCACATATGGGCGTCTTCTGCCACGTGTACTCTGCCAGCCCTGACTTCTCCTCCCTTCCCTTTCATGCTGTCTTCCAGCTGCTCCAGTTTTTATTTACTTACTTTATTTTTCTTTGTGCTCATTCCAGCAGTAACCCACTCCCAGAGGAGACGTGGAAGAAACCAGATCAAGAGGAAAAGAGAGCAAGAAGAATCATCCCGGTTTCTTCAGACAGCAGCTCCCACCAAAACACATTTCAGCTGGAAGAAGCGAGGTGCAGAGCACAGCACCCACGTGCCAACCCACCAGGGATCAGTGGAACACAGGGTTGGGGTTTGCACCCTGCTGCCAGCCCCATCACATCTCAGCTGCCCTACGGATTCACCCGATTCTGTAGTTCTTCCTCTCTGTGGGTCCCAATATTCCCTCTAGCTGCCTTCAGAGAAGCGCTGTTCAACACAGAGTGCAAGTTTCTTCCCACTCCTTTTGGAAAAAGCCCACTGTGCCTGTGACATGAACTTGTGCTTGTGACGCAGACTGAGCCTGAAGCTCAAATTCCACCATTCCCTGGAGATGATTTCCTTTTACTGAGGGGAAATCTTAAGGAACAGCACAACAAATTGCAGCAGCAACAGTGCCACGTTGCAGTGCAAGAGAGAAGAGACAGGCTCCAAGCCTAGGCAAGTTGCATGGGAGTCCCTTGGACAGCAAGGACAGTTCTACCTGGATGAGGACTGCCCAGGTAATGCAGATATGTTTGGAAGAAACCTGCTGTGGTGGTGCTGGGAAGACAGTAGAGAAGCTCTAACTACAACAATTGCTTGAAAAGCAATTCTTCTGCCTCAACAGCACATCGAGACGATCCTGTTTACTGATGAGGCTGATGGTTGTGGTGCCGCTTTTCCTTTTCTGAAAGTTAAATGAGGAACACTTAAAAAGACCACTTTCCATGTTAGTGGAACCTTCTGAAAAGCTAAGAAATGCCAGAGGACTCCAGCAACTCACTGCCTATGAGCAGCACAAAACCAGGAACACTCAGGTTCTGATGGAGAAGATTGGTGGAGGAGGAAATGATCTATTCCCACATTCAATCAAATCAGCCCCCACTCACCACGAGCCAACCTGTCCTCAGGAAAAGAACCACTCCAAAAATGTTGATCATGCAGGAGGTGAAGACGCCATCCCACGTCCCAAAAAGCACCGGCTCCCACACAAACAGCTGGATCTTCCACCAGGGCTTGCTCTGTGTTTGGGATCCCTGGGGGAAAGCAAAGCCTTCAGTTTCATCAGTTTCAGTCCCCACTGAGATGAACAGGCCCACTGCAACATCCCTTGGAGTAGAAGACAAATCAGGTTGGACAGACTAGGGCTGGAAAAAATAGATTCAAATAGCTCTGTCATCACACAAAGCCAACAGACTGGGGATGTGAACACTGCTTCTAGAGAAAATAAAGGACGTGCAAATTTCAGAGCTGCTGAAACCAACAGCTGAAAACTCCAGGGATGTGCAGCTGGACTGTAAGAGGAGATGGCTCCCACATACCTGCTGGGCCTCCTCGTGGAACAGCTCCTGCACGTGGCCCTCACCTCTGGCACCATGTGGGACATCCATCATGCCCTTTGCACTGCCACTGCCCTACAGCTGGTGGGTCTGAGCCCAACACGTCAGCTCTTCTCCTCTGCTGAGCTCCTGCAGCACCCAATCCCCTGCTGTAGGTTCATGGTCTTACTGCACTCCCTGTGGAAGGAGGACAGACAGAAGACACCGCTGTTGTTTCTCAGCCTGCAGAAGCGTGAGGCTGTTAACCAACCAGAGCCGATGGCCAGTGCTGAACCCTCATGATACCCTCCCAGCTCTAACACTTCACAGCCCTTGGTGGGCTTTGCTCAGTCCGTTCCTGCTCCTGGCAACCCCAGCATCCTGCAGCACTCACTCCTCAGCTTCCTCATGTGCTGTCTGCGAGAGGCATTTCCTTTCACTGGGCTTTAAATCTGTCGCCTGCTCATTCCACCAAGCACAATGCCGTGGCGATCAGAATGACAGAACCCCTTCGATCTAATTCAGGAGTTAATTGGCACTACTCCTCCTAAAGTTTCTGCCAAGGACACTAAGTGAAGGACCCTGATTAAGACGGGAACGTAAGGGAAAGAACACTGCTTTACATGGGAGCTCCCAACCTGCTCCAGGTTGTTCACCTGCTATTCGCTTGCCCCAGCAGCCACACACTCACTCCACCCCTTTTCCACGAACACTGTGTGAACACAGCCCCACTCAGCACAAGCTCTGGGGCACCCACAGGGCCCCGTGCTGCAGTACCCCCACACTTCATAGGATCAGCTCCCCAGCACTGCCGGCGAAGCAGCCCCAGTCCAGCTCACCGCCGCAGCTTCCTTCTTCTATTTCCTTCTTTTATTTTCCCTCCCTCCCCTTTTGTTTGTTTTCCTTTTTTTTTTTCCTTCCCTCCATTTCTCCACCTCCCATTTCCTTGCTTTTCCCTCTTTCTCCCTCCTTATTTTTCCTTCTGCTCGCTTTTCCCATTTTATTTGCTTTTCCCCCGCCTTAGCCTCTTATTTTTACTTCCCCTCTTTTTGCCTCTTTTTTCCCCTCTCGCTTCTGCCTCTTCCTTTTGCTCGCTTTTTCCCCTTTCCTACCCGTACCCGAAGGGCGTTGCCAACCCCCGCTCCGTCCCCCCCTCGCCCCCGGCCCCGCCGCTCACCTGCCGCCCGCAGCCGAACCCGGCACCGCCTCCTCCGGGCGGGCGGGGACCCGTGCGGCCGCCACGTGTGCCGGGCAACACCCTCCTCCCGCCCTCCTTTACCTCCGGATCCGTCGGGCAGCGGCACGCAGGTGGGTGGGTACGTCCGTGGGGAAGGACGGCAGCCCGCCAGCTCGGGGCAGTGATGCTCCCGCTTCCATCTGCCCGCAGCGCATCCTCCCTGCGCAGAGGATCGAGCCCAGCTGCTGGCTCCACCTAAAAGTCGGAGCGTCTTGACCGAGAGCTTCGCTCGCTTCCAAACGAAAGCGGATTCAGGCTGTTTCAAGACGGTTATTAGGAAAGGCACTGATTTTCCTGCGTGAGATAAAACATAACCCTGACCTTTGTAGAAACAGCAAGGGTTGGGGTAAAGAGGAGCCCAGACAGGAGGATGGAGACGGGCGTGCTTCTGCCTCAGGGATTCCTGGAATACTTCTGGAACTCCTTCCAAAACAAACATGATGGGTACCTGGGAGCAGGCTCGGCCGGAGCCTCCCATGGCACGGGTCAGTGCTCCTGGTGCTCGATAGCAAAAATGCAGACTGACTTATGCTCCTCTGAGTCGCAGCTGGTCGCAGTCACGAGCAAAGCGGTTTGTTTGCATTAAAGAAGCGTGAATGTACAGAGGTAACAGGAGCACCAGAGCAGCAGTAATCTAAGCACACCCTGTGTGGTGGTGGGAACAGTGCAAGTGGCTCCAGCACGAGCTGGGGGCTGCCAGCTCAGCCACCGTGCTGACATCATAGAGTTGGAAGGGACCTCTGGAGCCATCGAGTCCAACTCCCCTGCAGTGAACAGGGACACCTACAGCTCAGTCAGGCTGTCAGAGCCCAACCCGGCCTGACCTTGATTGTCTCCAGGTGTGGAGGTGAACCCAAGAGTCAAGCAGGTGGCAAAGGCTGTGAATCAAAGAGGTGGGGGAGAATGCAGGATGACAGGGGTACAGAAGCAGCCCTCAGAAACTGGAAAGCATCAGTGCGTAGGTCAATCAGCAAGAAGGGATGTGCACTTAGGGGCTGGGAGATACAGGAATGCTGGATGCAAATGCAAGGAACTGCCATGCTGTCCCCCCGTGTTCAACCAATCCCTCTGCTCAGCGCTGCTTCAAGCTAACAAATACAGCCTTGGAGAAATGCAAATCCACAAAACCGCTTCCTTCTGAGCCCCGTTCTGGGGAAAGGCAGAACTCACTGGCATGCAGCTTACCTTGCCCTCATTTTTCCTTCTTTTGGAACCACAGCTTACTTAGGCTGAGCTGATCTGTGATTAGACAGCTTTGTAACACAGCTTTTGGGAGCTGGCAAAGCAAATGGAGAAAACCCAGGCCTTGGGAAACAAACCACCATCCTCCTGCTGCCGAGGGCATCCTCTGCATAGTTCTGTGCCTCACTCTGTGATCACCATTACCTTGAAGCCAGTGCGTGTATGTGCCAGAGCACCTTTGGCATTCGGGATGCAGATGCTGCACTGGGGACCTGGAGCTGTGCCTGGCAGTGTGGAAGGGCAATGCAGGGCAGCTTACCTGAGGGATCGCTGCTCCTGGGAGGGCAGCACGTGCACGGCTCCAGCTCTAGATCCCTTCTCACAGCTCCAGGACTTGACAGCTGAAGCAGACAAAAGAGCAGATGGCATTCTACAGGATACTGTCTTCTGCTGATCTGGCAAGTGCAGTGCATGGGACAGCTGACCATCCCATGTCCCTAAGTCCCACCTCTGTGTCACAAACCATCCCGGAGCTACACAACAGTTCATCCTGTGCAGGTGCAAGGAAAATATCCCAACGGGTACGTATTTTTTCAGCCTTTTAAATAAACCAACCAGCACTCTGAGCAGAAGGCTGTTTTCCCCCTCCCAGCAAAAAACACAGCTACGTGGACTCTTCTTTCTCGCTGAACACAAAATGTAATCTCTGGCAGTTCTTTTAAACATGAAGGCATTGAAAAAGGTCCTGTTGTTCAGCATTGCTTTAGTATCTCGACACCTTAGAAGTCAACAAGCAGAAACTATCAGCGTTGGATTTCTTATTTCCACTGTAAAATTAAAACAAATGCAATCTGTGTCACGAAGGGAAGTACTGATGAAGCCAGTGCAGAGGAGGGCGGCTGAGCAAGGCGTGCTACTTACCAGGGCACTCTGCACAGCACGCCCTCACCCTTAAAACTGCTCAACCTAAAACAATTGAGAGTGATCATCACACCAGACGAATGTCAACGCAGAACTGTACGTTCTTTAAAAGCTATTTTAAAAACAATACCAAAGCAGGAGTACTAGAATCAGCTTGAAACGAAGCCCTATCGAATTACACTGCCGCATGGGTTCCTGTATTTCGGAAGCGATGTGAAAGCAGAGCGAGGCTGATGGACACGCACTACTGAAGGGCAGGAACACGGGCAGCCCCTCTCCAATGTAAAGAGGTTCCCCAAGAGGAAAGCTACCCAACGCCACGTGCTCCTGCCCGAGTGACTCCACACTACAACAGCGTAACCTTCTGTATGAAGTCCCGGGTAGGATTAAGGCCGGACGTTCCACCTCCTATAAACCGAGGTGGCAAGAAAGGGATCCAAAGGAGGAGAAAACCCACATCAATGTTGTGCGTCTCAATCAAATACTGGAATATTCCACGGCTGCAGTTATCCCCTCGGGCTCCTACACAACGACCTGCACCTCCACGAGCCTTCACCTGTCTCCATGAGGCTTTGTTTGAATTTAACTAACGTGAAAAATACCGCTAAAAAGTCTATTCATAAAACAGTATTCTATATTTTTATTTTTCAAACAGCAAGTGACCACATTTAAAATGCATCATTTGCAAATATAAATTATCAAACTATTAGTTTAATTAAAAATAAAGCAAAAACATAACTTCCCTTAGTATCACAATACATAGGAGGGTATTATAAACCCCAAAATGACTAAGTTAACCATAAGAAAACAATGTCAGAAGTGATGGAACTCATTAAGTCACCGAATGGGTAAATCAATCCTAAGGATACAATACCGTTCACCGTGATTATGTAAAAAAAGCTGTCTTTCATTGTATTATACAGAGAAAACAATCCAATCCTTCATGCCACGTTTTGTAAACCATGATATAAATTACACTCACAGTCAAAGGAACAAGATAGAGTAACTCCCAAAATATTTTAAGTTGCTTTTAGGGCAGAAATAAAGGCAGAAATAGAATCATTTAAAATATATCAAGTTTAACCAAAACATCTATTTGGTCAAGCCTGCTATCCAAATAGTTTTGTTTCCTGCAAAACTATTCTTGTCTTTTTGAATTATGAAATTTATACATTTCTTTTCCATACTAAACATAAGTCCTGTGTTGAGCTACATTAGATCCTTTTACGCTTGTATCGTTTTTGCCAGGAGATCCATGCGTCCTTCACGTATGTACACTCACACACACACACACACACGCACACTCTCACACTCTTTGCATCGGGAAATTCCTCACCTCACAGGAACACAGACTCACGTCGTCATCTCTGTCATAAAGAATATACAAATTTCATCCTTATCCGGCTCCTACAGAACCATCTCTTATCTATATACACACTTTGATCGATGGAATTCAGGTTATGGGCTTTTGCCTAACAACAAAGGGACGGAATAGATGTCGCGGGATAAAGAAATGCTGTATAATCATTGAAAGAAACCTATTATCCTAAATTTATCTATATGGATTTTTCTGTTTATTAGTTGGAGTACAAAGAAGGCATATGGACTTGAGGAAAGTAACACTGGATCAGAAAATGCACCGTAACAGTGTTCCACTATACACATCGCCAGGTTTTCCAGCACACAATTTCTTCTGCACACTACAGAGTTTGTACTGCTCTGTCTTCAAATCCATCACGTTTCCAGATCCGAATCAGCACTACATAGTATGCCTTCAAAATAAAAGGAGGTCACTTGCTTTATTGAACACCAAGTTCCCTTCCAGACAGCATTAAAAGAAAGACAAGACTACGCAGACAAAGTCCAGTATAATTCATTTCTGACAAGGAAAGTTTCAACCCCTCAAACTGTTGCAAAATTCCTCCTACTGAAATGCTTTACTACAATAATAATAAAAAGCATACATTACATATAAAAGATACCAGTGTACTAAAAGTGACAGAAGTGGACTAGCAAATCCTTCAAAGCACATATTATATAAATGACTAGCATTTAAAAACATTTTCTTTTCTATAAAATGTAGGTCATATACATTTATAAATCGGGGGGGGGTTCTAAAGCAGTGATGACTGCGTTCAGATAGTTTCGCTGCTCTGTACAGTCTAATCCCTACTCGATTCAAACTATAAGTTTGACGTTTAGTTTATTTATCAGAATAAACTCATCATCTCGTAGCTCAGAACTGGAAAAATACGCAACTCGAATGAACACGTGACTCGTTAAGTTCACTGTTTAACTGCATATGAAATACGGAGAGAACTACTCCTTTCTGCTGGAGGCCCAAGTCTCATCAGTTCAGTATCAGGACTTAAAGACTCCAAATTTAAGCAGAGGAATTGTCAGGAATCAGCACAGAAGCGGAATAGTATCTCTCATCCTTTAGAGACACAGCTATTCAACTTTTGCAGTCTTCCTCCTCTTGCAGAAGTGCGGCCAAGCCATTCCTTTCTTACTCAAAGCGTGCACGGATGAAGCCACGGATCTAAAGGCTGTCCTCTCTGTGACAGATTGTGCTGTGTAAACAATGTTACATACTCCAGCAGGAGGACGTTTGAATTTGTTTTTTAAAAAATAATAATAATAATAAATGATTAAGAATCTTCATGAACTCAAGGCTATTAACTCCCCAAAGGTTTTTTTGTTTTGTTTTTTTGAACTTATCCTTATGCTACTTATGTAAAGTCAGCACTGTCGTGTATTATTGCTTACAAACAGTACAACATCGTACGCCTTCCAACAGAGCGGTACTGCCATCAGTCCGTATGTATTTACAGGGTTTGCTGTTTCCTCTTCAAACAAGCCATAAAAACATTACATACTTTACAGACATTACAAATTTCCACGTCGGTACTCGATTCGAACAAATGGAATGCATAACAATAATAAACATCATAAAGGAAGACTGACATAAGTCCTTGATTGTCAAGACACATTTATATTTATATATAAACTCTAACTGTGCAGAATCAAAGATTCGATCATAGGTACATCCTTATTTGATAAATCATATTTACAGCACGATATTTGCATAAAAAAATAAAATAATGTTGTTTACACAATATTACCTTTCCATCCATTGGATTAAGGAAAGCAAGAAACAACTCTTAGAAATGTTTGCTTGCCTCAGTTTGTGTTTCCTACCAAAAGATACAGTTTTAAAAAGGAAACATAAGGTTCTTTGCGCAGAGCAAAAGCGACTACAAACGTACTTCCCTGACACAAAGCAATCGAAACAAAGGTTTAACTTAAGAGACAATTCTGTTCATGAGCAGTAATGCTCTCTTAGTACTCGCCCTTTGCAAAGTGAGCTTCAGCTACACGCGTTACATGCCTGACGCAAACATGCATTACCGTTGAGTGAACTTTCAAAGTTACAAGGCTTCACCTCCGTAAAGCGTGGGGAAGCAGCAGAGCTAACACAAGGAGCTCGCTTCGGTACCAACCACGTAATCTGAGAGCTCACACGTGTCCTGGTACCGGCTGCAGAAGCAGATTTCTGCCCATTGGATTTGTCAAACATATTCCCCTGGAGCATCAGGGTTTTTTCCCTGCAATTTGTAATGGTATTAAAACAAGTCAACGGAGGAGAATGAACAAAATAATTAAAAAAAAAAAAAAAAGCTCTCAAAACCCAAGAATATTCAGTTAGCAAATCTACATACATAAAGCAATCCAATGCTGCAAAATTCAGAGTGAATTCACCCACAGATTCCGGTTCGCTTCCAATAGTTACTACATATGATACAAACAGCGTAAAAACGACAAGCATGGAATATCACGTTTACATCCAGGTGGAAAGTTTTCATAGGAGAACATGAACGCTTCCCAAAGTTACAGTAGAACCCCAATAATTCGCAGCAATGACTCAGAAACCATTCAAGAAATCACGGTTTTGGAAGTAGTGAAGAAGCAGGCAACGAAAGCAAGGATGTTGCATCACAAAAGGTACTCTGTGCGTTTATTTGGTAACTGTAATTTCGTTTTCAATGCCTCCTGTGCCTCCCAGTATACTAACAGAGGTTCTGTAGTATACTCTGGTGAAGCAGTACAGTATCACTGATAGGAGACTTCGCAATTGTACTTTTTAGAGCACTGCAGAGAGGTGGGAAGAGAGAGACCACTGGGGATGTCTAAACCTACTGGATGCTCTGTTAGCTGTCAGCGAATTAGCAAGATTTTACTGTACTTCTCAATTAACAACAAAAAGTTCCCTTCATCCAAAAAACGGGCAAGTGCAAGATAAAAATAATGCCAGCGTTAATTCATGCAAATACTTTCTTGTCCTATTATCTTCCTGAAAAGAATTTCCCTCAAGACAATACTAGGAGACATGAGATCATTAACATCATTCCTTTATCATCCAATCCGTTTATGTTATTTGTAAACCAACGTACAGCCATACACATTGTAAATCCTTCTCTCTAAACCTTGTCGTTTACGATTAATTCATTCTCAAATCAAAAGAAGAAAATGTAAATGCTTATTAGTATACCATTACAAGCTGATTCCTTCATCGTCTGTTATACGAACGGTAAAATATGCCAAAGGACTCATGCTAAAAGGGACACTGTCAAGTAATTTAGGTCCAAAATATGGCCTATGAGTATGTGTCTATATATATATATAGACATATATGTATATATATAGTTCGGTAGTAAACATTATCAATTTCCTCTTTTATTTAGAAGACTGTTGTTGCTCTGTCGCAGCCAAAGGTTCCCCCTGACATACACACACCTGCAGCCTGCGTGACCCCTTCAGAAAGAGCCTGTGTTCTTGGCTCTGTGCAATACAAATGTGAACCCCAACTTCTGCTGAGCACCCGAACCACGGCAGTACAACAAACACCAAAGTTGCTTTTCTGTTGGTTTTTTTCTCCCCCCTCTTTTGGACACCCACAGAAAACTAACGAAAACGAACACTGACCTGTTCAAAATGGAGAACATGCATGTGTAGCAGAGTAGAAGCAGCAGGACTTTAGCAGTTGAAAATCTTATTAAATAATGGAATCATTGATGAAGCGCAAGCTTTTACGCAGAGCGGTCTCCCAGAACGACATACAGACTTTTTCCAGCATGAAAGGGCATGCACTCAGGACATGATAGCAGAATATTTGGCTAACTCCTCTGTCACAGAAAGCTTCAAGCATCGGCAGATCGAGTACTCGAGAATCCTATAGATATTCCCCACAGGCTACACTGGGACTTCACCGCCCGTCCTAAGGCACTGAGGATAGCTGTAATGGCTCATCAGCAGACTGGAGAATTAAAACAGAAGGGATAATATTTTCTCAGGTGGCTCCCACTGTGCTCTAGGGAAGAGCGAGTTCCTCGCTCAGCAGCTCGCTCGTACCCAAGCAGCGATTTAAGAGTCAAGATGCCACGGAGCAACACTGCTCCCTCCTCCTACTCCTCCAACACTTTCTCCCAGCACAGAATCAACGCAGTGACTTTTGTTAAATGAAAGTGAGTCAGTCTGCTTTGGGAGATACAGGCTTTTTATTCCTTTTACTTTCCTACCAGTCCAGGCTAGTGCAGCAATAACCTAGCGCAGTGGCCCTCTCCCAGACAACCCCCCCCAAATTTGTTTTTTCTTTTTATGTCCCTTTTCTTTTGTCATTTGCTGCTTGTTGTATTTATAACAAATGGTACTAGCAATGGTCAGCTACTTGCAACAACAGGACATTAGAACATAGATGTCAACAACATACTATGCAGGCAGCACAAGCTAGGATGTCATGGAAAAAGAACAGAACGAAACAGGTGTAACAGGAGGTGGCTTCGAGGCTATGGGGGCCACATTTATTACATCTGTGCAAAGCAGAATGGAAAGCCAAAAAAAAACCAAAAAAACAAAAAAACAACCAACTGACCATTAAGGAAGAAAAACAGAGACATAAATCAGGTTGAAAATATACTTTCCAATAATTTTTGTTTTACATGTAGCATTAATAGTCCACAAGGAATTTACTCCTCTCCCTTGATGCACATTCGTTTTAACTCAGGGCCAGATGTTGAGACCAAATTACTGGTAAGTGACAACATGCAGAAACACCTTCCTCATATTAAACACGCGAGTCAAAACACAATCTGTTTTCCTATACAAAAATATTTAGTGAGAGTTTTATGCAAATTGTATTTCCTGCCAATGCAGGAAGCAAGCCATGGATCACAAACGTGCTTTCTCCCTGAACTGTACCAAGTGAAGTTAGTGCTTTACTACTGATAGATATCACGAGGGAAAAGAAAATAAAAAAAAAAAACAAACTGTGAAATCAGCCTCCTACAAAAAAAAAAAGAAAGAAAGAAAGAAAGAAAAATATTGCTACTGTTTTCACAAGAGGTGGGGACTACGGTGTGTACTGCTCAAGTCCCTTCAAAAGAGAAGAAACATTTTTAGCTCCTTGAGATGCAGTATTTTCTCCTACCTGATGGCTTCATCTGAGAAATACCAGCTAGCAATAGTGCTGTAAAAGAATGTTTGCAATCCTATTAAAAAAAAATACATATATATATACATACACACACACACACACACACATATATATATATTCACACACACACACGTCTGTGTGTGCATGTTTTCCCTGGTTAATCAGCCTACATTAGGCTTAAACTGCCTTAAACTACCAGACAGTGTCCCTTTAGGGAAGGTGCAATATTATGAACATACAGTTCAAAAATCTGTAAATTGTTAACTTAAACTACACAATAGTTATGCTACTCAAATCTTACCACCTTAAAAATGCACACAGAACTACTTATCGTACCATACTTCAAGACAAAGTACTATTCAAAAAACCATATTCGTGGTACAGGGATAAACTTTGTAGTTTATTTATACTGTGAAATGCAACGAAAACTTCTGATCACTCATCTATGTTGAGAAAGAAATCCTGTTCACTAGCATTACTCAACAGTTTTGGCTGGTAAAATTGTAATGACTTTCTCTGATCAAACAGTAAGAAGATGCATGAAATTTGAACGCCCACTTCTTCAGCTTTTGGGGATATTTTGATAAATTTAATGAGCTGAATTGTCAAAATTCTAGACAGAGAATTAAGACAGAAGCTCAGGATACCCAATCTCAGTGTATACTGGAAGCAGTAACTGGAGCTGTACGAGATGAAAACGATGCAACCATATCAAACCTAAAAATCTTATTTTTTTTATTTTATTTTATTTTTTTGAGAAATCAAATCTATCAAATAGACTAAGTGCTCTATGTTAACCATGAGTACGTAGGGTAAGGTACAGTTAGGCTTTTAAATCTTGGAATACACAGTTTGTGTAAGCAATATGCAATTGGGAATGTTATCTACAGAGTATTTTAACTAAAACTTCAAAAATCTTGACATCTGCATATGAAAAAGTCATTAAAAAGTTACACCTAGATTCAGCTGTACAAACAAATACACATTACTTCAGGAACGAAGTAAATGCATTAGCAGTTATGTATTTGCTTAAAAAACTGTTTAAAGAACTTTAAATCAATTTGACTTTTAAATAGTAGAGTTAGTCTATCAGAATTCATTTTTTCCTCCAAACACAACTCAAGGGAACGGAAAGCAGAAACAAAGGGCACAGGACCTGACATTACTTTTTGAGAGAGATGGAAGAGAGATTCTTTTTTTCTAGAAAATGCCACCTTTTAAAGCCACATCTGCTCGACTTTGAAACTTGTCGTTTATTCTGTGTGTTTAGTACATGTTGATTCCCTGATGAAGAGCAATGACTACACTGACAAGCTTGAAAATGACAATATGAATAGTAGCAGACAATAAACTGTCTTCCCAAAGCACGCGAGGAAACCAGTGTGGAAGCAATCTTGGGGGAAAGGTCTTACCTGGGGATTCTGTTTATTTTAAAATTTTATAGAAGTTAAAATAATTACTGGATTCAAACAAGTGAATAATAATCTGCCTTCGCTAGGGGCAACGACATGAGGCAGATCAGTGACTGGTTACTAACCAGGAAAAAAGAAAATAAAAAATAAAAAGCAGTTATTGGTCTTGCTAATATCAGCTTACTTTTGTTTTAACATAGCGCTCTTAAAAGCTGTACAGAACTCCATCTTACACAGAGCAACCCCCTTTTGACAAACGTGTTCTAAAGTGCCAGTATTATTTACAAACATTTCTTAGCCAAAAGTCTGGCCTGTTGTGGCATCGGGTGAAGAAGCCATCCCAGCTCTGTTATCATTTACATTCACCAAGGGAAATTCTGGGAAGTCAGCACTTGTCCCTGGTCCCCGAAGGTTCACCTGTCCATTGGCAGTGCTAAATTGAGATGATATTCCAGCTCTTGCCCCATGGTACTGAGCTCTGAAGGGCTGCTCAAAGGAGCCCATTTGATATGCTTGATGAACAGGCTGTGCCTCTGCTTTCTTCTGAGAAGTTACTTGTTCCAAGAAGTCCTGTGTAGAGGAGGAGGAAGAATGATTTGCCTCATCACCTGAAAATGGATAAGGGTGCTGCGAATCACCAACCATGAGTCCAAAATGAGACTTGTCTGGAGTTGTTCTTAATGGAGAGTTCATTCCCGAGCGAAAGCTATTGACGGGTATAGACGTGTAGACCTGCTTCTCTATGGAAGGAAATGCTGGCTGGGTTGGAAGAGTCTGGTTATCAGTCACAAAATTAAGGCTTGGGTTGTTCAAATAGGCATCGTTTTGGCTAGTTCTGTCCAAAGCTTGTTGTAAAAACTTTGAATATTCCTGTAACATACTAGCTTTATCCGATGAGGAAGCTTGAGAGCTTGTTCCGACTGACTCAGATGGGGTGACCTCAGATACTTCAGAAGAATTGATTGATATACTGGAGGTCACCTCAGTGTCAGCCACACTGAAGGAGATCTCATGCTGTCCGTTAGCCTTGTGAGAATAATGATCTAACAGAGTTTGCAGTACCTCATCTGGAATGACATTTTTGTCATGGCTGCCTTTAATTTCAACATTCAGTGCCTGTGTGTCTAATATTGAAGCTGTAGCAGTTTCATCTATGACGCTTGCCACAGCTGCCTGTGTTACAGAAGGCTGAGATGCTATGGTACTTACATTCAAGGCATATTCTCTACTGTTGTTACTAGCTGCTTGCAGGTACCTCTTTTTCTTTAAAAACTGCATTGCATCATCGTAATTAGTGCTGCTGTGTACAGGTTTACTGGGCCCTTCTTGTAATGTGTCAACGTGATCCATGTCAGCATTACCTTCAGAGTCCAGTAAACTTTGTTTATCCACAAGATCAAAGGCATACTTTGAAACCTTGCTGTCTTCATACGTAGATAACGGTGAAATGTTTTGACTTGGCTCAAGCGGCTGTTTAAGACTCCTCTTGCTGTTAACTTTCTTGAGAACGAGCTTGGGTGGGTGTATTCCCCCAGAATTTGCCTCTTCCAAGTGCGACCCACTGACAGAAGAATGTGGCATCTCGACAGCATATTCTGCTACCATATACTCATCTTTTACTTTCGTACTAGCAGAATACAAAGGCAAATAGTCATTTTTGTCCTTCTTCTGTTCTGATTTATCCGTACTGTCCTTATCTCCAGGTTTTGTTTTCTCTGTTTTCTGCCTTTTCTTCTTTGGCAAGGAGCTGTCTTTCATAGGCGTAGAGAAACCAGCATCTTCCTCCGATGGCAAAAAGCCCATTTTGGTGGCACTTCTGTTCGGTTTCTTGTCACGGTTCTCATGGCACATACGTTTATGTTTCAGCACACGATCAGTCCTGGAGAAATACTGCAGAATATATATATCTTTAATTAGAGAAAAATAAATGCATTATCACTAAGAAACTAATTCTAACAGATGTACTTGACAGGCAATCCCTTTTTATCAACTTGAAAAGAAGCGTCAAACAACACTGCATGTACCAATTAAGTCAACCTTGGGACAGCTGCGACTGCTCCACCTAGGCACCAAGACAGATCACTGTAACTGAAAAAAACATTATTTTTCATGTTACATGCGCAATTTCTGGAGAAATTCCCACATTTACTACTTGGGAACTGGCAAGTAACTTATTTTTCAACCGTGAAAGATTTCACTGCATCACCTTACCTGCAAACAATACTCGCACTGGTAAGGCTTCTCTCCACTGTGAGTTCTTTTGTGCCTTTCCATGTGATACTTCTGAATAAACCTCATACCACATTCATCACAACGAAATGGCTTCTCACCTGATAAAAAACAGGTAGCAACATTGATTAAAATAAACAAACAACGTTCTTCCACACAATTACCAGGACAAATATCATATTCTCTATTAGAGACTTAGGACTTATTCTGTTGCTATTGTAAAACATTATACGGCTTGCTCACACCACAGTTCTCCCAGCAGGCAGTATCTGATGCTTCAAAATAAATATAAACCTGTATTACTGTAAAGTAAAAAAAAACAAAACAAAAAAAAACAAAATCCACCTTCAAAATTCTCTTCCCCCTCTTTCTAATGTCGATGAAAATGTCTGTCTTAATACAACAAAGATAACCTTTCTAAATGTTGCCACATAATCTCGAGGCAGAGGATTATATAAAACACCTTAATTCTCTCACCAGTTCATTTAACTCAGTCCTATGCCTCCTAGAAGAGAACTATGCATTTTCAAGCTTTCAACCCTTTTGTACAATACTTGGTATTTTCTTTGTTAAGTTTTTTTTTTCCTTTCTCCTTATCTGTATGTGAAATAGAAATAACAATCTTGTTTCCAGGAATATGCAGATAATTTCTGTTTTCCTGAGGTAGTTTCATTCTTTAAAACTGTTTTATTGAATTATATACTATACATTATGAGTCATTATTATATACAACATGAAAACTAATCATTACTAGAATTAAATTAATTTTGCTAAATTTTGCTTGGTTACTGTCTATTTTCTGTTTAGAACACAGAAATTTAGCCACATCCTTCTATAAATGGAAATACAGTAGATAAGACTATAGCTTAAAATAAGATGTCAGGATTTATAGAAACGAGAATGGAAAATAGCTGCAACACCCACACATTTACTCCATGTCAGATCATTAATGCCCCCAGTTTCAACCTTCTTATTTCTAAGCAACTTCTAAATCTTCTCTCTCCATAAGCCTATCTCCAATACCCAGTTATTAATTCTTACCTCTCTGAGTGGCTTCTCAACCAAACACTTTCCTGAATGAAACAATTCCAATTTATTCTCCATTAAACCAAATTATCTCCCCACCCAAGATCTCTCAGTTACCACTGGCCAGTTCTACTGGCTCACAACCTCAGCATCTTCACTGTTCCTTCACATCCCTTGGAGGGCAACTTTTACCATTCCTTGCTTATTAATAGTCACCATAAAATTTTGATTTTTTCAGCACTTATCACATATCCCTCACTGGAACTGTCTACAAGAAAACCCTCCTCTCTGGTGTATTCTTTTATTTTCAGACTCCATCTTCACTTTTCTTGTTCTGTTCTCCTTATCTATTAGGTGTACCTACTACAGTGGTGTTTTTACGTGCACTGAGCCTGGTGAGACTTTTTGCATCAATTTCAAATCCCTGCCTTCACTTTCAAAAAAGATGAGGCCTCAATGATCTCCTGTTATACACACCGAACTCTTTAATTCCCAAAGGCTACTAAACCCTTTTTCACACTGTTTTATTTCCTTATTCTCTTCTATTCCAATTTATGTTTCTTTTAAATCACCCCTCTAAACAACTCTTGTTATGCTGTCTGAGAGTTACCTTTCAGTCTCTTATACCTTCAGTAGTACACTTACCTTCAGCCTCACACCCATCTTGGAAGGGAGTGGTCCCAGAATCTCAATGTTTGCCTACTCAAACTCACTGGCAAAACACTACTAACAGCTCTGCTTCCTTTCCAAGGTTTAAAATGGGTTAAAAAGGGGTTTCAGTTGTTTCCTTGTTAAGTATTCCCATACCAATGGCAAGGTGGCAGAAGTAAACCTCTGCCAGACCTTGTATTGCTGCAACACGGTTTCCAAATTTGTGATGTGGGAAAGGAGCAGACTGTGAGAGTTATTTTGGAGGCTTTGAGGGTACATCAAAAGGCATTGCTGGCCACACCTCCATAAGAACAAAAATTTGGGGACACTGCACAGAAAATAATACCTTCCAGTTGAATTCCAGAACAGCCTGGAAAGTAAAACTACGAAACGCCTTCTGGAACTGATGCCATACTTAATTCTTGCTTTAATCTTTGTAAGGAAGACATAATATTAGAAAAAAAAGATTAAAAATGAAGATATGCTTTCTATAACACTCTTTTCCTAGCAGAAGCCTGAAACTTCAGATGCCTTCTGAAATTTGGTTCTACTTCTAAAACAAGATAAATTGGAGATCATTTTGGTAGCACAGGGAGAATCCAAAACTTACATTTTTGAAATCAGTATGTGAGTGGGAAAGATTCAGATGTACAAAAAGTTTTTTTGCTTTTTTTTTTTTTAATTAAAAAGTCAAATTATATGCATTATTTACTAAAACAGTCTGTCTTTTGTGTCTACATTGGCAATGTGTTAAAACTGAGTGCCAGAGCTCAGATGATAAAGTGTGGGTCCGAATTCTGTACAAAGCCTCTAACAATTAGAGCAGCACATCTCCAGGGCAGTTTAAAAGCCAAACAGGCAAAATACAAATGATAAAATACGGAAGAAGGCAATAAAAAGCACCATGATGGCATAACAAGGCATCTGGATTATTAGCCCCAATGTTGCCTTTTTTTTTTTTTTTAATGCAATCTCATCTTTTGTGATGAAAATGGAAAGTAGGGTGGGTTACAGAATTATGAGACATGAATGCACGAGTAGATAAGGTATACAGAAATATTTCTAAGCAAAAATGAAGCACACATTTGGGGAAAAGAAAAAACAAAAAAGCACCCAAACAAGTATTTAATACCTACATGAGCCCAGAAACCTCAAAAGATGAAAGAATTTGGGTACCAAGGACCGTTCCTTTTCTCATAACTGAAACAGCAATTTGCTGTATCACCAGTGACAAGGTTAGCAGCAGGGATTTAGCACTGCTGCCCTCCTCTACATCCAATTGTCTCTAGGAAGTGGATTCTGTATTAATGTAAGGTCGGCTTTTAGATGCAACTATTTAATTATTTACACAGAATAAGGCTGTTCATTGATTGCTTCCTACCCCCATCATAATGTCTCATTTGACTGAATTCAAATTACACTGGAACTACCTGGAGCACCTGTAAATTCAGGCCTTGAAAGAGACATCAAATGGCCTTCTAAGTGTAAAGACCATCTCTGATAATCTTAAAACAATCAACTTGTAAATTCGATAAATGCATTTTGGAAAAAAAAAAGTCTGTTCTTCAACAATGTTTTGAACACAGTACAAAAACCAGGGCTGAAAAACAACCACTCACGGGAATAAAAATGCCAACTAAATATATATATATATATAAAAGAATGTTTAAGGAATATTTCTTAAAGAGTATGAGTAGTACAAAGAGAGTTTGCCTTTCCTTCCACCAAAGCAAAAACACAGGCACACCATTTGCCTTACTGTCAGATCAACTGACTGAACATACACCTTTTCTGCTTTCCTGGAGGGGTTCAGTTATGCAGCTCTGCACAACACAGCAACACCACACAAACAGCTATGGCCCAATGGTGAACATTGTCGTACAGGAGTGAAAACACAGATGGGGATGCAGAATGACAGTTAGCTGTACTTCCACTGGGCCAAGACCTCAAATAGAGCACTGGGCAAATGTTCGCTAACTAACTAAATGAAATTTTAAAAGAAAATGCCTTTTTTTTTTTTCTTTTCTCTTACTGGGGGGGAGGGGGTGATGGAAGAGGGGGGAGTTACTAAAAAAAAAAAATCAGTGTTGTTGGTTGTTTTTGTTTTTTTAAATGTCATCTAACATCAGTAACTTACATAAAAAACTGTCTACTGGAAACTAGCTCAATAAAATGAAAATTACACTCCTGAAATCTGGGTCTTAAGTGAATTCTCCTAAGCATTTACTGCTTGTCATCTAGGAAAACACCCCCAATTCAGCCATTCAGACACAAACATCGTTTTTAATTTTCCCAAACTATACCTCAGGATGCTGAGGAAAAGAGGAAAACAGTTATCAAAAGATTCTGATAACGATACAGTTAATTTGTTAAATGGCTGCTTTCTCTCCACTGAGCAAAAAACTGCGTGAGAAAGAGCTAGGAAAAAAACCACCAGCCCCACCACCATGCCCAACCCTCTCTCCAAAGCTTATGGTCAAGGCAGCACAACTGTCATGAGAGTTAGAAACTGAATTTCAAATGATTATCAAATTCAGTTATAAACTATTTGCAGTCAAGCGTTAATTAACTACATAGCCCAGACTCGCATTTTCAAAGCCACGTACAGGGAATCATCATCGTGAAAAGAAAATCTTCTGAAAAATGTGGGGGAAAAAAAAAAACAACCCACCCTGCACTTAAATTTCTGTCTTTTCTTTTGGGGTGGGAGACGAGCAGACAGACAAACGAGAATGAGTGAGCATTCTTTTCAAGAATATCTACACGAAGTGAAGGCAGCAATTCAGAGCCAGAGGAAAGACTATGAACAGAACAAAGACACTGGACAGAAGAATGGAGGACTCTTCTGTGGCTGACTGGCTGAAGGAAACCCACTTACTCTGGACTCATGGCAACTTAGGATGCAAAAATCCTATAAACAACAGGGCATTTGTGCATGTAACTCCCTGTACACTGCTCTGAAAATTAATTTTGCAGAGTTTTTTCTCCCTCTCAACTCACACACATGCGCACACTGCACTGCGTGTTAGTAGCTCTCATATCCACTTCAATGCTACAGCCAAGAAACACTGTGCACATTCACCAGCTCTGCTTTTCTGTAAAAGAGGCTGAGAAGTTGGCATCTAGTCCAAAGGGACCATATTACAAAATATTTAAAGAGGGATTGAAAGGCCATGCACCAAAATGCCAAAAACCCAACGAAGCCAAACCTGTTAAAGAATGTGGTTTTGTGCAGTGCAACAAAATAATAATAATAACAATAATAATATTTAAAAAAAAGTGTATAAACTGTAACTCTCTTTGGCTCAAAACTCTGGGCCTTGTTTGACCTACATCGTGTATTTTTAAATGAAGGCTCTTATTTTTAGAACAGTTCTGAATTAAACCTTTCAAAAAAGGGAAAAAAAAAAAAAGGAAAAGGAAAAAGTAAAGCTGACTGTAGTACCTTTGGGGTTAGGCATTTTGGCCATTTTAGTCCTGGCACTTATCCACTGAATTCCAAAAGAAATTTAAATTAAAAAATAAAAATTAAAAACAAAAAAAATCTACCGAAATGTGATTTGGAAGTCCCCGTTGTTCAAATTAACTTGACAACAAGAAAAGATACAACTGCTTACCAAACCTTGACTTTCATGAACACACAAATTTCAAGATGTATCACTCTGGGAGTATTTATAGACTTTCGAAATTGCTTAATAGAGTTTACACTCACTTTACATCCAAAGAAAAGTGAAGCAAGTCAAAAGCACAAAGCTAATTTACTTTCTAAAGTTTAACAACATTTGCTAAGTCAAAGCAAACTACAACAGGGTTTTAGGCTGCCTACTTCTTAGGAGAAACCTGGCCTGAGTGGGGAAACAGTTTTTAAGCACGCCAGTAAAGATACTCAAGGCACTATACTCACCAGTATGAATCTTCTCATGCCTCTG
Source organism: Callipepla californica brunnescens (assembly GCA_023055505.1). Lineage (NCBI taxonomy): Eukaryota > Metazoa > Chordata > Aves > Galliformes > Odontophoridae > Callipepla > Callipepla californica. The sequence goes on from JALIRH010000010.1 coordinate 13,149,770, forward strand.
TAGCAGGTACTTCTGTATGAAACGCATGTCGCACTGACTGCACTGAAATGGTTTTTCACCTTGAACAATATAATTCCACATCCATAAGTTAATAACTACACACTGTTGTTTCTGTTAACTACTTTTGAGGAATATTAAAATCTCTAATAAAAAAAAAAAAAAAAAAAAAAGACCAGCATCTGAGCGAATTCCAAAAATACTCTAGTACCAAAAAACATTAGCCTTACTACATATGTGAACTCCAGAATTCTTTCCATGACCCTAAGAATCACATTAAGGCTAGCATGGAAGAGTGATGTGAAATGGCTTTAATTTCCTCATGAACAAGATCAATCATGATGCTGGCATAAGACTGCATTCAGGATACTGGCAAGCTATTATAATGGTAAGTACCTTTTTCACTTCTCCGAACCAGAGAGATACCTCATCAGGCAAATAAGCAGCCGGAACACATTTTACAAAGGGGTCAATTTTGGCACTTAGGCTACAAGTCAACCCATTACTTTCTGATAAAGAAAGAAAAGAAACCTTGTAAACAGTTAGGTCTTCAGTTTATTAAACATCTGTTGATTTCTTTTTTTTTTTTTTTCCCCTGGTACTCTTTTGACACTTTGGTGCATGGAATCTCTAAGCTTAGATGCCAAGTTAGCTACAGTCTTAAAAGTGAAATTCGCATAGAGCTGAAACATTTTTAACATAAGTAAACAACTCTTTATATAGAAAAGACAAATTTGAAGTCAAGCAGTACCTGTATGAATGAAGACATGTCTCTGTAAATGGTAGTTGGTTCTAAAGGCAGCATTGCAATGCTCACAAACATGAGATTTGTGGGTTTTCAGACCAAGTGATCCATCCTCATTTATTGTAAGGATCTATTTTAAAAAGAGTAAAATTTGTTCTCACACTACCCTCTAAAGTTGTCTTATTAACTACAAAAAAAAAAAAAAACATTATTTTTTTTTTTATGCAGAAAATGTTGATTGTTCAGGTAAAACAATACTAATTTCTATAAAGCTACGTGACAGGCTTTTAGCTTACATTTTCAATTGCAGTCCAATCCAGCTGGTGTCTCACTGTACATTAAGAGTGATTTCAACAGGACGGAGGCAAAAGCAGCTCATGGAAAATCAGCTTAGAGTTTCCCTATTCACAGCCGAATGATTTTAGATGCTACTGTTTACTTTGCCCGTCTGTTGGAACGGATGCAAAGTAACCAAACCACCTCTGGGCACTGAACCACGGATAATCATGCTTTAAAGCAAAAATTTATATTCTTATTTTCCAATCACGATTGCAATTTGCTAAGAGACATAGAAATTACGTAGGATAGACATACAAATTACCTATATCTGCATAACAACAGAGATCTGAGAGACAACACTGGATTTTAAAAACCAAAACCCCAAAGCCAAACAACCAAGGCAATAGTATTTATCCTTCTGCCAAGTTTTTCACTCAGTAAAATATGGCTCGTTAGAATATCTCTTTGACAAATTCAACTTTCCACGCTCAATTGCTTTGGTGTCAAAGCAGCTACTTTCATTTAAGGTTGGAAAAATGAAGTGGAAAAAAATTTATACCGCATCTATCTCATTCAATAAAGCTCGTTATAGGTTTGCTCTAATTTATCAGAAAGTATAGGAAAAGAAAAACAAAAACCCACACCCAAAGCCTCTACTATCTCTGGCAAGAGCGTAAGCAAACCAGTAAATACATTACGTTTCCAAAAGGCTTACTTAACTGGAAATAGAACTACAAAGAAGCACTTAAGAAACCTTCAATAGAAGAGTTTAGTCCCTTGTTACTAAAAAATAAAATAAAAGTCTGCTGGGGAAAGACATCTCCATTTTGATTAGTTATGACGTTTAAGGTTTTATGATAATGGTAATGATGAGAAAGGGAGTCAGAATAAATGAAATAATCTCTCTGCCACAGTAGCAAGCACTGTAGGTTCTACTTAAAACAATTTTTAGTTTTGCTACGTCCAAATTCAGCATAAGGGAAAGTCTCAGCTAACAAACCCTTGTGCATTCACTCTGAAGGACAAGCACATTCATACGTTTGTAGGAGTGGCATGTTACAGCTCTATAAGCCTCTGATACAGACAGTTACAAAAATTCTGTTCTGTAACAGCTCTCACCTAATGAAAGACTGACTGATTAAATCAAAATAAACTTCAATACCTCTATGATTTATTGTCACATACTGAAGTATTCTAAGGAATCATGCAGAAAGTCCACTTAATTTCACAATTACTCTAACCCTGGGCTTTTCTACTGCATCCATTCATTGCACATCTCTTAAGAACGTTAACTTTGTCAGTGCAGTTTTTCTAATAGAAGTAACAAAAAATGAGTAAAAGTCTGTGTGCGCGTGTACGTGCATACGTGTGCATGCATGTGTGTGTGTGTGTGTGTGTGTGGAAGGGGAACAGGAAGACAGGATTCATAAAAGTAATTGACTTTTTATGCATATGATGACTAAATCATTGATATAAAATCGTAAATGTTTCCACATATTAATTGACTTCCATTTGTCAAAGTCCCAGCTGCTTGGATAGAAAAATCAGCCCATTAGTCTGGGAATGCTAACTTCAGCTGGAGCAGACTCTCACCTACTTCAGTCCTTTAGCTTCCTTCTGCCATTCTACTCTGACAAGCTTAAGGAAAAAAAAAAAGAAAAAGGGAAGAGAGACTGAAAAAAAAAACCAAAAAAAACCTCATTTAACAATTTTCCTGATCATTTTTCAATCTTTTGTTATCTCAGAAGAATGACACTGACAGATTGGAAGATAAAAAGGAAGCATGCAAGTACGTGCCTGTAGAAAGAGGGACACATGCCTCTTCTACCTTGCAGTGTTTCCATGGAAGTGATCTGTGGAGGGTATTCAACCTAGCTCTCCTTTTTCTATCAAAGGGACAAACATCTTGGTGCGAAGGATTTGGAACTTGCGTCCACACCCAATCTGAAACAATCTGTCAACTTTACAAGAATACTACAAATGTCACCAAATTCAGTGGTGCTTTGAAGAGGACTGCAGGGTCCCCAGCAGGAATTTTTGTTCTATGGGTACACAGCCTAGGCTGATTTCAGAGTAAGCTTATTTAATGCTTCTGTGTAACCTCATTTTTGCATACACTCTATTTTAAATGCGAAGACTGATTTGGAGAGTTACTAGAAGGTCTAATGCTGCTACCTCATGAGGTGAAATGATTCTGCTTTTATCTGAAGCGGGTCTCCGATGAAAACCTACGTTTTCAGACATGTAGGGACACATACTCTTCATGAATGGATCTACAAAACAATTTTTGTAGTAACAAACCAGTAGCTCTCGTAAGAATATTTTGATATAAATAAATACATACATGAAGATGATTATGACCACAGAAATATTCCCTACCAGTGGATTATTTTTGGTATATTAGTCAACTTTTTAGAGTTTTCCAAACTACCATTTTAGATTTCTTTTTAAGAACTTTTCACTATGCATAAAGCATATGAAATTATCAGGCTCACAGAAATGCACAACTGTTATTAGACTGATACAAATCTACTGACTCGTACTTTTAAAAAAAAGTATTTGGAGAGAACTCCCTGGAGAGACAGATGTTAAAATACGTCAAGGGTTCACGTTGCTAAAAAGAGTTCAAAGAAAAACACTGTTATTTCAAGTTTTGTTTGGGGTCTCTAGTAAACTTCAGACCTGCATCTTTACTGAGCAAACAAACAATTTCCAGCCTAACTACTTCAAATGCTAATGAAATTAGTCATAGTAAACCAAATCTTCAGGTTCTTTTAATCTTGGTTTTGCCAAATCAATGTCTTACTTTTGCTGGTGAACGCTGTTTTCTTTTCTTCTTTTTCTGCAAATCTACTGGCTCTCGTATTTGTTTTTTGTCTCGTTTCTGTTGTTCAGATGCATCAGTAAAGGTAATTTCTTGCTTTACACTGATCTGTTAAGATACCAAGTGCCAGTTTCAGGTAAGGTTCTCACTACAGAAAAGCAATTTTTCAATTTTAGAAGATGACAAACTGCTGAAACAGAAAACCTTTTTCTAAAGGGAATTATCTCGTGGCTTCATTCTTTCAGAAATTTAAGTGAAAGGAATAAGTATCTAAGTAAAAAGGGCATAGTTAATTTTTACAGTGACATTTTGATGTATCCTTTCATTCATCTCCCAAAGTCTTTTTTCCTTCTGATCTGTGGCGATTTTTGAGATCAATCTTTATATTAAAATCACTTCCATCTGTAAAACCATTCAGCTTTTCACACCTATTTTACTTTAGTCTGCGTACTGTCAATGCAAGATTTAACTGAATAGTTTATTATATATTTAAGACAGAAATATTTTTGAAGAAAACAAAAATATCTCTAACAAAGGGTTTGGTGTTTTTTTTGTTTGTTTGTTTTTTAATCCAAAAAGTATTTCTCAATCTAAGGTAAACATCAATGAAGAGCAAGATACTCTTACATTTTTCTAACAGCTGAACTGCCTGATCTCCAGCTAACAGAGTAGTGTTTTAACAAAGCTACCTTTCTATGGATTATTCTTCGTATATAAGGCTATCTACTTGTAAGCTCCTTGCAATTACATTTGACGGGTAGCAGTGATGATGTGCTGCTTTACAGACAGACGCTCTGTTTTCAAAAGGAAGTCATCTGTATTCGCTCTGGGAAAGATGAGGTACGGCTTCTGTTATAGATATCGAGGAGGGGCATATTTATGGTCATGTATGAAGTGTCACAGTCCAACCTGCAGTGTGAATGCAATTGCTAAGCGTCCACATACTCGGCAAACATATAAGAAAATGCCTTCTATATCAAAAGAAACTAAACAGTACTACCAACAGCATAAGCAGTATGCACCTTTTCGTAATGCTATTTATTCTGGTTTATAGTTACCCTGGAACATTAAATATATTTAGAAGAGCACATTTTAACTCGTTAATTCTATGGCAACAGCCTGATTATAAAATATTTATAAAACAGATACTTGAAGATTATACTTAATTGAAAAAAATTTGTCCACAGACAGAGGCAAACGACATTTTTGTAAGTAGCATCTATTCATAAATATTTTGATAATCAAAATCCAAACAAGCAATTAATAGATTATAGATTCTTGCCAGAGAAGATAAGACTACCAGATCAAGTTCCCTAGTAAATTCTCCAATATTTCACAAATAAATTGCTTACAGGGACATTAACAGCATACTGCAGCCCTTGAGGAAGTCTATCTTGCGTATCCATGTCATCATCATTTTTTACCGTCTCCTCATGGACCATGAGTTCATCATGTGAAATCATCTCTTGCTGTCGAAGTTCACTTTCCTGTAACACTTCGTCTGGTGCAAGAATTTCCTGGTGCGCCATAGTCCGATCTTGAAGCACCGCCTCTTGCCGTTCTCCCGACACTCCGGACTGGTCAGATACTGCACCCATCCCTACCATAGCCCTGGATGACTGCATCTGGTCTATGCCACCACATTTAAGAAATAATCCTCCCAGCTTGTCTTCAATGTTCATTCTTAAGTGCAATAACCTACAAAGAAAGTTTTAATAGTAAACATCTACAATTGGTGTTCTTGCTTCAAGATTTTACTTAAAAAACATTTTATAAGAACTTGGCCAGTACTGGATAGCATGCACAACACTCCTAAGATTGATACCCAAACAGAAGTGAACAATTGGACACTTTGGTTCAACACTAAATATTCTCCCTTAGCACACGTGCATGCGGACACAAATGAACACTTATGAACAAAAGGTTTATAACAAAGCGCCTTTCAGTCGCCGGCAAAATTGGGTGATTAAATGAGAGCTAATTCCTCCTCCTTATTCCTTAGAAATCTGTTTTTTGATTTCATGATTTCCCCCTCCCTCCCTCTCCATTTTTACTCTGTTTCAGTTGTCAGAGAAATGCCATTGTCAGGTAGGTCCCATTCTTCCTATTTTCTTAAGTGCTTTTTCACCACCACTACCCCAAACCATACTATAGAAGCTGGAACATCTTAACGACCCGAACTGAGAGGAAAAGGCAACTTTCTGTCTCAACATGTATGCCACAGAAGGACTACAGAGAAGCAGAGTTTGTTTATGAAAAGGACATTCATTTCCACACCCGCTAAGCTGGCGCGTTAGTCAGGAAACATTTATTCCAGTCGGGAATAGCAATACCATTACACTGATTCATGATACACAGGGATACAGAACTCAATCAAGTGTCATGGCTTCAAAAAGCTAACAGCTTCAAATTCTACAGTGAAATGCCCCACTTCCCTGCTTCCCTCCACTTCCCTCCACACAGCTTTAGCCAACAACTTATAACCAAAGCCATCATGCTTGTTCGGAGCTGCCCAAGCCATCACCCTGCAAAGCCACATACCCATACCCACTGGCAGCTAGCAGCCTGCCAGCCTGCTAAATCACTGCATCCAACAAAGGCACCACATATTTAAATTCCTTTCTTTGGTGTGGTCACTTTCCAAGCCGTTTTCTTCATCAGGAATATCTTCTGGAAATTCTCAACGCCCCTTACACCTTTGCAAAGCTGTGTTTATACCAAACCACAGTGAGTTCACAGTAAGTAGCAGTCATTCCTCATTCAGGTGAGATCCTACAGTACTAGGTGGGAACGCATGCCACAGGTAGAACCAGCTGAATAAAGGCTGGGAAGTTCTGCTAGACTACAGTTTGCTTCAAAAACTATTACCTATTAAACTATTCCCAATCTTCTGAAAGTAAAATTCACTCAGTTTTTTAGGGAAATAAAAAAAGAAAAAAAACCCCACCATTCTAACACCTTCTAGTAGCAACTCATCATCTAACACAAAAGTGGAATAGCATTTGTCTCTATTCCCTATGATGAGAGGTTCTAAACTTCTGTCTACCATCAAGAGGCTGACAATCAGGATGTCCCATCTTCTCCAAGTCCCAAGCATTTAAAAGGCATGTCAAGAAAAGCAGCTTTTCAGGCAATTAGAGATCTTTCTAGTATGTCTTACTTTGCTGAAAGCCAGGAGAATACAGACACCAAGCTAAATCCATTTAAATATGACAAAGCCATCAACAATTCTAGTAATCTCCCTTCTTACACACAAAGAAAAAAAAACCAAACATTTTAAGGACCAAAAAAAAAAAAAAAAAAAAAAAAAAAGCAGCTTTGTTGCAACAGGAGTAGAAGAGAATTAAGAATACTTTTGCTTTAAGTTTGTCCATTTTTCTTCTTCTGCCATTTTAACACAAAGAAGTTTTGATGTCTTTGAAACCTTACTCTTGGTTTTTCCAGCATCTTGAAATACAGACAACAATTCCTTAATGCTTTAAGTGAGCCCAGGTAGCGCTAGGTGACAAGCTTACTTCCAGTTAATCTACTTTATAGTTAGAGAATGAGATTTCACACCTCCAAGAGAAAACACATGCCTGGTATGCCACACAGACCCCTAGAGACATGATATAATCCATAAAGTATTTGGGGGAGGTAACTGGGAAATCATATTGATAGTTTCTCAGCTGTAACACAACCCAAAAACCTGGCACAGCACAAAAAGCTGTTTTTTTTCCTCAAGAACTCAGGATTTCCAGAGAGATCCTGCAACAGTAGACCTTAGCGATCCTAAAAGAAGAGGTTGAATTTATCATCTTATCAGTGTGGTGGATCCTGTTTTAAGTAAGAAACGTGAGAAGGAAGAGAAGTCCTGGACAATCTGTCTGCCATGGAATCATTATTTGATAAAGGACAGCACAAAGGAGCTAAGGTTTCTCGGGTACAAAAATACAGCATGAAAGACAGACTTGAAGGAAAACAAGCAGATATATTTAACCATTTCAGTCTTTAACCCGAGTTCATTCACATTCAGGACATGTCTCACACAGATCACCATTTGCTATGCCTTTTCCTCTGTTCCACAGTAACGCAGCAGCATAAGCTTGCTGTAGATTCTGCAGAGGAATGATATGGGCAGGTACTGGAATACAAGAACTCAAAAGAGTCAAAAGCATTCTAGGAGAAACAAGAAAAATAACAGAACAAAACCAAACAGTATCATGAGTGAGAATACAGCGGCCCTGATTTGTGTGCTGCAGGTACTCACGGAACAGCTGCTCCATACAGAGGGTTCTGCCCTGTCACTCTGAAATGAGGTATGAATTGAGGAAATCCTGGATGAAAGCTATTTCCTGGGAGGAAGGTAGGCAGACAAATGCAAACAGAGAGACCCAAGTGTTTAAGAATACAAAAGAGCTGCTACTTTCTCCAAGACAGGGGGGCAGGCTGGTGACATGCAGAACAACAGGAGAGCTGGCACGAGGGAGCAGCTGCCCAGAAGGAAGTCCAGCACTAGGTGGCATTCACTGGGCTTATTAGCTCTCTGAACTGGCAAAGGTATGGAAACTTCTTTCTCACCCCGCCTAGCAGACTTAGTAGTCATGCAAATGAAAGCACTCTGCTGTTTTCCAGCCATGATCTTGAGTCATATCGGATGCTGCTACTGTGACTGCACTGCTTATTAAATCAGGCTTTCAAACATCTGGCTTTTCATAGGAAAATAATGAGAATTCATAATGTTGGGCTGCTCAGGCTGCATACCCTAAGTGATAAAAAACACTGTAAGCCGTAGGAAACCAAGGTACTGCTTTAAAAATGAAGGAAGGCAAATAAACATAAGCTATTAATCCAAATGAGAAGTGTCCCACTTGCAATGATCTCAGTAAAACAAGAGTAATTTGTCAGCAGGCACCTTCTGGCTCACACAAAAAGAATCCTTTCAGTTAAATCGAAGATGAGGGGAAGAGATCCTTGGAAGAATGACAGTGTGATAAAGAAAATGTAAGTTAAAAGCATTCAAACAAGCTCACTTTACTAAGCCTGCAAAGATTAAATAAATATTTTAAGTGCAAAATGCATCTGTGAGATAAAGATCAACTAATTTTGAGATTATCGTGACTGAAGTTAAAATAACACAAACCATATACAAACATACACAAGCATTTTTCTTGGCATAAAACGCTGTTATCCTTATTGCAGAGATGTTTTCCATGGGATTCCAGAAACTTTATTAAGGCCCACCAAACAATTATACGATTTTGGCATATTCTTTGACTACGCAGAGGGGGAAAAAAGCTATCAATAAAAGCATTTCTTGGTAGGGCTTCTCCAAACCTTTGCTTTATGCAAAGCATTTCACAAGAGACATCTACAGGCACACATCTGGGGAAAAGAAGGATGGGAAGAGACTGCGTGGAAGAGGGCTCATGAGATATCTCAGCCCCTTCTCCTCTCTTCACATAGTGCTCAGCAGCTGCTTGCAGAGCATCTCCAGCCAGGGAACCATGCTGCTTCACTTCAAACACCGCTGCTGAGCCAAGCCCTACGGCACTTCTCAACAGCTGCTCACTTCAGTACCCCAACAGCAGTTCTTCCAAAGATCACGGCGCAGTAAGTTGCAGAGCTGAGTGGGAAACACAATATTCCCAACGAAAGAAACAGCCTCCTCACAGAACCATCATCAGAGAAAAGCACGAGGGCTTTCCAATTCAGGGTCGAAAATCAAAATAAATCACAGGAACACATTAGTACCTACAGAAGACTACTTGGGATAGTGGCTGCTATGAGTTGAAGCCAATAAGACACTCTGGAGGGAAGGGACAAAACCCGGCAGCCACCAGAGCGCAACATGCAGTGCAGCATGTTCTCTCCACCCAGAGCGCAGGTGGGGAGCAGTTATGCTGCCCTCTCTCTCTCCTTTGCTTAAGCAAGTAGTAAAGCATTATTTAACCACCAGCAAGCACCCACAGATACCAACTGGGTTCACTTAAAGATGTGCTGCTTTATCTACATCCCACTCCTGTCCACAGTAACTTCTGTTGTTTCAGAGCATAATTGAACGGACTGAGGGAGACAAGAAAAGTTGGATAAAATGCTATTATTTTCCTGCATTAAGCCACAGCTCCTTCTGAAGGATTCTAGTCTAGACTTGAAATGTTACTACCACGTACAGCCACCACCTCCCTCTGACTGCATTTTCCAAGATTCAGTAAGCCAAACACAAAAGACATGATGCGTAACAGCAATTCTATCTATTGTGGCTTTAGCAGCTCAGTACCTTTCTGATGGAAACAAAACTGAGACTGGGCTAGGTGCAAGGCACTGCTTTCAGAGTAACCTTACACTGGAAGTTGTCCAATGTCCATATTTCGGGAAGTGTGTATTCTGTGCTCATTTATTTGGAAGTTCTCCTCGTCTCACCTTAAGCAAGCATCTACCTAGCCATGCCACCTCCTTCCTTCCACAGCAGCCTTTGGAAGAACGAGTTAAACAGCAAACTGTAAAGGCTACGAGTGCAAAAAGTGAGCACAAGAAACTTCAGAACAAAAGCAACCTATGGAAATGCCTGAGCGTATTTTTGTCTCTAAGGGCTCAGTTCTATGGCGACACTACGTGATCAACTCTGAACTTACATGAATACCAGGCAGCCAAATCCACAGAATTCAAGTGAACCCAATCAGATTGTTAAATGTATCGTGGATTTTCACATCAGAAAAGATACTTATCTGCACTGTTAAGATACTGACGCAGTCTAATAGAAAAAGAAATGCAGCTAGCTTCCACCATGTCCAAAGTTCAATTTTGAACGTACAGCCAAAGCGTGGAAAGTGAAAAATCACACCCTCACTAATGCTTCTACGTAAAGAACATTAAATGATGTTATCTCCTCTCCCTACTCAGAAAACAAGACAAAGCTAAAAGAAAGACTTCAAAATTAACATCCATGCATTAATGAATGAAAATGTGTCAACTCGTGGGACAGAAGGAAAACAATCCAACATGGTGCCTTGGGAAGAGCTTCACAGATCAGAAAATTAATGCACTCCTAACTGGAGCACACAATGCAGTCGCTCTCAGGACTTGTTACACCACTGTTCCTAAATGCCCCGTGGCGCTGAGCACACACCAGCAGCACAGGGCCTGATCCTACACAGACTTCCACTCATACTGAGCTGTGAATAGTCCTATTACAACCAACAGGATTACTCCCAGAAAATCTACTTATTGTGCACAAAATTATCCATGCATGAAAATCCTTGCTACCTTGCTTACCCTAAATTCAGTACGAGATCATCACCACCAAAACCACAGCCTGACAGCAAACACCTATCAGAAAGCTTTCAATATCACGTTAACAAAGCCACGGTTGCTTTCTAAAACCCACAGGGATGTTACCAGTGCAGCAAACTCATTAAAATTGTGTAAGATGTTATGTATTGCAAGGATGCCCCAAGCTGAATTTTTGTAACAATATTTCTGATCATGAATATATATATATATATTTAAAGCAGTTATGTGGCATAGCTGAGCCAATCTGACAGCTGTCACTGGAAGCGGCACTTCTCCCTCCTCCTAACTATGACATTCTGGCCCTATCTTTTTGCACCAACCCTGTGCTCATACAAACAGACATCTACACACTTCGTAAAGTGTTGTGAGTTCTGTGTGTTTTTTTTTTTTTTTTACAGTTATTAGTTTACTGCCAGGTTAACTCGTTGAGCTGATTTGCTGTAAGGACTGCCAGAAGCAGTTCAAATCACAGTGTGGGAACAAGCCCTTCTCTTCGCAGCATCCACACACTAACAGGCTCAGCCCATCTCATATAATTTCACCTTGAAAACAAATACAAAAGACAAATATGCTGCTGCTTAAAAACTTTTCAAAAAAAAGTCCTTACGTTGTTTGGAGAAATTCCTGGGTTTCATCACTGCTCTGCTCCCTGCAAGTATCTGCGAGGCATCTCTTCTTGCTCTCCCCTTCCTGTCACTAGCATTATGCTAGTGTTATTTTACAGAAGATGACAACCTGCTGTTGCTATCAGTTACCCTACTGGCTTAAATGGCAAAGGCCTCTATGTACATACATACGACAGTATTTCTGGTGGTTCTTTCCAGATAGGTTTTTAAAAGTCCTTAAAACCCTATACACAGAAAGCCCTGGGAAAATACAAGAAATTATTTCCGTGCATACCAGATTTTGGGACAAGTGCCTGGGTCATCATAATCTGCCTGTCTCACCTATGAGCATTGTATACATATACAATATATAGAGTTTATAACACCGTTGGTCCATTTTGGCAATGGCCGAAATGAGTATAAGCGAGGCAGAAAAAGAAAGTCATGACCACTTGAGCAGTTCAACACTGCATTGCAAACCAGAGTCCTACCCTTGATCCTTCCAGAGAGAGAACATCTGCAATTCTACAGCTCTTTAAGAGCTCAGTGGACATGTAGACCAAACACAAGTTCTGGTCTTACTCCCAGGCATCAATTCTCCAACCATAAAATAAGAATACAGTATCCATTTCATTCCCCTGAGGACCAGTGAAGATATCTGTCAGAATAAGCAATGCTCAATATGGGTCACAAGGGTGAACTAATCACTTCACAGTGTTCTTGTTCCCGCAGCCAACACAGCTCCTGAGGGAAGAAGGCAGCATACACAAGAAGGAAAGGGACGTCCACATCAGTTACTTAGCAAGTGAGGCAGACAAGAGTGCTTCAGCCTGCCCTGGGACCTCCTCCTGGATCAGAAAGCACAGCCAGCACGTTTCTAACTGATACACCTGGGTGGAGGATCACGAGAGGAATGGGGGAGCACGGACAGAGCTGGCATCAAGAAAAGGCAAGCACAACAGGATGACCGAAGAGAAACGCTGGCTATAGCCATGATTTTGGAGCAGAGCTGTGAGAGACTGAGAGATCTGGCTTCTTTTCTCAGCTCTGCCGCTGCTCTTGGGCAAATCTGTCATCTCAGCAAATCATCTTCCCCCTCCCTATGTTTCTACTTTCTTATCACTACAACAGAGAGATGACCTACTGAGGGCTTAGGTGTGAAGAGAGCAGTAGGAACTATTTCTGAGGGGCTCACTAACAGCTCTTCCAAAGAAATACATTCATTCTGCTTTCAGAGCAAGATTAAGCTGAGCACAGTATGAGAACACATTATGCAATGAGAAGAAAGCAAACGACTGAGCAGCTGCTCGTTCAGTACCTTGTACATTTAGAAATGTGGGGGACTCCATGCAGGGAAACACTAAGTTCATATCTCATTAAAGACCACAGTATAATGGAATTGATCAACATATCAGCGCTATAGCAATGCACATACATTTCCAATGGTAAATTCACAGTGACACAGGTAAACCTCCATACTGGTATTTCAATGTTTACTTGCTTGACTTATACCTACAAATGTTCTTTCAAGTGCATACTTTTCTTGTCTGTAACATCTTAGCTCCTCGTTGTTTTCTAAAAGACCATCCACAGGCATTCAAGAAAAACAATAATTACAGAAACATTCAAGTCAATTACTTACTAAGTCCACACAGACTAAATAACGCTGGATAATAAGCGAATGCAAATAGAGCCAAGAAGGTCTGCACCCCAAAACCTTAAAGGGATCTAGGAAAATCCCAACAGTAATCTTAACCACAGGTGTGATGGACACGATGGATACAAAACATCCAACAGAGTCCACACAGTATCCCTAGGTGTTACTGAAGTATTTCAAGTCATTGTTTACACACTGGCTCTCAGACTGTGAGGGCAGCTATCAAGTTCTGGAATACAGGAATCATTCTCCTAAGCTGCAATTTCAGCTCTAGGATACTGGCACAAACTAAGTACACAGTTTTTCCTCACCTTCATGACAGTAAACTTATTCAAGGTAAGCCTAAGCTCTGTGTAACATCTAGAAACAAGTTGTGAGAGGCGCCCCTGGCCCTCTGCAGGGAAACTGTTCACACATTAAGCCTTTCCTCTTTTATATCCTGATGTAACTTTATTGTTAAGGTACATTTGTTGCATTTCAACCACACCTTTCACCTACACGTGGAACAGTAACCTCAGAAAATCCAATTAGTCCAAAACATGACACAATGAATACCTCTTCTGCAGAAGATTCACGGCGGGCAGACAGAGCAGATTCTCTTTCTATGCTGCTTTCCAAACACCACCACATTACCCTCAGTGGGCACCTTTCAAAGCCACCAGCGTGGGCAGAGTTTGTGAAAGAGGCCTCCTGAAAGCCCAGAGGCTGACAGCTTGGCTGACTGCTCCACTCCTCTAACACAATCGGTCCAACCTACCTACAGTAAAAATAAAGGGCTTTGGGGGACCCGTGCCACACGACTAATACACTCAGGAAGCAAAGGATACTAAACTGAACATAAAACAGAGAAAATAAGCTATCTCAAGCACAAACAGGCTTATCCACCTCACTTCTGCTGGTGTAAACAAACACAAGGCACACACAGCTCAGCTGATGGCAAAACTAAGCCTATGCAATAATAATCTCCTGGGAAAAGAAGACAGAAACACAAGGGACAGTTGCTAATCATAATGCAGAAGATATTTCTGTAAGGTGCTCAGACCCTTCAGAGATGACAGCTCTATCAGAAGATGAAAATAGTAAGTGACAGCACCTTAGTTATCACTGGAAGCAGACTCGCGTTGTTAATGGATGGCTTGGGTTGGAAGAGACTTTAAAGACCATCTGGTTCCAGTGCTGGCAGCCCTGCCATTCCTTTACTCCGCAAGGAAAAAGAAGCAGCAGAGGATCTCAGGATGCTAAAGTTAAGGAGGTCACTGACCAACAGTGAATAAAATAAATCTGTAACTATTTTTCAAAGCATTCAATCTGTTATGAACAGGGTGCCAAGAAGCAATTTTAATCCCAGGAGTCAGACCGTGGCTTCACCAAACCCTCTTGCTACAAGAGCATCAAGCACCTCCATCAAGAACGAGAAGAGGCAGTACATAAACAGACACGTTTGTACTGCAAGACAGTAGGAAATCAGCCTGGGGGGGGGGGGAAGCAGCAGAAATAGATTCTAAATTGAGGATAGCAAGCAATAGGCCACTTTCTTAAAAGCCACTCTCAGAGCACAAGTGACAGACAATGTAAAGTTGCCAAGGCAGCAAAGAAGTTTTTCAAGAGTACAATTCTGTACAGTCAGGACTTTTTTTTTTTTTTTTTTTTATCCACATTGCTGCAACAAATCTATCGCCTCCCCTCTGATAACCAACAGTTGTGGTCAGACTGAATCAGCACCGAACTATTCCTATCCTGCTTATGTAAAATACCAGAATTGTAAGTCAGCCTCGTTTTAATCTGCCTGATCCTCGCTCCAAAGGAAAAATAAAAACCATCAAATCAGGTTAACTCCTCACCACAGAGCCCTTCTGCAGCACGTCCCCATGGCTGGCCCACCCAGCACAGCTCCCGCTGACTGCCCCTCAGTCCTCCAAGAGCTGCACGAGGAGGGAACCCCGCCGACTTCCATCGCACGCCCCGAGGTGATTAGTCCTCATTACAGCGTTACTTTTCTCAAACAATTTTAAAACACTTAAGCTCATTTTCAGATCAAGGCAAGCCAAAACATGAGATGTCTAGAAGTCGTTTAATAAGAGCAATAACAACAGCGATCTTCTAGCCTGTTAACTTACACTGAAAATGAGCCAAAGCCTGAAACTGAGGACTGTGCCCTCCTGAAGGAAAAGACTGGAAATTGGATTCTAGCTCAACGACTTTGGTACCCTGCAGCTAATTCTCGCTAATTAAGTGCTAGAATACAGTAAAACAAAAATTCAGATTGATCGAAAGATATGATTTGTATTTGTAATAACTCCTATAATTACTAGGAATAAAAATCCTGATGGTTCTCAATGCCATTAACTCACAGGGCAGCAATTAAGAGCTACCACCCCAAGCAGGTCTGGAATTTCTGAGAACCACTCGTCAAGCAACTCCATGGTGAAGCCAAGTCTCAGTAAAACACATCCAGTGCAACCCATATCACCAAGCAAGCAGGAAAGTGACCTGTAGGGCGAGAAAACGTTCTTACAGGATTTTGTTAAAAGTCCAGCATGCCTTCACCCATGTTCCTGAATTGCACAGACATACCCCAGAAGCAACAGGGTCAGCAGAAGCCCAGCAAGCTCTGGAGCGAGACCAGCACATAGCTAGGGATGGCAAATGAAGAGCTGCCTAACTGTATAGCAAATCTGAGGCACATACTTACAACAGATCCCTTGCTTTTTGGATATGCAGCCATACTGCGATTATCACCACAACTGTGGAAAGCTCCACGCTGTCCTGTGACCTATAAGGAATGCAAGCCGGGGACAAGGCAAACTGCAGGGTCATGCAAAGGACTGAGAGATTAGGTTTTATGTTAATTTGTCCTTTCATGCTGTTGCTCCTTGAAAAGTGACAGTCAACTTAAAGCTTCCATATGTTTGATCCAACAAGGTGTACGTACCACTGAGTGTGGGTTCCTACCAGGCACCAGCAAAGTCTGAACAGGTCTGGTTTGCTCGAAATACTTTCAGCCATCAGATTAAGAAAGCAAGTCACCGGTTTTGCCTACAAATTGCTGCTACATATTCAAGCAACACATGACGACAACTGGGTGCTCATCCTCTGCATGCTCCTTTCCTACAAACTCCATTTTATTCCTCCCTCCCAATCCCTTAATTTCACGTCAAGTATAAATAATCTGTGATCGTGAAAACACATATTTTAAATACATCAGAATTATTTTCTGTGAGTCATTTTAGAAGATATTACTGGCAAAGTTCATAACATCTACAAGGAAAAATCTAAATTAAAGCCAAGTAGCTTTCCTCAGCTTCCTTATTCCCCTACGACAAGCCAAGCTTTCCAGATCCCCAGAAGACAATCTGTAACTCGCACATCTCTGCACTGACCCCACAAGTATTCACCAGAGTGCAGCTGTCAGGCTCACCAGTGACAGAAGATGCTCCAAAGAACTGCAGCCCAATACAGTCTCCTTAAGGAACGATGGCAGTCTTCCCCTTACATGAATTATTCATTTTTGGTTTATACTGTCAAAGCAGCATTCTCACAGGGCACCCTTTACCCAAAACAACAGTATTCCAGACAATTCTGGAAGATCTACAAGCCACCAGTTCTAAAACAATTCCATCACACTGTGGCACCCTGAGGACGGATTGGCTCTACCTACAGTTAACCAACTGTGGTCATCACAAAACACTGCCACGCTGTAAGAAATGTAGGATGGCTCGAGCAGAAAAAGGAGTTGAGTTTACCAATGTTTCATGAAGAATTCCTTTGTTAAAAGGAACTCCAGACTCAAAATGAGAAGATTTTTACAAATTATTTATAGTGACTATTGCACCTATAAATGCTCAGTGCTATAAATGTCCCAGCTTAAAAGCCTGACATCCACCTCACACAGATTTCATCTGACAGAGACATATAACAGTGACCCATGCCAGAAATCACAGTGTGTGTGGTCAAAAACAGGGGAGAATGACATTTCAGGAGGTCAGCAGCAGAGACGAAAGTTTGCTTCAGAGTACTTTTACTTGAAAAATCTTTAAATCATCCACTGCACCTGGAAACGGCGGCTGCTAGAACGCTTTCAGGCTAAGACGTCATCGAGGCCGGTGAAACACACTCATCTCTTGGCTTTAACATTCCTTTTCAACTGAAGAATGCTATGGATTCAGTCGTCGGAAGCAAAACGCAATTGTTTCCACTACTGACAGAAGCCTGCAGAAAGCTGGTGAATACAGGAGCTGCTCCCCTGCTCTGTGCCTGCCCAGGAAGCTACGGACTGCAGCTGCATCCCAGGCAGCCCGTGCGCTGCTTGAGTTTGGCAGAACACACTCCGGTTTAGGCCCAACATTCCTTACACTCGGGGACTAAAGCATCAGGCCAGAGATCGTAGCAAATACACGCAAGAAGTATTTTATACACACATATGCATACAGCAGTGTATCACCACGCTGATTCCAATTTAACCTCAACAAAAGAAAAAAGTGGAAATTTAGTGTATTTTCAGGAAAATCGTGCAGAAGTTAAGATTCGGATGGTATCAAATACACTCGTCTCCCTTTTCTTCCTTAAACACTGTCTATGTGTGTACATACGACTGTAAAACTTGCCCTGCATCAGCATCCGGCATTCTGCCTCTTGCACAAGGTAGCATGACCCGGCCTTGATGTCACTGGCATTGTAAGTGCTTCTAATTACGTCTTTTACACTCATTTTGGAGTATGTAAGTAGTAAAAGTGAATACAGACTTGTTATTCCAACGCCATTAAGGCACTCTTTGAAGTTTTCATGAATGGGCATCTTTTTCCCTCACGGACGCAGCTGTCATTCGAAGTCTCTTGCTCTACAGCTGTTTATCAAGCTCACATGTGAGTTCATTTACACAGACATCTCACCAGCTTTCTGCATCAGCAGTATCAAGTGCTCTATCACTAAATGATTTGGTTTCACAGGTATTTCACAGGCACCTCGTGGGCTTTCTCCCCGCATGCAGACAGTTTACGTTTGCTAGGCTGCTCATAAATTACACCCTAGCGCTTCTTGCAGGTTGGAACTCCTTCCCACACAGATTTCATTTTACCATCAGACTGTTTAATTCGGCACATATAAAAATGTCATCCTAGTCATAAGGAGAGAATTCGACAGCACTGTCTTTGAGTTTTCTGCATAAACTGTGACGAGACACAGCTACTGCAATGCTAACACGTCTGCGGAGCGTTATCAGTTGCAGGATAAGGCCCACACGGGGACTCTGCTCAAACTGCAACGAAATCATGGTCTAATATAAAGTAGTAATACATTAACTGTCCTACATTATTAGTAGAAACCATTGCCTTTCAGTATCAGCCTTGAATACGTTAACACACTGATAACGTATCGTGGATTTTTCCAGATATTTTATCCAAAATGCTGAATGGCTGCATCCCTATGTGCAGTTAAGAGCTGACATTTTAATGAGAAACAACACTGGGAAACACACATACCTTATTGTACTTAAACTCATAAGATCGTTGAGAAGTTAAATAGATTTAACCTGTGACATCTGAGTATTTATGGCATTATAACTGATGTATAAAATATTCTATGTGAGATGACGAAAAAATTGTGTATTTAAAATATAGAGTCTGCTAATGAATTCAATGGATGGGACGGAAAGATAACCATAATAAATTAAGTAAGCAGAATCTGTGAAACTGAAAATAAATCCCCAAGTGTGAGTGGGTTTTTCCTCACTGGAGGGAGGTTTTCTTTTGGTATGTACATTTTTTGGCACATCCCATTAACAGCCGTGTCTCTGCTCCCAAAAACTACTAAGTTAAACGTATAAACTTCAATGCCAGTTCAAGGGTTTCTGCTTAGATTCAATATACAGAAGAGGCAAACAAATTAAGACACAAGTGAATCACCACACCAATGCCTCACGCCGCCTTGTAACCTGGTATAAGCAGACATTCGTGTTTAATTATGTCCGTGGGGGCTTCACGTGTCTTTAAGACAGACCAGCCTGTAAGCTAAAGGTCTGAATCTATTTCATCATAAATAATGCTGGTTTGAAAGGCAGCTATCATTAAGATGCCACACCAAGGAAGAAAAAGTGCTTATTTTCAATAAAACAAGCCTACAATGTTAGATCCACTTAGAAGTCTTTATAACAAGAATATTTCCAGCAGCAACTACTTTTTGTTCCTTGCTCCATTCATTCAGCAGGAAAGATTTTTGAGCTTGGACAACAAAACCTCACACCTCGACCTCGAGGTTATGGTCTCCAAGACACCACCACTACATTTATTCATCAAATACCCATATGTTTTTACCTCTTATCTCACTTTTGTTACTCCGCACAGAAAAAAAAAATGCAGAAAGTATTTTACATTAGAGCCAAAATTAAATCAAAACTTAATTCCAAACTAAGCTAAACAATGGAAGACTTCTTAGTTAGATGAAGGCCCACCCCCTGCAGCATTACTAGCAATGTCAGCAGCGGGACAGCAGCACAGCCGTGCTCCTCACAAGAGGAAGGCTCTGCAGTCACAAAACACACCACTAACTTGCAGCAGCAGGCACAACCCCGCTCTGCAGTGCTAGAATACAACAAACTTTTCCTCCTCATTAAAATACTTTACCTAGATGAATAAGCCACCAACTAACAACCTGAACTTCACCGTTACCAAACTAGCATCACCAAACCCGTAGTGCTACGACCCCAGCCCAAAGGGAGTGAGGCTCTTTTAGATGCAGCGTTATCATATTTCACTAGAGATATAAATTCTAACTGCTCACATAACTCAGCTCTACCATTACTGGTACACAGAAGATCACAACTGGAAGTAGGAATTCCTCTGCAGCTTTATCGTGCCGCCTCACTCTACATCACATGCATACTCCACAGAGCCTTCAACTGCAATACCAACAAAGGTGCACAGTGAACAGAGCGCAAAAATCACCTTCTGAGAAACTAAATAACAATATTACAAGAGGTTCCTTCAGGTGAACAATTTAGCCTGCAACATAACTTGGAACATTCAAAGTAATTTCTCTTTTGGACAATGTATTTTTAATCACTGTGGTCTTCAAGTAGCTTGCTTACTTATGATGTGATTTCATAATCCGTTAAGTTAGGGATTGTCCATCAACAGAATATGTTTTCAACACGGCAGAAATTGAACACATGAAGGACGATAACTAAGGTGAAGATTATATATCCACCTGTTAAGTCAGGCCTTAGCCCTAGGAGTGAAGACAGAACAAGTAGATGAGAGCTAAGTACAAGAGGTCAGCCTCGTCTTTTTCAGCTTTACGAGCTCACTAAGCACAGGTATATTTGGAGATGAGGAGCTTGCAGGCACGCAGAAGCAACCACAAAGAAAATACTTCTGGAAACCGAACTGTGTACGTTCTGCTGAATATTCACCACCAGGACACGAGAACTGATTTCAGAGTGCAAGTGAAGAATTTCTTTCCCATAATTTGCATCAAGAAAGCAAGAGCAAGGCTGCTTCTGTGATGGGATCCTGACTGAACCCTGCGTGCTGGGAACCAGCAGTGCCCACTGAGAGTGGCTGCAGAGCCGGGGTCTGCCCTGCACTGCCACCAGACCGCAGCTGACAGCTGTCACCAGGAGCACGCCGAGGCCGGAGAACTAGCACTGCCTGGAGGTATGTCACGTTTCCTCCTGGCAGGACAGATTTTAAGGCCGGTTTTGGCCATGAACGTACCTAGTCTGGTTTTGAGAACAGCGTTAAGAATGCCTGCAGAAGATGATGCAGGCCAGCACTCTTTTTCCACCTCTTCTCCTCCCAAACGCACGCAGGGCGAAAGCCGTATCGCTTACAGGAGCGAAATCTGATCTGGGCACTCCGAGATGTTGAAGCAGGGCAGGCCCAGGTACATGCTGCTAGCCGGCACGCACGGCCCCGCTGTGATCAGCGGGCAAGTACAGCAAACAAAGCGACCGAGAGCCCATTTGTGAGAAGATCCCCCTGCTCTGCGATCTGCCGGTACCAAAGGTCACGGTGCCGCCGGAAAGAAACGAAAGCTCTCTCCCCTCCACAACTCCCCGGGCCGGGATGTCACACGTGCACACGCAGAGGGAGGTCACGCTCCAGGTAAGCTTCCAGCGCAAAACCACAGCTGCCATCGCCGGGCTCCGCATATTTCTCCTACGCTTGTGCAAAACACCTCTGAGCGGCTCCCAGCACTTTACGAGAAGGAGGCGATCGATCGGAGCGCCCATTTACGCCTTCCCATTTCACAGAATAAAGGCTTCGCCGCGCTCGGCCCC
Organism: Callipepla californica brunnescens; assembly: GCA_023055505.1. NCBI lineage: Eukaryota > Metazoa > Chordata > Aves > Galliformes > Odontophoridae > Callipepla > Callipepla californica. The sequence goes on from JALIRH010000010.1 coordinate 13,171,424, forward strand.
GAGGAAGCCCGGCAGGCACGGGGCAAGGAAAGGCCGCCCGCCCGCGGGGACCGGCGCTCACCGGGAGCCCCTCCACGCAACCCCGCGGCTTCACCGCGAACAATGGGCCCCGGGAGAACGGGGCAGCCCTTTGTCCGCCTGTCAGCGGCCGCTCCGCGCTCCCGGCGCAGCGCGGCGGCTCCAACCCCTCCCGAGCGGCCCCGGGGCGCTCCCGCAGGCCCGGGCCCGGCGGCGGAGCGGGGCGGCAGCGCTCCCAACGCCTCGCTCCTCCTCTACCACGGCCTCTCCGGGGCCGAGCGCGGCCTACGCGGGAGAACGAGCCGCGAGGCGCCGCTCCCCTCTCCTTCTCCCCCCCCCCCTCTTCCCCCCCGCCTTTTCCCCGGTGCACCCGCGGCGCGGCGGGAGGGCCCTCTCGGATCCGCGGCACTTACCGGCCGCGGAGCTGCGACGAGAAGGCGGGCCGGGACGCGGCGGCGGCGGCGCGGGGCGGCTCAGAGCGGCCGTGCCGCGGCCCCGGGCATGGCGGGGAGCGGGGGAGGGGAGGCGGCGGCGGCGGCGGGAGGGGGGGAGGGGAGGCCGAGAGGAAGTTGGCGGCGGCGGCTTCTTCCTGCTCCTGCTGGCGGTGACAGCGACAGCGCGGCCAGAGCGCCGCCGCGCCGCGGTGCAGCATGGGAAGGCGCCCGGAGGACCGGCGGGGCGAGGAGCGGAGCGGAGCCGAGCGGAGCGGGCGCGGGGTTACGCGCGGGTCAGCGGGAGGGAGCGCGCCCCCGAGCCGGGCGCGGGCACGGGACGCGCTGCGGTGGTTCGCTTCGCTTCCATCGTGGGTTTCTTTCCCGTCTTGCCGGCGGAGGCGTTACGGCGGCGCCGCGGGGAGCTTCGCGGCGGCCCAGGCTGCAGCAGTGAAGGGGCAGCTCCGTGATCGCCGCGTCCCGCAGAGCCCCGTGCGATGTGGGGAGCGAGCAGGGGCCGCATCTCCCTCACGTGCCGCCGTTGCTCCCAACGGCTCGGCGCCCGAAGCGTCGGCTCTGTGTTACGGCTTCGCCACGGATGCACCTCAGTGCTGTGCTCGGCCTCGGGCACCTCGCTGCGGGAGACACTGAAGCCCTGCAACCCGTCTGGAGAAAGGCAGCGGGGATGCGAAGGGTCCGGAGAACACGGCTGATGGGAAGAGGATGAGGGAACGGCGTTGGTCAGCCTGCAGGAGGCTGAGGGAAGACCTCTGCAACCCCCCAAAGGAGGTTGTGGTGAGGTGGGAGTCGGCCTCTTCTCCCAGATAACCGCGTTAGGATGAGACGTGCGACAGAGGAGGTTCAGAATGGATGGTAGGAAACGTTTCTTCTCAGAAGGAGAGGTGATGCACTGGCACCGGCTGCCCAGCAAGGTGGGGGACTCGCTGTCCCTGAAGGCATGCAGGAGATGTGGCACTGAGCGACGTGATGGCCTGCCAGTTTGACTACATGATCTTCTTTTTCAACTTTAACAATCCCCCACCCACGGAGACCCAACCAGCAGCCGTGGGATGCCTCTGCGTCCAGCCAGAAAACCCTGACCGACAGACCATCATCTCTGTGATCATGGCACTCTCCATGACTCCAAATGATGTGGTGAAGTGCTTCAGGTGTGGCCATTCCTCGGAACAGCTCTGCACCCAAAGCATCCACACCTCTGCAGCTCTGTGTCGTGGTTCCTCGTGCGGCCTTCAGCTTCATTCTCTTCTGGGGCTTACAAACACTCCCATGTTTCTCTAAATAAAGTCTTCAGTCCAGTGCCACGCTTAAACACGTGCTTAACTAAATTGCTTGATGTCACTTGCTTATAATTAAGCATGTGCTTAAGTGCTTTGCTGGATTGAAGCCAAACTCCACGTAAGCTCTATTGGGTGAAATTTACCAGCTTCACAGGGCTTAGCTTTGTGACTCACTCAAACAGCAGCAGCCCAGAGCGTTTTGCCAGGGGCTCAGTTGTTCCCAGGTTGTCCTACAGGATCACCCTGTCCTCACTGCAAGGCTTACACCCTTCAGTGGGTTCTGTTAGGATGAGGATGCATCTGCCTGGTGAGTCAGCAATGCTAAATTACTTCATGTAGGGCTTCTAGTTCCTTTTAACAACGGGCTTTAATAAGATTCTGCAGCCCCATGCAGGTCATAGATGGTGCCATTTAGTTATGGCGTAATAAACTGTATTAAGAAAGAGTTGACAACATAAAGACCCAGTTTGAAGATCTGCCCTGACTTTATGCAATAAGTATATTTCAAAACAATTGCACCGACTCTGTGTGAACAGAGGAAGGAGTTAATAAAGCATGGCTACAGTTCATGTAGTTGTTTTGTTTTACATAAATACAAGAAGTATCATTAACTTGCTTGCTGAATAATCACAGAATCACACACACAATCTTCAGGAGTGGAAGGGACCTCTGGAGATCACCTAGTCCAACCTTCTACAAAAGCTTTTTGATTTCCAAGAACAGAGTTTTAGAAACTGAAGGAAGATGTGCATTTATGCAGCTTGATTTTAAGTTTTCCTTCAGTGACAATTAATTGGGTGACTCCATTCGTTTATACCTGTAAAAACAAAAGTCTTTAGAATTTCATGAAGTCTGAGTCAGGAAGCTCAGCACTAAAAACTTCTCTTAAAACACACGGAGCAATGACAGCCTTTTGCGGGGTGAACACAAGCCTTTCTCCGAGGACACATCAGTTGGAACCCACTTTTCCAAACTTCTGTTTAGTGATTAACAGTATAATATGAAGAAGGCAGTTGTAATTAAAGCAAAGAAGTGAGACTCAGCATATCTGGTTTCTGTACGTCACCAATCTTCCATGACTTCAAACAAGACCTACTCTGATTTTCACATGACAGTTTGGGCTTTTCTGTTGTTTTAAGAGGAACTGAGCACCTACGCCAGCGAGAATCGGATAGCACAGAAATTAAGAGGAATAGAAACAGTAAGTAGATTTTATACTAAAGGAGCGGCTATCAGAAATCTTTGGAGAATATGTGTTTTAAAGAGTCTTAAACAGGCAGCAGCTTCAGAAATGACAGTGCTGTTGGACCTCCTGCATAACAAACTGAAGGACTTCAGTCAGGAATTTTTGCAACCAGCTGCTAACTTCTAGCAAAGCCAAAGTTGATCTGGGATGAGATTTCCATGCTTGCTTTCTGTCCTTCCTTACATAAAACGAGGATAAAATTCTCTTGTTTTCTCCCCTTCCCCACACAGATGTGGGGGCTCACCTAACGGCCCCACTCTTTCAAACATACACAACTGGTGAAAAAAAAAAAAAAAAGCAAGTATCCTATTTAGAGCTATCAAACGCTAAATCAGAAATAAAACCAAATGCCTTCTTCAGTTTCTCTCCTCCTCAATCTGCTGTAGCCCTAGTAAATGTTAGTTTGTGCGTGTGATACAAGAACGATGCTTCAGAGGCACCCAGATAAACACCTGATGTTTCAACATGAGCTGCCACCTGGAACCAACTGCTAGTAAAAGCTTGAGAATCTTCCATCCAGTTTTTTAATTCAGATAGCTCACCAGGGATTGAACTACCACAAACACTCAGTGCAGAAAATTAAATGAGTCCATGGTGTGAATATCCACTCAACATTATTGTGGAAGCCAGACTTGACTGGGTGAGTCTGCACTATGTTGCTGGCAGATCAGAAATCAGTGGAAACCAGTCATGCTGTGATACGGTATGCTTGTCCATTAGCTAATACAGAGACGTAATTTTATGTATCTGAAAGCACTTGTGCATCCAATGCCTGCAAACAAAAAGAATGTATTACAGAAAACATTGGTCTGAAGCAGTCACCTAGCTCTTTTCTTCATCCTCAAGATCTTTTCTGCTCCTAAATCTCACTAAAGGAGAACGCTGTTCTTGAAGCCTTGAAGTCTTCATGTCAGATTGGTTTTTAATGGCACAAACATGCCTGACTCCCTCATTTATTTTACAGACTTGCTCCAAAGATGTTACAAACATTCCAGAGAAAATGATAAGTAATGGTTTGATATGAGACGTGTCTGTCTGAAAACAGAAAGACAGCAAACCAGCGTCAGCCACGATGGTTTTGTGTAGACATAAGACATTTAGATACCTGTAATATATTTGACTTAGTCCCACGTGGCATTCCTGTAAAATTAACATTATAAATCTCCAGATTAAAAGAAAAGAGAATGGTTAATGTCCCGTGCCGAGATGCCTGACAGACAGAAAAAGCAACATAAATGATAACGTAGTGCCCTTCCTAACATAAATTGTTCAAATGACACAATGAAGCAGAAGTTAGAGAATCAATTTCTCTGCCTTAAAACACAAGCTGTAAGCGGAGCAGGAAACCATCTGCTCTTACCTTAGATTTGCTGTCTAGCTAAGGCATTTAAGTTGAATTAACTGAAGATGGGAGAGCAAGAAGGACTTAATACTGCACAAATATTTTAGGATTAAGCCTTTCAGAATAAAATGTAACAGAAACTGTGGATATTTTAGGTCTTAAAGGGAGAGTTTCCACGCAGGGATTTGGTGGGTTTTAACTAATGCAATTTAATGTCACACCTTTACTTAATTTGTCTTAATCCTTCCCCAGTGCCCCACTTCAGCTGACTTCCTTAGTTTGAAGTATTGTAGTGGATCAAATTCAAAATAAAGCATTAGCTGAACCTTTAGCTAAAGCCTTGCCCATGTGGGGAGGTTACTCAGCATAGAGTAAGAAATGATAGGTCAGCTACTTCATACCCACTTTGTGTCAATACTCTTGATTTACTTCAAAGCACTGTAGGCTGCAGCACACCAGCTAACACACTAAGAGTTCATGTGAAGTAATCACTGCATTTAAAATTCAGATACGCACCCTTTCCTGAGTCTCACATCCACCCAACTATAAGCAAAACTCAAAGACTGAAAGAGCAGGTGGGATACCTGTGCATTATCACTTCACTGTAGAAATGCACTGCACCACAGTGATAACAGAGGAGATATTTATTAACCAGACACTTGAAGATAGAACTGGAAAACAAACAAACAAAAAAAGCCATTTGGAGGTGACATAAATATTGCTGAAGCCACTGAGGTCCACAAAATACATTCCCACCAGAGACAAGGATGAAGTTAACATACTAAATTGGAAATTTTTATGCATTACTTGAACCAATAGGGAAGCCAAGAGAGTATGGAAATGTGAGTCTACGAAAACCAGTAGAAAGGAAGACTTCATTTGGCAGTGAAGAGGAGGAAAAGGAGGAGGGCACAGATGGACCAAAGACAGGGAGAGATTTCTTGAACTAGAGAAGTAAAAAATCCTTAAAGTTGTTGGTACACAGCAATCAGGGGGGACTTGATTTTTTTGTTTTCAAAGAGTCATTTAAGGTTTTGCAGTCTCATAATCAAAAGCATCAGATACCCTCTCTCCAGTGGAGACAAAGAGCAATGTAAAGATGGAGCGTCTTGACACAGGTCTGCAAACCAGCTATCTCCAGCCATCTCTTTGAATCCAGAAGATTCGAAGAAGAACAACGAGCATGGGATCAAGGACACCTCACACAAGATGAAAAAGATTTGGATTGTTATCTTCAGAGAAAAACAAGAGAGAATAAAAGTGCATGAAGTAATGCCTGGTGAAGGCTGATCAGGAGTTCTGTTCCTCCTGTGTCATACTGTAGAATAAAGGAACATTCTCTGGACTATCAAACTAAAGATGGAATAGTCAAAATTGAAAGGAAAAACAAATACACAAGAGATTGAAGTACATGGTGGTTCATCCAAAAAATTGATACTGAACCAAAGGGACTCAGACAGAAAACAGGTTACCAACCTAAGAATACAAGACACCTTCAAGTTCATGATTCTGCGTGCACTTGAGCTTGTCTGACAGCAGCCTGTTGCACCACACGCCGCTGAGCCTCCAAGGCTCTTTTCAGCTGTGATCCATCCCTTCAGAGCTAAACAAGAAGGATGTGCAGCCCTGTGCCAACCAGCCACTGTGCTCCTACTGGAACAAGATCTGAGGCAGGAGCCAGCAAACCCACCCCGCTGCTGTCCCCCTGTATCACCAGGAATGCTCATTTCTTGGGGACACTATTTGCCAAGACAAAAGTCAAAAGACCAGCAATTACCAGGAAGAAACATGGTGCTGCTTGTGCACATTAAGACCTTTGAAATGCTAATATATTGAATTTTATACATGGAAAGGGCTCCCTCCTCAGCTCCTCTCCGTGGCTCCAGCTGGTAAGGAAGGGTATGGTCTTTCTGCAGATGAACTCATTAGGAGCAGCAGTTGGTGTTGTTTTTTTTTCCCCACCATTAGAGCTAGTGATGTGACAACAATGCATTATCTTCAGCTAACAGCACTGGTAAGATTTTCAGATCATACATAACTTCAATCCAGCTTGACAGAAGAGCCCCATCTCTGCTCATCACAGCATACAGAGAACGTGCTGATTAACTGCCTGCCTGAGCCCAACTGAGCCTCAGGGACAACAGTAAGATGAAAGTGGTCAGAAGGACATCAAAATGGTTTGACTGTGAGCTGTTTGGTAAGTGCTGCCTTCCATGTGCAAAGCAGATGAGGGTTCAATGCGGAGGATAATTTAAAAGTCAAATGTACGAGCAAAAATGACTCGTAATAAATAAAACCATGTTTCTTTGTAAAGAGAACAGGCCTTGTTTGCTGGCTGGGTGTGCGCACGCACCAAACCAGACAAGCAGATGAAGGAAAACCACACCCTGGGTGCCTGCAACACAAAGCTGGTTCTCAGTACTCAGGATGGGCACAGGGAGAATATATCCCAATAAAATGCTACACTGAAGGATCTAGATGCTAATTCTGCAAATTGGCCAAAATAAATAAAGGCTGGAGATACTGAATCATTCATGGAATACAGAAGGGCGAACCTAAGAAGGTGACCTGAAATCCAGGCATCTCTGGGGAAAAGAAGAGCTTTATTAAAAACCAACATGTTATCAAATCCCCTTATCATCAACAGTCTATGCAAGCTGATGGGCTGAAATCAATGCCAGCTATTGGAATACAAAGGCATCACAAAAAGCTACAACTTCCTTGGAAAAACTTCTATTTAGATGTATATGAAGGATGCTTTCATTTCATCAGCTTGGCCATTTCTGATCAACTCACTTAGCATAGATAATTAAAGATACAGTAGTCAGTCCTGTTCCTGACCACATGCAAAGTGGCAATATTTTGCAGACCAGTTCCTGCCTGGGAAATGCATCTGCTCGTAGTTCATCCCACTTATGTACTGAAGTGGCCGCTTTCTCCCCACAGCTAACAGAAAAGTTGACAAAGCTGGGGCTGTCAAAAAATAAAACATCCCGTGCTATAGCTGTGCATGGTAATGAGTAATCTCAATGCTGGTGAGCTTTTTCTGCTGAAATTGGCATTTCAGTGTCCTTAAAAAGCAATCAAAATAGGTCAGATTTACTGCCACAGAGTCATAGAAAAGTAACATCATTTAGGAGGGCAGTGGAACAGCATATAAGGTAAGCTCAAAACAGTTTTTCACTCAAATAGAATGTGTTATTAAAGCAAACTATTTTGGTGATACAGAAGTTACCTGAATCATAAGAAAAGAAAGAGAAGATCAGGGATACTGAAGACTAAATGCAAACCTGCAGGCAGGGTGGGTCAGAGCAGAAGAGGATGTTGCTGTGCCTTCACCACAGGAGGGCTGACCATAAGCACGTAAAGTGCTGCAGTTCAAGGCAAAGAAAGATGTTCTCATAATAGTCTGGAGCTATAAGAACATGTCCTCTGAAGCTAAAATAGAAAAGGTCAAACAAGAGTTTCAGAGGCAACTCAACGCCACATCAGACTGACCCTAAGGAAGTAAAATCATAAAGAATGGAAAGACCACTAAGATCAACTAATCCACCCATCAACCCATGTGTGAGATTGCTCTAGACCATGTAATACAGTGTGATATCTGTCCCACCACCTCCCTGGGCAGCCTGTTCCCACGCATCGCCACTCTTCCTGAGAAAATATATTTCCTAATATCCAACCTGAACCTCTCCTGGCACAACTTGAGGCTATCACCTCTCATCCTATGGCTGTTACCTGGGAGAAGAAGCCAACCCCCACCTCGCCACAGCCTCTTTTCAGGCAACTGTAGAGAGCCATAAGATCTCTCCTGGGTCTTCTCTTCTCCAGACTGAACAATCCCAGCTCCTTCAGCTGCTCCCCATAAGACTTGTGCTCCAGACATCACAGCAATGTTGCCCTCCTCTGGACACACTCCAGAGCCTCCACTCACTACAGCCCCCTGGCCAAGCAGAAGAGGGATGTTGCTTTCATCTTATTTCCTACATCAGGGAAACCTGAACGGCCCCTTTCCTCCTCCTGAAAGCACCCAGCAGCCTCAGGCTAACCAGCACATCCTCATCTTTCCACTATGATTTCTGATTCCTCCACCCTTAGCAGCCCAACATAATGGTAGGCCACAAGTGGCCATTGGCACCCAGCACTCCACGTGGCTGCCGTTAGAAAGAGCATCTCCAGGCAGCCTGGGAGGAGCTCTCACAGCAAAGGGCTGCAGCAAATCCTCTGCCCTGGGGCACTGTGTTTTCTTCCTAACAGAAGGTACAAGCTGGGGCTCGGAGTTCCTGTCAGAGTCGGTCCCCAGCCAATTGTGAGATCCAAAGAAACCTCTGAGGGCAACTTCCAATTCTTCCAAAGCCCGGCTTATCCATCACGCTGTCCCTGCTCTAGAAGTGCTGCCCCTGTCACAGGAGCCTCTCCCCCATGGAGCTGGCTTGGAATCCAGCTCCCACAAAGGTGGGAGCACTGCAGAACTACGCGCAGTCCATCAGCTCCAGCGCAGCAGTCCCCATGCACGGTGTGGCTGCTGCCCTCAGACTACAGCCCACGGGCACACAGTGCTGAGTAGAGGTAGGAGGGAACCGTGGCTGGTGCTGCTGAGATCTGGCTCCAGCAAGCACAGGTACGGACAAGATTTATTGTTCTTGTTGGAACACGTTCATTTGTGGATCAGCAGCTGCTCTGCAAGCACAGGTTCGAGTTAACTCTTCTCTTGCAAGAGAGCTCTGGAAAACTGCACCGATCCCATTAGGAAGCAAAGGGATGGTTCCCACCCTGACACGCAGCGTGCTCCAGCTGAGTCCTCGTGTCTCTGGGATCAGCACCCTGCGCCTTTGGCACAGAGAGCAGCGGTGCATGGATCTGCACTTATTTCACTTCCACCAGGAGAAGTGAGAGAAAGAAGCATCTTTAAGTCAGGGGTTCCCTTTTCTAGAGAAGAGCAAAGCAGATGTTTCTGGACCACTTCCAAGAAGGCCGCGTCAAAGTCCCGACTTCTGATTTTCATTGCCAAAAAGGGGACCAAAATCTTCAAAAGCAGAACCACAATGACCCACTACAGTTTCTGTTCCTTATTTAGGACAGACTACGTCCAAGACGTAATTATCTCTCTACGACTCCCCGAGCACTCAGCACAGACGGACACATCTTCGGGAGCTATCGCTCAGCTCCCCACGCTCTCACTGTGACTGAATCCATCTCACACCCCACACCCTTGGGCAGATGTAGGGAAACTGCACAGAAGCAGCTCCAGATCCCCTCTCCTGTGACCCCTGGGTTGGATCTCCCCTTTGCACAAGATAGGAAGAGGTTATGCTTCCAAACAAGAGCCCCTCCAAACACTCTGAGGTGAAGGAATCACCTTGGTGCACGTTGGCCTAAGGGACAAGCAGCTTTATTTTACCAGCACTTTGTTTTCTTCCCTCTTTCCCCAGATTGTGGCAATCTAATATCTGCACGTAGAGCTCAGATACAGCCACACGACAGTTTGTTTTTCCATTCGCTGGACCCAGAGCAGCTGCTGAGACAAACAGTATTTCACAACCATGCAGCCAGCAATGGAGCTGCACCTCCTACCTGCTGCAGCACACACATCTCCTACCCAAGGCAGGACTGCAAGAAGCCAATGCTGGCCACTGTGCTGCCACAAGGCAGCGGGCTGGAATATAAATGCTGGCACAGCAACGGGGCAATTGCACAACCAAAAATGGGATGAGACTTGCCACTTTGTCTTCCAGGAATCACAGTTATTAAGGTCAAAAAGACTACTAAGATCATCCAGTCCAACCGCCAACCCATGTCCCTCTGTGCCACATCCACCCTTTACTTGAACACTGGGATGGTGACTCCACCACCCACCTGGGCAGCATCACCAAAGGTACTGGGGGGGGAAAAAGCAAAGCATCTGCAAGGAACACAGCTCACGTGAAAGCAAAGCAAGACTTTCTGTAGTTTTTAATCATGAGAGAACAGAACGAAGCAGCGCTGGCTGGAGCAGCAGAAAGGCAAACGATGAGAGAAGCAAACTGAACGTACCCGGTCAGTGTCAGCCCAACGTGGAAGGTAAGCCGTGCTCCTGCTGAGATCTCCGAGCAGCTGTGAGAAGAAACCAAATAAAAGAAACAGAAACAAAACAACCGACCCAAATCTTTTTGGAGACTGGGAGAACATCGATGGGACGCAGTCCCTGCCTCTCTAAAGCCGATATATAAAACATAATTAAGCTTAAATTTCCAGAGCCACCAGGTTATGGACCACCAGAGAAGCACTGCCCTCAGTGCTGCTGTTGCTCCCAGCAGGCAGATCCACACCACAGCTCAGAAACCAGCGAGCAATGCTGGCGAACCAAAGGGACTCCAGAGCTCAGAAAACAGGACTTGAGCAAGCTCTAGGTGAGGTGTCTAAAGGAGGTATTTTCAAATCTAAATGTAGCAGCCTCATAATCACAATCATTGTATTTGTTAGAGGGAAAGAGAAAGAGTCACAGCTAAGCACTGCACATTTAGTGTTCCAAAGCTAAAAATACCAGTGGATCAGCTGCAAGATGAGATTTGGACTTAATGGAAACAATCACCAGCAAGTGCTTGGGAATATTTTAAGTAAGGACCCTGAAACTGGAAAAGAGAATGCCTCTTACAGGCTCTGCTCCTGGCTTAGGGAAATGGAAAGAGGTGAAAGTCTGTGGAGGGAGAAGGAATAGCAAATCCCACCACAGAGGCTGGGGATGATGAATTATCTCTAAAGAAGCAAGGGAGGCCAGCAGCATTAGCAGCAAGAAAAAACTGAAAGGAACACAAAGAATGAAAGTGTTTCTGGCACATCGCAGGAACAGGAGAGCTGCTGGTAACGGAGAAATCAAACACCTCACAGACACAAACCCTAAGGATATCCTCCTCACTTCATCCTATGAGGATGCTTAAACCACACCACGCTACGTGTGCAGCCTTTGCTCATCTGCAGATCCCTGCAGCTCCTCCTTAGGCCCCCAGCACCAGGCACCTCTGAGCCACTGCTGGCGAATTCCAGGAGACAATCCATGAGACTGGAAGAAAAAAAAAAAAAAATAAGAAATAGAGGAATATTTTGCTTATCTATAAGAAATAGAGACGGATTATTACAGGCCTGTCAGTGTGAGAGTAAACCCTGGGAAAACAATAGTTGATAGGCCATTAAAGGAGATCAGTGCCAATCAAGATGATCTCAGAAAGCAGATGGTGTTCAGTCGGTTCGTAGAGCTCAGGTTGCATCAGAGCAACAGCACCGGAGCCACGGCCGCCTCCCACGGGCAGACCATGCACAGAGCAGAGCCCAGGGGGACCTGCCAGCACTGCCCTTGGAAGGTACAGCGGGCAAATGGGGCTGGAGGAGAAAAAAGCGTTGCTCTCAGCCCCTGGAACAGCCATCAGATTTGGCTTCTAGCACCAGGGAGCTTCAAAGCTGCCATCAGAGGCACGTGCTTCAAAACAAAACCTAATTGAAAGCAGCGCAGGGCAGGGACGGCTTCCCCAGCCACCCCGGAGGAGCACCCACAGTCACATCCCGGCACCCCCAACCACGCGGCAGCGATTCAACAACAAAGCAGCCGAGCTCAGACACCCAGCTCAGCCATCCTGCTGCACAACCTGCCCGCGAGCTCCTGAAGCTGCTGCCGGTCACAGCCCATCTCCCATCCCGAGCAGGGCAGGGCTGCAGCAGCGGCACGGAGCGGCCCCACGACGCCGTGCTGCAGACCCAGCAGAGGGCGACGGGGTTGCGCGTTCCTCCCGCTGACACCGCTTGCACCCCCGCCTCGCAAACTCGCTTTCTGAGCAGTAGAATTTATGGAGCAGAAAAACACACAGCCACACCGAGGTCCTGCAGGCGGTGGGAAGGCCGTGGTCAGCACAAGCGGTGGTGATGATGACTGCCTACGGCAGAAGTGAGAGCTCCAGCAGGAGATCAGGCTGTTCTCAGAGGTAAGCAGCTTTATCGGTGGGCAGTTTGGTGAGATGAAGTTAAAATAGTCTACCTGACCGCTACGACTGCGAGGCCTCTCACCTGGTTTAGACACACACCGGATTACAGAAGGAAGATAGCCAAGGTAACCAACCTAAGTGGCCTGAGTTACAGAAGACACGTCTGCACCGTTACTGGAAAGACGCACAGTTCACATTTGTCTCGTGGACTTCATTAAGCACATGGAAACAGCCATTACCAGGATGATTTTCCCCTTCAAGAGCCAAAAGTCTAAGAAAGGGGGAGAAACCCTCGCTGCTTGCTGACACCCACAAGCGCACAGACTGCACGCAATCCTTGTCTGGAGCAGCAGAAGTGAAAGGAATAAAGCTAGCTCAAAATCACGCTCACCTCAGCTTTCACCCAAGTTCTGTCACACGACACAAAACCCTTTTGAAACACAGCTTCTCTCACGCAGGTGATGTGTATGAAACTCAGATAAGCGAGGCCTGTTGGGGTAAAAGCAAAGCAGGGCTCAAAGCAGCTTTAATTTCAGACTTGGATGCCACGTTCTTCACCTAAAAGGCAAATCAACTTCTCGTGCAAGACTGATTTCTCAGCTTTCAAACCAAACTTGAGAGACTGAGAGCCAAGGTGGCCACGAACTGAGACATTAAGCAGCATTCGTCAGCACTGCAAAGACACAGCACTTGGACAAAACCAGCGTCACAAAAATATCAAAGAGCAATTTTATTTAGCTTATTTGGCACAAAACTTACAAGAACTGTTGTTCCCTTCTTAGATTTAGTACAACTAGCAAGGGGAAAAAAAAAAGAGGCATACTAATACATTGAGTAAGCTGTACAGCGAGTGAAACACGGAAAGAGGCACCAGAAAGATTTACCAAAAAAATCAAAGTGCATGAAAAAATACCTACTGAGCGCCTCGTGGTATCGGATTAAGGCACCACTCCTTTAGAAGGCTTACTGAACACGTCAGGTGTGCAACTTCTTGGTTTGGAATGTAAGAGTCCTTCAAGCTGTATGAGAACTGGGTATGGCAATGCCCCTCCTGGTCAGGACTGAACAGAGAGACCTTCCTGCCCAACGTCACCTCTCAAAAGCGACGCCGTCCAACACCTTGAAGAAGCTGCCGTCCATCACAGCAACCTGCTTCTTACTTCCCAGTTTGGAGTCGTGGTGTACACCAGACCTATGAACTCTTTACAATGGTTTTACACAAAGGAAATGCTACGGAGACAAAAGTAACATGGGACACGTCGAGTAACTAGGCCATCCATCATTTATCAAAAGGGCTTTTAAAGACTTCCTGGAGCATCTCTTACAAAGGATCTGAGCAGCGTTACAGCCCAGAAAAAAAATAAATACGCTTCCCAACAGAATATTACAAAGCTTCCTGGAGGAATAGCAGTGAGTTCCACGAGACTCCAGGAAGCTCAGGAATGTAGGAAAAGCCCGATATTAAACAGCGCTAAGTGTTTGTCGTAACTGGAAACACTTAATGCGAGTACCTGGAACTACAAACCGTGTTATAAAGGTGATACCATGTCACACACAGAAACATCGTTACAAGAGCCAGACAGACACCTCGGTTCATTGCAGATTCTGCACATCACTACTCTTAAGTACAAGGAAAATTGCACCAGGTTTTCTATTTCAGTTTAAGAACCAAACCACTTCAGTTACGAGAAGAGATACCATAGACCAGATTCACATCTAGTGTAAACAAGTTCCAAACAACCAAACAGAAGTCGCATCTGCTTCTTCCCCAGCTCTGACTTTGGTTTTGCTGCTCAGCTGGACCACCAGTTTCCTTCACTTGCAAGAAGTTCGATAAGAAATCAATGCCCAGATCAAGACGTAGGTGGGTACCAGGAAACACACAGTACTGTATCCAACCATTGTACAACGCCTCTACTGCAGAGCTCCAAACACATCAGGAGCTTAAGACCACTTCACCTGAGCTTTGGAAAAGCACATTTCCCTGTGGGCACGCGAAGGCGTTTCAACGTGAACCCGATGCGTTACAGCGTTTCAGCTTTTTGTCCCTCTGATGGTGTAAACCTCCAGAACACAACTGCGTGTCCTATTATAAAACCAAAGCACCCTCGAGCATTACTAATTCTAAACAGCAAGGGCTGAGAGAAGGGCATCTGGAAGTGATCTACACATTATTGAGCGTGGTGTTTCACGAGTCTCACAGAACAGTTCAGTTCGTACTTTCTGGGATAACTTCCCCTACACCTTTGCCCGAGTACAGAGTCGTGGTTTTCAGTAACTCTTACTCCTGAATTATTTGCTACCACACATAAAACATGCCACAGCAGTGGCAGCCTGGGCTAAACATTGAACAACATATCCTTTTTTGTCCTTTATTAACAATTGCAATCAGCAGAAAGAAAAACTATTCACTCAACTCATTTATTTCACGATTTATACCTAAGTCATGTAGCAACTTAACGTCGGTGTTCAACATTTGTGCTTCCATTCTCTGGCACTTGGAGGAGGAATTCATTTCCAGGCAATCACATCTTGCTGAAGCATTCCTTCGCATTCGTCCAAACTTGAATTCCCTTTTTGAAATTAGAAAGAAAATAAAAGAAAGGGGAGGGGGGAGGGGAGAAGTCATGGAGAAATGTGAAATAGGCAGAAATACGCTTTGTTCACAAACATCTGACTTATTTTTTTGGTTCACAGATGATTCAGCCCCACAGAACTTGACAAAAGAGCAGAGCAGAGACCACACCAAGACTGCACTGTAGTGCTATTACAGACATCAATATGGCACAGAGCTAGAGCTAGGACGGAATATGTGGGAGGTTTCACACCAGTGACTCCTGTGACTCCTAGATGCTGACAGTTTGTGTCTGATCCCCTGCTGACGTGATATATGCGTTAGCCTGGGTATACACACACATACGTGGCTCCATAAAGGCTGGACATACCTTTTTGCACATACTGATCTGCATAACAGCGTAGCTTATAAGCGCCTCCTTCAAGTCGTGATTCTTCTGCTCTTTGAACCGTTCAATGTCTGCCCAGGCACTTTTCACAAAGTCTCTGGAATTGAAAGCATTCTTTCTGTTAACGTTTACATGCTACGACCTCAGCCATCTTCCCTCCTCTGAGCCACAGTGCAGAAGCTCCAGGTACGATGAGCACTCCATCTTCCAGTCAGCAAACCAAGCTCTGCAGTTACTACGCATCCCACAGAGCTCTCATTTTACAACTGGCACTACTACTTAATTCTCCATCTACATCTAACAGATTTCAAACTAGAACCAATATCACACCATTGCTATTTTTTATTTCTTTTTTAACACACGGAAAGCATTCGCTGCCACAGAACCAGCGTTATTCAGAGCATGCTTTCCTGATTCTGCTGGGGTGACTAAATACCTTCACGCAGCACTCAGTTTGCACAACACTGCACTTCTCTTTTTCAGCTGTCAAGTCAGAACCTTGGTCTTTCCAGTGCAAAAACTCGTCTGGCATCAGGATTTGAGACACTGAAGGACAACAATATTTACACTGCAAATCTGACTTGGACAATTCGCTTCAGGAATTTATCCTATTGGTTTGGTGATGTGTCTTCAGTGCTTCTTAACTAAAAAGGAGGGAGACTCGTGCAATCTATCGCTTTCATCTGAGCTGGATCACATATACAAGGCAAGCATTCACTTGAAAATTACTTCCAGAGCTAAAAAAGCAGATCTCCAGTACTTCTGTCAAAATGATTAAGAAATTGCATTTACTGACTGTCTTGTTGTTTTGAACTGCTCGTGAACTAGCCTTATCTTTCCAGCTCTAATCCTAACATATCAGGAGATACCACTTTTACCCCTTCTATTATACGATGAACATGTTTTGACATAATCACATTGCTTAAGGAATGCTGGTTCCTATTTTTTTTTTTTAATACTTGCATTCCTGAAGAAAATTTCATTACAGCGTTGAGAAGCAGTTACTCAGACAGCCTGCCAGAACTTCTAATCTCTTTCAAACAGGAGTCAGTTGTCCTCCATATGAGAAGCTGCAGAATATTAGCTTAGGACCCATACATATAAGCCAAATAGATACTGTGTTTGAAGCAAATCAGCTTTTGAGTTTAGGCTATTCAGCTGCAGACCTACAAGCCCACCTGCTAAACATATTACTAGTTGAACATAAAAGCAAGCAAGCCAGCCATTAGAGTGGGCTCAGTAACTGGGAAAGTCATCAGGTTTTACATAAGCCATATATTCAGACCAGAAGCTAACTGCATGTACTGTACTTTATTTCACAACTTGCAGCTGACAGGAGCTTTTATAGACAGCTCATAAACACCAAAAATATATTAAAAACACTTATAAAATGCAAACACCTTCAAGAGCATCCAGTCAATGACTTGCTAAGACAAGCCTCGTTTCCTTTGAAAAAATAAAGCCTGTTTACCTGCCTTCCAGATTTTTAGACTTAAGTTGCTCTTCCCCTTCCTGTATCTGCTCTTCCAGAACCTTTATCTTGGCTTCCCTCTGCTCAGGGGTTTCCTGCCCAAACAGCTTGCTGGTCATTCCTTTCAGGGAGAATGTTCTCACAGTCTGCAAAATAAAATAAAATGACACTCTAAGTTTGAAATCCTTGAGCACAGCTGTGAAACAATGTGATTTTTACCCGTTATTAGGGCTTATTCTACATGTTCATCTCATCCTTGGACTTAGCTACCAGGAAATGGGACAGTTTGTTTCTTGTATGTCCCACAGGCAGCTCGATATGGGAGGTACAGTGGCTCACATTAGATTGAGACAAGCAAGGAGACAGAGCTAAACAGAAACTTGCATCTCAGCTTTTATTCCCAGGAACTCTGCAGTCATCACACACCACTAAGTAATTTGATGTTCAAACTCTCATGGCTCATCTAAGGATCAGACAAGTTTCCATCGATGCTAGGAAGTTTCCAGAACAGTTTTTCCTCAAATTGAAGTAGGAAAGAACTTAAGTCTTGCGTTTTTCATAATAAAGAAAAGCCATAAAGTAGTTCTCCAGAACATCAACAGATTCACCATCAATCAGTGTGTTTAGAATTATAAATGCACGCTGTTAGTGGCAGCCTTATTTTAGCCACCGCCTTCTGCATAAGCAGAATTAGCACCACGTACCAGTAACATCCACCTTCCAAAAGGCAGAGAAAGCCTTTCAGAAATCCTACTCTGTTTTCCACCTCTGGGGTAGAGTTGTTTGCATCATTTTGTTATTTCCTGCAACCCTTTTCTTGCTCAATGCTCAATAAGAGAAGTTTGGTACCGAGAGCTTACGTCACCAAGAACCAAGTTACTCTTAAACCTCAGCAGCCCACAGCTCATGGGACATCGCTTCTCATAGCTGGCAGCCAGCATGACAGTGCTATTTAAATGTCATCCTAAGTAATTTGGCTCTCCCTAAAAAAAAAAAAAAAAGCAAAAAAAATAACACCAAAGAAAGCATCTTGGAGAAGAAAGTGGAAAGACTCACTCCTGTTGCCAGCTCCTCGCACTGCTGCTTCTTAGATGTGAGGTCCTGCGCCGCCATTTCCAAGTCATACTGCATTAATTCATGCTTTCTGCAAACTGCCCTGAAAAGTCATGAAAGATCTGTCATGTATTACTTTGTTTTGCTACATTTCCCTCCATTTAAACTTCACAAATGGCAAAATGCTTTCTTTGGCAGGCAGCACGTTCAGCTGTTTATCTAGCTCAAACTCAGCAGCCTTATCACAGATTGCCTAACATTGCAATCGCTGCAGTTAAGCAAGCTTGGATCAAAGTATAAAGAAAGTTCTTAGTGCAGCAGCATTATTCTGCTGTCCTGATCTTCTTTTTAGGCTCAATCCAAGACATTCTCAGCAATACGAGCCCTACCACCTACTTAAGGACATCACTGTAAAATTATTCAAAATACACTTGAGAAAAATCACAGCTACGACAAAAGGTACCTGGAGATGGAGCACCAGCAATGCCCCAATCAGTCATAACATTCCTGACGTTTTAATTTCTAAAACAAAGCTAGGAACCACGCTTCCAGATTCACACGGTGCCTTTCAGCTGGAGAAGAGGAGAGTTTCCTCTGACCACCTGCACTAAGTCCCAGTCCTGTGTGGGCTGACGAGGCTGCATCCGCACTCTGCTGCCGGATGCACGATGGTCTCCCAGGAGGGGCTACTTATGCTCTGGGTTCTCAGGCAGCAGCCATCACACTCACCAACTTGAATCTCTACAGCACTGCTGGACCCCTCCAACAAGTTCAGAGCCAGCTCAGGGAGAAAGCAACAGCATTAGGCACAATCTTACAGCATAAAGAAATGTGCCTCTGCATCCGTGCTTGGGAAGGGGGATGAAAGCTATACAGGGCACTTTGAAACCTGCTGCAATTTGTAATAGCTGTAGCAGCTCTACGGCCTATTTAAAAGGTGAAGCTCCCAGCACAGCGGGGCACTCAATGAAACAGTGTCACCAGAGGAATAAACAGCATTATCTTCCGCAGTAACCAGATTTTAGTATTTCCACCATTTTACTATGGGCCAGCTCAGCTCTAAACCTTTGCCACCACCCGTAAAGCAATCAGATATGAATAAGCAAAGTAAGAGATGACAACGTGAAGATTCCACAATGTTGAATTTAGTGCTGCTGCTTAGAGAACAGGATCGCAGCATCACAGAACTGGAGGGGTTGGAAGGGACCTCTGGAGAGCACCTAGTCCAACCTCCCTGCCAAAGCAGCTCCCTAGACCAGGTTGCACAGGTCTAGGATACCAAATTAAACTCAGCACCAACACGTCAGAGGGAAGCACGATGGTTTTCACCTGAGCTGTACACTTCCTCACATACCGCAGTGCTTCTGCATAGAAGAGATACTCCTTCAGCTGATCTGCATAATGTTCCTCTTCCTCCAGTATGTCATCGATAGAAGCCGCATATCTGGTGGAAAACAGCTATGGTTAAATAGGAAGTTCCTCAATCTAAACTTCAAGGTTTACACAGACAGCACCAAGGGAGGACACCTGTTTGACAGAAAGGCCAGTCACGAAGTAAAACAGTGAGACAAGCTTCTAAAAAGGGTTTTTCCTCTGTCCTTTGTTTTTAATTAAACTCTGAATCAGCTAATATAAACATTCCTGCAGGCCTGTTTCTTTGGATGTTACTACAATAAATCTTTTGATGAGTACAAGATTTATCATAAGTTTCCTGCTGAAGATGGGGCAGTTTTTATTACAGGAAAGGAACACAATTTATTCCTTTTCTTCAGTGGATTGTCAAGAAGAAGCACCAGGGCAAAAAAGAAGACACGATGCAGAAACAGCCTTGCAAGGCTGGAAGAACTAAGGCTTAGAAACGTGAGCATCACAGCTGATGAAAAGCAAAGAAGCAGAATTTAAGAAGCTGCTTGCATTGTTTGTTATTCAGCCATCTCATAAGCCTGAGAACACAAAACTCACAGTGGTGTTCTGAACACCAGAACATGAAGCCCTTCAGCTCCTTGTTTCTTTGTCTGCTGTGCAAGTCAGGCATATCAGTTCAGACCAAAAACAAGTCTAATCCTGCCTTTTAGAGAGAACACATGAAAAGCATGAGGACTTTAACTCCACCAGCCCTTACATTCAGCAAGTTTCATCATTTAAGATACCATCTACTCAAACTGGCAAAAAGCACTTACTTTTCCTAGTTTATATTACCGACTGAACACTATTTAATAGGTTTTCCACTAACCAACATGACTGCTCAGAAACACCTGCAGGGTCAGGCCCACAGCTAAGAGTTTCTGCAAAGCACTGGACTTCTTCAGTTTCTCCTGGTGCCTCTCCAGTAGCTGTCTCTAAGGAAGAACTGGCAGAGTGTGAACAGTAACTCGTAACACAACCTGGGACGAAACAAAAAATCCTTCCTGTGTGCTCCAGAAGAAATAATGTCATTTGGACCCCTGGAAATCCAAGGGAGGCGTCTGAGGTGCTTGCACTGTATGTTACCATCAGGCTCACAGCCCTGCTCAGAAGGAAACGTGAGCTAAGGCTTCAAAGAGGCAATGGCTACCTGCAGCACTGCCACGACACAGAGCTTGAGGAAAAGGAGGCAGACATACCCATCCAGTCAGATGGGAATTTAAGTTTCCAAGCCTAAGTTTTTTAGATGCTCTGTGAAATCAAAGACACAGCCCAGCTTCCCACGGGCACGCCAAGTGTCTTTGTGAAAAAGCTGCACTACCCAAATTCACGTTACGAATCAAAGCAAGGAAGAATCCAAACTTAAAAAACATACACGTTCTGAAAACTCCTGCAGTCACACAGGTCACGTGCAGCTCACCCTCCATTTCTAAGTTCTGAAGTGCAATAATTACAGCATAGATCTCCCAGGACAGCAGATGGAACGCATTTCAATTTCAAATAAGTTTAGAGAAGTGCCAGAGCTCACATGTGGCAGAACAGCTTTCCCAAAATAAACAAACACACCAAAAAAGAAAACATCTTACCTAGACAGGATTTCTCAATTCACACCTCAGTTTGTTTTCAAGGTAGCTGTACAACCAACCATTCTTCTGACTGCCTAAGCTGAAATTTCAACACTGGTTTGTCCTAAACAGATCAACAAACCAGGGAATACCTTCAGGAGAACAGTGTACTTAGTTCTGAAAGTTCCCACTCTTTGTGGGAATCCTCAGGACAAACATGGTTTCAGTTTAGACTGATTCCACCTGTAGTGACAGTCCCATTGATAAACAGATAGAGGTCACTCATTAGTTGCATGCAGGGCAGAAGCCAAGGGCTAGGAGTATTTTCCCTTCATATTCTAAATGTCAGCATTACAGTCATTCACATTCTCAGTAGGCTCAGTTTTTATTTATGACACTAGCAAACCTCATCTCATCATGCAGCACGTACCCAGAGGTCCTCAGTACCATCATCCCAAGCAATAACTCCTTGAAAGTCTAAATAAATATCTAGAGAAGGCCACAGCACGTGGGATAGACAAAGAATAATTAAACTTGTCGTTAAGTTTATCAGGCAACTTTCCTGAAGCAGCTTTCTGTTGCAACAAAATCCTCAGTCTAACGGAATGATCACATCTAAAACTGATGACTTTGCTTCTACACAAATTGCTGTATGAGAAAAAGTGATAAAACTGCAGTACATACGAAGGAGCGACAAACAGCTCCCATCTCCTGCTGGAGCTGTCACTTTACAATAGTATCTGATTAGAAAAGAAGACTCAGAGTCAGGAGAAGTTGTTCCATTCCCCTTGCTGCATAGGACTACCTGAAAAGGAAGACCCCAGAGCATCTCTTCTGTGAGCACTCTGAAGCATCAGACTCTTATTTTGAAAGCTGCGTTTCACACAGCTCTGCCAACTGACTCTAGAGATGCAAAAAGGGAGGATTCTCTACTTTATTAGATCCAGACAGGATTTGTTTCAAGAATCCATTAAAGTTTTGGAGCTCAATAATTAAATTTCTTAACTTTCTGTGACTAGGTCCAAATCTGTGTACCATCTACTGCATGGTACAAAATACTGCTATCGAAAACAAATGGATCTCATCAGGTCTGCAGTACATTAAAGTTGTATTCCACCAGTTTCTGGCATAGTAGCTTAAAAGAAAGGCTGGAAGAATTCCAAACGCTTCTACTATTTCAAAATAATAATAAAAAAGAAACCACTCTGGTTCTCCTGAGACTTTTTGAGCTACTTAATACAGTACATGGACGCTAAAATTGTGCCTGCATCCAAGGCACAGGAACACTGTACACCTAAAACCAACGTGCCCCCAGCCCTCTCGGTACACTACTCGTATGCACTTTGGGTTGAGGGAAAAGAGAGGAAAGAGGGAGAGTTCTACATCTGGCTTACATCAAACTATCAGATATTCAGTCAGTACTTACACATCCATGTGGTGGCCAGCACTCTGCAACCCATCCCCCATCTCCTTTTCAATGGCACTCCACTCACTGCTCAGAAAACAAACGAGAAGAAACATCACACGTGAAGGGTAAGGAAAGTTAACAAGCTGCATCCTGTATATAGTTTCTTTCCAGGTGACACCTGAATGGAAACTGCCTTAAGTTGGACTCTGCCAAACTGTTTTCTTCCTGCAAGCAGCAGCACTGAGAGCGTAGCAGTGAGCAGTTCAACAACTGTCCCCGCTGCCTAAACTTGTCTTCACAAATGTACATAGCTTGAAGTTTGCCTTGAGCCAAGAGGGTCTTTAAATAGCTAAAATTAAATGAGAGGTCACATAAAGAATAGAGAACAAGGTTTCTGAAACTGAATTTCATCTACCTTGCGTTGCAAGTGTAGAAAGCTCAGTTTCTTTCTGGCAAGTTTCAGACAGAAGCCTCTCGTTGCAGAAAACCAGAAGGTGGGATCTGACATTTGCAAGCATTTTACCTCTACTGAAACACATTGGTGTACTCTGTTTTCTGCTACAATTTCCACTGTAGACTTCTGTTTAGTTCCACCGATCAAAAATAAGAACAGTTTCCTCATTAGTGCAACTCCCTGTTCACACTGAGGAGATCACTGAGATCACAGAGGAATCAGCTCCAGTAAAGATAGCAAGAGTTATTCATGGCACCCATGTACACTGCAACTTCGTGTTCTCAGCTTTGTGAAACCTCATGAGGTTTATCAGTTACAAGAATTACATCAACAACTATTCATACAAGAAAAAAAAAAGAGGGGCCCACTTATATTTCACATAATTTACGCCTAATGCATTTATTTTGTCCATTTTCATAAACGTTCCGCTGTTCACGTTGACATTTGTTTGTCTTTGTGTTATTACAGAACTACACCTAATTTCACTTTAAAACCCCCAATGAGAAAGACATCTGCAATCCATTAACCCAGAGAATTAAATTTAGCACTCGAACACTGTGTAGAAGCAGGAGGTTTCCCTTAACCAGAAGTTCAGATTCCTTAACTCTCCAGTGAGATGGAGAACTCGAGCATGCAATTCACTCCTATAAATCAAAAAACGATTGGCAAATTCACTTTAAAAAACCCAAGTACACTGCATAGAGTTTTCAACCATCGGTTTGCAACTATTAAAAGAATCCAGAGGTTTTTCAGGGAAAACTGCCTGAGAATAGGCAGCAAGTGACATTCTAAAGGAACAGAATGCCAGTGTCACAACAAAAGTCCCAAAGCTCTGGGATACAACACGAAAAGCCAAAGCTGTCTGCTTCTGACTACGAGGAGCTGATCCAGAGATCCAATGCAAGCCTCGTCAGTACTGCAAGACAACATTCTTCAACTCAGACATCTCAACTACGCAGATACATTGTTCCGCTTCTGAAAAACACAACCAAGCTTCCTTCTCTCTCTAGAATACCTGTAACACACATAAAGACTGGATGAACTCTTACCTGAATACTCTTCCATAGTTGCCGTGAACTTTGTAGACGCCGTACAGCCGGTCTGCTACCCTCTAAAACATTTAAGGTTAGTTTTGGTCATGAACATTCCACTGAAGTTGCTTTGTGAAAACCTGTGTACAAACTCTGAGCTAAAGTCTTCTTGCTTTCACAAGGAAAGCTCAACAGCAGAAAGTCTTTGAAGACTGAAGTCACAGCCGAGGCTGTATTGAAAAGCAGTACTCAAAGCAACCCTTTGGAAGCACTAGCATACAGGATGTGTCTTCAGAGACTGCAAATTACCAGTTAATTCAGTTTTTGATAGCCAGGTGTAAGGCACAGCTCCCTTCATCTGACACTTGTTTATTTAACATAAAAATGGCAAGACAACAATGTACCCTGACATCAGGACCATAGGGAAAGCTCCACTAGAACTCTAACAAGTGACTTCATTTTCCCATCCAGCTCAGTGAAACAAAGCAAAGGAAAGAAGCCATCCATTGCAGAACATACTGCTACAGCTAGATACATCATTTCAGCTCTTCAGACAGAGAGTACCTGCTGCAGCCAGTCCTACAATGCTGGATACAGTGCCAGAAGATCATGTGTACACTCTGAAGCGTGACCTGCAATCCCATACTTACCCTTGTAATTGCAATGTACCAATGAATTAGACTGACATTCTACAAGAGTTAGTTACTGGTCTGTCCAAGCAGTGAAAAGGAAATGACCCCAGAGATCTGATGCACACACAGCTCTGAGAAACAGGCACTGTTAGTAGAACCCCACACAACCTTGATGTCATATTCAGGACTCTTTTCCCAACCCCTCCAAGACCTGTACAAAGGCACCACGCTCCTCACCATCTCCTGCCCTATGCTCTAGAGCTGGGCCCTCAGTCAGAACCGTTCTTATTCTAGAATACACACACCATTTCTCTCAACTAAACAAGAAATGCTGCCTTATAAGCATGTATTGTACTATTTGTCACGACACACATGGGAAATACTTACAGCTCTGACTCTCAGAAGGTGTGATATGACAGACTGCAGTTCATCGCCATAGTGTTTTAGTTCAGTAAATCTCCTGGGAGCAGGAAACAGATAGTACATCATTAGCCATCAGGAAAGCAAGCTTTCACAGAATGCAACAGAGAGCCACAACCCTACACTGGCGAGATGGAGCCCGGACTGCGTGGAAGTGAAATTAGGTGAAGACTCACAAAGAAATGACTGCAGAGTTCAGTCCCCCTAAAGCAAACAACCCTGACACTTGCCTGACTACTAGTTTTGATATGCAAATGCTGAAGGTTCAGATCAGTTTAAGAGAGAACATTTTATAAGTAGCTAACCAAAATGACTGCTATTATTATTATTATTTTTAAATGGGATTTATAAAAGCAAGTGTTACTGAATTGGAAAGCTTAAAATAAAATCTGAACCACGCTATTTAATAAAAGCACATTTACATTTGTGACCTGACAAAAGAATTTCCCTTTCCAGCTGCTATCTAGCCAGTGTTGACTTTCAGAAGCATTCACAGTGCTTCCACCATTATCACAAAGCCTTCAAGGCTCAG
Organism: Callipepla californica brunnescens; assembly: GCA_023055505.1. Lineage (NCBI taxonomy): Eukaryota > Metazoa > Chordata > Aves > Galliformes > Odontophoridae > Callipepla > Callipepla californica. The sequence continues at coordinate 13,196,644 of JALIRH010000010.1, forward strand.
CTGTGTGGAACTGTAAGAGCTGTGCATGAAAGCCTCCTGAGAACTGGACCTGCTGGTGGCTATAAGCAAGTCAGCACAGCTTAACCAGCCAGGCAACTCACTGAGTGCTCATGTGCATGCTGCTGGCCTGCCACTGCTCAGAGGCATTTTATCAGCCAACCCAATTAACCCTTGGTTTTAGTTTCAGTTAATTACAATGACCTGTTCAGTTGTATCAGGAAGCTAAGTCAATTATCACAGTTTTGCTAGTGACTGGTAACCAATTAAACCACAGCAGCAGACACTTCCACATGAACAAACCCTCCCTGTTATACTCAAGTCCAACTCACAACTTTGGAAACACGTGGTACACAAGAACCTACTTAATTTAGATAGAAAGCCAGACAAAGCTTTACCTAGCTTACTACACAGTGGTGTGAAAATAAGCAAGTGAACAACATGGAAGAATGCAACTGGAACTGAAGAACAGGAGCCTGAAGTTAGCCTTCCTCGTGCACGTTTGAACACAGGAAAAAAAAAACCTTAACCCCTCTGCGTGCATACAGCCAGGCTCTGTACATCACAACAGTTTGTGCCTAAGAGGTCTTAATGAAATGAGTCACATCGCTTGTACTGGGTGACCAAGTATGAAATTGCAGGGTTTTTCATTTAACACCTCTTCTTCCCCAGCCAGGAAATCTTCCCCTACAAAGCTCTCCTCCCCACGCTCGGGAAGTAGAAGTTTTATTACCATTCCTAGTATTTCTGATCTCCAAGGAGCATCTTTTATAAGACTGTGACACACACAGGGTTAAAGTACATAAAGAGATTTAAAAGGCAGCAGAGAAACTGTATGGGAAAAATAAATAGTCACTGATCTGCACAGTGGGGTTTAGAGAGCAATCTTTTCAGTTTACACTTTATAAAATATGCAGCGGGGCAGCGTGTCAGACAGCTGCAGACACAAACAGTGAGGATATTTGGAATAATTGAACTAAGAACAAAAGATTAGAAAGCACGCCTTCAGCTCAGGAAGACTCCCTTTCCCGCTCCAGAAATGTATAATGAAAGGTGTTATTTACTCTGCTTTGTGGCAAGCAAGCTTTTAGGAATGCTGCACTCCCCGAAGGCAAGTCAGGAACCCAGAAGAACTTGCAGTATCCTGGACTCCAGCAGCAACGCATCATCTCCCATACCAATACCTCACCCATATAAAAATAAATTGCCTTCGAATCAAGCTGTCTTTTTATTGTCCCCCAGCAGCACAAACCAAAGCGATACTGCTTTTTGCACAATGTTTCCTGCAGACTGAGTGCTATGGGTACCAACTTTCAGGAGAGACTGCTGGTGTTGCAGATCAACTGCTTATTTCTGAAGCACATGCTCAAGCCCTACTTAATACTCACGTGAAAAAAAAAAAGTGACAATAATACCTAATCTCCAAACTGAGTTTGGAGACGCACATACAGGGATATTTACTTTCCAGTGTGCTGTAACAATAGAAGTTGTGAACCAAGATGTGGTTTTGGCACTCAGCAGCTGAAGCCTCGCTCTCCTCCCTTGGTTTTACTGGTTCTGCAACATTACCAACAGTCTACCTATTTAGGAACTAAGCAACTAAACGGAGCCTCAGATACAAATGACCAACAGACCAGCCCACAGCTCTGCAAGAGGAATTACCAAGTTTCTTTTCAGAGAGAGGTTACGAAAATGGCACAGAAGAATATTTCAGCTACGGCAGATGGCATTTCAATACAAGGCATTTTACTGAGCAGCAGGTCAGCAAGGACAGCACCACTTGCCTGCTTTGTGATGGAGGAGGGTTTTTGTGTTTTGGTGGATTCCTCTTGGTTTTGGTCTTAATTCTGCCTTAGGAAGTGATTCTGTGTTTCATCAAGAAGAAAACTATTGTTTTGATTCCAAGTACAAAAGGAGAATGAAGTACAAAAGAAGAGGATGGGCGTGAATTCAAGAGAGGTCTGCAGGAGAAGGACTGCAAATTTACCTTGGACAATCAGAACACCAAAGTTTTATCACTACATAATTCCATCAGAAAAGATATTGTTTCACACAGAAGGAGCTTTAGCTCCCAGTCTGCATTTGACCTCCTAGAGCAGCACCACTTCAGCTGTTTACACGTTGCTTGAAGCTAAGGGTGCAGCTCCTCAGCACCATAAGACAATCTGAACTGGCAGCTGCAGCAGTTCTTCATCTGGACCCTCACTGGTTCAGGAAGCTGAACATATGCAGAACACCTACACTCCACACAGCAGTGCCATCAGTTTTGGCAAGGTGCTTAGCTTGCTTTCCTGAACCCTTTTTACCACCCACTCATGCAAGCATCAAAGGTAACACAGAGGGGTAAGGAGCCTGACTGCAAGCAGCTCAGGCACTACTGTGCTAAGCAGAGCAAGGCACTGTGCCTCCTGTCAGAGCCACACACACTATATTCAGGGAGAGCCTTTTAATAAACAAATACAGGATACGCTCACTGGTTATTAAACAACTTGTAAAATAGCTTGCCATTGTAACTAAGTGTTCAATTTGGAAGTTATGTAGGTGGCAGAACACAATAGAAAACAGGTGCCGTATCTCTTAAGCACTGTGAAGTCAGATACACCAAGCCATATCTCAACAACAGCTTTGCTTTCTGAAACATTGCCTTGAAAGATATCAGTAAATTTCTCATCTCAGTTTTAACCAGTCTTTCTCACCTATGGGCAGATTACTGGCAAAGTTTTCCCATCTCATAAGAAGGGAAAGCAAACTCCTGCTGCTCACAGACCAAAAAAAGACACAGGACTCAACCGTGGGGACAGCTTCACCTGTAGTTCACAAGAGCTCACAGTCATGACCCTACTCATAAATGTTCATATGCTTTAAATACTTGATAAAATTCCAGAAAAAGAGGGTCTGGACCAACTCACAGAAATCTGGCAACTGATACCAAGAGGTTCAGAAAGGTACGTACCCTCTAGCATCCTTGATACAATGCCCAGGGGTGCTGGGGAAGCATAAAGAGAACAGACAACAGAAAGCTGTCAGGCATGTGCCCTGTCCCTAATCCTATTGCCACTACTGGACAATTCATAAGGGCTCTGCATGTGTGTCTAACACTTAAAAATGGAAACCAGCAAAACCCCTTGATCCTATTACTGCATACTAATGTTTCTAACTACTACAGATGGAGACATTCATTCTAACCTCCTCACATCACCTAGGGCTTGATGATCCTTACGCTATTCATCCTTGCCCTTGTGACCAGTTTTCTGACCCATCAGATTGCTCTCAGTGCCTGTCACCAAGCATCCCAAACTGCAATAGGGCTGAACTAACCTCAATAACCCCATGAGCATCTGCAAAATCTGGCAGTTTGGAGACAACTGTGAACTACAGCACCACTGTGTGCGCATCCAGAAGTGTATTCTAGCAAGGCCCACCATCCATCTGTACTCTGTTCACATTTGGAAAGGTTTCATTGCAAGCAAAACCATTAAGAAGTTATTTCCCTGTTTTAGTGTTGTGTGTCCTATTACTGTTTTCTTTCCTTCCCAAGCTTTTAATCCAGCTAAAAGGAAGGTCTCACTTTTCCATGAAGCGATGGCATTTTCCTGCTTCTAGGAACAGGATTTATCAAATCTTTTCACACTGCCTCCTTATTGGGCTTCTGTTCAGAACTAAAGTGCAGAGAGATCATTTTTCTTTTCTGAATTTATTCTAAGGAGATAGAAAAGTCTGTCATCTGAAGTTACAACTGTAACTGAAAAGGGGAAAGGGAGGGAGGAAGGACGCGGAATCTTACTTGTCTGGGTTTTTCACTCTGAATGTTGCATTAAGAGCTTTTAATCTGGAATCTGCCTGAAAAGGGGAAAAAAAAGTTTTGTTAATTTAATGCAATTAAATCCCAGTGACAAAAACCTCAGCCTTCGGCAGCACCGTTAGAAAAAATAAAAACAAAAACACTCCTGCCTTCCTGGCACACTTAAACCTTCAGACACTGAACAAGTTGACACTAGATGCCCTGCATGTCAGATCTTCTAATAAGGAGTAGAAAACCAAAGTATTTGTGTGAACTTAGGTGTAAACAGTATCCACACCACCACTGTGCTGGTATTATCCTAAATCCCACAACAACAGCTCCTTCTTCAAACCCTACACAAATCACAGAGTTAAGATACACAAGCCCACATTCTTTTTAGATGAAGCAATTAGGTAACATAAGACCATATGGACAAACTATTTTATATTTTTCAAACCAAATAAAACCAGTGGTAGAGTGACCTTTGTACGCTCTCTATTATGAGGAACAGCTCCCCAGTGGAATCAAAGTCATATATGGTGTTCTCTTGTTTTACGAGTTGCTTTAGAGAAAATATGTAATTTGTATATCAGAATAGAGCTAGTTTAACGCAGTGTTCTTTGCTGTAATGTAGCATATATAATTCTCCACAGAGGGAAGTTTATACCTAATTAAAAAGGTAATTGGCTATCTTACTTTCCGAGTTGTTGTTTTACAAATGACTGCAACAGCAGGAGAGAATTTCCCAAAGGTGGGTGGGTTGGGCTTTTTTTTCCCTCCTTGCTTCTTTTGTTTGTTTGGCTGTCTGGTTGTTTTTAAGTTTAACTGAACTTAAAAACAAACTGTGCAATGGGAATTCCCTTTTAAAAAGATGCCAACACAGATGAGAGCTAGCAGTACATTACTTCAGCAGTATTAGTGCTGGTAAATGACACAGGAATACACCATGCAAAAAACAGCTAGGGAGAGATTGCTGATGGAAAACTTCTGCAGCACCATAGTCCTATATTATCAGAGCAGCAGCTTGCTAACTCTGGCTGTCTGTCTTTGCACAAGCAATACAAAGTCATCCACAAACTGAAACGTAAGTGAACAAAACCTGTAAGACTGGAATAAAATAAGTTCACTGTCACTGCTAAAACCAGTGCTCCTCTGCTAATACCTTGCAGAGGGAAGACAGCCACAGCACCACGAAGCGCAAAGAACACAAAGCTGTGGTAATTCCAGCTGCCAGCCCAGCTCTGTATTTATTCAGAGGGCTCCAAGGGCTTGTATGGCCTTACACTTTCACTGCTCTACCCCCACAGGTCATTATACACCTCAATCAGGCTTCAGGTAGTTCAGATGTACCTGTGTGTTATCCTCACGTGTTCCTGCAGTTCAAAAACTACCTAGTTATGCTGCCATTAATTAAAACCCTCCCCTGTAGGGGGCCACTGCACAAAACATTGTGTTTATGTTCAAATGGCAAGAACCAGAGCCACCTGGGTTTGCTGGGACAGCATACACGCTCAGTGGGTTCACTCTTGAAAACAATCATCTCTCTACGTTACAGTTACACAGCAAGTTTCTGCCTTTTCCTTCAGAGCACTTCATGGCTGTAGCAAGAGTGGAATGAGTATATAAGTAGTCAGGAAGGAACCAAGACCTTGCCAGCACACAACATTATTGGATTATTTCCTTCTTGCCATTAACAGTGTAGTAACTCCCACACACCACTTGCAAGCATCTGCACCACACTGTTATGTAGTTAGAAAAACATCTGTCCAGTTTTAAACCTGATTTAAGATCAATACCTCCAACATGCTTACACTTAACTCCCCACCAAATGAAGTACAATCAAAGAGGTTTCAGACAGCAAATTCCTACTGCAATGCTATAAGCATTTACATAAACTAAAGAGTGTGTGTGTGGGGGGGAAGAATAGTTGCCACTGCTTTTTCATTCCTAAAGGATCCAAATAACAAATCCCCTGAAGAATAAAATTAAGTGTTGGGGGTAGGAAAAGGGGGAAGGACGTGATTAAATGACACCGTTGGCAGAATAAACAAAGCCTCCAACGTCAACGTTCAACTATAACATGCTCAACTACACTGCATTAATGCCTAATTTGAAGTCAAGTTGGCCTGGTTCAAACCCTTTGGGACAAAATGCACATCCTGCTTTAATGCATCAGCAGAGACAGCAGTAATGCCAAAGCCAGTGGTCTGATTCTAGTCCTGCACATGCACAGAGCCATTTTTAGGCATATCTGTCCTCCAGCGTAATGCTAAATAGATGGTCTGAGAGGTTTATTTACACTCCGAATGCAGAATAAAGAAAAGAAGCTTTCCCCCAGAATCTTGCAAAAAAGTTACTTTGCTTTAAGGAAAGAAGAATTTTAAAAAGAACACTACATACAAAATCCAAACCAGCAGGAAAATGGGGCTCAGCTCATCTTTCATGAGATTTACAACGTGTTATCAAGAAGGCAAGCATTCTCTGCACTCTGCAGTGAGTTTTCTTTCCCTTCCTCCCAGCACATGCACTCCTGTCATTACAAACTTTCTGAACTTGTCTGAAAAGTCTGAACTCGTAGCTGAAATAAAGGTCTATGAATAGGAAAATAGCATTGTTGCATTATGAATTCCAGCGAAATGCAAGCTCTACCATGAAAGGAGGAAGATACCATCACAAACTTAAGCACCAGTAACAAAGTTCCTTGAGCACCGAGGTTAAGAGAACCAGTAATTTTGTATTTAGCTCTCATTAGTGATTTCATGAGTTGATCACATTACAATGAACAAAAGCTCAGTATCTGACCCCACATGGTCACTTTTCCAGGCAGAGCCCAGCAATCTATTAGCTTCACATAGATTTAAATCCTTGCCAGCATTAACTCACTTATATTGACATGGACAGCACTACTAAAAGATGTGTTTCTGTTAAGCAGGTAAGGGGCACCAAATTCACCTGTCTTCAGCACAAAAGCCCACAATTCAGACTCCTCTGCTTGCATCAATATACAAAAGCACTGCTACGACCTCAAGTTCATTAGTTGTGAAGCTTCTAAGGATGACAGTTCCCACTACCAGCAGAACTACAAGGCTGAGCACTGAACATCAGCAAGTTCTAAACCTCCAGAACCTGACACCTGAAGACTTACCTATTACATGCTACGAACGTGACTTTTTTCTTTTAGTTACAAGTACGTATTAAGCAGTGCCTTTAACTCATTTTAATACCAGTCTTTCATAGCTAGTTCAAAATGTGCTTGCTGAAGTGTTTGCAGCCCAACAGTCACAAGATAGGCATTTACAATAATTACCTTTAACTGAAATCCAGTCTCATTCACCATTTCTTTCCATCCACCTTCCTAGAAATACAAAAAAAGATGGTACTGTTACAGCGATTTAAGAGTGCCACAGCTTTCTCATGTCTCCATAACATGACTGTATCAGAGCTGAAAGAAGAGTTCTCAGTAAGCTCGAGTCCTGCCTCAGCCACCCTCAACACTTAACTCTGAGAATCTGGGTTAATAACATAATGTTATGTTCTGCTTACACGCTGAGCTCTGCCCCAGAATCTCTTTTTCATCACATACCAGTGTGCTCCATTATCTTGTTCTACCAACTGGGGCTGGGAGGGAATCTGCACAGCTTTCACCAATGGTCTAACAGAAAGAATGGTAGTTATCACCTATCAGCAGCACCAGGGAACTCTGTAGCTGGAGGCACATACCAAGAACATACAGGTAGGGACTGTTGTCATCTGTTTACCACGTTCGCATAGTCCTCTTGTTCACGTGTAGTGGTTGCTCCATCACATTAAGCTGCACTAGTGCAGACATACCTACTCAGCTTGCTACTTGAGAATCTCTGACCAAAACACAGAACAAACACACTCCTGAAGTTGAAAACTGCAGAATGCAATGCTCTGGCTAACAATCAGGTCACAACTCTTGGGATTACACAGGAGTGAATCACAGTTCAAACTGCAAAGCTAAAGAGACATCCAAAAAGCAAATTGGAAGCTAGCACTCTCTCTGCTGGCAGCCATATAAGATGCTATTTCAGGTTTAGTTCTAGGAAAGCTTTCCCAAACAACACACAATAACTTGTCAGTGTGATGCTCTAAAAAAGAAGGAATTCTCTCTTAGGAGCCTCCAAACTACACTGGAATAAAGTCACAAGGTGCATGAGAAACCCAACTGTACAACTGCAACAGGTGGTTAAGATGCTTTTAGCTATACAAGCCTTTTCCAACTTCAGTGTATTCATGCTGTCTATCCTTCTGAAGAATGAAGAAGCTCCAGATCAATGGAAGGAAAGAAAAGGAAAGGATATTATCTTCAAGAAATAACCACTAGAAATACATACTTAGGAAGCACGCCATTTTACCATACCTGTGTCAAAAATGAATAGAAGACTTTGTCTTGGCAAAGAACAGGATGCGAAGCCACACGTAACAAGAAGTTCTCCAAGCCAATCCTTCTCCTCTCCACAAAATCCGGATCCATATTATCTGCTGACAGTTTATGCCAAACAAAGTCAGCCTATTTGAAAAGAAGAGTGTTAATGGCAAACAAATAAGAAACAACATGAAGCAAGGTGCAGTCTCAGCCCACTTACCCTTTTTTCTGGCAAAGGTGGGACAACAATATGTGGATAAGTAACTAACAAATAATTCCTCAGTAATTCAAATTCACTGTAACGCCGCCACAGGGAATCCACTGGGGAGCACTGTCCCTCATTCTGGGACTCGATAGCTCTGAAAAATAGAACAGTTTGAGCATTAGCAAGCTATCAATTGTAGCGACAACCCTAAAAACAGCTGCTCAAAAAGATTACTGCTAAACTTGCTCACAATCTAATCTTAATTTCATGTGTCTACATGCTTCATTCAGAAGAAAATAATTCCGCTATCTGCACGATAGCGCTCAGCTTCTGCACGTGCCAGGAGCATGGGAGAAGTCAGTGAATTCTCATCACACCACAAGCAAACAGGTAGGTCACAGTCTAGTTATGCAAGTGCCTTAATTCACATCACTGTAGAATTACATCTGTTTGTCTTGGAACAGCCTCAGGCTTCAAGCCACTTCAGGAGCAGCTGAAGGAAACAGTATTACAAGAAAGGATTTACTGTTTGTTGGGAGTGTCTTCATTTCTAAAGACAAACGTTGTATCAATGCAATAGCTGGAATACTTAAAAAGTGTACTTTAAAAATAAAACCAAGTGTTTTTTTTTCCTTTTTTGAGAAATGTAACAAAGTTCAAGTCACTCCCAATCTTTTGTTTGAAGCAGTATCTTTTCAAGAGTAAGGACTAAGGATGTATAGTCTAATAAACTAGGTCAGGATAAGGTGAGCAGGTACAAAAATTGATCTCTCTGAACATTTTGTTGAACACTTAAGGCCAACATCATCTAGCGAGGGATTAAAGGATCGTATGTTACTATAAAAGGAGAAGTGGAATCTTACGGGATTGAAAAGTAGCTTAAAAACATCAAAAAAAGTCTTCATATAAGACATTTAAAGCAACACAAATTCTTTGCAATATCATAAAATAAGCATCAGGACGATAACACTTCCTGGCAGTTAGCACATGCCAGAATAAACAGAGAGGCTTCAGACACAGCTCTTAACAGAAACCAGTGATGTCTATGTCTACCTTAGCTCTTACATTAAGTGACTACTTAATGTACAAGCCCTGGCAGAAACCTACACAGAACAATATTAACTGTGCTATGAGATTATCGCAGATTATATGAAGTTGGAAGGGACTCCGTAAGTCTGTAGTCCAACTCCTGCTCAAAGCAGGCTGCCTGGAGTCATTTCCAGTCAGGTTTGAGCATCTCCAAGTGCAGAGACTCTACAGCCACTCTGTCACGCCGTTCTCGTGCCTGAACGGCCTTAAAAAAGTTTTCCTAAGCTCAAATAGAACTTCCTGCATTTGAATTTGTGGCCACAGGTTCCCATTCACCCCATGCAGTCCTTGAACTCATATTTAAAATATTACTCCACGAGGTTCTTATATCTAAAGAGTAAACACAGTTAAATACTGTGTGCATCCCAGGTAACCGAAGATGTAGGAAGAAGTCTGACAAGGAGAAAGAATAAAGAGCAAGGATACATTCATAAATAAACCAATTCAACACAAACTGACACCACCAAGTCACACTGCAAACATCCTACAGTGCGTTTGTAGGAAGAATGTCCTTATTACTGAGTTATTTTGACCTTAAGCTGTAAGTGCAAGCACAGTGCTTTGGAGCGTACACTCAGCACTGGGCTGACAGACTGCAGCACTACTTCCTGCTGGAACACTGCTCAGCTCAAGTATTTCCAAAACTCTCTGGCTTACTGTGAAGTGTGTATTTAGCAACGTACTATTGCTGAGCTAGAGGGAGTTCTTAATAGAAAAGGAATTAAGCTACCGTGCCCCAGATTAGTTGCTTGGCTGCAAGCTGAAGGCACAAACAAGACATTCCTAGAGAAGAAATTACCAGCAGGATCTGGTAAATAATTCGACCATTCAAGACACATAACAGTACTTCAAAATCAGAGATCCCTCTCACCTCCCACTCCTGCAGCTATCACTCAGTTGCTCTGGCTTGCAACACAGGTCTCCAGAGTGCTACAAGGATTATCTCTGATGCATAAGCAAGGCTGCCCCATCAATACACCATAGATCTATGTGGACACTAAGAACACGCTGCACAAACTAACATGGAGAAAACAAAACTGCAGGCCAGGACAACAGGATTCACTCAGGCTGGCAAACAGAGGTGCTGCTCTCTCTGGCCTAAAACCCAAACAAATCCCAAGCCAACGCAAGTCTAATCTAACGTCTGCCACCTTCTCAATGGTCTTGTGAATCCCTACAGCATCAAGGAGGTCAGCTCAGAGAAGAATGAAATGGAGTTTACTTTTCTTCAAAGTATCCGGTCCAGACAGTCCTATATCATTCTCAGGAACACTTTTTTAGAAATGCTACTTTCTAAGACATTTTGAAAAGAACTACTCGGACTCTTACACTAATAAGACTCTATTGATCACCTGCAGTGGTTCAGGTGAACACAGCATTAGTAAGTTGTCACTGTAAGAGGACGGGGCCCTCTGACAGGCCAATGTTCCAGTGTAAATTATGTCTTCAGCGCTTCACGACCATTTTGCAGAGATAACTATGAACTAGAAGCCACAAGGACAGACCATTCTGAGCCTCAACTGTCCTCCCACGGTGCCTGCAATATCAGCTCTGTGCTTGCCAGAATTAACAGGACGACATCAGCCAGACCCTGGAACCCTGCTCCAGAAAGGAAGTGGAAATCCACAAAGGTACTCATTACACTTAACACCTTCATTACCATCTGATTTTTCAGACCACGCTACGAACTCCAGCATTAAGTGCAAGTACTGCACACCAGTTTCAATTAAGGCTATAATCACTTGTTGACATTCTGTCAAACTTCTCAATTTGTTTTGGTTTTAAAAACATAATATAATACTTGTACGGTCTGCAGGCAGGAAAACCATATGTTTCCTCTCTAAGTACAATTTTAACAATGCACGTTATTCACTGAATAAGCCTGCAGGAAAAAAAAAAAGACAGAATTGAAACCTCCATCTTTTACACTCATAACTGATGTTATCATAAGTAATTAGAAGACTCCATTACTCCAAAAGCCACGTTCGTTTGCCTTAATTCAAAGTGCCGATGTGAAAACTTCAGTCCACCTAATTAACCTCTTCCCATTTAAAACTAATTATCTGAAATGAGCTGTTAAACAATTCCTAATGTAATAAAGAGAGGAACGGCTGTGAAATATCAAAGAAGGGAATATATTGGTGTATTTCCTTATGAAGTTAATCACCTCTCCAATCACTGAGGCAGTGCATTTGCTTTCAGCCCCCTGTGACCCAGGAGCAGCACCTGCACTCCCCTGCAGTGGACAAGGTTCACCTTCTACACAGAGAAGAACAGTTAAGAGGGAGGGGAAGCTCTGCACATTAGCTATCTGGAAACAGTCTACATGTTAAAGCCTTTCAACAAACAAAAATCATTGCTGTGGATTAACTCTGTACTCTGTAAGTCACCTCAAGTTAACAGGGAAGGTGTGAGATAAAGGACCAAAAAATCTGTGGTTTTGACATTATATCAGAAGCCACTATACTCTTTGAGGATTTGTTTCTTGCTCCCCCCTGGAAACACACACTGGGCTCTCAGCCTCACCCAACACAGAACAGATTTTGAGAAAGGAACTCGAAGAAAGCGTCACAAAAGATAAATCCTTGAAGGTGCAGCACTGATAGCACTGAACTCTGATCTAACTGGCTGCAGATTTCCAAGCCCATTCCTCCCACAGAGCCGTTTTGTGTAGTCGGTTCTGGGTTGCAAGAAGTTGTGTTCCTCTTTCCTTAAAAAGTTACACTCATGACCAGGAGGACGAGGCTAGAGATCTAACCAGCAGCGAGGATGGAAGCAGAGTTAGCTTAATGGAAGTGCTCTGGTACTACAGTAGGGCTTGTTTACTTTAAAGGAAAACAGGAAAGAAAGGCACCCCCACACGGGCTATAATTAAAATGAACTGCAGTTCAACACTGAGCATTTAGAGGTGCTCTGTATCCTGGTTAATTCTCATTCCTGTCAGGAAAAGCAAAAAGGTCTAAGACCAGGAGTCAAATTCTGAGTTTTATACCATCCCTGCTCCTGCGGTTACAAGACGACTCTGCTATGAGACACAGATGCCTGAATTTCCAACAAGCAAGCAATCGTGAATTTATGAGGCTCTAGATATTTGCCTTTTCCCTTACAGGAAGCAAGTGACACGCTGAGCACCCACGCTGCAAGAAGGAGCATTTAGTTACACATTCTTATCATTAAGACGTGTATTCTCCTTAATGCCATTTTGCACAAAGAGGTGGAAGTGTTCATCTGCTCTCCCAGCAAGAAGTGTGAGAGCTGAGTTATTTTTAAGTAACTGTGCAGTTTAACAGAAGCTGTGAAACAAGCTGACTTCAAGACTAATTGAACGGAAACAGCTCGCCACAAAAATCCACCAAGCTAATGCAGAAAGGTGTAAACCAACACTGAAGGAGATGCTTTCAGGAAGCATGACCCCTGCAATTGGCTGAGGCTCTGCGGTCTGCAGCAGGGAAGTTTGTTTTGTCTCATTAGGAAAAGAAAGAAAACCTATATCGAGGCGTAATACCACCCCAAAAATTCAAAGATAAAGGCAAACGAAAGTGTGAGAACGACAACAAATCTCATCTTGAAAAGAAAAAGAAATGAAGCAACATCATCACTTAACATTCTGTGTGAAGTTTTTATCAGAGCTAGTGAAACTAACGTGTTAAATGTTTAGGTACTCAGCTCCTGCTCTGTAATAAATGTACGTGGCTGTTACTGCACCCATCTCGTGCCTCTTGCTCACCAAGCTGCACACAGCTCCTCAATTCAAACTGAAACCAAATCCTAGATAGCAGTACCAGCGGAACCCCGCTTCACATAAATGTAATGCAACTATTATTAAGTGGTCTTCCTTTTATATTACTATAAACTGAGTTTTATTCCTCGGCTACAAAATATCCCATTACCCACAGACAAATTGCTGTGAAGCCCACCTACAGCTACAGGCTCAGCAGGAAGCACAGTTAATAGCCTGCAATTATATTTACGCAAGAAATTTTGCCTTCTCAGCAAAAGGAATAGAGAACCTACTTTATTAGAGATGTGACAAGCCCACATTTTCAATAGCTCTGCGACAAACATGTAATTGGGCTCGGTATTTTCTGACCACAGAACGAAATAAATCTTAATGAAAGAAGGCAATCTGGGCAGTTTTGCCACTAAGAAAGAACCACTAGGAAAGACTGGTGGGGGTGAGCTTAAAGCAATGCAGGGATGACTAAGAAAAGAGATGCAGTCAGCGTGTTCTGGGGCTGCACAAAGATGCCCCCAGAGTATCCTCCACATCACAGCTGGACACCAGCGAGTCCAGTTTTCTTTTCACTGAGAAATAACACCGAAGGAAAAATGGAATTACTTATGTGAGATGATGTTTCAACATCAATACACTGTAGAAGTGTTTTTAAAAGAGCAGCTCTCCAAGAGCTGTGATATTTGAGAAATAAACTGTGCTTCTGCTTTGTATTTTATTCATAAGACTAAGAAAAATATAGTGCATACACCTCTGGAGATCTGCATCGGATTCAGTGTGACTGGCATGTCACTTCATCGGTTCAACAAATGAAGCAGACTTTTAACCAGCAACTGGAGGACTCATGTGACAGCACTGCATTCTGCAGGGGCTGAAGAGTTCAAAACCGTAACTGCTTTGTTTCAGAGGGTTTTATCAGCACAGCTCATTGCTCCTCAGGCAAAGCTCAAGGGTTAAAACTGCTAATGTGGAAAAGCTAGAGACAAAACTCCTAATAAAGCCTTATTTTGAAATCCTTGCTTCAGCTGAGTAACACAGCCCCACCTAACAGGAATCATCTGCGAGTGGGAAGGAGCCCTAAGTAAGAGAGTTTAAAGCTTTGTTTGCTACTCAGTACCTAAAAATGAGAGTTGCACTTGTGATACCAACTGTGTTTAAACATACTTACACTGCTAATCTTACCAATAGGAGAAGATTAAAAGCAGTGAGTTCTGCAGTGAAAGTCCAAGTTAACAAAAAGGAAGGAAACAGTTAATTAACCCTCACCCTAAAACACTTACCAGGAGTTCTGCTCAATCCGATCACCACATACACTTCAAACATGAGCGGAGCCATAAATTTTGACCACATGACCTAAGTCAAGAGACTCCTTTACTTCCTTGTGATCCCAGACAAGTCCAACCATTACTTCAGACCACAAAGCACAACCTCTCTCACATGCAAGCTGCACGTACATTATGCATACTAATACAAGTTTATCCAGGCCACGCAGTTGTTGACACCATGTTAAAGCAATATCTTTCAAACACACGTTTTTCCATCTAGCTTCAAGTGAAGAATTACGGTGCAGGTAGGGAGGACCAGCATTAATACTGAACTAGAGATCAGATGCCAAGTTTCTGGAAGAAAAGATCCTCCAGAGTATGCTGTTATCAGGTAACAAATCATAAACCAACTAAATCCTCTCATCGACTGTTCCTGAACATTTTCATGGGGGAAGGAGAGGGAAACTGTTTGGAATGGCACATCTGAGCCTACTGAGAGCAGGTTCTCATCACCCACCTTGTCTCAATGAGGTAAGCAGTATATGTTTCTTGCATGTTCATGGCATTTCTCCCAGTCCGTTTTTCTGCTTCTGAAACGGTGATTTCCATTTTTTTGGCTAAACAGTCTTCCATCTTTTTAGAGGAGGAAAATAAAGATTCACGTAACGTTCACTGCAGAAAGCAAAGGCTACCGACCCTACCTCCCCTTTGATATGCACCACTACAGAATATATCTTTAGGCAGTGCTTCATTCTATACCCACTTGCAAATCTGGTGCGTAATGTGAAAAGAAAAAAACTGCTTTTAGGAAAAAAAGTCAACAAGCAGAGACCAGAAGTTATCAAAAGCTCCCCTGCAAGTAACAGAGTAACTCCAAAGAAAGAAAAAGGAGAGAGGGAAAAAAGAAAAAACAACAAAACCCACTATCAACAGTGCCCCATACTTCCCAACAAATCACTTCCCTACTACCAGCACATTCCTCCTCCAAACATCTAAGACACAGCACTACTCCCCTCTTACAGGACGGAGTGTACGCACTGAATAAGGGTTCTGTGTTTTGTTTTTAACTATACGAGGAGGATCCTTCCTTCTCGCATTCATGCAGAAACCATAAGGACCACATAAACCCTGTGGAAAAGCTGAACTCCGGGGATTTCTCACCCAATCTAGCAGGGAGAGGGATTTATGCGAGAAACTCCGGGCCGACAGAAGCGGAGCCGTTGCCAGCCGCGACCCCCTCCCGCAGCGCGGGTCTCCGGGAAGCCCCTCGGCCCCGGCCGGGCTCCGCGCCCCTCCCCGCTCCAGCGGCGCCGCGTCCGGGCGGCGCGCTCAGGAAAGCCCGGTGCTCTGCCCCGCGGATAGGCCGCGCCCAGGCCGGCGGCCCAGCGGCGGCGGGAAGGGCCGCCCCGCCAACCCCCGCACCTCACCGTGGCTGCCGGCCGCTCCGGGAGCGGGAGGTCGCTGGCGGGCACGGCGCCGTCCTCCTCCGGGCGGCTCTCGCTCGGTTCGGCCTCAGCGCTCTCCATGGCGATATGTGGCTCGGCTCCTCGCAGCGCGCAGGCGCTGAGGCCGCTCCGGCAGTCGCGGCGGGCCCGGCCGCAAGGCACGGGGCGTGGGGTGTCCGGCCGGCCGGGCGCCGCGTCCCTGAGGGGTTTCTGATCCACCCCTCCTTGTTTCCACGCTTTTCCATCGCGGGACAGCTGGATCTTTGCTTTATAGTCTATTTCACTGTGGCTACTTGCTTTCCTACGAGGTGTTTGCTAACGTTTGACAGCTGTTTTCTTTCTGAAGCTCTCCAGCCCGTTATTTCTCCACTCTTGCTCCTCCGTGTCGCTCCTTTACAAGCACCGAAGGACTCCGCAGTTCCTCTGCCCCATGTCCTTCCCCATGCTGAGACATTCTCGGCATCCTCTCACCCGATAGGTACCTGAGTGGTTACAATCCCCACACTTCATCTCTTGGGAAGCCTCTGCTGTTATTTAATAAAAGCTCCAGCTACCTCCTTTCTTCTCATTCAGCAGGAGAAAACACTTTCTCTGCCTTTCCATCCTTTTGGAGGGATGTTCAGCAGCTCTGGCGCTAAGATCCTCCCAGACATCAGCATGAAAATGTTCCTGGTGCAAAATGTGTTGTGTGTGGTGGACCCACACCTCTGTTATTGCAGCCTTTGGGTTTACCGCCTCACAACGCTGCAGTGCCACACAGTATTTATCTAGCTGTCAAACTGAACAAAGAAGTTCCTCCAGTTGTGCCTTTCTTAAACTCAACTTCAAGCCAGCTCAGGGAACAGAAGAGCTGATGGCACAGTTTCATTAATTTGCTTTCCTCTGCTTTGAGCAGGAAATATTTTTTTAGTACTGACCAGAGCTGAATTTGCATACATTTTTCATCCCCAAATCAATCTTTCTCTTTCAACAACAATTAAAATAAATCACAAAATCCCCTTTGAAAACCCCACGAATGAATATTTGGCGTCTGGTTTCTATTCTGTTGTCTTCAATGTTTATTCAACGTTTCCCTCAGATTGTTTGAACTGATACCTCAGTCCCTCCTTTCCCACCCCTCCACCACTGGGGCTTCCCAAGTTCCCAAGCTTTTTCACCAAAGAACAAAAGTTTTTTTTTTCACAAATATGTGAACTATGATTTGTCCTTTCGATTCATTGATTGAAGCTTTGTTTTCTAAACCCAAAGTCCAGTTCAGATGTAAGAGCGTGATTGTACATTGTAAGACAGAGTCTGTTTCCCATTAGGGTATGGTCTTTTTATGTTTACTCAAGATGTACGTTAAGATACATACCTTGTATCAATTACACTCACATTTGCAGGATGTGCATACTGAAATTTTTCAGATCCCTATCAGCGGTGTAATGGAAATATTTACGTGAAGCTCCTACAGGACATCATACTTTGTGTTCAACGTTTTTATTATGGAAACAACGTTATCAATAAAGTACAGTAATATTTTACAGCTATAACATCCAGTCGTTTCAGAAAGTATTTTCAGCTTTGGATTTTTTTATTACTCCTAAAAAGTACAGTCATGGCATAGTACGGATGTGGAGAAGAATGAATACACTGTGTGTGCTGAAAATGTCCAACCAAGATGACAAACACGGGCAGTCCTCATACGATACAGCCTGGGAGCATTAGAGGGAAGTATGAGGTACCCTTCTGATGAACTGTAGTGCAATGAGGAGCTTTGATAAGCACCAAAGGGACCACATCCACACAGAGTGCTCCCCCAGAGCCACGTTTCTCCAGAGCACAGCCTGCACAAAGCACAAAGCAGGCTGTCTCCTCTTCCAGGTGAACCAGAGCAATGCGAAAAGACTCTCCACGCAGGTGAGCGACATGCCTGCAAATACAACTCAGCAGTCAAGAACGTCTGTCTCCAGGTCTAACCAGCAGATCACACAACTTTTTCTATGATCTAACTGAAAGCCTGAGTGTTAGTCAGATTAGATAACAGCGTCCAAGCTGGAAATGAATATTTTCACTGCGGTAGCATGGCAGGGCACCCTAACCTTAGCCAGCTCTGTTCCTTTGGACCCCCTCCTCTAAGAAGCTGTGTATGGCTTCCTGCAGGTTACTCTAACAGTGACACTGTCCCATGGGGCAACGCGTCCTTTGTTTTCCAGTCATTAACAAGGCTTCCTACCTTCAACTCCTTCAGCCTCTGAAGCTGACACTGGAGAGACAGGTTTTCTCAAACACAATCTTTTCCAATCAAAGCACCACTGACTTCCTTAACAGAGAGAAAGGAACATCCCAGGTCCACCAAACACATTTGCTCTTTTTGGCAAGGTTTGCCTGTTCTAAGCCACTTACCCATGGCATTATACGGAGAGATGCAGACTGCCCCACTGCCTTCCTCTCGGCTGTTTCTGACTCACAGCACGATCCCTGGCAAACAGAGAGCCTACCTCTTTCTAGCTTCTAAGTATTATTTCTAATCCCACTCTTACTCTGAATAAACTGCCTTTTGACTGAACAAAGCTAACCAAAGTATATTACCTTGTAACTATGTTCCAGATGCTTTCAGTAAGGTTATGTGTGTTATTGATCTACCTTTTCTTCTTGGCTCTTTTCTTTATTTTGTTCTATGTTCTCTGGGTTCCAGCAGGCGTGGACTCAGAAGCTCAGGTTTTTTGACTCTACCTTGCATTAGCACTGTCCAATGCGATATATGTCTGCACCATGGGTCATGGCTATGTGGTTCCTTCTTCCCCTTCTCACTCTTCACATCCCTTGCCATGTTAACATCTTTGGCCCTAGGAATAACAAGTCTGAGTCAAGTGGTCACCAAAAGGCACAAACAAATCAACAATAAAAGCAACCATATATCTTTTCTTTCTCTGCACTATCTCACTCTATATGTCACTGTGCTCTCTCACTGAAGCAAAGTTCTGTGATGTGAGATGAGGCACTTCAGGCTAAATCCCAGGGTCACTGTCCCTGGAGATGTTCAAGAACTGTGGAGATGTGGCTCTGAAGGACATGCTTAGTGAGCATGGTGGGATGCACTGGGGTTGGACTTGGTGATCTTAGAGGTTTTTTCGAAACACAATGATTCTACGAATCATTAAGATCAAGCCACAGATATTTCCCTAAGATCATTCTTCATAAAGGAAGAAACATCGTACAGGGTTCTGTTTGTCCCAGCAGCTGTCCGGCATACACTGGGTACATGGAATTTATCAGAAAGATTCATGCAAAGAAAGGAACTGGCCCTTCAAATCCAACTGAGCTGAAGCCCACCGATTACGAGCCCACATGCACACAACCATAAATGTACACGCATCACATATCTTCACATGCTGATTAATGAACCAAAGAACAAATGTATAAATAAGGAGCTGGAGATTTACTGACTTATAATGTGATGAAATAGCTGTATTTAGCAATTACTTATAAAAGAATAGGTCTTACCTTATGGCAGGTATTTTGGCTGCAAAAAAATCTTAACAGCATAATCTCTTTCTCTGCCCCACCCCATGACTATCTCAGCATGTAGTGAAGGAGGAGGACAGAACATTGGACAAGTGTGTGAGGATTTTACTTTTGCCAATGAAGGAACAATCAAGGCCAGTCAGATTTCTGCCATATTTCATGGTTTTACTTTTGTACATGGGGATATTTCTCCCTTTTTTTTTTTTTTTGGTAAAGCCAGTTCACTGTCTCAGAGTGAAAGAAGCCATTTATATGGTCTGTGTTATTATTTGAGGCTCTGATTCAGGAAAATGTACCAGGAATCACAGGGCTGAAAGCACCTACTTTAGGATGAACCCATAGTGATGCCATCCTTCTGTAGAAGCTGCCCTAAACTCTCTGGTTACCCCTATTAAAGATATATCCCATTGTAGTTTACTTAGAAGATAGAGTTCATTTTGAAAAGGGGAAAAATCAGTGAATTAACTGCAGCTTGGAGTACTGAAGAGTTCTTTCCTGTGTTTTATTCAGATGGAAGAGGTCTGTTGCCATGCCCATGCCACTCTGGTTAGATGCTCGCAGTAGACACGAGGTCCCCTCCACAGCTCCCCAGGCTGGTCGGAGCAGCTCAACTCCACAGTTGGAAAAAACAAACTTTTCCCAGAGCCAGAGCTCTTCCCCCCGCTCCCCCCCTCCCATATTTGTATATATTTCACGAGGAGAGCTGGGCTGAGTTTGTTCATGAGCTGCAGTTCCTGGGCGGACCCCACGCACAGCTGGGCTCGCTGTGCCTGGATCCGCCTTCCCAGCCGGCAGCCTCATGAATTCGGGGCTGTGGGGTTGACATCGGAGAGACAGAAGGATGGACGGGTCAACAGCTTGAAGCCGGGCTTCTGGATCCAGAAAATGGATAGCTGGAGGAGACCGGGTCTGCTTTCCTTGCTGCTGCTGTCCTTCTGTGAGTAGAGAAACGTTTCTGCTTGGGCAGTGTTAAGCACAGAGGTCGTTTCGTTGTCCTTCCTCCAGAAAAATAGCACATTGCTGATTTCTCCCCTGACGGCACTTAGGTGGAGGGTTGGGAATAGCGGGGAGTTTCACAGCGATCCAGTCGCAGCTCTGCTCCGATAGCATCAGCTGTGCGTTCCTCTTACGGAGAAGGGAGAGTGCTTGGCTCGGCGGAGACCGCTGCGTGCTGGCTGAGAGCAGCTCCCAGATGTCAGTGTTTACAGTGCAGAAGTCTGTCCGTCGGTCAGCACGACTTGGTGGAAGCTTTTACTTTATCGAGGAAGATTAAAAGCGAGCAAAGTGAAGCGATCTGGTTTCAACAGCGTCCAGATGTGGTGAAGTTTTATCAGCCCGGGTTTATGTGCAGCATTAATGGAACTATTAAAGATGGAAAGAAGTGGGGAGGGGGAGGAGAGCTGTCCTCGCAACAACATCTGGTTCTTCGGCAAACCTTTCCAGCTCTTACGTAAAGATTTCTTTGTAATGAGCACCCTGTTTAGGTTTTGATAGCACTTCTTCAGGACTGCAGATAAAACCCTCCAGCAGCACTTGAAAACGTGCCCATCCGAGGTTTAAAGCCTCTTGTTTATATCCCGATGATTGTTTCATAACAGGGAGTAGATTTGTATATGAGCGAGCATTATATACACATCTCCTAAGTACGTGTGCGTGCCGTTCTGTATATACAGCACCGATGTATGTGTATACACACATACATCCCTATATAGTACATGTTTATATATTTTCTCACTTTTTGCAGCAAGTCCTTTTCCAAATACAGATCTGTTCCCCTCGGTGCAGAATTTTCAGTGCAACTAAAACTGCTTTTTGCTCAAAGCGATGAAGCGCTGGGATTATAGTGCCTGTATGTTTGCATCCAATAAAAACAACGGGGGGCAGGGATCTGTATCTGCGTTCACTTTCCATGGGTCCCTCTATCTACAGAAATGTGGAATGAAAGAATACAGCCGGTTGGTAATTTCCTCACAGCAAACACAACTCTTGCAGTGACTTCTGAAGCAGAGAGCCCCACGCAGGGGGATTTACAACATAAGGTCAGGCCAACTTTGGAAATGTTGCAGAAATACGTAGCGGTCCTTACTGCAGATAATACCCTAAAGTATGGGTTGAAGTGTAGGATGCTCTACTGATAACATCCTGCTAAATTAATCACGTTTGGAGCGGCACTGAAGGAATTGCTACGAGGCATTATTTAAAGCACAGCCTAGGGTTGTTTTTGGTAAGAAAGAAGACCACTAATTATCCTTCAGAAATACCTAATTTTGGAGTTATTTAACTTATGGTTTCCTTTTTCTACAAGGCAGGGTTTTAATCTGAGAGAAGCCAAACCAAAACATATCATGATTACTAAGTTCATTTGAAAGGTTACGTGAATGATACGATGACAGCATTTGTCTCGGTATGGGGAAAAACAAATAAGCCAAGGCGCTCACTCTCTGATTTCGCTCAACAGTGATATATGTTTACTGGAGCTACCTCCCATCCATTGAGTATAGTGTTAATATCAACAATACAGTAACTCTGTGACAGTAAAAGCACCCTGGGGGCCCACTTTGCTTTGACATTGAGAGAAAAGGAAACGGCAAGTTCTCCAAAATGGCTGAAAATGCGCATTCAGTTGTTCTTCCAGCAGCAGATCCCCACAGTCATCCAGCCTCCCTGCAAAGAGTGACAGCAGTGGCTTGGTGACGGCAGTGAAGTAGCTCCTCTTAGCATAGAGATGTAGGAATTACCATAGAGAAAATGGCTGGATGATGTCCGGTTATCCTGGAAAAGATCCCCCAGCACCAACTGAGTGTCCTTGGAGACTTTGTTATTCTCTAAGGTGTCATACCAGGGCTGCTGAGACACAAATGGGGGCTCCACACTGGCTGTCCCCATCCCTTCAATCACCAGCATGTTCATCAGTGTTATCTGTCTTCTTTGGTCCACTTGCAATGGAAAAAAGGGGCTGTAGCCTAACAAATTGCCGGAATTTCAGCTCATGGATTTCCCAGATTCCCCTTTTCACCTCCTACCTAGTAGAGGGGCCTGCAACCAAGAATACAAGGATTGTTCAGGAGGGGAAACATATCCTACAGCGGAGGCTCACAGACTTTGCTGCCTCTAGTTGATACAGAGGGAGCTGGGAGGTGAGCTAGTCACCATCTACAAAAAGCTCCCAGAGAGCTTCTTTCTGGCAGGGGTATTTCTCCTCTATCAGACAAAGGAGAAGCAAGATTCACATGCTGAAAGCTGTAACTAGGTGCTTTTGTGTTAGATCACAACATAGCAAAGGCATTCCAGCAGGTAATGACTCAGACTCGGAATGTGGTGGGTTTTTGTTGCTCAAAGCTTTTGACAACAGCAAGACTATTTGCTAGACAGACCACGGCCCATCCAAAAGTCACAGACTGGATGTAGGGTTACTGTATTGTGCACACAGGAATGCTTCAGCCTTCACATTTATATTTAGGAGTTTTCCTAGGGGAACATCTGCCCGGGAATTTCATTGAGTATGTTCCCTCATGGCTTGTGGTCATACCTCAGGATGTGGCACTGGAGAGGCCTATTCTACCCTCACAAGACTATCCAGTGCCATTCCCACTTCTCCATTGCCTTTTAAGTTTTCTCTACCCAGAGCTGGATGCAGCAAAGGCCTCCTGCCTACTCAGCTCAGGAGATGGCCACCCTTCTCCTCTCACCATGCTGTGGCCACACAACCCAATGTCCCATGGCATGGACTGTAGCTGGCTCATAACCCAACATCCTGCTTCTCAGAGAAGTAAAATTGCGTGTCTGCTGCCTTGAGTCCACAGCTTCCAGCTTCTGGGTTGGATCTTATTTTCCTACGACTGCCTCCCATTGAAATGACAGCCCATTAACACATCCTGATGTTTTCTGCCATCCATCTCGCTGCTGTCCTTCCCACATGACACCCTCTTGGCTCCACAAAGAGTTGGAGGTGGTATCTCTTGTTGGGTGGTGGCTCTCTGAAGCTGCATGGTCATCCCTGCTTGCACAAACCGCTTCCTTTTTCCCCACTGAGACTCTTTTGCTAAACACATAGAGTGTACGTAATTCATAAATCACAACTGGGAGACCCAGGGCTGTCAGAGAAACATCTCTGGCTTTTGATCCATTCAAGACCTCTCTGACCTATCCCAGGCTCCTCAGGCATCTCATTCAAGAAGTTGCTTTCCTATTTCTAAGATCACCAGAGCTAAAAACAGGGTCTGCACTGCCACCAAAATGCGAGCAAATTCCTCAGGCACGGGAGCTATCAGGATCACACCACAACACACAACAATTCAGAGACAGGAACCTAGGGCCAGGTATGAACAAATAAGAGGATGAAGGAGAGGAAGACAATGAACGGTCACATGGTAGTGAGCATTACCACCACGGCAGCAGGGCCAGCTACAAAAAAGTTTTTCAAGAAGCATCTTATTTCGCTTTTACTTTGGAGCAACATATTCCCCAGAAAAGGGAAAAACACAAGGAAAGCCCGGATGATGTAAAACCAGAATCCTCTGCAGCGCTGCAACCAGCACAAGACTCAGCAAGGAGCATGATGGATTATCTTGAATTCACCTTTATGCTTTGTCAGACCTGGTACTGCATTTTCTGTCACTGGTACAGAATAGATAGACTCAAGACCAGCAGCACACACCTAAATTAAATTTGCAGAGAAAAGTCCTTTCAGAGATAGAATTCCATAGCTCTTGAAATTAAAGCACAGTTTCCTAAAGCCAATTTTTGCTCTTAATGCTATTATCAAGGTTGGATGATAGAATGGCTTAGGTTGTTGGAGAACTTAAATAACATCTAGATCCAACCTCCCTGCCATAGGCAGGACTGCCAGCCACCGGATCGGGCTGCCCAGGGCCGCACCCAACATGGCCTTGATCTCTCCATGGTCAGAAGGATGTTTTTGTGTAATGGTGGTAAAAAGGTTCAGCCAGCTGCATTCATGTTATTTGTTAGTCCCCTTAGAGACAAAGTCCTGAGCACGTGTCCCACGTATTCACTAAACAGGCAGAGAGCATTAAAAACGGTTTACTAGAAGCTTCTGTTCTGAGGAAGTATTCAACTCCATTTCCTGTCCTCTACAGCTTTACATTGCTCCATCAAGTTTATTTCCTTAGGAGATGTTTTCCTCTCCCTTTAGTGATAATTCTTTGCAGTAACATTTGCTTTCAGACAGCTTCCACAGTGTTGCAACTTGCCATAAACTAATGGACTCCCCTATGGATGGTCACGTCTTCAGGGAAGTGCCACATCTCAACTTGCTATAAAAAAACCACAGTCCCACCAAGAAGATGAAATCAGCAGCTCCCACACACTTCACTCCTTCCACATCTAATGCTTTGCACCACGTGCCAAATGAAAGCCTCTCATGGGAAGAGGCCCAGTTTGCAGGGAGACAACACCAGCGATGGTTGCCTGCCTTATGGGGCAGAGCTACATCATCTTCTCAGTGCTGGACCCCAACCGTGGGAAAGCATTTTCTTAGGGATGTTCAGAGAGAAACCAAAGGATGGCTGCAAGGACAAGAGCGCTGTGATCCTGCTCCCACAGAGCCAGAACAGCTCTGTAAGGTCCATCAGAGTCACGTTTCTTTTCTCATTTGGTTCATCATTTAATGACAGCCCTTACAGGGCTGAAATGCTCCTGCCAGCTGCTGGTAGCTGTCAAGCTTTTAGGAGAAGTGGGAGAGCCTGCTTATCTTGTAATCGCCTCTGCAGCCCATGCTCCCACCAATTACACTGCTCCAGGACACGGCCTTTCCTGGAGCTGTTGCACTGCAGTGTTTTGCTTCCCATTGATAAGCCAGGAACATGCCTGACAAGAGGCAGCTGATTTATACCACAGCAAATGCCTCTCATCTGTGGGGCTGCAACCTTCCCTCTGGCTACTGCCCGCGTGGACTCAGGCAGGTCTGGGAACATACCTTCACCATAGTGCTGCCCTTGAGTATACAGGATTGTTTACAGCTGGAGTCAAGATTTACAGGGAAAAAGCCTTTTCAGCATTTCCAGAGCACGATTTGCAGCTGTCAGCAGAAACAAACGGCAATGGAGAGCTGGTGTTGGGTGTCAATTTGCAGAGCCCCACTACCATTTCAACCCATGCCTTGGCTGGGACTCCCAGAACAGTCGAAGCTGGCTATGTGGTCCTTGCAGCAATGCTGGGGACGTCACCAGCCCCTCCTGGCTTCAGCCATCCCACACCACAGTGCCTGTGCTCGTGCAGAAGAAGCGGCAGTGTCCCATCAGCCAAGGGTCTGGCTCAGCCATGGGGTGCAGCTGGGACATAACAAAGGACATCTGCCTGATGTTGTTGGAGAACTTGCTGCCTGGGAGCATCTGAACACCAGCGTCCAGCCTGGAAGAGACTGAATCAGCTGCTGTCTCGCTGCCTAAAGTATTTTTTCCACGCTAGATCCATCCCAAAATTAGCCCCAGCCATTTCACGAGAGCAGACAAGATCCTTCTGCCATACAGAGGGAAGTGACACAGAACCATGGGCAGAAGAATTAATCATCCTCCCCCAAATAGCCCCAGGGTACAAGCATCCCCCAGGGGGCCCGGTTCCTGTCGTGTCTTTAATACATCAAAAACCACTTGGTGTGGTTGGAGGTGGTGGCAGACATTCCCACCAGGGGCACAGAGAGCAGACCAGCTTACCTCCTTATGTGCTAAATGTGGGACACTGGTAGGAAAAGCGAGAAAGATTTTCACATCTGTATCCATGCTAGCCTCGAGCTGAAGTTCCCTCTGGCAGCACAGAGCACTTAATTACTGCTAGATCCGGTCTAAATGAGGGCAAAACTCAACATTACACAATAATGTTAGCAGACATAAAGAACAGGCATGGAACATGCTGGAATGCGTTGGCAGCAGTGCACCGTTGGGAAGCTATCAGTGCATCTCACCCCAGAGCTCAGCCCTGCTCTCTCAAGCACCCAGGGAACTGGAGCGATGCAAACCCAACCAACGCAAACCGGTCCGTCACAAAAGTCCACCCCAAATACTCAGAGCAGCTCCGTTCGAATGTCTCTTTGTGAACTCATCAAAGTCCTTCTAACAGATGGCAAATCGAACGTGTGCCAGGAATTGCAAACTCCTCAGGAAGTCCATCTAAACCATCAGCAAACCATTTCCACTTAAAATAGAGCAAACCCTGTTGCCCAAATGTGGCCCAGATAATGTTTCTGACATGTTTACCTATTTTGATATCTTTAAGTTGCACTTCCAGCTACTCACAGAGATCCAGGTTCCTGCAGAGCCTGTAAAGCATACACAGAGATGATTGTTGGATCTGCAGTGACTTTCAACGAGCTGGGCCCACAGCAGCTCCAGGGCTGCAGTCTGGGTGTCTCTGAGGACTCAGCATGTGAATCCCATTCATCACAGTGTGCTTTTCACAGGGGACACGCTAACTCAGCCCCGTGCCAACACATTGCTTCACCCTGCCAAGTCCCAGGTCAGTGGAGGCACTGGCAGAGCTGCTAAAATTGTTTATGAACATTGCGCTTTTGGATTTCATCTTGAAAAATCTGCTTTCCTCCAGCCCCTGAAGGCATCTCCTGTCCTGACTTGTCACCAGAGGGCAATGCTGGTGGTACCTTTGGATGCAGGCAACCCCCAGCTCAGTCCATTAGCCCGGCCACCCCAATGCAGCTTGGTTTGGGCTCAGTTGCCCAGCAGGTTATGGGCTGATTCAGGTGCTGTGGGGTGTTTGGGTTTACCAAAACAGGGTCTTCCCCCAGAGCTGGCTCAGCTGATGACTTAGTGCAGGTTACCTTCTATGATTCTGTGATGCATGCACAGCCACACAGCTTCAGATGTAGAATACTGTCAGGTATCGCTGATTGTTTTAAAGACAGAGAGAATAAACCAGCAAACAAAGCAGCACAAGGCCACCACAGCCACATTGCTCCATCCTCAGCCCAGCTTTACTGTGTGCAAACTGGCATTAATGGCCAGGATGTTGTCCTTTGCACCATATTTCATTCCTGGAAGAGCCACAGTGCATACACTGAGCAGTGCCTGAGGGAAGCATCCCTTTTGGCTCACCTGGTGCTGAGAGTCCTTCCAAAGCTGCACAGTGTGGAGTGCACTCCCTGTTGTTTTGGACGGGGTTCTGCTGAGCTCCGTGACCTCACGTACAGTTAGCAAGAGGTTTTCCTATTCAAAGGAATCCTCCCTAAAAGAGAAACATACCAGAGTAACCCATTTCAAGGAGTATCACAAAATCCAGAAGGATGCTTAAAGACAATTATTTAAAATAACACTGGTCTTAATTGCTTTGTGCTGAGCGTAAGAAGAGAGAGGATTTGCTCATAACAGCCTGTTGTGTGCTACGTGCAATTTTTCCATAACTCTTTCCTAATGGGTTGCAGCAGTGCCTGGATGCAAACTGGTGGTGAAGAGATGGGGAAATCCTCCAAGGGTTGCTTTGAACGTGGAAATGAATTTGGGCTCTGCCACTTCAGAACGTTTTTTGTTTACTTTCCACTGACATGAAATCGGCAGCGATTTCGTAGCATGCGGGATTGGTTAGCTGGTTACATAATGCTTAATAAATCCAAGAGAAATAATATAAAACACATCACCCAGTCCAGGAAGAGCGATGGTAGCTCAGCTGTGTCACCAACCCGCCTGGCCACTGACTTTTGGCTGAGGGATGTGGGGTGGGAGATGGGTGAATAGGAAAAAAGGTCATGCTGCCTTTGGAAGACTCAAAGGCAATGCTCAGGGAACAACACTCCCTGCTCATCCCATCCCATTCTCCCAAGCACGTGATCTCACAACCAGATGCATCTGCTGCTTCAAGGAAGCAGTGCCACACCACCCATTGATCGTCCTCAGGGTGCTCTGTAATAGCATAAGGGCTGAGCAAGCAACAGGAGCAAGATGTAGCACCTATTCACACAGGCCATGGCTGTGGGGGTGGTGTAGAGAGGGGATATCTGGCTGAGATGTCAGCACTAGTATCCACAGCAAACAAGATGGAGAAAGACCCAAACAGGGACTGCCAGATTCAACAGAAAATGACTTGCACACCCCAAAAAAAAGGTTTTCAGCCCAGCATCCTGCACCTGACCCCTTCTTACTCCTTGCCTCCCTCTACAGACAGCTGCACTTCCCTTTCTTCTTGTTATAAAATCATTAAGGTTGGAAAAGACTGCCAAGATCATCAGTCCAACCCCAACCCATCCCCACCATGCCCACTAACCGTGTCCGTCAGTGCCTCATCTGCACAGTTCTTGAACACCTCTGGGGACAGTGACTCCACCACCTCCCTGGGCAGCCTGTGCCAGTGCATCACCACTCTTTCTGAGAAGAAATATTTCCTAATATCCAACCTGAACCTCCCTGGCACAACTTGAGGCCATCACAACTTGTCCTATTGCTGTCACCTGGGAGAAGAGACTGACCCCCACCTCACCACTACCTCCTTTCAGGGAGTAGTAGAGAGCCATAAGATCTCCTCTGAGCCTCCTCCAGACAGAACAACCCCAGTTCCCTCAGCTGCTCCCCATAAGACCCTTCTCAGCTCTATTGCCCTCCTCTGGGCAAGATCCAAGGCCTCAATGTCTTTCTAGTGAAAGAACATCGTTCCCCTGCCAATGTTTCAAATCCACTTTGCTTCATGGTACCCCTTGGTGCTGGTGCTGCCTCTGCCCCACAATGTGAGCAGGAAGGGGAGCAGAGCTGGGGATGCAGGGGTTAATCCCACCCGGCACAGTGCTGGGGCCAAGCCTGTAAGTGACTCTTTGCTATTTCGAAAAGAAGCTGCCTGGAAAGGGAAAGGAAAGGGAAAAAAAAAAGAGAGAGAGAGAGGTTTACTTTACAGCCATCGTTATTTCATCTGCACAGTTTATACAATGGAAAATAAAAGCCAGGGAACACAAAGTCAAATCATTTCTGTTTCATTAATGGTATGGAAATGGTTTTGTTTTTATAGGGGAAAAACAAATGTGAACTTGATGTGTGTGTGTGAGTGCTCATGCAGCTCCCTTCGTTGCAAAGGGCAGAGCAGTGAAATCCAGAAATAAAAAATGACTCAGAGGCTGTAGGATCTATGAGTCAGTGGAGCTGTTGTTGTTTTTAAACACGAGTGAGAGCACAATATGGGCGACAGTCGCCTGCGCAGCTCTCCTGGCCCCAGCAGAGGGGCAGAAAGCAGGATCTGGGGCAGGGAGCTGGAGTTCTCCTGTAGGGGATGCTTCCTGCCTGATTTCAGTGCCTCGAGCATGAACAAGGAGGACGTGGTGGTGGACAGAGGATGGAGGATCTGATCAGCAGATCTGAGAGCAGACAGAGAACCTTGCCATAGGCAAGGACATAGAATCATCACAGAATCACAGAATGGTTTGGGTTGGAAAGGACCTTTAAGATCATCCAGTTCCAACCCCCATGCTATGTGCAGGAAAACCTCCTTCTAGGGTTGCTCAAAGCATCCACTGACTGAAATCAAACAGGAACCATTCCCAGGTATTGTCAAGAAAAGGGTAAATAAAATACGGCACTGAGGTTAGTGGGCATGGTGGGGATGGGCTGATGGTTGGACTAGATGATCATAGAAGTGTTTTCCAACCTTACTGATGTTGTGAAACTCCCCTGGCCACCTCCTCACCGTACCTCACGAGGAAACATCCCTGAGTCCCACAGCAGCACGAGGTCACCACGCTGCCTCACAGGTCGCTCACAGAAGGGAACCCAGCAACGCTGGAGATGGCCAAAGCAGAAGGACAGACAACGTTCAGCTGAGATCATCTCCCCAGAGTGAAGTTAGGTGATATCATTCAGGCATCTGAAAGAGATCTGAGAAATCTGCTGGTACAAGCCATACCCAACTCACCTTGGAATAGGACAGAGCATGATTTGCCAAGCACTTCATTTAAAGGGTTATTCTCATGAAGGAAAATATAAGCGGTAGAGTAAGTTGGTTCCCAGCCTGTTTGAAGAGGGTCCAAACGCACCAGAAACGTATACCGCACGCCTTTTTGGCTCTGGGAAGCACTGATGTCTAATGCAATCAAAATCAACCCCTCTTTATTCACCAGGAAACATTACTGGCTCGCCCCTCACTCCACGCGCCTGCTGCCAACTACAGTATTTGTTACACGGGATGATGCGGGACCTGAGGCAGAGCTGCTCCCTTGAAGCCAGTGCTGTGTGCACACTGCCACCATCCATGGAGAAGCCTCACAGGGGCAAGAAGTAGGATATGGGGTCTTTTAGCTCTGCTTGGTCTCCCAAAGCAGGAAATCTGGGGCTCTGCTAGGCAGCTCATGCTGGACACTGCCAGAAAACTGCCCGGCCCTGTGTGTCTTCCCCTGGAAATTGGGGATGTAAGAATTGCCCCGCCGCATCCTGCCCATGAAAGCTCAGGAGCGATGGGGACAAGACCTCACCGCCTCCCATGAGACAGTGGGTGAGCACAAACTAGTACTATATAACAGGGAAGGAATTTGTTTGTTCTCATAACAATTTTATGAGCAGCTCTGTTATTGCAGAGCTGTGTCATTATCCACGGACCGCAGCCCGGTGCAAGGCCCGCTCCTGAGCTGAGAGCAGACAGAGGGCTCGTGGCTGAGCCCTGCACCTCGTGCTGCACCCACACCTCCAGCTGGCACCCAGCCACCTGCCACAGGTCCTGCTGCACCTCAGCCTCATACTTACATGCAGTGGAGCATAATCTGAAGCACGTGTGGACGTGACCTGAGCAAGTCTTCTTCTGGTACCTTGCAGCGCAGGAGGAAGCAGGGCAGCACCTTAGCATCTCGCACTGAGTGCCCTTGCTGAAGCCCATCTGGAGCTGGGCTGTCACCACACGGCACTGGTAGAGAGGATTTGAGAACCGAAGGCTTTCACTCAGCCCTGCAGCAAAGCAAATCACCTGCACACGCCACTGCTTTGGCTACAAAGTGCTCCCTCTGTCCTCACAGTGAACACACCAAGCTCTCGGGCTTGCTCCTCACTCATTCACCCTGCTTGGGGTCAGCGCTGCTGGTGGTATCAGCATGCTGCTCTCACAGGGGAGACAATTTTGGCATAACTTTTCCCTTCTTTCTTCTACTTAAAAGTGTTAGTATTCTCCCCATAGCATTGCTGGGGTCCCGGTGATAGATACCACAAGACTCGATCCTGTTCTTAGGCACAGGAGAACAAGCCTTCCTACTGATAGGGAGCCAAGCTCACTGGGAGCCCACCCCATCGGTGACTTCAAACCCCCTTCCCAACTGTCTTTCCACAGTAACTTCGACTAACTGTACAATTTATTGGCTCACATCACATCCTTATGGCTTCAATTTATTTTTTGAGAACGCAGCCCACATTTAATTAGTTTATAGTTTGTTCCAAGTTTTGCTTATCCAGCTTTTTTTTTTTTTTTTTTTTTTTTTTTTTGAAGTTTGTATTTTGATGTTTAGCATTTGCCTTGGCAACATCTGGAACCCCTTTATGGAAGTGTATTGTTACTTTTACTGCTCGTGCAGCTTTATTAAATCATCCGCGTATTAATATTGAAAGTGTTCATCTGGGTCTCATCAGGGCCAAGAGGAGTGATGTGGCAGCTCCGTTGTACCTACGAGCTCGTGCTTCAAGGACGCAATGTTCTGGAGAAACTCACAGTGGGCTTTGTGCACTTCTGTTGAGTTTAGTGGGAGAATAAGGAGGGGAAAAAAAGAGATGTATTCCCGCTCTGACCTTTCTTGCAGATAACGGCACCGAGGGCTGAGCTAGTTTAGAACAATTTGTCTCTGAAGAGTTTTGTCTGGTTACCGCTGAACTTCTGGCTCTCGTTTCCATCTTTAACTCTTTCATCTGCCCTGCTGCCTCACTCTGCAGAACAAGCAGCTCTAAGCTCAGCACTGTGCTCCTGCAGGGTGTCAATAAGTAAATATCAGTCCCATCGGAATGAGTGAATAAATAGCAAACCCCCAACGGGTGCTGAGGGTCCCTCCTCCTCTGTGCAGGCAGAGGAGGAGGACACTGACATGGATGCAGCAGTGGCCATATCCCTGCAGTCCACCAACAGACTTCTGTGCCTCAGCACTCCAAAATAAACCTCATCCACAAGGGCTGCATGGAACAGCCCAATTGTGTTGGCATCCTGAAAGGGAACACAAGGAAGAGCAGGAGCACTGCGCTCTGTCTCTGTGTGACACAGAATTTGCATTCCCCAACTCATCTATTCAGAAAACACCTTTTTTTCTTCCCCTGGGTACATCACCACCATAGGTTATAAAGGAGCAGCTTAAAGCTGGGCAGACTCCCCATGGGAATGACTGCTTTCCTGCCCTGTTTGGAGTTAACATCTCCCTTGCAATCCTTCCCCACCCTAAGTGGAAGTTCACTGCAAGAAGTACAGGTAGCCCACACCTCAGCAAAGCAGCTGCTCTAGTTCAGGTTCCCATCTGAGTGCTGCTGAGTCTACTTATCCAGCACACACCAGTACGTATTCCTACATAAGCCACACGGTGGCTTCGTTAAGAAAAGAAAACATTAAAAAAGCAGAAAGAGAAAAGAAAGATACATCCAGCAGCCTTACAACAGGAAGTTTAAATTTAGCTGGGATTTATTCCTTAACCAAGAATAGTTCCTTTAAAAATAGAGGTAACTTGCTCTTGTCTGGAGGAAGCTGCCTCCATGGGGTCAGTGTAATTGCATCAGCACATTGTAGGCTTGGCCATCCTCTTAAAACATTGGACTGAGCAATGGGGCATGCAGAAAGAGGGTCACTTTGGGCTGAAAATGGCTGAAAGTGACCAACTGCTGTCCCCTGTGCCCACAGCTTGCTGTGCTGGTGCCCGCCGCAGCCTGAAGACCAACCTGTGCAAGTGGTGCGACTCCACGCCGCCAGCCTGCGAGAGGGAGGTGTGCTACAGCAACTGCAACCTCAACTCCTACTGCGAGGACCCCTTTGAGATCTGCGTGGCCATATGGTGAGCTGGGGACGAGGGGAAAAAGGGTTGGTTGGTGGCAATGTGCTCGTGCGGACCCCGTGCCATCAAAATCCTTACAATCATTCTCTTCCTCCCCCATTGCCTCCATTGTAATCATAACTGAGATACAATTGGGTCTTTCCTATAAGTAGGA
This sequence comes from Callipepla californica brunnescens, assembly GCA_023055505.1. Classification (NCBI taxonomy): domain Eukaryota; kingdom Metazoa; phylum Chordata; class Aves; order Galliformes; family Odontophoridae; genus Callipepla; species Callipepla californica. The sequence goes on from JALIRH010000010.1 coordinate 13,230,155, forward strand.
ATGGTTTGTTTTCTAAATAAATTATGCATACATGTGCTCAGCACAGCACCACAAACATGCTGTAGATCCTCTGTACCCGCATAAACCTGAGTTTAGCTCTGCAGAGCCAGCAGAGCCAATGCCCAAAGCTGTGATGCCCTCCTGCATCATGCAAGGAAAAGCCCGCTCCAGGTGCAGGGCTGCAGAGGCAGAGTTGCTGCCCCAGAGATCTGTCCCCACTTGAGGCATGGACATCTATGCTGGTACCAGGCCACTGGCACCATCGCGAGGGAAAAAACCTTCTGGTTTTTGCTGGAATTGCCTGAAAAGGAAATGTGATCTGGCATTTCAGACCAAACGTGCACCCATGTGAGTGAGCATCTCCTCCAACTCTCTGGTCTCCCATGAGCAAAACTAAAACGAAAACGCATTTTGGGTCTACCCAAAGTGATTTACTCCTCTGTCCCTTCTAATTCAGATGCCAGGCTGAAAGCCAGGAAGCACGTATTGCTAGGCTTTATCTCAACCTGCTAATTAGTGTGAATACTGGATTGCACGGCTTTCAGTAGACTTTTGCCCCAGTGTAATTGCTGCATTATGGACTGGAGAAAAAAAAAAAAACAAAAGCAGACGACCAACAAGAAACCCAAACAAACAAGATTGCTTCTGCCACAAATTCCCCTGCACACTGATTATGGAGAGGACCTTAGAGAAGTCCCAAGAAAACTTGGGGAGAACAGAAAACAGAGATGTTTCACTCACTCCATGGGGAAAAGGGTGACAAATGTAAGTTCTTTCCCCCAGTTCTATATCCAACTTCGCAGCTGACTCAAAGATTTGTGAAATCCCTCTGTACCTCCATCTTCCTCCAGCCATGAAGGTCCGCAGTGGCACTTCACCTCAGCAGCAGACACTCTTTGCTTCTCATCAGCTCTTCACTGCCCGCTGGCTCTACAGGAGATGAGCTAATCTATGTGAGGTGGCTGTCCCTCATGCTGTGTAAATCACCCAGTTAGCTCTGCTCCAGCTCTGCTTCCCAGCAAGGCTAGCCATGGAGAGAGCAATGCGTTTTTAATGTGTTCTTTCTCTGCCCAACTGGTTCTTACCTCAGTCACACCACGTCTATGCCACAGTTGGTAGTGGTCACTCAGTGAACGTCACCAAGGGATGGAGATGAGCTCGTGCCTGCGGGTTTGGATGCAGAGCTGCTTCTCCGTGCTCTGACTCAGCTTATAAACATAGCCATGGTTCAGATGACACGCAGGTGATGTTGAGCTGGTGGCTGTAGGCAGCTGTCCCAGCAACCTAAATCTTTGTTGGTTCATTTGTCCCCTGCAGGAGACAGGACAACGACAGCATCAGGATCAGCACACTCTGCCACAACCCCCACCGCCCCATAGAGAACCTCATGGTCCCCAACTACAATACCTCGCGCTGCATCATGACCCACCAGCCCAGCGAGGACGGCATCATCTACATCTGCGGCTGCGTGGACGAGCAGGAGTGCAACGATAAGCTGATCTTCGAAAATCATACCAACGGTGGGTACTTCTGCTGGTGTTATTCGAAACGAGGAGGAGCACTCAGTGCTAATGATAAATAAGTTGCATGCTGGGAGCCGTACAGTTTTGCATTTCCAAGAAGCAGGGCACCGTTGCAATGTCTGCCTTGACCTCCTGAATGAGGTAGGTAATGTTTGTACCCTGTTACCACTGCCCTGAGCCCAACAGTTTTCCAGTGGTTCACCCTTCCCTCCCAGAAATGCCTCCTGGGAACATCAGGAGATGGAAAATCCACCATGTCCTTCAGTAGGCTGCGCCCTTTGGCAGGGGGTGAATCAACCAGGGAACCCAAAAGCTGACATAACCCAGAACAAGTCTATGCTCCAAAGGCTTTTAAATAAATCATGCCAGAACACATCCCACACCAGCAGACCCACGGGAATCCCTGGTGCCCACCAGAGCTGGCACCCAGTAGCTGGGTGGTGCTGGGAACACTCTCCTGCCACAGCATTTCCATGCAGATGGCTGCAGGTCCAACAGGAGCTGTGAGCCCACTAAGAGGCAGCTTGTGTCTGCTCCTTGGGAGGGTCGTATGCTTTGGAAAAGCCACTAACTAGATCCTGAACCTCTGGGGCCTTGTCCAAACCTCTGTAGCTCTGAGTGGACCACATCTGTCCCAGTGCCCACCAAGTGTCTGATCCACGTCAGTGGCAAAGCAAAGCCCCTCTGAAGGGTGAGGCAAAGTATAACCCGTGAGCCAGCAGCACAGCTCCTTCCGCAACGCTAGGAATAAAAACATCACGTAAAATGCAAATTCTGGGAACAAACAAGGCACTCTTAATGGAAGCGAATGATGCTAAATTTGGCTCAGCAAGCAGCAAAGAACTGCCAAACATAACAGGTACACACGCTTCTAGAGAGAGATAGCCCAATCCCCAAGATGGTGCCGGCATCTATAATTTCACACCAAGACGACAACTGGCTCATTGGAAACACCACCCCCAGCCAAGGCTTTCACAAACAGCCTCCCTGTGCCAACCAGCATGCAAAGCACCCAAACCCAGAGCTGAGCAACATGTGGGCTGAGCCCCACGGTAGCAGGGACAGGAGCTGTGCTGCAGCCCCCCCACGGCCTCAGGAAGGGGCATCCTCAGGAAGGAACCTGCAGTGATCACTGCTTTCAGGACTCGTGCACGCAACGCCCTTCAAAACCTCTTCTCTTGCTTCAGTTTCAGAGATGGGATCGTAAGCATCAGGAAAAGCCATTAAAGCAGTAGGTGATATCCAGGCCTCGCACTTTCCAAAATAAACATATTCCTGAGTTAGTTATTGATTTATATCAGTTTAGGTTGATCTTGTGGTTTGAACCTGATGCCTATTTTAGAAACGCTTTCACAGCCTCGCAGAAATTAGCTGCAGCACGTTTATTGAAATTTGCCAAGGAAAATAGCAGAACGCTCTGTTTTTCCAGAACCTGAATTATGATCTGCACATACTGAGGTCAAGCAGCAAGAGTTTTGCTTATGGAATGATTCTTATCCCTCTTCCCCTGGGTTATTATACTTGGCAGGAAAACCTCTGAGTAAGATTTTACTTGAATATCTCTACTGAAGTCAGCATGTTTATTCCAGGAATTGTGAACATCAAAGCATCACACAATTACACGTTGCGCAAGGGTTAGGGTTTTGTTCCCCCCTCCGACGAGCTGAAGGCAGAAGGGCTTCAAAGCCACGAAACAACAGGGAGCTGCCTGGGCACTGCCAGTGCTGCACTGCAATGATAAGTGATTCTTCAATGGGTTGACAGTTGGACCAGACGATCTTAGGGATCCTTTCCAACCTTAGCGATTCCGTGACGCTCAGAGCTGAAGCGATGCTCCTTTATGGCACCATCTCTCACAGTTCTCTCTGCCATCCTCCAAGGACAGGAGGGCTCCAGCAGAACCCCAGGCGCCAGCGATCTCAGATAGTCAACACACTCAGTGTTATCTCCATTATTTCTGCCCCAGTTCTCCCACACATGCCAGCAGTGCGAGGGCACTATGGCCACCCTGGGGTGCAGGCCGCAGCCTCGTGCACAGGGCTGGCCTCCCACACCTTCTCTGGGCCCTAACTCCACACCTGAAATGAACGGCTCTCTAATAATTGCACACATCTGGGTTCTTACTCTCCGCTCAGATGGGATTTGTGTGCAGCCTGCATTACCGCCCCGCGGACGGCTGCGCCTTATTAACCACCCTGCATACTTTCCTCCTACGCGCGATCAAAACAAGATGTCGCAGGCCCCTCAAGGCGGCTCCTTCCTCTGTGCTTCCCTCCCTGCAGGCTACTCCATGCTGCAGAGCAAGGAGGTCATCCCTGTGGCTGCCATCAGCCTCCTGCCACCGCTGCTGGTGGCCGTGATGATCACCGTCACCTTCTACCTCTGCCGCACGCAGAAGCAACGCAAGAGGGCCAAGAGCTGGGTTGGGAAGCAGGGGCAGGGTCCGGCTCTGACGGAGCAGGGCAGTGCTGCTGAGAGGGACGAGAAGCTGTCTGTGCTGATGGATGACGGCCCGGCTACCATGAATCCCACCTGCGCCAACAGCCTCAATCACAACACCGAGCTGCTGCCCATCGAGCTGGATGAGATGGTGGGCAAGGGGCAGTTCGCAGAGGTGTGGAGGGCCAAGCTGAACCACAGCAGCTCGGGGCAGTATGAGACAGTGGCCGTGAAGATCTTCCCCTGCGAGGAGTATTCCTCCTGGAAGAATGAGAGCCAGATCTTCACGGACGCCAGCCTGAAGCACGATAGCGTCCTGCAGTTCCTCACGGCTGAGGACAGGGGCTCGGGACCGCGCAGGGAGTACTGGCTCATCACTGCCTACCACAGCAGGGGCAACCTCAAGGACTATCTCTCCAGACACGTCCTGAGCTGGATGGACCTGCAAAAAATGGCAGGGTCGCTGGTGAACGGGGTGGCCCACCTCCACAGCGACTACACCGCCTGCGGCCGGCCGAAAATCCCCATTGCCCACCGGGACATCAAAAGTACCAACATCTTGGTGAAGAACGAGCAGGAGTGCGTGATCTGCGACTTCGGCATTGCCATACGCCTCGACCCCTCACTGACAGCAGATGACTTCGCCAACAGCGGGCAAGTGAGTATGAACCTCATCATCCCTTGGACGGGCATGCATGCCATCAAATGCACGGCCCTGGGTGGGAGATGTGGCCTTTACAAATAGGACTGACTCCACACTAAACCATCTGGAGCATAAGACCTCACCCACGTGCCCCCCAGCCCCTGCTAACTTCTCTTCTTTATGGACAGGTGGGCACTGCCAGGTACATGGCTCCAGAGGTCCTGGAGTCCAGGGTGAACCTGGAAGATCTGGAGTCTTTCAAACAGATGGATGTCTACTCCATGGCCCTCGTTCTGTGGGAGATGGCCTCCAGATGTGAAGTGGTGGGAGGTAGGAATGTTCACACCCAGGCTCATCCTGCATCTCTCAGCTCCCTTCTTCTGTGTACAGGGACCTTCATTCACTCATGTCCCTGGTGGTGACAGCACTCTACCCCACTGCAGGACAGTCCATCACAGGACCTGGTTTCACACGGCTGCTAAGAGCTGATGACAGATCTCACCTGGGGTCCACTTCTGCCTAGCCACCGAGCTAGGGGCTGGCCCTGTGGTTGCAGAGCAGCAGAGGTGACCACATCATCATCTTAGGCTGCAGGTGGAGAAAGCCATCCCAGGGGTGGATGGCTGAGGGAGGGCTGCAGGATGAGGCAGGTGGTCATCCCAGGGCTTGGCACTGTGCTATTGTGATTTGCACATCAGTTTTAACCCAGCCACAACACTGAAGCCATCCAGTTCCCAGCACAGGTTACAGAGGTGGGAGCAGACAGATTGGGGTCAATAGGTAGAACACAAGCTGCCTCCCCCTCCCCAGCCACAAACACTTATCATTTCCTTGAAAGACAACACAGGGGGTTTATGGGAACTCTCAAACTGCAGCTGTTGACAGAGCCAAATCCTGGCATCAGGACACGTGTGTGGCAGAACACTGAATTAACTGCTCCAGTGTTTACCCCTCTCCTCACTTTTTAGCTCAGTTCAGCACTGTCCTGAATTAAAGTTACCACAGTACTCGGGATTGACTCAGCTGGCAGAAACTCTAACGCACTTCACCTGCATGTCACCCATAGGAAGACCAAGTTCTTTCCAGTACACGTCCTCAGTGCAGGGAGGAGGTCAGGCAGTCCATCAGTCCCATCTCTGAAAACAACATTTACACAAAAACCTGGTGCTACACTTCTGCGCTCAAAATCCAGATTATTTCCAGATCAGTTTACTTGTGCAGACTCATAAAAGCAAACTCCTTCTCACCCAGTAGGCCACACCAAAGCAACGCAGTGAGCGCATGAAAACCACCTTGTAACACTGCCATTGCTTCTTTGCAGAGGTAAAGAATTATGAGCTGCCTTTTGGGTCAAAAGTGCAGGAGCAGCCCTGCGTGGACACCATGAGAGACATCGTGCTGCATGGCAGGGGGCGGCCTGAGATCCCTAGCAGCTGGCTGGTGCACCAGGTAAGCAGATTCAGAGATGTGCAAACCATCCTGACGCGCTCTGCTGACCCAGCCTGAAGAATATTATAGCTGCAATGAAAACAGTGTGGCTGGCACGCAGAGCTAGACCCACTTCCCTGGTATGGAAAAGCCAGGGGTACGGCAGAATTCACAGCTGGTGAATCAGTGGCTAAGAGCAGAAATTATGAACGTCAAGCAACGATTTTTGGTTACCTTACGGATGCTGAAGCATAGCAAAATGGAGCATCCAGGCCAAGGAGTTTGAAGCTTAGAGGTCACCCTGAGCCTCACACACGGGAGGGAAGACTTAAACTTGTACAAGGAAAGGGGAAGACAGGTAGGAGCACCTCGCTCGAGTGAAGCAGCCTGAAGACACATGTAAAGCTGACAGCAGCAAAACTGCTGCGTTCAGGTCCTCCCAAGGGAAAGCCTTCCATCAGCCTTCAGCTCAGGAGGGCTGAGAGCACAGCGTTTTACTGTGCTCTCAAAACCTCTACCTCTCAAAACCATGTTCTGAACGTCACCAAATGACAGCAGTTTCTGTCGGCCTAGCGGCGAGCTCATCAGTGAGCGAGTTCATTGGCTTCGCCCTGCCTTCCTCCTTCGTGCAGTAACATACAGGCACTTAAATACTTAAGTATTCATCACAGCTGTTCGCCTCCCAGGTCTCTGATAAACTTTGAAGCCACAGGAAGAAAGCACAGAGGCTTTGGGCTGTCAGAAATCACTCTCGTGGAGCCCAACCACGGCTGTGGCAGTGGAGCTGGCCTAGCACACAAACAGAGCGAGGTTTAGAAAGGCAGCAGCTTTTGTTAGAGCACCTGATGTTCACTGGGGATGAAGAAGAAAAGAAAAGCCGCGTTGCGTTCCTGGAAGTTTGCCTCTGATTAATACCAGTCAGAAGCATCTCCCTGCAAAGCCTGCTCCGTGTTGCTTCCCCAGGCTGCAGCGTAGGGCAGCACCATCTGCTGGGAGGCAGCAGAAGTCCAAGGGAAGCAGCCGCAGGGGTCGGCTGGCAGCCCGATGGATGCACTGCTCCAAATGCTATTCTGCAGTTCAGCCTCAGGGCTCCCTCCCAGCCAAGGGAGGGCCCAAGCCGTGGGCCCTGGTTTAGGACTGCCAGCTGACACCGTTGGGGTCACAGCATTAAATCCACCACAGCTGACTCAGCCATCAGTAGCCCTAAGGCAACAGTTTGCCATCTGCACAAAACAAAGCCAGTTAAGACTTTTATCCCCAAAGTGGCCAACGTAACTCATAAATGCTCACGCTCCTACCTTCTTTTACCCCCTACCATTAAGAAAAAGGGGGTTTTCTTGCTCAGCCAAATTCCCAGAGCCGGTTCATGACCAGCTGTACTAGCACAAGTGAAGGGCTGGTGCTGAAGTCAGTACTGCTGCTAAAGACACACAGAACTCAGCATCCCTTGGGAACCCAGGTTACCAGGCACTAACCCCACACTAAGCCTGCTTCACAAGTATAACAAGACGCACATCTAAAGGAGCATTGCCACGTTTCCAAGGCAAACTGCAGATAAACGTCGTGATTTCAGGGTAGAGTAAGCACAGAAAAGTCCAACAACTGACAAATACAGCAGCTCTGCACAAGAAAGCACTTGTTTTCCATGGTGGAAGGCTTTGCCCAATGAGCCTCAGTGCAGAGCAGCAAAGTCAGGGGAAGAGGTGGCAAGACAGCTGACACTGCAGCTCAGCACTGGAGGGCTCACACTGTTCTTTCACCTTCATCTCTCTGGGTTCTCAATCGCAAACTAAAAATGCACAAACCCATGGAAAAAACACACGAAGCTTTATTTAGAATAATGATTTTTCCACTGTGTCGCAACTTCTGTTGACGGTGATGAAAAAAAGCACATGATAGGAATTACAGAGTCAAAGGGAGGTTCAGGGTAGCTGCTGCTGCTAGCTTCAAAGGAGGAAAACACCAGCACAATAATTCTATCCCTGAGCCTAAAATAGTGGGATTCTTTCCATTTGTGTAATTGTCTGAAGAGAGACAGCACTAGGGGTTGTAACCATTGCAATTGAGAGGAAACGAACGTGTTCTGAAGCACCCAGTCCCACTTAAGACATCATTTTGCTGTAGCACTGAACTTGGTGTGGGGTTTGCCCTTTGAGAAAGCTGCTGAAACAAAGTCACATTAAGGAGCTTAGTTCCAGACTTACCTCTGAGGTTCCCCAAGCAGCAGGGACACCCAGATCCAGGCTCAGCTCCCAGACCTGCGGGTTACCACCTGCACCTCCCCTCCTTTAGGGTGCTCCATCTCAACGGCCAAAGCTGAGGAGATAGGGATGCGTTAAGGGCCTCATCTCACACCCACAGCCATCACAAACAGCTTTCAGGATGCTGCACGGGTGGGTACTGTAACTTACCAACCACAATCCTGCAGGAAGCTGTCCAAAGCCCAGCGAAAGCATAGTGGCCTGCAGCTCCTAACGCCTGCCCTTCTGACCGCAGGGGATGCGCTTTCTGTGTGACACCATCACGGAGTGCTGGGACCACGACCCCGAGGCTCGCCTCACCGCGCACTGCGTGGCCGAGCGCTTCAACCTGATGGCGCAGATGGACTGCGACGACATCCTCAACAACAACACGGACAACGAGGCCGGCAAGACAGCGTCCACAGGTGGGGAGCAGCAGGACAGCGACGGGAGCAGGAGCACGCCGTGATGCAGCGGCAGGATGCCTCAGCACCAGAGTCCCATGACACGGAACTAAGGGCTTAACTTATTTATTAGATCTGCCTCCTCCCGCAGACGGACTGAGCTGTGGAACTGATAATTTTTCTTAAGCTCAACGTTATATACGAACTGATTTTGTACCACTTTGAGCGTATAATGATGCAAAGCATTTATTGTTTTTCGAAACAATAACATTTAATCTTTTATTACTAAGCACGTGAACTCCGTGCCCATCTTTTGAAGTCCTACCATGCCGCCATTGTAAGTCCTATCTGCTGACTCTGGCCTTCACACGCACACCAAAATAACCCCCCAAAAAGATGAGTCGTCGGCCTAAGGTGTTACAGTGAACAAAGAGCAGCACTTGGGGAAGTTGCTCAGGTGACCAGGCTGTCCTCCTCCATACATAGAGGATAATCCAGTCTGCAGAACCCCTCACACCATTCCCAGTGGGACCTCCTCCTATCAAGGACCTCAGTGGGTCCTTGATAATTCGGGCAGCCACGTGAAGTTTCTTTAACAGTAAAAAACAAAACAAAACCAAGGCACTGCTGTTCCCAAGATCTCTACAGAGTGCTGGGCGCGCTCCCCACCACCACAATGCCTCCCACACCCCACACACCCTACTCACCCTGACCCTACCAGACCAGTTCCCAGCCACCCCCAACCAGATCTTACCACAGCAACACTGCCAAACACAAGCACGTTGGCCAACTCCTCCTGTGGTTGCTTCCCCTCCTCCACAGCGTTACTCAACTTGAAGAAATACCATCAGACAGAGCCAGGAGGTTTACTCCTCACACGGAGTCAGGCAGCCTCTGTGGCAGAAAGGCAATTAACTGAATGACCAAGGTAAGTCACACCACGCTGAACCACAGCGCTGTGCAAATCTTAATCCTTCCACCCTTGTGAGCAAAAGGCAATAAAAACTCTTGCTGCTCCCAAGAAGCCCTGCAAGCCCACACCTGACACGCACCTACACAGCGGTTCTGTCAGGACAGCATGAAAGAGGAACACTCTGCTTGCCAGCACAGCATGCATGGCTGCTCCCTCCTGTCATCCCTCAGTTCTCAGTGAGCCCCTTCCCCTGAAGAATCCCTTCTCCAGTTTGCCACAAACACCACTCCTTCCACACCCACCTAAGGTCAGTCTCATTTAACACATTAACATCCGCTCCCTGAACGCCCAGGAGGAATGGAGGGCACCAGGCAGCTTTGCTAACACCAAACTCCCTCTAAGCCATCCAGTCCTTCTTTCCTCCCCATTGAATGCAAACGTTTCCACTACAGATATTCTCCTCAGAACATCTTCAGGCACAGGGATGGGAACAGATTGAGAAGCTTTCCTGAAAATGAACTCCAGATTCCATTTACGTATTCATCTTTTCCCCACCAGAACCAAGTCAATAATCACACATTCTTGAATGCACTTGTTAAATGCAAGCAACACCTCATGCTCAGTTTTCCCTGAGCAGCAGGGAACCCAGTACCCCCGAGGAGGGCTCCAAGGTCTGCTGATGTCTCAGAGAGCTCTGAATTACCAAGGGCCAGCAAGAACTTTTACTCAGCTGCAATAAAACTCACTCAAGCCATAAAGAAAGGAACACAAGCCTAAATCCTACATTTTGCCACACTCCTCATTTAACACACCATAGTTCTATGAAGTTTCTACACGAGGAGCAGCAGGGATCTCTTTTCCCATCACTCCAGAAGGTACAAGATGGAAACAACAGCAGTTATGCAAGAGAATCTAATCTGGTCAGTGTTAAAAATACACATTAGTCTGCTGAGTACTTGCAGCTCTTAGAAGACCCCAATAAATGCCAACATTTGAGTAGGATATTTGGTGGAGAGGTTTTTCTTAAGCTATTTTTTCAATTCCATCCTTTGTTTCCAATAGAAACTTGCATTGTTATTAAATCCACACCACAAAGTCATTCCAGTTCTTGTGATCATCTGAGCAAAGGAAGATCTTATTTTTTCCTAGCAGCATCCCCATGTTACAAATGAATCTTTAAGACTATTTCATCAGGGTTGGTCTATTTTTAGATGACCAAATTAGTAACAGCTTTCTCAGCATGAAACCACAGGCATACCAGATGAGGGTGGAAGAGGGAAACTTGGCTGATAGTACACAAAGAACACAGACCACTTCAGGGCGAACATGGGAGCCTTTCAGCCATCACCCTGACAAACTCCCAAGTCAAAGTTTAAGCAGAGCTCAGCAGCTGAGCCTGCATTCTAATACACACAAGTTTACCTGCTGAGCATAACCCAGGGAAGCAAGTTTTGCCAATGGTGCAGTGATCACAGCTGGACCTGGCACCACCATTGCTGTTTATTGGAAGGGTACATGCCACATGACAGAGAGAAAACAGCTGGGACACGTGCAGTGCTGCCAATTTCTTTTCGTTCCCTCTACCACCCCCAACTTGGAGCAGGTACCAAAGACCTCCTGAGCCAAGGAAGCTAACATGCTGCCACCACGATTCCTACCCAAGTGCTCAAACTGCCTGAGGAGCGCACCCCAGAAACAAGGAGAAACCAGACCCACTGTTTTCATATATATTTTTTATTCCTGGTTGAACATGAAAATGCCCAGTAGGTATCCAAAACGAAGACAGGGTAATTGTATAGAATACCACAACAAGACAGCAGGGTCTAAACCACAATCTTCTGCTGGAGAAAACAGTTACTACTGAAGTGCACAGTGCCAAAATATCCTGCTATAAGGGCCAGCAAAAGCTCAGACAGACAGACCTCCAGCATAAAAGACAGCAATCTACTCTTCCTGGCCACCCGATCCCTAGGTAAAGCAAACAGAACAAACAAATCGTTTTGTAGTTTTATTATCCCCACCTCCAATTCTCACAAAGGGACTACGACTCGCATCGAGATCTCAGTGCATTTCACAGCAAAAAAAAAATAATACAAGAAAAAAATCAAGATAGTTGTGCATAAATCCAACTTTTTTTTTTCTTTTTTGCAGAATTTACAGTTTGTGTTGAAAGTTAACATGATTATTTAAACCTTCTGATGCACTCTTACACTTGTATCTTCTCCGCAGAAAACATCTTACCAGATCACAAAGCTGTGAGTTCTCATGAGGATGGATCAGGAGCAGCCATTGCCATGGCTGGGAAGTGGCAGATAATGTTATATACACTGACTGGAAGACTACATCAGAAGAAAAAACAGAGTAAGGCACCACTGTTGGAAAAAATTAAGGTAGCTTGTAGTTACAACGATAACGAAAGCCATAATAAGTACTAGTCTTAATTGCCAGCAATTCTTAAACTTCAATAAAATAGTTATAAAAAACAAAGGATGTTTGTACCTGAATACAGTTTCCTGATACCAGATTGTGTTTCAAATCAATACCCGGTCTTCAGCACAATCAGCTTTTTGTAATATCTAAGATGAAAAACCAAAGCCTATAGTCCATGTATTCACAGGTCACATTTCACTGCTTTGTTCTGAATAACACCACAGGAGAAAAACCAAAACAATCCGAAGGACAGTTTGTAACACTGATACTTCACCTCTGCGATGATCTGATGGGTAGAGAAGTCTAAATACAAAATCGTGTATATTCTGTTCTGTTTGAAAGCCTTAGTCCTTGGAAGGGAAGGTGGAGGAGAAAAGGCCAAACCTCAACACATTACAACAGGAGGGGGGAAAAAAAAAAAAAAGTTACTCAAAGATTTAATAAAATCAGGAGTTGAAAAGCGTTCAAATTACTTTTCCAATTCAAGTCAATTATTTCAAGTATATTAAAATGCTTCAGAGGAAAAATTTCTCCATGGTTACAATTCTAATTGCTTTTATAAATCCATAAAAAAGAAAGGTAGTCTTTACATATATTCCATACTCCTCCGATGCATGCACGCATTCTCTCTGAAGAAAAAGTTCCCACGATCCAGTTGTTTCTTAACACTGATTTCAGGCACATCTTTCCAAAGCACCTCTCCAGTTGTTGTTTTTGCCAACGAAGGTCTAACGCCGGGCATAAAAGCAGCAATTTTTGGTTGCTGTCGTCTACATGGGTACTGAGCATATTTCAGTTATTAAATAGAGCCTGATGTAGAAAAAGAGTTCCCATGTCACTCTGAAAAACCAAACAGTTCCTCCTCCTCTTAGGCAGCTTTTGCAATCAGACAGACCTACTCAGGAGACTCCTAGCCAAGTCAGATAAAATCTTCTGCATCGTACAAAAAAAGCGAGTTGGTTGAATGTGTACCTGGCAAGTTTGTCTCTATGACCTTGTTTTGAACAGCTTTAAAGTGCCCTAGTTTACTTCTTTATGCTCATTTAAGCTTTCACTATTATATAAAAAGGGGACACTCAGTGCGATTACTGCATTTTGAAAGACAGAAAAAGAACATCACAAACTGGAGCACTCATCTTCCAGCAGCTTTTCTAGTTTGTGTCCGTTTGCTGAGTTTGCACGGCAGAGACTGCTCTCCAAAGGGGTTTATGATAAACCCAGCCATCTCCCTGCAGTTCAAACAGAAAATACAGTTACAACACAGACACGGCCCCAGCAGAAATCTCTTGCACGACTACTACACGACAGCTGTGAAAAAACAAAGGGATGCAGCTTATAGTTTTAACTCACACAGATTACGGCAGAGATCAACGCTGCAGGCTACTGAGCATACCTCACAGGATGCAGGGCTCCAGCTGAGCCACAGCTAAGCTCTGGGAACCGACCACACTTGCAATTAACCCACACAGAAAGCCACTCTTCTCAACTCCATAATCCAGATTTCATTAAAAAGCTGAACCAACACACCAGCAAAGGGACGACCAATCAGCTATTACCAGCTCTAACGCTGCCCTACTGTCCTCCTGGAAATCAAGTCGTTCTGGGCTACACTTAAAAACAGTATGGGTACAGTCTCTGCATCACAAGGAATGTCTACTTCAAACTTACCGTACCAGCAGCCTCTTGTCTTCCTGCACAGCCTGCAGTTCAACTTGTAAAAGCCTTACCATAACATTAACACCATTACTGCATTATTTGTTCAACGGCTCAACCTATAAGCTCCCTCCAAAACTCAACACACCAGGAAATAAATTCAAAGTTGAAAGTGAACACCTTTTCCTTCCTTGCTAACAATATTTTGTCTCTACATTATGGACATGAGCTTAATTAGTGCTGCTGATGATTAATTTCTTCAGCTATTTACTGTGGCAGCCTACCTACATACATGGAAAGCTACTTTCCACGTGATGTGAGGAAGTGCTCAGCAAAAGAGACAGCCACAAAACAGACACACATTTAATTATAGAGTAATTGAACAATCACAGTGTTTGGGAAACGAAGGGTAGATCTTACCTGGGAGCTCACATGTCACCTGACTAGTATGCACCCCATGAAACTGAATGATAAGATGCAAGGCCAGACACTGCTGACAGAACACACCCATATGAGCACCTGCTTCCACTGTAGTTTTGCCTTTGCCAGCTAGCCACTTCGGGACTTACTTCTTTAATGAAGTATTTAGTACACCAAGGAGTTTCTGTTTCAGCACGAAGCCTCTCTTCATTCCTCTGTCGTTCTTCAAGGGCCCGCTTGTGCTCTGTAGCTTTATCGATGTCTCCATCCCGCAGAGACTCTGTTACATGTTGCCACAGCCTCCTACAAACCAAATTTTGTTAACTTTAGTTTTCCAAAGCTGCCTTAGCTCACCACATCAAACTGCACGACAGGACCATTTGCATGCAGTTCTTCCAAAAGAATTGCACTCTGCACAACAACCCAGCACAAGACAGCACGATGGTGCAATGCAGTGAGAAGCTTGTGGGTGTGAGGTTCAGCCACAAGAGCAGTAAGGAGCAGATAAGAAAAGGCTCTGAGGCTTTAGCTGTGCCCATCTAATGCCTGCCTGCACACCCTTCTGAAGTTGCTATGGAAGCACTATTCAGCAGGCAGCTTTCTCTAAGCACCATCCTTCAGCAGGAACTGCCCAGCTGTGTGGTTTTCCCCAAGGCATTTACCAGACTACTCAGGACAAAAAAGGTCGGGCAAAAATATATATTTTACCTGGATTCAAATGGTCCTTGTTTCTCAATGGGCCGGACTCGTTTCCGTGTCACCGACAACTTTGTCAAGTCCACATATTTTGTCTCCCCGTTGCTGTAGGTGAATTCAAGCACGCTGTTCCACTCCCCTTGCACTCTGCACACCACTGTGTTGGTCGCATTCTGCTTCACCTCACCTGTGACTCTGGGAAATATCAAGATTTTTAAAAGACCTTGGTGAGAGATTGTTCACTGCATTAATCACTCAACCTCATTCCAAAAGAGTCTGTACACTTGTCACACTGCCCTGACAGATGTTAGTTACTTGAACTGCACTGGCATGGGGAAGCTTGGAGAGCAAAGTGACTTATACTCATTGCTTCCTTTACCCAGGAAAGCGG
The DNA here is from genome assembly GCA_023055505.1 of Callipepla californica brunnescens. Lineage (NCBI taxonomy): Eukaryota > Metazoa > Chordata > Aves > Galliformes > Odontophoridae > Callipepla > Callipepla californica. The sequence continues at coordinate 13,245,335 of JALIRH010000010.1, forward strand.
TTTTGTTTTGGCTTCAGCTTAAAATTGTTTCAAATCTTTTAACAGAACTTAAGTGAAAAACAAACAGTATAACAGTGTAAAAAGCAGTTGAAGAATATCCTATCAAGTATGTAGTACTGACTTAAAAATGTAAAAAAAAAAAAGAGTGAAGCTTTTCACAAAGATTGTATCCTGCTACCTGCCCAGCTCAAGCAGAACTTGAAGAAAAGGAAACAAAAAGTTTGCAAGCTACGCAAGCAATGCTTCAGAGGTGATCTCACACATCACGTGCTGCTGGCTGCACAAAGGACACCATCTCTAGCTCAAACTGATGACCTGCATTATAGACAACACACAGCACAGCACTCTCCAGCTCCCAGTCCCCTCAGCACAAGGATACTGGGTGCTGGATGTGATGGGAACATACTGAGGGCACGGCACGAGGCCATTTACGACGGAGCATCTGTTCAAATTTTGGACCAAGAAGAGCAGTAAGAGCATGTGCATGCTTCACTAGAGTCAAGCAGTAGGTAGCAGTTTCTGAAAATTATGGAAAGAGCAGGTTACAGGCAAGCAGCCTTCCCCTCTACTTCCCACTACTTTCTCTCCCTGTGACTCTCACACCTCACTGAAGATGGGGACCCCATCCTCCTCCAGGAGGAATCCACAGGACACCAGAAAGCAGCCAGGTCAGAATGTACAGTCACATCTCCACAAGACTGTGCTCTTAAATAATCCCAAGTGGTGTCAATGGAGCACTGGCGACCCAATATTTTAATATCAATCATAAAATTACTGTCTCTACTCAGCCTCGAGTAAACAAGGTTTTATCACTCGTGCAGCATTACAAGGCGCAGCGCTGAGCTGCTAAATTAAACTCTTGTTGTGACCCATATTTCCTCCCACCATATTACTCAATGACACAGCCATTCCCACACTGCAGAACACGATATGTGCCCAAACTAATACTACTGACAAAGCCTGGGAGCATTCGTCTGCAGGCATGGCGTGACTGATACATGCATCCCCATCCAAGATTACTATCATCTTCTGTTTGATCAAACAGAAGGGGCACGGGGCCAAGCAGGCAACACCCAGCTGAGGTCTGGCAACAAGGGTCAACACAGATCTATAACGTTGCCACAGCAACTTACTTGCACTCAGTGTAACCATGACAACGCCGCTGCTTCCCCACCAAGCGATTCTTTTGGCAACGGTCAATCGTTACTGCATCAGATTTCCAACAGTTGCGGTACATTGAATGAATCTGCCTAACAAAACCTCTACATCTACTAATTTCATGGAGACAAGTAGAACATCTTCCAAAATGTAATCAGTGTTAAAAAAAAAAAAATGCACCCTATGGCTCAATTTTTACTGGAGTTGACTGGAAAGTGGAAGCTGCATTGGAAGCAATGGAGACAAGGATCCCAAACGACACGTCACTTTTGTTCTGTTTCACTAGTAGCATTTTCATATGTGAGCTTCAGATCTCCAGATGCCTTTGAGACGGTCAGCTTTGGCTGCAAGGTGAACTCAAAGCACATATGGGAACGTAAGGGACAAGGCACTACAAGATGAAGGCTTGGGTTTTTTGTTTTGTTTGAAGCTATAAGTAGATCCTTGCCCTAATATACAAGAAGTACTTTTTCCCAATTATTTTTTTTATTTAACTTAAGAAAATGTTTAAACAAGTGCTGTCCAGTAACTGTCTGAGAGCAAAACACTCTGCAGCCACACACTGTGTGTGACTAATGCTTTGCTTTCCTTCTCCTTACTTCACTGTCACTGCAATAGCACTAGGCCAATCTTGCAGCACACAGCCTAACTGTAAGAATCTCCAAAAACACCACTCCTGACGAGTTCCAAAAGGGTTTGTACCAAGTGCACAGATGTTTACACGAATTTCTGGAAGTAACTGCAAGCCAACTTCCCCTTGGTGGTCTTTCTTTTATCTGCTAGTCTCTCAGTACAGGCATACACGAGGAATCACCATTACAAGAGCTAACATTCTGCTCTTCAGGGTAAGAAATATCACAAAAGTCAAAGACCTTCCTCAAGTTGCTTAAACTTGATAGGATTTGTTTCTCAGCACTGTTTTTACCTTTTGATTAAATCGAACTGGGGATTCCTGCCATATAATACTGCTGAAGTATTCAAGTGAAAAAATTCAAGGCCACACAACTAACTACAAAGCATGCTTTAAATCCTGTAACATGCTAACCCATGCATTTCAGTAGCAAGAAATCTGCAGCAGTCAGGAAAAAAAGCCAGGAGCCCTGTTTTCCCAACAGACTGAACTGAGAGTCAGAGAAACTAGGGATTTCTTCACTGCCTTTCAATGTAACCTCACTGCTCCCTGAGGATCACAAGATGCAGCTAGGATGTTGCTATGAGTGAATACTCGAGATGTTATTGTGCTCTGAAAGAAGAACAGACTCACGCTCAGACTCCTGGAACACTTATTCAGCACAGAGAAAAACAGCAGTTACGCAGCTGCTAAAGTTCTAGAGCACAAATTTATGTAGAAGAAAAGGAAAAAAAATAGTGTTCTCACCGATGCAGTTTCCCACCATAGAAGGGCTTGGTGTGGAAGTTAATACTTGCGGAATATCCTGTCTTTGCACAGTTTATGTTGACTTTTCCTCCCAGTTCTACCCAGGGAACAGTCAAAATTGATCGAGCATACGCACAGGGCAGAGAGAACGTGTATTCCTCCTCATGTTCCAAGAGGCTTAGGAGACCTGTGCAAAGAAACATCCTTAAATGAGCACTGCTTTAGAAACGACCAAGCAAGCTATTGAAACACAGCCAGTGCTACATCTGACTACTTTTCCTCATCCTTCCTTCACACCAAAGAAAAACAAAAGTGATACTTATTACAGAATCTAGATACTGAGGTTAACGCTTTCAGTAAAAATGTAACACACACTTCTGTATTATTCTTGAAATGAGATTTATCCTAATAATGTCTATCCTCAAAATATTGTGTGATGCAACATACTCTTCAGTCAAAAGTAAAAAGGCTATCACTGTCCTATAGTTCTGCAGCATATTTATGCTGTTCACTTCTGAAATCACATGGTAGAGACAAAGCACTGAGATATGCCTTCCATAACTGTGCCATGCTCACTCCTTGTCAGGCATCCAGCTGACACCCAAATACCTGAACCTGAATGCCCCCAGCTGCTGAGCAACATACACAGGAAACATGATGGACAACCCTGTCTCACTATTACTAAATGGAAATTACCTGCTTTGTCCCGGAAGGATCTAATTTCTGTAGCTGAAAAAAATTAGAACTTCAAAAGGAAGTCAAGTGCAACATATGCAAACAGAGGAACCTTTACTTTTGATGAATATCTGGTATAAGTTACTTTGATCAGTGCTTTGGAAACACTCATAAAGACCACTTTGCACTTACTGCCCTTTGGCTCAAAAGGCAAAAACTGAATTCCAATATATTCCTGTTCTTTGGCCAAGTATAAGCTTACCTATTCTCCCCAAACCTGCTGTTTATAATGAGGATTTACAGTTATCTCCTGTCCTTTGTAAAGTATAACAATCACCAGATGACTGTACGTAAAGGTTCTCAGATGTGAGATTAAAGGGAAAAAAAAAAAAAAAGCCTGAAAACCCATGGTAACAAATATAATATCTGCAAAAAGATTTCTCTGAAACACCTTTGAAACAAAACTACCAAGCAGAATTCACCTGCACTTCTGCCAGAGATGCACAACACTGAATTTTCTCTCAAATTCATATTCTTAACAACTTGATAAAAGAAAAACGTGACACTTACCTTCACCAACCATCGTCACCCCTATTGACATGCCCAAGAATTTACTTTTTGTCCAGACATGAGCATTGACACACATCTTCCTCTCCACGCATTCAGCGTAAAACCCTGAGACGGGAGGGTGGTGGGACACCTGCTCAGCTACAAACTTTACTGTGTAGTAGTCCAACTCTGCTTGGCCTTCCAGATCTTTAGACAAAGTTACGTGCTCAGAGGGGGAGTGAGCAGAGAAGTTACTGCCGCCATCAGTGGTTACTTCACTCTTGGGCATCCTCCAAGAGCAGTGAAATGTTTCCCCAATGATTGGATTGTATGGTTTCTTTGCAATAGCTCCTTTGCGGCCTTCGTGAAATGAAGTGAGATAATACTCAACAAAGCGGATCATCCTCTCCTCAGGGGTGGGGCCATTTGTGATTGCAATGAAGAGATCTGGATGGGACATGAAGTCCGCATACATCTCCAGCAACGATCGCTTCTCTAAAATAAAAGTGGGAAGAACCACCTGAAATAAAGCAAAAAGCTGCAGTCAGCAAAATGAAAAGGCAGGCAGTTTCCTAAAGGAAGTTCTCAGGTGGAGGATTCTGTCTTGTTTTGGACACTGCACTTTCAGACTGAACCTTACTGTCCCTCCGTAAAGACAGAAGAAGAGTGATCATGGATCCAGAAAAGCAGTTCACAAGGGAAAGTTTTTATTTATTGTATTCTTAAGATGGAAGTGTTTGAAAGGGATTGAGTACCCCCCCCTCCAGTAACAAATCAATCAGCTGCAAAGAAAGGGATATGCTCCACATACAAGTAGAGCAGAAACCAAGCAGGACAGAGCTCAAACTATAGCAAGGGAGGTTTAGAACAGAGGTTAGGAAAGGTTTTGTCTAATAGAGAGAAAAAGTGTGCAAGCTGTGCCAACATGCTGAAGAGCCTGCTGTCTCTCTCACCACAGAAAATAGGACAAGCATTTATCAGAAATAATAAACTAGGCTAACCCTCTACCTTTGAGGGGAGGATCTAAAGCTTTCCCATTTATATCCACTACTGTAGTAAAAAAAAAATAGAAGCGATATCTTTTGCTGGGCCAAGAAAGAATATTTTAGTATAAGAAGAGTATATTATCAGTCTTCTCCTTCACTGTAGAGGCAACTAACCTCACATAACTAACTCTGTTGTAATAAGCAAGACAAGAGTGTCTCAACCATGAGACCAAACAGTCCCTTTAAGTCTGCTGCATTCAAAGAGGCGTCTTCACACTTGAGTTACTTACTCTTGTTAAGTCCATGCCAAGTTTCAGTTGAGACAAGAGATGCAAGATAACACTGCGCTGTTCCTCCACCCCTCCTAGATCATCCTCTTTATCATCACAAAGGTCCTCCAGCTCCTCATCTGGATTTATTTCTTCAGGTTCCTGGAATAAGAGCCATAAACATCAGCTCAAAGATGTGTCTATCCTGTCAGTATCCAAGAAAAACTTCCTCTTGTATTGCAATCCTCCATGTATGATACAAGAGATTAACCACATTCTTGCAAAGAACTATACAACAGGATTTTCACCCAAGATAAACAACCACTCAAGAACTTAGAAGGACATTAAGACAACCTGGAGCAAATTTTATCCAGAATATTTTTGCTAAGATTTCTCACCATCACTCAAACAGGTCAGAAAAAAGCAAACACAACCTGCTTTCCTGTAAGCTTTGTGAGCTAACAGCACAGCAAACACTTCGCACACACACAGCAAAGCAAAAGGTAGCAGAAATTCCAGCCATCTTGATGACACCTCTCCAATGCTCTTCCACACGCTGAGTGTCTTAGTACAACTGAAGTGCCCAGGCTGACTGTCAGAAATAACAGGATGACCATTTTAACAGCCCCCCTCCCACTGAATGCTCCAAACAAACAGAAGGGAGGGTGCTTTTCCTGCTGCCTGCAGAACATCCTGGTGAGGGTCTGGAGCACAGGTCTTATGAGGAACGGCTGAGGGAGCTGGGACAGTTCAGACTGGAAAAGAGAAGACTCAGGGGTGACCTTATTGCTCTCTATAACTACCCAAAGGGAGGCTGTAGTGAGCTGGGGGTCGGCCTCTTCTCTCTTGTAACTAGTGATGGATGAGGGAATGGCTTCAAGTTGCACCAGGGGAGATTCAGACTGGATGTTAGGAAATAATTCTCTGAAAGAGCAGTCAGGTGCTGGAACAGGCTGCCCTGGGAGGTGGTGGAGTCACCAACCCTGGAGGTATTCAAGGAACGTTTAGGCATTGTGTTGAGGAACATGGTTTAGTGAGAACTACTGGTGATAGGTGGACAGTCACACTGGATTCTCTTGTAGGTCTTTTCCAACCTTGGTGGCTCTATGATTTTGGGACAAACAGCTAGGCAGAGACAGAGGGGTGGTGCCCTGAGTGCCACGAGATGGCAGCAATATGTATCTGCCCTAAGGCCTTCCCCTGGAGCAGCAGCTATCAGCTCGAGGCAAACTCCCCAGCACCCGACCACGACAGAAAGCACAAAGTTCCACATCCCTTGCAGAGCCCGTAACCTGATGAACAGTGCAGTGAGTCCATTCCAAGGTTGCTATATTGCTCTACTACCAAAAATAAGGGCACAGAAAACATCCACAGCAAGTGATAATCCTCGTCATGCCTTAACTACAGACAGTGACATACATTAAGCACTTAATCTCTAACACCCTTAATTATTAGAAGGGGGGAAGGAATCAAAGGGATGCATTTGAAAACTCCTGGCTATATGTTGCTTGGTTTCGCTTGCAGATGTTGGGTTTTTTGTTTGCTTAACTTAATGCCAATTAGGCCTACAAAACTTAAAAGACTGAAGATGTTTCAGTTACCATTTTGCTGCAAGATAGCAAAGTGAAGCATGCTGCTGCAGAGATATACAGCCACACATGACCTTTTCACAACAGCAGCCACACGTAAAGAACTGTGAGAAACCAACTAGTATAGAAAAAAGATAATTACTGTTCTCTACATCAAGCTAGAAAAACATCTTTTTAAATAATCCTGCTCTTTTACTTGAATATTTTGCACTTCATATTCTTTTTGACAGTTATAATGATACGGACTGTAGCTGTATTTCAGAAACATTACACCACTCTGAAGCCGAGCGATGAGAGTTGCTCACATTAAGAAAAACACACGCAACAAGAGCTGAAAAAGAAAGATGGGAAGATTAAATAGCTGGAGAGTGGCAATTTTTTCCCTTGTCTACATAGGCAGCACTTCTTGGGCCTATTTTGTGAGTGTCATGAATTCCAATTAGGTCTCCTACACTTTCCAGTTGTTTCAGATTAACATGCAAAGGAACAGTGCCTTTTGCAACACCTGGCATTACTGTCCCAGTTGGCTCCCTGTGACAGCTATTTAGAGAAAGCTGTAAAATTCATTGGGAAAAAAAAACAAATCAAGCTATGAAATTCATTTACTGCAACTGCACTCACTCATCCTCCAACACAGATAATTGAAAAGTATGAGAAGAATTGTATTTAAATCATTTCCACATAACATGATAGGGTATTCCTCAAAAATTCCCCACAGAAAGAGGATTTTCACATTACCTTACCCTTGTTAGCTGGCAGGGCTCCGCAACGGACTGCTCCTCTCTGACAGATGCTGGCTTGTTTATCTCTGCTGGGAAATTCTGAGCTGCTCCATTTTTGAAGTGGTTCGACAGAGATATCTTTGGTTCCAACCAACTGATCGTCGTTCCTGAAGCAAAGGAAAGTTTGCGCTGAAGCTTGCTCATCCTCCACGAGGTCGGCGGATAGCGGTTTGCCCCAGAACAGCTTTCTGAAGGAAAAGCTGAAAGCAGCTAGAGCCTCCTGCAGCCAATCCCTCCAGCAGCCACCGAACAAAGGTGGTGCAACGAGACACCACCTTCGGCGATCATTAGCACAAACCCTGCGATTGGCGAGCTGTAATGTGTGCAACTCGGGCTGGAGCAACTCCCCTTGTCAGGGAAGGTGTAATCAGACACTCCAGGAAGAACCCAATCCCACATAACCCTTGCAAGTTTTCTTTAACTCCTACAAAAATAAGCACACACCTTCTCAAACCCAGCTCGATTCTAGACTGAAAAAAAGGCAAAGAAGAAAAAGTTTTGCTGCCAACATTTTCTCTGGAGAGGGTACTCATCTTTTCTTGGCTGCAAAGGAGGCAGGCACATGCTGCTGAATAAATAATAGTTGCTCAAAAAAGATGCAGGGCTTGGAAAGCTATTACCCACTCAATGACTCCAGTATCTCCAGTTACTCCCAGCTAATTTATCAGGATAGATCAAGTTCCTCATCAATAATGCAAATGTTCCATTCTTTTTCAGAAGCTAATAAACAGACAGGTGACTCCTGAAGTCACAGTTTGTTTTGATTCAGTAAAAAACAAGCCACCCTGGCTAGACTGCGAGCACAGAAATGATGTGCGAGTCCCAGTCTACAGCACTGATAAAGCAGTCCAGTGCACCTCCAAACCCACATCAGAAAGGATGTGGTCTCTTTCTATACCATCCACAACCCTCTCTTTACAGAGCTCCGTTACCTGCAACTAGGTCACAGCATGAGCCACAACAGAGGATATTTAAATAAGAGCATTTCTACCAGGAAAAGTACTGTGGCAGGAGAAGTCATACAGCTTAGAGATCCTCTAAGATCTCTTAGAGATCACTTAGCATCCCTAAGTGTGCATTCCAAACAGCATGCAGCACACACTCACTGCCTATATATCAGCTTGAATTTAACAGCTACTGCACATTTTACTCTATCAGTTGCTTAGAAGAATCTTATAAGTTCAATTTCATCTCACTGTTAAATTCTAGGAGGTTTTTAAAAGTGGTTTGAGATACTTGTTATGCTATAATGACAGAGAGGACAGGGTATCGCACCAACACTTCTCTTCCCTTGGAATATCACATTCAAATCTGCTTTCAACCACTTCAAGTAGCACCTCCTGTTCTCTTTACTTGTGGTCTCCTCATCCCCCAAAAGTCTTTTCTAATCCAGTACATGATTTCATCACTTAACGTTCCTGAAATAATAGTTGAAACTTCCCTGTTCATCTCCAGGTCTGAGTTTTGAGATGCCTCAATGCAGCTGGGGCAGTATTTTCACCCTGCTTTCCTTTCTTCTTTGTTTTATGTGATTGCATTTTTAGTTTGTTCCTCCCTACCTGATCCCCTTCTAAAATTATAGCAAACTGGCATTCTTCCCCACAGAACTGAACTTCCTAAGTTAAAGTAGAGCTCAATGAGCACCACTGATCTCCCCCTCAACCTCCACAATAGTAATGGTTCAAAGGTAAAACAAATGAAAAGCCACCTTTGTAGCACACCAAAGGTAATCACCGAGAACAGTGTGCACCTCCCATAGTCAGGCACTGATTGTTACAAATTAGCTGGCAGAAGGGGAAAGTTCTTCCAGCGTGAGTAACTTCGAACTGAAAAACAGCAAGAGTTAACCCGTCCTAGTCACACTTTCCCTTCTAAAACCTGCCACTGTTTAAAATAAACTACATCAATACAACAAATGCTTTTGTGTGGAAAGCTAAACTAATTATAACTTTGGAATAATACACATTGCCAAAGCAAATACCACAAAAATGATAGGGATATGAGAAAGATGAAGTAAGAGACAAAGCATGAGTGTACAGTATTGCATGCTTATGTCAAACACACCTGCTGGAGAATAGAAGCATTTAAGTATCCACAAAGCCTGCTGCTTACAAAGTCACTAAGAGAATTCAGAATTTTGTTATTTAATGATTGCTAGAAGCTAAAGCTCTGCATAAGAAGTGCTTACAGCAGGCATTAAGCATATAAAAAAGTCAGAACTGCGTGACATCTGGCAGAGCTCCAGTGGACAGCACACAGCCTTAGTGTCTGCGACCCCACAGAAATCCCCCACCACCATTACTGTTCCTCATCCCAAAGGCAGCCTTCTTTCTGTCGTGAGATCATCTGCAACAATCAGTTGTTTCATTTATGCAGCTCTTGTAGACCTCCTTAATAAAGAAATCAATAGACAAGAGGGAAAATACACACAGGAGTTCAACTCCACATCAACAAATATACGTGAGCTCGCAAGCAACCAGGCAGACAGCAGTTGTCTCTGTCCATGAGCAACTAGATTTAGCAAGACAAGCATTTTCAGAAGTGAAGAGGAAAAGGGTTCATACTCATTATGGGGTTCAGCTCTCTGCAAACATCTACACCCACCTGCTGGTAAGGATCCCTTTTGTTGTGAAGCGTGTTGTAACTGGAGAATATGGAAACAGTCATTTAAGCAGTTCATGGTTGCCATGGAAGTTGCTTTGAGCATTAACAGGTCTTGATCCAAGGACGTAAGGTGACCGGAGACAGGAAGGCATTCTATGCTCCTGATCAAGTCCCTCTGCTGGCCCTCAGCCTGCGACATCATCTACCAAACAAAGCAGGTGTGCATCAGAAGGTGATGGAAGCGAGCTGCGTGATGTGCCACACAGAATCCTACCTGATTTTAGCATAATGAAACTAAAACATAATAGGTGTGTGTAGATTTAACCATACTTTTCTTTCTTTCCTTCGTGCAGCCACTAAATTCCCACTGAAATAAGTGGCAACTCATTTACACCCGCACTGCTGCCACGCATGGATTTGCTATTGTGCTGTTTACTCACGAGAGGGAATAGAAAGAACAGCAGGATTTTCACCTTCATTATGTGCTCAAATTACAGCTCTCCTCATTATTTTTATCCTTGCTCTCCCCCAGTCTCCTTTCTTGCTTCCTCTGGAACAGAGCCATACAGTCCTACGTTACAGAACCTGCAACAGCACATCTGATTGGCCTGCGAGAGGCAGAGCATCAGCACACAGCAGCCAAACAGCACCCCGTGGTCTTCAACAAAAAGACAGAAATTCCTCCTTGAGCTCTCAGAAGCGTGACATTGAAGACATTGAGACTCCTATACATATTAGTCACTTTTCTGGGGAGGGATAGCAAACAGCACTGATGTAACTGCGTGCTGCTACTGGCAGTTAATTAACTGTAAAAAATAGATGGATTAAGCAGAGTAGTAAAAGGACTTATTAAAAGAATCCAAGATGCATTCATATGCTTTACTGCTGTGGCACTACTCTGGCTTTTAATTTAGAAATTCTGGCAGTGATCCTGCTTATTTTTTTCCATATCCTTGCCTGAAGTTTCTTCCAGGAACTGCTTTTAAGGTTTTACACAATAGATACTCAAGCAATAGGTATTTATCTGACTTCATGGTATGTGGAACATTTTAGGGCTTGGCCACATTGAACATTGCAGTGTGAATGTGCATATGACTTGGCTCTTCAGAGGTGCAGCCATCCACACATAGGCACCTGCCCCAGGTGTGACAGTGCAGAAAGGCAGCAAGCACTCAGTGGGTGGCGTGTCTGCACAGACAGGGCTATGGAACCATCAGAGCAATGTCCTGTCTTTCTCCAGCTAAGAATGTGATTTACACCTTCCCCCACCATTCCCCAACGCTTTAAAAGCCCCTGCTGGGTTAAAAAAAAAAAAAAGGAGCAGGATTGGCTGACAACCACCACAGCTCTTCTGGTGAACTTTGCTCAGCATTTCATTGCAGGGTCAGGTCAGACAAGACAGGCCACACCATACTCAGCACTGACATTCAAATAGTCACATCTGCCCTTTCTACAAGTGCACTTTAAACAGCCTTAAGTTGTTCTTGATTGTATATTCAGATTTGTAAAATAAAGAACCAGCGCTGAGGGTAGGGGAGAGATGCACTGTTACAGAAAACAAGAGGTCAGAAGCACGCAAGCCACAGCTCACATTTTGCAAATGCATGCACCTATATTTACAGCACATCAGCACAAAGATCCCCTAAGATCTCCTGAACTGCAAGGCATCCTAGTCAGCAGCATTTGGTGAAGAACAAGGAAAAGGACTGACAGAACAGCTGCACTGCAAGGCACTGGGCAGTTTACAGAAAGAACCACCACACAGCAGATAATGTTGAAGAGAAGGGATCTTCTTAGAGCTTCTTAAACTGAACTGGTAGCAAACAAATATATTCAGCTCAGATGTAACAAGCACACATCTGCCTTCTGTTATTTCAAGTGTTTTAACTTTATGTAAAAAAAACCTTAGGCTTGTATCCAACAAGCATTTTAGCTTCAAAAAGACATCCAGTGCATTCTTCATTTACACAGGTCAAAAAATTAAGCTGATACAGTCGTGATGTTGCTCAACTAAGTAATAACTAAAAGAAAAAAAAAAATCATTTCCTGCACTCTTTTCTCTTTAAGAGAAGCCCTTCAGGTTTATTTTGAGAAAACAAGTCTTATGTGGACAGAAATTCGCACATTCTGAGGTTTGCAGATAGTCTCCCGGTGCAGCCTGGTGAATAATCATGCCACAGGACTTGATCAAAACCAAGAGCAGTGATGATGGAAACATACCTACCAGGGCAAAGGCTTTTGCATCCCGAATTTTAGCTTCCCACTGATGAATTTACCAGTGTTCAGCCAGACGTTTTAGGGTTAATGACAATACCCTCTTGCCCCTGTTTCTCTAAGTGCCATTTCTAAACTATTCATGCCTGCTTGACCCTTATTCATTAAATTTAAAAGCCCTCCATTAGAACTTTTTGGGAAAAAGTTCCTATCACAGTAAGTGCCACACTAATTACACTGCTAATGCTAACATACCCAATATCAAAACTGCTACAAAATAACAGAGGTCATACAAGGCAAAAGAACAACCTGGTGAATTTGTCTGCAATTTCACACTGGAAAAGCACAACATATGACATGTTAGTAACATACCACATGATGGCAAACCCTTATTACCTACAGTACCAGATCTGCAAAGATCATAGTCATGATATATGCCACGTAATTCCACAACAGGCCAGGATAAATTATTTAACCTCACGTAGCTAGAAAGTAAAAGTTGAGGAGATGCCTGACAATATATGCACCTAACTGAAAACAGCAGTTTTCTCCACAATGCTAAGTATAGACAATGGTTCCTTCAAGAGATTATTAGGTAGTTCAAGGTATACAGACCTCTCTGACATCTACAAGGTGATCTGGCTGCAGAATAGGACCTCTTTTTCCAGTGGGTAACCTGTGATGTCCAACATTGAAAAAGGAAACTGCATTTTGACTAGGTCTTCTTTGCAGCCCTGGAGAGTTGATGCTTCCTTGTGATGCAAGAGAGAAGCTGCGAGATTTCAGAGGAGGGTTGTTCTGGTGAATAAACAAGATTGAGAAATATTTACAATTAATTACAATAATTAACCAACGAGTGATCTAATTTAAACCATGTAGGAGAACATTTAATCTCAGATTTTTAGTGGAGCAGTAACAGATGACAATGCCATAAACATACTGGCAGCAACTGCTAAAAGGAATATTATGTACTGCTGACAGCTGTCCTGTTTTATAGTCTAATTATAAGGATTCAGTGCAATGAGATGGATCAATAGTTGTCACTTCTGACTTGAAATTCAGGCCTTGATCAGCAACAGTTCTAGAAACTGAACGCTCATGGATCCTGCAAGGGTAGAGCTCACATTTGAGAGAAAGGAAACTCAGTCTGAACTATTCATCGTAGTAAACAACTCAGGATCAAACCCTTGTAGCTGCTTCAATCTTAAAAGCAAGGTTTTACTCAGATAACGTATAGCTTTTATAGTAATCAGGAGTTTCTACAACACGTGCTGCATTCACCATCACCCCCATGATGAACAACAGTAAACAACACTTTGATGAATTAAGGCCTTACTTCCCAAACGTGGAAAATAAAAAAAATAAAGCTCTCAAACGGAAGGACTCCAATGACCTTAAAGAGCTCCCATTAAAGTTAAATAAATGAAGTGCAGAACCACCAGAAAACCCAGGCTTATACTCTCATCTTTAAGCTCTGCTTCTGGATCAAATACCAGCTCAGCAGCACCTGGTCAAGGAGAACCACTCAGGTCCTCCAAGGCAAAGCCACTTCACTTTGCTTATTCCTAAAGCATACTTCTATTACAAGTCAGCTATTGCTCAGAGGAATGTTTACCACATGCTCATTTGCTAGTATTTGTTTTAGATAAGAGGACAGTTAGATGTTTGCATTTGCACCTACTACTTCCACCACTCTAGATTACTTTAGCCCAAGAAAATATGAATCATACATACCTTTCCAATGGCTTCTGTGTGATGCTGTGTGCATATCTGCAGCCTGCTAACCCAGTGCTGCCGCTCTTTAGCATCAGTAGCTAACAAAAGCAAAGCAAAAAGGATCACGTACATTAAGACATTTAAGTGCAGGCAAAAAAACTACTTAATTCTTTGGAACAGACAGAGGACTTCACAGGTCAGCTACATAAGTTTTCAATCCCCAAACTGTTTATTGGCTATAACATTGTGTTTTACACAAAACACTCATTGCAACAGCCTGCAGCACAAATTCTTCTGCTTTTAGACAAGCAGCCAAGCCCAGAACAGCAGCCACAGGTAACAGTCAGGAGTGCCTCTAGTGGAAAAGTCCCCTGTCCAAGAACAGCAATCCTACCTCTTAGTTTATACTGCTCCCCACTGGCAGCATTGACTGTAAAGGTGTGTGAGTCTTCATCACTGGGTGAAATTACAGCTCCTGCTAGCTGCAGCGTGCCCCTGGGCTTCAGGTGTCTGGACTGCTCATTCACAAAGTACTCCAGCAGGCCAGCATCGTTGTTTAGAACGAAAAACCTGCAACGGCAACAAAGTAAACACAACAAATAAGCTTAGGTTGTTACTTTTAAGAAGGGTGGGCAAAGGGCAAAAACAAACTAAGACGAAACTTTCACTCCAAGTCAACAGAGATGGGACTAGGATTTAAAGACTCGTGTCAATGCAGCCCCAGCCATTAGAAATACATTCCCAAAAAGGCTGGCCACAAATTCTCAGCAATTTTTTTCTTCAAAGATGAGGAATGTTATAGCATAAGACAATAAGCAGAATGCTATTACAGGATTTTGAGAATTTTGGGAACTCTGAGGCCTAACTCACCCTTTAGCTATGTAAATTAGGGATAGAACAGTTACAGAACAGTCAAGTAACTGTATCAATACAAGTCACTGCATGCCAGAGGGGACAAGAATTTGGCCATGGCCATACACAAAGGACATATTTCTGATATTTATTTGGTTGAGCTATGCTGCTCTAGGAAGCAGAGTGTTTGACCACAAGGGTTCACCTGCCATAGAAGAGCAAGTTACTCCACAGGAGACAAACAGGCTGGGGAACCAAAGGGAAAAGCTTGACTGAGTTTGGATTTTCAGCCTACTTATAGTTTAATGGTGGTATTATCTGGCAGCAGAGCTGAACCCTATACAGAAAAAAAACAAAGGGAATCGTACAAGTGTTCTTTTAAAAGAAGGGGCAAGGAGAATAGTATCAATACTGTGCATTTTTTTAATGCTATGCATACAGCAATTCTGTCATATCTGCCTGAACAGACAATAGAAAATCCCAGTGTTATTTAAGAAGACCAGAACTTGATCATCTGGACATTGCCAAAAATGACCACAACTGAAAAGCATCAGAAAAAAAAAAGCTTACCGATATTGCCAACCAGTGACGAGATTGGTGTACTTCATTAAGTAGCCACAAATATTTTCCATGTGATCACTAGCACAAAGAAAAAAACAAAAGCAATCAAATAATAATCGTACCAAATGAAGTGTAGATCTTCACAGCTTTTGATAGTCTGTTCCTTGAAAACGACTTTTGAACCTTCACTTATAAAATGGCACCATCATTTCTAATGCAAAGATACTGATGCTCAACTAACGTTTCAGATTCATTTCTGAAATTATAACATAAGACAGTTTAATCAGACTCAACGAACTCCAAATAATTCCAAGGCATAATTAGTTTCACCAACGCCCGAGATTCATTCAGCAGCCACTCTGGATTAGTTCCAGGTAAACAGAGACTCAACACGCATACCTCTGCTGTTTCACACCCCCTCCTCTAAGCAAGCTTTGTAAACAAAACCAACTTTCACTAACTTAAGAGAAACTCAGTCCCAGTCACCAACCAAAACTGGTCCCTAGGCACTCCTGTACCACCAAAACTTCCTTCTCAGGCCCAGCAAGAAAGTCTGGTGGTATCTCTTTGAATCTGAACTCGTGACATCCACCGAAACCAAGAACCCATAGAGGCTTAACATCACTACAGACAAAACGTGTCATCACTTCTGAATGTTAAGAGTCCAAAGTAAGGCTTACAGGTGTTACGGCTACATACTAATCTGCTTAAAACCACAACTTTAAAACTGACTTAATACTGCTCATTCCTCTAATGCCACCACAATACCCTCAGCTCTTGCCACAGCACGGTCCTGCAACTGAAGTGCACACCTGGAGACAATTGAGCTCCTGTTATCCCACTGAAGAACTGCAGCAACAGCCCCGATATCAGACATTAACCATTTGCTTTTTAAATGAACCTCCTATTTAAGCCACTGGACTAGATTTTAAATTCAAATCCTTGTAGCTCATAGAAGATTAAGTGAAATTTACTCTGAAAATGATCCACTGGAGCAGCAGCCTGTTTCATTCACTAAGAGCTTCAAGCATCTCCTACCACCAGGAGCAGAAGGTGGGGGACAGACCCCCACCCAGAGCTAAGGGATCTCCTTTATTAATGGATTTTGATTACAACGGGACTAAATATTGGTGTAATGTCAAGGAACAGCTGAAGCAGCTGCCCACAGTCCACTACTAAGCATCATCATTATCATCACACTAGATGAGTGAACTGTACCAAACTACTCAATAGCTGAACGTGTACAACTCACTGTGCCAAGCTTCATCTTAAATGAAGCTGTTTAAGACACTGCTAATGAGGACAACCTCACAGTAAATCACTTCTGTATGAGGAAGCCCCTACCTTCAGGAACAGTATCCAAAGAAGAGATGGAAGAAAGCGCATCTTTGAAGAAAAGTAAAAAAAGGTTGTCACTTTGCAGTGTTAACATTTCAAAGCATACAGTCAGTTATTAACACAGCCACTGCTATTACAGCAGCATACTACAATGGAGAGCAGCCAGCAGGGTGATCTAGGAATTTAATTGGTAGCAGCTCATTAAGTGGTACTACACAGGTAAAAGTAATAGCTGGGAGGATGGAGAAGATTCAGGCTATCACATATCTCAGCTGCATCAAAATGCTAAGGAGACATGACCAAGCACACCCTCTGCAGACGCCTCATTTGTTGTTACGGCATCCAAGTGCTGTGCAGTTTAGACACGCTCACTGTCATCGTTTGGCAGAAAACTGTGAGACAGCAGAGTCATAAACTTGCATTTAATGGTCTGAAAATTGCCTCTCATCACGGCTAATTGATTTCCATTTTGTGTAGTGAATCCAAACCTCACTCTTGCTTCGCAGCCACCCAGCAGCCTGCGCGCTCAGCACGCAGCTGCTGCCTTCCCCCATTCACCACCAGCCTGGAGCACAGGTATATTTAACAATTAAGAGAGTCACAGAAGTGACCACAAGCTGAAATTAATTGAACAGGGCCATATGTAAGACCACAGGAGTCCATTCATCCGATAGCAAGGGTAAATTAAAGGCAGTCTGATTGAAATTGTTACACAGCTTTCAGTGAGAACAAGGAGACAAATGATCTGGCTGAAGAGAAGATAACCTGCTGCAGGACTGACAGAGATGCACTTCCATAGCAAAGCAGCACTTGACTAATTTATCCAGAAAGACAGGGCATGAACTCATGCTAAATGAGCCTTTTCTTGTCTTTTGATTTTCTGCCAGTCTGGGCAGAATATTGATTAAATTATTTTCTACCTTAATTGCGTCTGTGCAGCTGTACTAAAACTGCAAGCCAAAGAGACTATATTTAGGTTTCACCCTGCCAGAGGCTGGACAAACCCTCAGCACCCAAGCACAGCACAGGTTAGCCTACCCAGAGCTATGAGAAACTCTGCTGGCATTCAGAACGCTTCCTTGACAGCGTAAGAGCCTGGGAGCAAACAAACAAACATCTGAGCAAGAACACAGCCTCAGAGGCACTCATCCCAGCACACTGTGCAGGTCAGGGAATAGCCAGCATTTGAAGTAAGGTTTATTTTTAAATAACATTTTTTTTAAACCTTACAAAAATAAATAAAAAAAAAGGCTAAATCCAGCCTGAAAATTACAATTTACAGAATGCAGATCTTGTAACGGTACAAATCCGCTGCAGAAACACTGTTAATCTCCTGATCTTCTTTTGAGTAAACACTAGTGCTTTCCTAGGTATGCAGCAAAACATTCTCAGGATTATTAGTGAACAGTGTCATGAGGCAGCTAAAACCACTGTTTTCTTAAAAAAGTAGTAATTCATTAGAATGGAATTAGCAGCAGGGCTCTTCAGAGAACTAAAAAAAGCATTCAGAAAGGCAGATTTCAAAAGCAAGTGGTTGGGGCTCACAGATAACCGCAGCAGCAGAAGACAGTAAAACATGACTCAGAGCTTCCTCCCAGCCCTTACCAGCACTGCACCCAGGGGAACAATAGCAAGGCTTGTTTCAAGTCCTCTGCGTGCTTCACTAGCCCCCACCATGGTATTTCTGGTGTTAGAAAAATGGATTCCAGAAATTAATTTGACCACAAACACTGAGTAGTGATCACGAGGCCAGGCTGCACTAGGATCCCTTCCCTCTGTAGGAAAGCCTTGGTGTTCCAGCTGCCAGCTCCGTGTTGGTACATGTACCTGTGTCCTCTAACAACCCATGTGCTGGGGCTGCTTTCCAAATGCTTACAGCAGTTCAGCCTTAATGAGTCAACAGCCCCTGAGGCCTGCTTTTATGTAGAAATTCAACGTCCTCCCTTCACTGTGTGACAGAAGATGAGTGCAAGTGTCACAACAGACCCATCAGAGTCTGAAACACCAAATTTTGCACTGACTTCTGCTGAGCTACTTCAAGCAGCGATACCCAGCAAATCACAGCCAGCCCACACCACATCCTCCCCACAAATAAAGGATTCTTCAAAGGCCCAACACCACCGTGCTGCCCACCTACTTCACACGTTCGTTTATAAATAACAAGGCAGACTGGAACTGTCCCTGTTAAAAGTTGGTGAGGAGTTATGGAACAGTTCATCCTGCTTCCAGCAGACAACCCACTCCATCTGCAGCCACATCTTTCATGAGCTGTGTCTTCAGACAGCCAAGCACCACTCCAAAGACAGACAACAGGATAAGCAAACTGGCAACAATCCTCTGTGAATGCTTTATTTCCTTGCTTATTTGTCCTCTTCTGAAGCTGCAGCAGCTGTCAGTGCCTCGTGGGCTGGATTCCTCCTGGGGGAGGAAGGAGAACGAGTGATGGCTGGGCCCAGTTCCTCCTGCATCCTGTTTACAGGCAGCACCCAAGTCTTCCACATGGCTGCTGAGGAGCAGCAGTCCCTGAATGACGTCCATCATGATGAGCACAGGGCCAACATCTCTGGGAAGGTTCTATGCTGGAGCTCACACACAAGTACACCCCAGCCAGCAGCAGCACAGAACTCGACCTGGCTGGAAGGTGCTCATAGAGCTCCCAAGACCACTCCTCTGATCATCTCAGTTCTGATGGGCCCAGACAACCTCACAGGGGATGCTCGGAGCAGCCAGCCCTCCCTGAGCCAGCAGCTGCTCAAAGGAGCAGCCAACGGCTTCCCCGCAAGGCCAGGCTTCGTGCAGCTGCTGAACGCACGTGGATTTGAGGAAAGAAACATCATGCAGGGCAAACCAGTCATACAGCCATCACGGCTGGAAAAGAACAGTGAGATCATCTAGTTCAACCATCAACCCATCCCCACCACACCCACTAACCATGTCCCTCAGTGCATGGCTCCAACCACACAGCTTGAAGAAACAAAACAGCAGCAGTTTCTACTGAACTTGATCTGCGATAGCTTGTTTATTCCTCATACATCAGGCCAAAGCGCTCATCCACAAAGTATTAATTCCTCTTTTCGTTAAGAAGAGGAGGAAACAGAGAGAAAGGGAAGAACAGCTCCGTCAGCAGAAGCTTTGGGCATATCTTCTGTGACAGCAGAGATCACACGGTCCCAAAAAAAACGCCAGCACGCACTGCAGTCCCCTGTGGCGGAGAATGGGTTTTCCAGCACCTGAAGGATTTCCAGCTGCTAAGCCTTCAAGGGGAACATAACAAATCAAGCTTACAAGGCTTTCTTGTTGTTGTTTTAAAGCCGTCCTAATTTAACTTGCAATTCCATGCACTCAAGGCCACAGATTAATTAGGAAGATGAAACAACACTGTAATGCTTTTGTAGGGTAGCAATAAGAAAAAAAATAAGACAGCATTTAATCACTGAGAAAAAACACTGCTGCCATTGGACTGCTGCAAAACTGGTAATATTTAACTGCTTTATCACTCACAGAGCTCTTTAGCTCTCAGAAGATGTGTGCCTGTTAAAAAATGCAGTCACTTCCAGCTAAGCAATTTCTTTCGCATGAATGTAATCAGCTCAAGCATGAACTCTGCCCACATCCAAGTTATTTGTGGGTTTGCATGAGCAAAACACAACTGGAGCTGGACCTGAAAGTCAGCTGCCAGTGCTGTGGATTCTTCTGCAAGGATCACTACTCAGGCTAGTGCTGGAAAAGTAACTCTATATTTAGCTGACAACAACATTTAGAGGTGGAACACAAAAACAAACAGCTTAAGGAGGTATCAGCTTTCCACTTTATACCCCTGGAGTATAACTGTTGCTTCCTGCAGCTCTGCTACCATTCACGTTGTCAATTTGTGGCTGTGCACCATAACACAATTTCACATATTACTGCTAGCAGGAAACAAAACTCTCCCTTGAAGTCTAGCAAGTAGGTTAAAGCTGCCCTGCTCAGTAAATAGTAGTAACATAGCATAAGCTACGCAAAAACAGTGATGGATGAGCACCTTTGAAATAATGGAGTATCTTCTGCTGACAGCACTTCAGAAAGTCAGTTACACTCCCCAGGCATTTTAGACTGCTCCTAATCAAGGTGTAGAAAAACACACTCTTCCAGTCTCACTATTTATTTGCCATTATGACTTCTAAAAAGTTGTTTTCCAATTGGGCATTGCCATCCTGAACTTTGCAGCACTGTATCAATGACAAGTGCTGGTTCACTCACTGATTAGCTAGCCAGATTAAAATTAAAAAGAAGTTAAACTGTTTATTATTTTAGAATGATTTTTATTTTAGAATGATTTTTGAGATATTTCAGGTTAAAAAAAAGAGGGCAAAAATTATTGCTACCTAATCAAGCAGAAAGACGCTTAATGATTTCTGCTACCTGAATATTCAGACTGTAAGCCTGGAATACTGTAGCATGGGCAAAAAAAACAACAGCATGAGCCACCAAACTGAAGCAGCAGCAGCAGGCAGCTGGTTACAAGTGGTTTGCTGCAGGGGACCATTAAATTCCTCCAACAAGCTGTCAAGGACACACTCTGCAATCCCTCGGGTAACACCAAAACAAGGGGAGCAGACAGGACAAGAGAAGGTGAGATCCCATTCAGGGGATCCAAACCATCCAGAGGAACAGGTTGAGCAAGACCTCCTGAGCTTAATAAACTAATGCAGAGCCTGGGATAGGCTAACCTGTGAGTCAGTGCAAGCTGGAAATGCCATGCCAGACAAGAGAAGGACAAGAACTGGAGCTGCTCAGTCTTCTTCAGAGGAAAGGAAGGCTTGAGAGGAGCTCACCACTGTCTCCCACCACCCAGCAGGTGTTCATAAATACAACAGAGTCAGACTCTTTCCAGAGACCCCCAGCAGAAGGGCAAACAGGGACGGCCTCAAGTTGCAACAAGAGAAATTCCTCGTTGGACACAAGGGAAAACTCCTGTCAATGAGAGAGGGAAAGCCCCCAGACAGGAGCCCAGAGAGGCTGTGGGTCCTTCTTCCTTGGAGATACCCAAAATAAAACCAGAGAAGGCCCTGGGGTCTCCATTCTAACTTCGAAACTGGCCCCGCTCAGAGCAGGTAACTGGACTAGAGATTCCCCAACGCAATTACACTGAAATTAACCAAAAGCATTCCTACATGAAACTCAGCAGGCAGGTGATGAGGCACTCCAAGGGCTTAAGCACTAATTAAGAAAGCACCTGTGTTCATTTAAGCACTTACAATTATGACAATAAACAGAAACAGTGAGACTGCTTTCTTCTTCAGAGCTTTAAACTCTCAATAAAGAAAGAGGGTATTACCATCCCATTTCTCAGACTGGGAACTGATGTATGGTGAGTTTTCAGCCTCTCTGAGAAGCTGTGGCCCGATGCATTTATTCATTTACTTTTAAGTTTCTCCCCTATTGTAGCAGCTGATACATTCAAACCACAGCTTCTGCGGATTTCAGCAGCAGCTGTGACCCTGCAACAGTTTTTGCAAAATCACAGACAACAGTTCCAAGCTAGGCCTCTGAGAAAGAAGAACACCCAATTAATGAGTACAGACGAATTACAGTTTAAGCAGCTTGACTGTTAGCACAGGGGAAATCAGAGCCAGGGAGTTAAACCAGCTCCTTGACACAGCACCCTGCAGCTGTGCCCACACCTCCAGCTTTCTGTTGCACACCCCTCACTCATCATTCCTCCACTGCAAATGCTCTGAGCCCTGTACAAAATTAATCTGCCAGTTCCTAAACACTAATGACTTTTCTTAAACGTTTCCAGTCTCATCAAGAACTTAGGAATTTTCACGTGAAGGGGCAAAAATGCACAGCCAAGGCAAAAAGTCCTTTCCAAGACACTGATGTTCCTGCTCCAAAGCATTACAGGCTGTCAAACACAAGATTGTCATGCACAAAATAACAGCGCTTCTATCCCATTTCAGCCTGCTCAAGTCCATCATCAGAAATGATGAAAGCCTGAAACCATACAAGCTTTGCAAGCACCCCGGAATGAAAGCTGTCAGACTGTCACCAGCAGGCAGCTACTCACTGCAATACAAATGCATTAGCACCGGCTGATCACGGCTGTCAGTGCAGCATCCTTAAGTAAACAGCGGTCCTTGCACACGTGCCATTGTGAGTGAAACACAAGAACCTGCCCACGACAGCACATTCCGCTTGTGCACTGAGCAATGTGATTAGGTCAGCCTTACACAGGCTGGTTTTCATCTTCTCTCAAGGGAGAGAGTGCGCACGGCAGAGGATGTTGATATTATAGGCGATTTTAATTAACATGCTGCTACATGATTATATTACAACAGGCAAAGTTGAAAAAACGCCCTTCGCACTTGGAGGAGGAGAGGCATTTCTAATGGCCATTAGTTCCTGCAGAGATCTGTTCCAAGGAAAGCACGAATCACTTGCTATACAGAAGCTATTTTCATCTTCTACTTGTTCAGTTTAATTTTGAACTCTAGATGAATAACCTAATATCAAGGAAAACATCCTGTGCATCAGAACCAACTCCCACGTTTGTTGCCCCTGCCCAGACACTTCTACATCTCCACTCCCACACCACAGCTGTGCCTTGGGAAGCAGGCAGGGCTCCATGGGGATGGAGAAAAGAACCAGCCCTTGCTGACCCAGCTCAGGTCACTGCATCAGGCACTACACAAGTGTATTTCAGTCACTCAAACCTGTTTCCCCAACTCTATTACCCCTCACATGCACTTCTAATTCACAACACATCTAAGCTTTCATCCACAGCAACTCCACTCTTCCAGCCTGTAAGCATGTGTGAACATGAACCTGCCTTTAAGAAGTGCTTGGGGCTTCAACAAGCCTTGAAATACACATGTGACACACAACAACCTGGTCGTTTTAATAACAAAGAACAGATCATGAGGTTGATAGAGTCAACTGAGTATTTCAAAAATGGATTTCTTGTCTACTCTAATAAGCAAATTACTTGGAGTGTGGCATTTCTCAAGTAGCATTATAGACACAGTATATTCTCCAAGACTCAATGAGGATAAATAAATTCAGGTCCCAGGGCTTTGAGCCATTTCCTTCCAGTGCATCAAATGAATGTGACAGTCGCCCTGATCTGATTTCTAGCAACGAAAAGGAGTACAACACAACTGCAGCACTAAATCTGGATTTTATAGCAGTTATTTGAGAAAAATCATCCTTCCAGCAGTAAAATTGCAGCTCGGCAACCCAGCATCAGGCCGGAACACGAGCATATCACCACAGACACCAAAACAGAACTAACACCAAGTGAGGGTTTGATGTCACAGTGACAGTTGTCAACGGGACAGCAAGGGAACACAGCACTGGAGGGGCAGATACCCAGCAGGCACCACGCTGCACCAGACCCAGGTAACACCACAAAGCCTTCTGCTCTTGTGGGCAAATGTAATCTCAAACAATTGGTTTTAAATAGCATCGAGAAAAAACCCAAGGAGGGAGGTGATAAGAGCAAGTACCTGGAGGGTGAGGATTATAGAGAACTGCTCCAAGATGACACAACATTTACAGTACGTTTGGGAGGGGTTTGTTTTATACTTTTCAAGTGATAGAGACTCGGATGTTCTCTGGAGCACAAAGCTAATTAGGTCAGCTAACACATCACACAGCAGCCTAAGTGAGAATTAGATGTATTACCATTAATTTACATTAATGCTACTATGACAAGTGCCAGTACAGAGACTGAAAGAAGAGCAGGTTCAGCCACGGAGAGGTCCACAACAAAAATAGCTGATAAGCATGCTATCACTGCCTTGTGCTTACCCCCCAGTATCAAACAAACGTTCTTGGAATGCAAACAGAAAAGAAGCTAGAGGAACTCCATACATTTTCTTGCAGCTAAGGCTGACATCAACTATACCCTCAACAAAAAGGGCTCTCATCAACATCCATTCAAGATAGTATCAGTTTCAAGACACTTCCCTTTATTAGAACTAATTAGGCTCCTTTTACAAGGCAGCATGAATAAGAAAAAAAAATAATTATGCACTTCCACAGCCAAGCTCAGTCTCACTTGGCATCCACATCAGACAGATATGCAAAAGGTTCCAGGCCACCCCCTCCACTGGGGTCTGCAACAACCACCTGATGTGAAACACTGCCCATGGTACCACTTCACAGAGAAGAGCCCACAACCACCTCAAATGACAGAATTCAAACCTATCCATGTGTTTTAGCTAGCAGGTCTTCTGCTGCGCTTCTGCATCCTGATCCATTCAAATAGAAGACTGATGTAAAGTCAGTAACGATCTGGGGGTGTCTGTTTGTTGGGGGTGCTATTATTGTTTTGTTTATACATTTATGAAGGGCACACAAACTGTAACATTTTACAAATACATATGGCAACGTGCATACCATATAGGTTTTTAAATACAACCTGTAAACTTAAAGTCTGTTATACATGTTCATTAATTCCCTAGCGATATGTATCTCTACCAGCAAAAGAATAAGTGCCAGAAGTCTTTTTAATAGCAGCTGAATTGATCTATGCATTTGAGAACGGAACGATGAAGAAAAATGTGAGGGGACAGCACAGGAGCAATGCTCAGCTAAGGAAGACAACCTTGTTTTCTCTAGTCAGTTGCAGTTTTGAACCTCTAGCTTTGTAGCTAAATGAGAACTGCCTATTGTAAGCCATTTCTCTCAGAATTTTCTGAAAGCCCCTCAAGGGGCTGAGAGGATCTGTTCTGTTTCCCTGGTACACCTCCCGACCAGCCCTCTGTTAGCTTACAGGCACAGGATTCTGCTTTCTGGTTGTAATATTTTTATTTTATTTGACTGGCAGTAATTGGTGCATCACACAAGCACCAGCTAAGGCTGCCCCCACTCCAACTGCTTCAGAACTACTGTGGTAGTAGAGCAAAGCAGAAATGAATGAAGATGAACAAGATCAAAGCTAGAATTGCTGAACGCAAATATTCCTCCATTGGGACAACACCGTATTTATTTCCCAGCTCGACAAGTGCTGAAAACGAGGGAGAAGGTTGGAGAAGTTATAAATTTCAGATCACTTGACCAAGTAACTTTTCAATAATTTGAAGTTATCTGAAGTCCTGTCTTCTAATAACTGCTTTCTCAATGGAAATGTGGAAGAAGAGCTGAGTACGGAGCACAGCCTCTCAGACTCTCCTTTGTAATCTACTTCACCGCAGCTTAGCGTTCACACTTCTTACAGACAGCAGTGAGAAAAAGGCAGCTCAGCTTTGATTGCTCTCAGACATACCCTGATGCCGATCACACACTCCTAAGTAAGCCAGATAATTTCCTGTCAGGTGCCTTAGCAGTTTCTCAAGCGCTCTTGAATTCTGTTAGGGCAAAGAAACAAAGCGTCTTCTGCCGCTCTGAAGAAACTGAGCCCTTACAAGTTTCGAAGGAGGCAGTGCTACGAGCACGGACAGCCTAAGCTCAGCACACACAAGCTCCAACAAGCCGCCTGTACCCCGCATAACCCGCAGCATCCAGCTGCCGCTCCTCCTCCACCACCAACCTCTTGGTCGACCTCACCAGCACAGCTCTCTGAAAACCTCTTCATTACACCTCCAACAACTTCGAGCAGCCCCGCTAGGGAATGAAACAGCGAACAAAAAACAAAGCTACCAACGCTTGGCCGGCCCCGCCCCGCAGCCCACCTGTACTGCCAGCCCTTGGCGCCGCGCCCGCCGCTCTTCGCCGCCGGTTCCGCCTTGCCCTCACCCTCCGGCCCCTTCGCGGCCGCCGCGGGCTCCGCGCACTGCATGGCGCTCCCGGCCCGAGCCGCGCCGCCGCCGCCGGACGGGCGAGCCCTCCCCGCTCAGGCAGCGCCGGGACCCGGCCGCGCTCGCTCCATGCGGGCTGCGATGGCGGCGAGCTCCCCGCGCAGCCCCGCTCGGCCCGGCTCCCCGCACGGCCGCCGCGGGCTGCGGGAAGCCCGCCCTCCAGCTCCCTCACACGGCCTCCTCTTCCGGGGCAGCGCCGCCGCCATCTTTGGTGCGGGCAGCGGCCGTTGGAGGCGGGGCGCCGCCATGTCAGCGCCGGGCGGGCGGGGTCGCTTTGGTTGTGCTGTTAGGAGAAAGGGTTCCCCTCAGAGGGCGGAAAGTTAAGCTGCACGAGCGACGTTGTTACAAGCAGCTCGGTTAGCGAGTTGGCGGTTGTGCTCCGCGTCCTGTGCCGTCTCGTCACGGCTCCCTCCAGCCCCCGGGCACGGTGCTGGGACAGGCATCTTCCAGCAGGTTTCTCTCGGAGCGCGCCCATAACATGGCAAACAACCGTTCTACAAAGTGCCCTGAAGGGGAACGCGTTTCTCCTATGGAACAGCAAGTTGACAGATCAGATCGTCCACTGAAGAAAATTTCATCCAGGCTTCCTTCATCTTGGCCTCTAAACGTGTTAATTCTTCTGCCGATCGCTTGCGGTATTAATTGATAACATGATGCGATTGGACTGCATTGTACGTGTACATTATACACCACTGAAGTGTTCCAGGGAAAAAAAAAAGAAGGATAAGCAACCTGGGCAAGAATCCCATCGGTGTGCTTTACTTCCCATGCTTGAGGGCCCCTGGTCTCAACAGAAGCACAGCTTCATCCGTGTCAGATGATAAAGGGCTGTGCTGCCTCCATGTGCCAGCGTTTTTCTTCCTTCAAAGCTCTGTGCTTGCAATACCAGAGACTATCGTAAGGTGGCATTGACACCTGCATGACCAGATCTGCTAAGAACGTAAAGATGTCCTTTGACTTTAGTTTGCGCTTGCTGCTAGTTACAGCTGGTGGTCAGGTTCACTGCAGTTATCTCCTTCTCCAGTTGTAGCCCGATGGCTCAAGGCGACTGAAATGGCACCTTGGCCCTTATAGAAACCACAGGAGTGCCTGGGCCTTACCCACTGCTGAGGTGTCTGGGGCTGGTGGAGGAAAGCGGGAGCTGCAGTTCTGCAGGAGAAAAGCATGACAGGGACAGCACATGTTTGTCAGCATTCGTCCTTGTGAGCCTGATGATGGCTACAGGCTGAGGCGAATTGTATTTTGTTGTAAGTCAAGTTAAAGCGAGTTTTCCGTATTTGCCATAATTTACCATTAATCCTAGAAATATGTCCAAAACGTCGTACTGCTCTTGCAGATTTCTTTCACATCTTACAGCCTGGGTATACATGCTTAGCATTTCTTCTGATCAGTGTCATTTCTGCAGAGTAGCAAGATCTATCCACATTCAAAGACTAAAGCTCTTAAAATCCAGCATACCTCTTATCACTTTTCTCCTTAAAAAAACTGTAGTTTTTCCAAATAGAAATCATACAAGTTCTCTATCACTCCCCTGTTAGTTGGTCAGGACTTTTTTTCCTAATGCAAACCATATATTTGGATGAGCTTAGATTTAAAGCTGCATCTTCCTCTGGTAGCCAGTGCAGAGAAGATAAGGAATTGCAGTTCCTGCTTGCTAAGGGAACTGCATCCTCTACAGAGCTGTGGAGGAATAGCATGAATCCTGAAAACACAGAAGTATCACCTGCCTTTCTTGCACAAGGAGCACTATATTTCCTAAGCACTGCTGAACTGGAAAAGCTGCTGACTAATGAGAAAGTGACTAATACTGCTTCACATCCGCATTGGTTAATTGTACGGTCAGTGATTATTAGGGTTAGGTTCTTCTTAAGGCAACTGAGATTTGAGTTTATTCATAGTATGGAATATATTTTATGTTTTCTGGGCTCTTCTACATAATGAATATGAAAGAACTTCCTACGCTTACTGAGAATAGAAGATACCTTACCCACTACAGCTGAATCCCATCCCCTATGTCATCAATAAAGATGTCAAAGAGTACCAGTGCCAAGTCAGACCCCTGGGGAATACCACTCATCACCAGCCTTCACCTGGACACAGTGCCACTGACCACCGCCCTCTGCTACCTTCCAACCAATCCCTTATCCACCAAATAGTCCACCCTTGAAATCCATCACTCTCCAATTTAGAGGTGAAGAGGTGGTGGGGGACCAAGTCAAAGGCCTTGCAGAAATCCAGGTAGATGACATCTGTTGCCTTCCCTTTGTCCACTGCTGCTATTCCATCATAATTCCCTTCCTCTTCTCTATCAATCCTTGTGCACTGTATTCTGCTGTGATGCAGAGTGGCTCGACTGTAACTCAGAGGCCCAGCCATAAGCGTCAGAGCCGCAGATGGCAACAGTTCACACTGCCTCAAAGGTTTCCCTCGCCATCCTTCAGTCACATTTGACACCGTTCCAGTTGCGCTCGGTATGACTTTGCTTTGAGTCATTCTCTGGGCTCCAACGTTACGTCACCCAGCACGATCCAGACTCAGAAATGGAAACTGGAGCTCAGTTTTCTAGGAAGCCAGGACCCATGATGATATGTAAGGCACCCTCCGAGCAGTGTCCTGG
The DNA here is from genome assembly GCA_023055505.1 of Callipepla californica brunnescens. NCBI lineage: Eukaryota > Metazoa > Chordata > Aves > Galliformes > Odontophoridae > Callipepla > Callipepla californica. The sequence goes on from JALIRH010000010.1 coordinate 13,274,405, forward strand.
GAACTCAGTGGAGGCCAGGACTGAGACCCTGTTCTCAGAGCATCTTCCTCAGAGTCCCCAGCTGGTTAAGGCTATTTCTCTTTAATGCTTCTGTGTGGAGAGAGGCCTGCCACAGCCTGGAGCTCTCCTATCGTAGCAGATAAGCACTGCAGCAGGGTTTCTGGAAGCAGGCAGTTTAATGCCAGTAAGCCTACTGGGGCCACTGCTTATAACAGTCTGTGACCTGTGTCTTCCCCTACCTCCAACACTTGTTTGCTCAAGGCACACAAGAGAACCTCTTTCTGCCCTTTTCTCTCCAATCTGTGGGCAGACAGAGAGCCCAGTATATGCCTCATCACCTGCTGTGGTAGAGTTCAGGCTGTTCCAACCCAAGCAGCAGGGTCTGAAGCCCGTCATATCTCTTTGGAAGGATTTGCCCTCTGCCTTCCCCAACAGTCTGCCCTTCTCACCCATGTAGGTACGGTGCGTGCACACCAGAGACAAGGGGAGCACGTGCTGTGGCTGTGGTTCAGGGCTTCCCAGCTCTTCAGTCCACCTCATGACTACCTTTAGCCTTTTTCTACCCTGCTATAGCACAACATGGCATTCCTGCACTGTGTTCTTCTGCAGCACACTGTGAGGACTCCTGTGTTCCATGTTTCTCACTCCTCTGAAAAGCTAAGTTGTTTTTATTTCAATAATTGAAATAAAACTGAATTAGTTCAGTTCCTCAGTCGCTAGCCCCTTCTCCTAGAATTCTCTCTGTGCTGTTCTTTACTCCTACACATTTTTTTTCTGCATGGTTTCTATGGCAACCTGTTTTCCTCTCCATCTGCTGCAGATCCCCGTTACCATGTTTTGTTTCTTTTCATCTCTGCTGAATGCCATTTCCAGGTGTATCACGATACCCAGGTTAGATTGGAAACCAAGCCAAAGTACCCCATAGTTTTGGTAGTCAAACCTGTCGTATGCAATCCCACTGCTCCGTTGCTATAGATGCTCTGCCTATGGGATATCAATACTGAACTCTTTTTGATACCAGACATCCTACATGTACCAGCGCACTCTGATCAATTCTGCAGCCACTTCATAATACCCAGATTTCATCCTTCCTTCTCGTTGCAGCCCCTGCTGCCTACAGAGTAGGTATATTTGGACTCTGGAAAGTAAGTGTCGCTCTGTTGCCCGAGGACTGTTTTGAAGACAATTGCCAATAAGCTGCCAGAGATGTTTTTCTTCCAGCAAATGCATTTTTCATTTCTGCTATAGTCCTGTAATGTTTTACCTCTCCTGAAAACCTTCTCCATCAGATTACAGAAAGCCCTACACAGCAGAGACTGTATACAATTGACCTTTCAGTCCTTTCTGCTTGAATGATGAAAACTGCTTGGAATTTGCTAAGATTCCTATAGGCCTAACATCCAACTTCATTTTCTAAGTACTTATGAAGAGCTTATTTAAGTGTGGAAAAAAAAAATACATTCCTGCTGTATAATCCAATCAAAACCAGCAGCAGAGAACTCAACTGAATAAAATGAATGGAGTAAAAAATGTCACTGTTGATTTGTTTCCTAGATCCCATGAGCTGGTAAAGTCAGACTGCAGGAAATCCACGTGGAAGCACAGTAAAGCTGTAAGTAATTTGGACTGTGAGCTCTTACAGACAGAAACTGACATTGTTTATTTGCATCCAGCATCCTGGAGGAGCTGTGTTGAGATAGCAGACGCTGTCTCAGTATAAATGGCTGCTATTCAATACCTACAATTAACAGCAATTATGCATACAGTAAAGTAGTGTTTATATAGACATTTCTGCTAAACTTCAATTTGGAGTATAATTCAGGGAAAAGTAGGGTAAAAAAATCAATTGGAAATCAAACGGGCCTGTGTTATGTGAGTAATGCTGATGCTAATCCTGTCCATCACTGCGAGGCGTGGGTCAGATGCAGTGCTGGCAGTTTAGGCACAATTTTAACTGTAGCTTTACGTGCCTATGAAAGATGTGGACTGCAATGCAGATAGTGCAGGACATCTCAGAAATACATAGGAAGAATAGGGAAAAGGGGAAAAAAAAAAGTGATACGCAGGGAAAGCTATCCTTCAAACATCGACAGCTAAAGGTATAGCAGCAGAACTGCTCAAAATCGAAACAAACCAGACCTTGTACAGGGATGGAAATCAAGAAGAAAGGGTTTTTATCTGCATCACTGCTAAGGAAACAAAGGAAAGGCAACCCTACAGCAGTGGCAGTAGGGTAGATAGCTAGAACCTAAAGCAATGTGTTGCTTCAGTTTCCATAAAGAAAATGATGCAACTCTGGAGGGCAGAGGCAACACGCTTAATGGGCTTAAGGGCACGGATATGGAAATTACCACATGCAATACAGCTGCAAAACTTGAAAGTTCTTCACCCTTCCATTCTGAAGACTGAGTAATCTCCATCACAAAATCTGTTGGCTTCTTAGCACACAGGCTGGAGAGCAAGTGAGTAACAAACAGCGTGGAGGGATGCAGGAAATGGGTTAAAGTGCAAGATAGGCACGTTACACATAGATGAACCCAGTATCTTTCTTTGATAAGATAATTGCATTTGTGGACAAAGGAAAACCAGTAAAATCAACCTGGACTTCGGTAAAGTATTTGATTCGGTATTACTAGGAAATGTATTACTTAAACTCAAGAAGATGAGGATTCGTGTAAATACAATAAAGTGCTGAAGGAGTCTGGGACCGAGGTAAAAACTGCTGACAGTGCTGACAGCTCAGTTATGGGCCTGGAGAAATCCATCTGAATAACATCATTAAGTCAGTTTGGAGCAAAAAATGACAAGCAGGATAATGAAATTTGCTAACAAGAAAGTTGGGAGGTGTTTTCCATACAGAGGAAGCCTTACAGGGAGAATGCCCTACTAACAGGCATGGGATAAAATGTAAACGTATAAAGCACAAGGACGTGCACTGACTGACTAATTACATTTCTGCTATAAATTAAAATTCATTGGCTATGAACAACAGAAGAGGAAAAGCCACGTGCCTGATACAATCATTAAAAAGGTAAATGCAATCTCACGTGTAGCTAAGCAAGTATTTCCGGGAGCAATAATTACATACGCACCAAGTGCTGGGTAAAATTCCACTGAGATTTTAGGGCACCGTGCAGGTTATCAGCATTTAGTGAATCTGAATTCATGCTGGACCAGGTACAGAGGAGCATCACCTGAGAAATAGCAAAGAGGAGATAAGAGAGCATGATCTATGGCAGAACAAGTGCTGGGAAGGGATCTGATTCTTCCCTGTAAATACATCTGGGGCAGGAGGTGGACAGAGAGTGAGAAGCTCAATGTGCAGTGCCCTCTCGCCTGCTCTGGGCTCCCTCCCCACACAGCAGCCAGCCCCCTATCCCCTTCCTGCCCATCTCCTGCCTGCCAAGTCTGGCATTTCTCAGTCACGTTTTTCTGAGTGTTCAAAGACCACCTTGTCCCCACGGAGAAAAGCACACCTGGCTTAGAAGTTAAAAAACCCTCTTGGCTGCCCTGGTTTTGCAGCAGCCTTTTGTTTGATTGTTTATTTGCAGCAGCTGTTTGGCTGATCAAAACCAGTCAGCTTTGCAAACTCTGGCAGTTGACATGAGCAGAACCTATTAGGTACTGAAGCGGATCAGGTGAGCATGGGTGGGGTGGCCTTGAGAGGGTTGTCCTTATCTTCCCTTACTAACCAGACCTAGCTTTTATGTCTGTTACATTCTAGTGACTCACAGTTGATTTGGTTCTCCTGTGTTTATGTGAAAAACAAACACTGTGCCTTTGTTGGAGGGAACAGGTTCTTCTCCTTGCCAGATAAAACAAGTCATCAGCATCCACTGGTGCTATATGTGGCTCCAGGGCTTCCGAATCTGAGAAAGGATGTTTCCTGGCTATTCTGTGTCCCCACTCAAAGCTGACACTGAGGCAGCCCAGGCACCTGAACCTGCCAGGTAAAGCAGCCTGTAACAGCCACCTGTGACCAAACTCCTCCCCCTCTCCACAGAGTGATGATTCCCCAAAGCCAGAGGACAGCTCAACAGCACCAGCTCTTCAATTAATGTCACGATGTACATGCAAATGTGTGCATGCCCAGCCTCAGGCTGCTGCTCCATCCATCTGCCCACTCACCCTCTGCCAACCTCACCCCTGCCACCTTCTGTACAATGACCAAGCAGTGCAAGGTCAGCGTGGAGGCTACAGACACAGGACCCAATTGTAATTAAAAGCTTTCAGTTTAACTTCGATGAAACTACTGCTGTTTGCAGTACTCAAGATCTCTGTCTCCCGGATACAACTTAAGGGAAGGGACTCTTTAGTGAGAAAGGTAGTGACAAGACAGGGCTGGGTAGATTTAGGTTAGATGTTGGGAGGAAATTCCTCATGGTGATGGTGCTGAGGTACTGGCACTGGCTGCCCAGAGAAGTTGTGGATGTGCCCTCTCTGGAGGTATTCAAGGGCAGGCTGGATGTGATCAGCTGGGAAGCATTTCTTGCCCGTGGCAGGGAATGGAACTGGATAATCTTTATAATCTCTTTCAACCCAAACCATTCTATGGTTCCCTGATTATTGCATTGATTAGATCCAGAAGCCAATGCCTTGGTGAGTGCGTCCTCACCTCAGGGCTTGTGGTCGGCAGCACTGAGCAGCTGAGAAGTCTTGGGGGAAGGAGAGATGGCAGCTCCTCCTTATCTCCATAGGAGATTTTCTTCACAGTAAAAGAGAGAAGAAATCTAAGAGACCCAGAGGAGCTACAGAGCCAGGGAAAGCACAAACTGTGGAGAACAAGCCAAGAGTGTAGGAAACACCCGCCTTGGCTATACCCACACCAAGATCCCAGCTTTACTTTCATCTTCACGAGGCTGTTTTTCACCTATTTCCTGGCATTTTATGTGAGCTCAGGATGCAGCTGAGCTGATGAAGCTGACAGCGGGTGGGCTGAGCATATGCCTACCTCCAAACTACCCCCAGCCTTCTCGGCAGCACTGACAGCCATCCTCAACCCATGAGTCACTGTGTCAGCCCACACGTTATGGTGCCGGGAGCTTCTGAGCCGGGCCCTGGGCAAAGACAGCTCCTGCGGGATGAGCCTCGGGGCACGGCAGGACAGAGCCGGTGGGATATGGGCAGGAGGGAACACAGGCACAGAGAGGGCAGGGAAGCAGCTCCATAGCACAGAAGGGGAGAGAAGGCTGCTCTGATGAGATGTGGCAGGCTGAGAGGTGACATACGGCAGTCTGCAGGGAGTCGTGGATGTCAGACCATATAGGGGAAAAGAAAGACTCTCTGCTTTGTCCTGCCTTGCTTCTATATAGACATTAGAAGCTGTGATGCAGTCCATTGCTGCCAGTTTATCAGCTGAACACAGCTCTTGCAAAGCACTCATCCCCTTTCCCCTGTCCAGGTGGCAGACCCCATCTGCGGGATGAAGCTAACCCGTGTCCATGTGGCTGGCAGGGCAGGTGGCACGAAGAGCCAGACCCGCAGTCCTCCGCTGTCACATCCCCCATCCGTTTCCTCCCCAGCCCCGAGCGGGACCCCGCCGTGCCGTGCCGTGCCGTGCCGGGCTCCGGGCGCATCCCCGCGCTGGTGCCGCCTCCCCGGGGGCAGGACCGATTCGGGGCCGCGGGCCCTCGCATCCTCACGCCCGTTTCTCCCGCAGGCGCCGGGGGCCGGGCCGGAGGCGGTGCTGGAAGCCGGGCCGAACACAGCAGCATGTCGCCGCTCCGCGTCTGCATCGTGGGTTCGGGGAACTGGTGAGTGGAGGGAACTCGTTTCCTTGCTTCCTTCCTTCCTTCTCCCATTTTCTCCCTTTTTTTTTTCTCGCCGCCTGTCTCCCAGTCTCTCTTAGGCGCATCACGGGAGCCGGGGCCCGCATAGAGCCGTGCCGGGCTGCCCCTGGCCAGCAGCGGGGCCGGGGTCCGCAACAGGTCCCGGTGGGGGTCGGGCTGCGGGTCTCCATGGTGCTGAAAGCGGCAGCGCTCACCGCCCCCGGCCGGGGCTCGTCCCGCCTGAACGCTCTGGGCACGGACCGGCTGCACCGGTCTGGCATCCCTGCTCTGTTAAAATAATAACCCAGAGGGAAGAGGAAATCCTGCAAGCAGATGCTCTTAGCCCCGGGCTGGGGGTCTCTTTATATTGTGACCCAACTGGGGATTGTCAGACTGCCCGCATGCAGCAAATGCAAACAGCAGAAAGGGATGCAGAAGCCAATGCGAACTGGAAAAACATAGGGCTTCTCCTTAAGTGCATGAACCATTTAAAGCCTGGCGCCAGGACAGAGAGATCCCAGGGAGAACGAGAGCTGTGTCTGTAGCTGTGTTTGTTTGTGGCAGAGTCCATACCGCCCGAAGTAGCCAGGAGAGCAGCAGCACTGCTCCTATTCTATTGAAAGAACCAGGACTTAGGGTTCGTTTAACATCACTCTTCACTTCCATCATCCTTGGCATGCAGTTTTGCATCTCTTCTCAGAAAGAGGTGGTGCACTGGCACAGGCTGCCCAGGGACATGGGGGATTCACCATCCCTGGATGTGTTCATGGATTGTGGAGATGTGGGACTGAGGAACGTGCTCAGTGGGCACGGTGGGGATGGGTTAGAGTTGGTCTGGATTAGTGGTCTTTTCCAACCTTAATGTTTTTGTATGCATACACAGCCTTGTCAAAGCACTGTGCTCAAGTCCTCAGCTCAACCTTGCCCCTGCTTATGAGAGCATATCTGCTCCTTCTCAGTCCTTTTTGCCTGGACAAAAGCACTGCTTGCGAAAGCTCCTTGGAGCTGACAGCCTCCACCAAAGTCAGTAATCCCTGTCTCAATGGACTTTGCATCTTACTTATGGTTTATATTACCTAAGCACAAACTGAACAACATGTATGCGCGTGTGCTTGGGATTAGCAAACACAACCCTCAGGTAATTCTTTGGATTGTTTTTGTGCAAGAAGGGCAAGTTCCTTAAGAATTTCACATACCTGACAGCTAAGCAGAAGCAAATACCAAAAAAAATCAATAGGAGAGGGAGTGGCTGCTGAGAGCACAGCATAGCTATAGCACAGCTCTTCACCTTCCTGCCTCGCAAAACCAGCCCACTGCTTCTTGACTGCCCACACGTGACATGTTTACAGACCACGGGTTCCTGTGCATGACATCTTTAATACACGGTCTCTGACATGCAGCCATACCACAAGGTCCTCTCCAGGAGCTCACCATGTCATTCTAGCACTTGAATCCCTCCCCTGCATCGCTCTTCCTCCTCACCTTAAACACAGACATCCAAGCCCACACAAGTTATTTATTCTTCTTCCAAGAGCCACAGCTAAACGTCTAGCATGGTTGATCAGCCAACCATTACTCCCTCACTACACATTCAAGCAAGCATCTCATGCCTTTTCCCAGGCTGTTCCTTCACCATAAAACATTCTCAAAAGCCAGTTAGTTGTTTTCCTTCAGTTTTTTACTGATTTCCATGGTGCATAGAGCCTTGGAAAGAGGTGATACAAAGATACTGAGAACCCAGACCCCTGGATGGCTCAGTGCAGTCCTGCCTGCGTTCACCTCTTGCTTCCTACCATATGGATAGACTGTAAAACCTTTGTGAAGGAGACAAATGTTTTCTCTACTGTTTAAATCACACCTGTTCACGGCCTCTATGACAGTACAGGTAATCTCAGCACAACACAAGAGCGTGTTTTCCTTTGGCAAACACCGTTTCCTTCCATTACTCCTGAATATTTGGGTGACAGTTCAGACCACTGCGCTCGAGCCTTTCCTGCAGCTCAGAAACGTGGCTGGCACGTGATGCAGCGTGTCGCAACAGCTAATGTCAGCTGCAGAAGTTCAGCAGCTCACTCTGGCTTACTAAGTCAACACTGTCGGGAGAATCAAGGCTGATGCGGTTAAGTAAAACAAAGGCTACACCACATCTTGTAGCTGTCAGCCAGGCACAGGAAGGGCTGTGTTTGCATCTGTTTATTAGAAAATACAGGTTTATTTCATTGTCTGGCCCTTTGGAACATAAAAGCTCCGCCGATCTCATTATATTCATTTGGACTCTCTGCAGTGAGGAGCTGTCTTTAACTGGGCACGTGTCTTTACCACGAACAGATGGCCAGGCTTTTTACAGAGGTGCACAGAAGGAAGATGATTCAATGGTCATAAATTAGGCTGGGGAGGCTCCAACTGGAGTTAAAAAAAAAAAAAAAGCTATGAGAATGCAAAAGCACTGGGACACGTTACCCAGAGAGGAGAGAGAGTGTTCCCTAAAGAGTTTTTATGTCTCAACTAAACAAACCCAAGTGACCTGATCCCAGCTAAGTGTTATTCCTGCTTTAGAGACTTCTCAGGGTTCATTCCAACCTGACAGTCGCAAGGTTTCACAGAGCCCTTCCAGCTCTAACTTTCACCAGCTCCAATGCATTTTCATATTTGCATATACAAAAGAACAGGTCCTATTAAAATTATTCTATATGAAAAAGTTTTCCCATTTACTGATAAAATATCTCCAGATAAGTGACAATTAGCAGTGACAGTTAGCAACACGCAAGTCCCTTCCAACATGATTTAACATAACTGCAGAACAGGACTGACTGGCGTTTTCACTCACTTTAAAAGAATAATCCAAATGGAGCTCTCAGTCATCTACGAATCTTCACTGAACAGTTTTGGAGGAAAAAAACAGCGTGGTGGCAAAGTCTTTAGCGTGCATGTGTCCTTGGTTTTGTTTGCACAAGCAGACCTTCCCTGCCAAGTCTGTGTAGTCTACTGAACACTGGTGTCACAGACAAAGCAATTCTTCTTTCCACCTCTGATTAGTGGGGATTGTGGATTTTCGATGGCCCAGTTGCAACAGTGCACCACTTTTTGAACTGCATTGTTTCATAGCGATTGCCCCTAATGACTACTCCGTGCCTTTTAAACATTAAACCTTTCCTCCTCCAAACTCCCATTTCCCTAAAGAGAAAGCAAACAAAAATACTGTGGTTTACGAAGGTACCTTTACACATAAGATATCTTCACGGATACCTCGTCAGTGGGAGAATATTTGAGTGGAAACATCCACTCAGATTGGTAATGACAGGATGATCAGTTTTATCTTGAGAGTTGTGAGCCCCATTCAGGATTTCAGAAGTTAGAGCTGGAATCTTCGCCTTTCAACAGAAAAACATACAAACTTGGTATAATTAGAGGTTATAAGACACCCACCCCATCAAAAAGTCATCTCAGTGCACATTCTGTACGTCTTTTAACTGTTTCTGTATTGCAGTCTTCTTTGGCTTGCCTTCAGCTTTTCAGAGGGGAAGAAAACCTTGGGGTCAAGCCACTATTTGCCACAGTAAAAATACTCATTTACGTGTATTACTAATATGTATTTACATACTGAGCCACAAGTCAACCTCAGCTCTGGCCTCGATTGTGCTCTCTGTTGGAGGAGGACCAGCACATAAGACATCTTACAGATAACATGAACACAATATGAACATATGAGTGATCTTGTAATAAAGATTTACCCTGAGAACATTCACCTATGTATTCTACTCTTACAAAGAACTGAAACAAAACAAAAGACATTTTTGTTGGTTTGGATTTTAAAAGAAAGCACGATGGCAGCTCAGGATATAGTATGCAGTCAACACTGCAGCAAAGTGGAAATTTATCTCAGTGGGATTTCTTCGTGGTTAAAGATTAAGACAAAGCCCTTCTTCTTTATTCCTTATTGAGCAATTAGCCTTGTGCAAAGGTTCCACATCAGAAATAGAGCTGAGCTAAGGGGAGCCAGTTACCACATGGTTTCCCTTTGAACCACTCAAAGCGCAGACCTCACTGGACTTTGGGATGCACTTTTATCAGTTAAAGAAAATTGAACGTAACTGAATCCTGTTCACACTCTGTATTGCACGCGTGTTCCACGTGGGTCAGAGGACAAGAATGTTGTAACTGGAACCTCTCTTTCATTTGTGTCAGCAAAATGGCCAGCGCTTTAAAGCTGAATTAAAGTGAAAAGGAGAATAGAGGAGGAAAGATAATCACTCCTTCTCCACTGAGATGATTTAAAGGGTATCAAGCAACATTGTCAACATTTTTACTCATTTTTAGACCCATCTTGCCAAGAAAATAAGCGAAAGTTTGTAACACTGCCACACTGAATGGGGCAATAAATCTGAATGGAGATAAAATACGCTCAGCACGACTAAGAGTAAACTACCATTTGAACGTCTTTAGATATTCCAGACTCTGTTACACTGATCATCAGAACCACATCTAAAGAGAAACCAACAGGTTCAAGTCTGTTTTGCTGCAATTCCTTAGCATTTATCTCTTACAAAAATCCTTATTGCAGCTGTTTGGTTGTTGGTAGGGAACTGGTGTACATCTGTGTTAGATGTGGTGCACAAAGACTGTCAGAGCAGGAGCACTCAGGGGGACTGTGCTACCTGCATTATTTTGTGTTTGTTGGTTTTTATTAAAATATAATAATCAAAGGAGAAATCAATATTAGTCCCAAACAGTGCATTTTTAGCATTGTTGATGGCACATCCCACTCCCACTCTCTGTCATCTTTCATATGACTTCAGATTCCTTATTAGTTACATTCAGTTCTAATTGCTGTGATCTCAAACTGAGTTTTTCATTTTTAAATAGAGGAGTGGGTAAAGCTTTGTGATTAATTTAGTAAGCACGTGAGCAGCTTTATAGCACAGGCCTTTTTATGAGATGTTATGTTGAAAGTAATTTGTGTTTCCAGTTGGCCATTTTTATTTTCTTATTTTTAAAAGGGGATCAGCCATAGCAAGAATCATTGGCAAAAATGTCCAGAAGTCCAACAGATTTGATCCTACTGTCAAGATGTGGGTATTTGAAGAGATCATCAACGGAAGAAAACTCTCAGAAATAATCAACCAGGAACACGAGAATGTTAAGTATCTCCCTGGATACAAGATGCCTAAAAATGTGGTAAGTTGAAACAAAAAGTCATATACATATATATAAGGAAAACAAAACTGCTTCTTTCTGGTTTTCCTCCTAACTCACTCCAGTATTATAAGTATGAAACATAACCCACTTCTGTGACCTCTGCTTGTCTCTTGTCACACAACTTCAAACATCCCGCTGTGCCAAGCACAGGTACACAACGTGCCATCCTCCTCTCCAGCACAAATCAGCATCTCTCTGCCTGCTATTCCTAGAGCTGTGTCTACTCAGAGCAGAGAGTTTTCAAGCCCACAGCATCTTCTGGATAAAAAGGGAAAGCTACTGCTCTCCCTTCTTCTAAAAAAGGAAATCAACAGCATGACTAACGGCCGTGGCTTACAAGGAGATGAGCAGGGAGCTCTTGCTTCTTGGGTGATTTCAGGATAGTGGCATATTGCTATAACTAATAACACTTCAAATTCTGCCAAAATATAAGTACTAATGGCTAATTATGCCTTGCTACTTAATCAGCCTAGGGAATTTAATGCTACTGAAGCAACATGAGACATTTTGGCTGTTCCAGACTTTGCCAAATGTCAGAATTTGAGAAGTAAAGAAAGTACTGCATTTCTAGAACAGCTGAGAACTGCTGTCATTGTAAAGGGAAGTTAAGATGCTGCACGTGGTGGGTCTCTGTGCCTGGAGGGTGGTTATATTTAGTACTATGTGTCGCAGTACTATGTGCTGGGATTGCATTTTTGCACTCCCATGATTTGAACTTGGCACACAGTTCTCCTGGATTCAGATTGAATTGCCATTGTTATTTTCACAATCCAGGAACAGATCAACAAGCTTGTTTTCATCATCTGAGAGCAGCCTCATCCCATCTCTAGCAAAGTCTCTGAGATCTCCACAGAACAGATCAGCTGGTTGCAGTCAGCCTGGAGGGAGGGGCTCTCACATCTTCATCTCCAACTGGAAAACATTTTTACCTCTCATTATTTCTCCACATTTTGGAGAGACACAGTGCCATCGATGCAGCCCCTCTGTCCTGGTCTCACATTGCCATTTTCTTTTCAAGCAGCCTTTCTGGTAGCAATCCTGATTCTTGAGTGAGGAGCCACACTTGCTCTTGGGTTGCATGCTGTAAGGCTGTGTCTAAGGGCAGTATTTTCTCTGACTGGAAGAGCAGACTTAAATTCACCTGCTATTTCCTCTGCAATCTGGCTTCAATTGTTGTTCTAAGTAACACTGGCATTGAGAGGAAGGTACAGCTTGCTGGTTATTAAGCACACTGCCTCAGTGGTGATTACTTTGCAAGGTGTGAGAATTCTCACCTGGTGCGAGGGGGCTTATTCTCCCTGTCACACTTGTCCCAGGTGGCTGTACCAGACGTGGCTGAAGCAGTGAGAGGGACAGACATCTTAGTGTTCGTCCTACCACATCAGTTCATCGGACGAGTCTGTGAGCAGATGACAGGTTATATAAAGCCGGGAGCATTCGGGATTTCACTCATCAAGGTAGGTCATTGTCTCCACAAGAATCAGCCTGTAAGGAGTAAATACGTTCAATTTAAGGGTAGGAACTCTGGCCCTCAGCTGCACGCTCTGCATAAACGTGAGCATTTCTTTCTGCAAGAGCTGAAACTCACAAAGCCTCCAGTAGTCCCTCTGCTGTTCATGCAACCAGAGAGTAGAAAGGATTGGGCAACCTCACTGGGCCAAGTAACCATCCTTATGAACTGTCTTTAGCCTGGATCAGTTCCCACTCGGACCAGCACAGAGGTGAAAATGCACAGGGAGAGGGCTGCATGAGCTGGTGCTGCTGCCAGGAAAAATATTCCAACCTCAGCCTCTGTTAACTCTTAACTAGAGAGAACACAGGGTCTAAGTGCCTGTCCTGAGTGCACGCAAAGCTGTGCATGGAAATACTGCACAGGCGTATTAATAACTTGGCAGAACTGGAGCATTTCCCATTCGTAATGAAAAGGGTAATTGCTTTTTAAAGGCTAGATGTGTCAGATTATCATTACCTTAAGGGGAATTAATATTTCAAGAGAGTCTCACACTAACAGAGGCAACACGTAGCAATACAGTCTGCCACTGCTGTTGATTGTGTTAAAGGAAATATCCAATTTAAAGCTGAAATGTCAGAAATTTAATTCAAGTTCTCAGGCTGCAGTATCAGCTCTTTCCTTTCTTATTTTCCCCTATTAAAATTATCTAGCAGGTAGCAGTGCATAGAGGAGGGGATGGTGAGGAAGGGAAGGACATTCCTGAAAATTCACTCCTTTCTTCAGCTTCAGAAAAGCTATGACAGCACAGTACACTCCTTATACCAAAGAAACACTGAAGTTAACACTTCAGATCTTGCAAAAGAAGCCACTGCTTGTAAGCTTAATTTAAAAATATGGCTCTGCACCACAGGAGTTTAACACAAAGAAAAAATGCAGCACAGAAGGACACCTGAGGGCGGCAGCACTGGGTGTGAGCCCTGCTGCAGGGTTAACTTTATTGCATCTTCTCCCTGAACTTGCCTTGAGTTTGTACTTAGAAGTACAAATACAGAGCGTTGGCACTAACAGCTAATGCTAGCAAATACAAGACCTAAATCCTTCCAAATACAACCAGGCAGACCTGCAGGCAATGGGACACCTGCTTTCATACTGCTGCTGCCATTTTCCTACACTCAGCTTTGTCTTTTATTCAGGGGATTGACGAAGGTCCTGAAGGCCTGAAACTCATATCTGACCTCATTCGAGAGAACCTGAAAATAGAAATCAGCGTGCTCATGGGGGCCAACATAGCCAAGGAAGTGGCTGATGAGAAGTTCTGTGAAACCACCATAGGTAACTATTACAAAGGGCAAACTGGAGCTGCTCTCTGAGCCTCACCTTCACCTGTGGCTGAGGAACAGGACAGCGTCTGGAGGCAGCAGTGGGAGGCAGCCTGCAATGAGCTGTGCCGAGTCCTGGGAGGTTCTATGCAGTGCTGTATGTGCTGCAGAGAGGCAGCTCCATTTCCAGGGAGGCTAGTGCTGGTAGGATCTGACAGCAGATTCCAGTACTGAGAGCTGTGAGCTGATTTCAGCCATTAGAAATTACAATTCAGCCCTATTCCTGTAGGAGTTACCCAAAGCTACCTGTCTGCAAAGCCCAGCACTGAGTACTGAGGCAGCCAATATACGCTGTGCAGTTTGTCTAGGAAAGTGTAATCAGAAGCCCACACTCCCTGACATGTATTTCTACATCTCTGTATTGCTCTGTTTAATAAAAGCAGCAGTAACATTCTGTTCTCCCCTCCCTAGAAGTGGGTCTTGACCTGACTTCGAGAGTTCATCCAGCAGCTTTTAGAATCCATTGATGGTTGAAGTCAGCAGAAATTAGTTTCACTCTTCAATAGCTGGCGAAGATCAAAGAAAAATAAATTATTGCAGCACTGTTCTATTGCTGTGCAAAGGTTACAGCAGTAGTGAAAACCATACCAGCTGGGCATTTGCTGCTGGCAGAGAAACTAGACATGAACAGAACCAGACAGGATCACAGTTGGGCAATATTCATTTCCTTGGGGGCAATTTAATTTCTGCTGGCCAGATTCAAGCCATGGCAGGACGACAACTGCACAGGGAGGCCTGCTTGCCCTCTGCTTTTGGGGCCTCAAAGTATTTCTCCTTATGGAAAGCCACACTGGCTTCCAGCAGCAGGAGCAAGCGTCTTCTTCAGCAACTCCCAGTTCCTGTGACCACAAAACCCAAAGGTCCCTAGGCCCTTATTGCAAGTTTCTTTTCGTTGTACGTACTGCTGTCCCCCTGAAACATTACAAAAGCTCTAACTTCCATCCTTCCTTCCCACAGGGTGCAAAAATGAAAAACAAGGGCAGATCTTTAAGGAGTTGCTGCAGACTCCCAACTTCAGGATTACCGTGGTGCCTGACTCTGATACAGTGGAGATCTGTGGAGCCTTAAAAGTTAGTGACTTCAAACCAGTTTGTTTGTTTTTTAACCAGGACTAAATTCTTACCCCTGTTTGTGCCTCTGTAAGCCACGTGGTCTAACAGTAGTCCTGCTGCCTTCTGATTGAGTGGGCATGGACAAAACACGTAACATTTCACATGTCAGCTTTCTAATATGAAAAAAAAGAGAAAATTTGCTTGAAGACATAACAGCTAGCAAAGCATTTCAAAATAGCTGGATGTTTGTATTTATTCTTAACAGAATCACCTCTGTTTCTGAGGGCAGAATTTAGTCCATTATTTATATGTTGTAAGCATGTGGAACAAGGGCTTCCTCTACATAAAGTAATTCCAACTACTAGCTTACTTCCATGTTTCAAGTAGTGACCCACTAGAAGCACCACCCAAAGTTGGAAGCACACTTGGATGGAGTACATCCAAGTGCGTGCAGGGTCAGGAGAAATACCAAAGTCATCAGGCTTCCATGGCAGGGGCACTGGAGTGAAATCTGGGCTTTGTTTTTAAATGTGCTGTCCAGTCATTTGAATTCAGTATCTGAATGATTTGCCTTTACTTGGAGGAGGGGGTTACTGGCTGGTGAAGAATTGGTTCTGCTTAGCCCAGATATGGGTAAGGTACTTACAAACACCCACCCAAAGCTTTCACCTCCAGCCGGGAGCTCATTCAGTTGTGAGGGAAATTTCTGCTCCCCTTGACATCCTTGCTTTGGCATTGCCTCTGCTTAAACAAACAAAATCAGTGAAATTTCTAGCAACATATAACACAAATACAGTAAACTGTGCTTCTGTAGGAACTGGAAAGTGGGAGGTGAGGAAAAGGGCATGCAGGACAAGGTGAGGAACGGGGATGGCTCTCAAGACATTTGTTTAGAGCTGTGGGAAAGGCCAATTCTACTAACTGTCCTTGCAGGCAAAACCAGGATTGGCTCTATTGCAGTGCAGATAGAACCAATAAATTACAGAATAAAGAAGAGCTATAGGCCACGTCTTCATTCAGGTTATTTTAAACAGTTCAACTAAAAATGTCAGTGGGCCTAGTGTGAAAACAGAGCATTAATTGCACGATGCTACACGATGAATTGGGTGGAGACAGGCTTCTGGAATTCCCTTAGCATACACACCCTGGTGAACTGCACACCTTATCTGATGGTTTCCTCCCCACCTGTTCTGCCTGGAACTGCTTTCAGAACATCGTCGCAGTGGGAGCTGGCTTCTGCGACGGGCTGAGTTTTGGCGACAACACCAAGGCCGCAGTGATCCGTTTGGGCCTTATGGAAATGGTGGCCTTTGCCCAGATCTTCTGCAGGGGTCCCGTGTCCATATCCACTTTCCTGGAAAGCTGTGGGGTTGCTGACCTCATCACCACCTGCTACGGAGGACGTAACAGAAAAGTAGCGGAGGCCTTTGCTCGCACGGGAAAAGTAAGGAGGATTTTGAAATATTTTAAAGAAAATTTGAAATTCTACTTTGTTTTATTTACCTTTCTGTCACTGATAACATCACAGCAGCATTCCCTCTGATCCAAGTAATGTCTCTTCTAGTCCATAGAGGAACTGGAAAATGAGATGCTGAATGGACAGAAACTGCAAGGTCCTCAGACTTCAGCCGAAGTCTACAAGATTCTGAAAGAGAAGAGCATGCTTGATAAGTAAGTGTTGTGAATTAAAACAAAACCTGACCCACCGGGCACGGCCAAGGATTGTGAGCGATTCCTAACCTCCTTCATGCTACCTGTGGCCAACTGTCCTGTTCATTTCCATAACGAGGTAACGCCATATTAAAACTTGATCATAATGAACAAGCTCATAGAGAAAGAAAACCTTTTCGGATACTTTTCTTCTAATGTAACAAACAGCAAAAAAGAGCTGCATGCTTCTTCCACGCGTGAACTTTCAAAACTGTTTGTTTTTTCCTGTGCTTTCTTTAGGTTTCCCTTATTCACAACCATCTACAAGATCTGCTACGAGGGCGAATCGATCCAGAATTTCATCTCGTGTCTGCAGAACCACCCACAGCACATTTAGGAGCTGAGCCTCCGCGCCCGGTTGCGTTCTCATCCTTTCAGGACTTTATCCACTCCGCAGCAAATAAAGTAGACAAATAGATTGTGTGGCAACGCTTGCTGTAAGAGCAACACAGAATGTATTTCAGACTCCTCGTTCTGGGGGTGAAAATCTGCCCTTCAGCATGACACCCAGGGCACAGGAAAACGCAAAAATCTGCCTGTGCTTTGAGATAGCAATTTGAGCATTTGACTGCAGTTACATTTGTGTTGATTGAAAACAGTGCCCCTCATAATTTTCATATCAGGAGTTCAGTGTGGCTCGTGTGGAGCTCAGCACTTTGCTCTCTAATATTCGTTACAGAAAAGCACAAGATGTGGAAAAGCTGAAGAACGCATCGAAGCAGCCAAGAGGTCCTACCAGCAATAAGGTGCAGTCCTGTCAGCCAAGCAGGGTTCATACTTCCCCTCCAACACAAACAGCGTAACATTCTATATCTGGTGATGTTTAGTCCTTCCTTGAGCGTTTCCCAGCATAAAGCACTTGGGAAAAAACAGGTACTGCTGCTGTGCTGACACACGTGGGTGTTCAGCAGATGTACAAAGAGAACTGCTGTGGGGCCGGGTGAGGAAGGAAGGGCCTTTTTTATTCAGCACACACAGAACCTTGAGCGCTAATCTGATTTCCTTCTGCTGACTGTACTGCTGAAATATAGAAGCAAAACAAAAGGGAAATGACCAAAAACATTCATGTGAGCATCGGCACTTCGGAGCAAGTGTTACCAGCAGTACTCACACTGGCTGGGAGGGGGAACCCAAAGAAAGAGACTGCTAAGCGGGGTGCACGCTCAGCTCAGCTGCTGTTCTCAGGGTGCAGAAGCAGCACTGAAACGCTCTGCGTTCCCTGACTGCACAACAACGACCGCTACAGACGCACAGAATCCCTTCTCCAATCGGATCCGAACTGCACTTCAGCCCCACCAGGAAACCCGCAGCACTGACACCGCTGAACCGCTCCCGTCTTCCCACAGCGCTCCTGAAGGGACACAGCCCTCTGTGCTGCACACACCAACTGGTTCTCAAACCAGCTTTTAATTCTGCCACCGACGGCGTGCACTTCAGAAACAGCCACGTTTTTAAACCTTACAACTGTACCGGGTACCTTCACCCAGCTGATGTTGTTCAGAGCTAAACAGAGCACACCAAGCGCTGGGCTGGAGGAACGGGACTGCAATTTCAGCTGTGCAACCCTTAAAGTGTCAAAGGCAGACAGAGGATTCAGAAGCCTCCTTATTTCATGGGCGGGCTGGAATTTTCAAAGCCATTCATGAGCTAAAAATAACAGCAAACATTTAACGTCCAAAGTATCAAACAGTACTTTCTTGAAGTGATGAATAAGTGCGAGCTTGATGTAATTTCATTTTAAAATGCATAAAATAAATGAATGTTGACATGGTCTCTATGGTGCTTATCCTTACAGCTCAAAGAAAAGGCCAAGAAGAGTCTGTTTTCTACTGACATTTTTTATTGACGAACATAATTTTTTTCCTTCTTTTCTATGACACTTTTACACAGTAAAATAAGGAGACTTTTACTTCATAAATAACAAAAATTAGCCCTTATATCTCAACCCAGTCAAAAATCTATGTAAAATAGTTTGTTCTGTATTTACACTCCGTACCAAAATAGGAAACACGTATTCAAGGTCAGCCAGTTCTCCCAAGACAGTTGTTTTATCTCCAAGGGAAGCTTCACATTATGAAGGCAACACTTACAACTTTGGAGGTCTGATGCGTAAGGTGGAGTTGTTGAATGTAACACTGACCCCAGACCTAAAGAGTGACACACAGCGGCACCCAGCCACACACTGGGCCAAGCCAAACCTGGCTGCAGGCTCCCACAGCTCAGCTCACAGCCCCTCGTGGAAGCAGGACGCCTGCATCCCTCTCTACTGAAACCTATCTGAGCAGGAAGGTTTGCAGGAGGAAGGTTTAAAACAACAGTTCCTTGTAAGCAAGGACTGATACATCTGCTCTTAAAATCACCATTCTTCCTGATGAAGTAGTGCACCACAAAGAGAATGAGCTACGTTGCACCAACAGTCAAGTGATGAGCACCAAAGTTCTGCTCCAGTCGTTAACCGACGCACAAAGCAGAGTCCCAGAACAAGACATTCTGAGGGAAAGGAGCAGCCTGCTTCTCCACGTAATTTACTTGGTGCCATACTCCAGCCCAAAGCTCTCCTTCCTCCTCGTAACCGAAACGTGAGAAAAACAAGTCCCTGCAGCATGACTTTCCTCCTAATTGAAATTACACATATTTCAACTACTGGGATAACTAAAGATGGCAAATTCACTTCCACGAAGAAACGCAGAACATGCTTTCGTAGCATTAAAACCGTGGACATTACATACTGGAAATGTCCGGGCTGCAGAGAAGGCAATCCATTTATTTCCTAGGGGGATAATGCTAACCCACCTGGAGAAGGACAGGTTCGTTTGGGCCATATCTCAAAGTTTTCACGTGGAAGAGCTGCAATGGGATGGACTGGCCATGACACGTTCAACACACCCAAAGCAGCTGCCTGCAAACTCTATTTCAAGCCAATGCAGACTCTGACTGGGGAAACACCACACTTAAGGCTACGCAAATGATTGTTGTAAGCTACAGTTTTAGCTGTGTTCTACACTAAAAAATGGCTTGCGCTTCCTACTGCGTCTGTTTTGCTCTTAAAAACCTGAGATGTGTTTTTACTTAATACACCTTAAGCCTCTCAAGTTTCACAACGGGCTAACAGCTGAACTCAGCGCCAAACAGAACTGAGGTAGGCAGTTTTACTCAGATACTCCTCCTGACAGCCACCGATTCACTGCCACTGTAAAGCAAACCCCACACATCCCCTGGCAGCTCCACCAAGGCACAGCCACCAGCTCACCCACACAACAGGTTGGATCCCGCCCTCCCGACTCCCTGAAGTCGCTTCCAGTTCTGCAGCTCACGGCCAGTTTAAGGGCCGCGTGTCAAAGAAATTACAGCTGAAGTCTCAGATTATGAAGGCATTGATAGGTCTACTTGACTGGATTCATTGATGCAGCTGCCCAGCAGGGAGGGCTGGACCTGACTACGAGCACTGCTCGTGCGCTGCAGGCACGCTGCACTGCGGCCTCTCTTTCCCATCCAGAAGTAGGGAAGCATCAACATTTTAAGCCATCTTTCAGTTCCCAGTCAGTGCTCAGGAAGAGAGAAGAAAAGCCCTCGAGATAAACAACTGGGTACAAGATTAAAAAAAAAAACACGTTCACTTAAATATAACAAATTCCACTTAACACAGACAGACCAGCATATCAAATAGCAAGTGCAATAAATTAACACCATTAGAAACGTTCAACAGTTATAAAGTTCACCAGAAAGTTCCAACAGTGCAAATATTTCACAGTAAGAAAAAAAATAACCAGGAAGTTCTTTTCAAGTATAAAAAGCGTCGCTGTTGAGTGATACCATTTCATCTGCATTATTGCACGACAAAGGACACAGCATCAAGCTCTGGGGCCACAGATACACTCTGAAACCTTTACGCTGTCGAGGAACCCACTTACACCGACTGCTGGTTGTGCATACCTTAAAGTTAGCAGTGTTTGCTCATCAGGCTGAGTGGTTCTTGATTCAAACTCGTACACATTTAAAGCATTCGATCCCTAATTCGTATTGCTTCTCAGAGTCACTAATTAAGGCTAACCAGGCCCTGCCTACCTCAAAGCACACTGTGCATAACCTGCAGCTCAGGAGGGGAACTAGCCCAGTGCAAGGTACTCTCTCAGCCACGTGCTCTCAGTTTTAGGTTGCAGCTTACTCACCTCACCAGAGTCATAAAGCGTCTTAAAAATACATACTAGGCACGAAGACAATCTTTAGTGTCCTTACAAGTACAGTGGAAGTCCTGTTATTAAACACTAATCGTAGCTAAAAAGTTAGCCCTTCCATCCCTCAGCCTTTCATTTCAGAAAGGAACCAAGCCTTAAAGGTGTCACACCACTTCTTTCTCCCCACTTCTGTATTTCTTTGTGCTCTGGGCACTCCTGCTCCCTCGTTTAGTACCTCCCCACAGATGAGAGCTACGCAGCAGGACAGACAACGGGTTGGACCAACAAGACCAACACATTATGCAGGGTCAGAAACAAAGAAAAACATCTTCACAAGTGTCCTACAGAGCAGCTGTCCTCAGCGAAATGGGCTCTGCTCATTTCCTTCCTCAAGCAGACTTTGTCCCCCAGGAGATGAACTCTGTACCAAGGCGTGCCCTCGAGTGTCTGATTCTCTACATAATCCCAACGCCAATTGTTTGAGTAATTAAAACTATCAACTACAGGTTCAAGAAAGAGGGGTGGAAGAAGATCACAGACTTTTCAATATAGTTTTGGCCTAGAGAAGTCAATATGGTTCTGTAAGATGATAGCTGCCACAGCTACTGGCTTACCCTTCAACAAAAAGTGAGAACAACTCTATTAATGCTAATACTAATAAAAAATAACATCAAGCTTTAAGAAAAAAAAATAACCAGAAAAGCTAGCCCAATTTTACAGGCTATTATCAGTACTGAAATGTTTGTCTAGCAAACTACTCTGCGAATATTCAAACATTTCTGATACTCCATTTCACATGCTGAACAAGGATGTGACTTCCAGAGAGCTGCCATGGTCATCACTCTGATATTCCACTCAGTGCACGTACGAAGGTTTAAGTGAAGCCCAACTAGATGCTTTACTGCAAAATAATTCTGAGAAGCCTCAGAGCTGCAGAACACAGCTGTGGAAACAGTTCCCAACACCTGCTCCACTCTGTTCCATTATTTCTCCCTACGAGAGCTAAGAACTAGCAGAAACCTCCCGTACCTGCTCAGCTCTGAGTTACGAGCAGCGATGAGAACTGATTTTCACATGGCTTTCAACTAAACCACTGAGGTATATTTCCAGTTTGAGGATGCTTTGCTACCAGTCACGCTGAAGAAAAAAAGAAACAAGGGAAAACCAAACCAACCACAATCCCAAATCCTACTGTGGCCGAGTTCTCGTTTCTGATCTTGACCAAACCTCCAGGAAGGCCGGCACAGCGACCTCGTGACTGTGACAAAATCAAGGGCTGCAATTCAGGAAAACACTGGCACTTATCGGGATGACACGGTGCATTTTCCGCCTCTCAGGCTCTGGCTGCTGCTGTCAGCACCTCCCTGACCACCGCCTGCACCACTGCTCGCCGGGAGAGATGAGGCTCAGGAGGAGGCAGCTGCCTGCAGAGACAGAACAACTCAGTGCTCCGCAATAAGAGGTGCAACACCGCGGCGCATCATCCTGGAACATCTTGCTCCCCGCTCGAGCTACGCGCAGAGGAATAATCCTGCTCCCAGGGGGATTAAGTTAGCCACCAACAGCCAAAGGGTTACGACTAGGTTAGACGAGCAGGAGCACAAGTCTGAAACAAAAAACAAAACAGCATGAAGTTTCTATGTTGTATTTAAAGAGGAGATAAAATAACCAGAGAGCAAAAACGTATCTGTAGTCTTCGCAAATATCTGCACTCAATCATTTCTAGCTTTCAAGGCTAGCAATACAAAACAACCAAGTAACATGACTATCCCTGCTTCAGGTAACCCAATCCAGTTCATTTTTCCCTTAAATACTGCAATAGAAACAATGCATCCAACAACTGAAGAACTGATTGAAGGCTTCAAAATAAGCCACAAAAGGGAGATAATGTAAAACCGCTCTCCTTCACTGCTTGGCCTTTCGGAGAATCCATTCTCAACAAAGCATTAACTGGTAGTCAGTGAATTAAGCTTTCTTTTTCCTCTGGAAAGCAAAGTAACACCTGTCACCTGTGTCCTGGACACAGCATTAGTGCTGCCAACAGGAAAATACAAGTACTCTTTCTGCACTAAGGTGACATTCTGAAGGTCACATTACATTCCCCAGAACAGAGATCTGATTTTCTAAAGCTAGGTTTCTGGGATGATCACCACAAGGAGATGATGTTTTAGATGTATCAGTCCTGAATTAGCCACTGTTCCCATCCCAGAAACAAAAATATGACTGCCCAGCACCTTGCCACCTTCCCTTAACATCTTTGATCCTGGCACAGCAAGGCCACAGCTCTCCCTTCCCATTCCCAATGCGAACTTTCAGACGTTTTAGATCAAGCTTCACTTCAGCACAATTGCAAGGCAACCTACCAACCGCTGCAGCTCTCGATAAGTTCAAAGCTGGGGGATCCCTCTCTGGGGGACAGGAGTCACAGAAGTCCCAGCAGGCCGGGCAGATCAGGTTCCCAACGTGCACCCAGCCGTTCATCTGAATGCTCACGGTCAGCACCTGGCCCGAGCGGCTGCACAGGTACGCAGTGTCCTTCACCCAAACGTGCAGCCCTTGTGGGGAACAAGAAACCTTAAAATAAAGGAACAGAAGCGAGGTCTGTATTACGAAATACGTTGTCGGGTTTGGGAGCTCTTTCATCCAGCGAACAGTCTGTGTGCAGCATAAATGAGCTGCAAGTGCTCTCATGGACTCGAGCAACTATTCACAAAATGCACTGACTGCACTCCTCCATGCCATTCCTCAGAAAACCCGCTGAGATCGAGTACAGCTCTGCTGCTCCCAAAAACTACATTTCAGAGTCATTGAAAGAGACACCTTCAGCTGAGACAGTCACATTTTACATCAGACTTTTTCCCCTTGATGTTATTAAAACAAACGAAAAAACAAAGCAAGAAACAAGACCACACAGCATACACACTCACCTGGTAACATCCACTACCCCAGTCAGGGTAACTGAGCTTCCTCCTGCACTGCTCCATGACAAAAGCTGATTTCTGAATCAGACATACAGAGTTTGGTCCGTATTCTTCTGCACCATAGTTTTTGGTAGGATCTAAGGTGGAGAGAATGTATTGAACTGCGCGTTACTAGGTGAAAAGGAACTCCACGTCAAATAAGCCCGCCATAATTAGTTCATGTCACGACAGTTAATTCTGAGTTCCCTCAAGGATCTCTCAGACCATCAGTCACAACTCCATTGTCTTGAATGTGCAGTGTGAAGAAAACAAAGGCACTTTCCATAGAAGTGTATGAATTTGTTCGCCCCTGGAAGAGCCAGTTGTAACAGCTGGCTTGAGGAGAGGGGGTGTTTGTTCATTTTGTTTCAAGAGAACTGCACAGACAAGTAACAAACATCCCCCAGAATTCCGGAGCTCTGCAATACTCAGAGTTCACGGACTGCTCTGTGAGCATGGCCCACGCTCCAGTAGTCTGCCAGTCTCCTTGCTTTGACAAAACACTACAATGCTGGAAAGTAGTATTTTTTCTTCAGAGACTCAAAAGCAACCGATCAACCCTCCACCTACAACCTCTGTCCTTCATCTGGGGATCATTTCTGTATCTCAAGTACACCTGGGAAGGAAACGCCAGGTAACTGCGGTGCTTCTCACCCCAGCACACAGGGGTGAGAGATTACACACAGTAATTTCACATCCAGCGAGTTTGGATTACAGCAAGAGCACTCCAGATAAACAAACACAGTCTCCTAAATAAAATTAAAGCCCTGAAAACGAACCCGGTTGGTTTTCAATTATTCTGCAGTCTGAGCTGCGCTGAAATTCACCGCTTAAATGCCAACTGAATTCTTGGCTGAAGGGACAATAGTCAGCAATTTCTACTGAGCCACCATAGTAAGGCAGGTCTTCTGCTGGTACTCCACTAAGATTGTCGAAATACTGCAAAACAAAAGAGGTGGTGAAGCAGTTTGTACAAAGACAAGAATACAGCTGGGTTGGCTGTTTGTTTTTAAATAGAACTAATCACTACAGATGTAAGAACATCAATTACTTCTCAGGAAGGCTATTAACAGACACTTATAATACCCCTGAGCCAGATGAGCTCAAAGTACTTAAGAATACATAAACAGTGCACTGGGATCCACACATCCATGCATCACTCCCCATCCTTGCACTGACCCATCTCTTCCTGCAATCGTAGCTGGGAGGAAGCAATAAATTTCTTGGTATGCAGAGACACAAAGCACTACATGAGCTGAAGAAATACCTCAGACAGAACACTGCAGACACAGTAACGTTATCATCTGAAATCTGCTTAAACAGATGAGCAACATCCTTGCCACTGTCTTAAGATCACAAGGCTTTTTTTAGGCCTTCATACATCCTAGAATAAACTAAGCAGACATTTTTCCACAACACCTACTCTCACCAGTTCAGAAAGAAAGAAACGCACCTGAGTGCATCACACAGTAACGCAAAGGTTTACCTATTTGATAAGGAAAGATCCACGATACCTGATATTCCTGAGGTAACTGCTTTGGAAACTTCTGTAAGTTGCACACTGCTACTGCTCTTTGGTCCTGCCTGCAGGTTAACTGCAAAGGATTACTCCTCAAAGTGTCACAGTATGGACTGATGAGTTGCCTCCTCAAAAAAAACAATAATTAGGTCAGATTAACTGCTTTCTGCTATTTAACTATGCAGTTTGTCACAGCTGTCTGCTCCTGCTCTCCTCCACACCTGTTTAATCAAAAAGAAGCAGGGATATCTTGTCTGTTACAAACTGGTTATGCCATTTGTCTCATAAACTTCCTAATTTAAAGGATATCAAGTCTGCAAAGTCACAGTGCACTCAGTTTCAGTGACATTGCTCTGTAAACCTTCAAGTGAAGAGTTTACAAACAAAACATGGCCACTAGGGAGCAAATTTACCAGTACTGTAACAAGCAAATAAAGAAGGCTTTGCTTTGAGATGGGTATTGTACATTTTCGGTGCTTCAAGTTAAATCCAGCAATGGAAGACATTACTGCCTGCATCTGCCACTTCAAATGACAAAGTAAAGGTGCTGGTTAAGTCCCTCCCCAGCACTTCAAAGCACAGTTCTCTTAAAGAAAGAGTAAATGTATTCTACAGATGTTTGCCTCTATTTGCTGAGTAAAGTTCTACAGTTCTTAAAACACTTCACCTGCTCTTTCTTGAGTGCATTCTCAAGACACTTGAAAGAACATTCCTTGCACAATACTTTTTACTGAGTTTCATTTGAAGGGGAACAAATGTAAACAAGCATGTTTGCTCTTATTTTTTTATTATTTATTGAAAGACTTACTTCTGTTTCTTCTGATCAATCCAGAACTTACAGCTCTTCATTACAAAGTCACAGCCTTTATTCCGGCCCCAATCTAATTTCTCTGCCATGCTGTAGTTTGCTTTATACCAGCTGCAAAGGCGTTTGGAAATGGAAATACAGTTACTTGAAAAGCAGCATCAAATAAAGCCAACGAAAAACACATGTGAAGAAAAATAAACCCATGCTCATTCTAATGAACACTTACCCTGTGTCTTCCATTAATGCTAAGGTGATCCTGGAAAAGACTCGGTTCTGTGTATGGGATCCAGTCATGGCTTCATTCTGAAAGTTACCACTTACAATTAGTAAGCTCTGGAAAAATCATTAATTAAGAAAAATGGCTTGCTATGAGAAAGCGTTTTATGCTAGAGCCACACATTCAGGGTCACTGCAAGTTCCAGATCCTTTTTATTACAGACAACCCAGTTCTTTACATTACCAGCATGCAGCCTTCCTAGTTGACTCTGAACTACTGCTCTACACACAGTGTTACTGAAAAGCAGGAAGCTTCAACTGCTTTTGGTCTCAAAAATGCTTTTCTTTCCAAGTTTCCTTCCATGAAATGGTCTGTCCTAAAGCATTTACTTACCTCTCCGCATAAAACAATAAGTAGATGGTCTACCTCTGCCCAAAATACCACATAACTAACTCAGTGTTATAAACAAAAACAAGCTTTAGAGACAGGAGGGAAGCTCTTGGACAGATGAAGTTCTGGAGTAAAGATGCCAAGTTTCCCCTAATGAGACCCGTGAACAGAGATGAAATCCAGACAGTGAGGAGACTGAATGATCAGAGATAATGAATCAAAGAGGATGATAAAACTGAATTGAGTCAAAGGAATAGCCCCTTCCCTCTGAAAATCAGGCCTCCTCTAAGGGCCAAGCGGCAGAAAAACAAAAGAGACATTTCATTTTTCAGTAGTTATTTTATCTCAAACTCACATTCTGAGATTCAGTAATGAGATAAAAATAAATTTACCTAAAAATTGGTTGCTTGCTTCTACCCTAAGCACTATTTTTGCTACATTTCAGTGATGTTTGACACACTCATGTTTTTGAGGCTCCAGAAAGCATCCCTATAAATCTAAAAATAAAGGAAGGGGAAGCAGGCTTTTCCATTCCTAATATTAGCACTAACCTCCAACAGCCTCTTCTCCCAATGGTTGAGCTCGGTGCCCATGCCACCTTGATTTTCAAGCTCCATTCCCTCTAGGATTGGACAATCAAAATGCTTCCGAGCTTCTTCCTAGAAAGAAAACATTTCAACATGACTCAAAATACAGAGAGTCACATGCATTCCTCATCTTCTAGAATTATCTTGGAGAACTATTTCAGCATTTTCCTTTCTACTAGCTTGTTTTCCCTTCAAATGTGAAATGCTGCTTACTGAGATGCTGACTAAGCCAACTTCTTTTTAAATAGGACAAAATCTTAAGAGTATAACGTGCATTGTAATGTATATGATATTATATATACACAAGTACAATGAAGTTTTAAAAAGATGAAAACAATGTTTTCAGAAAGGAAGGTATAAAACAGTGAATTTGTGAACTAGAAAAGCAGTGACAGTTAAGTACTTGGTACTCCTGCTAGTCCCGCCATCATAATTACACAGTTTTTGGGCCATATATTCAGGAAAAACATGTAACATTAGGTTATTAATGCTTAATGAGCACAAAACGTTCACGACACTAGAATGTGCCAGTAACCTACACACGTGCAACGGAACTTCACACTTACAACAACACGAGGTGTCGTCAGAAGATAAACAGCATGGCGCAGCATTTTGCCACCACGTACATCCCATAACCTCACTGCCTTCTGAACAACCCTGTCGCTCCACTGATACAAACCTAGGCTGTAAGAAGAGTTGGTTAGTTACAGATCCTTCCCATAAATACATGCAACTGTGCACAGTTTTATTTCCATTGAAAAACAGATAGAAGAATAATCTCTATTTCTCATTCTTTGTGAAGTTTCTATTGACTCTGCAACCCTTCTCCTTTGTAAGGTACGTGTTTATTACGTGCCCTACCAAGAAAGATTACTAATTACTAATACTGCTTACATCTTTAGACTCAAGACATATCATCAAAAATGTATTGCAGATTGTTTACTCAACAATAAAGACAGAAGCATATATTAGCTTAAACTGTCATTTCTGTGAACTACAGACGTGAAAGACCCGTGCCTTAAAGGAGAGTGACCTGTGCAACGTGGACAGACTACAAAAAACGAAAGACCCAGTGTGGGAAGGTGTTCAGAATACACGGGCAGTTCTAATGTTTCAAGCCCTCTGATAAATAAAAGTCTGCCTTGGTATCACCCCCATGCACTACAAGATAAGTGTTTAATGTCAGAGTAAATGACAGACTAAAAATATATATATATATATATATAAGTTTGAACATAATAAACCCAAAGGTACCAAGACTGAGAGGACCAAAACCAATAAATACCTTTCATTAAAAGGAGGGAGTCCATCTGCGTATCTTGCTGTCAAAGGCTTTCCATCATCATCACGATAAAATGCGAACAGTCCAGCAGAGAAACCCTGCAAGTTACAAAAAATAAAGCAAGCAGGAAGCTTTGGTAAGGCATTCACACACAAAGCCCAACGCCACGGAAGTTTTCACACCTGCAGCAGGCACACATGGAGTGCTGCACCTCAAAGCAATTAACACGTGACCTGAAACTGGAAAGCCAGAGCTTTACCCTCACCAGACATCCTTCTCTGGCAAGAATGATGCAGGAATGTGAGGAAGTAGGTACAAGTTCCAGGGAAATACATTTTGTAGCATCAACCCTTACCAGCGCGTGGATGATCTCGTGTTTCACCGTAGACAACATGCCAACAAACTCCTGAGGTTGTGTTGAGATCATGTTTGGACACAAGTTAGCATATCCTGCTATCGGCCTGCAAGACAGTTTCACAACTGCTTTCAGCAAAACAGTAGCAAATGCAAACCGTACTCGAAGGAGCAGAAAGCAGCACTGCAAACTAAAGACTAGGGTGAAAATAAGTCCTTCTAGGCAGCTTACAACTGGTCTGTGAGTAGTTCATCGCTGCAATAGGGGAAATGGGATGGGGTCAACTTCTACTGGCGCTACTTTGTACAGATGTTACCCGGATCTGAATTTCAGGTACGGTCATAGATGCACAAAGTGCTTGATAAAAGGACCACAGCCCAACTAGGAATAAAAAGCCACGTAAAGCAGGTCTGTTAGCAGCTTTCTTTAGGTCTGTGAAAGCATGACATTTACCACAGCAGAAGCAGAATCATAAGATGAAGTTCAGGTAGTAACAGCAGAAGACTGCTCTTGATCTAAGTGCCTCAGCTTTGCAAGTTAAGCTTTATTCAGTCGTTGCTGACTTTACATGGATATGGTATTTGCCATTATTTCAATGACTTCTACCTTGTTATCCTATATACAACACAGGCAGACTAATAATTAAACTCCATACATAAACTCAAAAGTTTTAATATTAAACAGAGAGAACACTCGCCTGTCCATCTCAGCTTCCAGCTGGCAGTAGGCTGCATATGCAATGATATTTTCATGGCCACACCTTTCAGTGGTGAGAGCACTGACGTAAAGGACAAAGTCAGCATCCTGAACCCCTTCCTGGTCAGGCACGTCGGAGAGCTGCTCGTTCTGGTTGTACACCCTGCATTGCTTTGGCAACATACAGATGGAACCATTAAAAGATATCAGCTATGACAGAAATCTTGTATTAACAAACTACAGCTAGCTTGAAGCCAAGAAGAAACCCAGTAGTTTCCACAACCAATAGTACTCCACAAGCTAAGAAGCAGCGGGGAAGCTCAGTGTACCTGGAGGTGTTTTTCTGGAACAATAACTGGCCCACATCGCGTGTGGTTGGCACAGGCCCCTCGGCAATACCTGTGGGGGTCAGCTTTCCTCCTCAAATACTGGTTTGTTGCACACTGCCTTCAATCAAACACCAAAGACAGACAGCATCATTGTATAGTTTAACAGGAAGCGTGGCATTAAGTCTTACAGCATCCAATGACACTATAATACAAACATTTAACTTAGCAGCATTGTAACTTTCAAGCTGAAAACTGTTATTTATGGTAACTGGAAGATACAATGCCTCCAGTTGTTAATGGAGTACTCTACAGGAAAGATTACGAACAGGTTCATAAATGGGGTACACTAACAAGGAAACAAGCAGCACATGTTCTCTTTATCACCTCTGAATACAGGTGCTGATCACAGGAGGTTTGTACATTTTCCTCAGTTAGCATCACCCACACCGCTGACCCTGAGGGACCACTGGTCCAAGCCAGGGCACTCCTTGTGCTCTTACTATATTCTTATTTTGAAGTCTATGCATAACGTTAAACACCAATTACAACACTAGATTTTGAACAAGCATTCACATACCTGCTTAGCAAGATGGTACCTGTGGATTTGCGCACTTGGAAAGTCTTCTCCAGGTAAGAGATAGCTTGTGGGAAAAGTTTGTTCTAAACAGAACAAAACCAGGAGTCACCCTACAGCAGTGCAGGCAGAGCTTGCAAGCTTTAATAACCAAGGCACATGAAACACGCTAGGTGCTGTGGTTTAGAACAGCAGAGTGGTAGACTTCCTAACGACTCCCTGTGAAGTTCAGTGGTTACAAAATTATAGAATCATTTAAGTCAGAAGGGACATTTAGAAGTCATCTAGTCCAACTCCCCTGCAAGGAACAGGGATACCTACAGCTCTATCAGGTGCTCAGAGCCCAGTCTAGCCTGACCCTGAATGTCTCCAGGGACAGGGCATCCACCACTTCTTGGAGCAGCCTGTCCCAGTGCTTCACTATCCCTACTGAAAAAAATATTCCCCTTGTACTCAATCTTAATCTCCCCTCTTTTAGTTATCCTGTCACAACAGACCCTGCCAAGTGTCTGCCTCCTTCTTCCTTTAGAAGGAGCCTCCCATTAGATGCTGAAAGGCCGCTTTCAGGTCTCCCTGGAGTCTTTTCTTCTCAGGGCTGAACATCCCCAGCTCTCAGCCTGTCCTCACAGGGAGCTGTGCCATCCCTAGGGCAGGATCCCCTCTTTCACCAAGACCAGTTATCAATACATCCAGGAAACACTCAGTTCCAGCAGTTCCACTCAGTTCCAGTGTTTATAAAGAGGAAAGGAAAAAAGAAAAAAAAAAAAAAGAAACGCCACGTACCTTAATGAGGTGTCTTTTCTCCGGTAGCAAGCTATGTTTTAAAAAATAATAAGAATAATAATACAAAAAAGGGAGGTTGGTTGGTTTGCTTCTTGGCTAATAGGATTTCCACTCCCGGATACGCAGCTAAACCGCAGCACAGCGCTGCACTCACCCCTCCACGCTCCTGTCGTATATGATCTTAATCCTCAGGTGCTGATCCACGCTTCTCTTCAGGACGCGGCCTTCCCTCAGCGGAACGCGGTAGAGCACCTGGCGGAGAGGAGCACAGCGCTGCGGCCCCGTTCCCCCGCGCCCCTCCGGCCTCAGCCCTCCCGCCCGCCCCGCCCCGCACCTCCCCGCCGCCGGGCACGCGGTGCTGACAGGACGAAGAGGAGAAGGACGGGGAGAGGCCGGCGGAGCGGCCGCAGCTCAGCAGCAGCAGCGCGGCGAGGAGCGGCCGAAGAGCAGCGGCCATCTTGGGCTGCCCTTCCGCCGCGTCGCCATGGAGGCAGCGCCGCCTCGGGCCAATGAGAGAGAGCGGGAGAGGGCGGGGCGGAGGCGGCGGGCAGCGCGGGGCGCTGTGTGAGGGGAAGGCCGCCCTCACAGGGCAGGGCGATGCGGTCCGATGCGTCCGTTTCAAGCTCACGGCGCCGGGCTGCAGCTCCCAGCTCCCCTTACCCCACAGAAAGTACTCAATTCACTTCAGCTTTTTTGGCCTCTTTTTGCGTCTAGCAGCGCTGTAGCATAAATGTACGCCAGCGTAAAGCAACTGAAGTGCGCTCCTCTGTGTGAACAATGACTCGGCAGTACCACATCATCCATTTGTAACTGCTTTTATTAAAACCAAATGCACACGCGGCTTTTGACTGACAGCTGCAAGATATGATCACTGTAAATGCCTATCTGCATAAGCTCAGGTGTATACGTATCATTATTTGCTTTACAGAACAGATTTTCAAATGATTTGAGTGTGTCCCTATAATATATCCCTATAACGTGTGCGTGTTCCTAATGATAGCATCCCTGACAGCTCTGTCCAAAGTGGTGCTTCTATAGAAAGGTTAATACTGCAATTCTATCCAGCAGACATTAGTCACTCTTTACTATCCTACAGGCTCCAGAAGCGATGGCTTTGTACGTGGAAGCTGGACACACATAACGCATAGAATCACAGTCATTAAGACTGGAAAAGATCCAATCCAAAGACCTATAAGATCACCTAGTCCAACCAGCAACCCAACCCCACCCTTCAGTATCACATCTGCCCTTTCCTTGAAAACCTCATGTAGCAAATGTGAAGTCAGAGTGCACATAGATGGCAACGGGTACGGCACAGCAGCTCCCCTTCCCACCAGCTCCCATGGGCCTTGCATGGGAAGAAGTCTACGCTGTTCGGACAGCTCTTGCCTACACCTCTGCAGAACTGAATCTGAAATGAGAGTACTAAAATACTGCATTCTAAAATAACTGCCTGTCCTGGCTTTGGTGCAATAATAAGAAGACTTATTTAAACGTGTGGACAGATTAAAAAAAGCTCTTAACAGACCTAAGTGTAAACAGCAATCAAGAAATGCCCTGTCACATTTTAATTAGAAAAGGCACCAACATTTTTCGGGCTATTAAGAATATTCTATTTTCTGAAAGTAATAAGATACTCTGGATATGCCTGAATGTCATTAAATATGACAAACATCTTCGGAGTATTCATGTCATCGACTACACTGTCGTACAGGTCAGTAGGATCTGCTGAGCATTTTGGAGGTGGAGTGACTAGCCCCTTGCTCCCAACGCAGTACTCCCCCGTGAGGACCCGAGCCAGGTACATGTATTTTCTGCCACTCGTATCTGGTCTTGAGTAAGTATCATGAGCAGAGTAAATTGCATTAACGGCAAAGTAGGTTCCATTTCCGATGTTTGCAGCTGTTTGGAAAGATGTTTTCAAATACAGTTAGCATTCTTTTTCACAGAAGAATCTCTTAAGCTCCCTTTTTCTTTTTTAATTCTACAGAAATTATAAATTGGTTTATCAGCACAGTTTGAGTAATAATCCTTTCTATCAGAACCAAACATGAAACCCCTTAGACCAGGCTGAAGTGTCAGTCAGATCTGAGTTGGGCTGTCCATATCTCTCAAGTCAAGTCAGCCCTAGGCATCCACCAGCACAGTGTACACCTTTAGGAAATTAACTGCTTTGGAAAATGACTCACCATTAATTCCAGCGAAGCCACGATTAAATCCATTGTAGTTGATTGTGCTCAATGAGGTCTTAGCTGTCCCGTGAAACAGCAATTTCTCATTATCTTGAGATTTGTTCTTCATACACAGAGACTTCTTTTTGATTTGGTACGTCTGCCAGAGGAAGGGATTTTGTATTCTTTCAATCTGCAAAGTCACAAAAATGGAGCCAATATTTATCGTAACAACAAACCATTAAAAGCAAACCAAACTGAAAGAATGACAGTAACTGTCACTTCAGCTATACCAATACTATGCGTTTCGTGAACCTCCTGAAAGCCACAAACCAAAGTAATTTACATATGGTTTCTGAGCTCGGTAATTTTTGGCACACATCTGTCTTGCCTTGCGTACCGCATACAGAGGCAACTATGGCAACACTGGTACTTTCAGAAATAGGATGTTTTACTGCTGCTAGTGGAAAGGAGACAGTGTAAGATGCATTCTGTGCATCCTAATAATCTTCACTGATGATTTTCCCATTTAAAGGGTAGGCTGGAGCAACAGCAAAGTTTATCTTCTAGATCTCATCATGGAAGTCAACATTACTTGGTTGGGAGGGCATTAATTGGTGGGAGGACAGATGTTGCTGGCTCCTACGCCAACAGTGTGACTATAGCTTAGGGGAAAATTGTGTATCTGCAGCCAATATAATCGTAAGAGCTGCAAGAGCTTTCCATGTTCAATGGAAAAAGACTTCATGTGATTACCAATTTTTTTTACATTGTACACTACATTTTACACTAGTACCATTTTCTTGACTACCATCATTGGATAATTTTTTTCAAACAAATGTTCACTCTTAGTATTACTTTTTCTCAAATACTTTCATCCTCTCCCTGGCAATTAAATATCTGGCCACTGTTCTGTGGATTTCTCAATAAATAGGATCAAATCATGACACCCTGGTTAAAACCAGCACTCTAGCCTGAAAGGCTCTGTCTGGGACCAGCAGGGAAATCCATTCCTCCAGTAGTAAGAGAGTAAAAAGCTTTGCTTTTTACTGCAAGGATAGGGTTGCAGAGAGCTAACTGGACGGCTAGTTCTTCCAGTAGAGTGGACATGAAGACAGACTCCTCTGCAACTCCAAATGTTTCTTAGTTTTCCAGGACCTCCCATAGGACAGATTGTCACCCTACAGATTAACGGGTAGGTCTTCTGTATTTGGTGGTCAAACTTTGCCAACTTTTGGCAATAAAATGAGCTGCATAAGAGGAAGCAGAGTTTAATCCAATAACCTGCTGAAAAACAGCAAGCTTTTCACCTCTTAAATCATATTTCTTATAGATAATAAGATCTTTTCCTTTTAATTCTGAACGCATTTGTTCATACTTTAAATTCAACACTGAATTTCCTAACTGCATCATATTAACTATTCAACAGCACATTAGTTAAACAGAGAGTAGGCCTGAATACATATGGTCACTCATTTTGCATTACTAGGAAGGCAAATACTCTTAGGAATGTTTTGAGAGACTGACGCAGAACGTGTATTAAGTTGCAGAAATAGGAATTAGGAAATGTGACAAACAGATACTTAGGAAGTAGTGTTTTCAGCCCAAGAGTTCATTCTTTTTTTCCCATAGGATTTCACCTTCTCTATAACAAAGCTGTGAGCAGTTTTCTGAAACCTCTTCTGAACTTCGAGATATTCCTGACACGATGGTGTGAGGGCCACCAGTTTGACCCGTTCCTCTCGCATATCTTCCCACTTTGCAGGGAACTCAACTGACTGCATACCTGCAAAACAGGAACTGTTTTAGCATCACTGCTATCTAGCTCAGTTTTGTAGATGCCCTGCAAACTGACTGCTGAGAGGGATTACTATTATAAAATACTTCATTCCAAAAACATTCCTTTGTCAGATTTACACATGAAGCCTGTGCTTACTAGTCACATACACAAGGATCAGTTTTGTATTTACAACAGAAATTATCAATTCGGATCATACCCAATGCTAATTGTGAATTTACAATTGCTGTCTATGGCACACCCAGCTAAGTAGGTAAGTAAGTAAATAGCTATGGAGAAACTTACTTCTTTGGAATAACTTGTTCGTAATTATCAGAATTATCATTCAGTAACCAATATCATAGGTTTCTCATTAGCAAAGCTGTGATTTACCTTCATTCTTTGGCACACGTTGAATGTTTATAGTTCTTCCTTGGTCATCACGAGCCTGTAGAGTATTCAGCTCCACCCTGTAGTTCTTCTTGTCAATTTTGATGGTCAGATATGTTTTTTTCTCTATTTTGGCATCTTCCAGCTGCATATTTGTCAGTTTATCAAAAGCAACAAAGCCTTCATTGCTTCTTTGATACCTCCATTCTACTAGGTTATAAACAAGATCTGCTTTGGATTGTTCTTCTTGAGTGGTCTTTATTTTTTGGATCATTTTTTGAACTTCTGCAGAAACAGAACAGACTTCCCTGCTAATACCACAGATTGTAATGCAAGGTGGAGAGTGGCTCTTATCAAGCAGGATACTAATGTGTTTTCCTCTCTGGAGATCTGCCAAAGTCTCAATTTGTTTCTCACCAAAATTTTCAATTAGCTCATCTACAATCCTGTTTTCAAACTGTTCCTTTAAAATCAAATCTATTATCCAGGACTCAGTTGCATCCACATTTTTTTTGCTTTCTCCACAGATCTGAAATGTAACTACATCAACTTTCTTCTCCAAAACCAATACCTTTTTCTTCTCGGTGGATTTTTTTTTGCCCCATAAACAGGCTGTGGAGAAATACATGTTAATTATTAGTTTTATGTAGAAGATCTTTAGTTTTGTGAGCCCAAGCACACAGAAAATCGACCTACTTACAGTTTAGCACAGATATCAGTGACTGTGGTTCAGACGGATTTGATTCTTCTATTTCCTTCATGCTTTCATAAAAGTCTCTCAGCATATATCTCTGGAAGATGACTATTCTAATTTCTTTCAAATGCTGTACTGATCTGTTGTTCACAAATTCCACTATAGCATCCAACATGTCATCAGCTACCTTTGCTGGACTCTGTCGTGCAGCACCTAAACAAAAAGAAAAGACATATCAGGCAGTGAGCAATATCTAAATCAAGGCAGCATCCAGCTCATACAGGTTGGTGTCACTCTCTCTTCCCTCTATGCCTTCTCACCAAATAACCCCATCACAGCTCTAATCACTTCCCCATGAAAACACAAACCTGTTCCAATTGCTGGGAAGGCAACAGACTTGTACTTTCTTAGCTCACACTCATGGAGCACTTTGGAGACTTGATTCTTCACATTCAGACTGTGAATCAAATGGATGATTCTCCTGCACAACAGCGCACCACCCTGTGTAGTAATAAAACCACTCTCAAGCGGTCCAGCTGGAAGAGAGAAGATAAAAATGGAGACAGCGTTTTCAAAGTGGCTATTTTCTGATAAGACAACTGTTAA
This sequence comes from Callipepla californica brunnescens, assembly GCA_023055505.1. Lineage (NCBI taxonomy): Eukaryota > Metazoa > Chordata > Aves > Galliformes > Odontophoridae > Callipepla > Callipepla californica. The sequence goes on from JALIRH010000010.1 coordinate 13,311,276, forward strand.
TGTGGATGCTAGTGTACACTAGAGTGATAGGTACTTGAAGAGGAGTGGAGCAAGTAGAAGTCCACTGTGAAGGGTGGTGGTGCACTGGAACAGGTTGCCCAGAGCGTGTTTTGAAAGAAGAAAAAGAAATCCAATCTAAAAAATGTGTTTTAACATACCGTATTGATCGATCTCATCTTCTACATCGGAGCCAGCAGCATCCATAATCGCTTTGAAAACCCCTTAAAGTATTCAAGAAAAAGCATGCACGTTCATAAAGTCAGCTTCGGTATTTCTACTCCAAACCTCAGCCAAATTCTGTAGTTTGAACACCCCCCAGATATCATATCAGCAAAGTACACAACCATGCCTGTTCCTTTAAGTGCCCTCTATCACAAACTGCACTGGCTGCAAATAGAACACTGTCTTTGTTATTGGTTGGCCATCCTTAAAAATGACTCCTACTTCATATTTCCACCTGGTAATATTATGACAGTCACCAAACTCTCTGATGGCTTTGCATTATACACTTGGTGTCTTCATTCTTACAGTTCACAACGTAACCAAAGAACCTTCTGCTTCTTACAAGTCAATTTGCTCAACTGAGGCTTATAATGAAATATATATGTAAAGAAATATATTATGATGAGCATTTTACAGAATTATATTTGAACTCAAAAATCCCTTTTATTCAAGCATTTTTCATTTTAAACCTCTTCTGAGTAGTTTGGAAACTACACGGAATATTCAGAACGTATGATAAAAACAGCTTAAGATCTATTTCCTGACAAATCACTGCTTTCTATTTCTCATCTGAAAAATAAACTTCATAAAAGTTTCACGTATGGACAAGTCTTTCCCCTCCATGTTCCTAGAAGCTAGCATAAATTTGTCACTAAAGAACTACACAGTGCAATACCTGTTGTGGCATCAAATGTCTGATTTGATATATTTACAATAACCTCTGTGTCTTCCTTGGTAATATCTCCACTAACTATTTTGAGCGTAATGGAACCAAACTGCATTTCATAAACTCCCAGTGTTTCAGCTGAAACAGGCCTGATGAAGTCTGCAAGGAAAAGAAGAATATCTTAAAACACTTCAATACTTTCGGTATTATCCCCTTCCACTGATAGAAACTGTGATTTATCCTTTGAGGAGTTTACTTGTAGTCCAGCTTGACAGCATAGAGACAGTCTCTGCCTACTTCTCTTTAATCCCTGTCCGAAAGCAGGAGGGTACACTCTTTTTCCTGTTTAAAGACTGGAAGTGAAACCAGCTCGATTCCTGTAAGCTTGTGCAATATCAGTTCAGGAAGAACAGCTAGAGTCATCTGATGAGTCCAGTTCTCTGAGAGACTTTCTTGTCTGAACTGTTAAATGACATGAAGTGTTACCAATAAGGGAGACCCAACACAATCTTAAACCCTCTGGGCTGGAATACTAATGGTTCTCCTACCAGCTTATCCTCCTCCACGTACTCAGACTGGTCACAGTATGCACGCCCTCAACAAAAGAAATTCCTCATCTGTGGTCCCATTTTGGAAGGCCAGTCTGCCCGGGCTAGCAAATAGCTAGGGCCATGCTACACAGGCACCAATACGGGGATGTAGCAAACGGTGTTTATTAAGGCATATAAAGTGAGGAGTGATCTCAACCCTCGTTTCTCCACACAGTCTATCAGGTGCGTGACACCTTTAGGATCAAGGGGTACCCACTTTGGCCCATTGTTACCCAATATTTCTGGGAAGACCTCCGGGGCTATGTCCTTCTCCAACAAGCTAGATCTAATCCGGCCCTGTTTGCTGGTACGTATAAAACCACTCACCTCCTGTCCCTACAAAACTTACCTAGCTGTGATGCTGCATCACACCCTTTCCCAATTTGCCTACGCTTTAGTTCACAGGTAAAAGCCTAGGAAGAGAGAAAAGGTATCAAATAGAGAATGTCAGACTTTATATGCCAAATATTTGTGTAATTAAATTTAACAGCCACATAACTCTTGCTGAGCCATCTGATGCATTTTATAGAGTGTTTGTGCATCATTAGTAACAGTGGAAGCCTCATAATGGACAGCGGGATAACAGATAACATCTTTGCATTGCCAGAAGTGCTCTGTGAAAAGATCAGTGAGCAGCAACATGTGTTCACAGTGCCAACAAATGAGGCACAGCTTGTGCTTGCTGGGGGTTTACTTTTTAGAGATGCTGAACGTGACATCCCCTTTCACTGGCCCAAAGCAGTAAGGAAGTGCTACATCACTCTCTTAAGAAAGCAACATACCACTAACACATCATTCGGGTTTTATGAGAACAGCAGATGACATGGATGGCTTTGTCCTGAGAAATAATACCTGAATGTTATCAGCATCATTTGGGTGCAAGAGAAAATTAACTTCCTGGAGATTATTCCATGTGTGACTGCTGCTGAACTTGAATACTTCATCAAACATTAACTTAGAAACAACGGTTGCAGGGTATCTAAATCCTCCAGTTCCAAGAGCTGGAAAAGTGATGGAATTCAGTCCAAGTTCTTCAGTTTTCGTCAAGCAAAAATTGACTATGTTTTCTAGGTCCTGTAAAATGCACCAAAGGTCAATTATTTAAGAAAAAAAAATACTTTTGTGTAATATATTGTTAGCTTCATAGATGCAGATATCAGAAAAAGCTGAGAGCACACGAGGTCACTGAAACAAGAAGAAGCGGAGTTCATTTGTCTGAGTGAACTGTTTTAAATGTTGGCACTTCAAATTTTTTACAAATAAATTCAAAAGTACCTTCGAGGCCTGTCCAATTCCTCTGTCCCATGGAGAAAGTATAGCATGAAACACAAACTTGCAAGCCAGAGTGTATCCACTCGTGCAGAGCACATTCCCACTCCCAGCTTCCTGCTGTCCTTTTTTCTTGTCAAACTCTATCTTGAGCTGCGACCCTGCCTCTTCCAGCAAGACTCTGCACAGAGGCCCCACGCCAAACTCCAAATCTGTGCCAACGCTGTTGACAATAACATCCGTCTGCAACAGATTGAAAACAAATACATCCAAAGCCAGACTTCAAAAATGCATTTGCTACAAAACTTAATGCACATTTCCTCCCTTTCAACTGAAGCAGGACTGTATACTGATGAGAAGCAGCATCTTTTGCAACAAAACAAGGTGAAGGAAGGTCGCTGTGCTTTCATGAAGCAAAACAGGCCGAGCTGTTTGCTGAAAATCTGAGATTCGTGGCTGCCCACTGCAGAATGACAGACCCCAGTCTGAAATCTACCAGTTCTGCCATCTGGCTTTCTTGTTTAGCTGGAATATGGCCTGTGTTTCTTTACATAAAACAATATAATGTCATGTCCCTCCTCTTCTACTTAAATTTCCTTAAAGTCTTCAAACAAACTTGGAGAAGAAAGCAGAAAATTTTAAGACCTACCGTTGCATCTATAATGTCTTTCTTCACCACTCGGATGCGCAGTCCTTCCTCTGTTGTAATCATCTCCTCCCCATCCCTCTCCATGCAGAGATCCTCTCCTCTCTTCTCCCCCTGCGGCACTGGGGAGGACGTCTTCGTTGTAAACATTTTTTTTACAGTCTCACAGAGAATCTGAACTGTCTCTTCTTCAGTAGCAACGAGATGAATCTCCTTCAGGCTGCTGTCCCCGCTGATTTCTTCCAGGGTATTCCTGATGGCTGATACAATTGCATTTACATACTTCTGCAGCGGGAAGCCAAAAATCCCTCCGCTTACGGAAGGGAAAGCTATGGAACGATGGTTATATGTTTCAGCCAGCTGCAGACTCATTTTAATTGCCTGTTTTAACAGGTACACACACTTTCCTGCACTCTTCTCCTTCCACAGGGGCCCAACGGCATGGATGACCTGTTTGCAGGGCAGTTTCCCCGCTCCTGTGATCACCGCGCACCCAGGCTGCAGACACCCGTTCTTCCTCACCATATCACACTCTGCCTGCAGCTCTGGCCCAGCTGCCTGGAGCAGTGCCTGAGTAAGGCCATCGAGTTTTAGGTCTTCGTTTGATGCATTCACCACAACATCGACTGGGTAATTGCACAAGTTTGCTTTGTATACCAGTACATCAACTCCACCTTGTACGGTCTGCTTGTAGTGGAGCTTTCTTTCTTCTTTATCATCAATATTTTCACTGTTCTGTTGTTCTTCTTCTTTCAGCCTAATCAGACAGTTAAATTTCTGCTTTGCCTCAAAAATAAACGTATCTTTCCTGTCAGTGAAGAACTCCTTTGCCCCTGGCTTATCAATTTGCACATCTTTCAAGTAAAGGGATGAGATAACTTTTTCCAACACAGTGACTGCTTTTGGCACTTCTGCTCTTGGTCCACTCAGGGAAATACGCAGTGTCCTGGGGTGAAAGCGTACTGTCACACCCTTCTTCCCCAGCTCATCAACAAGAGCAGATTTTTCCTTCTCTACAAAGTGCAGTACTGCCACTGACTTAGCTGGGATTTCTTTTTCCACCTGCGTGTTTCTATCGATAAAATCACAAAGGTTCTGATAAACTTTTTCTACAGCCTCAGTAAAGCCAGTAATCAGCACTGTATTTTCCTTTCCAATAGGTTCACGGATGACTACAGTTTCCTGGGAAGAACGGTACTTCTTGCGCAAGAAGGCAAGCAGACAACTCCACTCCATCATTTTAGTGATTTCACAGTCCTCCACATCAATGCTCTTATAAGCTAGGCTTGCCTTTAATTGCTTTTCTGCTTCTATAAGATCTTTAGGAGCCTCTCCAAACAGTATCACAGTGTCATCCTCAAGCTCATAAAAAACATTAATTTTTTTCGCAGCAAATAACATCTCTGACACGGTCTTACTATCTACACTCAGTAGATATAGGAAAATATTATGATCAATGTTAACTGATGTCCAGGGCATATTCAATAACTTTTCCAGTAAGTTGGCTTTGATTTTATAAACCTCTGCAGGTAATCCACACAACTGAACAGTCTTTTTTGTGTCATCGTAAGAGATCTTTAAGCACGGATACTCTTTGTGAATATTCTCTTCTAGCCCAGCATTATGCAAAACTGCATACTTCCCTGGGATGATCGACACAGAAATTTCTATGTTTTGTTTTTCCCTTTCACTTTCCTCCATGGCTTTTTCCACGCATTCCCTCACTTCTTTCTCTGCTCTGTCCACTGCTGCTCTGTTGCCTGCTATCACCACCATCTCCTCAGAAATATCAATGATGATCAAACCAGCATCTTTCATCAATCTCTTCTTCACGTCTTTCCACTCCACCGAACTTACTTTACACTTTATAGCTACATAACGCGACATGATACGTGAGAACTCAGTGGAAACGTACTGTTTCCAGGTCTTGATCAACTTAATCAATGTTTTCTTCTGCTCAGAGATAGATGATGATGGACACAGCGTGACTTCTGGTTGAGCACAACCTGCCTGTGGCCATTTTAGACAACAGTGGCAAACTGCCATCTCCTTGTTTATGGCTTCAGTCAGTCCATCTCGCCCTTGTAAAAACTTCCAGATATATGGATCTAGTGGCACCACCACAGAGTCTGGCATCTTGATAACTGGTCTTTCTTCTCCATACAGAGCTGTTCCCAGGGAGTGGTAATATGGATGCACAGAAATTGGTGTTTGTTCAAGTAAATGCTGCTTTTCCAAGACAGCGTTTAGATCTAAGAGTTAACAACACACATCATTAATTTCAAATCAAGCAAATACATCTAGGTTAGCACTATTAAATTGAATAACTTATTTCACAAGTTGTGTTGTTTGGGCTTTTGAAGGAACCGTTTTCACATCGTTCCAGTTTCCCAGCTGCTCTGTGGGGGACAAGCAGTTCCAAACAGCTTAGTGAATATCCTTAAGCCATTCGTTCCCCATACAGCTGTGCCTTTCCTTCATTTCCTAAGGAATTAACAGCACAGAGCAGGGCAAAATCAGGGTATTACTATGAAATGGACCTTATGCTCAACCTCAAATAAAACTCATTGTCCCAGTGCATTTATATATATATATATAAGTACTTGCCATTCAATAGGAATGGACAAAGGAAATGAATCATATGACTGACAGGGGCTTAAAAGACATCACCAAGAACGAAATCACATATTAACATAAAAACATTCCTAAGCAAATACAGAATGATAGAAGAAAAGCAGGGACAGAGGCAGCATTACCTTTGTGATCACAGAAAGTAATGATGGCCGAGTTCTCATCGGAGAAGAGCTGAATGTCTGACACAGGCCCACCTCCATTTTGAGCATTCTCAAAATAAACTCTGAGAGAGTCTGGGGAAACGTTATCTGGTATGTCTTCAGCCTTGATGCTGCAAGTCACTTCAAGAAGCCTGGCAGTTATATTGAATTTTTTCGCTCTTTTGTTTTGTACACATTTCTTGACGAATTCTTTAGTATCTGTAGACAGAAAAGCAGCATTAACTCAACATGCTTTCCCATGTCCTTATCAGTCCCAACTATCACTGCTGGCACAGGAATGAGCCAAGTCTACTTTTCTCTGTATATGCAGCAAATACAGCTGCAAAATAACTCAGTGCTGTAACAAAAAGGGGGGAATGGACACAGCCATGTTACTTTCTGCTGTTCATCACTACTTTATCCAGTCATCCATATCTTGTGTACACTAAGCACTCCTCACTGCTTCACTGTCTTCTGGAATAGAGTCTTTATATACTCCAATCATCTACAGAATGCATCTCCATACTGTTTCTAATTCTCCATCTGTCTCAAAGTGTGACAGAAACACTGAAGCTGTCATGATTTTCCTTTTCACACTGACATTTGGAGCACAGATATTTTCACGGAGCACGGTATAAAAATCTCAACTTCCCTGGGAGATCCCTGCTCAGGTAGTTTTTAAAATCTGAAAGAAACCGAGCTCTGAATGCTATGATTCATACATATGCATTAAAATAATTGTCAGTGCTCATCTTGTCTTACCAATACTTTTTAGAAAAGTAGCTACAGCGACATTTAACTCTGGTATCATTTCCACAGTGAAGTCCTCATCTGCAGCTAAGCCGCTGACGTTCTCCAACAGGATCTGTATGTATTTTGCACTGCATCCCTCAACATTTTCAAGCACCACGGAAGGTGAAGTCTCTGCAGATTGTTCCGCAGTCTTCTCCACAGAGTGAGATTTCTCCTGGAGTTCACTGTTTGGAGAATCGTTCTTAGTTTTCTGCAAAGCTCCTCCTGCAACATTTTTAACAGGAAGACAAATAGTGTTACATATTAGTGCCCAAGTCCAGGACCTATGATCATCTGGTCCAATCATCCACTTACTACCAATACTGCCCACTAGACTATGTCCCTCAGTTCCACATCTTTCCTTAAACACCTCCAGGGACAGTGCCTACACCAGCTCCCTGGGCAGACTTTTCCAATGCCTCACTGGTTTTTCTGAAAATAAATACTTCCTAATTTCACACCTGAGCCTTCTGGCACAACTTGAGGCCATCACCTCTCATCCTATTGCTGTCCCCACCTCACCACAACCACCTTTCAAGGAGCCACAAAGAACCATAACATCTCCCCTGAGCCTCCTCTTCTCCAGACTGAACAATCCCAGCTTCCTCAGCCACTCTCCGTAAGACTTGTGCTCCAGACCATTTGCAGCTCTGCTGCCCTTCTCTGGACATCATCCAGAGTGTCAATACCTTTCTCGTAGTGAGGAGTCCAAAACCACACAGCATTCAAGGTGCAGCCTCACCAGTATACAGGGACAAAGAGCTCCCTGCCCCTGCTGGCTGCATTACTGCTGATACAAGCCAGCATGCTGTTGGCCACACACCCATCTTCAGAAGTATCCCCTGCCCCGAATGTGCACAGTCAAAGGAACACCAGCCATCATCCAAGATTTTTCTGAGAGAAAACTGGGGGGGACAGGCAGGGAGGAGAGATCCATCTCAGCACTCCTCCCATTTCACCTGCATGGCCTGAACTGCAAATGGGAACTGAGAGAGTTGTCCCTCAAGTCAACATAGAGCAGGAAGGTTCTTCAGCTTCTAGACACACTCCAGGTTTCAATGTTCTGTCAGAACCAGAGGGCTCAGCAGGACCCACCAGGAGATGCTGCCGTCCAGCAGCCACACAGCATTTCTCCATCCATAGCAATTCCCCATCAGGAGCAGCCATCAGGAGTGGCAGCTGAAACTGATGGACCACACTGGGAAGGGATTGCCCCACTGGCAGGGGCAGAAGCACCCTCTCTGACATCAAGAGATGTCTGCTGCAGTCAGCTGCTGACTGAGCAGGTGGGAGACAACCCCCAGCACCCACAAGGCAACCACAGAGCCACGCAGTACTCACTGCAGCCATCCTTGCAAACAGTAGCAGCTTTCCTCTCACCATCACAATGAACACAAGCTGCTTTCACTTAAAGCATCCAACAACCCCCAAACCCTGTGGCAGCACCTTTGGGGCTGTATGGTGTCTTCTGAACCCCACTGGAGACCCCCCCTGCACCAGACCACTGTGCCACCACACACCTCTGGTACCACCCCCCCCAGCCACTCCATCATCTCACCCGGCACTGGTCCTGTCTCCACAGCATCCTTTGGCCTTGCACCTGCTGTGGGGACAGACATCTTCACCCCACGATCACGATGGGGACCCATGGTGCCAGCAGTGGGAGCAGGCCCCAGGGAAGAGAGGGAAAGGCAGGGAGCAGGGCTGGAGCAGACAGTCGCACCGAGGGGCTGAACACTGCTGGCTAGAGGGTTTCACCAGCGAGCCTGATATACAGCAACAACAGATACCAAAGCCATAATATTTACAGAAGGGAGGCTTTGAAGGCCTAATGGCATAACCCAGACAGGAGGAAAACAAGGCACAGCTGCAAAAGCTACAGCTCTGTGCTCACCACTACTTCTCCACATCACTGACGGGAATCAATCTGTGCCACCATGACTAGTGAAGAAAGTGTAAAAAAGAGGTAAAAATGAGATACACATATCTAACTTCAGAGCAGTTATGCAGGACAAAGGAACTAAATTCCTCTTTGGAGACGTTTCTCTGATGAAATTGGCTATTAAAGAAGCTTAAAAGAGATGCATGGTCTAAGTGTGACAGGGTGAACCCCATCCTTGGTGAACACACGTGGCTACGCGTGCTTCCCTGCTTCACCTGAGCCCAAGTGTCAAACTCAGAAAGAAATTTTCAGCACAGCACTTGTCTTAGTTTGGGCTGGGATTGAGTTAATTTTCTTCCTAGTAGCTGGTACAGAGCTGTGTTTTGGCTTTAGGCTGAGAAGAATGTTGATAACGTGGCGATGTGTTAGCCGGTGCAGAGCAAAGTTTGCACTAAGTCAAGGACTTTGCAGCTTCTCCTGCTGGCTGCCAGCGAGAGCTGGGGGTGCACAGCCAGGATAGCTTGTCCAAAGCACCAAAGGGACATTCCATACCATATGATGTCATGCTCAATAACAACAGTGGGGCAGTTGAGCAGGTGGGCTTCCATTGCTCAGGGACTGGTCATCAGTCAGCTGGTGGTGAGCAACTGTGCTGTACAGCACTCGCTCTTTTTTATTATTGTTATAATTTTTCCCTCCTTCCTCATTAACCTGTATGCCAGCTCATGAGTTCTCTCACTTTTACCTTTCTGATTCTCAACCCCATCCCACTGTAGGGAGTGGATGCATGCACCTGGCTGCTCATGTTTCCCAGCATCACCTGAGCCAGGCTGCCAAATTCAGAAAGAAACCTTCAGCCCAAATCCCCACTGAACATGAAATCTGTTTTTATTTTGAGAAGAATCATCACAGAGAGACAGACAACATTTTACCTCTTCTTTGAAGGGCACTCATGGCATCCAGAGCCTAAAATAAAATTAAAACAAATTATCAGTAGTGATTTGTCATTCTCATCATTGTTTCAAAGCTCTAGTTAGGGTTATAATTTGTATTCACCTTTGTGGGAAGTAATTTTTCCTTAATGCTGCCTGTTCAGCAGCTGTTTCAAGCTCCGTGACAACCAACTTCAATTACCCTTTTTCTCCCAAATCCAGCTCGCGAGTCTGTCTCTCAAGAACGCGTTGCTTCACTGAGGAAAACCAAAGAAAACAGTGACAAGCTGAACAGAAAAACAACCATATACATTAAACCATGTGGCATTTTCTCCCGTTATGTTAGGACTCGTATATCTCCCCATTAAAAAAAAAAAAAAAGCTTTAAACTCATGACACTAACATGGCATGCACAAATTCCGTTTGAACATCCCCATTCTTCTGCATCACCCACCAAGTGGACCCAGGTCCCTGAGCAAAAACAGTTCCATGGAGAGGTTTGCCCTCTCCATAAGCTGGAAGGACCCAAACCACTTTTCCCAACATGCTCTTCACATGTACTACAGGGACCTGATCTCCTTCTACAGTAGGTGGGGAGCTGGACTGAGCAGGACCATCACAATTGATGGATCCTCGAGTGTTGGCCAACCAGGTGGCTTCTGCCAAATGCTTCTCCCAGTGCTTAAATGTTCCGTCAGCCATTGCTTTCAATACTGTTTTTAACAACCCATTGTATCTTTCAATTTTACCAGAAGCTGGTGCGTGATAAGGGATATGATAAATCCATTCAATGCCATGATCTTTGGCCCAAGTATTTACAAGACAATTTTTGAAATGAGTCCCATTATCTGACTCAATTCTCTCTGGAGTGCCATGTCACCACAGGACTTGTTTCTTGAGGCCTAAGATGGTGTTTCGAGCGGTAGCATGGGGTACTGCATACGTTTCAAGCCACCCAATGGTTGCTTCCACCATGGTAAGCATATAACGCTTACCAGTGTGAGTTCGTGGCAAGGTGATATACTCAACCTGCCATGCCTCCCCATATTTATACTTTTGCCATCACCCTTCCTCCCAGACTGGCAAGCTTAATAAAGTTCCAGTACGTTTTGAGCATTAAAAGGGAAAAAGCGATGAAATACAATCCCTGTAAGGGTAGTTTTAACAGAAACGAAAAAAAGCAATTTTTTTTTTCCTCTTTACTAAAACAATCTGGCAAGGCTCAAAAACATTTACAAATATCCCGGAAGAATTGGCAATACGCCTGGACTTCAAGGCCGTGTTTTTGAGTACAGCTCCTGCCGTACTGATAAGCTTTTTAACGAAGGTCTCTGAGAGCAGAGAGATTCACTCGAAAAGTAAAGCAGCTAAGTAAGGGAACTAACAGCCCCTCGAGCCACATGTTGGGCTCCAAAAATTGTCAGTGGTTTGCGGGCCGGTTTGACCCGGTACCGTGACAATTGAGGCAGGGGACCCACGGGCCCGCACCACCAGGGAAGCAGAAGGGGAAAAGGGAAAGAGTGAGAAGGGAGATGGGCATAGCAACAAAACAGCGGCAATGATCTGAGGAGGAAAGCTAATTTACTAAATAAGATCTCAGAAAGCAAAATAACACAATGTAATACAATATAATTGGAATTGAGGCTAATGAATCAAATAAAAGAGAGCGCGTCCAATAAACCGAAAGCCTTACGCTAACGCTGAAGGCGGATGGCTGCAACAAACACCCACTGCTGAGCTCCATCCCAAAGGGAAGAGGGACGGTCCCGTGACCGCAGACAGTTTTTATCTTTCCCTCTGAGCAGAAACACATAAAAATACAAAGCATCGCACAGTCCTCTGGGGAACGTAGTTCTCTTCTCAGTCAGGTATACCCAGAACTATCGACGATCCACACAACTAGAGTGTTAACTCTTTAACACCCAACACACTACATGATGTTATGATGTGGAATATCAATAACAAAAATCATAAAACCACGACAAGCATGCAGGGGACTTTCCTCCTGAACAGGAAGGGAACAAGCACAGAGCATATTACAGCAACAGAACACAAAGACACAAAGCTCCATCCTGCCTGCACTGCTCTATCACGCATTTTCTGACCTGGCCCCAGGACCAGCCCAGCTTACCAGCTGGGAAAAGGCAGCAGCAAGGAAGCATGACAAGATATATACGGCACAATACATTTCACAGAATCATGGAATCATTTAGGTCAAAAAAATCCTTATGATCATGAAGTCCAATCACCACTCTACAAGGCCACCACTAACCCATGTCCCTAAGCACCACGTTCACAGAGCTCTTAAATACCTCCAGGGATGGCAACTCCACTACAGCCCTGTTCCAATGCCTGACCACACTTCTGCGAAGAAATTCTTCCCCATACCCAAACCAGAGCTCCCTTGATCCAACTTGAGGCCACTTCCTCATATTCTGTCACCCAAGAAAAGAAACTGAAACCCATCTCCCTGCAACCTCCATTCACCTACGTGTAAAGAGTGACCAGGTCCTCACATCCTCCTCTTCTCCATACCACCCAGCCCACTTCCCTCAGCTATTCCTAGCACACCTTGTTTCCTAGACAAGGAAATGTCACTCGCTTCGGAATTTCTGCCCACACCTTTGGAATGTGATGAACATTAATGTGTTATGCCTTTAAATGCGGAGTCGTTTCTCCCTTCAGTGTCAGGTGGAGAGATCCCCCATGCACCCAGCGCTGCAATAAAGGGAATACCTACCTGACGTAACTCATTGGCACGTCAAGTTACTTTGCCGGATCAGAAGGAACCTCAAAGCCCACCCGGCTCCCACCCCACAATCCTGACCACCCAGCACCTCAGAAGGGGGCACCCGCAGCACCTCCAGGCAACAAACCACACGCGTTACAGCACACGGTGTTCCAACGCACACAGGTACACGCAAGCTCGCGTAAAGTCACACCTCGTAAGCTACACCTCACCAAGCCAGCGTCTCCCTCCTGCTCCCCTGGCTCACCGTCGGGTTGGACGAAGCAGAGGAGCAAGGCTTCCCTGCCCATCCCCGCTGCGGCCCCTCCGCCTTTCGCTTTCACTTCCCAGGCAGGGTGAAAGGCTCGGGGTATCTCCAGCCGCAGCCCTGCGGCACACACCCAGCCGCTGCCCCACCGCCCCATCACGTTTTCACACCTCCCCCTGGTTAGGTTCCTTTCCAGGTTTTTTAAGCGCTGGTTAACACGCGTGAGAAAGAAAAAAAATATAATTTACAAAACCTGCCCGCCCTTCCCTCAAGAAAAACACGAGGTCTTACGCTGTCGGACTGCATGGGAAACACGCGCTCCCCCTCCGTGCGGAAGGAGCACAGCTCCTGCCTCACCAGCAGCTCCGCCTTCCTGCCTCTGCCCTCCAGGAGAATGCCACTTCTCCACTCCCATCCGACGGCCCAGCATGCCCCAGAAAGGCAATCCACGGAACCAGAACATCGACTCTTTGACTCCCGTTGTCCTACTTGATGTTCTGATGTGGAACATAAAAAAATCACAAACCCACATTCCAGCCCTTGTTACACTTCACCACGCCATGCTTGACATAGATCTGTGTACAAACGAAGCAGTAATTAACATACATATGTGCACATCTGTATACATATGTATACATGGAATCACTGAGGGCACTCCCCCAGCATCAGATTCCCTTGTGGCACACACTGGACGTCCCTATTGTTATCTATCACCCACCGAGTGGACTCAGGTCCCTGTGCAAGAACCCACAGAGGGGTTTGCCCTTTCCAGAAGCCATTTTTCACGCCATTTTTCACAGCATGCTCTTTACATGTATCACAGGGCCCTTATCTCCCTCTACCACATGTAGGGAGGTGGACTGTGTAGGACCATCCCGACTGACCAATCCTCTAGTGTTGACTATCCAAGTAAATCCAACATCAGAGACATCAGTCTCCAAGCACTCAGTAACTAAGCTGCTGAAAACCAGTGCTGAATGTCCAGAGATCATTTCAAACACAAGCCATTAATTACAAACAGTTTATTTATTGAGAACCATAAATGACAGTCTGCATCATAACTTCTCACACTCTCCCAGAAATTCAACACCACGCACTCCGTCATTGGCTGAGAGAAACTCTTTCACTCTTCCCCACCAACACTGCTCTAACTGGGATGGCTAGAGCACCGCACTAGAGGGGAAGGATAGGACTTCTACTGAAAGCTGCTGTGAGATTATATGTCAGATTGAATTTGCCTTAAACACATTCAGCTACTCTGAGAAGAAGAAAAATTATTTGGGTTTAATGACATCAAAAAGTGCCAGAGGCTGCTTACATGTAAACAACCCTTTAGAAATTAATTTGATAAAACTATAAATAGCTTTTGACACGTATCTGGTTAATCTGTAGGACAGAATCATGAAATGAAAGCTAAGAGGCGCGCAATCGTGGCTTCAATCAAAACGCTCATCTAGTGAAAGTGATAAGGAACTCTGGGTAAGCTTGGTTGTCACTAAATACGATAAACATGGATGGATTGTTCACGTTATCAGTTGAACTGTCAAACAGATCCACGGTGTTGCCAGCACCTTTTGGTGCTGGCATAATTGCTCCTTGTGTCCCCATGGAATATTGTCCAACAAGAACTCGAGCCAGGTACATGTGCTTCTTCCCATTTGCATCTGGTTTTGAGTAGGTGTCACTGGCAGAATAGCTAGCATTAACAGCAAAGTAGGATCCCTTTCCAAACTGCGCAGCTGTAGATAAAAAATAAAAATCCCATTTAATTAACAGCAATCACTGTAAAGAGATCCACAAGCTCTGGAGATGGCAATTTTGTTTTTTAATTGCAACAGGAAAATTTAACAAATCAAATAGCTTCGCGTACGTGTCAGGGCTGCATATATAGCCTGGTAAATTATTCCTAGCTATCCAGGGCAATAATCCAATTTTGAAATTCACATTACCGTGCATTCCGGCAAAGCTGCGGTTAAATCCATAGTTGTTAATGAAGGTTATTGATTCCACGCTTGTCCCATGGAACAGAAACTTCTCATTATTTTTGTCGCCATTTTTGCTATCCATCTGACACTTTCTTACTTGGTAGGCTTTCCATAAATATGGGTTCTGTACCCTTTCAATCTGCAGAGTTTGAAAATAAGACATACATTTTTTCTTGTTATGAAAAACATCAGCGTATCAACCATTCAATATCCAAAGATTCTCCTCCCACCTACAGCACGTGAATACCAAATTGTAAAATGAGTCAGCCCCATCGCTTCAGACTTCAGCATGGCGGACAGCAGAACCCAACCCAGAATGCAACAAAAACAATCCATAAGAAACAACACGGGATAGTTTTTCAGGCTTCTGGGTCACACACAGAACATCCACCTGCAGAGCACACGTGGCTTAAGGGAGAAAATGCTCTGAAAAACCCTTTCCAACCCAATATGATTCTATGAGTAAGCTGAAAACACACAGTAGTTACACACAGACAATACACACGGACACTTTGACTAAAACTGCCATACTCAGCACTTCCTCAGTATCATAAAAATTGATTTCAGAAGTAGTTTCTTCTTGGGAGCAGAGATGTTTTACACCAGACTTCAAGGTCATAACCATCACAGGCACTAAATAACTGCAGTTATTGACAGTTTCGTGCAACCTTTTCAAATGATTCCTTATATATATTTATACTTCAAAGTCAAATAGGAAAGCAGATAAGAACTGTGTCCATTTCTTTCGCTGATAAGACTTGTCCAACAAATCCAATGGAATTTATTTTTTCCGCTGTTAAGTAGTTATTATTCACCAGCTGTATTTATGCTTGGAAATGATTACATGCTCTTACTTTTTCAATTTTTAGATTTAGTGATGGCGAGGTATTCAGAAACCTGTCCTTCACATTCTTGTACTCTTCTGTACCTGGTTTGAGTTCCACTATTTTGAGTAGCTGATTTTGCATATCCTCCCAATTTTCAGGGAGTGCTGTTGATTCTTGATCTGCAGAAGAAACACATCGATCATTTACCCAAATCCACTGCTTGAAGTGAAATATGCCCTGCTACAAAGCCCTCTGAAAGCTTAAACATCCAGCTTATCGTTCTTGCCTTTTCTCTTACCGGTAGCCAAGAGTCTATCTTTTGAAAACAGAAAAATCAACCAAGGAACCAAACAAAACCCAGGAGAGTAGGGTGATTTAGTTTATAGGCTCTCCTTGCACTGACAATGTGTTGGAATGGGTAGCTCCCAGACAAATCTGTTCTTCATAATTGAAGAAAGGACACTTGCAACATTTTTATTTGCCTTCTGCCCTCATTAGGGAGGGGACGGACACTTAATTCTCAACAACTAGGAGCAAAGCATCTGAAAAAGGAAGATGAAGTCTGGAGCTCAAATAAGATACCCTTTGCCTGAAAAGGGGAGGTCTTCTTTTCTCTTATTTCACACTGAGCTCTGTTGCCAAACACTAACACTGACTGATGCATTCACTAAGGACATCTAGCACGTTAGGTTCCATCAAATCAAGAGAGTGACATCTTCTCTTTTTTGGCAATAAAACAAAAAAGAAACATCTGACAGAATACATAAAGCACTAAGAGGTGCACAATTAAACCTGTTGACTTCTATTTTCAAGCGTTACGTGGAAAACAAACTGATCCTGTTAAGATATAATACGAACCCCTGTAAAACAAAGTGACACTAGGGTGAAGAAAAGTAAGCCACCAGGAAGAGTCCTGTAAGGAGAGGAGAAAGACAGCGTTTCATAATAGAAAACATTGAAAGTAAACAGAAGAGGGTGCATCTCAAGAACATAAATGATTTAGAATGACAACTGCTACAAGCACGTCTAGTTATTACTAGTAAGCCTGCTAAGAACCTCTGAACGCATTATCTACACTTCCAACCGTTTTAAATAACTGCATGATTCTTTTTCATTTCCCACTCTGACACCTCCCAAAACTGACAAATAGCATCTAACAACAGTCTA
The DNA here is from genome assembly GCA_023055505.1 of Callipepla californica brunnescens. Taxonomy (NCBI): domain Eukaryota; kingdom Metazoa; phylum Chordata; class Aves; order Galliformes; family Odontophoridae; genus Callipepla; species Callipepla californica. The sequence goes on from JALIRH010000010.1 coordinate 13,328,025, forward strand.
CATATTCTTCCTATTTCTTATTCTGACTCAGTTAGATGCAGCCTAGCTTTGTGTGTGAATATCAATCCAACCCATCAAGATGCTTTTACTCACCTTCACATTTATCAATACGCGCAAGTGTTACACGTTGTCCTTTCTCATCTGTAGCATATCTACCCACTATATCAACCGTGTACTTTTTCTTGTTAATGATGACTGAAACATATTTCTCCTTTCTTATAAAAGCACTTTCCAAGTGCATGCTTGTCATACTGTCAAAGGACACATAGGAATTTTTTTCCAAATATTTCCACTCAATTAAGTTTTGATAAAGTTCTGCCTTGATCATTTCATATTTAGCAATTTTAACCTTGTAGATCATGTCTTGAATACTTGAGTATGCAAGCCAGACATCTTTGTCAAGTCCTCTAATTCGAATAACGTTGCCTCCCAAGAGAAGAGAAATATTTAATCTCTTCTGTAGGTCACGCAGCTGCTCAGTCTCTGCGTCATCAAAATCCAGGATGGAGTCGTCCTTGATTTCTGTTTGAAACTGTTCCTTCAAAATTGTACTTTTCAGCCAGGTTTCTGCTTTTTCAACTTGTTTTTCATTTTCACCACAAAACTGAACAACAGCCAGATCAACTTTATTTTCCAGAACTGCTTTGTGTTTTTCCTTTGGGGGATGTTTCTCAGGCATCAGGAACGCTACAGTGAAAGACGTGAATGCTGTAAGTAGCACCAGCTGAGAACATTTAATATTAAACAGATTCATTTATAGCCTGTATTTAAAAGTGACATCTACTTACATGCCATCCTGGAAATAAGTGATTTTGATTTAGTTTTACCAGGACTTTCTCTTTTTTTCATGCTTGTATGGAACACATTCATCAGATGTGATTGAAAAATGATAATCTTGATCGTTTTCACAGATGGAGTAGAGTTCCTCCTTGCAAAGTCAGTTATTGCACTTATCATGTCATCAGCTACCGCATCTGGGTAACGGCCTGCTTGACCTGGAACAAGTTACAAACATTTAGCCTTGAAAAGGATTGTAACACCTTTAAAAGAATAGTTATTCCCATAATTGCGTGGGTCGCAAATGACTCACAACTAACTTCAGGCCAGCAGTTTTGAAATGTAAGCTCACTACTGCTGACACAGCAACTGATAAGGTAACGATGTTGATGATATGGCATAGCCACCTCATGAGCCAGAGGACTGGCACTCAGAACAGCTCTAGTTTTATTCACGCAAGAGGTCCCTTCATATTGAAACCCTAGATCGGAGCTCTCTCACTATAAGGAACCAATTCAAACAGGAGACACAAACCTGTTCCAATTGCTGGGAAGGTAACAGAGCTGTACTGCTGCAATTCACATTCCTGAAGCACTTTGGAGACTGACACTTTGATATTATCTTGGTAGACAAAATGAATTATATTTTTGCACGGCAAACTTCCTGCTTGGGTGGTTATATAGCCATCATTAGGCTGCAGGGCTGAAACGTAAGCAGGGGACAGTAATCAACAACCATTTACAACATATATACGTACTAATCATCATTAGGAGATAAGAAATGATGACAAATACACCCCAGGATAAGCTTCAAGTCTCTTTCCACATGCTGATAAATACCCCCTTCCCATTATCTTTACTTTCTGGAATTCACTTTTTGTTTGTGAATTATTTGCCTTGCTTGACAAATAAACTTTTGTGGTTTTTTTTTCCCCTCAAGTTTACTCTGCAGATGTAGAAAACTTCATGCAGACTAGTACAGTCAGTCTTTACATAGGACCTCTCATCTCCTCCATGCAATTCTTTCCTTTGGTTGGTCTATTGTGAGAAAGCTGCTGGTGTGGAGGTGCGCTCTTCTCTTATTTTGCAGGCTTTTAAGCCACATACTTTTCCATCCTTACTCCACGTTCATTGTGTTTGCAGTTCGCCAGCTGAATGTGGTCTACAAATGCCTCTTCTAAGGCATGAACCTATATGCATCAATTTTCCCTCTTAGTCATACAGAGGGTACTGTAGTACATTGCTATGAAGACAACAGTAAACATTTTCTCACTCAGGAATAAGAAGCTGCAGACAGAGAGTTGCTCCCAATGAGATATGATGAGTTCTGCTAACATCATCCCCAACTCATACCTGTGTTCTCTGCAGACTTGTCTGTATCATTCAAGGCTTTATTGGAAAAGGAGGATGCAATCTTAGGTAGCTCTAGTTCTTCACACAGTTTTAAATGTTATCTCATCTTGAAAATGCCCTTTCCTTTTCTTGTTAGATGTTTTACATACACCACATTAACAAGACTAGATGATGCGGCACAGTGCATAAGACAGATAGGTGTACAGTAGGCACAGAAAGAATTCCAACCAACACTCCATCACGCAACTGAGCCTTCAGAAAGGACAGAAAAGTTGCACCGTACCTAGTTCAGCACATTTGTTTTCAACCTCTTTTCCAGCACCTTCCAAAATTGCTTTAGAGACACCTTAAGTGAGAAGAAAAATATGATTCCACGGTTACTACTGTTAATTCCATCAGGCAGAATCAGATACTCCATACCTCCTCTCATTTTTAGTAAAAGCACAGGTTGTAATTGAAGAGTACTGTTTACATTTTAGGCTTATGCTTTTCAAGTCAAAAAAAAAGACACCTTGAGAAACTTCTCAAGCTTCACTGAGGTAAAAACCACAATAAGGTTTGTCTCGTCCTTTTAATCTAAGATGTTCTGCAAGAAGATTCCATCGAAAAATTAAAGTCATTCATTTCACTTTTCTGCAAGTCTCAAACACATCATCCTGTAGCACAGGATAAGAAAGCTTCCTACTCACCTTACCTAATCCTCCCAACCACGTACACTATTTCCACACGTAATACCAACAGAAGTACCTGCTTTGAGGTTGAAACTTTTGTTTGTTATGTTTACAATGACATCTGCACACTCCTTGGTAATATCACCAGCAGCCACCTGGAACGTGACGGGGCCTATCTTCATTTCATATACATCCTGTGCTGGGGTTGAAACGGGACCAAAGAAAGCTGCGGGACAGAAATACAGATACTGAGCAGAGGAGCATTCGTGGATACAATTCCTACAGATACCACAGTTCTACTCTGGACTCTACCTATGAGAACACTGCCCGCATCATTAACTGAAAATCATTCCTTCTCATGAGAGTCTCAGACCAACCTTCACCTACTCCCATCACTGCTATTTTATGCTGAAATAGCAGAGAGAAAACAAGCGTTTTACCACACACCTGCTACAGAAAGTGTTTCTCTGCAACACCTAACTGTATTAGCCTTCATGAAACACGGAGGTATCACAGCAGGAAACTCTGCGAGTCTCGCTCCCTTTCCTCAGCATCTCCAGCACTGTTTCAGATGTTATGTTCATCCTGAAAATACTACATACCGCCTTTACAACACTCACTTGGACTCAGTTAATAGCATGCTCACCAAATATTTAAGTATTTCTCATGAATACACTCCCCAGAAAACTGAAAAGCTAAAAATAATAATAGAAAACCCTATACCACCATAAACATGGCTCCTGTAAACAAACTTACCTGTGCCTTCGTTATCCTCAGCTACATCATTGCCACACCGTCTCTCAAATTCATTCGAAAATTCCTAGAAAGGGAAAGTACAGTCAACCCTTGTAGAAGACTAAGTTAGACAGGAGAAATGAGAGTTTGAAAAGTAATGTTAAAAATACATTTAGAAAGAGCTTAATGCTACCTGCTAACTGTCAAAGAGCAACGTTATCCTATGTGAGCAACAGACAGAACTGAGATAATCAAGTCAATGCACTAGCCACCCTTCCAGTACAATATCATAACAGATGGCAGCCTTACACCAAGGGATTAATTTACACAAACTCAAGTCTTGCAGCCAGTGCCACCCTTCTCTACATACAACAGCTCAGGCTTTGGCACACCAGCCTTCAAGTGTTTCTTGAAAGGCTGAACAAACTACTGCCCCAAGTAGCAGAAATCACGAGATCCCAAAACATTTATGTGGGTCATACTTTGCAGTGTGATGATTCCCTTTTGACAGACTCACATCTGCAATGAGTACCTCGAGTAGAAGCACAGAAGCCTGTTCTAATGTGACACCGAAAAAAAAAAAATGGGATGCAGAACACTGGTTTGTTTTCTACTGGAGAATTTTACCAGCACACAATCCTAACATAATTATTCCTCCTAGAAGACTTCAGCTAAACCTCTGGAAAGTGTTCCAAGAGTGAAGATATCTATGCAGAAGTTGCAGCAAGTCTGTCTGTACATGAGCCCTATGCATTGAAGAATCAGTGTTTGTAAGATAAAAGAGTTAATACACTTTCATCCGCATTCCTACCAGGGAATAGGAATGACAGGAAGCAAGCAGGGCTGTACAAGACAAGCTATGTGCAAACTGTTCTATGCTTTAACATGACACCAAGCAGCCTGCGGATACTCTGGAGAACACCACACAGCCACATACCATGAGATAGACCCAAGAAGAATAGCACAGAATTGAGAGAGAAAAGCACGGTAACTCACCTGGATATTATTTACGTCTTTTGGATGCAACAGAAAATGAACTTCCTGAAGAGAGTTTGTTTTCTTTTTACTGCTGAATTCGTATACTTTGTCAAACAGCAATTTAGCAACAACAGAACTTGGGAACCCTAAGACCCCCGTTCCAATCGCTGGGAAAGTAATAGACTTTAAAGACAGTTCCTCAGCAGTCTGCAGGCATTTTGCGATGACCTTGCCCAACATCTGTAAAGCACAATTATTTTTTTCAATTAAAAGTTAGCTTTTTCCAGAATGTGCAATTCATCTAAAAGGGAAAGCACAACTACATGCATCAGAAAGAACATATTAGCTAACAAGGTACGAACAACACAGCTAAAAATAAAAGTAGCCCAAATTCGCTCATCTCCTATGATAGTCTCCCCCATTTCAAAGGGGAAGGTGCATTAAATCTTCCACTAAGGCCATTTGAATTAAGAGTTTAAATATAAATAAAAACCCCTGTACCTTCTCTGCAGAATCACTTCCCTGGGACCATCCAGGCACGACAGCATGAAGCACATGACTGCAACTCAGATTGTAACCTTTCGTTGTAAACACAGATCCTTCCCCATGCAATTTCCCCAGGCCTTCTTCGTTTAACTCTGCCTGAAGCTTTGGCCCCGCCTTGCTTAGCAAGGCTTTGGCAAGTTGTCCTTTCTCAAGCTGGAGATCTCCACTGACACTGATGACAACACCATCTGTCTGAAAAAACACGCAAGCAAGAACTCCAGCTGTAAGCAACGACTTTCAAGTTTTGCATCAATTAACCAAATAGAGCTGATTTGCAAGTAAAGTTCTAGGACAGCAGTTGGAGCTAAGAAGGCTCTGGAACCAAATAGAGAAGTTGTGCTTAGTTCTAATGCCATGAGCCTGCTGAGTTAACCTGACAGAAAAAAAAAAGTTAAAAATCCACACTCCCCATTCCCCAGGTCAATATCCTACAGGCACAGGGTGAGCCAGGCAGCTTTGGGCCAAGTGCTCAGTAGTACAGGCATGGATCTGCTGTGCAGCTATGGGACGTGGCAGATCCAAGAACAGCCAAGCTGCTCTCATGTGGCAGGGTACTCATTAACCGGCACTGAGTGCCCAAAGTCCAGATGATGGACTCAGGGACTTTGTTTGTTGTATTTTCTTATTAAGTTTTGTTCCTGTTTTTTTCCGCATTTCACATTTTAAGAATGTGCTTCACTTCAGCCCAGACAAGCAGCTGCTCACTTAAAACACTTACTGTGGCATCTTCAATGCTTCCTTTTTTCAGCGTGATGTCAAGACCTTCCTCAGTTGTTACCAAGGCAAAGTTCATGCCACTGCTACTTTGAGAAGCTGTTGACTTCTTGCTAGGCTGATGAACTCTGTCAACCTGATGCACTGGGCTGTCAGGAGGTGCATCACCTGAAGACACTTCTTTCAGTGCCCTGATGAAAGCCTGAACGTTATCCTCTTTGATATCCACAAGATGAATCTCCTTCAAGCTGCTTTTCCCATTGAATTCTTCCAGGGTATTCCTGATGGCTGATACAATTGCATTTACACACTCTTGCAGCGGGAAGCCAAAAATGCCTGCGCTTATGGAAGGGAAAGCTATGGAATGATGATTATACGTTTCAGCCAGCTTTAAACTCGCTTCAACGGTCTTTTTTAACAAGCTCACACACTTCCCTGCCTCTTGCTCACTCCACCGGGGCCCAACGGCATGGATGACCTGTTTGCAGGGCAGTTTCCCCGCTCCCGTGATCACCGCACACCCAGGCTGCAGACGCCCATTCTTTCTCACCAACTCACTGCACTCCGTCTGCAGCTCTGGCCCAGCTGCCTGGAGCAGTGCCCAAGCGAGGCCACCGCTGTGTTTTAGGTCTTCGTTTGATGCATTCACCACAACATCAGCGTGATGAGTGGACAAGTCAGCTTTAAAAACTGTTACTACAACTCCGTGCATGAACATCTGCGTATAGTACTTGCCCATATTACTGTGTTCTTGTTGTTCTGGATATTCTTCAGACTGCTCTTCCAGTCTGATTAGACAGTTAAACTCATGTTTCACAATGCCAGCAAAGAAGGGTTCTCTTTCTTTGAAATATGACTTGACTCCTGGCTCATTGATGACCACACGCTTGAAATGCAGAGTGGGCAGCATTTGCTCAATGAGGGCGATTCCCTTCAGCACCTCTCTTCTCGGTCCACTCAAGGATATGACTTTATTGAAGTCAATTTTCACACCTTTATTCTTTAAGTCATCCAAGACAGAGGTCATCTCTTTCTCAATGTACATTAGGACTACTATGGGCTGTCCTCTGATAACCTTTTGTATTTGTGTGTTCTCATCTACAAAGTTAAAAAGTTCCTCAAAGGCTTTTGCTACTGCTTGAGAACAACCAGCAACGATGATCTCTCCCTCTTTCTGAGTGACTGTTACAGCTTCGTTAGAGCAGTTCTCCTCAGTGAGTGCTGTCCATCCCTCCTTCTGGAGGACGGACTCATCCTCTAAAGTAATGCTTTTGTAGTCCAGTTCCTTCTTTAGTTCTTCTTCTGCTCTGACGAGAGTTTCTTCATCACTGCCCTTCAGGAGGACAGCATCCGGGCCAAGCTCATAAAAGGCACTAATGTGTTTTGACAAAAATAGGCTCTGTGACAAGGTTTCGTTATCAATCCGTTGTAAAAACTTGAAAACAAAAGGGTGGAGAACAACAGTTTTCTTCGCCATTTTTTGCAAACTAGTCAATATCTCCCCTTTGACTTTATAAACTTCCTCACGCAGTCCATACAGGTTAATTATCTTCTGCAAATGATCGTAAGTTAGCTGCAGAGTTGGGAATTCCATGAAAATTCTTTCTTCAAAACCGATACATTGCATAATTGCATAATCCCCCGAACTTAGAAACACAATTTCTTCAGTTGTTTGCTTTTCTCTTTCTATTTCTCTGGTGGTATTTTCTATCAGCAAATTCAGTCCTGGGACGACGTTCTTCAGAACGTCTTTGTTGCCTACTACAACAAGTAAATTCTTGGAAGTAAATGGGATTATCAAAAGATCGTCATGGTTAAAGCTTCTTCCAATGGCTTCCCACACCTCTGCACTTACTTTAAACTTCACTACTTGGTACTTCGATATGCTAAATGAAAATGCTGTGGAAACCACTGTATTCCATGTCCTGATCAATCGAGACACTGATCTCTTCCTCTCAGACAAAGCAGCTGAAGGATGCAAAATAACTTTTGGCTCTGCACAGTCTACTTCAGGCCACGTTATCTCACAATTACAGTCTGCCATCTCAGAATGCAACGCATCCATGAGGCTATTTTTTCTCTGTAAGAACTGCCAGACATAGGGATCCAGTGGCACTGTAATTGGATCTGGTTTCTTTACTTGTGGCCCTTCCTTTCCATATAGAGCTGTTCCCAGTGAGACGTAGTAAGGATATACAGATATTGGTGTTTTGTTGAGCGAGTGCTGCTTTGACAAGACATTGTTTACATCTAAAACAAACAAAACAGATTACTGCCGACATGTAAACTCAAGGATCTTTAAAAACAACATTTGCTTACAATAATGTTTACGCACAAGAGTAGTTTTATATGAAAGTAATTTGTAATTTGCCTCAAACAGCAGCAATTCCAAATTACTGAAGAGTTACTAGTGTTAAATGCTTAAAGCTAAACTAGGAAGAGGCAGCTAAGAAGTAATGCTGCCTAACTCCAGGAAGAAATCTGTGCACCGCAGCACTGGCTCTGTCCTCATCTCTAGAGATCTCCAAGGTGACCTCATTGTGGCCTTCCAGTACTTGAAGGGAGTGTATAAACAGGAGGGGGAATGACTGCTTACATGACTCGATAGCGACAGGACAAGGGGGAATGGATTTAAACCAAGACAGGGGAGATTTAGGTTGGATGTCAGGAGGAAGTTTTTCACTCAGAAGATTGTGTCACACTGGAACAGGTTGCCCAGAGAGGTTGTTGATGCCCCATCCCTGGAGGCATTCAAGGCCAGGCTGGATGTGGCTCTGGGCAGCCTGGTCTCGTGGCTGGTCACCCTGCCCATGGCAGCGGGGTTGAAACTACATGATCTTTGAGGTCCTTTTCAACCGAGGCCATTCTATGATCCTACAATCTCTGTTATACCCTACTCAAGCCACCTAACTCAGTCTGAGCTACCACCCAGTTCTATCAAGCCACAGCTCCTCCGTGCTGTTCCATCAGAGCAAAGGAGCCATTTCTTCAGAAAACCCACACCTGGATCTTTAAGCGAGAGGACCACAAAGACATAAAGGCTTCACATCTCTGCATTACCTTGATGGTCCTTGAACGTAATGATAGCTGCACCTTCTTCAGGCAGTTGAAGAACATCTGCCACTTGCGCACCTCCACTCTTCTTGCTTTCAAAGTAGATGGATATATAGTCATTGGGTGTGTTAGGTGGTATATTTTCAGCTCTAACGCAGTTTGTTAACTCGAGGAGACGCGCAGTTAAGTTCTGCTGCTTTGCTCTTTCACTATGATTCAGCTTCTTCACGATGTCTGCTGTAGCTGCAAAGAGAAGCGGAAGAAATAAAACCAAACCCAAGATAGAACCAGCAGCTCATTCTCTGCTACGATATGAGCAGGCTGCCACTACGTGGCAAGCCATCCAACAACATGGTGGTGCCCATACATCTGCATCTTCCCACACCTCCAGTTTCTGTTATCATTTGTTCACCAAGCAGTCGATCACAACTACTGAGGTACAGCTACCACAGCCAGGATTTCTCTGTCTTTGTTCAGTAGCACTTGGTCTCTTCAACCCCAGAAGAAAATAAAGTTCAGATTCGTTTATAGGTAGACAGAAGGAAGCTGAGTTTAAACGTGGGTTTTTTCAGTTTTAAGATAAATACAGTCTATGTTTTTGCTATTTCCCTGTTATGAAAATGCTAAGAAGCAGGCTAGCCACTTCTTGGTCAAACACTATCTAAACGTTTAAAGTGTACCCTCTAGGCTATACCAAAAATCTGGGACTGGACCAAAAAGAGAAGCAAATCCTTTCCATCTTCTACAGTAGAAAGCTCTACATATGGGCTTCTTAAAAATGAAAAACTTATTTGGTTAGTTATGCCACTCACTGATCCTCTGACAACTTCAAGACTTCTCAGCAGCCTCATTCTCATGTGTTACTAGTACTACAGCCGTTCCCACTAAACGGATTTACACTCATATGTCACTTGTTTTCACCACATTCTACCTTCTGAAGGGACATTCAGTTTTGTCCTCCACAGAAGAAACAGTTCTCTCCCCCCAATCCTCATCACCTCTCCTCAATCAAAATCACCATGTCCTTAAAAGGGCTCAAGTACAGCATCATTCACAGATGTAATCAGTTTCCTGCTGTCAATTTAATCAGTTTCTTCTGAAAACAAAGCTCTGCTTCCTCCACATGAAGCACGCAGTGTGGGGAGCACGCAGTAGCCCCATAACCAGTTGGTGCTGCAGCACATGGCACTGATTCCACAGCAGGGATCTGGGGAACAGACTTCAGATGCTGCTGCCTCCCTATTTCTCTCCAAACCTCCAACTTGTTTTTAGTACAGTAGGTTCCCCAGGCCTGATGCAGTCTTTAATAACCTCAGAAGGCTCTGTTCTAAGCAGTTCAGTTTTCCCTTGAATCCATGCAAACTTATAAAGGTTCTGCTCGCCAAAACATGTGATCACTGATATATCATACAGCTGACTTTCAGCCCCACCCACATTCTCCTCATTATTCTCATCTTCCGTGGCCTTTTTCCCCAGATGAAAGACCTCATCAGCTGTTACAGACCCCGTCCTCGTTTCATGCAGGATCAGATTTGCCCTTAAGCCTATGAGAGGACACACGGTTCACTTCCCACTTTTGACTTCTCCCCACGAACACAGCAGCAGCTAGGCAAGAAAAATTCACAAGCCACGTTTCTCCTTACCAACATTTCCAGTAAAAGCAACGACAGCGAGACGCATTTCAGGTATCATCTCCACACTGAAGTCCCCATCTTCCTCTGACAAGTCACTGATGTTCTCTACCAGCATGGTTAATATAAAAGCACTTATGGTTTCCTGTACATTCTCAAGCACAATTAAGGGGGAAGGAAGGGATGCTTCAGAGCTTTCTGCTTGGTATTGCTCCTGGGCAGTCTCCACCTCACCAGGCTTCACAACCAGCTCGGTTTTCACAGCTGAGCGACGCTCCCATGGCGAGGCACCTAGTTCTACGTGGGAGCAAACACAAAAGATGCCGTTTTTCCCTTCATCCCACCCTGATCGGATCAATATCTCAAGTTTGACAAGAGATATTTCCCTCGCATGGAAGAAGAAACAGAAATAAGCCAAAATTACACCAAAGGTTTGCGTTGGGATGAAGGCAACTCCATGAGCGATGTGGCTCAGTCTCCTCTAAGCAAACAAGCCAAGGCGGGATGGAGTCCTCCCGCAGCAGCAGTCCCAGGAGGAGCATCCTTACTCACCGTGCACCTTCGGGGGAGCTCGGCGGGGCGGTGCGTGCGGCGGCAGCGCGGGATGCTGCGGGGACGGCCCCGTACGCGCGGCACGGGGCTGCGGGCATGCAGCGGCATCCTCCTCCGCGGAGGTGGGCGCAGACGGCACGGCTTCGTTAGCTACGGATAAACGGTTTCTGAGCTCGCGGAGCCTCGGCAGGAAGGAGCGGGCTAAGCGGCCGACACGCGGCCCCGCGGCTTACCTGGCAACTCGGCCCCCGCGGACGGCTCCTCCGACGGGACGGTGACGAGCAGCGACAGCTTTCCCCGGGGCCCCCACTCGAGCTCGTGAGCCGGCCGCTCCAGCACCCGCCGCATCACTGCGGACACCGCACGCACCCGTCAGTGGGAGTGGGTCGGAGGAGGAGGAGGAGGGGGGGGGGGGTTGTTGGACGGGGCGGCCGCCGCACGCACGCACGCACCCCACCCTCTCCCCGTCCCCGCTCACCGTCGGGTTGGGCGAAGCAGACGAGCAGCTGCCCGGCCCCGACCCGCAGCTCGCACTCGCCGCCGCCCGAGCGCTTGGGGCTCTGGAAGTAGAGCAGCAGCTTCTTGCGCAGCGCGGCCGGCGGTGCCGCGGGGCCCCAATCCCCGCGGACCAGCAGCGGGAAGGAGCGCGGCGGCGGCCCCGCCATGGCTGCGCTGCCCCTCCGGACACTGCGCTTTCGCTTTCGTTTCTTCCGCCGGGAAGGGCGAGGCCGCCCCGCTCTGCCCCGCCCGCACCGTTACATCCCCGCCCTCGAGCTACTTTCGCTCCTTCGGAGCTTCGTTTTGGCAGACGGCCGTCCTTGTGGAAGGGGTCTACAGTCCCACCCCGGCCGCGTTCACAGCTCCGTGTGCTGTCCAAACCCGCGGTGAGAAGGCAGAACCCTTCCTAGCGACTCACAGTAAGGGGTCTCAAGGGCGTTTCCAAACTCTGATTCTTCCTATCTCCGTCCCGTTAGAGTGCGGTTCCCGTTAGGACGTGCCAGCAATTCCAGCTCTTCGCCAGCAGCCGTCTGATGCTCCTTTTCCCAGTGCAGAGCAGCATCTCCTCAGAGCCCTGGGCTGCTCCTTGTCCCAGGCTGCCCCCGCAGTCCTTCATGTCATTTCTTCACTCAAAGAATTAAGGCACCTCATCCCATTTTCTTCTACACAACAGCATCAGCTGCCACACTGTGCTGTAGTTAAGCGACCCATCAAGCCCATCCACCATCCACCAACGACTACAATAACTTTCTACGCACAAACAGACCTCCTCCAAACTTCTTCCAGTGCTTTAAGTGCATCCCAAAGGAGAGCATTTGGGGATCTGTTTCACACCCGACTGCTCCCCACCCATTTCTGAACGTTCCCTGCCCAATTCCACGAGGCTGGACACAGCCCGCCTGATACTAACACGCCACAAGCAGCAGCCACAGCACAAACACCCACTGCTGTGCAGTCGACGGTGTTCGAGGTCCTTCCCAACCTCCATGTAAATGCTTGGCAGCTTTCCCTGCGAGCGCTCTTCCCCCTCTGTGGGCCCTCAGCCTGTGGAGCTGCCCCACACAGGGCATCCAAATCACTTTCTTTGCTAGGAAGCTTCTAAACAAAGAAGTGACAGAACAACATGCCTCTGTAGATGTGTAGTAGAAGAGGAGGGATATCTTCTACTGAAGAATGCAACAGTGAGCAGGGAGCAATTTTATTGATTATACGCAAGGGCCTACAGAAAGTTACATGCATCAAAAAATATGGCTACGCCAGGTAAAACCTGTCTGCCTCCCACCGCTCGGACACCACCGTCAGTGTTAACTGCACTGTTAGAACCAACACGGCTCATGCCATTTCTGCCCTGGGAAGGAAAAGAAGCAAAAGATGATGGTCATATAGAGCTGATACTGCATCCATGCATAAAAATCCTCCAGCACGTAGGGTTAGGTGATGCCACCCAGGATGGCTGATGTAATACAGTGAAGCTGAAGTATGTGGCAGAAGAAAAGCTCGTAATGGCTTTGTCAGTTCAGCGGTCAGGATGAAGGCCAGAAAGAAACAGTGCAGGGCGGGTATAGCAAGAGTTCAGACACTCAACCCGCTGTCTGATGAGTGCAGTGGCCTCACTGGTCCCAAACTGTGCAAGGCAGGAAGCACATAGGCGAGCATTGTTCAAGGAACAAAAGGAACAAACACAGTTTAATCAGAAGAGATTATTTTTCTTAGCTGACAGTGGAACAGAAGTGACTTAAGTATAGCGGTTGAGTAAACCAACTTCTCTCTTTGTAGTGCCAGAACTGTAAGAGAACTGCTGCACGCTGAGTCATCACGCCTCAGGCTGACACATTTCTTTACTCAATTCCTCTTGCTTTCAGTTCCGCTCGAACCCTCTTCAGATAATCAGAATCAGGGTAACCAAATCTAGAAGGAGAAAAGAATGACTTGGGCTACATGTACCACGGGGCACCTGGCTGATCTGCAGAACCTGCTCATCAAAATGTCTTCCAAGTTATTCACACGTTTCGTGCACGTGCTTCTCACCGCACAGAGGACAGACCCCACGTCCCAGGTGAGATACGTGCCACAGGAAGGGTAAGGCTAAAAACTACACAGGGAAGGCTTCCTGCTGCCACTGACAAGCGGCCTAATTACTGAACAAGAAGACCACTTACTTCTGAGGTCCGCCAGACTTGGAAGTTTTGTGGTGGATGTCGTTCCACGTGATAACACCTTCGGCACCAGTAGTACGTGAATGTCCCACTGTGAAAATCAGTTTTTGGTTAAAGGCTCTTCTGAGGAGCTGCAGGACTTCTCGCCCTTCCTCATTGTCAGGCAAGTATGCCGTTCGGGTAATTCCATAGTAAGGTTTCCCTGGGTTCGGATGGTTCTCCTGTTGGGAAGAAAAACAAAAGAAAAGGGCACTGTATATCACAAAGTCTTTGAAGGTGTGGAAACCTCAATCCCAGCTTTTACAGTACGTCCATCTTTGATCCCTTCAGAAGGACACAGCATGACTGCTTTGGAGCATCTTTTTCTCATCACACAATTTCTTTCAGATGCTTCATTCCCATTTGCCTGCCATCACTCACGCATCCACTATTACTCTTAACTTTTTCTGCCTCCTTGCCCATCCAAATACCTGTCGCCTCAGCCCTGACTTTTCCAGTCATCCCATTTTCAGCCCTGCTCGCGACGCCAAACACGATTTCTCACCTGGAAATCGTACAACCCAGACAGACACTTCTCACACAGGCAGCTCATTCCTGCTGCACACATAACAGAGTGCTACCAGCTGACAGCTCCAACCATCCCTACAACGCTACTTCACTCAACACTACTGAACTCAATACGTGCAGATTTGTACAGAAGGCGGCGATGTCTCTTCAGCGCATGTGTGAAACAACAGAAAAGTACTGAATTTCACACTCAGCACTGGTTTTGCTAAAGGATATTTCATGGACCTTCAAGTATACTTACAGTCTGAATTCCGCCTTGCATAACGTATTCAATCTCAATAGTACCACAACCAGGATAGCCAGGGAGAGATGAATATATCGTTTTAGAATGCATTCTTCCCTCTGGTTGGTCTCCTTGCAAGGACCCATAGACAGTATTACAAACAGGACAAGCTTTCCTGTAAGTCAAAGCCATTTCGATGCACCTTTTGCAGAACGCGTGTTTGCACTTTGTCAGGACCTCTTTGTTATCAATTTTCTCCATGCAAATAGGGCACGTATCATCGGTGTCTTCTGTCTTTGCCTTAGCCTGTTCCGTGGAAGAATAACTGCTCCTTTGCCTGCCGCTGTATTTCTTCTCAGATGCTCCTGAAGCTCCTTGGTTGCTGAGATCGGAGGACAGTGCTGTCCTTTTTTCAGTTTCTGCAGAGTCTTCAGCACGAAGGAGGTGCATGATGTGCTTTTCAGCAGCACGAAGATGGTCTGGTAAACCAGACAATATTAACTTGTCTTCCTTCTTCTTCAGTGTTACATGCAGGCTTTCCATATGCTTTTCATCCAGAAGCACATTTAATTTCCTCTTCTGATGTTCTGAAAGCTTCCAGCTGATGTGTTTTTCTCCTAACATTGCAAAGGCATTCTGAAATCCATTGACGAAACTTTCAACAGAATGTGAAAGCAAACCAGAAGTTTTATCCTTAGGCTTAAATATCAAGAGCATCTCCTGGCTACCTGAACTGTCTATCTTTTCTATTACAACGCCAAAGCTTTCTTCAATGTCTTCGATTTCTTTTCTTAACACAGGTTCCAACAGCTTAAACACGGAAGCATTAACTTCAACTACATTCCCATAGGTGCTCAGTTCAGATGCTTCAGTATTCTTTTCATCTCGGTCGTTCTCCTTTTCCTCTGCTAGAAATT
Organism: Callipepla californica brunnescens; assembly: GCA_023055505.1. Taxonomy (NCBI): domain Eukaryota; kingdom Metazoa; phylum Chordata; class Aves; order Galliformes; family Odontophoridae; genus Callipepla; species Callipepla californica. The sequence continues at coordinate 13,343,396 of JALIRH010000010.1, forward strand.
TTTTGGCAGCTAAAATCTCATTTCTTGGACCGCGGAGGAGCAATTGATCATCTTTTTGTTTGGTGAGAAGATTACTAAACTTAGCATTTAGTTTCATTATTGTCTCATTTAACCGGTAACTGTTTGCTACGGTAATTTCCTCCTGTGCCACATCTTTGGCAACCTTCTGAAAAAGGCTGGTAAAATACTCATTAGCCCTTCGTATCGAGGTGGGACTCGTACCAGAAGTGAAGGACACTGTTGTGTTTCCGTTGTGACAATCTTTACTCTTTATACACACTCCGAAATGATTACACATTTCATCAATTTGTTCTCTGCAGGTATGACAGAAATACTCGTAGAGAGCTGATGGAACTGTAAGTGCATTCATGTCTTCTGTGTTCAGACCATTCTCATCTTCCAAACCTTTCTTACTTTCGGAATGGGGGAAATCATAGCGCTGGTCATTGCCTGCAAGGATATCTTTAAAGTAACAGTAAGCTTTTTCGATATCTGTGTAATCTCCTGTCAGTTTCTCAGAGCCATCAACATCGGGGTTTCCTTCTCTTTTTAAGTTTGGGCAAATCGTAGCAATTCTCTCCCTCTGCTGCTTGGTGAACATAGTGGTATTCAAAACCGCAGATACTGTAAGAAAAATCTAAAAAGAAGACGAGAAGATATCAATATATATATTTATTCCTAAAGTTCTCAGCTTGGTGCTGAGCATTTTGAGTAAGGACAAGCAACTCTGCACGGGGTAAGGACAAGCAACTCTGCACGGGGCCAGATTAACACTGGCACAGTGTTTCTTTGGTGTCAGGAATACAAAGTGATGTGCATGCCTGCAGCCACACAGTGTTAAGAGGTCTTCGGTGTGGGGAAGCTGCCTGTTTTTGGACACACGGTGCCAAGGCCGCGCCGGGAAGCGCGCTCCGTGCTGAGGGACGGCGGCACAGCGCTCCTGATTTCCCGCCCTCTCCCGTCGTACTGACAGAGCCAGCACAGCGCGGGGTACGACGCACTGAGCTGCCCTCCCCGGCGTACCTTCCCTGTCAGCGCTTCTGCGGCCGCGTCCCGCCGTCCCTGAGGCGGCCGCAGCTCCGCGGGTCCCGGCGGGGAGCGGGCCTGCTCCGCGTCCGGGCCGTCGCCGCGAGCCCCCTGGCCGGGCTGCAGGATGACGACCTTCACCCCCTTGCCCCCCAGCTCCAAGGCGTGATCCGCGCGGGATTCCACTCTCTTCCTATCTGCGGGACGGGACGAAGCGCCGTGAGAAGGGCTGCGGGGACCCTGCCCCGCTAAGGCGGCGCGCCCTGGCCCCGGCCCTACCTCGCTCCTGGGAGAAGTACACCCGGAACGTGCCGGGCTCGGGGTCCGCCCGCACCTCGCACTCGCCTCCCCCCGAGCGCTTGGGCGACTGGAAGTAGCTCTGCAGCTTCAGCATCGCCTTCTCGCCGCCGTCGGGCGCGGGGCAGAGCCGCACCAGCAGCGGTAGCGCCATGCCGCCTCCCCGCCGGAGCCCGCGTTCGCTTTCGCTTTCGCTTCCCGCGGTTCCCCGCCCCGGGAAGCGGCGCTGCCGGTAACGGGCAGCTCCCAGGTAGGACAGCGGCCCCGGGCTGCGGTGCCGGCGCCCGGAGCCGCCGCCGTGCGCTCACGGGACGCGGCCGGGCCTCAGAACGGCCACCGAGGGCGGCCTGCGCTCGCGGGGCCGCGGCGCGGGGAGCTCCGGCTGCGGGTGGGGCGCGGCTCTGCCTTCAGGGCGCGGCCCCACGGGACGTGCGGGGCTCTGGCGGCGAGGACGGGGGGTTAAATAGTAACGCGTTTTCTCTGTGCTGTTTTTGTGACAGAGCCGACAGTCAGAGAGCGCGGAAGACGAGAGAGGTCCAGGTAAGAGCCTCCTGGAGACTGCGTTTCATCGCAGGTAGCTGGGAGGTGCTGGCGTGGGACGGCTGTAAGCAGCACAGAGAGACTGACACACGTTGGAGCAGTGGGCCCAGGAGAACCTCGTGAGGTTCAAAGTGCCAATACCAGCTGGGGGACAAAGGGACAGAGTGCAGCCCTGCCAGAAGGGACCTGGGCGTGCTGAGGCATCCACCTGAGCCAGCAGTGTGCCCTCGCAGCCCAGAGAGCCAGCCGTGTCCTGGGCTGCATCAGAAGGGTAAGGGAGGGGATCCTGCCCCTCTGCTCTGCGCTGTGAGAGCTCACCTGGAGCACTGCGTCCAGAGCTGGAGTCCTCAGAGCTAGAGGGACACGGACCTGCTGGAGTGCAGCCAGAGGAGGGCCACAAAAATGATCCCAGGGATCACAGTGCATATAGTGACATTTGCCACCAGGGCCCTAGGAACAGCATACGCTTCAAGATACGTATAAAAAGCTTTGTCAGTGCTTCTTTTGGATTTGACTTTATGTTATTCTATGTCCTAGGGTCCAGAATGGATGAGGGCAGCGTGATGATCCCCGTCAGTACAGACACTTACCAAGTTCTTAAGAAAAGAGAGAACAGTCTACGTAACCTGGCATACAAAAAGTTTGCTTGCACCGTGACCTGTACAAAATGTGCCCTCGAAGTGTACAGAAAAACATTAACGCAGGGGATTCAGCTGTCGGTGTGTAAGGATGACCTCACAAGTCACAGGGCCGATGCTGTGGTCAATGCAGCCAATGAGTACCTGGATCATTTAGGAGGTCTTGCTTTAGCTCTCGTGAACGCCGGAGGGCCAGAAATAGTAGAGGAAAGCAGAAGTCTTACTAGAAAACATGGAAGAGTCCCAACTGGCAAAATAGCAGTGACAGGGGGAGGGAAGCTTCCGTGTAAGAAGATTATCCATGCAGTTGGTCCAAAGTGGTACCCGTCTGAAAAGGATAAATGTTGTGTTCTCCTCGAGGAAGCCGTTGTGAATGTTCTGAGATACGCCAGTGATCCGAAGAACAATATAAAGTCTGTGGCTATCCCAGCAGTGAGCTCAGGTATTTTTGGCTTCCCGCTTAATTTGTGCGCTCAGGTGATTGTAATGTCCATAAAGCTGTTTGTTGAGACCACACCGAGCTGTCTCAAGGAGATCCACTTGGTCAACATCTGCGAGCGCACGGTAGCAGAAATGAAAAGGGCGTGTGAGATGTTTCTGGGTGAAGGCAGCTCCCTGCAGGAAACTGTTCCAGCTTCACTGAGCCAGCCCGTGCCTGTCATCAAACATGGAAACACTCGCTTGCGTATCCTGAAAGGACACATTGAAGAGCAGAGGGTAAGTCCGTCCTGCAGTGCGGTGAGCACGCGCTGCCTCCAAGTGTCTGCAGGCTTTGGAACCTCAGAGGACAGAACACGTGTTGGATTGGCCCACTCAGTTGTTGTTTTCTCAGCTAGATGAGGATTTATGAAGGCTAAATAAATTCTGTCCACGAGCAGATATTATTTAAAACGGGTGCTGAGCATTAGAAAGGTTTTGTTTCTTTTTTGTTACTGTAGGATTAAAGTAAGCAGCAAAACACTGGATGATTAATAATAATATATCTTCTAACAGCATCGTAGGAGTTCACATTTTATCACGCATTCCCTAGCAGTCTATGCTTAGTTTTTTGCCTTTTCTTCTGTATTTTATATTAAGTAGTTGTTGCCTGAAAACAGCTTGCAGAAACAACGTGCACCTCACCTTTAAACAGTGCATCATTTAAATTGAATCACTTAATTTCCTGGACAGAAAATCCAATGCAAAAGATGTGAGCTTAGTCCCAGTGTCCCAACAGAGGTATTGGTCTGACAGCTGTGTCAAGAAGAGCATCAGCTTGTCACAAATATAACTTTTACATTAAAGTACATCCTAAGCTTGCAAGCAGTAAACTCGAAGTTTGCTGAAACTTTGAACTCTCTCCTCCTAGACTACAGCTATCGTCAGCTCTGTGTCTTTGGATGGCAAGTTCTGCTCTGAGATTTCAACAGCAGTGCAGCGAAAAGCAGGTCCAGCCCTTCAGGAGGAAGTTCTGTCTCAGCTGAAGCACTTACGCTACTACAAGGAGTTAATAGTAACCAAGGGCTACAACCTGCCCTGTGAGTCTGTGCTTCACATCATATGGCCACAGTACAACCACACGGTGCTTCTGTGTGAGGTGAGCATGTCAGACTGGATTTCAGTTGAAGATCTTCATGCTGAGTGATGCGAGGACTAAAGCACTTCTTTCTCCTGCAGCAACTGAAGGAGGCGGTTCACGATTGCCTGTGTTTCATTCAGGATTCTCCGTCGCCCACAATTTCTTTTCCAGAAAAGAATTGGTCGTTAATGCTGCCTGAGGCCACGGTGGCAGAGACCATGATTGAAGAGGTTTTAGATTTCGCCATGAAACACCCTGAGAAGAAAATAGACGTGCAGTTTGTCCTTCACCCAGATGCCAACGCTACCTTTCAGGTAATACATTTGTTGCTAACTGCCAACAGGTGGAATCCAAAGTAACTGCAGATGTATTCCAGTGGGTGACTACAAGCTGAAATAAGGTGAATTCTGTACTGTTTATGACTATGCTAGTTAGGGAGTAACCATATTCTTCATCAGGACATTTCTTATTAAAGAAATATTGTTAGGATATTGTTGAGCGATGCCTCCCTCAGCAGCACTACTCAGAGGCTTCCATGAGGAGGAGCCTTGGGGCAAAGGAAGGGGGGTTGGTGTGGGTTTTGAAGCTGAATAAAGACTCGTTAACGTTAACCTGCAAGTCATGTAATTACATCTGCTGTGGTTTTGTGAGCTCCACATGCAACCAGAGCCACGGGGGACTGGGAAAGGTGCTGTTTAATGTGTAATGTCTTATCTAGAGGACTTAGAATACAAGAAACGCATTCTATTTGTCAATGTTGACAAATACTGGCTGCTGATGTAAGTTCAGAATTCCTTACAACTGCAAACTGCTTATCTAATAGCTCTGAAGAGATGAATAGGTTGCAAACAACTCCTAAACCTTTCTCCTTCCAGATTTTCCAGGAAAAAATGAATTTAGCAGCAAGCAAACTGGGAAAGAATAACGATGGAAGTGATTATTGGAGTAAGTAACAAACAGAAGGGGCGTCTCAAGTGAAGGAGCAAACCAGATCTAAGGACCTGAAATCTGTTCCTTCAAAAGTAACTTAGTAACTGCACTAAGTGTTATGAGCAAAGGAGAGGGTGAAAGTGTGGGAGAAGCACAGTGCCTGGACACAGCTCCTTTGGCTTACCACCACTAGGCTTCCGTTACAGCCTAGCTTTTGGCTAGGACCTTGTTGGCAGGCACTGATCACTTCATGGCAAAATTCTTAGGTTTGAGAAGTCACCAAGCAAAGGAGTCACATACAGTAATCCAAGTGATACACCTGTTGTGGGAAAAGTTTGAACGGAGAGAAGTCATGCAGTCACCTCAAACACAACAGCGTAGGATATGCGTGAATGAAATGTGTAAGGGCATAGATTTACTTCCTGCTTAGAAAAAAATATATGCATACATACACACACACACACACACCAGATAGCTTTCTTTTCCAAAGCAGAGTTTCAGAAGGATACGCTGCCATCGTTAATTTTGGCATTACTTATCACTATCACCTGAACTTGTCATTTTGACATTGATAGGAATGGAGCTGGTCACTTCTTTAGAAGTCTTCCAAGCAAACAAAAAGCCTGAGCCATGCTTGTTGGACTCATTTAAAAGGACAAAAAACCCCAAACATCTACATGTTGCTTTGTGGCTGTTTTCAGGGAAACCTTCTGCTATCTGAGCCCTTTTTTGAGGGGACCAGAAATGTAGAATGTTTCTTGCACTGCACACTTTGGGTTACATATGAGAACTTGTGATGACAGCACTTTGAAGTTCTTCATGCTTCCAACACGCTTATATAAGCAATTTTTGTTCCAGGTATAGAGTCAAGCACTCAAGGCATAAAGAAGACTCCAGATAACAATCTGGCTATTGAACTTAAGGGGAAGACACATTTTGCACTGAAAGCGGCAGAACTGTGGATCCAAAGTTTGGTACAAACTCAGGAAAGTCACTCTGCTGTTATTGAAAACAACTACATCTTTAGCCTTGGTACAAAGGAATTTGCAGAACTATCTCGAGTGAAACATTCAAGTGTATCTGTGTCAGAACACGTGAAAGATGGGAAAGCAAGCCTAGAATTTCACGGACCCCCTGATGCTGTGATTGATGCAGTAATTGCAACTGAAAAATTACTGCTTTCTATACAAGAGCGTGCCACAGCCAAACAAGAGGAGCTGCTGCAATTAATGAGTATGTAAAGTCAGTAAGTAATTAAGTAAATAAGCACATGATTAAGGTAAATGAAGAAGCAGCACGTATTGCTGAGAGCAGACAGGCATGCGCTCAGTTCACACTCAGTTAACTTCGTTAACAGTTGACAGAATTAGTGCAATTACAAAAAGCTACAGCATATGTTTTGTACAGTAATGTAATATGGGAACTGCTGCATCAAAGTTTGGCTGTGGAGAGATATCATAGAGAAGACAACATGAACAACATTATGAATATGATTTCAGTATTAATCTCTGGCATTCCTTTGGAGAATATTTAGCATTCTTTGCTCTTTGCTAAACTACCAGAACGAGTATTGGATCCCTCCACCTTGCCTTTGCTTCAGCTATTACTGCAGCTAACTGTTTACTTCCTTGTTTCCAGGCCAACCAGAAGCAGATCAGCTTTCAGGACACCTTCACAAGACAAACACTACTAAACAGATCCAAATATTACCGGTAGACTCACACCTTCAGGCATTTAAGGACAGACAGAAACAGTTTGAAAGGACTGGGCTTCACATCCTTAAGGTAAAGAAGGTAGACGTGGCAAAATTCAATCTCAGATGATATAAGTAACTTATTTAACATACATTTTATAAACTTAGATGAACTGTTTTCAGCTGACTTCAGTGAGAGGCGTTGGATAGTGGCATGGTTCATTTTCTGGGGATTAGCTGCACACCTCAGACCCCTTACCTGCTTTGTGCTCCATGCGTGTAACCTAAATCACAGGCTCTTACTTTGAAGAACATTGCTCGAACAAGAGCACTTGCACATTTCATGGATAACTCTCTGTTTGCTTATTTGTGTCACAGATAGAAAAAATACACAATCCCCTTCTATATGCTGCGTTCCAACAAGTGAAAGAAAATCTAGAAGGAAAAGGAGTTACCTCCAAAGGAATCCACAAGTTGTACCAGCTCGTTCCTGCTCAGTTCTGTAGCTTGGTATGCCAGACTGGATTTCACAGAATATATTCTCCACCAACAGGTAACGTGACTTGCTGTGATGTCTTTAATCAAAATGAACAGTGACTGACATGTGAAGCTGGATTAAAATCAGAAACACTGGCTGTGCTCCACTACAACTGCTTCTAACCAGCATTAAGAGTCTTATGAGCTTACTGTTTTCTGTCCTGACCCTGCAGCCAGTAAGGCTCTGGGAAGATAAACCTGGATTCCTGTCTAGCCCAGCCACCGTTCACAAAATCGTTAATGTACACGTAATGCCACAGCCAAGTTTCATTTTGTTGCTGCAGCCTTTAAAGAAGGTCCAGACCTGTATTTACTTGCTGCCAACGTGCACTCAGCAGCTTGATGAGAAGCAGTCTTTAAGTACTGCCACCCCAAAATCACTGATTGTTAAAGACCTCCTTCATATTTTTTTGTTTCTTTTCCAGACCAAAGATACGGAGCTGGCATCTACTTTAAAAGGGACCCGAAAAGCCTAATTGAGGATAAAGGGAAGAAGGAAACAGACTCTGAGATCTATGTGTTTGAGGCTGATGTGTTAACAGGATTATATACTCAAGGCAAGCAGTCTTACATTGTGCCACCAGCAGTGGAAGGAGATGCCAGTACGTTATACGACAGCTTAGTAGATGATGTAAGCAATCCTGACATCTTTGTCATTTGCAACAGCCTTCAGGCCCGTCCACGCTATTTGCTGACTTGCTCCCAAGTGAAGGAGGGCCCCATGGATCTCTGAGGAAACCAGCAGCATCCTAGGGAAAAATCAGTCAGAACTGCAGCTGTTGTGAAGAAGTTCTAGTACTTAGAGCACTCTCCTGAAATCTGCCTCCTAACACAGTGATCTAAGGGCCTCTTGGCAGCTCTGAAACAGCCTTGAGGAAAAGCAAGCTGATAACATTAAGGAGCTTAGAGCAAAGTGATCTAGAATTGAAAACGAATGGAAAGCATCATAAAACAGTTTAAAATGGTTTACACGTCTGATAGTATTCTTAGCTTGTGACTACACATTACACATTTGCATTTTCTTTCTTTCATTACACGGTCTCAATCTGAGGTATAGTTTTGAAACCCAAGAAACCAAGGTGGGTTTGATTCTTACATATCCTTTTGATGTGTGAATGCATCAGGTGAACGCTGCTTCCACCTCAGGATTTGCTGCTCAGTAGTTATGACAAACGAGAGGCAGATCTTCAAGATTTCTAACAGTAGTTGCTATTAGTTTTTATTAGTGAAGAGATTTGGAGCAGTACAGATTCATGAATTCAAAATAAAGAGTACAAACAATACTATCAGCTTATCTGTTATTTTTCCTCATCATATTTAAAGACGTAACGTAATGCAGGATGCATATAGGTATGTTTATCTGGTCCCCAAAAAGATTAATTTCATGTACAGAAGCTAGAAAATGAACTCAGCACAAACTAGATGTACATGAACGGTTCAGCTGGAAGAAACCTACAGTGATCAGCACATCCAGCTGCCTGACCACTGCATGGCTAACCAAAAGCTGAAGTGTGTTACTGAGGGCATTATCCAAATGCCTCTTATTAAAATAATTACCACAGTAATTGAAAAGTACCTGATCTTAGGCCTACAGCAATCAGTTAACTAGAAGCTACTCCACAGCCTCTGGAATTTCTCTGTCATCCACAATAAGAGTGTGAATAATTCCTTCCTTTCGTTTTCCACTGCTGACAGCCTTAATGTAACAGCTGTGATCACCAACACTGAAGTGAGTTTCAGTCCCATCTTCTACAAATTCACCCTGGAAGAAAGGAGACGAGAATAAAAACAAACTTCCTTCTCATTTTGAAGTTTGCATCCATACCTTTAGTTCGGGAGAGTGGAAAGACTCGTGCACTGCTCTAATGCAAACACAGTTTGACAATTAAACGTGCACTCAGAGCTTGCTGGATTATTTCCTACTACTTTTGTTACTGTGGTATTCATCCAGGACAGGCTGCTTGTGGCTGCAGTTATCATAGCGACAGCTCTGGTGAGAAAGCACATCCTTCAGGGATGGGGAAGCCTACGTAGTATGCATAACGAAAACCATCTTAAAATGAAAAGACACTGATACACTAAGATTTTTAAGTACATTAATGCAGATGTGACAGATTTTATTTGCTCCGACAAGATGAACAAAGGGAAGCGACATGCTCCTTGCTGTGGCTCAGCTAGCATGTCACAGATGGGCACTGTGGCCTACTCTGGTTATATGAGAGCCATAGCCTATAAGAAACCTGTGGCAATGATCACGTACCGCTGTCTCCATTTTTTCTCCGTTGCACCACACATCCATAGTGTCCTTTTCTGTGAAGAAAAGAACAAAAAGTAGAACGAACGGGAATCTCCCTCCTTCCCCTATGGACAGGATGATCTACAAACGTTAGAAGTTTACTGTTTGATGTTACGTTTAATTCCCCAGAGAAGATCCTAATTAACCACAGGACCTGGGCTACACAGTCTGTTCTTATTGTGGAGAGACAGGAGGCTCCGCCAGCAGTGGGCAAACAGTTTTTGCTATGGATATATACTTAAAAATTCACATTAAAGGCAATGATGATGTTGATGTGACATAACAGAGAGCAGAGTACTGCTTGATTCTTAAGTAATTACGGAGAGAAGGATACCGGGCTCTCTCATATCACTGAAACTGCCTCTCTTTGTCCCCCAAACTTCTTTATCTCAGGGCAGTTCATTCTGTCCTTAAGCTCAAGAAGAAACCACAGCCCAGGATGTCTTGTGCCCAGGTGTAGAGCAATACCTAAGAGGAAGCTTCGCCACTAGATGCCACAAATTCCTCAGTGGAACCCTTCCTCCCATCTTCTTGTAACTTGGGAAAAAGGGGCAGAAACAATGTATAATCTCACTGCTGAGACAGCATAAAAACATCATCTGAAGGTTTTAGATTAGATCTGTAGTTTAGAAGCAGTGCAGAAAACAGCATGCTGATTAATCTACCAAAACTACACAGTAATACTGATACACTTCTTCAGTTCATAACTCCTTAGCTTCAGCTTATGGTTTCTAAAGGAACTCCCAGTTACTGTGTTAACAAACATCACACTGTATAAAACTACACACAGATGTAACAAGATCACTGCTTTTCTGCCTGTCTTTGGTGTCTAATCCCAACCTTCTCCAGATCATGCAGGGTTTTACACTGCAAAAGTGCTAGCCACGAAACTATGCCTTCTCTTAATCACCAATTACTAAATGCATAAAGGCTTTTTTGAAGGCAGCAAAGTGAAGTCATTCAATGTTTACTTACCCAGAACAACTCTGTAGTCTGTACCACCCAAGCTCAGTATCCAAGTGTTGGTTGTTTTTGACCTGTTCTCCATATATTTCTTGAGGCTTTTCCCATTGATCTCCAAAGTATACTCATATGCAAAGCCACTGACTGCATCAATGTTAATAGTAGCTCTCGTTTTGGATGCTCCAACAATGAATGTTTCCTTACCCACTAATTTAAACATCCATTCCTTTCGTATTACTTCCTGGAGAAGAAAACCAAGACAACAGGGATCAACAGATGAACCTGAGAACTTGTTTTAGTAACTCAGAACAGCGAAACAAACCTCAGGAAACAGCTCAGCACTTAACTCTTTTTTTTTTTCTTGAAGGTACAAGCGTGATACTCTGTAAGTACCGAGCACCTCCGCCCAAGGATGGCAAAGCACTCTGTGGTACTCACACCTCAACTAACTGAGACAAGAGTGACGTAGTTAATTATACAAGGCCAGGTTAGCCAAATGAATACACCTCACTTGCACAAAGCGGCCTTTTGTTTGCTCTGGTGACTTCCGAATGGAAATGCACTTATATAACTGTATCACAGCGAATGTTGAGCACACGGCAATTTCACCTTTCCGTCAACATAGACGACACGTTTTCCCGAAGTGGTCCCATGCTCAAATTCAATTTTATGAACGCCGTCACTTAAAGCTACTTCCCAAACTGCCACCAAATCTGTCATCTTCTCTACGTGGCTGTACCGAGACCTACGGGAACAACAACAAAGTCGATTAACTGCCATCAAAAGAATAGCAACAGGCAGGTAGGCAGGCTCACTGACTCACACCATGCAAAGATACGCAGCCATGCAACCTCTAGGGCTCCCAGGTGGCAGTACAGTTACAAACTGCTCAGAATTCAGGCGTTCCCTGCAGTTATTTCTCAGCAGGCTTTCAAACGCAGCATTTCACCTGCTCTCTGAGGAACTGCGTTAGTTTAGCAGTCAGGGTGACCAGCTTAGCTGTCACACCAGTTTGTTCTAACGGGAATACCGCCTACAAATGCAACTCCGAGCACGCAGGGGGGTGGCAAAGATAAGATCTTTAAGATCGCGTTTCATGCTCGGCACGGCCATCAGCGACCGTCACAGCGGAGGATATCCTTCCCAAAGCCGTCCGCGCCGCAGCTCTGCTCTTTTACCTTACTTCCTCTTCACTGAGAGTCACCTCCTCGCGGGATGCCATAGGAACCGAAGGGCTTTTAACCCTCCCGGCCCCGAACGGCCACACCGCACATTCCCGCCCGCCCACAGCACGGCGTCCACGCCCTCCCTTACCCGCCCGCCACGCTCCGCCTCAAGATGGCGGCCTCACCTCACGCTCCGCCCCAAGATGGCGGCCGTCCGCCACGCTCCGCCCCAAAATGGCGACCGCCCGCTTCCCGCTGCAGCAGCCCGCTTCTATTCCTTTCCGCCAGGTTTCTGCTTCTCCCCCGCCGGGGCAGGACGAAGCGGAATGGGGGACGCTCAACGCGTTGCTGCGGCGCCGTGGGCTGCAGCCCGTCAGCATCGCGGCCAGCAGTGCCGCAGGTAACGGAGCGCTGGGAGCCCTCGGGCGGCCCTGGGCTCGTGAGGTTGGCCGTGGAGGTACCGAGAGCCTTCGGTTCAGGCTTTGTTTTACGCTGTGCTTCCAGGTGCGGTCGCCTTGGATAGACTATCTTCTCTGGGGATCAGGCTTGCGTTAAAAACATTATTAGAAGACACCGACCGGCAACAGAGGGTGATGCACGGGCTGATGGAGGCTAACCGTACTCTCAGGTAAGGTGCTGGGGGGGGGGAGCTTACAGGGAACACAGAGCACCAGCTGTGCCCATGTTCTGTCACACCCAAGGTTACAAACCCCTTCCTTGAGACTTTTGTCTGATACACAGCAATATCAGCCCACATCTGCTTGAGCTGCTGTCTTAACATCTTCCCATAGCAGCACGCTTGCTGTGCCTGCTGCAGGCTGTTACTGGGCACCACACATAACCTGTGCTTCCTTCACTGTGTCTACCAAAACGAGCTCTGCATTTCTAGAAATGAGGTATTTAAATCAATGTCCCGTGTTCCTAGAGATGAGGTACGACAGGAGCGAGGTCGGGCATCTCGACAAGAGAAGCGGGCGAATGAATTGGAAAAGGTGGTGGAGAACATTAAATCGAAAATCCGTCAGCTGGAAGATGAGACGATAGCTAAAGTCTGCCGGCAACAGAACCAGGTCAGAGAACTTCAGAAGGATCAACTGGTTTCGCAGGTAACTCCTATAGCCCTCGGACAGCACTCAAGCTTTTGACTTCTCTTGAAAGCTCCAGAAGTATACACACTGGTCAAATAAACACGAGTCTTGTGTCAAAGTGCACTATTTTAGCTAAAATTTAACACTTAATGAATAATTCTCTAATAGCGAATTGGAAAAATATACGAACCCTTCTTCCACCAGCTCTTTTGTCCACAAGTGCCTGCGTGGACAGGTGGAGCACCATCTCCAGCTTGTGAGCTACAGTAATTTCAGATGTTGCTGTTATCTCTCACAGACAAAATACCAACAGCAGCAGGAAAAGCTGCAAGAACAGGAGGAGATTATTGCCCGTTTGCAGAGGGAGCTGTGCAGAGCTGGGGCAGAGGAGCAGCAGCGTATCGACACTCAGACCAAAATGTTCTGCCAGTTTTGCAACAGAGCTCCCAAGTCCCTTCTAGATCAGCAGTAAGAAATTTTGTTATATTGGTGAATGAACTGTAACCTCAAAATGAATAAATGGAGAAAAAAAAGTTGGAGATCTTAGGAGCGCAACCTGAATAAATGCGTGGCAACAATTACACAGAATCACAGTTCTCAACCTCCGTATCCGCTAGGTGTCAGCAAAGAGAGCAGAATGGTTTATTCTGGAAACTGCACCTGCAGTGATTTTGTTCTGGAACTTGTAACATTTTAAACTGTAAATTTAAATAACAAAGCAAAACCAGCAGCAACAACAACACAGTCTATTTGGGAAAGCAGTTTTTGTGGCTGCTAACTGCAAGCATACTTTCCAGGCACCTTGTGCGAGTTCTGAAAATATTCTAAGCATACGTCATCCACAGCAAAATCCCCATCTTTCAGCTGTAGTCAGAAATAATCAACTTCTAGGCCTCAGCTGTGCTGGCTGTTGCCTCATTGTGCTGGTGTGGCCTATTCCGTCCAGGTCTGCCTGGAGTGTTTAACCTCGGAGGAATTTCAAAGGGATTGTGTCTGTGCTTCTGACTGTTTCTTGTGCCCTCACTAAACAACAAGGATCACTGAGATTGGTTCCCTGGCTTTTCTCACCTGTATATTCCAAACAGAATCTCAGAGTGGCTCATAAGGAAACGCAGTTTCTCAGCTGTACAGTTTTCTATGGCTTCATTTTCTTGCAGCCCCTTCCTTAGAAAGCACTTGTAGTTTCTATGGAAATTGAAGTTCTTAGGCTGTGTGGGACCTGTGCTCTTGTATCACCTCTAATGGTCCCTGCAGCCCTACAGCTTGGGACTACGTCACCTTGTTAAGCTTCCTGGGTGAACCTAGCCACCAGATGCAGGGGCTGTCAGAAGGGTTTAGCTTTTGTCTCCTCTTGAGTCATTTTCCCACTTTCAATATAATACTTAATGTCTCTATGTTTCTTTATTGGAACACTGTGACTGTGATGTGAGAGAGAACCTACTCATTGATGCAGTCACTTCTGAAATACAGTGGAGCTGTGTAAGCTGTCCTGTTCCAATAGGTCTGTAACAATATCTTCAAAACACCATTTTTCCTTTTTCAGGTTTCTTTCTCTAATTGATTATTATGAGTCTCAAATTAATCAACTGAAAAAGGAGCTAAGGTGAGTCTCATCTAATGCCTCATGGTCCTACTGCTCAAAGTTTTTTCTCCTTGCTATTCTTAAAACTTGGAATGGCAATTGTTCTGTTTTCTAGATGTCACTAAAAAGTAAGAAACAGCCAAGGGCTGTAATGGTCTTGGAAGTTTGGATTGATTTTGGAAACAACTCCAGGTCAGTCTGAGCAGCTGCTCAGTCAGGCCAGTGCAGCGAGGAAGGTGGTGTATTTAGATACTGGAGCTGTAATCCTTTGTTTGTTTTTCCATTTTCCCTTCTGTAGTGGCTTACAGGCAGCACTACTGCATTAGCTATACTCAATTCACTTTCCTAAAAGGAAAGAAATTAAAAACACACACACACACACAAAAAAAGGATTACCAGCTTCTCAGCTCCATCGTGTTGTTTGTATGATACAGAGCGACAAATGGATACCTGAAAGACATTCCCATAAATTGAGATAATTATCTTGAAAGCTGAAATTAGATTTCCTTGCGCTGTAATTTCTCTTGAGGAATAAATGTACTCGATTAGTATATGAAACAGCTTCCCAGAATAATAAGAGAAGAGTGGTGGCAGGGTTTCTGTTCTGATCATTGTTCAATCATGGAAATTTTGTCACATGTACCTGCAAACTAAGCAACCTTTAGATCTTTGTGGCATTTGATTTGCAATAAGCTGAAACAATTTATTTTTCCTAATAGGCAATATAAGAAAGCTGAAGATCATACACAGAGAGAAGTAAAAAGCAAAGCAAAGTTCTTAAATCTAGATGCTACTCCGAATTACAGAGCGCTGCTCACGGTACGGAACTGCTAAGAATAACTCCGTGCAGATCACTAAATGGTAACCCCTGAAGAGCACACAGAGATGCATATGTGTTTGGTTTCTGTTTGCTCATTCTTGTCTTCAAAGTCTGTCAACTCTCTGGGCAGCATTCACTGTTTTCATGTCATCATGCAAACATTCAGTACTGTGCTGTGAGTTCTCTGCTTCTGTACCTGTGGGCTACTACAGCAGGCTCTTGAACTTAAAAGAGCTCTGTTTCCTCACCTACGTTGTCTTACTATATATAACAAATGGGAATCTCTCTTAACACCTAATGTGCTTGAAGACATTCAAGATTGTTGATTATGGAATGAATGAAGTGAAAGAAATAACACTGCGTATGTTGCAGTCTTTTCAGAATCAGCTGGTTGAAACAAAAGCCAAGAATGAACAGCTTTTGCTTGAAAATACCAAACTCAAGAAAGATTTGGAAACAAGGTGAGAAAGGGTAAACATCTTTCTTAAAAGCATGTCAGTAGGTTTTGCTTTGCCAAGAAGAAAACTGAAAACCCAGCAACTCTGAGAGGGTAGCGTGAAATCTGCCTTTAAAGTCAATCCATAAAATAATTAGTATTTTAATGAGGCAGCAGCAAAATCAACCTTTCCTCCCTATGCTGCTGATAATAACATCTATTAATGTACAGTGCATCGTGTTGGACAACTGCATTGATATTTACACTGTGTTCAGCAAAAGCAGTAAAAATGCATGTGGGCAGAATTGTTCCTTCCAGTAGTAGCATTACAGCCAAGCCTGATTTCCACTTCAGACCTGCTGGGCAGGGTAGAGAAGCAGATGGTTTTAGTAAGAAAGCCTGAGCCAGCAAAATCGCTTTGGGTGCTATGCTATATCTGTATTAGAGTTACTGCCACAAAGAAATCTGGTAGAATTTCATTTCCAGAATGAAGTTATGGCACTAGTAATTCTTTCTGTTTCACTTGGCTGAATTTTATAGCTGTCTTTCCATGCAAGACAGATAATATGGTACATTTTCTTTCCCACAGACCAACTGTGCAGGAACTAAAACTTTACAAGCACCGAGTGAAGAAACTAGAGAAAACTTTGAAGAAAACTATCCAGTAACTATTTTTCTTCAGTAACTTTCACAAATCTTCTGAACTATTGAAAGGCAAAGATGCTCTGCAACCAATCACACAGATAGCAGCTTCCAAAGCACGTACCTTATCACCACTGTCCCACTGTGGTTCGTGGGCAGCAAATGCTTCTGCATCTCCAAAGACACCCTATGAATCTCCAAAGTGGTGGCATGGTGTCCAAATAGGTGCACAGCACTGTTTCTTTGTAGTTTCATTTTGTCTTTTGGGATCGGAGTGCTACCATAGGCAGGGTGGGCAGGACCAAACTGTGTTGTCTGCCCCTTCTGCGAGCTATAAAGCAAGTTACTAGTTGCTCTGTGGATTGAGGGTATTAATGAGAGTTGGTGAGCTGTTGAAGATACCTGAGTTTATACCCATGTTGGCCTTAGAAATTTACTTATTTTTTCTTTCCCCTTTTTTTTTGCGTAGAAAATAGTTTTTAAAGCAGAAATCTAGTACTGAGAAAGTGTCAGTCTGGAATTTCACTTAATTATTTGTCTACATGCATACTGAATGCTACATATTTTTAGCACAGTACATTATCTGAAAAATACACTGCTTTAAAAATGTTCAGTTCCTCATTTTACACTGTCTCTATTTAAATGGCCTCTCCTGCAGCAGGTATGATTTAGTAGTTTAGGTCTGAAAGCCATCCTATGGTATGTGTTTGGCCTATTGATGACCTACCACGTGTGTTCGGCATGCAGGTCTTCAGGGAGCTGTGCCAGAGGAGGAGCAGAAGAAAATAAAGAACCTGAGAGTACTGCAGGTGATGAGCTGCATGCAGTTTGCCAGCAGTACTTACAGGTATGCCAGCTTCATTGGTACTGTGTGCACCCAGCATTTTCATAATGAAACAGGAGTAAACTGAAGCATGCTCTTTTGAATTCAAGAGCAAGGTCCTGAATGTAACACATAACATTCTGGCTGTGGCAGTTGATGTAGGCTACCTCAGTGTAAACTACATGAAGCTACCACAAAGCAGGGACTAGCTCAAATCAGTGACTTAGCCCAAATTCTTGTCAGGATAGGGCACAAGGATCAAGGTCCTGTGCAAAGCATACCATTCTGTTACAGTCAAAGAACTACTGAAGAGATAATAGCTTTTCATTCTTCCTTGAGTGAAGAAGGAACAAATATAGTGAAGCTTAATAAAATATAACTGTGGAAGTAACAGCATTGTGAGGGGATAAATTAAATATATATATTATATATTTTTTTTATAATAAAAAAGGTTCAGTTTGAGCAGTAACTTTTTTTTCCATCTGTTATTGAAGGTGTTGTCCAATATTGATTCTATTATACAAAGTCCAAGAGCTCCTCCATTAATACACAGGCGTAGTAGAGGGTCAGTGCAAAATTCTATGAAGGAGAATGGACAGGAATGTGGATTTGAGCACCTCCCACTCACTATAGAAATGTGGGCAGATCAGCTAGTGGCCCTAAAGGTAATGCCCTTGGCTTTATGTTCTTCCTTTAATCTGTTTGTGTGCTTTTGTTTGTGGTGTTGTCTGACTTGGTGTTAAATGGACAGCAGAATATTTAAGCAGTTACTACAATAAGCTGCATCCCCTCTGTTTTAAAAGGATTTGCACAGGTCATTGAAAAAACTGTCTCTGCAATTGGTGCCCTGGCACGTTACGGATCCACAAGATAACAGAGAATCCATACAAGTTCAAGACCTTCAGTTTTTAGTAGATACAGTTTTAGAAGAAATAGAAAACAAGGAGAAGGTAATTCCTCACACACTAATCAAACTTCTGCATTTCAAAGCCTTTTGGGGTTTAAGAAATAGCTGTGTGAAGAGGTCCAATCCTCAAAGACTACTTTCACATAATGGATAAATTCACCCTGGGGAAGACTGCCTTAATCAAAGTCATTTGACCAACCATGAATTTGCATTGCCCTGTAGTGTCAGGTATCATCCTGTTCCATCTTTTTCTCAGTCAGCATCGAGAATACATGGACAGACCTCAGAAACAACAGAAAACAAAGCTCCCAAAAGAATTTGTTTTTTCCATAAGAGTATTTTTGGTTTGCTGGATATATCTCTTGAGATTGAAATATCTTGACTTAATAAGGAAAGTGACACCTGTTCTTCTCCATTGACTAGTTTTAAGAATGTTTTGCAGTTGAAAAGAATCCTTGCTTTCTAAGTTGCTTAACAAAACTTACCCTCTCTGTCTGCAGAACAGCCAGACTCCATCCTTGCCGACGCTGTTTGCAATGGTCTCTCACTTCCAGAAGTTATTTGATGTGAGTTCTCTGAACGGCATTTACCCACGAATGAATGAGGTTTACACAAAACTTGGGGAGCTGACCAATGCTATGAGAAACCTCCATGAGATCCTGGAACTAGGTAAGGGCTTGTCACCTGCACTTGTTCAGGCTATTTCCAAAGGAAAAAAGAAAAATGTGAAAGCCCAGCTCTTCATGGGAAGTATGGTGAGCTGCTGAGTAACGAATAAACAAGGTATGTTCTTCACTGGGAAGATAAAAATAGACTGTCAATTGGGAGTAGGCAAAAATCTGTTACTTGTAGGCCTTTAGCAGTTGCTGAGGAATAAGAGGGATGCAGGAGGAAGAAGTAACACATGAAACTGAAGCATCTTTTTCCCCCCTGCTTCCACATAAAGCCTTGTTTTATGAGCACTGACTTAATAATTCTCCATAATCAACTTTCACACTCTACTTGAAATGCAAAGTTTGTTTTAAATTGTTTTGGAATAACAGAAACAATGCTCTAGATTTCTCCTCAGGAACTCGCTCAAGTTATGTCCAGTCCTTAAGAACTTCCCTCTTACAATCCTAAAGCTTTACTTGAATGTCAAGAACTAAGTGCCACCAGTAGTCAGAGGCCTGTTTAGTTACTTCTGAGCGCCCATTCATTCTCTTCTGGTTTTGCACTTCTGAAGAACAGCAGCTGCTAATCTTCCCTGAGCTCATGGGCTTAGAGGCTCGGCTGTGCTGCAGGGTGTACACAGCCAGAGGGCAAGGCTCCTGAACTGCTGAGGCCTTTGAAGCCTCATTCAAAAAGGGAAGCAGACTTCCTACCTGCCACCACCAACAGGAGCTGATGAAGATTCTAGTCTCCCTGGTAATTACAAAGCAGTAGAGCTCAGTGCATACCTTCTCCGCAAATAGTTCCTCTGAAAGCAAGTGAGGAAAGGACAAAGAACTCAGTACACCTTTTTACCTTTCTTCACAGTAGCCAAAGCAGGTTAAAACCAACAAAGTTCTTGCTGTTAACAGTATCAGTGAGCAGGTTCCCTCTATGATGTACTTCTGTTGTGCTCTAGAAAGCCATTGAATAATCTCTGTATACAGTGGCAGTTGGCTGCTTTCCATTGGCAATGGAGGACAGACTGCAGTACCATTTCAGTTGAGAAAATACCTAGCTCTGTCATGTTTTCAGCTACGGAAGGATTAATGAGATTCCCTCCTCCCAGTAGTATCAGTGTATTTCTCAACATAGGCATTTTGTTCACTGTGAATGATGCAACTTGTATGCCTAGATCCGTGAAAGTTGAATAGAATCTGGGCACTTGTAAGAACTGAATTATGCCATCTTTTCCCGTTCTTATTCTTGCCAGAAACTTGAAGTCTTTGTTTTCCAGATCGTTCAGTTCCACCCACTGTGGTGGTGGATACTGTTGGGAAACTGTGTGACGTTATTAATGAGAATGTGACTGAACAACTGCAGCGGCTGCTGGGCACCCAAGACATCCACAGGTATTTAGATCTGTTCCACTGGCAACAGTTGTGCAAACATAAACCTTACCAATTGAGAGAGCTGCCTGAGATTGGTACTGAAAGGGACTTGAATCGTTTGCTACACAGTCAGCTAGCTGTGACAGTAAGGGATTGACTTCCATCCTACGTGGAACAAATCTTGATACTTTCAAAAGGGTATTGCTGGTAAACAGAAAAAAAATTAAGGTTCCCTTGCCACTGCCTTGATGATTTGCATGGATACAGCGATCAAAAAAGCCTCTTAAGCTGTTTCATAAGGAGACACTGCAACTACTGCATGTTGGTGGGGATATGAAACTACTTCATGGTTGCAACTGTAATACTGAAATGTATTAATTGCTGTGGCTTCCTACAAATCTTCTGGGAGCTGAACAAATCTTGTTACCATCAACAATTAAGAACGTCGAGGTGGAAGCAAGCTATGAGAGCTTGTATTCAGTGTGTGCTGTACAAAGAGATTAACTGCAGCAGTAAATTTGTACCAGGCAAAGTTAACAACACTGACACCGTCAACCTTTCTACACTCCTTGCAGCTTTAACTATAGACAAGCTGCTTACAATATTCTTGCCTCCACCTCTGTAGCAGTTATACTGCCTAGGGTGGCTGATCTATATAGCATATATAGCTGCAAAAATTAAAGGGAACTGTGTGAGGAGGAAAGGAAGGATGCATATCGGGCAGAAATAGTGAAATCAAGAGATAATCTTTTAACAGTTGTTGGCTGCAGGTTTCAGAATGCGAGAATGCATTTGTGGTGTCGCTGGGTTGGTATATACTAAGTAACAGTATTTTCAGAAAGCAGTGACACTGTATGGCAAAACAGCCAAGAAAATGAACTTTGAGTTCCTTACATCTTTGATGTAATGGTCTTACTTACAAATTTCAGTATCATCAGTAAGCTAGAAGAACACGAGTGCTTCTTTCCACCGTTTCAAGCTCTCATTCAAGATTTGCTCTCCCTTCTAGGTGAGTAACATTTGCAACAGCTGTAATTATCTTCCTGACCAAGTTTCCTCCCAAGACTTTAAATAGCTGACACACTTTGTTTACTCCTGGTGTGCAAAAAAACACAAGGAAAGTGTGAGAAAAGGTGCTAGCCCTTGCCTTGCTCTCCTTCAAGTGAGTGAATTAACCAGGTTCTCATTGTCAGTTACATTCAGCTATAACATTTATAAGCTAAAATAACTCCCCTCCCCCCCCCCCCCCCCCCCCCAAAAAAAAAAACATTAAAAGGTTTGAGCAGTTTATTCTCTGCAGTAGTTTTTTTTTTGCTCACTGGCTGTACTGCTAACATGTAAGCTAGAACTTTGGTTGAACTTAAAGGTGCAGTATATACATCTCACAATTTTGCTTTCTGCTCTGTTTCAGAGATCGGGAACCTGGATGACATTTTACCTGCTGTACGGAAGCTGAAATGGGCAGCTAGCTGACAGTTAGCTTTGTCTGTCTTCTCAAGACTTAACCTGTGAGGCAGCCTGCTGCTTCACAGCTACCTCTAACCTCTGTTACCTAATAAACAGCTTCAGTCTTTCTGATATAAATAAAAGTTTGGCTTTGCCACTGTGTTCTTTAGTGTCTCCGAATTCTTACAGTGACCGTGAAACAGGAAAAATAACCACATGCAACTGGTCTGCTGCGTCCTGGAGACAGGACCAATACATACTGTTTTGATCTAAGAAACCAAAGACCACAAAAGCACTTACCTTTCTGACTGTCGCTGGTCAGCAGGTATGAGGTAAGGCAGCTTGAGCAGCGCTATCGACGTAATGCTTTCATCATTACCTTGGTTGTCTCGAAGAGCCTATTTTTTATACCTTCAGCTAGGTTAGGGATTTGTGTACAGGACTGTCCTCTTTTCAAGCACTGCATGATTTCATGCTTCCTGCTTTGTGCTGCAGACTGTTGCTCAGTGAGCATTTCTTCTTGGTTGCAGATTGAAACAGGCTGGGTTAACATAACACAGGATGAACATATTTTAAGCCCACTTCAGGCAGCAGTTTAATGTTTTTTGCCTAGGAGGGATTTATAGTTACCACGCTCATATTCTGCCATCATCTCTAGAAGGGCATAGATAAAGTTCCTTAAGCAAGACATGTCAAAAGTTTATTGTAAACAAACAAATCCAGCAAGCTTCCAAAAATATTTTGGTATATTTCACTCCAACGTTAATAAAGCTCAGTTTCCAAAACTCTGCTGTTCCTCAGGCAGAATGATTTACTATCAAGGCTTATGAGATGCTGAAATGTTGTAACAAAGAACAAAACACGTTAAGGCATTACAGACTTAAACCTTAATGACATCCTGGTAAACTAACCTCCCTGCTTCTGGACGCTCATCATATGCAGACCTGCAGCCACAATCTGCAAAGATGCTTTTCAGAAGCAGAATATCCACTTCTTTGTTTCTCAAGAACTGCTATCAGTCTAAACAGTCTATTTGAACGGGTTCTGTGGCCTTACAGATGAAAGATGCTTTTAAAAAATTGATTCTTTGGGAAGTGTCATGCTTTCAGATATCATTAAAACAAGGTGAATAGGCTCTTAGGGAAATGAAACTGAGAACAAAGTAATCACACTTAACTAACAATCTAAAAATATCTCTGTGTACCACACTTCCTTAAGAGCATATTCACATGTAAGGGTTCTTGGGAGGAGATGCACCTGAAACATCAAAACAAATGATCTGTTATTTAGAGAGAAATCATTCCCACAGCTTTTTGTTTCCTTTCTTTTTGTTTTACTTCTGAGAACTCATGTCAGTAGGATCATTCAGTGTACACACATCCTGAGCAGCAGATGGCTTCAAGTTTGCAGTGTATGTGTCAAAACACTTCAATTACAAAATAGATATATACAGTCCATATAAAGCTTAAAAATTAATAACTTATATACACGAGGAGGAATCAGTTTTTCTTGCGTCTGCTTCTTGTGAGCTCGTACCTGCAAGACAGATAAAGGAAGCAGTGTTAAGAGCTTCTTTAGAGTTTAAACTGTCACAGCAGAGAACTTGGGCAGCTTTACTGCTTGTGCTTCATAGGCAGGATGATGAAGGAGGCTTCAGAGATGGCCTCAAACCTCAGCCCTTCACCAGGAACCCCGGGTGAGTCACTTTTCCTACTGCCATAATTGCTATATTCTTCCCTGAGATGCACAGAAGCTGGGCATGGGGAGCTTGGTTTCCCTACACTGCTGACCACACTGCTGGGAAGCTACTGGACTACACTCACTGCATTCCTCTGCCTCCTTCACTGAAGGATGAAGGAAGAATGACTGCCATTAACCTGAGACTGAGAAGGAAAAAAAAATAAGTAGTAGTTAATTTTTGCTTCAGACTGATACTTAAGGTTGATGTCTGAACCGCAATGAACGTACAAGCAGAACTGTGAGTGGCTTATTAAAATAGCTTCTAAAAATGCTTTGTAATTAACGTTTTATCATACATATATACTGCTGATCAGAGTATTAATTTAGTTAAGATCTTTATCCGAGTTATTTGTTGCAGATTTGCTTTAATAAACATAATTCTTTATTTATGTGACCCAGTGGTTTTTATATAACTTAAAATATGCTGAAGGCAGAATAATTGACAGAGGCCTCTTATTAAAACCGTTTTGCAGGGTAGGTGTTGCACTATTAACCAGATTAGCATAAAGCTTAGATAAAACTACCAGATTAATTCAGGTTAGTCCTGCACTTGCAGGTTAAAATACTATTGCTGCTTACCAAAAGACACAGCCTTTCTACCATCACCCCAACAACACACATACAAACTAAACTGCTCATGGCACTGCTGAGAAGATGAAACAAACTTACCACTGTGTGAAACCCTTGATTAAGTCCTCCTGTGATAAGTCAATCCGCACCTTTAAAAGACAAATTTTTATTTGTTTATTTTATTTATTCTTACATAAATTATGTACAAGTGGATGAGCTACGCTAGCACTCTTCCACATCAGCTTTCAAGCTCTGGGGCTACAGCTGAGGCTCCAGGGAGAAGAAGAGACTCGTGCATTCCCAGGACACAGGCATTACCCAGCACCAACACTAAAGCTCAGTTTCTTAGCAGCACTGCTTTGAAATTGGTCTGTCACCGAACACAGGGTTCACGTTCACTGTTCACAGAAAAACTCACGTACTGTTGGCAAATTCTGGGTTTTAATGACATTTCTCTCAGCTCCAGATTTGAGCTATCAGAGCTTTCCCCAAACATAGCTAGAGATCCCAAGAAACACATTTCTATTTCAGGAGGGCTCCCTTGAAATGAAGCAGTGTTGCCCATCAATCACCAAAGTGATACAGCCCAATTTCAGCCAAAAGCTGTTTCCAGGTTGCTAGTTCTGTTACTCAGCCACCAGAACTGCAGTTCAGGGCTACAGGACTCCCTCAAACCCTGCAACTCTGTTAAACCAGTAGCATAACTTGATTCAACTTACTTTCCCCAGCTCCTTCTTTTCCTGTGAAATGAATGGCCTGCTGTTTTTCACTGCAACATCGAGTGTCCTTTTCTTGACCTCTTCCAAAGATTCAAAAAATTCAAACCTGAAAGTGAAGTTTTGAAAGGAGTGCCTTAAGTCAAAAACTGAAGTCCTGTAAGTATTAGTGGCTACAATACAGCCATTTTAAGAGAGAAGAAACACAGCTTCACACAACGGCTTTTACAATTAACAAATCACACCTAAAGTTTGAAAAGCTTTTACTGCTCATTATGAACCTTGAGACCATGGGTGCCCAACTACAGCACACTTTAGCAGAGCTTGGAGAGCTAACTACAACCCACACGTCAACACAGCCAACTCTGTATGGAACAAAAAAGGCAAATATTTAGGTTCTATTACACTGTAAGAAATTCCTCCCAAGCCAGCTTCTTCCATGACAGTCTTGGTCAGACTGTTCACCACACCAGTGGGGTGAAGGAAAGCACGCATCTGTGATGAAATGCTGTTTAACAACCATTTTCCCCCTTCATGGAACAACAGCATGTTTTCCATGCAACCTTTATTACTCAGAGGAAATAGCCAAGCCAACCCCCAAGTTTACAAAGTAGGCTTACACCACATTAAGAGAAGACAAAGAAATAAACCTGTAGCAATTAAATTCTTGATGGCTCTGACTCACGGCTCTGGCACACATCATCACATGTCACATCAATTCTGTCCATGCTAAATCGTTCCGGTTCTGCCCACCTGAATAGTTCTTCCTCAAGTCAGAGTTGTAAAACAGGTAATGTGTTTTGGAGCTAAGTATTGCTCAAGCTATTACACTTAATTGAGGACGTACAGGACATGCCAATACTGGGAAAGAGGAGAAAGATGCTGCTCCCAGCAGCAGTGCTGGCACTAAGCCTATGGAGTTCACTGGAACGGGTTGAATTACCCAGGATTATCCCATGTTAATGTGATTTCACATGTGTACCTTCATTTGCACACTGGACTAGAACCACTGCTCAGACAAACCCCACTTCTATGTGCTACTGCAATCAGCTTTATACAGAACACATTCCTCTTCACTGGCAAACCTGTGGAAGTGTCAGCTGTCACCAAATAGGTGGCAACCTCTGCTCCGTGCTCCCACCAGCACCCAGTGATGACATCCCTCTGTCTGTTCAGTCTCAAAATGCTTTGCATATGCCTGCCTTTGACTTTTGGAAAGACGTCAGATGAAACACCAGGAAAAGAAGCATGAGCAGAGAAGTAGGCTCTGTAAGGTGCCCACATGGGAAGATTGCCTCAGCAGTGACGTGGAGTCAAACGTGTCGAAGGGAGCGTCTGTGTGCAAAGAATAAAGTGCAGTGTGCATCTGCTAGGGTCAGGAAAGGGGCAGGGAAGACGTGACCATACTGTATGCAGAGCAAAGTCCATTTTAAGGACTTGCACACCACAGTTGCAGTGCCATTTCTCTGCGAAGATCTGCAGATGTTCACAAGTCAATTGCTCACATGCAACAGGTGCACACCTCATGCCAGCCCTTGCATCACAACGTAATTAATAAAGTATAATTAATGTTTTCTTACTTTTCATCATACTGGGGGTTCAGAGTTTTTTTCTTAACAGAAGTCTTCTTCCTGCTTGTCCACCTTCTATCTGGAAGCAGGTACATACGGACATACGGATCCACTCCACGATTGGAAGAGGGCACTAAGTTTCTGTTAGAAGAAACACGGTGTTGACAAGCAAGGCAGCTTCTCCCACCGTGTGCATTTTAATCCCAACTCTCCCAGAATCAGACCCACCCTTCATGGATTCATGAGCTAAAAGCATTTATCATGGGAGCTGAAACATAAGCAAATTAAAATCTTATGGATGAGAAGATAAACAGAAATTCCACTACTGAATGTGTGGGTTCCTAAATCGGCTTTTAAAACATCAGTTAGAGGTGTCAGTCATTGTTGTGACACTTACACCTCCTTCAGACATCCCAGGACATGTGTCAGTTGTCAATAGCATTCACCTTGGCTGGGCAGCTTATGCTGCACATGGTTCTGCTCCAGCAAACAAGCTCAGAGAGCTCTTTCCCTTTCCCACAGAGAGGCAGCCTTACCTGCAGCCATTCACCAGCACAACAAGGCTCTGCCGTATGGAAGCATAGCGCACTGTGAGCTGAATCTCTCCCAGAGGCATTTCTGTCCCACTGCAAGAGTTACACAGCAAAAGCTTTAGACACAGCTATCTAACAGACCACACACAGAAATGAAACACACGCAGCATGAAACAATGCATGAGTTCCACAAGTCATCAATGTGTTGTTTCAACTAGAACCAATTCTCAGTGCACTACTCCTCTTTCTGACATCTTATGTCTTACTTCCTAAGAAGCTGCTGAACCACAGAGGCTCCACAGAAACAATGCTCCTGTTGGTGCTGGCTCTGCACAGAGACCTGCTCTGGAACCCAAAGTATAAATAGCCAGAAAAAAAAGCACCCAGTGGCCTCCCATAGATGGGGCAGCAAAGCACAGACCAGCACGTATTTTGTATGTGCTCTGCATACTAATAGATGCTTGTATATGCAAAATGGGATCCTTTCTACATCTCATTCTGCATGTTTCCAAAGCGGTTTCAAATGCAAGACATTGTTTAAAAATGGTTTAACAGTGGTTTATAAACGAGGCCCTGCTCGTTTATAAACGAATTTACCAGCCACAAAGCATTAGACTGAACAGCTGGAGCTGATTTTGCAGCCTTGAATTCCCCTGTATGCAAGAGATGCTTACAAAAACTGAACTCTCTCAAGAGAAGAACAATTCAGCTGGAAGAACCACCTACTTATGAAGGTCCAGATTGCTGCTACTTAGTTCAAAGCAGGAAGAAGGCAGAGAGCCCAACGAAGTAACACTGGGTGCAAGCCTCAGCTCCTCTACGACTGGCAATGTGGGCACTACCGCTGTCCTGGTATGTACTGCTGACGGGGCACGATGCTCTGGGTCTTGCTCACTCTCTGTCTCATCAAGGCTGGCAATAGTTTCACTTGCTGCAGGCGCTGCTGAACTGTTACTTGTGTCCAGGACTTCATTACTGTCTTTTTTTGGCAGGGATTCATGCACGGCAGTGTCTTTGCTCTCAGGAACTACTTTTACGACTTCTGGTTTCGGCAGGGAATCAAACTCCTGCTGGTTTCCACCCTTCTCCATCACATGCATGGGAACTTTCTTCAAGGCACTGACACCAGCCTTGACTCTCTGTGGATCAGGTTCCTCAACATTCAAGGCCTAAAAATCACCAGAGAGAAAAACTGAGCACTGCGGCCCAAACACTGGCTGGTGTTAATACCAGCAGTATGACCTAGGATTAAATTTCATCACAACACTACTTAGAAAGCAGGAGACTGCATTTAGAGATGAAAGAAGGCTACGAACTAGCTATGACACTTTCTTCCTTTGTCACACTGTGTGTTTATTTACTTGTCTAAACACCAATCTAGAGCACTGTGAGAAAACAGCCTTAAGCATTAGCATCTCTCACTGCTTTGCTGTTTCGATTTCCCAACTTAGATTTTCTCAGTTCAACTCTTGAACATCATGACAAGGTTCTTGGCAGTGCTGCTGCACTAAGCTTTGGGAAGCCTCAAGGCAGAGCTCTCCACTCCTCCATTCTTAATTGCAGTTAAGGATCTTGTCACACATCTACTCATTTGTGAAGTTAAATTGTGTATCTTCTCTCCTGCAGTTCACCCTTTGCCTGGCTAGCATTGGAAGCTTCTGCTAGGGAAGCCAAGTGAACACAGCGAACAACATCTTACCCGCAACACAAGTTTAATCTTAATGAAGCTGTCTGAACTGGAATGATCCAGCTGAAATCTCTGATCCAGAGTCATGTTTGGGTCCTTAAGTAAATGGGAGAGACATACCACCGATGTTCCCAGAGAACTATCCTGATCCTTGTCTTTTATCTAGGAGAAAAAGGTTTTATTAGGCGACAAACTGGAAAGCATACCACTAGGGTATGCAGATCAAAATAAGCTTATTTACTTCAGGACATACTGTCAAGAATGGCTACTTCCAAACAGCTGATGCCAGTGTTTCAGAAGTGCAATGAATTATTATGTTTGGAATAAAAATCCCATCTCTATGCAGAGAAGGAGCTGCCTTAGGAAAGTCAAGTAAATTCTAGGGCCTAGACTTTCTGCTTACGCGCTATGCAGAAAATATCCTAGGCAGCTTAGATGACAACAGATCTACACCATCACAGGTTTTTCTAGTAATACTTTATTCAGCCTTCCTAGCCTCAATAAGTCTCAACAAGTTCAAATTGCCCTCTGCAGCCCAGTGAAGAGCCACAGACCTGGCTGCAACTTTAATATATGGTAGTGCAATACAGGGCTTCGTAAGGAGACAAGGTGAAGAGAAGCTGTGGCTGAGAGTTATGAATGCTCTGACATCTGACAGGAAAATACTCACGGCCTCACTGCACACAGATCTAAAACAACCTTTGCGTTTTTCAAACAGAAATATCCCTTGTTCTTTACCAAGACATTATTAATTTCATGACCCTAGCACAAAGGTAGATACCAACATCACCTAATGAAGAACTGTGTGTGTAGCAACAGGTGCTCCTTTCAGCTTTTAAATAGGAGGACCCCAGTAGATGCAGACAAAGAAGCACCACCGAGACCACATCTACTATGAGAGGTTTCCAAAGGAATGGCTTTTCTCTCACCTCAACATGCAGCGACTGGGAATGAGCACTGTGGACAAAGAAGGTGAAAGCCTGGCCCCATTTCGGATCTTTGTTGAAATTGCAGGTCTGCAACAAGAACGTGGCATACGTTTTAGCATGGTCTGTAAGCAGCAAAGAATACTGTGATCACTAGAGATGATCGCAGTGATTTGTTTGTTTATCTAGATTCAGCGACGCTACATCCCACTTATACACAGAGAGTGAAATTCCCATGCCAGAAGTGTGCACAAGTAGAGGCTCTGGCAAGCAGAACCCAATTTCTGGGTGGACAAAAAAAAAAAAAAAAAAAAAAAAAAAAAGAAGGTGGCAGTTCCATACATTTGTGAACAGCCAAGAGAATCAATTACTACATGTTGGATGCCCCAAAGAACTTAGGGCCTCTCTCCCTTATCCAAATCTGGCTGCAGGATGACAAACACAGCAGCTACTGGGGAGGCAGAACTCAATACTTGCTCATATTCACCAGGCAAAAATAAACATATAATGAAAAAGAACTGAAAGTGGAGATGTGTGGATCCAGGTACATCTTGTCTAGATTTAAAACAAACAAACACCAAAATCCACTAAATTTCTATGAAATGCAGTGGCCAGGAGACTCTGAGTTCACTCTCATCAGTAAACAAATGCCAGCTTGATGCAAATGACATCCTGCCACAAGAAAGTACAAACCAGACTGGAGAATCACTTTTTTCCTTCTGCAGCCTTCAGAGAACTAGGTTACCTTGGCTCACGTGACCTTGTAGGCCAGCAGAACAAAGATGCACATCTGTACAGCAACTAGTCAGATGCTCACTAATCCAGCACAGCTCAGTGACATGGAGGCATCCACATGCTGGCTGACCTCTGTAGCTATTATCTTAACTAGCTGATCACATCAGCTACAGAAGTCCTGACTCCTTCTAGGAGCTACTTGAGTCCATCACCTGAAAAACAGGTAGCATTTAAGAAAAGCAGAAGAGTCAAGCAAACTTACCTTGCTTTTAAGGGTCTTGCTTCCTACTGTGAGCAGTACAAAGGAGGAAGGTTCTCGTTCTGCCTTCTGACATTTAATACAATAAAGAAGAAGAAACAATTCACAGATTACAGAAAGCAGCATCAAAGCACTACTCATACTCAGAATACACGGCTGGAAAGCTGGCAATAGTCTTCAGATGCAGGACATCTGAAGAGCATGAGGAGAGACTCCAGATGTAACACAGCACAGTCTTACCCTCTAGCATCAAGAGATCACATTTAAGCTAAAGTTCTGTGTGTTTTGGTTTCAATAGGTGAGCAACTAAATATTTGTTAGAAACTGTGAGGAAACAGATATATAAGTGCTGAAGGCTCACTGGCCAGTGGGGAGTTTTCATCATTCTGTGATGAAATAGAGCTCTCAGAATTGTTTTCCCAGGCTCAGATCTTGCTGTAAAGCAGATAACAAGATATTCTATAGAACCAAGCAACAATTTCCAGAACTAGCAATGCTGAGCCTCTTGAACTATGCTCCTCCACACTTACAGAGGCTATGTTGAGGCTGAGAAGATGGTCTTGCACACTCGCACAAAAAAAAAAGCAATTAAGAAAATGGTATATAATAAAATTCAGGATTATCACATGCCATGTGTATCATGATGTAGGTAACCCATATAAAATGAAAGGAAGACATTTAGGGGGAAGCTTCATTCACTGCTCACAGCTGTGGCTTTGTGTAGTTTGTTCAAGAAAACAGGGAGAAAGACATTCTTTCTTACACCTGCAATTTACATCACAGCAGCAAGGTCCAGTATTTAGGGAGTTAAGAAGTAAGCCGGAGCAGTAAAGGGAGGCATAAATGACAGAGTGACTTCTGAGACTCTGAGGAATCAGAGATTAAAACAGAGGGAAGGAATCTGGTAGTCTGGTCTTCCATGGACAGGAAGGTTACTCTGAATAAATGCCTTCTACTCCCAACGGGGCAAAATGAAACTGGAACAGCTCAGGATGGGAAGAACCCTTGAAGCAGCATGAAGGGTAGCACAACTTGGTCTGATGTTGGAAGCTTCTCTCCAATGTATTAAAATTTACACAATCCCACACACAGTGAAATATTCCTGTGTTGCGTTCCCCATTTGACCACCTTTTGCTGGTGGAAGGCTTTTCAATCATAACCTTGGACCAGTGGTCACGGATTCTGACAGTGAGAGCTTATTTCTTTTTAATGACAGCTACTTCCAGTTGCTATGGTACAGTATAACCCAGAAGGCGGTTTTGAAAGCACGGGGGAAGAATATAAATGTTACCTTGAGGTACTTGTTATTTTTGATCTTCTTTGCTCCACATTCACCATTGGAATACTCGAAGTGGTTTTTCTGAGTTAGTAAAAGAATATTTTTAAAACAATTAATTTGTGGCGTTTGTTATTTGTTTGTTTTTTTTAAAGGGGTTAGGAATGAAGGCTGTCTGCATGTGGTCTGTACTTACTGGAAGGTTGAAAGCACTGTCCAAGTAGACAATCAGAATTGCTGTAGATAGGCCCTTCTTATCCTGCCAAGGCCAGGAACATAGGACAAAACAAAACACAAAGCAGGTATGATCGCTCACCAAGGACAATGTACAGCATAAGATAAATTCAAAGGAAAGTTTCTGTAAGCCAAGTAGCTCTTCTCCTTTCTACTTAAACTTGAAATCTAGAGGAGCACAAGCCAATACCCTACAGCATGATGATTTTAAGCAGAATGGTAAGCAAAGGCCCGGCTCTTCGCTATTCGTGTCTCTTAATGCCCTTCAGTCCATCTAGTGTAGAACTGGTCAGATTCCCCAGTGCAGCAAATCACCTAAGCCCATGCTCAACTGCATACATCAGCACTAATCTAGAATCAGGAGAACAAAGCCTGGAGAGAAATGAAATGTTATTCATCCCAGTGGAACTCGAATACTTTTTGCTTAATTATGAAGAAAGCAGCAGCCTTAGGAGATGGATCCAAGGAATTCTGCAGACTGAATATAACAGTGTTTGCAAGGATGGTCCTACCAAACAGCAGTGCTGTTTTTGGGCCGTGACTATTGCAGGTGTACAGGTGCTGGGATCCTACAAAGATTTGAGATGAAGAGGAAAGGGGAAAATTATCGAAGAAGGGAACTGTGAGAGGTCACTTTGCTAATTTAAGTAAAAAAGAACTGACATTTTAATTGCTCCTGTATTAACAGGGGACCTGGGGCAAGCGAACACCTTCCTCTCCAGGAGAAACCAAACCACCATCACATCTAAACTTTGTCAGACAAAAATAAAGCCCCACGCGTTTGCCTGGAGTTCCTAATTTCACATCTTTCTTTGCTGATCACGGGACAGGGATCAAGGTATCTGGATCCTTGAAGCATACCCACCTCATGTAGCTTCTCTTGGTCATTTACTAGTGAAAGCCACTCCAGCTTTAAGTGCAAGTGTCCACTTGTCGTCTTGCTTAAGGGAAACCACTAAGTGGAGACAACAAAGAGCAACTTGAAAACTGTGAGACAGAATAATTTTTACGTTTCAGTCCCTGAGACTTAAGTACAATAAATAATACGAACCATACTTCAAGCTTCTTAACTTGGACTTTTGACACCTACATTGCAGAAGTTCCATTTACTTGGGAACATGAGCAAGAAACACTGAAAGCAAGATTCCCACAGACACGCAGCACACATATCTGCAGCCAGCAGCAGTATGAGGCAGGCACTCTAGAACTGTTTGCAGAACATTGGGCTGCAGAATGAGCCACAACATGATCTGATTATTTGCTCCCTCAGCAATCAGGCTGCTTCACCAAACTGATCTGTAGCCTCATAGAAATGTCTGGTAGACACGGAACACACACTATTAACACAACATACTGCACTGCTGGCTCAGCATAACCTCAGGGCTGTCTGAGGTTGCCAGCTTGACTGGAACAACAATTGTAATGGCTACTTCAAGTTTTCTGAGCAAAAAAAAAACTTCACAAAAAGAAACCACCACAGTGCAAGTGAGCAGGGAAGCTACGAGCACACGGAATCAGTGTAGTTGAATATGCAGAGCATGAATGAATACATTTTAGTATACAACACAACCACATTTAAAAACAAGCTGTGATCTTTACCTCATCAACGGTTTTGTCATTCTTTATATCCACCAGGCTTATAAGCAAGCTGTAAGACAAAAGCAAATGTTTCAGTGAACGTTTAGGCATTCAATGTACAGTTGATTAGTGGACAAATGGGAAAGAGAAAAAAAGGAAGAAAGCTTGACTACTGAGTAAAAAGCCACAACCAAATCTGTTCCAAACAGCAACTTCAGAGAATAGCCTAACTGAGCAAGACCTGGACTATTCTGTTTGTTTCTTTGTGCTTTTATTTCAAATCAAATACATACAAACGTAGCAGCAAGTCCTAAGAAGCAAG
This sequence comes from Callipepla californica brunnescens, assembly GCA_023055505.1. Classification (NCBI taxonomy): domain Eukaryota; kingdom Metazoa; phylum Chordata; class Aves; order Galliformes; family Odontophoridae; genus Callipepla; species Callipepla californica. Next base: position 13,376,952 of record JALIRH010000010.1, read on the forward strand.
ATCTGATATACACTGACTGGTTAATCAGAGATCACATCCATCTCTGCCTTCCCCTAAGAGCTATTATTATCTAGAACATCACTGGTGCTGTTCCCATTTGAGAGAACCACAGCTTATAAAGCAGTGCCTCTCTCCCATCTGACATCTGACATGATGAGGACAGTTTCCTGGTTGCCAATCATTCCACATTTGCATTTTCCTACATGGAAAATTGATACCAAATGTTGTTATGAGGATATTCCTCTACTATAAATCTATGGCAAAACCTGATCAGAACAAAGAGAAGGCATTCAAGTCAGACTGCACTTAACTAGGACTAGAGATATGGAGGAGAAGTATAAGAATCTTCAGGACTGCTTTCTCAAATCTGTTGAGCAGCCTTGTCAGATTGCTACATCAACACAACATCTACAACAAGAAGGAAGTCTCATTGATTTACCTGCCCATGAAGTCATCTTTATCTGGATCTGCATCATACAAGTCCACTTCTAAGTCCTGACCAAGCACTTCATGAACAACAAACTGGAGGAGAAGCAGGTATTGATTAAAAATAAAAAGCACTCACATAGGTTCACAGCTGTGGATAAGAGCATAACATTTCACAGCTCTGCACCATATGAAGCACATTCCCTGCTGTTTTGTGGCTGATCGTGCAACAAATACAACTGATTATGATGAGAACATTTTGAAACAAGTTTGCTTGGTTTTGAATTAAAAGTTAAACTCAAACTGATATCTCTATAACAAGCATTGCTCACAAAATTAAAAAGAGCTAGAAACATCCCATACACAAAGAATAACCAATTCTAGAGTAGAAGACACTTGCACAATCAGATTGCTGCACTGATTGATATTTAAAGCATTGCTTTGTACCTCCTCCAAACACCCACATATGTAAATCAGATCAACCCTGGATGCCATTTCATGTTTGCAATGTAAATTTGACTTGTTTGAGGGACAGGAATGCCTCATCAATGAAGCAACAAGGAATTCCACCTGCTCCAGTGCAGTTAGGTAAGAGAAGGTCCTCCAAGTACAATGTGCATCCTAGAGATGGAAAGATCAAAAGATTCAGCACCTCAAACGTCTCGTTCCAGATGGGATTCAGATCTCTGGAAACTGTCTTGCTTCGATACTGCACCGTGCCAAGCCGAAGAAGAGCATATGGGTCTGACTTCCCCCTGATTGCTCCAAGGAAATGGTCTTTCTGGACAAGGTTTTCAGCTTCTAGCAGATGAACCCTTATTACTCCCTGGATGGGAAAAGATAGAAAATTGGTCATGAAAACATGATATTTGGATAATACTGATATGCTGCCTCATAAAACTAGGCAGCAAGGTTAGTCAGCACAACGGGTTTGCAAAGACATGCATTGTGAGGCAGTGTATTTCAAGAGACAGCTGTAATAAAACAATCACTTTTCCTATCATTTACCACAGGGGAGAACTTGCACAGATACACAATCCTATCCAGACAGCTGGTTAGGAAACTGTCTTCAGTTTGTTTAAAATCAGAAACATACATATACAAACAAGATCATACACCATAGTCAAATTGATCAGTTTCCACTGACCATAGGAGGAACTAAGCAGCCATTGGAAGGATCTTATTTTATCACAGAGTGGCCATTCAAATTCAATATCATGATGCAAGTTTGCAACAGGAAGGAGACCTCTAACACTCATTAATGTCTTCATTAATTAATATATCTTAGGTATTTAACAGAAGAAGACCAGAGGTGTGGATGTGTGAGATATTTCAGAGACCAGGATTGAGTTTACTGGCTTGGGTTTTTCAGATTTTTGTTTTTAACATACAGAAGTCACCCTCTGAGCTCCATGTTCACACCCATTTATGGAATTACTGAAGAAATTAAGTAGCCTGACACTTACTGCTCATGTATTTACTTTCTCTAATTGTAAACCTGTGGTATTCTAATGAGACAAGTGGTTTAAATTGGTGTCTCAGTGTCTAAGCAGACTTCCTATGCCACATATAAGCCCCCCCCAAACACACCTCAAAAATTAAGAGCTATCCAATATTTACTTTAGGGTTTCTGAAATAGTGCCTACAGAAAGCCCGCAACCCATGCTGAAACAGCTGCTGAGAACTGGATTGCACAGGAACCCAACACATATGGGTGTGCATGCATTTGCACTGCAGTAAATGGACATCCAATTAGATAAACATCCTCAACAAAGAAAGAAAAACTCACATGTGGGATAGGGAACCTCAACTGGGCAATGCTCATATTCTTCTTCAGAGGCACTGTGATTCTGTTTGGCAGGACCAGCCGTGCTGCAATGTAATCTTGAATCAGCGAGTCTGACATTACACTGCAGGAAGTGGGGAAAGAAGAAAACAAGTCAAATCTCTACAACCATTCACCAGGCCAGTCAGAATGAAAAAATAAGGCACAGAACCAAGCAACAGTTGAGATTCACTCTGCTGATGTATTTTCATTAAGAAGGGAAATCTCATTTGAAGTAACCTTCAAGACCTTTAGTACATTAGAGATTACACAGCCTGAACTGAGGGTGCCGACCATCCTGAAGCCTAGGGAACAATCCAGACTAATCTAATATGCATTCCTTCCTAGTTTTTCAGTTTAAGATCTTTTATTTGGAATTCCCACATTTGTATGGCAGGGAAAACTGATTCAACCTGCTTCTTCTGAGCAAGGAGCGTGTGGCTATCACAGATCTCCAATACCCACTGGGTAGTTATGAGACCTGACATAACCCTCCCCGTGGGAAGGTGACAAACTGTCCCTTTTCTCGAGTCTGAAGGTACAGCACCAAACTACACACAGCCAATACGTGAAGACAAGTGCCTGTGTGCAGCATCGTTAGTCTCTTAAGCAGGAGAATAAAGAGAGGGAGAGCTCTTACTCAACCTGTATTTCAGCCTGTTCACAGCAGACATGATTTGCTCATAGCTTTCATGTGCTGTGTTGGCGAACAAGCAAGGTTTTCTATGTTCAAATCCCTGTGAGAGAACCAGAGAGCGAAGATTTAGGACACCAAATTTGTACTTAATTATACAAGATGTTGTAGGCAGGAACACCTACATACCTTCTCTCTGTGAGGATTAAGGAAAGTTGCATTAGAAAAGCACAGATTAATTCCTCAGATAAAAATTGGAGCTCTCAGGGCAAACTTCAGGGCAAAAAGCCACTCTGGCCTCAAATTAAAAAGAAAGCGCTTCCTCTCACTTGACATCAAAGGTCTTCAGAGATACTTTATCATACAAACTGGCCCCTAATGCAGTCAGCCACTTCCTATAAGCCTGCAAAGCATGAGGTGCAGTGGAAGAAAGCAGAACATTATTGTCTGCATTCACTTTTACAGAGAGAAAGGCAATGGCTGATTAACCACTGTATATTTTGTTCCCACGTGACAGAATTTTCTCCTTACACTGAAAAACAAGGAAAAGGTGGATCTTCAATCTGGTGGAGCAGATTAAAGCTTACAGTATTAAAAACTGGTGAGATTTTCACCCTTGCTGTGCAAGCCTTATTTACAAGGTCAACCCAAGAGGCACTGGAGAACAGTTGGGTTTCTTGAAGAACTTTAAGGATGAGTAGAGTACACAGTACAAGAATATTTCTCTTTTGAATTTGCTGCAGCTTTTCCTAACAGATTGAATTTCAGTTTGTCAGAGGGCTGCAAACCTGTGACACCTGACCTTTTTCCACTGTATGGTGTCCAAACATAAGCAGCAACAGCCCATACACAGACCTGCTCTACTATCCTTGTAAGTAACTGCACATAGGAACAGAAGAGCTTGTTTTTTCCAACTACAGCTGTCTACTTCCACCCTAAATCCTAAATGTAGAGAAGTGATGACATCAATTTTGACATAATGTAAGAGTACCCTACTCAAGGTTTGTTAACTCCACAGACAGAATTATGGCATATCAGCCTAACAATTTCTACGTATCACTCCTGAGAATTACTTTTGGTGATCGCTGGAAAAAGCTTTCCAACTCCCAAAGGCTTTTCAAGAAGGAATAAAATGAAATAAAACAGACACTCACTTAATCCCTGGGACATCCAGAAGGTTGCTCATGCCTGCCCAGTTGAATTCCAAGTGCTACAACAAAGTCAGGCAAAGAAATGATACAGGACCTTTAGAAGTTATTTCAGGACAAACACTGAATTAAAGGAGAAGCAAATGCTCCTAAAACAAAGCTGTCTGTTTAAAGAAGGCCATACCTGCACTGGTAAATGACTGTTTTTACACATTAAAATCAAAGGCTGATAGCAATTCCCTCACCTGCCATACCTGAAATTAAGGGATCACAGGGGCCTATCCTGTAAGCATGGAAAACAGCAGCCAGCCCTTAGCAGTGGCTATTGGCAGATGCCCCAAGGTCATGCACAATAAACCCAGCAGCTCTCCCTAGACTTTGAAGCTGTTTCCTCTCCCTTTCACTTGGAGGTTTGCCTGTGCTGTCAGGCAGTGGGATTTACAAACAACACAGACTTCAGAAATCTCTATTTCTCTTCATGCAATAAACAACGTGTGAAAATAATGCTACTACATATCAAATTCATGACTGGGAAGAGTTAAATACATCTAAAAGCCTACAAAATGGCTTATGTGCTGTCACCATTGGAAATTTTTCCCCTCCTCAGATGGAAGCAAATAACTCTTCAGGCATTACTGCAAGAGAGTGGGACAGACATCTCCTTCCCCTTAGAATTGAAGATTAGAATTTAGTAATCAGGAGTTTGCTGTTCAAACACCTGCATTGTGAGGTATTCACAGTTATGCAGCCTGGGTTACCAGTGAAGGACAGCTCATGGCATTCACTGCAGGCCAATCCATACATTAAAACTGTGTCCAAGAGCCAAGAAGGCTGCAGAGCACAGTTCCCAACTGACTCACCGGTTTCTGCATAAAAAACAAAGTCACTGCTCCAATGAAAGGGGCATCAGTGAGAAGAGGTTCCAGTATCACTCGCAAAGTCCCATACAACTGCAAATACAAGAGAACAAGAAAAACATTAGAAGATATGCTCAGGATTACTGTTTCAAAACTGAGTTTTTCAATGAAGGAAACAGATTTTAAAATCTTGCTTCAAGTAACTTTACTTAGAATTTAATAGCACTAACATCCTTTCCCCCCAGACTATCATTATGGATACTGGGCACTGTTTTCTCAGTTCATGGAGTCTCTCTGCAACCCTGACTGCCACGTAATGCTGTCCTACTGCTGCTTCTGTGATCTGAAAACAGTTACGACTGCCCCAACAGAACTCTCTTTTGAAGCTCTCTACCAACATGCAGTTCCTCCGAACTCCAGTGGCAGAAGCTGGCCTACATGAGCTCAGTGCTCTAGCACTGAACCAGTTTAAGACTCAGGCTAAGAAGCTTTAAAGTAATATTAAGTGCTTTCCAAGGAAGACATTATTTCCTGAGCCAAAACACAAGGAGATAAAACCATCCACCCCAAGCCAGATAGTTGCTGGTTTCCTCATCAAGAGATAAAGCTGCACCACTGGGACTGGCCTTGCAAAGACAACGTCAGCAGCACTGCACTCACCTGTACACCTTTCACCCCAAGATTAAATTTCGATATGTCCATGTGAATCTCGCAGTCTCCTACATAACTGAAAGAAAGTTCCCACATTATACCACAGTTCGCAATAGTTCAGTGAGCAAATTTGGGTTGTAAAGGGTAGAAAGGATATGAGCTTAACAATTGGCAACACAACGCCTCAGACAGAGCAACTGAAAAGCAACTGAAAAGGTTAAGTTGAGCACAGTAAGCAAGGGTAATATCCTAGCTGACCTACCTGCAAAACATCAAAGTGTTTGACTTCTGTATTTCAAGGTTACTTTCTCATTCTTATGACTGGCAGTTGGTTGGGGCAAGCTTGCTCCTAGGAGGAGCTCACTGGAAATTCAAAGCCGTGGCAATAGCCCTCTTGCTCTCCTGATCCCATAGCACAACGCAGTGACCCAGCTCCTGAGCTGCCATGGAGCCATCTTACCATGACCAATGGGCACTGGATGTTATACTTCATCCTTGCTCACAACCAAAAAGCCCATCTGAAGGACAAATGCATCACTCAAAATAACACGGTTTCCTTCAAGCTGAATTAATGATAATAATAAAAAAATAATCAGTGATTTAAGATGAGATCAATGATTTAAGATGGAGAACATCAGCCCTTAAATAAAATGAATGCCAAGTATGTAACTTTCACAATTTAGAAACCACCTCAGACCTCAAAGTACAAACATCTTATGCAAAAAACAATAGCCACTCCCCCAGGGCAGAACTCACTGATTTGTTGATGCCTCTGGCAGAAAACAATTAAGAGCTACCAAGTTCCCTTCCAGACCTTTGAGAAATAGCTCTTTTTGGGTGCAGACACAAACATGCTGCAGGCAAAGCAGAAAGGTATCACAGCACTGTGCTGTGCTTGCAGCCCCTGTGCATATCTTCATCCCACAATCAAAGGAAGATTATTTTTTTTTTTTTTTGCTCTGACCACAGGTATACTGACAAATAGCAAAGTAGTTATCCCTAAATCACACTGTAATTTGCACATATGCAGATGACATCCACCCCACAAAAATAAAAATAAAAAACAATCTTGTCAAGAACATGCAGCTTGAATTTGTCTCCATTTCTGCAAACAAAGCTCCTGAATGGCTTTCAGTCATTTAGCAGAATATAAGAAGTTCATGATGCTCAGATTAAAGCCTTTAATGTTAGAGAATTTCCCATTTTTTCACTAATCAACCTCATGGGCCACATCAAAATAAACACAATCTTCCTTACAGGCTAGACATATAATTAAGCAAACTTATTTTAACATTTATTAATCTCTACAATTTTGACATTATCTTACAGTTCATTACTGTGGTTGCTAACAGAGCTTTATCAATATAAAGTCTAAATGAGAAGCCAAAATGAGCCCCTTGATTTGCATTAATTAGCCCAAGAGGATTTAATTCAGGTGCTGCCAGTGTCCAACACAACAAACAACACTTGTGGTGTTTCATTTTACAATCCTTATGCCTTGTCACAGCTAAAAACTCTTCCTACCCAGATGTCTGCCTTCTCTTGTAACACGTCAATACGTGCAATCCTGTTTTCAAGTCTAGATGTCAAAGCTGCCTTCACCCCTTTTATCAGAGCCCAAGTCTTTAATCACTCTTCATGCAGGCACCACTCCCATACCAGGTCGCTCAGTAGGAAGGATGCACTCTACTCATGAGTTTTACTCCCTGTTTCCAGTTCAAGTTGCTTATGCTTTCATGTGCCCCTCTGCTGTGTAACCTTGCTGTGTTCTCTGCTATTCTCCTCTAGACAGAGCATGCCTGAGCTGAGCTGCTGGGCTCCAAGCCTTGATGCTCATATACACACAGAGCTGAGCCCCTCCACTGGCATCCACAGGACCATGCTTTGCCTACCTGTCAGGAGTGGAAAAAGAACTCTTTTCTGCCCTAAATCACGAACTGCACAAAGTGATATGGATAGCACATCTATGCTATGGATGAGGACTGAATTAGCCTGTGGAAGTGTGCTAATCTGTATCTCGCCTGCATCCACGTGGAAAAGCTGAGCTGACAGCATTCAAAATAGAATTGCTGTGGTTGTAAAAGACTTCTAAGATCATCTAGTCCAACCATCAACTCATCACTCCCATGGCCACTAACCACATTCTTCAGTCCCACATCTACATGTTCTTGAGCACCTCCAGGGACAGTGACTCCACCACCTTTCTGGGCAGCCTGTTTCAATGCCTAACCAGTCTTTCAGAAGAGATTTTCCAGCCTGAGAAACAACAGTAAACCCACTGGCTGAAGGCAGGGATGCCATGAGTTGTCCCTGCACTGTTACAACTACTGAGTGTGCTGATAGACAAAGGGATATTCAACACTGGAGGAGGGCAGAGAGGCCACCCACAACATAACACCACCCTCTATGATGTAGCAGCTCAGCCTTCCCAACTGTGGCCACCTCAATCACCACTGCATGCAGCAATGAGCCAGCCAGCAGACCAAGCTCACGTGGATTCACTAGTGAGGAAACTCCCACAAAATTACACCTGGCAAACGCCAAGGAGTCATGTTGCTAATATGCCAACACGTCAGTTCTTTAATGTTTACTGCAACACAGCAACACTTGTCCGAAACCTAAAAGGGAACTCAGTCACCACTGTCTCGGCATCCCAAAGCACACTGTAGTATAACCCACAGCAATTACTCCATCCTCCTGAGGTGTTATGCCAGGACCCAGCTCGTTTATATCTCACCTTTGCCCTTAGAGGCAAAATGAGACAGGAAGCAGGGCCAGGTGAAAATAGAGAGCTCTACTGATAGTACTACTCAGAAGGCTTCTGTGCATGAAAATGAGGTCGCTGATGTATAACTTTATCCCCACGCACCTTCACCTGGAAAATAATTAAGACAAAGTGCTTTCACTTCATCAGTGGGAAGCTGTAATTTAATTTTAGTTTTAATTATCAAGTTAGGAGCACTGATTAAGAAAAAACTGCGATGCCCCTCATCAAATGTTAATTGGAAGGAAAGCAGCAAAAAAGAACTGTCACCAGCAAAACTAGCTGCCTGAACACATACAAGTCCGTGAGCTAATCTATAGGCATCTGAGATCACTAATGAGTTGGTCAGACAGAGGGTCACATCCTGCACGTTTCCACATCAATACAGATAACGCCCATCTATCTTGACTGTGAGTAGTTCCTGCTTTTGTTGGCTCTTGCTTCCGAACTGAGCAGTAGCCACACTGGTGTGTGGAAACTCTCACAGAACCCTCTTACACAGGCATCAGCACTCTGTGAACAGCCACAGAGGCAAGACTCCACAGACACACGTGCCAGGCAGCTGTGAGTGTAACCAGCCACCCAAACCTGACTCACCAGCACGGAAGGAAAGGCAGTGCCAAAGGCTGCAGCTTCCCATTAGGCAGCTCAAGACCATCTCCACTAACCAGCTCTTCTCCCAACACCAGCTGCATGTCTCTGAGCAGCCTGCTCTAGTGGTTGGCGACCCTGCCCATGGCAGGGGGGTTGAAACTAGATGATTTTTGAGGTCTTTTTCAACCCAGGCCATTCTATGATTAGCACAGACACTCTAGCTATTCACGTAGCTGACAGAGACTATTTTGTAATGGGAATTTGCCTCACTGCAGTAGAGGTTGCCCGTTTCTTTTTTTTTTTTTTTTCCTCCTTAATCAAAAATACACCACAAATTTGTTCCTCTGGCAACCTGGAAAAAAAGCAGGTAAATAACCATCACTGCCCATGGATTTGCTTCTCACCATTCCCACAAGTGATACTCTACCTCCTGCAGCAACTGTACAACGCACAGCTCCTAGCTCACTTGCAGAAAATGAAATTAGGATTTTAACATAGGAGAAGCTGGGTCCTTCACGCAGCTCAGGAGAAGAGATCCCTATCACAGAGACAAGGCATGCTGAAGGCTCTTGTGTGAATACACAAAATACCTTATTAGATGATAGTTCAGGGTGAATTACTGTCAGAAAGAGGAACAGAAGTGAGAGGCCAGTTTGGAGATGCCAATGGGTCTGCCAAAAGGACAGGAATGAGGAGGTGGGGGAATCCCTCTGCAGGTCGTTGTTAAGACAGTGAAAACGAGTATGTGGGAGAAGCAGCCTGGAGAAGTAGGTTAACAGAGAACAGTATCTACCTCCCATAGAGCCTTCAAGGCATCAAAACCCTCGATCTCTGCGTGGAAAGCACAACTGATTTGCCACAGGCCCTAAAACTGGTCTGACTATTACAAAGAGCACTTCGCAGACTGTGCTGAAGTACAACATGGCTGAAAAGCAAGTACATTGTCTTGTAGGGAGATACAGTGCCCTGCCAAGGCTGGGGATGCTACCATGCCTCTGCCATATGAAGCAGCAGCACAGTTTTGAGTAGCTCTGTGCTGAAATTCACAGTTTAACACTGCTTTTTCTTGGTACTGCCATGAAGAAAAGCCATTTATATTGGGTGGACCAATCACTCACCACAGAAGTATGACAGCGTGCAAGTGATATTTCCCCCACTCATTCCATTCTCCAGGCACAACCAGAAGAGAGCTTAGCTCTGCTCAGTGTTAACAAAACATACAAATTCATTCAAAAAAGCCAGGAAGGAATCAACAAATGTTTTATCTATTTTTTTTTTGTTGTAGTTAATAGAGCTAGAGACAGTTTTCTGCTAAAAAAACAGCTCTAATTTAAAAAAAAAAAAAGAAAAAAAAGAACAAAGCAAGTACACTGACTGGCACAGGCACATAGTGATTAAAACAAGAGGATTAATCTAGGGGAAAGAATTAAAAAGTAAATAGTGAAAGTAGGTCGGCAAGAACCAGAGAGGCTGGACCAAAGAGAAACAACATGTGTGCAACTGACAGAAATGCAGTTCCAAGTCTTGGCTACTTTCTGCTGTGAATGGAAAAACTAAGGGACACAATCCTACATTCACAACAGCAATGGTAGGGCAGCACAGGTAACATCTGTATCTGTGCAGATGATACAGCACTCTGACTTAAAGGTTAACCACACAGCATCTCATTTCTGCAAATGACAAGGACACCCGCCTGGAGACTGATCCACTCACATCACTCTAGGCTGATACAAGGCAAGCAGCTCCATTTCATGCTGATCTTAGAGAACCACGTATCCAGTCCAGCACCACAATTCACACACAAATGGACAGTGAATTAAGACATAATTGATGATGCAACATTACCATATCTGCAGGTCTAGGATAACTTGTCTTCTGTCAATTTCTTTGGTGTAGACTTTTATTCCATTGATTCTAGGGCACTGAAATAAAGGCAGGCAAGATACAACATAGTTATTATCTATTAAGTGAATTCCGAGTGAAGAGTCCTACTCAACTCAAATACAGAATTTTTCACTAATGACTGAAGAACTGCATGTAAAGCATGAGTAAGCCACGCAAGTTTTTGCCTTAGACCTAAAGTGAACAGTCCCCAGATATATATAGTGCTTGATGTGAGCAGTTCATGCTACAAGTCTTAGGAAGCACCAAAAACTCCTTCTGTAAGAAATGCAGATATGTGCCCCCTTTTCTATTTCCAGTTCCATTATATTGACAGTTAGTGACAGGTGTATGTCTCCCCTCTATCATCTTTCACCATGAAGATGCTCAAATCAACGTGAGGAAGGACGAAGGAGGCAGTACTGTAACAACATCACTTAATAAATGCACAGAGCTGAATGTCAGAGTCCCACACAATTGCTCTCCCCTTTTTGTCTCAGTTTTTCCCAGATGCTGGAGTACAAGTGTTGCAAAGCATTCACACTACCTTCTCGCCAAACTGGACCTTGGTAAAGGAGCACGTTTTTAGATGTATACTCTTTGCTCTAATTTTTGGTTCGAGAACTTCTTTAAATGTTTTTTCCATGATTGTCCCAAAGTACGGCCAAGCCTGTTCAAGGACCTAAAGAATAGCAAAAGCAAAATATACTGATGATCCCTCGTAACAGACGTCTCCAGTCAGGAAACTGAGGCAGATCACAGAACTCCTGACTGTTAATGCATGTCTGTCCTTACAAAACATAAAGTCACATTTGTGCTCTTACACCACCCTTAAAGGAAAGACCCATTCCAGTTCCTCAGATGAAGAACTCTATGGAGCCTGCTGACTGCTTCTAACCACTGAGCCAGCAAAGCCCAGGGTTAAAGATTCTAAAGCACAGCAGTCTCTAATTATTTGCAAGTGTCACAAAGTTCCCTGGAGGTTTATTTTGAGAGGAGTGAGGTGAGATTTTACTTCAAAAGAAAGTTTCTCAAATAAAAACAAGATAGCTACTAAGTTGTAAGCTCAGCTGTTTTGATCTGTATTCCAGAGCCCAGTTCCAAGTGAGAGCCTGACTCCAACTGCTGATGGGAGCACCTGCCTCAGGTGAACCCTCCCTGTGAACCTCACTGGCAAGAGGAAATACTACTGCTTTTACTAAAATAATAATACAGCCACACATACACACAAGCACATGCATGTGCAATTTTATCTGTAAAATAAATGAAGCAGTGTGGTCAAATACATCAAATCTACGTCAGCCAGGCACACATCTGGCTCTCACCAAAACCTGTGACAACTCCAGGAGCTCCAAACCTTAAATACAGACACTGCTATGACTGAATCTTGTTGTAGTGACTTGCTAATTTTCTTAGTCTGGGAGTTAGTGCTGGGATTCAGCTCAGAGCAGATGGCCTCATGGACTGGAGTTCAGAGCTCCTCACCTTGTTCAGCCACTCCACTCTCTCAACGTCAGGGAAATGGACCTGGAGGCAGAGAAAAATAAAGTGAGTGCCACATACAGTCTGTTTTAGTATACTGCATTGCCTGTAAAAGATACTACAGTGTGTGGAACAGGTTTTAGAGTAACCTCAGATCCCTCTGCTCTCATGCATACAACTTATACAATTTTCTCCCTCCTTGAAAAACTACTACAGCTGTAAAAGACAAAAGAAGACAGGTGTGCTGATGTACCAGAATGCCTCTGGGCACATTCACGTGATTAAAGCAAGTGTCATATCCTGTTCTTAATGAAGCAGGGTGATCTCTCACCCCTCTTGGTCATGCAGTGAGAAGCCACAAGAACCTGAGTCCCTTCAAGATGATGAGATGCACAGGGTCTGCTTCCCATACAGGCTCACCCTAATCAGGACTCCGTGCTTTGGAAAATGAGAACCTGTCCGAGAAATACAACTGACACATCCAATTTGAAAACATGAGTGAAGATCCCACAACCACCTTACTACAGCAGTCTCACCCTTCTGGACGTAGTATTTTCTGCCAGTGCTACAGGCTGATGGCTGGTTCTTGCAGGAAAGAAGGAAAGGATGGCAGCTTTTCAGCTCTATGGAAACACTCAAACAGAAAAGGACTCTATCATCTAGCCTGATGCAGTAATTGGGCAGGAACAATACATTACCTCCATATACAAGAGCTGAGAGCTACACTCTTCAGTCAAGGGCTTGTTCCTTAATTTAGCAGCAGAGATGTTAGGATGGAACAGCAGATATTTGCGGGTAATGAAAGGACAAGGAGGAATGGCTTTAAACTAACGGAGGCCAGAGGCAGCTTTAGATACTAGGAGAAAATTTTTCATCAGGGTGATGAAGCACAGGCTGCCCAAATGACCTGTGGGTGCCCCATCCCTGGAGGTGCTCAAGGTCAGGTTGGATGGGGCCCTGGGTCCTGAGCTGGTGGGTGACAGCCAGCCCATGGTGGGCAGTTGGGACTGGTGGGCTGTAAGTTCCATCCAACCCAACCATTCTGTGATTCTATGATAGGAATTTATGAACTGCCAGTAGTTTGCCTGATGTGTGATTTCAAAGTCCGTTTCCCTTGCTCAAATAATGCTCCAACTGATCTCCAATTATTATATTAAGATACCAAAGTGATATTAGCATACTGTTTATAAGCTACTTTCTTTGATGCTCTGAACAGCAACTTTTCCATTAGACAAGACACAAGCTCACTGAAATGTCAGCGTACCCAGTTTTATTTGCATGATAAAGTGAGAATACTGCACCAGAAGGGACAATCAATACTGGTAAAACGCAGCTGACATTACACAAGGAGGAGGGTGATGTGAATCCAGGGACCTCCACTTCACCTGCCAGCCCTCCATCTCTCACCAGATGTCCCTCTGCTAGTATACCCAAACACATGCTGCCCAAAGGCAGCTGGCCCCCAACTCCAAAGCGCTGACAAGCCCCACAGTGTTCTGCAGCATCTGTGGGACTATCCTGGGTCAGTCACAGGCAGAGTAAAGCTGGGATGGAAGTGGTGTGGGCTGTTCTTCGAATGGCCTTCCAGAGAGAAGAGAGGATGCGGCCCAAAAGGAAAAACAGACCAGGACCCAGGGCACCACTCAGGCCTCCAGATCCCAGTAAGGAAATCACAGCCCACTTGTGAGACCCATCAGCATTAAACGGAGTACAATACAAACCCCTAACCTTTGCTAGAATTATTCACTAGAGCCAAAGCTACTCGAGGCACAGCTGTAAAATGTAACCAAGAAGCAAAGCCAGTGGCCATTAGGCTGGAGCACCAACCATGAGATGGAAGTTCTGCTGAACTCAAGATAAAGCAAAACAAAAGTAACTGTTTGAGCTACAGACATCCAAACCAAACAGCCCAGGGCAAATCCCAAACAGCAGTCTCAGTGAGTCAAAACCTGTGTCACACCTCACATCACTGCAGCACTTAACAGCCTAAGCCATTCTGTGATTCACGTCTTGTTCCCAAGTTTGTCATAGGTACCGCACAGATAAGAGAAGCACAAAGTACTTCTTGCTAAGCCCAGAACCAGCCACCAAGAGCTGCCAAAGTTCACCTTACTCCGCAGCTTTAAGTCACGCTGCCACAACTCAGTTTTCCTCACCCACAAGAGCAGGCATACTTCTTGCCAATATTTCAGGAATGCTTCAAAAATTACTTAGCATTTGAAAAGAGCTTTGAAGATCAAAATGTAGTAGGTGAGGGCCAATTATCAACAAGTAAGAGAAGTGTATGTTTCTGCAAGGCTCCACCTTGCCCTGGAGCAGGCCACACCAGTGATCACAGCAATAGCAAAACCCATGTGAGACGCAGAAGCATCATTCAAATGGAACACAGGAATGCATCCACTGGGGTTGTGTGCCTTTTGTTGTTTCCTCTGTTTGTTTGTTTTTAAGGAGCCAGGTTTCTCAGCTCCTTTCTAAAAAAGTCTTCTGCATGAGGAAGGAATGGGGAGACCAAGTTCTGATAAAGGCTGTTCTTTACTTCTAATATCAGATTCTTTTCACACAAGGGGTTTGACTTCTCGGCTTACTGGGACCAGACTTTGCTCGACACAAGCCAATTTCCAGCCTGACTTCCTATGGAAGCACAGCCTGCCCACATAAGCTGTCTAGCACAGGAATGCCTCCACTCTAAACTCACCATCTGCTTTCAGCCAAGATGCTGGTGCTGGAAAATAACCCTGCAAATTCCCTGGAACAGATGGTTCAGTAGGTGAGGGAAACCCTCCTCACGTCCCCTCCAGAGGAAAGGCTGTGATACAAATGCACCTCCTAAAATCTGATCTCAGCCTGCACTGCTCTTGCAGAGTAGTTTTTAACCAAGTGGAATCACAGAATTATACACTCGTTTGAATTGGAAGGGACTTCTAAAGGACATCTGCTCCAACAGCCCTGCAATAAGCAGGGACAGCTACAGCTCCATCAGGTGCTCAGAGTCCCGTGCACCCACACCTTAAGTGCCTCCAGGTATGGAGCTCCATCTCTATGGAATCAGTGACTGATCTTAACTTCTCCCTGAATGGATCATCCCCATTTTTCAATGGGGCACCCGAGGAGACATGCTATTTACCCATCCCCTAAGACTCTGCCATCGTTCCACAGCACCAGTGCCTCTCCTAAGATTAAACTGCAGCTCCAACCCGCGCTCCCACCTGAGTTTTATTCCTGCTCCCACCTCTGCACGTCAGGAGAGAAGAACACAAGGGACATTTTTAGAGCAGTTCCAATTGAACGCTGGAGGGCAAAAATTGAAGATTGAAAAAAAAAAAAAAACGAAATAGATGACATCACAGACAATGAGCTGAACAGGCAGCAGGTGAGAAACAGCCTGCAGGACTGGCACGGGGAAAAGAAGCAGAAAATCGAATTGAGGAAGGGAACGAAAGGAGAATTAAACATGAAATTAAGAAAGCACCGAACTCAAGCATCCTACACAAGCAAACGCCAATTGATGCCGAGCAGAAGTTACCAGCGCAGGAAAAGGAGATGTG
Organism: Callipepla californica brunnescens; assembly: GCA_023055505.1. Classification (NCBI taxonomy): domain Eukaryota; kingdom Metazoa; phylum Chordata; class Aves; order Galliformes; family Odontophoridae; genus Callipepla; species Callipepla californica. The sequence goes on from JALIRH010000010.1 coordinate 13,392,759, forward strand.
GCAGCAGCAATAAAAGCTCAAACCAGCACACCGCGCTCAGCTCCTCGGGGTGGTTTTAACACTGGTACCAACGAGCAAAATCTCCACGTGGGTCAGATGCCTGCACCTGGCAGGAGACAGCCTGTGCAGGGAGCGATGGGGGCTCAGCTGGGAGCCCTGTGCTGCCAGTATGCATCCCCCACGAAGGCACACCGAGGGCTGCAGGCTGTGCCAAGCCTGTCAGTGTCCTGCAAGGCAGGTAACAGCTCTCTGATACAAGGAAAGCGTTTCCCTGCCGGTCCCTAGCGCGCTGTTAAAGGCTTGAGCAAACAGCTGAGAAATAGATGGGACACAAATGATCCTTCTCTATCAGCACGAAAAGCACCGCCACGCTCTGAAGCCCGGGATGGTCGGGAACAGGGGCTGCACCTGCGCAGCAAAAAGAGAGGCAGAGGATACTGAGCTCATAGATAGGCAGCAGAAAGGGAGAAAACTTCGGATGCCCAAGAACGAGCATCTCCTAAGCCGCAACAGCCAGGACAGCGCATCCTCGGAGGAGCGTTCCTCCAGCACACAGCCGTTCCTCGCACCGCACAACTTCCCAGCCCGGCGCTCCCTGTCCCCAGCGGGACTCGGAACCACGCTACGTTCCCTCCCGATCCTATCCCCCTTCCGCCCCACTCACCCACGCCGGCAGGTGCCGGGCAGCCAGGCCCCTCCGCACCGCCTCCCGCTCATCCTCCAGCAGCACCGCCGCCGCCGCCAGCCGCTCGCGTTTCCCCCGCCGGTTGCGCGCCCAGCCCAGCGCCAGCGCCAGCCCCAGCAGCAGCCAGCTGCCGCTCAGCCCCAGGTACCCCGCCAGGTACACGGGGCCGAGCCACAGCAGCGCTCGGCCGGCGGACGACAGCAGCGCACGCTGCGGGGCGGCGGGATCCATGCCGAGCTCCGCGGGGTCCCGAGGCTGAGGATGCGGGAGGGAGGGAGGCGCGTCCCGTGCCCGCCCGGCCCCTGCGCGGCGCCGCGGGGTGAGTGGCGCCCCCTGGCGGGCGGTGCGGTTGGCGCCAGGAGATGTAGCTACGATTAGCACGCTGTGTTTTCCACTGCCGTTTTTCCCCCCCATCAGGCAGCGGCTCCTCTTTGTTCAGCAGATGAGTCGAGAACATCCGTGAACGGCGCCAGCTTCTATCGCGGCTCCTCTGTTAGGAGGCAACAAGTGAGGGGCCAGACACAAGCCTCCGAAAAAAGGAAGCTCACCTGGCCAGGGAGAACAAGGTTCGGCCCCCAAAGAATTCCACAGTACCTCAAGTGATCCTCGTTTACTCACTGCACATGGCTGGTCTCTGATGGAAATCAGCTCAGGCAGCTGAAAAATCGGGCCTCAAATGCTTCACATTAGGCAAACCCATGTGTGAGACACCAGAAACAACCCCCTGATTTCCCCCTCTGCAATGTGAGGGGGAACGCACTCATCCTGGGGGTGCTGCAAAGACAAACCAGAACAAGTGAGTGCTGCACGCAGCAGGCAGTGAAGCCCTAGAACTTGGAGGAGATGCAAAGCAGGCACGCCAGCAGCTTCAGCATGGCAGCTGGAAATATTTAGCCCAAACTCAGTAGAGCTACAAAGATCTGAGAAGCATCTACAGGTGGCAGCTCCGTGAGTATGAAAAAGATACCTGGCTAATTTCATAAGCTACAGTGGGGTTTCTTGTTCTTCACTCAGCTGATCACAAAATAAACTGTGTTCAAATTAAAGCATAAGAAGAGAACTCTCTGTACAAATGAAAAGAGCATTTCCAGTCCTGCAACGCAGCCAGCAGCTGCTGCTTTGTGTAACTCTGTTTATGATGGACAGTAGTTGCCCTTTAAAGGATATCTGTTTCCTTCAGTCTTCTTAAGGAAATACTGATTCACCATCGGAGAGGACAAGACCCATCAGAGAAAGCATGGCCTAGACTGTGAGCAGGCTGCTTCCACACATGGCACTTGAAGCTGCTCTCATTCACACAAGGAAATCTCACAACCTCTCTCACAGGACAGTCAGTGAGCTCACGACCCAAAGCTTTGCTCTGGCATGTTCAGCTTCACCTCTGATGTAACCTGAGTAACTATCAACACTGCGTTGGTGCTGCAATGAAAGCACACGCAGTAGCAGAATGCAGTGCAGAAATTGCAAGCCTCTGGAAGTGCATTAGTGCTAAATTTGCTGTCTCTCGAGCTGGCCATCGTAACTAAGGCAACCTGCTTTAAAGGTGTGGAGTTAAGAAAAACCACTGCCAGAGCCTTTTCCTTTAACTACATGCAAAGGAATTAATCTGAAATGCCCACGTAACTGCACGCTAGTGCAATATCAAAGGCTTTGCTGAAGGTGGCTTTCCAGCACTCTTGTATCTACAGGGCTCGTGGCAAGTGTGGAAATTCCCTCATCAATGCTAACAAATATAGAAGCGTGCTGTCTTTTTCTCTATGTACCCACAGAGGAACAAAAAGTGCTTATTTAAGGATAAAAGCTCGTCCCTTGCATTAACAGAATTATTTCTGTATCAGGACCTGATTAAAGCTTTTGTCCCCTTTGGCACCCCATGTATACGACATGGAGTTACTGTTTAGTTTCCTCTGGGTTCATTCTCTCCATCCATCTCTATCAAGCAAAACCACGTCACAGAGCAGAGTGTAAAACCCCTTTTAATCCACTCCTGCTGAGCATTCTGCTGAGCTTGGAGAGCATCTCCACAACTTTAGTTGGGAATACATGCAAAGCAGTGCTGGCATTGCTGCACAGATGACAAAGTGAAATAACAGAAAGCACAGTCTACGACAGTAGTGGTAGGAGAGCAAAAATAAACTTCAGTTAAAGAGAAGACAGCGTTTTCCAGTGTTTCTAGAGACAGCCTGCAAGCTGGAGCTCCGATTTACTCACAAGACACATCAGCACACATCTTGTGGCATTGTGGAGCCCGCACTGACCCACGAGCAGCTGCTGCCACCTGCTGAACACAACAGCTTTTACTTCAGCAAGAAAGCTGCTCTGTTTCCTGCAGCCTGAGAGTAGTTAGGACCTGTCTGCCCATGACAGATCCGCGGATGTTGTCACAAGGCAGCTTTGCATTCCCATAATTAATGTTAGCATACAAGCCAGATCTGGAAGGAAATTTCCAGTCTGGATTGAATAAAAACGATTTATCACAATAATGTATCCACTGAAAAGCCCGTACTTGCTGAAACTTGACTATCTCTCATGCAGAATCATCAGAGATGTGAAATAAGCCAGAAGAGCTTTAGTTTACTTCTGAAAGCCTTTGCAGAGTTCCACTTCTACTGGTGTAGCAGACACTTTAACCTCAGAACAAGTTTGTTAAATATGCTCTTTCTCTTACATGTATCCATTGTCATGGGTTTATTCCTTTTTTTCTCCTGTTTGAACAACTGTATCTGCAATAGGATCTAAGAGCACGAGATCTATTTCTGTATCCTCCTTTTCTTGGAGGATACAATATTTTACAGACTTCATCATGTCAGTTAGCAAGAAAAAAATCTGGAAAAAAATATGTCTCTAAATCCTTTTAAAACCATGTCTACTTTGCTGGGTGAGAGAACACGCTGGTACAGGCTACTGACACATATTAGGCTGTGAAAATTGCCTTTCAAGTGGATGATGATGTTACTGAGCAGCCCTATTAATAATTAATGCCTTAGTCTGCAATCCGTAGAACTTACGTTTTGCCACATTTCAAGTGCTTAAAGGCTTTGACTGAGCTCACAAACCTCTTTGTTAAGGAATTAGAGTGCTCGACCTTTGTGAAACACATTAAAAGCATCAAGCAGTGAGGAAGTTAATTTATGAGTTACAGAACTGCCGGCCCAGTTGGTACCTTTCCATCAACAGTGAAAGCAAGAAGGAGAGACTTTCTTGCTAAATTTCATAGAGTGTTGTTTCTTCTTTAGCACCGGAAGGGGTTTGTTGATAATCTGTACCCACTTCAATTAATAACACTTCAAAGCTAGTTTCTTTGCACCCAAACTTTGAAAAAGTAATAGACACATCATCCAGAAAGAAAGGAGGGAGGTAAACACATTTTCTGCTCTTTTCTTTCTGCTGCAAGCCTGCCATAACTGCATCATCAGTAAAGGCCATCTGCAGTGAGGACTTGCCTGAGCACTCCTCCTGTCTTCAGTGTGCATTTGACAGCATGGGACAGACCAGATTGGGGCACACAGAGTTAACAACAGGAGAAATGCACGTGAGACTGCGAGGAACACCATTTACATGTTTGCCTGCTTAGAAATCCCTTCATCGTAATGGATCCTGACATGGGAACACCTGCCTGTTGTGTCCCACTTGGAGAGTGGCTGCCAAAAATGGCACAGCTTGCAGTGGCACAGCCAGACTGGCACAGTGTTGGGAATTCAGCTGCACAGAAACCGCTTTCCTAGAGCCAAGTTATTGCCAAGGAGCAATGACAGCACAGTGCCTCCCAGCTCCTGCTGAGTTTCTGCTCTGTGTGCTTAAACTTTGGGAAAGACAAATGTGCACAGCCTGACTCTGAACAGCTCCTAGCACCTGTTTGCAGGGTGTGCTTTCAAGAAAGAGACGATGCTCTAAAATGAAGGGCTGGATTCTGGGAAGTGCTGCCTTCAAAGCTGCAGGCAATTCCGTGAAAAGCTTGTTTATAGCAGATTCTGTGCAGAATCTAATATTTAAGCATCCTGAGAACTTCTCAAGCAGGCAGCTCTGCTCAGTGACTGAGTTTTGGACTTGAAGACACACACAGGATGAATTTTCAGATGAATTTTCTTAGCTTGCCGTGAGTATCTAGAGCACATGAACAAACTCAAGACCTAAAGGAATTGCATAGTACTATGGAAATAGCTTAACAGGAGCTTAACAAAGAAAGATTATTTGTTTGGAAAGGTATGTGAAAGCATTTGGTGGGTTTTATAAAACTCAGAGGAACTGAGAAAAAAAAATAAGGAAAGATGACAACGTTGGAGTAAGCTAAGACTGCAGCTCATAAAGACAAAATCCTCATCAAGAGCAACATGAGATGACAGTAAGCTCAGCAGATCCAAAGCCCATTTCACCTCATCTCTGTGACATACGCAGCTGGGTGCTCTGGGCTACAACTAGGCTTTTATTACTGTTCATCCAAAATGGATGACACATGATATCCAGCCTTTGCCACTGAACTCTGATACAAGCATGCTGTCTGTCTTTGGTTGACTGCACTGAACTGCACACTACAGTCACAAAGACCTCCCTAGCACTGTGCACAAAGAGAAGGGCATCCTGGATCTCTCTGTGTAAATAGTTGCCCCGTTGTAGGGTGAATAACCCAAAAGAGTGGTACTCAGAGAAAACAGTGAGAAAGATGGAATATTTTGCTAGGCTTACCTGGATGGTAAACAGACGACCAGTGAATAACAGAGGCTCACCTTTTTCAGATGGTTGAGGTTTGCTAATAACTCCACAGGGGAGGAATCTCCAACAAGAGAACCTTCCCCAGTGCTGGTCAGCCCTTAAATGGGGTCTGGGAGAAATGGAGCCAGACTCCACCCCTTCCAGTCACACCGATACATTGCCTTCACCTGTGCTCCTGCAGCTGACTCAGTGCTCACCTCAGGTGATCAATCAGTGGTTCAGGTCCTGATTCAACAGTTCCCATACACCTATGTACCTGCTCCAGCTCATTGTTGGCAAGTTCCAGCCCATTCGGGGTACAGATCAGTGGCAAAAGGAATACTCACCCCAATATTACTTTGAAGACATTGAGAAGTCTGACAGCCTCTGCAAAATACCCTCCTTTTTAGTAAAATCTGCAGCCCAAATGCTATTTCTCTGATATTAGCATGCTGAATGAAACCTTCAAGGCCTTCTACATAAGCTTTTCCTATAATCACTTAATGGCCTCTGCTGGATAGGACTGAGATCTTAGCAACTTATTCAGTTCTGTAGTTCTGAACCCAGCTAAGACTTACTCAGGTATTTTACTGGGGCAACAGCAGAGATACCACTATAGCACTGCATTGACCTGCAGGCATCCCACCACACGCTCAGCACATGGCTCAGGTCAGTCACTGACAGCAATGCCACATCAAGGGCCTAGCAAAATTGCCCAGAATCTCCAGATCTTTTCTACTTCACATCTGTATGCAGGTGCCTGTATTTTCCTTGGTGGCATGGGAAATCTCTGAACATTGACCAAGAGAAAATTCCTCCCTAAGGCTTTTTCTGTCAACCAAATCTTTTCTAAGTGGTGACAGTGTGCAAGTGAAGGGCATAGGCGATATACTGAGATCAGTATTCAAAGTATGGCATTATGCATATGAAGGTAAGTGCACAGAAAAGCAAGTAAATACAAGCAAGTAAAGTATTTACTTAGCTGAGGGGTAACAGATTAAGTGACTACACACAGATTATTCACTGTTGTGAATTATTTTGGCTCCATTAAGTTTAGTGGAGCCAAATTAGTAGAGAGGAGCTGGCTGTCTGACCTGCAGTTCAACATACACAACATTAATGCTATTAAAGCTCATTTCCATGAGCGGAAGCTTGGGTAGAGAAGTTAACAACAGGCTCACTAATATAATGAGGAATCCCAACTGGTCATTAGTTTCCAAGTCAATGTTTTCAGTGTCTGTGGCCCCAGTCTTATTCAGAAAGCAAGAGAGACAGTGTTATTCAATCAAGGAAGCCAGCATTACCTCTGCTGTTGCATTAACTGGAATTACCATTTCCTGCTCCGGTGCTTACACTTCTAATGTTAAAAAAGACATAAAACTGACAAATGAAAATCATATTTTCTGCTTTAGGAGAAGGCAACTGTTGATATAATCTTGCTCTGTTATGGGTTTCGTTTCAGATGGGCAACACTGCTCACTCTTAGGGTAAATTCCATTGTTGCATTTAAAATGCACACAAATGAGTGTTCAGGGACTAGCATTTCAGTGTGGCCACCTGGAGCTCTGGACATCAAATTCATATGTTTTCACTGCAGTGTAAGTTAGAAGTAAGTTGAAACAGGAAAGGCATTACAGGTAAAGGACAGAAAGTCAAGTCTATAGGTGTGGTAATTTGCATAAAAGGATGTATACAACAAGGCCACAAAGCAAAGAGCTGATCTTGTCTATGTATAGTTCCTATATACTTAATAAGTTTGCTACTGATGGCAGCAGAAAATTCTCACTAGAGATCACTGTTCCATTATAACTCCTTGTTTTGGACATCAAATATTTCTGACAACAAATTCTTGAATATATATTCTTGAAATATTCTTGAATATATATTCTTGAAATAGAAAATACCATTTTGATTACTCAGCACTTTAGCTGAGAGATCCTGCCAAAAGAATTGAAGAAAGCATGTCTGCTGTTTTCCAACCCCAGCCCCAAACAGAGCTGCTTTCCTAGTGTTCTCCCTAACTCAGTTTTCCTGCTTATTATATTTTTCTCCTTACTCTCCTAATGCTAGAAAGCAGGAAGAACTCCCCCAGCTGCTGATGGAATAATACTCTTACCGTATCATTATAAACAGATATTCTCTTCGTTACTCTAGGGGAAGTTGGTGGTCTTCCACTGCACTTTGACAATAATTGACTTTGTTGAGTTTGTTTTGTTTATTTTTAGTAACACTTCTTCTCATGTAAAATTTAAGTCAGATCCAAGTGTAAAAAATATATATCCACTGGAGGGCAGGCCTGAATCTGGCAGAACATGATGAAAACATCTTGAAAGAAAGATAAAAATACTATGTTCTGCTGAATGGAAACTGTCCTGAGCCAACCAGGACTCAACGGTTATGAACCTTTTTTTTCCAAACGAGTTGTCCTACAATTTTAGATGAATAGTCCAGAAACTGAGGCTCTAAATGTTCTTTCTAGTAATGATCCTAAATGAAGTCTCTGACCTTGACTATTACTAAAATAAACCTACAATGACATCTGTCAGTTGAAATCAGCAAACCCCAAGAGGACTTTCAGATGATCAATCATCAGCTGAATTCAGTGGAGCTGAATTTCAGGACTGAACTTGGCCCACAGGTTTTATGTGTTCTCAGAGCAGCACTGCCTTCCTTACAGCATGGGTGTGCAGGATTCATGCCCTGAGCTCCCTGGGGTGAGAGGTACTTCACAGGACAGTGCCTGCAGTCCAAAGGCATATTGGATGTGCACAAGCAGAAGTGGTGCCTGGCTCCACCTCAGCTTCACAGCCAGACCAGACCCTGGGCACACGCAGGAAAGGGCTGTTCTGGGTGTGCACCTGATGTCCCACTGCCTGCACTTGCAATCTGTGCACACTCTACTGCCAGATCCCCTCCCACTGTGGAGATAGATGGCTCTGCCTTAGAGATAATCATATGTGACTGGAGCAAATACTTCATACTGCACTTATTTCTAGAAGGGACTGAGTTTGGCTAAGAAGTTTAAGATGCTACACTTTAGACAATACAGATACCTTTTGATTTTAATGCCATCCATATCACAGCAAAATAAAGGAATTTATTATTTCATGGGGCAGATGAAGATCTCATTTTTAATGTTGCCAGATCTTGAAAACATACAGTTTTCTTTCAGACAAACTGAAAGCTCAGTTTTCTCCTTACAGTTTTCCTAAGTGCATATTAAATGAACTTTCTCTTTTTATCAGTGACTCATTCCTTGAAAAACTATTTCACAAATAGGATCTCCATCCCAAAGGAAACAAGCTGTTCCCTCTTATACTACTCAAGTAGTTGCAGAAAAACAAAATAATTATGTGAAAAGCAGCCTGGTCTAGTGGGAGGTGTCCCTGCCTAGAGTAGGGAGGTTGGAACTGGATGAACTTGAAGGTCCCTTCCAGTCCAAACCATTCTATGATTCTATGAAAAGATTTTAAAATGTGTTACCTATATAGCTCAGGTACAGTAAGATTTTGTCTATTAGTTTTATGATACAAATGACTGCCTTTTAATGAAATGACTCAATTCAGATTCTGAAGTTGACTAAAAATTGTTTGTGCCTGGCCACAGATACCTTGAATTCACATTCCTCTCATGGTATCACACAAAATATCTGTAGCCTTTCTTGCCTATACAGCTGCAAATTCTTTTATGAATTAGCATCTGTTTTCTGCAATATAAACTTAAGTCTTACCTGAAGATGTGAATAAGGTGATGACACAGGTCATGTTTAGCAACGAGTTTAGAGATGAGCTGTTGATGATAAACTCATAGATAGTAGCTGGTCTGCAGATAAGCAGCTGGAAACAAGTTGGTCCTGAGAAACAGCCAGGCCTTTCTTCCTGAAGAAAACCAGAAATGCTGTCATATCTTTAAGCAAATAAAAAAGAAATAATTGCACAAGAAACTAAACATCCCCCTGGCAGTATCTAGTATATGATAAGAAAATGCTAAACTGTCATGTTTTATGCCAGACAGAGGAAGAACACGTTTGAAAAAGACAACGTGTTTGAAAAAGGGGAATATCTGTAAAAGACAGCACTCCTTAAAATATCCAGTGGTTCAAGTGTTACAGGTGTCCCAGAATCCTTCCAGCTGAAGGCAAGTCCATTAGCCAGGTATCTGCCTGAGAGCTGGCTACCATGAGTGAAGACAAAGTGACTACTGATTAAATTGAATAATAACACTCAAACATTATCAGGTTCTTCTCCACCCTAATCTAGTCTCCTCCATCGCTCTACTGTTGGCTGTGTAGGAATTCGCCTGAGGGATATTACCTTTAAATGGACTTCCCAAAACTTCTCCATGACAAGAAGGCATTATCCCATGCTGTCAGTGGAAAGCTTTGTGTTGTAAGACTTCTGTTGGGTATTTATGAGCACCTTCTGTTAAACATAGCAAATAAAACAATTACTCAAAAGGAACAAGATAAGAGATAGGCAAATGTAGAAATTACCAAAAGTAGAGCTCATACATATGTAAGACTTTGCAGTGTTAAATTCTACATAAATGACTTCAAACTGACATCAGATATGCCTGCAGGTTAAACAAATAATTGTTGATGTAAATGCTTACTTTTGTAAATGTGTTACAGCGTCTGGATTTCTTTACTTTCAAGGGCCTGAAAACAGGTTGTGAACTTCACTTTCTTATATTTGCATACTTTAACAGAGGCAGAACAGTATATTCACTTCTGCGAATGATAAGATAGACATGACAGTGTGCTCAGCCTCAACCACGAAGTTTTTGCTTAGAGCCAAAAGAGTCTGTGACCAACCACAGACATGTCTTCACATCACAGATGCTTCCTTTGACTATCAACATTTTATCAGAGTTGTACTGTTTTGATTTGATACAGAGCTTCTTTTGGAAAACATTTTTCAACTGGACCACTCTCATTGCATTTATCTATTATCAGCTCATGCTTTTGGGAGTACTTTCTTTCTTTATCCCCTTTACCTCTAATGTTTATTTTATTCTAATATATTAAGATCCACCTCAGCAGCGACATTCAATTGTACATCGATTTGCAACTCCTGGAATGGATGTTATGGACAATTAAATAATAATTATAATCACAATAATAATTTGTCACATCTTTCCTGAAAGTATAGGAATGGCTCCACTTCAGTGTAGGATTGTCACTGCACAGTGTGGGAAATTTTGCCATCTTCCATGGCCCTTACAAAGTTATGTCACAATGTTTCATTAAAAAGGAGATTTTCACTGTGGTCTGGTATGTTTGTGAGGCTGGGAGAACAGACAGGACAGTTGTGCTTTTGCATTGCCTTCTCCCAGATATTTTTCCAGAGCTTTCTAGTTATTTTTAGACTGATTATTATAAATTAGTAATGTCACTCTGTCCCTTTGGCAGTCTAACACACTCCAGAGTAGCAAGAATAAACAATCTGTGGGGCCTGAGAGACTGAAAGGAGGACTCCGTCCACAATTAGCAAGTTGCTGCAATGTCTGAGTTAAAGATTCCTTTGTTTGCATTCTGACATAGCTCTTTGCTCCAAACTACGAAGATATTGGATGCTTCAGTGCCAGTGGCACCAGAGGGAGTTAGGAACTTGAATTTCTTGCCATCTGGTCCTTCAATGATTCCCAGCGGCATCTGATGCCATTAGAAACCCACAGAATTTAAAAGAGAACATTTAACAGAATTTAACAATGGAAAAAGTGAAGGCTTTTCAAAGAATGCAAGCTACTGTCAGGCCCCTGGTGTGTCATCCCAGCCAAGCAAGATGAAGCGGTCTCCCAGGCACCAAGTTCCAAGCTATCTCTCACTATAAATCTAAGATAATGCCTTTGGAGAAAACATCTAATATGGCAAGAAACAATACAGCCTAAAAGAGCTAGTACTAATGGCACTGATAACAGTGACAAAATGCTTGTTTATAGCCAACGTAGATCAGAGCCAAAATCCTAAACTTCTGAAGAAAATCCTGTATGTCAATTCTGCAATACCAACTTTCTAATTATCTGTCCATTATATATTAAATAATAATGGTTATTATGCAGTTCCCCATGTTTCCATAAACTGGTATTTCCAGTTGATTTTTCAAAGGAAATAGAATAAAATTAGTTTTAATGTTAACACAGTCCCTTACGTTTCCAATTTCATTCTCCTAGAAACACCTGTTGAAGTTTTCTTGCTACTCTATTATTACACCTCCTTCAGATCAGAAACCAACAAGGACGATGATGGACAATAATTTTAAACAACACCGACAGGCAGAAACAATCAAGTAACTCTGAAATGGGGTGACTTTTCAGAGGCTTGATTCTTCCCCTAGAAACAGCTCTAGGCCCTAAATAAATGTTGAGGGGAAGATGGTAGATCTTTTAAAATGGGTATGTCTCTCCTAGTATGAATAAACAGCAGAAACAGTCATAGGTCTCACAGTGTCTGGCACTGTTACAACAAACGACCCCTCAGCTACTGATGATTAAGCAACACTGCTTTTTATTTAATATACACATACATAAGCTTTCACAAGTTCAGGAAAAGCTTGAGGATGTACTCTGAGCATAACCTGCAGCTCAGAAATCATAAGAAAAAGAGAAAGAATGGCAAATTGATTGAAAAATATTTCAGACACTTCGGAGAGCTGGCTCATGAGCTTTAAGTATCTGCATTTGGCGTTAATGAGCACACCAGCTGAAGATCTGGCCAGCAGTCTTACTGTCTGGCAGTCACTTGTAATACTGAAGTCATACGAACCTCTTCTCTCTGTGCCAAATACAGACAACAAACAACAGGAAAAGTTCTGAGTGTTCTCTGCTGGCTCAGTTTACATCAGCTGAAGCTTCACACTGATACTCAGGGGTGTTCTTCCAGATCTTCACTCTGTTTTCTCCTTCTGGTTAATTGAGTAATCAATAACACTCATTACACATAATTGTTATTTTATTCACTGTTAATTGAGCAAAAGTTAAGCTGCATTCTAAAATCCAAGTCTTTAAGCACGTCTCCATGCAAAGGCAGGAGGTCTGACTGAATCACAAAAAAGCTGTGCATGCTTGTCTTAATCAAGGATGATTTAAATGTGGGCACTGTGAGCCCACCTTGGATGCTGGACACAGATGTTGGGGACTGGTGTGAACTAAATGCTGCTTTTTCTGCTGGATTTGAGCTATGTAATTTAATTTGAATCACGCCTCTCAAGAGTGTACGTGAACACGTCATGAATGCAAGCTTATAGCTTCCACATAACCAACTTTTGCAAAGGCAAGAATGTCACTATGCTGAATTTACTGATTGCAAAATGAAGGATGATGAGCTGGAAACTGCACTGAAGTTCCCAGAGTTCCATAAACTGGTATTTACAGTGGATTAGCAGGGAAGGCTGCAGAAAGGAAAGTCTTGCTGTTCTAGCACTGTGTTTCCAGAAGGTAGGTCTGTGCCTACCGTGTTATCCAAATTTTGTTTATAGAAAGAGGATGAAGTTAGAAGGGTACGGTGCTACAGAGGCAGGGAAGCAAAGGGAGAACTGTTAGAAAGCAATTCTCTCTTGACACTTGTCCATTTTCACAGTAACACACAGAGAACTAATCATGCAAATGGAAACCCGAGGGAAATAAGCCTTTGTTTCTTCATCTGGTGCCCTGAAACTCAGCCAATAATACATACATACATCCCTGAGGTGACAAGGTGCATTGCTGATTTATAGGCAATACATACTGGATAACTGGAGACTCCACACTGTGAAATGATTATAAACCAGTAATTATCTGGTGAGAGAGGCATAATTTGGTTCAGAATTCTGAAGCCTAATAAAATCAGCTTATGAAAAATAAAGCATTGTTAACTCAGTCCCTTGTGCAATTAGAAACTCATAAAACCTGACTGAAGTAGAAGGTCTTCTAACAGCAGAAAAACAAACAAACAAAAAAACCTGTAAGCATTTAAAAACATTTTCAACTAAACAGTAGCACTGGGTCCTGGAAATTTTCTTCAAAGATGGAATCAAGCACTACTGCTTCACCCTGGAGAGCTCTCACTCATTTAGATGCAGCTTAACCTTTGGATGGTAAAAAATGAGAGTGCTGGAACTAAACACCACCTGGCACAAGTGAGCAGCTCATCAGAAGATGCTTTTTGATGTACCACTGCTTTGGAAAAACACTTCCTGTAGGTGTTCCGGAGTCACCTGGAGATATTTTAGGAGATGCTTGATTTAATTTTCAAGACCCTGCTGTGGTCATACAGAAATCAACCGGAAAGTCCCTCACAAACAATTAGCTTCTGCAGGTGTTAAGTGGCACAAGACAGCCTTTATCAGATGTGTTTGGGCCTTTTTGGCAAAATCACAATCTCTGGATCATGTGAGACTTCAGAACAACTCCGACTTCCTAGAAGAGACACATGCTACTTGAGATGTCAACCAAAATGGAGAATCACAAGACAGTTTTAACAAAGCCCTTGTTGGAGTGGATGGCAGAGAAAGGCAGGACGTCTCTTCTCCACACATGCTGCTGCTAACAACACCCCAAACCACAAGGCCTGAAGGAGTAGCACTGTATTCCTGATGGCTCCCCATGGTCCTACACAAAAACAGCTACCCCTACCCTTTTTCTTTTTGCAAAGGGTAAAGGTGGAGGAGGTGGAAGACGCTGCTCAGGCTGGAAGAGCTGATTCCTGTACAACTGGACCTAACAGCTGTAGTCATTACTTTAAAAATGTCCTCCAAAGGCTTTTTACGTTTTGGAAAAACAACAACAAAAAACACAAGATTTAAAGAGGCCTTTCTTACCACCATACAATGCTAGCCTCAACTATTTGAAGAATGGGGTTCACTCTCTGCACTGTTCAGTGCACAGGCTACAGCAAAGAAAGTGAACAGAGGAAGACAAAACAATTTGTAAGAAAATTCTGCCTTAAAATTGCCTCCATGCAAAACCAAAGCATATCAGGAACAGCTCTGAATTTCAGAGGTCACAGAAACCCTCAGAACATCAGCTATCTGTTGTCCCTCCAGAAACTCAGTGCATTATGTACTTACTGACTGTCAAGCAGCATTTCACAAACACAGTATTTACAAAGAAATTTACCCACACTGGTACAAAGAAAAGTCTTGGCTTTCTGCACTAATCTGGCTTCTTGAAGAAATGACACTGTTTGTGTACATTTCACCTGATAATTTCTAAACCTGTTGGCTACTTCCAACCAAACAGAAGGTGCCAGTGAGAGTTAAAAACCTCAATGATTAAACAGCTGAACTGATGCCTTTAAAACCTCTGCAAGGCAAAGGCTGCCTTGTGAGCATGGCTTTTACTAGACACAAGAAAACCTGTGTAGGAGAAAGAACAAAGAGCCAAACCATAAGAAAAACTCCAAACCGAGTTTGGAATAACTCAACTTTTGTTACAAACCCAGAGGTTACAAGGTTTCCATAGGTTGAGGCTCATTAAGCTGTTTTTGTGAGCTGAAAATGTAATTTCATCCACTTCTTTACCTCAGACACAGAGACTGCTGTTTTTCACCCAGCCATTTCATAAAATATAATTAATCTACAGTTTAAAGACCTTGATGGGTTTTCTCTCATCATGGAACAGTAAGTGAGATTGATACTCAATTACTGAGCACTCAAGCTCACAGATCATTTCCATATAAAATAATTACTCTTTTTTTAATTTGTAAAGTGCCACTTTTATTTTATTTAGATATTAGTGCTTATTCCTCATGTAATAAAAGGGAAAAGAGATAAAGCGTGAATCAATGGTTATTAACCTTGCTAATAAGACAGGCTTTTTGAGCGCAGATGGATATATCTTAATTGGTAAAACAGATGCATTGTCATTTAGCCAAGTAATCCTTCCCAAACAAGGGAAGCAGTAGCAATTTTATTTGAAGTGGATGGAAATAAACTTGTCACATTCTGCACACCAATTTACACATTCTTACTTTACCACTTAAGTCAGTAAGAATACAGCCCTTTGATTCTCAAAAGAAGGCACTCCACACATTAACATAAAAACAGGTAAGAATATTGCTATGGAACATATTAATGGATCTTAATTTGTAATGTGAAGTACTGAACTCTACCTGCACATTCATGCAATTAATCTAGAATAGAATTATGTATTTCCATGAACAGTTATTTGCATCTTTAATGTGGGGATAAGAAAGCACATAAGATATGCCTCAATAAAGTGTTTTCCACAGTCTGTAAAAATATAGCCTTAAGGCTGTTGTATGTGCCACTGATAATGAATGCTGTCTTTCACACATTGCTATTGAATCCTGCTAGCCAATCCTCAAAAACAACCCTACAAAGCATGTGAGTATTTACTAACAATCAGCAGCCTTTCAGAGCCAGCTATACACACATGCATCAAAATGTGCTCCAGAATTTGTGCTCTGGTTGAGTCCATTATAAATAATACTAAAGATAAAAAACAATCTAAAAAATACTCCAGTGTACTGAGTAAAGTTACACCAAAAATACAACCTCTATTACTTCAGTCCTTTCCATTCATTTTCTGTAATCCCTCAGTCCTCTCCATAAAACACTGAACAAGCGTAGAACTGTGAATAACCATTAAATGCAAGTTAGAACTCTTATTGTTTATATTTTATTTCTGAAAGTGCTCTGCAGTCAACCAGGAGAATACTTCAGTGGCCTCTTATATGAAAATCTAAGGCTTCTAGTTATTGAGCCAAATTCCATGTTCTTAGACATAGCTGGATTTCCTCTGATTAACACCTTAGGTCAGGAAGAGTCAGCCTCATATTATGAGTCATCTTGGGGGGAAGCATGGGCAGAGGTGTGCATTACTGGCAGCTAAAACAGTCCCTTAGGACTTTAGGAACAACTTAGAGCACAATGTAACAGCTTTTTCTTACCTTCTGTGTACACTGAATTCTCTCTGGCCCACAAAAGCATTAACACAGAAAAGAGAATCACTTACATGAAATGGAACTTCATTTCTTTGAAGGGCTGGCATCCACCGATGGAGAATGGAGAAACTTGATTAATTTCCATTGGGATGACAATGAAACTCTGTGGAGCAGACACTAATGTAAAAAGGAAGATATCAACTCTGGCTTCTCTGATCATCCTTGTTTCTAAACACTTACTCTAACAGGCTTTAAAGTTAGCACACAGTATATACCTAGTGCAATACAAGAGACAAATAAACACCTGCAGAGCTAATTAAAGAATGTCCAAGGAGATTCATGGACAGTAACAGCATTCAGGCCTTCCCTTTAGTCAAGAATCTCAAGTGTATGACCAACAGTCAAGACTGAGACTTAGCGACTCACCTGCAAAAATTCAAGGATAGGCGATGACAACAACAAAAATCTGAACATTTTCCTCATTAGGGCTTCTCAAATTTTATTCAAAAAACCAATAAGCAAAAATTACCAAACTGTTTACAAGGTAATACTGTGGTTTTCTGATCCTTCACACCATTAACAAATAAGCAGGCATAGGGCCGAGGGTTGTCACAGGAGCAACTGCTGCGCGTGGGGAAATGGTCACACTGAGAGTTCTTGACAGAAGTAAGAGTCAGTGGTTTTCTTTTCTTTGCAGAGTTGCTGACCTCACTGAACCGAAGTAGATGTCACTGTGACACAGGAGGCCTCAGGTATTATCACAGGATAAACAGAACCAAACCACAAACTTCATAAGATTATTCTTAATTGAGAATAAGGGTTTTATTTAGTGCTTTCATCTTCATCTTCTCCATGTGTTTTTGAACCCTTTCTCTGAGTCCGCTGTCTTGGGGTTGAAAATGTCCACGTGGATCTTTGTGGGGGTCTCTGCAAGAAGTTTAAAAGATCATTTGCATTCATAATAGCCAGGGAAGCTACTTAGCAATGTGGACAAAAACAAAGGAAGAGACACACATAATTTCTCTTTCTTTTTTTTAATACTGACCACAGTTTTCCATTACTTACACAGAACTGCAAAGGGGGTGGACTATGAAAAAACCATTCACTATTTTTAGGTCAGTTAGGAAAATTAACCATTTGATAAATAAACACATACTAGGTTGAGTTTCTACCTTATTTTACTTTTTTTTCTATAAAGAAGCATATTGTAATAGCCAAAACAAACAAAAAAAATTCACAAGAAAAACTTATTTGCCTTAAGGATAAAATGTGGCAACTGCTGTGTAGGAGCAGTAAGGTGTCCTCACAAAGTGAGGTAGTCACAAGACAGCAATCAATGTTCTGTCAGAGATCTCATACTCAGCACTGTTTTTAAGTTCAATAGCTGACAGTTGCAGAAAATCTAAATGTCAGTCATTCCCTCTAAAATTAAAGAAAATGAGACTGAAATCTCTTGGTAAGAACTCTTCAGGCAATCACATACATCCTGACTAGGTAGGCAATGAAGCATCGTCATGACCACATTAAAGAGACTGCATATGTTGTACAGAAACATCAGTTCCACAGAGACACACAAGGTTCTATCTCAGCAAGTTCTCCTGTGTTCCTCTGAAACAATTTATTTCATCTCTACTGCCCACTACTCAAGTTCACTGCCCCCAGTGTTCTACTTATCAGCTGATATGCCTCCTTGGATCCTTCCTGTAACATCACACCCCCCTGAGTTTCACATAGTGAACCCATTTCTGTTTCCAGACCCTCAGAACTGCTGGGGAATCTTGTAGACTGTTCTAACACCACTGTGGCAATAATCAACTGCCTTAAAGATCCACTTTTCCTCAGCTTTTTCCTCAAGATTTCTGTACTAAAATTCGGTACTGAACTACAAACTGAGTACATCAGCCTGACAAAACTGGAGGCAGCTGGCAGAATTTGTCCCTGTGAGTGGTTAGATTCTTGATAAAACTGAAGTTAGAGACATCCAGGCCAGTGTGTCATTTTAATATCTGCTTTTTAAGTCCAATCCAGAGATCATATTTGCAATGCAAAATGTAATACAGGAGACTTCAGACTTTCTCAAAGTGCCAGACCTGCAACCCACTCAGTAATGCAGCACCTACAGCATCTCAGTATGACTTTCTGCATAATTCTGAAGGAGATGTTTTCAGAGTCCTTCCTCTTCTCTAATTTCAAATTCTACTTACCTTTCTTCTTTTGCTGATTTCACTTTGCCATCTTCTGAGAGCATCTGCTCAATTTGTGGAAATTCAGCTCTCAGCATCTCTGGAGTAAGAAGCACTTCAAATTCAGTTTCATCTGTCCCTCTAAAACCATTAACATGAAGAACAATCAGTAATTACAATTATTTTTTTAGACAACAAAACCAAAAAATGTCTTATTCCAGGCAGACTTCGTGCTTCTGCCTTTGATAACCTCTCAGAAGATGTTTAGACACATCCATACAAGCAATTAAGACAATAAACCACAGTGAACACAGAAGAGGAGAAACTTACAGGTCAATTATGCTCTCTCTATCTCTCTCAGGCAAGTTATACAGCACTGGTGGTACATCTCTTGGAAGCATATCTAAACTGTAAGGATCCCTGTGATGGAAATAGTATGAGGAGATAGGAACTGCAGACAATAGTTATATTGTGAAGCTTCACAGAAGTAGCTGTAGTTACAGACAAAATGATGTATTTTTAAATAATCCTGGAAAAAAATAGCACACCAGAAACTAATGTGGTATGAGCCTGGGAGATGCAGGCTACCAGTGGGTGCAGGTGCCCTCATGTTAAAGGTTTTACTGTTCATACTGCTGCAGGACAAACACATTTAGTACTCCACCGAGTCTTCTGGCACCAAATCAAAATGCATCCAGTGCAGATGTTACTAAAAGTCCAGACTGAATCCAGCACTAGGCATTATATTCTTAACCCACACTCTGAGGAGAGGGAGTAGGGGTTCTCCTCACTGACTTCAGATTGCTGAGCAGCAAGTAAGTCTACACATAGGCCTATTTTTACCTGTGGGACTGCTCACCAGTTTCCAGCAGCAGAAACTGGTGCAGGTGAGAGGCCCTGTCCATTCAATGTTTTTCTTACCTAGATGTTGTACTTGTCAGTGTGGGAGTATTAGGAAAGGTGGAAAAAACCACTGGTAAGAATTGCCTCCAGTCCATTACGCCACAAATCACTTCCTGAAATGACAAGTTTGACAGCGATCAGACCTCCAACACATAATGCAGTGGAGAGAGGGAGGGAGGTCATGAAAACAGAATAGACAGCAAAAAGAAAGGAAGAGCAGAAAAATACTTAGAGATAACTAAACCCTAATAACAACAAATTATTCTGATCCATGCACTGATTATTAAGGTGCACACACTATTTTTATTTGAAAGTGTTTTCTATCTAGGATGACTCTTCATTTTCTTTTTGGATTCCCTGGAACAAGTACACACCCAAGGCAGGTACTCATACAATAAACCACAAAGGCCATACCTTGTGATGCAGAAATTTTTTTTGTGTGATTGGAATACTGGATCCTTTGGGGCATTCCTTGGTAAAGGTGTATTTTGGATGAGGACAAAGATGATATTCAATATTTGTTTCACAATAAGATAAAGGAGGTAAAAGTGGAAGTAATCCTGGAGTGGGGTTCTAAAAACAGAAGAAAAGATTACTTTAAAAAAAAAAAAATCTGAGCACAATAAAGAATTAAACTGATGAAAATTCAGGTCTTATATTAATACAGTCTTCCTAAACTCACACTTTTTCTCGTTATAATTTTATGTTTCAGTGTGACCCTTGATCTCTTGTCTCTTCCCCACACCACAGACCCATAATCCACCTGGAAACTACTGGAAACTAAGACAGCATGATGCAATGTAAGCCAACTGCCTACCTCCACTTTTCACAGTGTACTCAAGGATCAGGCAGTATCCTAGCTGAAGAGAAGACTATACCTGTCCTACTAATTCGGGCAAGAGCATGAGGTTATAGAAGGACTGAGATGCCAAGATCATAGTTTCTCTTCTAAAGAGCAAATTAAGAAACAAATGGAGAAGGGAGAAGCCCCAAGGTATATCAAGGAAGTCTGGGAACACTGAGCATTTGTGGAGTGTGAGTCCAGATCACTGCTCCCACTGGCAATCTTGCGTTATCAGCCCTACCCTAAACTGATCCAAATTCCACCTTAAAATGAAATGGTGTCACTCTCACTGGGATGAACTCTGTGGTTCCTACTTACGAGGGCATGCACCACAAGGGATTACTCACGCTAGCAAGTAGTTTCATATACCAATCTGAGTAAGAGAATTGACCACTAATAAACATCTTTTCACCTCCTTTCCTACTTTGTGGAAGTCAACTTCTACTTACAAAAATGCGAAGAGGGTTGCTCTCTGTCGGATAGACTAAAGCTCGGGGAGGAACCAATTTTAAGAGGCTGATATCTCTTTCTGCTTCTTCTTCAGATGATGGCTTGTGATACTCCAGGTTAAGCTGTCCCTTAGGAGAAGCCACTACTTGAACCAATTCATCCTTGAAAAACACAGACATAATTGTAGAAATGTAGAAGTGGGAGTGACTTCAGCAAAAAAAAGACTGTATTTGAGATGCTCTGTTACCTGGGCTCCTTGTCTCAGAGCTTGGCAAAGTTTTTGAGGTTTGTAACTTGCAGCTGTACGGCGTGTACAAAATGGCTGATACTTTATAATGCTGAAATGCTGAGGAACCTAAGCACAAAAGAGAAAGATGTGCTGCAGGATATGACAATAATCACTTCTGATAAACTCATAAATGGAATGGAACATTCCAGCTTCATCACAGACACATTACATCTCTGCAGTAAAAGATATTCGGAATGCTACTCTACTATGAAGAATATGACCAGAATTTTGAGAAGTCATACTTTACCAGGGCAAGCTGAATGAGTGCATAAAGGAACACAGCTCTTCTATGAGACTGTGGGATTAGCACTTTTGTGAACAAACATACTGAACTTAATGGGGTGGAGAGAAGCTCTATTAGGCAATAGAACTAACACTGGTAGATGAAGCAGCGTGTAACAAAGAGAAAGGACACTAACAGTAAAGTTTCCATGCTTCTTGTAACACTTGGGGTAAAAGAAAAGCAAAGCAAGAGGAAATTGAGCCAAAACCTTCACTGATTTGAACCTGAGGAAGTATTTTCACTTGGACTTTTGCTGTTCAAAAATTTGAGAGGGAAGGTTTTAGAGGTCAGGAGAAAAAAAAAACTGTTTCTGAACTCATGAAGTTAAAACAAAAAAAAACCCACAGTACCACATATTTCGAGAATGAGATGTTTGCTAGTTATAGAAATAGGTGAGATTTGTTTTTTAAAAAAGCATGCCAATTGTACAGCCTTATTAAGGCAACATTTCTACCAGGCTGCACACTGAGGCCACTAAATCAGGTTGAAAACACGGCTAGCTGGACTGGTGAAAGAGAAACAGGGAGCTGTAGTGGCTCACCTTCAAGCTGTAAGAAGGAAGAAAGCGTCTGATTTTCACACCTGCAGGTTTGACAGGAACTGGGCCAAGAGCATTGGATTCCTGGAAGAAAACAGCATTTAAAAGCCCTTAATGTGGTGGACATTTTGCTTTGCATTGACAGCAAATCATCAGCACGGATATCTGAAAACATAAGAAATAATTATGCAAACATTTTAATATTTCTTCTGCCCCTCATAGGACACTTCAGTTACTTCTAAGATTTATTTTCCTGGACAAAAATCATAGATTTTAAATAACTTAGTCCATTAATGTCTTAAATATAATTTCAGAATGAAATGGAGGGTGTGCAAACAGTTTTACCTGCTTTCAGCAGTACTCTCAATAAATCTGAAGTCCTGAACTAACTCGTTGGAATTCCACAACACTATTCATGTCGTAAAGGATTAAAAAAAGAAAAAAAAAAGGCAGTACTGGGCCTGGGGCCAATGCCATCTACAAAATTTTGAATAGTGGCCACCACTTTGGTTACTATACCTACCAAATCACGGCACAATTTGAGGGAAGGTAACATTCGGTCTTCAGATACACTGGAAGAAATGCCTTTGTATTCTTCACTTTTCTCTGTTTGGCTGAAACTCCCATTTTCTGTCAGGAACAGAAAGCAAATATTAAGATTTTGTAATATCATTTAATACACTGTTTCAGAAATAGATTCAAGTCACAAAACATATTTAAGATCTTCCTAACACAGGACACGTTTATTCATTTTAATACAAAAAGCAAGGCCATCTTTCCTAAAGCCCATCTATAAGATAGCGTGTACAAAACCTTCCACTAATAAACAGATCTCATTTCCTCTTTTCAAGAGGGACATTACAACCCACCCACTCAAGCAAGGTGCTCCATCTATTTTCACTCAGCAAGGCAGAGACAAGTCAGAATGCCTCCATTACTCTAGCTGCCATTTTACCTTCTACTCAAAGCACCCCTGCAACTCCTGCATACTGGCAATTAAAGAGTGTCTGTTCACAGAGGCAGGAGAAGGCTGCGTATGAAAAGGTGCTTCAACAGTTGCTAAACTGTGTACATACGAGATGACATGAAGTAAGAAGCACAAGTTCTCTTCAGTCTCCGCTATTACAAACTGTGGTTGCTCTATTATTAAGTGGATAAGTTGCAAAGCTCTTAAAAATATATATATATATTTATTTAATATGGTACATAATGTTATAGTATGCATGTGTAAAAATATATGTCTTTTTAAAACAGCCACTTCCACTGTGTCGTGCATCTGTTTTTTGCTTGAAAACTCCTTAGGGACTATCTATGTATATATGTATATATATCAGCATATATTTGATGCACCCGACCTACCATAGCTTAACACAAGTTATCAGTAATTAATTGTCAACCAATTTCAAACTTCTTCTGCTCCTTACCAGATGTAAAGCCTTCCTCCAAACCTTTGGCTTCTCTTGTTAGCCCATGGAACAGAAGCAGTAAATGATTTAGTCGAGACTGAATCACAACCTGAAGGAATTAATTTAAATTTAATATTAAGCTTAACATTTTAAGGTTTACAGCCATAGCAATATTCATACAATCGTATTCTACAAAGGTCACCCAGATGTCTGTTTCAGACAGACATTTTTGCTATAGTTTTCTGTTCAGGAGGAATAAAATGGAGAATAATAACTATTGAAAGGAACTTAACTCCACAGTGACATTACACAAAAGAAACAGACTGTACAAAGTATCTGGGCATGTTCTTCTGTGCTCTTTCCAATGCACTACACTATCACACTGCATTCTAGTTTTTCACATTACCTTGTATGCTGCTTGTTGGAATTTCCTCAACATCCTGTTTCTGCTCTCCCAAGGGTCATTACGGAGCAAGTCAAATGTGGGGTGGACATCTGGGCGCTGCATAGTATTTAAAAGAAAAACAAAAAAAGAACCATTTTTAAAACAGACAAGGATAGATTTCCTCCACCCTAAGTCATTTCTTAGCCAGAATCCCTATGTTATCTCCTAATACTGAAATAAGTTAAGCAAAAACGTCCTGCCAAATTACTTCATTCCTGGTCCATGTCACCCTACTCGCATTTAAGCAGAAATCTTCACAGCAGGTCTTAAAGGGAAGTCATCAAGTACTGCAGATACAATGTGGGTAGTGCAGAGGCAATGTAGCATGGTCTGCATCCACACATAAAGGACAGGCACATACTGAAAGTGGATTCCAATACACGGGCAGTCAGACAGTAGCAAGAGGTCTCTAGTGAGTACACACTTCACCTCACACAAATGTGAAGCTAGAACAGCTATAAGGGCTCAGAACGAAGGCCCAGCAAATTCAGCATTCCTTTCCAATAATAGCTTGGAACATAACCCTACAGGAGGGTGAAAGACCAGGGAAAAATTACAACAACAATTAACCTGAATAACCTCCCAACTTCTAATTACCTCTTGCCTTGGACATACTCAAGACAGAGGTGATGTCTACATTTGACATCCTGAATTGCCTGAATGCTCTTTGAACAGAAGTCAATCCAATCTCTTCATTGAAATCTCTTCAGTTTTAGACTGATGTGACAGAAAAATGCAGCACCAGAAGGGACTCTGTCAACTCTGTGATACAGTACTCCCGACAGAACACTCAACCAAAATATAGATTAGGAAGGTGCTTAGACCTAATTGCACACAGCCCCATACCACATTCACCAAACAATTTTCAGCACTTCGTAACAGGCATAATAGGGTAGGAACAGACCAGCTAGCACAGCTATAGTGTTCTGTAAGAAGCAAGCAGCAATGACTCATCCATCTAATGTTGTTCCTTCGATAACAGACAATTTATTAAACAAAGATCCCAATTATCCCAGGAAATGAATCCTAAGAATTATCACACATCACAGAGAAAGACAAAAGAAACCCTTTTTACCAGAAAAGTTCCTGCCAATTCAACCTGCAAGGTAAAGGTCACAAAATTGTGATTTGCTTAATCTTATGTTAAAGTATGGGAAAGCTACTCCTGTGAGAGCTTTCAGGAATGAGCACTAAGAATCTCAGGTTATGTCTGTGGATTTCTGCTTGTCTCTCACATGAGAAGATCAGAGTCAGAAGATGAGTTGTGCATGCAGCTCGCTGCTGGCTCCAATGCAGTAAAATGGGAAACAGGACAGTGATACAGAAATGGCAGTATTAGGAGGAAAAGCAAGCGGTGACAAATATGTATGGCTGTTAGCTTAGCAGCAAATACAAACAAACCTGCTCAACATGCCGGAAAACACGTCTGGAAGAAACCTCTACTTTGTTCCTTTGAAACTCCTTTTCTATGACAGGCTCTCCTCTTTGGATCTGATTTGTCACCAGGAAGAACAATCCCATTAGTGAAAAGCGTTCAGTGATTTTTTTAACTCATTTACAATTAGTGGAAACTCACAATGTAACACTCTGGAAGCACTTGACAAAACACAACCTTGCAGAAAGTTAAACAAAGTAAAATAATTTTCTTTTAGGTCCAAGAGATATCCAAAGACACTACAACCAACAGATAAGTAAATGTTTCTAAATAAGGTGATTATCCATCTAATTCAATGATATAACAGGCTCACATTCTAGATTGTGGGTTTCTTTTTTTACTTATTTCCTCCTTTGTTATCATTACAAATAATGCTTGAATTTATTCACGCTTAATTCAGCATATAAATTACGTCTTGACCCCATCTATAAATAATTTTACTGCCATAAACAGTGCCTTGGAAGTCAGTAGGATGTCAGAAGCTGCTTGTATGTCTAGAAGGCAGGATAGGAGGGACAAACCCCACCTGTCCCTGAGGGCTGTGCCATATGCAGACAAATATTTTCTGTTACTACCTATTGTTGCTGTCACCCCCAGAGAAGACAACCTGCAGGCTGGGGTGACTGGAAGAAGTCAGAAGGAAGTGAGGGAGAATGTGTAGCAGAAGAACGTGATGAATTATCTCCCCATGGCACTGCATGAGTACTGACTGGGTTTAGCCCTTCAGTAGCAAGTCATTCAGAAAGGTACAGCATAAACAGAAGGCTGAATGCAGCCACAGTGCTGGTAGGATTGCTGCAATGCTGCATTGTGATGTTGTCAGATGGAAACCTACCAGGCTGAGCAAATATCCATGTACATTTCCATTAATAACTTAGTAACTTATCCTTCTCCCTGTCTACCTCCAAGAAAAAACACTTCTCAGTGACGCAAAGAAATAATACAGATACAATTGCATGAGGAAATTCAGCTAGCATAGGTTTGTATCAATGGATTAAGAAAAACTGAAGATGTAGAGAGCATGTGACTGTTCACTAGTGCACTGCATACAGTCTGGTATAAGCACAGTTTTGAATTTATAGGAAAAAAAAAAAAAAGCAAATACTAACCTTATATTGCTCTTCCTCCCTCTGTCGATTTTCAATAACCTCTCTTTTAAATTCCACAGAGACTGGATCTTTGCCTTTATAAACTTGCCTGTATTTTCAGCAGGAGCAAGAAAAATGATTCACTTAATGTATGGTTTGTTTTATTTAAAGTTTAATATGCTGATCCTCCTGTTCTTAAGATGTCTAGGGGTCTGTAATATTCAGCAGAAGAGCAGCTCTGACTGCAAATGAAATCTCAGTATGCTTAAGCATGACTTTACACCTGTTGACGTGCTGTGTTATTCACTCCATTTCATATATTACCCTTGATTTATTGACAACCACAACAAAATCTCCCTTAGCCTTTAAGGGAACAAAGTGGGATGGGATGTGTGAGGTTAGATGAACAAGGTTTTCAGGAAGTTCCTGAATGCAACTGTACTACAACTAAAGATCTCACTGGGTACACTGATGCTGCTCTTAGGCAGGAGGGAAGTCTCATAACTGTTAAACATACCTATCAGGACATGAAATGGTAGCATTATGCACCAGTGCATATTGCATACATCAGTCACAGAGGCCTTAGTCAAGCAAATCTCAGTGTTGTTAATTAACACTTACCACTTCAGATTACTTGCTTTCTCTTCCTTAATGTTTTGTTTGATTTTTAGTTCAAACACCGCTTCCTTCATCTGTCTTGTTTTTATTCCTTCGTTGCCTTGGCAAAGGACTGCAAGAATATCAGAAAGTCACATACTAGATTGAATTTTTAATTGGGAAATAACACCCACGGTGATTACTGAATTCATTAATACACAGGCTACTTCAGCTAAAGTGAATTTCTTACTGGCACAACAATCACAGAACCCCAACAATTCTAAAGCAACATTTCTCAACAGAAACCTACAAATATTGATAAGACTGAGTTTATGCTGCTAACTATGTTACCTTCTTTCAAGTTCTTGATCTTCATTTTGCCTGCTTCCTGATTCAAGACAGTAGCTACAGCATACGGATTTGACAAGTCTGTGGGGAATCTGAGGCTCTGGTATTCAATTTCCTAAGAGATAAATTAATAGGAAGAAACAGAAACAAAAAGATTTTCAGCCCTGGAAAGTACTTGTACTTATTATTTCTTCACACCTTTACTTTTTGAATAGCCTTGGATGGTGGTAGGCTGCATTTGTCTCTTCTCCACACCAGTGATTTTCCAACAGACACCGCTTTTTTCTCTGGACACCTTTGCTGTTGTTCAAATTGTTCTTTTCTAGGCAGCAGAAGAAAAAACATTGCTCTTCTAAGTACTCTCTAAATGGCATCTAATCCTAATACATGAATTTATATCACTTCTAGACACTGGGACAAGGATACAAGGACACTGGAAACACTTCCCCAAATTACAAGTGGAATCGAACTTTCTAATCTTGCTAATTTCACAGTTAACAAAAATAAATAAATAAAGTAGGTAGAGCTCTGAAGACCTTATTGCTCACAAAAACTGGACCTTGCAAGGCCTCAGCAATAAGGATCACACAGATCAGGCACAATAAGCTGAGGATGTGCAAGGATATTTAACATCTTGTTACTTTTACTTTGCAACAGTTTGAGTTCATTCAGAGGACATGCATTCTGAGCAAATGATGTAAGAATGAAGGTGAAAGTATTAACACTTGTTAACTTTAACTTGTTAACGACACCAGTGCATTTTAAGTCACCACAGATACAAACGCCTCAAATGATTACAGCAAAATGGTATTAAATCTTACTACATGGTATGTTTCAGAACTGGGGAAAGAGCAGTCAGCCTCACATACATTTGACCCAGATGGGGTGTGGATGTTCCTGTGAAAACGCATACATAGGGTTTTGAGTGGAACTGTGAAATCAGTAACTGCATTTTCATTTGTGCTGTTCCATACTCAAGGGGGGAATATTTCACAGTTACTTCCTCTTTCCCATTTCCTGGAATGATTCCTGCGATTAGAGAAGAAAAACAGTAAGAGTTCATCTAATGAGAGCCCACTTAAGTATGCTCAAATGAATTCCAGACTAGATTTTTAATTAGTAGCGTTAAAGTTGATAGCAGTAAGCTTAAAAATATTTCAGGTCTCAAAGTGCCTTTCCAGTACTACCAGTTAGCTTAAAACCATTACCCCTTGCCATTCCTTGATACAGTGAGAAGGAATATTATTCTGAAAGAATGACCCAAACCAAAGCTGTAGTGTAGTTCACCTTTGTGAAGCATACATCTGATGGAGTACAAATACTACTTCAGAAGAGGGAAAATGCATCCAAAAATCAAAAAACTTAAAATATTCAGAGTTCACATCAAAGTTGCCCTAATACAGGCAAGATTCTCTTCTCCTATAGTCCTCTCTACAGTGGGATCAGAAGCTCCATAATCTCAGAAGATTATATGAGTAACTATGCTAATTAAAATGTTAACAACTCAGCTAGCAGTATGGATGTTTAACACTTTGTCAGTTTATCATCAGCAATTTCAAATAATTTTAAACTTTAAAGAAGTGCAAGCTACCAGATATTGGCTGGACAGTGAACGCTCTGTGAGGCTGAATAAAATCAATGTGGAATTCAAAATCTATCGGGCAGCTGCACTGCAACGGGATAACGTACTCCTTACTGAAAAGACAGTAACAAAGAAATAAAAGTTAAACTACAGTTGATATCCATCTTGATATACCTGCCAGGTATTTCACATCTTGACTTACTTTCTCCGACCCACACAGAATCTGATTACAGAAAAAATGATACACTTTACTTTTCAGAAGTTATTTTCGTCTATCCTCACATTATTATAAACTGCAATATCTAGTTAGTACAAACAATCCAAACTGGAGGCACAGTAAATATAGAACCAGAAATCAGTCTCATTCCACAGCCCTGCTCATGGAAGAGGATGGAAAAAACAAAGAATCTCAGTGCAGACTTCAGGAGGCTTGAATACTCCAGTCCATCAGAATGACTGGACCACCCCAGAAATAATCATACCAAGACCTCATTTTCATAAAAGCCCTTTACGTTTCACAGTGGATGCGTGAGGGGTATTGCCACATATCTTATCAAGCTGCTTTGCTTTTGTATGTATCTGCTTTCAAGTATCAAGCAGAAACACAAAAGCACTGATGTAATGCCACCCAACAACCCAAGAACCAAGTCCAACTGACCCAGGTTTATTTCTGTTTTTTGTAAACTGTCTGACTGAAATCCTACACTGCTGATAAGCAAAGAATGCATGTGATACACAGTGTTCCTTTGTAAAGTGCATGTTGAAATGGCTAGGGTAATAAACAAAAATGGCAAGGTCTTTTTTCTCTGCCTTAATGTAACCTGTTCATGAAGATGTAACAGTAGATTGGGAAAGCAATTTGTTTTAAGGAGTAGTGCAGCTTGTACAGTAACCAAAGTGCCTTAAAAACATAGCAATCATGCTGTCTGTTACCTAATGGATGCTCTGTGCCTAAAGAGAAAGCTGGGTGGTAGAATGTGGGACTTCTGCAAGTAAAAGGGATATTTTCCATTGACATCAGTGGGCTGTGGATCATAGCCCCACGGATTCTGTACAGTATCAAGTATCTCAGAGAGCGTGACATTAGTACAAATCACCATAATTTTAAATACTACAGAACTAGACACTGACCAACAGATTCTCCTTTCTCTTTTTCCCCTTTCCAGTTCCACTGCTCATTTGTTCATAAGAGCAGACAGTGTCACCTACTGAAAAGACAGATTAAGATGAAGTCTATGCTATCAGAAGATCTTGTTAAGTGTTTTCAAATAAAAGAAGCAAATCTAATGATCTTTGGACAGAGGTTAGCCATTTGCTATCACTAAATTACACTTAAAATTACTAGCTTTTAATTTCCAGAATCATTCCTCTTGACAAAGATTGTTCTTTCTCAGGGTTTACTAGTGCTAAAAAGACTTAGTACTCAGGAGTGTACAGATTATGAGCAGCAGTCATACTGCTTCCCTGCAGGATGAAGGAAGTGAATAAGTGCCAATGTAGGCTAGCTAAACCTTGCTTCAACTATGTGTACATTTTGTTTGTACAGCATCCACTTTCCAGGGAATGTGTGCCTGTAATAGGTCACATATGGAACTGCTTTGAAGTCCAGATAGTAGCTGAATTCCTTAAAGCTTCTAAGACCTTAAGACGTACAAAGAGGGGAAAAGGAGATTGTTCAGGTTTGGTGCATGTCCACAAAACGTGGACAAACTTCTGTCCTTAACTCACCTCTGACCAATTGATACATCAGACATATTTATAAATGATGGAAATTCCATCACATTCACAGCAGGGTAACCATGCATAGGAATGACTAATGTATCTTCATCCTGAAAAAAAAAAAAAAGAGGGTGAATATTTATTTACTGTAATGAACAAACATTATGCAAAGTAAAAGTTTCTGTAATAGCTGAAAGATGAGTGAGCATGGGCTACATTCAGTATTACCACTGTGGCTGCTTTACATCTTGATATTCTGCTTGCTAGTAGTGTCCATCTGTTTTATCATACTTTCAGTAACTATCTAAAGCACCACCAGTGACATAAAGTCTGATTTACGGGCAAAAAATTACAGAATAATGAATATATTGTATCCACAGCTCTGGGACATTCACAGAGAAGGAAAAAAACAAACAAACAGATGCTTAATACCCAAATACACTGGGAAGAAAACCTACACTATTCTAGGTAATTAACTGTACCTTTATTGTAATCATCAAGTGCAAATAGTCTCTTCATTCCTTTAGAACTTTAGGTATATTTTCTTACAATAAATCCTCACCTGACAGTGAATTCGGATGCAGTCATAGTAATAACGCCACTCATCAGGACAAAAATCAACAGTAACCACGTATGACAAGCCAGGGACAAGTCGATGCTAGAAAATCACCCAAAATAAAGACATATAAAAGCTGCAATCAGAAACAGTGCTGCCTGCAAACAGCCACGTGAAGGCTTTCTGACACTTACTGTTTTGTTGTATTTGATCAGAAAATACTTTGTCTGGGGTGGTATAATGTGAGGGCTTACTACATTGCCAGAAATATTTATCAACTTCTGCAAAACAAAAAAATATCAAAACAATGTTACAGTATAAGAGATCAACTGAGAAAACCAACTGTATGTTTTATGAAACCATCCACAGGCAAAAAAGCTGTATTAAACAAGTAACCATTTCAACTTCAGTAGAAATAATTCAGCATATGCTCTGTCTATAAAAAGAAAAGTGCTCAAACCTTGCATCCTGTATTTTTATTCTTGGAACCAAGTCACAGTTTCTTAGCTAGAAAGAACTTAAATTCTGGTGCTGTTTTGCTCATGTGCAAAAGGAACAAAGAAATGAAACAACCTATTGACCTCTCTTCTTCAGAGATCTGAAACAACTGAAATTATTTAGTATTCCAAGGTTTTGTTCTGGATCACTAAGTAGCAATCCTTTGTAATGTGACAGTTCAGGCTGCCATATCTCCTGCATCTTCTTTACTTTCATCATACCTGGTGGACCTAACCCATCACAATCACACAACTTCAGTCTCAAAACGCCACATTAATAAAAACAGATAAAAAGGAAATGCTCAAACTGTTCACAGGAAAGAAAAAAATCTATGCCCTGACTTTTGTTTCTGAGATTATATTGCTCCTGGAAGAAGGCTGGAGTTGCTTTCAACATCCATGCAACAGAGAACACAATTATAGCCTCAGCAATGGTCTGTCCAAGTACGTGTTGCTAACAGTCCTCTCCAAAGTTAAAAGCATAAATCCTTCATCCATGACTTGCAAGTCACATACAACAAACACAGACACATGAAAAAGAAAAGTAAAACAGAGACCCTTAAAGAGAGTGGTAAGAACAGCACGGCACTTGTCTGTTTTGTTACCACAGAGACATTGATTTTAAGTGCTGCCTTTTAGAGTTCTGATAGAGCAAATGGCCTCATGACCACAAGCAGTATACTTAGCTTCTTTTATCCTTTTATGTGCCCCAAGAGGATCCCTGCCCTGACACTTACCAGTGTCTGTTGGTGATGTTTTCCAACTTCATACCCTCCATAGTGCAACACAGCAGGCTCTGCCTGTATAACATTGCTTCTCTTACGTTCCGAATAAACCTCTACAGAGAAAGACAGTAAAACATGGGGAATAGGCAACCAACTGACACACACATGATGACTGAGAGAGTTAGCAAGTATATCTATATTGAACTCAATGTATTAGAAAAGGAAAACAGAGCTTATTTTTCTTGATAAGCATGCATGACTCTTCAAATGGAGGATTAAGGTGACAGCTACTAGCCCAGCAGACCCATAACCCTTTCACCAGTTTGTCTCATGGCATTTATCTCTCCACAGCTTCAATAAGCCACCACAAAACTTTAGAGTCAGCTAGGATGAGTACAGCTGTTAGTTTTTTCCTGACTCCCTCTCCCATGATTTGGGCTCATGGGGAGACACAGGATGGGAGCTGGGCCTGTGAGTTGAGAAAAATCATCTAATATCCAAGAAGTACTTCCTAGGATTGCTTCAATGTCGGGGAACTGTCAGAGAACACCAGCTCACTTGATTCCAGCAGGTGATTGGGGACAGCACGTCTCTTTTTAGGTTCTTCTACCAGGCTGCCCAGAAGGACACTGGGTATTTTCTTGAAGATTTCTGTGGAGGCTGATTCAACCACGTCCATGTCAGGACACAATTGGAATCTGAATGGTACTAAAATTCACCAGCACCTAGAGTAAAATTAAAATAATGTAATGATAAAACTGTCTTCCCACTGGTATCATCTGTTTGCTAAAAATATCTAAAGCCATTTAGTTGTTTTTTGTGTTTTTTTTCCTTCTGAAGTAGATTACAAAATATTACAGAATATAACAAAATATTACAAAATATAACAAAACCCAAGATGAGTTAAAATCCTTCTCCCTAGAAAAGCAATGGATTTACTGTCTCACATCCTTGATTGTAACTGATAAGCACAAATACCAGACATCTAATTGCCAAATACCTTCCAAGGTGGATGTAAATATACTGCAAACTTCTGATCACTTCAGAGAGCTAAGTGTCAAATCATCAAACAGACTTGCATCACTATTCATTTTGAGATTATTCATGTGAGATCCACCATGGTAGAGAGGCCAGGGCTTGCTCCTCAGGAAGCCAAGCACTGTGTTACTGCTGATGTCAAAAGGCCACTGAACACCGGAGAATCCATGCTCAGCCACAGTGCATGGGGTCTTACTGCCAGATATGCAAAGCCTGATCACATCTACAGAACTCCAGAAGTCAAGTCAGTACGAGGGATAATAGTTTCAGGCAGCAATTATAAAGAAAGCTCATAGTCAGAAAGTCCATCCCAGGAGAGAGGATGGCTAAACCAGGAAAAAGGCAAGTTGTGGAAACAATGACACACTCCAAAATGCCACCACTTTGGTTTAAGTCAAACTTGCACTCAGAAATAACTCTATATTTAGCACAACCTATTTTGTGTAAGAGTGCTCCGAATACTTAACAAATGCTTCGGTTATCTACCGAACTCACACACACAATTTCTTAAGATATTCCCACAACATTTTGCATGCCATATCCTGCCATGTGGACAGTGAATCTTCAGAGGTGGTGTTAGCAGTACAAGCGTGACACCTGAACAGGGCAGGATACCTTTAGCTGGTAAGCTGAGCTTAAGGAAACTTGATTCACTCCAGCTTCCTAAAGCACACCCAAAGTGTCTACTGCAGAGATACCATGTATGCTAAGGACATGCATGGAAGATGGGATGATTCCAGAAGCCCCGTGGCAAGCACCAGAACTTCACCTGTTCTGAGGTTTACTGGGGACACTGGCTGTAGGACATCTCTCTCTTCCTTCATGTTTATCAGCATACAAAGTCCTTCTAATGATCCCACTGTCCAAATTGACTTGTGCAGAGATGTTCTAATCTCTCCTGAGTGTTTGGGTTATTAACTTGCAGATTCATTTTTAATTTTTAAATATTAATACGAGGGATAAGAAA
Organism: Callipepla californica brunnescens; assembly: GCA_023055505.1. NCBI lineage: Eukaryota > Metazoa > Chordata > Aves > Galliformes > Odontophoridae > Callipepla > Callipepla californica. The sequence goes on from JALIRH010000010.1 coordinate 13,426,908, forward strand.
ATTGGCATTTGAATCTTCTGTTTAGATAGTAGTTAGTTATTTGTTTAGTAATGATAACTATAAAACCAGAAGGCCAAGAATATTATAAATCTCGTTTTAAGTAAGCACCGCTATCAGAACATAAACTTATGTAATGAAAAGAGCAAACATTGCACAATAAGAACACCAGACATTACCCATCTGCAGGAAATTATCTTCCCAAATATAGCACACAGCCCTGTGAACAGCAGCAGGGAGAGAAGGAGAACCAGAGAGTCGTAAAGCTTGGAGAAGACCTCAAACCCAACTGCTGACCCATCCCCACCACATCTGATAACCTTGTTCCTCAGTGTCACACCTCCAGCGTTCCTGAACACCTCCAGGAGGCGGTGACTCCACCAGCTACTCACTCAGGCATTCTGAGTTCAGCAGCCGCCATTCTGGGCTTTCCACTTCTTGAGATGCTCCATTTTCTATCTGCTCTTCACGACCTCGAGGTCTTTTCCAACCTTAACGACTCTACGAACTCTCTTCATCGGGAAGCTCGACGGCTGATGATCTGCTTGGACAACTGCTTGGTTAGATGATCCACACTGCAATAACCTGCACAACAACGTGCACAAGAGCACAGCCTCCCCCTTTCCCCCCCCCCCCCCCCAGCACTCACCCCGCCATGCAGGCCGCGCCCGTTGCCAGGCAACGTGTATCCACGCGGGCTGCACCACTTCCGCCCGGCAGGGGGGCGCCCTCCTCCCGCCGTGGCGGGGCGGCAGTTAGGGCGGGGGGAGGCGTCTGTGGGGGGGGTCCTTTATGGCACCGCCCGTGGTAGTGTTCAGTCCCTTCAGGGTTGTTTGGGTGTTCCCAGCAAAAGGCCGTGGGAATACGGTGGAGCTAACAGCGTGCTGACATACTTCTCTTCCCACGGAGACGCGGTTCGTGCGCGCGTCCCTGTTTGCACGGTGCCGATGGAGTGTAAAGCTGAATCCACAGCCGCCCTCACGTCAGAGGGGCTGAGGACAATGCGCGTCTGGAAAACGGGCTGAAAAGAGGGTTGTAGGCCCAGCAGATGTGCAGGCTTCCTTGGGATGGTCGAGATAAATAAGGATTGGGAGCTGAGATTTAAGCAGGTGATTCTCAGCTCAGTTTTATATCTCTGTTATGAGTATCAGTTGCACAGGTTTGCACAGGTGACAGTTTTCCAGGTCTTATCTTGCATCCATCTCCTGTTGAGCCCTCAGCCTGCACGTAACTAATGCAAAGGTCACACAGTGCTACGGTTTGCATCCACCTGTCAGTGTCTAAATCCAACACCAGCTCTCCAAAACCCCTGGGCAACCACCATCTGTGTCAGAAAATCCCCCCCCACTCCACCCAGAAGCAGATCTCCCTTGGTGCCACAAACACACGAGCAGTGGCTTTCAGGCCAGGCTGTGACAATATGGACAGAATAATACAGTATTCTTTGAGCCGAGGGAAGAGGCAGAATGACTTTGCTCCCACTGAGATGACACAGCACTGCCAGTGTGGTTTCCGCAGTCTGCTGTAACCGCATTGCTTGGCTGCCTCTCAGACCCCCTTTTAAAATCTTGTTGAACCCTTCGACCAATTTCAGCCAAATCCTGTGAGCAGGCAGAGGTTTTATACAAAAGTTTACACAAGTTTACTGTGGACAGGGGGAAGGAGGGATGAAATATTGGCCCTTTCGCAAGGGAAATGCTGAACATTTTGTTGCAGTGCCCACTGGGTGGCTGCTGGGCAGTACAGCTGTAGCCTGGTGCTTCTTCCCCATCTCCTGCCCTGGGGACACTGGGAGAGATGAGGGTAGTGTGTAGGAGAAACAGGGAGCATTGCAATTTGACTGCCATAGGAAGCACATGTGAGCACAAGTTGGGAGTTAGTGTGGTCAGAGCAGTCGTGGGAAGGGCACCATACTCTTTAGGAAACCCTTTTTCCTCCATAATGCTCCTTAGGGGATGGCTTGCTCAGTGCAGTGACTGGATTTTCAGTGCACAGGCAACAAGCAAGATGTCTCACGGTCACAGTCAGTGACTTTGCAGGTAGATCCAGAGCACTCTCTGCAGCCTGAGAACACCTTGTCATGTTTAACCTGTGCCTGAATGATAGGAGACGACAAATCGCAAAAGATAACATGCATGTTTTGAGACACTTCACCATAGCTGATGTTTGCAGCTGTCTGAGAATGAGCACTAGTGAACAGAACACACTTTGGCTCTTTTTGAGGCCATGCTCATTATTGTGCTAGAAGGAGACTTGTCAAGCCAAGGTTCAGCTCACTGCCAGGGTAAGCAGAATTTTCCAATAGTTTTTCCTAGGAAACAAAACCTGCAAAAGTGAAGTGTGGCCTGCTGACAGAGAAGGGGACTGCTGAGGTACTCTTATAGGAAGATTCAGATCTACATCCCACCACGAAGTACCACAAGGATGCAGGCGCAGTGGCATCTTGCATCCCATAGCATCAGGACCAAATGCAGACGGGCTGATGCTCTGGATGTGAGATAAGAGGGTGGAGTGGAGCATTTAGAGTTCTCTTCAGAAGGTGTGGAAGGACCAGGTCCCCTTGCCTTTTCTCTCATGCCTAACACCAAGCCCTAGCTCACCCCTGGCTCCCCCTCAGCAGGTTCAGCCACCCCCCAACCCCCGGTGCTCAGGGCTGCACACTCGGTGTGGGAGGCATGTGCAGAGCTGCCGGCAGCCGGAGCAGTACAGCCAGCCTGGATAGCATTCCTCAAACCCTGTTTCCCAGCAGGGTGCTTATTCCAGGGCTGGGTCCTCCCCTGTCTACGCTCTGCACTAATGACTATTTCCCCTTAACAGATTACCCGTGCCACTGTGGGGCTGACATCCTGCACTGGAGCCCTGCTTGGTTCCTTATCATGAGCGCATGAGGAATAATTGTTCCCTACCGACACCCATCAATAGCAGCGAGTAAAAGCCAGGAAGACAGGCAGACGATAGCAGGAACATGCCCCACAGAGGTGCTGTTATTCTTGGGACGGGAGGCTACTGCGGAGGAGGAGGAGAGCTTGGAGGGTGGATGGGGGGGTCCTGTCACTGCTGATGCTGGCTGGGGCTCTGCAGTTGAAGAGAAGCATTGGCTCAGGATGGTCAAAGCTGAGAAGGGAAAAAGAGAGGAGGGAAAGGGACAAAGTGAGGGGAGCTGAGAGCCAGACTGGAGAGCACAGACAGCCCAGTGACCTCTAGTGCATGAGGGATGCGGGAAGCAGGCTGTGGCTGACCATGTGGACCATCTCAGTGATCATCTTCTGGATTTCAGCTGTTCTGGTAGGTGCTTGGAGCTATTTATTTCTGATTGCATGGAATAATGCTGTCTGAATAAGTGCACCTCTATTCCACAAAGCCGTTGTGTCTTTGTCTTTAAAAGGTCTGTGTGTAAACTGGGATTTATTTTATTTTATTCTTGCTTCTGCTGCTTTCCACACTAATTGACAGTGTCCAGATGGCCAGATGCTGGCTGTCTTCATTTCCCCAGCTGTACAAAGACGACAGTGTTACTGCGTTGGTAAACTCAGGGAGGAATCTCCTCAGGGGGAATGCCCACCACTGCTAATGCCGCATCTGACTGGGGCTGAAGGAACATAAAGTGATGTTTACCCCACACATGTTGGTTTTCTGCTTTTGGCTTTCCCCTTTTTCTGGGAATTGATGTGCAGATTTCTGCTGTGCTCCAGGCACCCAATACCGCAAGAAAGACAGCTGAATATGGAGTGTCATTTCCAAGTGCTGCTCGGGTGCTTTCCAATTCTGAAAAGCACAGAAAACTGAGGGTGAAATCTGTCCAGCCCGGCTGTGAGAAGTTAGGAGAGAAACCCTCACTCCAGATAAAGAATCACTGCTGCACTGGCAAAATCAGTCTTTGTCCCAGCAGGATATCGGGCTCACTCTCTGATAAAACCTGAGCTCTACTTAGATGTTTTAATTGAGTTGGGAATGCAGTCTGCATTGCTTCGATTGCGTTTCATAATAAAACATTGACTGTGCTGGTTTTCTTGCTGTTTGGGCTTCTTATTCTTAGGTACCTCCAAAAAGCTCCGTGAATAGATATCTTTATTTAGTGTCCAGCTGAGAGCAACTCCTTCTCCTTGCTCTCTTTCCAGTCCTTCAGCATACAGATTTTGTTCATGGCATACAGCCTGGCATCCTTTGTTCTCCCCTAAACCACTTGTGAAGCTAGGAACACTAACTTTCAAATTAAACTGTCTGGGTGGCTGCAAATATTCTTTGTATTATTAGGTCCACTCCTTCACAGGTTAAGAAATGCACTTTGGACATCTAGTTAGCACAACTATTTCTGCTCGGAGTGAGTTTGATATTATTTGATTTGTTTTGACATGTTAAATTTTCTTTAAAGAAATAAGAATGTTTGTTTTACATGCGCTGCAATGAGCAACCCGAATGCAGACCAAGCCAGTTCTGCTGATCACTTTAAATGTTCAACACTAATGTTGTTTTTTAACGTATTTCTGAGGTAACTTCTAAGAATGATGCAACAGAAGTCTGCTTTAGATCTGAAATTTGTTCTTGCAAATGATGAAAACATTAATTGCTTTACTATTAGTAATCAAATGTTCAGCAACAGAGAGTGATAAATAATGCTTAAATGATCTGTCACTGTTTATAAATGATTGAAGTCAGCCTTCAGCCAACAACAGAAACTGCTAAATGCAATCACATTTCCTTAGACATGTTACTCCATTTGGATATCTCTCATTTATTTACAAGATCAAAGGGATTTAATGCTTTTAAATCCTGGTATTGGAGAACAGTTCATTTAATGTGAATTCTTTGCACAAGCAGTTCAAGAAAATTCATTTCACTATGCAAAAATGATTTATTTAGGTATTTATTTCATAGCTCACGAGCAGCTATGCGGTTTGTCATAATGGGAACCTGGGTGGAAATGTAGTATCTACATTGCTTAAAATGATGGAAAGAGACAAAAGTGGTGGAAGTAGATTTTCCTGCTCTCTGGGGACCAAGCAGTTCTGTTGCAGATGGGAACTGGGTCAACATGTGGTTGTTATCATTAAGTATACTGCAAGGTGTAAAGACCAGGATCTCGTCCTACAAACCACCTTACAATGACTTTCAATACATGCCATTTTAGTGACCAGTAGCTGTTTTGTACATTCATTTTGGCCCAGCTACACGTAACATAAACTGCACATTCAATAACTACATCAGAATTGGAGTAAGACTTACATTTTAACCCTTCCTTGTGAGGAAGGAGAATGGGGAAGGAGGGCTTTGAGAGAGTGAGCTCAGGACAATTTACAATCAATTCTCTTGCAAATATCTCAGTGAGGTGCTGCTATTGGCTTGGCCCCTACTGCTCCATGATTACTAGCTGGGGAACAGTCTTGGGTGGGCTGCAGCCAGTGGACATATTTGGGCTGGTTGTGCAAGTGAGTGTCACCTGGGAAAATGAACAGCAAAGGTCTGTGTTTTAACACTGCCAGAGGTGGGTGATTAAGTACTCTAGGGGGGTCCAGCAGTGCCCTGGATGTTTCTGCAGTCCTTACGAGGAGCTTCTTGCTCAGGCACTTTGTTTAGCAAAGTAACAGACTAATTTCTCTCAATAACAATGTCAGCAAATGGGACGAGGCAGGAACTGAGTCTCTACTTGCCTACTGCTATCAGAAAAGAGCAGACTTAATTAAGAAAATTGACGATTTCAAGGAAATGCTGCCCACAAACAATTGACAGCATCAGATGGAGAATAGGAGCATAAGGAAGTCAAGTCCTGCTAAGTAAGTTTTAAGAGGAAAAGAAATTCTGCTACTTTCATATTTTCAGATCAGGGCTGTCCCTCCCGTCTGCGACCTCCTGAGTGTCCTGAAAAAGGAGGAAGAAAACTGTGCAGAGATCTTGTCCCTGGAGGCAAGGAACCGAACGTCTGAAAACGATCTCCTCCTAAGCTCAGGTAAAGGTGGATGAATGTGCAAGGTAAAAGCTGTTCTCAGGTCAGGTGAGTGTCTCAGTACCCCCATGTTCCTCCAGTAAGAGGAACACAAGCAGTTATTTAAGCTTTCCTGTGAATGGAGAGTTAGCTCTGGCAGCAGCTGGGTCAGCATCTCACATAGCACTCAGGATGGAGGCAACAGACGGGACTACTTCTGTGCCTGACCAGCCATCACCACTGGGGATGGGTTTCTGTCATCCACAACATCTTGCAGACTGAACTGCTCCTGGATGACTTCTATAGAGGTGGCAAGATCCTCATCAGCATGAGAAGTGCTCTGTGAGATGCGCTCTGTGCAAGGTTTGGAGCAAGACTTGAGGCTTTTGCTTAGTTTCATAGCCTTCCTCTCTAGCAGAGGGCGTTAAGACACACTAGAGTTGCACTGTAGCCTCGCACAAGGGCAGGACTCAGAGGGAAGATGTATTGCAAATTTTTTAGCTCTGCATGTGTTATCCATCCCTGCGAGCCATGCAGACTGACGGGTGTGAGCACAGCCTTGGGGCACACTGCCCGTACAGTGGAGTACTCAGGGGAGGTTGGCAGATATTCCAGAATGCAGCTTTGTCTCATTGCGTATAAAAGAAACTCAATCTAGTTTTCAGTTGGATCCAAATCTTAAACATCCCCTTAGGTATTTCAGTACAGGAGACTGCTACCCTCTGTGCCCCTCTCCCTAAATCCACACAGAAAGAAGCTAAATGATTAGGACTGTGTTATATATTTGAGGAGGTATTTCCAGGGGCCATAAAGATTGCTCTTTAAACTCTGTTCTGACCAAAGAGGGTTCAGTGATGTGAGTTCAGGGCTACCCCGTAGCAGAAGGCATTGAGCTGGATGTGGTCAGAGTGACTCAGCTCCTGCATGTCACCGTGGCTCTGCAAACACAGCTTATCCTGGCAGAGAAACTCCCCAAAAATAAACAAGGACGGGGGGCACAGCTGTCCTCACGTAATGGTTTCTGAATAAAGCACAGGAATTTCCTTCTGCTGGTCTTTATTCAATGAGGGTCTGTAACCTTGGTGAATTATAAAATAATGGTTTTATTAGAGGAAATAATGCTTTTAGTCTGCAAATTTCTTCATCCTTTAATTATCTGCATGCCTGAGTTCTGTGTGGAGATAATCCTGCAGGACTTTAGTTTGAAGAAGAAAAACAAAGCTCTGGGGATCCCGTGCCTGTCCTCAGTGTGCCAGGGAAAGAGAGTGGCTTTGCCCAGTATCATTCTGAAGCTGTTTAAATACTTAGTCACATTGTGCCTCTTAGTGTTTACACAAAGATTATGAAAAGAAAACACCAGGCTGATTCAAAGTGGAAGCTTTAGAAAAGTTGAAATGTGAGCTATATTTTTCACCTCTGCTTTCCCTCATCTTTCCAGTGCCATTCAATAGGTACCAGAGCAGGAGCCAAGGGCTTGACGTAAGGCTCAGCGCAGCTCAGTTTGCTCTGTGTGTGGCTGCCAGAGACCTGATCCGTCAAGGACCAGAATGGGATGCTGGGGTTGGTCTGAAGCCAGCAGGACCTGCTCTGTCCCTTCCAGTTCTCAGCAGCTCCCGGAAAGATTTGCTTTGTCTCACCCAGCAGAGCAGCCTTGTTCCCATAGCTGCCTTGGGTGATGCTGTGTGGTTCCTTATGATTGCTGGGAGATGTAGTGTGGTGCCTCATTTTTGGGAGATGCTGCATGCTGTTTCATTGGTGTGGGATGTTGTACGGTTTCTCCTTGGTGGGAGAAGTTCTATGGTGTTTTGTTGTTGCCCCCAGGGAGATGTGCTGGGATGTGGGATAACATGAGCTGCTGGCCTTCGTCTGCCATGGGATACACTGTCAGTGCTCACTGCCCCAAATTCTTCCAGATGCTGACTGGGAAACAAGGTAACACTAAAAGTACACCTTTCTTGCTGAGTGTTTTTTGTCCAATGTGGTGTTTACAGAGATACCACTGTCACCTCAATGGAACTTGAAGGAAATTCTGTCCCTGCGTCTTTTAAAGCCTGATGGCCACTTAGCAGCACCATTTCCATCACTAAGCTAAACTTAAGAATGCCTGGGGTTAAAGTAGTAAGATGTTGCAAGAGTCTGTTTTTCTTAGCCAAAGAGAAGTGGAGAATAAATGCTATCATTTAAAGCAGCTTTTTCACATAATTTCTTAAGGGAACAAGCGTTCTTCAGTCAGTCTGTCTTTCCCTTTCAAATAAGGGTTTATTTTTTATTAAGGATCTTTGGCTGATCTCAACCAAGCTTGACTAGAGAGCAAAAGTTCACACAGGGTTAAGCTCATGCAAGTTTTGGCAGAAACAATCAGCCAGGTATGGGGAAAGGAGCCCTTCTGGGCCTTCCTTAAGAGGAAATCTGCTCTGGGGTTCACTCGTTAGCTGTGACATTGACAGTCACCATGGAAAGAAGTGGCAAAAATGCACAGGAACTCAGGTTTCATTAGCCCCACGGCTCTCCAAACTCCTTGTTCAAAAACAGATGGGCTCAAGCAACAGTTTCTTTGTTTTGTTTTGTTTTTTAGTGTATTTTTCAGCTAGAAATCGAGTGAGATTTATTCCCAGTATAATGCAGTAATCGTGAGCCACTAAGTAGTATTTCTGCCTGCTTTCTACTAATTTCTACTTTTGAACAATGCCTGAGAAATGCGCTCCCATTTCTCCTTGTGAGTTAATGATTCAAACCAGAAAGGAGAGCTCGTCTTTCTTTGGTTATAGAACGCAGATTAACGAGATCCAGTGCTTACAGAAAAGCAGATGTTGATTTTGTGCAAGGAGAAACAGGAGAAACATATTAGATAGCCTAATAAGGATTAGATAACTAGGAGGGTAAACATTCAGTTCTCTTTAAATAAAATCAGGCACAAACTGTTTGCATCAAAAGAAATACCGCACTGCTTAATGTACACACAAACAGTAGCTGCCCGCCGAATCCCATAATCCTGTATAACGGCAGAGGAAACACTGTACAAAGTCACAGATTGCTGAGAAAATCATCTGTTGCACACGTGCTCACAAATCTGCAGCGCAGGATCCTGAGCCTTACTTGTGTTCAGCGCAGTCTGTGCTGGTGCAGCCGCTAGAGGGAACCGCTCCCTGCCTGTGCCCCTGGCAGCCAGCATCGGCCCGGGAGGAAAACAGGAATTTGGACATCCAAAGGTCATAGCTACATGTCAAATGAGCATTGCATTATCTTGGAGACAGATAGGCTAACAGCTTTAAACTTTAGTTGCCCTCCTGACTGAGACGCTGAGAGCTGAGCCACTTGTGATAAGCACTAATCAATGTGTCAGCGTTCAAAACAGAACTTCTCCAGGCCGAGCAATCCCAGCTTTCTCATATAACTACGCCTGTCCCTTGGTCATCGTAGTGGCCCCACGTTAGACAGGACAGTGGGGAGTGGGGAGTTTGGGAGAGCTCTTTCTGTTCCTTTTGTTGCTGCTGTGCTGCAGCAGAGTGCAAAAAACCTGATTTGAAAAACAAGCCTGGCCCTTCCAGTGATGCTAAGCTAGAACAAGATGTTCATAAAAGTATCAGAATAATAGTCTGGTACTGACACAGCCCAAGCTCTTCCCACATGGAGATCTCAGCATGTTTGCAGTGCCTTGAAGTTGAACAGAGGTGAGTGCAAAGCAAGTGCAGGCACGTTCTCAGGGCACCAGGATTAGTTCAGAGGCAGCAGGAGCCCCTGACTGTCCTGACAGTCCCAGCAAGGCTCCAAAAAGCATAAACCACTGTCAGACACCACTGCGTGCATATCTTCCTCTGTTCTCTGAACACTGCGGGGATGTTTTGCAGAAACTGGATGCCCTGGAGTCCCTGTGGCTAATTGTGTACACAAAAATAGATTTTTAAAGTGTCTCCTGTTGAAGTTTCCACTAAGAAGGGCTGCTGATTTCGGGCCTTCAGTCCTTGCAGCAGAGACAGATTTTCATTCCCAACAGCAGTGAAACAGGACGCTGTAAAGGGTGTCTCCTACTGGACAGATGCATGCGATGAGGACAGCAGGCAGTGGTGTTTTTCCTTGTGAAAGCTTTTCTGCAGCCTATAGCCTACAACTGCATGGTAGGGCCATTTTCTGACACTGAGATGACAAGATGTTTAGGGCAGGACTGCCCGCTTCCACTGTTAGCACTGGATGTTAACATGGACACGTTCAAATGTGAACTGCTTAACCATGCACAACTTGGTGGCTCAAGCCTCACTCAGCCTGGGGAGCTGGACATCCAAATAGGTCAGACAAACTGCCCTCTGTCTGTCTGAAAATAAGATGAATTCTGTACAAGCTTCCTTTTCTCCAGGGACTGGGAAGGCCACCATAAAGGACTCAATGAACCCAAGCATTTTGGTTTCAGAAGTCTGACTTAACTCCCCTCCTAGCCTCTGATTTCCAACAAGCATAAGATAATGCCTAGACCTGACTGTGGGGGCAAGCCTTCTATTTTCCACATAAATCTCACCATAAAGCCGTGACTGTCTAAGGCATTTTGCATTCTCTTCAGACTGTGACAAAACATAGTACAAACGTGAGCTGGGAACATCTCAGTAGTTTGTATGGAGCATGAATCCGTGAGTGAACAATTCATATGTTTGCTGATCTTGGAACACTGGCCAAGAAACACCAGATGTACTGAACTGTATTATTTATGTTGCAATTAATAAAAACACATCCATCACAGTCATCCCAGAGTTGGCAAACAATATTATGACCCACACAAACACACTGGGCAAGTATCAACATAATCAGCTCAGCTGCATTTCACCTTCAGGGTGCACTGCCTGGGGAGAAAGCATTCCATTGCTCTTGGTGCAGTCCTACACGTTGGTGACTGATTAGCAAAGGCACAATTGGAATTGGTTTCACCTGGTTTTGTCTTTTTTGTCGTCGTTAACATACAGGTTTTGTCTATCGAAACTGCACCAGTGAGGGTTGGTCCGATCCATATCCAAGACCAGATATCGCCTGTGGCTACAATGTCAATGACACAACAAACGAGGCGAGAGTGAGTCTGAGTGCCTGTGACCTAGAACTGCTGCCTTACGGCCCTGGGGGAGGGACGTGCTCAATCCGATAAAAAGAGACTGAATAATGTGATTTACCCCAGGCAGGGCTGTGGGTATGAGTTTCTTTAGCACAAATGTTTCTTCAAAGGCTTGCTGAGATTAAAACTTCAGCAGCTGATTTTACGAGAAAATCTACCTGTTAAGAACCAAGGGACAGTCTTCTCTTGCTATGGGCTGAATGCTGGCAGACATTCAAAGGTGAAGCTGAGGATATCTGTTCCCCTGCAGCGTTCCTATTTCATGACCCTGAAGACCATGTACACCGTTGGGTACTGCACCTCCCTGGTGACGCTGACAATAGCCTTGGTGGTCCTGGCCTCTTTAAGGTGAGGAGAAGCATCCCTGGTTGGGTTTGATCAGGACCTCTGGTCATCTCAGCAGACACAGACACTTCTGGTGTCTTTCACAGCAAGTTGAACGTTGAAGTATTTCTGAAAACCTACACATAAATCAGTGATAGGAATGAGCTGAGTTCTGTTTCCAAAAAACTTGAGGGATTTTCATCATATTATGTTCTCCCATCTTCTCCAAACATAAATTGCAGGCTGAAGTTTGCACCACCTCCATGCTGAGATTTTGCCACAATCTCAGTGTCCCTGAGGCAGACTGCATTTCCTCCTGCTGTTCTTCTCCTCGCTAGAAACCATGGCTGAAACTGCTCTAAGCACCGGTGTGTTGACTTCTGGGAAAGCACTGCATGTTTACAGCAGTAACCTGACAGAGAGCTTATCTTAATGCATCTTTATAACCTGGAGTTTGCACTTTAGTGCTTATTCAGTGACCAATATGCTAGACCAAGCATATTGGCATGAAATCTTATTTCTTCTTGCAATGTTTGCCTTTTTTTAGTACCTGAGAGGAGCAGATGTGACTTTTAGCTTTTCAAGGCCTTCACTAGTGTGTCCTTCTTTGGAAATGCATTTGTCTTCCTTCCAGGGACAAACCGTGTTCTTTATTTGTCAGCTCAACGTTAATTAGGATTAAAACCTGAGATGTACAGCCACAAGCTGCATGCTTTGACTAGCAATGTTACGTCACAGGAGCTCTCTCATTGTTACAGGAGACTTCGCTGTACGAGGAACTACATCCACATGCATCTCTTCACATCATTCATTTTGCGAGCCTCATCAAACTTCATCAAAGATAACGTTCTCTTTTCCTCTGAAGACACAAACTACTGCGAGGCATACACGGTAACCCCCTGCCTTCCAGCTTGCTCCACACTTCAGCTTCCCAGAAGGATCCCATCTGCAGTTAGCATGCAGGGAAGGAAATCTCCATCCTAGCTCTCTATTTATCTGTCCGGGGGAGGTATAGGGATGAAAAAAGAGCCCAGGCTGGAGCAAACACACCAAAACTCACGTGTGCTTCCTCATGGCTGCAGATAACCAATTGCAGGGATCTTCAATCCCACCAGGTATTGCAGAGGAGATTATCCAGGTTGCTTTGAAGTAGCTGTCTGTGTTCATCTGCTGGGCAGTGTTGACTGGTGTTCACAGAAGGTACCCAGAGTTCAGCACATGGACACAGAGGCACCTAAATGGGGGTGCCACAGTCCATGAATGTGGGATGCACCGCCAGGGTGAAGATTCTTAAATGGATCTTAGAGCCTGGTAAATGATGCTCAAAGGGAAAAAAGGAGACCACATTAAACATTGCTGACTTGTGCTACAGTTTAAGAGCTGGTAGTGAGATGCAAATTTGCAGCCACATGATCTGGACACATTTTGAAACTTTTTTTTTCCCCCTCTTCTTTTAATTGAAAACAAAATATTCTGAAGATACTTGGGATCAGGGCCCTGGAAAACACCTTAAATGCTTTAAACTTTCTTGAAAATAGATGCAAATGAAAGCAAAAGTTAATTATCCTCCGTTTCCTCAGGCTGGCTGTAAGCTTACCATGGTCTTCTTTCAATACTGCATCATGTCTAACTACAGCTGGCTCCTCGTGGAGGGACTGTACCTCCATTCTCTCCTGGTCATTTCCTTCTTCTCAGAAAGGAAATTCCTTTGGTGGTTCATCACCCTCGGATGGGGTAATGGTTCTCCTTTTTGTAAGAATAATTGTTGGTTCATTGTGCCTTTGGGATGGATTTGTGGAGCAGTAACTGGCTTTTTCAATTGCAGGTGCCCCAACCATCTTTGTTGCTGCATGGGCCACTGCGAGACAGCTCAGTGAAAATGTTGGGTAAGCTGCTTGGAGAGGGCAAAGTTGCACGGGCTGCTCTGGGGATTTCCTGCTTATTCCCAACCACCAGCAGCCAAGCAAATTAATCACCACTTAATTGTGGTGCACAACTGGATCCAAGCACAGGGGAAGAGGAAAAGTCCAGCTAAGCAAGCAGAGAGGGAGATTCAAATTTAATTTGAGCATTTCTAGTGATGAGAGATGACTTTCAAGTATGAATTCATCTCGTGAAGTTTGAGACTCCTGCATTCGATCAGTGAAGCTTTGTTCTTTTCTCCCTTACAAGGTTTAGGAACATGGCTGTGCCTTAGAGGCAGGCTGTACTTCTTGTCCAGTGCAGGTGGACAGTTTTCTGCCTAAGTTTTCCCAAAACATTGCACCACATGAGCAGGAACAGGAAATTCATATTGTAAAAGAGGGAGAAGGGACCAACCTGAAATGCAGTACAGACTAAAACCCTTTGAAAAGAGACCAGTGTTTTGATAACTGAATGTACCTTCTCTTCTATTTTTGCAGGTGTTGGGACATTAACACAAATGCCAATACCTGGTGGATCATTAGAGGCCCTGTAGTTGTGTCTATTTTTGTAAGTCTTTTCTGGGATGCGCACATTCAAGCTGTATTTTCAAATACTGTCAAGTGAGACATCATCTACTCAATATACTTTAGAAGTGTGTTAATGAGCCGATCTTAGACATGCGCCTGAACTGGTGAGACCCATGAAATACTGCTTAAGCAACTCAGCAGGGCTTAGTAACCAATGCCCCGAAGCTAAGCTGCAAAGAACCCTACAGTGTCCTCCCAAGAAGCAAGAGCCTGAAGATCAGGTTTCCACATCCTGTTGATTTCGTATGAACTTAGCTGACTTGTGGAAGCTTGTTTGGGACTGTTTCAAGGAAGCCTCCAGTGGAGAAACCAAGTGACTGTACCTTTCAGTACAATAGCCTCTGTGTCTCCTGGTCACTGCCCCTCTTAGCAAAGCCAGAAACAACTTGCCTTACACGACCATTAGCTTTTGTTTTCAGAAATGAAAGCAGCTCATGGGTTTCACACACTGTAGGTCAGCAGATTGCAATTAAACTGTTAAGGCATTACTCACTGAAATGAGATATAGGCATTGAAACTCAGTGTGAACCTGCCTGGTTAAAGGCAGAGCTGATGTAAAGAACACTTTGGCACAGATAATACTTTATGTCTACAGTGTGAGCACTTGCTGGTGCTCACCTTTGTAGCTTTGGGTACTGAGGCCCTGGAACTACTGCTTGGAGATAGTTGTTCACCCAAGTGTGATGCCCTGGGGATCTGCAATGATGTATCTGAAGCTGCCATAGAGAAAGATGGGAGCTGCTAGTCGAGCAACCTTTTGGCACTCCAAGCCAGAATATGGGGATTGCTGAGGTTTCTGTGTTGCCAGCAGGCAACATTACGTTTTCAAAACACAAACTGCAACACTTACAACGCTCCTGGAAACCCATGCAGAGGCAGTGGGTTCAACCCTGTGTTCATCTACCACTAAGAAATTCTTCATCCCCACAAAGCCTGCAGAGCACACAGGGATTCAGGATCAGCGAAGCCCTGGCATTCACTTGCCCTCTTTCATCTCTGGTTGTCACCCCAAATCCCCTCGAAGCCCAGGTCCCATGTCGCTGGCTGCCTCGGGCAGTGCCATCTGCATGCTCCTCTATCTGCTCACCCAGCAGAGGCTTTTCTCAAGCCCATAAGCCACAGAGGCAAACAACAGCAAGTCCTTGAGAATTCAGATCTAATCTCTTTATTCCTCTCAGCGCACGATCCTTAGCAGTTCAAAGGGCAGAAAATCAACACTGATAAGCTCCTTTGTGCTCCCGGACTAACTCACATTGCTGTGCTGCTCACTGGCAATTCCTCCCAGCGGGAATCTTCCCACTCCCAGCAGATTTTCTTCAGTAAAAAGCCTACACAGAATCTTCAGCCCTGAAACCCGCTTATCCCAATATCCCCACTGTATTCCCCTCCTTTTTCTTCATGGCCACAGCTAGCAAACACTGGGGACGCCCTGAGAGGCCAGGGAGACTGGGAGACATGGAACAGGGATAGGCACAGATGCAAACCTATAGGCAAGCCCCAGCCCCTGTGTTCTCCTTGCTCAACCACAATACTCCCAGCAGCTCAGCTGAGGCCTGGCAGCTGCACTTGTAGTCACAGACCACTTTGGTTTGCTTGATTTTGTAATAATTTTTCTTTTCCTTCAGGTTAATTTCATTCTCTTTGTCGACATTCTGAGGATCCTGATGAGGAAGCTCAGCTCACCTGAAGGACGGAGCAGTGATTTCAACCAGTACAAGTAAGCCCCGCACACTGCGACTTTGCACTACGACAGCCCTCCTGGGTTCCTCTGGCCCCTTCTACACCAGCTTTCTGTTTCTGCTCTCAGGAGACTGGCCAAGTCAACACTTCTCCTCATCCCTCTCTTTGGGGTTCACTACATCATCTTTGCTTTCTTCCCTGAAGACGCAAGTAGTGGCACAGTGGAAATTCAGCTGTTTTTTGAGTTGGCTCTTGGATCGTTCCAGGTAATATTTGACATGCTACTTTTTTTTCCCCCCTTAAGTCAGTAAGAGGAATAACAACAAGCTCTGCACAAAACAGAGCCCTGCTGGCAATGACAAGCCGCCTGATTTCCATTCAGATATCTCCTCCAAATTTAAAAGCTGAAACTGCAGTTCTAATTCTGTGACCACAGTTCTTTTTATCTTTCAGGGTTTTGTCGTGGCTGTGCTTTATTGCTTTCTTAATGGTGAGGTGAGTTTTGTGTAGGTGACATTAATTAGTAGGATACGTTCCCCAGTGAGTTACACATTTTACTTGAGGATTTTCTTCCCAGCTTCTTAACATCACTCCTGAAATGTCCCCCAGACCTTGCAAACCTAGGTAATCATACACCAGATGCAAACTTCACTGCTCAACTACTGCAGCCCTTTCCTAAATCAGGTAGCATTACTACTGTCTGGGAGTGGAGGATGGGAGTACCACCCCACACACAGTCACATTGAGAATCAGAGCCCAATCCTCATGTGTGATGTCATCATCTGTCACACCATGGCTGATTTCTCTGCTTGATCCCTAGGAGGGAATTTAGAAGATGTGTCAGATCTAGATTTATTAAGAGTCTCATAAAGCAAAGCTTTTGGAAGAAGGCTTTTGCTTTTGTAGCAACAGCTCCTGAAATATTGCTGCTGGTAGAGGCAGGGGGAAATGTCATCCAGACATGGGAGATCCTGAGGTTATTGGAGGGGAACTGAAAATCCAAACTATTTGTGCCTAAGGTTGGAAGGAAAAGTCTCTTAGAAAGGAAGGAGGGCCTAGAAATGGTTTGAATTGTGCTGTCACAAGATGTCAGAAAATGTGGTTTTGAAAAGAAAATATGCACTTATTTTTTTTTACCCTTAGTGTCAAAACATCCTGTTTTATAATACAAAAATCTCTGACAAATCCAAACCAGACACTTAACTAAGGCCAGCTAGTCTGTGAATAGCTTCACCAATACTTAAACAGAAAAAGAGGTTAACAGAAAATGGCATAACTGCAGCAGCAGTATCTCCAGAAGTCACAAGAAACGGGCCCTACCCTCATCCTTTAAATGGGGTTAAATAAACAAATCCAGACCTTGGCAAAGGTGACAATCTCTCCCTTTCCCATTTTACTGCTCTCCTCAGTGCAGGGCTCCAAGATAAACCAACTGAACCAAGCATCTTGTGATCTTTCTACCTAGGTTCAGCTGGAAGTTCAGAGAAAATGGAGGCAATGGCATTTAAGCAAACACTTGCGTCAGCAGCTCAGCACCTCAGCAAGTAACGGAGGAAGTGGCTTAACTCAAGAGATGCAGGTGACCAAGTCGAGCCCACCACAGGACAGGAAAGCAACCCTCCAAAGATCGAGTGTGCTTTAACACTGTGATCCTAAGGGACAGCTCCATGCTCAGATACACGTGGATAAGTGTCATGGACTTTGCTAGGAGGACTGTATATATATCCCAGAGAGGGAGCTGGCTGTAGACCAGCACTCGCTGAAGCACATCTGTTCGTCTATATCCCGCATAGCACCGGAGTTGTTTTGCAAGGCAAAATGGGCCAAAACATTGTTCTCTTCCTTGGGTTTCTGACCACAGTCATTTATATTTCTGTCCACGCTGATATTTTTATGTTGCTATTCCTTTCTTAAACATAGCTCCTTGTTTTCTGCATGGCTCCCTTCCAATCCTAGGCCAGGCTGGTGGGTTTTAAATGTTTTGTCTTTCTTCTGCTGTTGAAGCTAGAAGGATATTCAGCTTTGCAAGATGGTAGTCACAAACTATTCTTTGATAAAGCCCATGGGTTTGATATGCAGAGTCAATTCATGCTTAGAAATTACCAAAGGTTTCAAGTCTTTCAGTTGTGGTGGACAATAACAGACAGAGAATACAAACCATGGTCGAGGTTTTGCTTCAGCTGTGACAGCATATGCATTGCTTGGGGGTGCTCCAGTGATGGCAAAGTTTGCTTTGTCTCTTCTAACAGCAGAGATCTTGAAAATAACAGTGGTCCAGTTTGGATTTTTGTACAGTATTTTTAAAAAAGGTAGAAAAAGCTATTTTAGCTAAGTCCAAGAGTGGCTGCCCTTGTCTGAGCATCAAAAAGGAAAAGAATCAACTGACAGTGCAGTCAGGTCTACTATTCCATTTTGTATCTTTACCCTGTTGAAGCTATCCTTTCCAGGCATTGTTTGAGGGCAAATGGGACGGAATGAAATGCCATCTATCACTTTCTCACTACTCCTGGTCACCCATACGACATCATAACAGACACAGCTCTGCCAAGTGCTGGTGAGAGGCATTCCCCAGCTGCTGCATTCCCTGCAGCAACGGGAGAGCTGAACCTCCTCAAAAAGCAGAGGGAAAAAAAGATTGACTATGAAGTGGTAAACTCATTTCCAGAAATTAATTCTAAGCTTACGTTCTTGGAAATGGCAAGGGTTTGTCCTCTAAAAAAACCTAACTTTGTCCTCTAAAACTCAGTCAAAATGAGTGGAAGGAACAACAGAAACTGTATCAACGGTATCAGCTCCTGCTTCTCACTGACTTTCTGAAGCCAAGCAGACCCTTCAAGGCCTGGGGCTTTCACTCAGTCCCAGGTCATCTTGCGAGACAGACACATCCAAAGAGAGACAACCCTTAACCTTATTTCCTCATTGGCCCACAAAAGCTGCAGTATGACCAAGGAGAGCGAAACAACCTCTACGTTCCCTGTCTGAGAACGGAACGTTTGCCACTCAAGCCAAAGCAGCTGCTTGTTTTAAATGTGTCTTCCTCTGGAATGATTGAAGAAATATACATCCAGAGATCTAATCAAGCGTAATTAAGCAGATCTGATGCAATTATTTGCTATCCCACAGAGGCCATTCCAGCAGTGACAGCACAAGGTTGGGTGGAGCCTGGGCTGACACAGCCTGATTTTACTGCAGACCTGTGTCTCCATAAAACCATTCTGAAATCAGCTGGTGTTGGCAGTTCTCAGAGCTTTGGGAAGAGGAGGTCCATGAGGGCAGGAGACAGAAGCAGGTGGCCCTACACCTAGCACCCCATAGCAAGTGGTGTCACCTCACCAACCTTCTGCATGGGTAACATGAAAGCACTCTTCCCTATTGGGGATCTCTGTGACGATCTACACTAATAATGGTTGAGAGGTAATGGTCTTAAGTCGCCCCACGGGATCTCACGGTCAGATGTTCAGGAAACTTTATTCTTAGGCAGCACAGGCTGCCCAGGGAGGTGTTCAAGAACTGTGGAGATGTAGCACTGAGAAACATGGCTAGTGGGCATAGTGGGGGTGGGTGTAATGCTATGATAATATATATGCAATAATAGCAGGACAACAGAGTCTTATGCTACAGTCTATGAGGACAAGCCAAAAAACAGCAGTCACAGACACAAAGAAAGAAAATCTGCTTACCTTTAGAAGGCCTCAGGTAGGCAGCAATCTCCAGCAAAATATTCTTACCTCCACTGCCAACCCTTAAATGAGGTCTGGGAAGGGATGGATCCTGGCTCCACCCCTCCCAGTCACTCAGGCACACTGCATGCACCTGAGCTCCCCTGGGTTGGCTCTGCCTGCCCACCAAGTGCTCCATCACTGCTTCAGGCTGTGACATTTCCACTGCAATGGGTCAGCAGTTGGACCTGATGATCTTAGAGGACTTTTCCAGCCTTAATGATTCCATAACTCCATGAACAGGAAAGGAAAGAACAACTTATATCTATGGAAGCTCTGAGGTGCCTACACACAGATGAAGAGTAACAGGGAAGTAAATCTCAGTGAGCAATGTAAAAACCAAGGGATAATTGGGTGCAGAGCACAAAGACTCCAGTTTCAATGCCCCGAAATTACCAACACAAAGGGTGAGCATGAACTCCATATTCAGCATTCACTGCTTTTCCCCTTCTCAACACTTGCTCCTCAGTATTCAGTGCACAGAAGGCACTTGTTATCAGCAAACAGGAATGGTGTGCCCTCTTTCAGACAAGCAGTTTAACATCCTCTTGCGGTGCTGCTGGAAAACCCATGCCAACCCCTGGCTATTCACTCCAAGTCACCCAAGAGGCTCTGCAGGCAGCAGCTCCCTCAGCCCTAACACCAGCACAGCAAGACGGAAGGCTGAATTTAAGAGGAAGCGAATCATTATTTCTTTTTTCTCCCAACACAGCAACAAGGAAGTTCCCAACAAAACTGTCAGAAGCAAAAAAGCAGTGCTGCTTTGCAGTGAGTTGTGTAACATTTCGCTGAGCACTGAGGGAGTTGCAGTGAACTGTTTCAGAAGAGGGGTTGTGCCAGTTCACAAGGGCTGTGGCTGTGGCTGGAACACAAGTGAAACCACGTGAAGGAGATGGGCAAGAAGGGCCTCTACCTGCTCAGCACCAGGAAGAAAAAGCCAGGCAAGGGCAGCAACCGTCCTGTAACATGTTTTCCAGTCACAAAGCTGAGCCAACGCTCAACTCCCAAACCAGGATTCCCTCAAAGCACGGCCCACAAAACTGACATGGGCTTAAAATCAGTGGCACTGAATACATTCCTAGCTGTTATGCCCTAGAACATTCTTTCTTCATTCTTATTCACTAGCAATGGTTTGTGCACAAGTTTGCAATTAAAGCTGGAAACAGAGCAAGTCAGAACAGCTCATTAACAGGAGGCAGTGTTCATTGCCCTGCTTTTAAGAGACACTAAACCTTATGAGACAGACCAACGGCCTCTCCCATCAGGAGAGCACCAGGTGATAATTAACTTGCTTGAGATTACATAAAGTAATGCAGTGGTGGTGCTGGAAATTTACGTTCCTCGCATTTAACTAAACCGATCAGCACTGCAAGCTTTAAAGAAAACCTATGGAAATACATCTGTGCTCAGATGCTGCTCCTCCAGGAGCACAGCTGGAGAAAGGAGGATGCTCCAGCACAGGGTGCGGTGTGGGAAAGGGAAACAGAGGACACAGGAAGGAGCTCTTTAGCTGGTAAACATACCACATGCAGCAGGAAATCATTCAAGTCTGCGAGGTTATCTCTGTTTCCCACAAAACACAGCTGACGTCCCCTTGTTTCATAATACAAGCAAGCAGGCTGCGTGGGTCAGGGTTTGGGATGGAGGGGAATGAAAAGGGGCGTTCAATGGCCGTGCAGCCACATCTCCCTCTGTGGGAGCTCAGCAAAGCATCATGCTGACATTGTTTCCAACCTAGCTGGGTAAACACACAGAACTGTGCCCAGAGCTACGTTAGCCCTGCTCACCCCCCCCCCCCCCTTAAACCTGCAGTCTAACTATAAAGAGGGAATGACAACTGTGTTATGTTAAAGACATTTATTAAAGTTCAGGAATATTACTTGGCACTTCCACAGGCTTCAGAAAATGAAAAGCCACCAACTGCTCTACAAATCACTTTGTGTAAGGACAACTCCAAGGCAGTCAGCCCTGTTCTGTAGCATTTCACCACCAAAATGCATTTTTCACCCTGTATTAGTAAGTCAAGCAGTAGTATACAAAACTGGTATTGGTATTTTCCCCAGAGAATTCCTACCCCCAACAAAAGAACTCTTCTGCAGAGAGCAGAGAGCATCCTGCCATCACTCTCAACTGCAGAAAGTCTTGCAGGAACTCAAAGGCCAATTGTCATCTGCTTCCCCCTGGGCAGGAGGCACCAGCCGGGGCACACTACACCCTTCCCCAGGGCTGCGGCTGCAGACAGCATCCCACAGGCAGTTCAGTTCATTGTGAATGCCACTAGGAAGGCATTCAGGGAGACCACACTGAGGCTTCTGGGCAAGGAGGGATTGTCCTGCCCAGCACGGGCAGCCCAGAACCGGTGCACAGTGACTCAAGACTAAGAGCTGCTTAGAAACAGTTCCAACTTGAAGCTGCTCACTTGTGTTTCCCATGGCCTTCCTGCTGTACTGCTTTTGTCTCAGGTGAAAAATTGAGTTCAGTTGCACAGGAAGTGAGAATATTGCTCAATAGCTATCAAACTAAAGAGATGAAACACGGAGAGACATTTGTCCTAGAACAAAATACAAGCTGTCCTAGCAGCAGATACAAAACAGGTTTTCAACCAGAAACCCTCAAACACCCTGAGCACTTTAATCTCAGCCTCAACAGCAGTATATGCGGGAAGGGCTAGATGCATCTGGGGCAAACAACCAATGAATGAGGTCTTTTGCTGAGGTCCTCATCAGACACCATGGGAAACCTCAAAGCTGCAGAAGTTTCAGAGATTAACTGGAGCACTGGTGAGGAGTGGCCAGCCTCAATGGACTCCCACCAGCTGTGGCAGGTCAGAGCTCTTCCTCCCAGGTTAATCAAAGGGAGAAGAGGGCTTGTTCTGACCAGGAGGTCCGACAGTTCTCCCTGCCCAGAATAAATATGACAGGAGACTCATCTAGAGGATGAGCTCACTACACATTGACTCTGATGACCATCCCAACAAAATGGTGTGTGACAAGATGTGGCCTGCACAGCCACTGTTCCCACCCTCTTGCCCCAGAAAGATGGGAAAGAACCCAGGATGAGCAAAAGTCCCATCACAGCAAACTATGCAAGGGGCTGTGAGTGGGCAGAGGATGGGACAGATGCAGGGAACGCAGCAGCCGGACACAGAATGGGATCAGACTGAGGTCTGCCAGGCACAGGTACCCTGTCCCTGAGATACAACAAAGCCATGAGGTACACTGTATTTGGAGCCCACATGTGGGCTCCAGAGCACAGGGAAAAGCCCGGTGGTACCGAACCACAGCAGCACAGGCTGTGGGTGAGTCCTGGGGCTGAGCCCACTGGTGTAGGCTGCATCCTGCTGCTCCTCGGTGCACTCAGTGGAGGTCTCCTCCTCTGTTCACCCCTCCAGAGAGCCACATGCCACCGGCAGCTAGCCCTAGTCCATGCCCGTCACGCTGCTCACACAACGTAAGGCACCGTGTCCTTTTCAAACTTCGTTAGGCTCCATTTTCTTCCAGTCTAATTGGCAAAGCTGATTACGCAAAGGCAGAGCACACCCTTTGCACCTAGATCTTCCCTGCCCCATTCCGGGGGTGCGTTATGCTGTTGATGTGGAGCCCGCTGATCCCGTTGAGGAAGAAGAGGAAGGCGGCAATGAACTCGCACCAGTACGTCAGCGTGAAGCCCGTGAAGGTGAGGTGATCCCTCATGAGGATCAGGAAGCTCAGAACCCCGGTGGCAGACAGCAGAAACGAGCCAAGGATGAGCACCGAGCCCATGGACCACTTCCTTCTTGAGCTGGCATCATCGCAGACCTGGGAGACCATCAGGAGCTCCAGGCCGAAGATAGCCACAGCCACGGCAGAGGATACCATGCTGCGGATGAGGATCATGCCCACGTTGAGCCCCTCCACACGGGCCAGGCGCAGGTCGGTGACACACCGTGGGGCGCTGCCATTGCCGAGGGCACAGAAGTGCCACAGCCCGAAGAGCTCTCTCCTTGCCAAGAGCCAGCGGCCGTCACAGACAGAGATGGATGAGAGGACCACAGCGATGGCCACGCACAGGATGATCAGGCTCCGGATGAAGGTCTCGAAGAAGGCTTTCTGCGGCCTCCTGGGTGCCAGCAGCCTCTGTGTCTGAGGGGGAGGACGGGAAGGAGAAAAATAGGAGTGATGAGAGCTGTACAGTGCCGAAATGAGGCCAGAGGGACAAAGCTGGGGGGCTCACAGGAACGATGCCAATGGTTGAAGTGCCACTGGTTGGCCACACCACAGCACAGTGATGTGTTGTGCCCAGGGGGGAAGGCAGTTTAACCCGTCAGGTTTCCTGGCATCACCAGGGGTGCCCGCATGCCAGATCCTGGCTTTGTGTACCGTGTTCCACATCGATCTGCTTGTCCTGGCAGGACTGGGGGAGCAGAGAGCCCCCAAGAGGACAGAGGGGACGGCTATAAGCGGGGACGTGGCAGCTCTGAGCCTGGTTCTGCACCCCCGAGGCTGGGGGCTCTGCTGCAGCACCACTGCCCACCGAACTCCTCCAAGAGCGTCCACCGCGCCGCCAAAAACCCCAAGCAGCCCCACCAACGGGAAGCAGCACCGAGCCCGGGGAGCACCGAGGGCTCAGCCCGGAGCTAGACCCCCAACGAGGGGAGCACCCCGCCGGCCCTGCCCGCCTTCCCCTGCCGCAGCCCTACCTGCGCCCCGATGGCCGTCATGCTGCCGGCGCCGCTCGCCGCCGAGACGGCGGGGCGGGCCGCGGCCGCGGCTCTTTATGGCCCCGGGGGCGGTGGGCAGCCCGCCCGCCCCGCCACGCCCGCGGGGCCGGGGCACCCTCGGGGCCCTCCCGCGGCGGAGTCAGAGCGGCAGCGGCGGGCGGAGCTCCGCGGGCGCTCCGGGACCGCGTCCCCGGGCTGTGCCCCGCGGCCCGGCTCGCACTGCCGCCCCAGCGCCGCTTCCCACCTGGGGCCGTGCTCGCTCTTCTCGGATCCCGCCTCGCTTCTCTACCTGCGCTGTCAGCAGAAAGGCTCTTGCTCGTAAAGTTTGATGCCCTGGGTCTTTTTCTTACTCGTGGTTTGCCATCTTGTGATGAGTTACCGATCTCTTTCTGCAGCCGTGGCACCAGCAGGGCTCGCTGTGCCCGCTCCACCGCTGGGTGCCCGCACCCCTGCTCCAGGTCCTTGAGGGGCAAACCAGCTGCCCTGTGCTGGTTGTCTCGGCTGGACACAGGCGATAGGTACTTCTCGCTGCAGCTTGGGCTGTTTCCTGGAGCATTATTTCTAGTATTTTTCTTCTAGAGAAGAGCATTCTGAAAAACATGTTTACACTGGGTTTTGCAGTTCACACTTTAATGATAATTCTGACCTTTTTCTTCCTCTTGTCCTACAAAAGCTTTAATTCGCTTGTTTCTCTTCCAAGCCACATAGAAGGTTGGGTTACATTTCTCTCAAACACCTCTGTGGGATTTTCCTCTTCTGTATCATACAGCAGATTTGTGCAGGGTGTGCTGTTAGAGCTTCCTCTGTGGCCTCGTGCTCTGCGCTGGTTTTTGCTTCCTGAACTTGTTTCCAAGCTGGTGCTTGCTACGTCCCTTTCACTTCAGGTTCACTGTGAGTGTGCTATTTGTTCCACAGGTTGAGCAGTATTTCCACAGCCGTACTGAGACTCACTGGTACAGCTGCTGTTGCACTTCCAGCTTTAGAGTCCTAGATTTAATGCTTATCGTGGGTTGGAATCTCACACAGGCTGTGCTGTCTCACAGGGCCTGGTTTTTGGGTTCTGGAGCCAGGAGTTGGACTCGCTGATCCTCATGGGTTCCCTCTGATTCGGGACATGATTTGCTGCATGAAAGGGACAAACTCCTCTTGCACGTGAGGGTGCACACAAATGCAGGCTGGGGCCAGACGGAGTGCACCGCCACTCAATGGCAAAACCCTCACCATGGGCTCAGTCCTGCAGAGCACTTGGCAGCTGGACCCCTAATTAACAAAACAATTAAGCGTACATCTAACTCGAACACTTGTGTTTTCCTAATGACTTCAGGCATCTATTTTGTGACACGGGCGCGTCCTGCTGAGCAAGGGCACCAGTGGGAAGGCGCACGTGAGCAAACACGTGCATCGTCATTGCAGAAGGAGGAACTCACTCTGGTTATTTTGGAAAGCAGAGTGCTCCGTGTCGTGCTCGGGTTGTTGAGCAGACACACAGCTACGTGCCGTGCTGGGGAAGCAGGGAATAGGACGGCCTGGGAGTGCAAAGTGAAGTCTCTCTACAGTCCTGTCTTTAATTTGGTTTCCCCAGCATAACTCAGGTCATAGCGGTGTGTTAATTGGTTGCCAGCACTGTCTCTCCTCGTTGCTGCTGTTGCTGGGCCAGAGATTCCCGTTGGTGAAGATGTGGGATTATAAACCTGCCAGAACCGTGCATCTTTCTGACACAGATGAACAAATTTCCCCTTGGAACAAAGGGAACCAGTTCTACTTTCTGCCTTCTCCAGATGAAACATGCTCCAAGAAAAGACAGATCACGGGGAAATGGCTCAAGACGATTGCTTTGGAAAGCTCAGAATGGAAAGTGCTTTGCAAGAAAAAAGCACTTTTCCTCTACACTTGAAGAGGAAAAATAAGGAATTGATATTTTTGCCTGCAGAGATGTTAACTGCATCGCAGCAATGCAGCAAATGACCTTCAGAGCACAGGAGATGTATTTTTGTTACAGCAGTGTTAATTCACTCGGGCTTGGGACAGAGCCAGTTTCATTATTCTGTTTATAAAGTCCCATTTCTCCATTGTTGGAGTGGGTATTTCACATCCTCTCCCTGGAGAGAAAATTTTCAGGGAAACGTGCTCATAAATAATGGAAATTACCAGAAGTTGCTGCAAAAGCATGGGAATAGCTTCATCTGCCTCCGTTAGCTTAACAAGTTCAACAGCAAAGAGCCTTCTCCAGCTCTCCTCCTACAGAAGCACAAAGAACATTCACAACAGCTCGAAGTCGCTTCTGAGGTTTTTTTGTCTGTTAAAAGTTCTTTCCAATGATGTCTTTATAGCTCATGAGGTGGCAGCTGACCACCTCATGGCTGGGAGTTTTGATCTTCGTTTCCATCAGCTCGCTATTTCAAGGCGACTTCCCAGCCAGAACCTGAGCTCATCTTGGAGACAAACAGATCCTCAGCACCTCATGGGCTGGCGCTTTGGGAGATGCTGAAGGGCCCTATGAAGGACAAGATGTCTGCCCCAGTAGGCAGTTTTACAAGGAGGAAGAAACAGTTTTGCCTTCTGGAGCAGGGTACCAATTCAGCTAGTTGCTGGCACAAGTGCTCGAGTCGGGCAGCTTCTAGGAACTCTGCACAGTTATTCTCAGCAAAACGTGCCCCAGGCAACGGATGCAACAGAAGGTGTTTGGGGCCGTACCAGGGCCCTGCAGCTCTGACCAACCCCTTGTCACAAACGCTTTAGCTCACGTCGCTGCAAGTCCCTGCAGCTGACAGGACAGCCCTCACGTGCACAGGGACGTAGTGAAGCATGTAAAGAAGAGACTGCTCCTGGGCCAGATGGTTTTGCTTTGCATCCTGGCTGCGTGCCTCCCCACTGCCAACGTCCTCACTGCACACACCACACCCAGCCCGGGACCATCACGCGCGGCCGATATCCCGCTGCAGAGCTTTGGGATCGTTCATCCAAATGATGCAGCAGCTGTTGGGGCTCTCACAGCTTGTAGGAAAACGTTGTTCATGTGCTGCCCCATCACAGCGAGCGCCAGATCCCTCCTGGTCTAGATCTATCTTACAGTAAGAGGAGATGCTATAAACAGAAGGACAGACTTAAAGGAGTATATTTTGTATTCTGGAATAAAACTGTTGCTCACATTTCCATCAGTTATCGGACATACTGCTGCATTGCACTACAGAGACTCAACACCAAGGGCCTGCTTGTTCTCTCGGATTCAGCATCTTGTGGGGACCTCTACCAATGACTGGCTGGCTCAGGGCACATTGCAGAACTCAACCCAACTTCAGCTACATACTGAAAGTTACAAATCCAGGGTGCACTGAAGCAGTGAGTGTACCTTTCTGATTCAGATGAGCAGCACACGCTCTCCTCCCAGCACTGCTATGTGAGGAACACCACATCTTGCACACTTGGGTGGAGATGAGTGAGGTGTCTCCGGCTATGGCAGCTAAGCAGTGTCATTTTGATGCTTGTCAGGGTGTGGATTCACTTGCCCGAGGATATCCAGGCTTGCAAACAGAACAAGCACATAACTTAGAACCCAATGGGCAGAGATTATATGGCATCCTAGTATGTCAGGACTTTGGGCTCTATTTCAAGACAATAAGGAACTTCTTGTTGCAGTGGCAGCACTCGGAGCTACAATAATCTTTGCTAACACAAGGACTATTGAAGGAGGGAGCTGATGAGACAGTGATTCCATGCTCAGGCTGTTTTTCATATCACTGCTTTCATAAACCTACTGAGCTCGAGGTATTTGGACCAGAGGCTTCAGGACTGCAAGGTGTCCTCAAGCCTACAGGTGTTCATCACCTCCTCAGGCCTATGCTGATTGACCTCATTTGTACTTTTCCACAGCTCTGTTCTTCCAAACAGCCTCAAGTCTTGGAAGGTTTGCAAACATCAGGGGCAGGACACATGGGGACTTCAAAAACACCTCTGTACACTGTCACCTACTCTTGATAGAGCAAAGGATTGCTCTGAGCTGCACTGGATGGCAGCGTGGTTGTAAGAGATGAATCAGTTCTATCAAACAATGAGAGCGTCAGACCTCGACAAATAAACGTACGCAGGGGAACAAACAAACATCCTGAAGCCACAGACAGAGAAGGAAATGAAAGCTAAAATACTGCTGCAACCACACTCCACACAAAGGCTCTATGTTACTATTCCAGAATAAAGAACCCAAGCTGTGTTTCAGTTTTGACAGATATGCCTCTTCCAGTGGAAATATGAGCTCATTTTGTAAAAGAGACAGACCCACACCTAGGATGGAGAGACATTATTTGCTCTTTAAATCAGCAGCTGAATACTGGTTAATCTATAGAGCAATTATCTGAGTCTAAAGGTGCTCCACGTACTTGTAAACGAGAGAAGAAGAAAAAATCAGACTGTCTTCTGCTGTATTTCTATTCTATCAATTTCTACCCTTCCAGTTTATTACTGGAGTTGCTGAAAGATGCTGTGTCTACGTGATACCAGCTCCTCTTAGTTCCAAGCAGCACTGACAACCTGGAAGACAGAGCAACTTCTGGAATTAGCCGTGGTGTTCAGAAACCTATCCAAGCCTTCCATTAATAATCAATCCCACCAACATGCAGCACACAGCTCAGATGCTCAGTCACTCCAAACTGGCGTTGCCCAGTACTGCCAGCTCTGGGCACTCTGCAGATACTTATCTGTATTTCAAACAGCAAACACAATTGTCATTTATTTTCAGCTCTATCATCAGGGTCAAATAAGTTCAAAGGTTAAAAATAGCAGTATTAGGAAACACTCTAGGTTAGGACTGGAGAATCTGATAGAAAAACAGTCACGTTCTGCAGTTCCCCTCAGACTGCCTTATAACAGAATAGGAAACAACTCCTCAAGTTGGAACAATCTGTTATGGGCCTAAAGCAGTGTAACAAGAGGGATTTCTTACATCTACAGAAGGGTCACAGCTTCATGAGTCTTTGGTAAGAGCAAGCAAAACCTACGAGGAAAAAAACAATGTGGAAAACAAACACCCCCCCCTCTACTCCCCCATATAGTTTCTTTAATCGCACTGGGTACCAGTCAACTATTTCTCTGTGCAAGAACAGTAGAAGTGCAATAGGCAGAACATTCTTATCACACATGCAAGTTAGCATTTATTACTGCCTTATCCAAAGTCCAGATTCTGTTCTTTATGCGCTGCAAACTCAGCAAAGCAGAGCTGAGAGCATGTATGCCAGCTGGCCTCTGACCCGCAGCGTGTTAGGCTTGTTCCAGAGCACGTCTTTTCCTTCCACAAACACAGCAAGGATCAGGGTGCTGCTGCCCTTCCTTTCATCTGACACAGATGAAATAGCAGCAGCTCCCTGAATGGGTGTCTGAACAATCTTCTGCTTTGCAGCGCTGCCCAGGAACATCTGTTCCTCTGAGCGTGTCTTCTTTCAGGCAGAGCAGTGATTGTGAAGTTACATTTTGGTTTGGGACTTGCTGCTGTTTGTTTCAATATCAGGAAGGGCTATATTCCTTCAGTTGTCTGTTTTTGACACTGAATTAGTTTAATAAAAGCAATTACCTCTATGTACAAATCTGCCTTTGGGTGTCCTGAAGGCACTCTTGCTGTGCCACTGCTTCTTCCAAGGCACTGTAAGTCACACCTCCCGCCAGCAGGCACCGTGCAGTCAGCACCGCATTCAGAGCAGCCACACAGCGCTCACATTTACCAGCTGCTGCCAGAGCACCAGCACCCTCATTGAATTCACAGCCTTCTTTAAGCACGAGCATCCATCGCCACCACAGCGTTCCTGGAGAGAGAGCGCCCGCAGGAGGTCAGCTCTCAAACTTCAGCACTTATAATTAATGACTTCTTGAGTTCAAGGCCGTGCCATTGGCATTTGTGTCGCTGCTTCTCATCCCAACGCTGCCTACAGGCAGCAGCACCTTCCATCTCTTACTGCAGAGCTCTCGCTCCTCTAACAGCTCGCACCTGGCAGCTTCTGAGTCGTACAGCTGGTTGCCAATGGGCAACAGATATTAAGACCACCAACGTTACTTCCCTCAAAACCTCAGTGCTTCTGAAAAATCAGTATTAGTTTTGACAGAAAGCATGCTGGCAAATCATGGCACATTCAGGTACATCAGCTTCCAGCAAACGAGCAGAAGTGGAAGCATTTGCCACTGTGAGCTGCATTCTGCTCCAAGCCGGCAGAACCTTCCACCACTATCCAGCGTGACAAAATGCAGCTGAACAGAGCTGTGCAACTCAGGGCTGGCAAGGAGCTACAAATCTCTTCTGCCGGCTGCCTGCTTTTACCCGTGTTTTACAAGTTGGATGTGCAAACAACTAACAGAGGATGGAAGAGGAAGCTAAAACCCCCAAATGTTGATGCTGCTACTTAGCCAGAAAAACAGCCTTATTCCTGTGGTGGCTCCACTCTCATGTGCCCTAAGCTGAGGTGACTCAGTGTCACATTTTAAGCTCCCTTCCTGGTAGCTGCCACCCCACAGATCACACTGTGCAGACAGACTGGCTAAGGAGCTGTTGCATTGCTACACCCGAGGGCTTTGGAGACGTCTGCTGATGTTCATTCAAGTCTTTCTTGAAGAGTCACATAAGTGTTAACCAATGATTCATCCCTTGCTGTGGCTGCAACACTAACACTATACGCAGCAGTATAGCACAGGGGACATCAACAGCTCACCTGTGTGCAGAACCCCTCCTTTCACAGAGGAGGATCTGCGTTCAGATGCTGTCTTCCACATCTCCAGAACCCCAGCACTGCTGCTCAGGGATAACATCCCCAAGAAGCATTCTGGCAGCTGTTGAAACAATCCTAACACCTCAGGAACAATGACCAAGCACCGTGCTGTAGGCACACACGGCCTCACTGATAATCCCTGTGCTCCAGCTTCTGTGCGTTCCCATTTATCCACACAAGAAATTCCCACTTATCCACACAAAGCAGCGCCAGACAACACCGGTTTGGCTTGGACACAAGCTCGCACCGAGTGAAACAGATTACTAAGGCCCCCTGGCGGCACGGCTGGAGGTGAGCACCAACCACTGCTTCAACCTCACAGCGCTTGAAAGCTGCACCACGGCCGCTTGGGAATGAGCTCAGAACAGTCCCTCGAGGATGACCATCACACCAGCTAAAGTATCAAATGCACTTTAATGAGTTCCGGATTATTTCGTTCTCAAAATTCAATCGGTGTCAGTACATTTGGCAGGTAGGTGAGCTCCCCCTGAACTACAGGCATTATGAGAACAGGCTACAGTATACTTGGGATTTAAAACCATCATCAAGCAGTTTTCCACGGTATTAGAAATAAGGCATGTTTCAGGTGTGCAAACAGCTGCTCTATCCAGTCCTCAGATGCCATATTTGCCCTTTAGCTCTTCCACTTTTGCTACATAAGCTTTCATTGCATCTTCTTTGGACATTCCTGAAAGACAAACATGGGAAGCAGTCAGAACAGATGGAGTGGCTCAACAAAACGCCCTGAGGCAGCTTTTTGTTGAGCAGGGACAAACACACAGACAACAAAGCCTGGTGACAAGTGTCTCACCTTCATCAGCTCTGAGTTTGATTCACAACAGCTGTACTTCCTGTTCCTCTCCCCTGCAAGATTCACGAGCCTGCCCATCCACAAGTACATCCACGCCGTCTTCTTCTCCAGTTTGTCTGCCTGAGCAGGCAGCTTTAATACTCCCTTTCACAGAGCTCTGCTGGCTATTCAGAGATGGATCTCTGAGCATTTTCCAGTTCTGACCCTCTTCTATATGGATGGTGCTGACTTACATACACATTCTCAAGTTACTATTGGAGGAACAACTTTCTGACGTGTTACTGCAGTGCATCTGTTTTGCCCTTCTCTCAGCTAGAATCACTGCCAAGTTCTCCCCATTCAACAGAACAATTCCCTGCTGTAGCTGGACAGAAGAAACGTGATCAGCAATAGAATAACTCCCTTAGCAGGCATCTTTTCCAGTATCTCAGCCTGCACCTGTACAATTGTATTACTTAAAGTATTCCTGAGCCTCTGCTGAAGTACCTTCCACAAGTGTGGAATCACTCAGTTCAGAGTTTGGAATTAAAATAGTCTTCAGCATTAAGGTACTACTTACAAGCAAGGCACAGCTCCCTGCTGAACTACATTACAGCACAGCAACTCAAAGCAGAGCTTAATGAGGTCACTTGGCTACGAATCCAGTAACAAAGTTTTGAACAAATGTGCTCAACAGTCACAAGAAAACAGCAATGTTACACTTGTATGGACAACAACTGAACAGTGGTTGCATTCTATTAACTCCCAGTTACTGAAGGAAAGCTATTCCAACAACTCAGACTGCATTGAGAGGTAGTGCTGGAATAGTTAAAAACACTAGAAACATCTCATTTTCATAGCTCAGACTGCTTGTTATGCTCCTCCTAAAAAATATCCTGATATTTGGATTAGAAAAACTCTAAAAGAAACAGAACAACTGAAAGGAACTGGAGGGACAGGTCACTGTGAGGTACTACTAGGCCAGGGCCCAGAAAAGAGATTTAAGCTTCTGCTGCTGGTACAGACTGTGTAACATCTTCTCCCACTTGGGCAATTCATACCTTAATTTTTTTCTGATCAACAGCCTATGTTTCTTTTTTTTTTTTTTTAGGATTGTTTCTCCCTTGCAGAGAATCAGAAGTACAACTTTACACTCATAAAGCTCTTACAAGGCAACACCATCTGATTTCTTGCTGAACCACATATGGTTTTCTGCCTAGTTTCTCTTAGTTTTATGTATTCACTTCTAATTTTTCAGTAGACGCTTACCTTTCAATGCATTCCAGGCGTCCCACTTTGCTTTGCCTTTGAAGTCAAGCATACCAGGGCGATCTAAGAGAAAGGATAAGCAGCACAGTTAGTTTGCATGGCCTGGCTGCAGACAACGCTGACTCTCCCTGAAGGCTATTTAGCTCTTAACCATGATAAAAATAGTTTTATCTTAGCAACTACCACTTCCTAACCTGCACTCAGAAGCCCACATGCTACTGCTAGCAACGGAAAAGCTCTCTGTCAAATTCCCTTAAGACAGCAGCATTTGAACACAAGAGCATCAGATGGTGCCAGTTGGTTTCTCACAGCACTTTTTGAAAAGAATACTGTGGCATGAAAGCGAACCTGATTAAAGAACATCAGCTCTAAAGTTAAGTACAAGTGTCCTAAGGTCACGAAATGCCCAAAGTCAAGAACTCAAAAGCCAGAAATATACAGCTTAGAACGTATCATCATCAAGTCAATGGGATGTTTCTAACAACGTACTTCCTTTGTTCTGTCATCCCACGGGTATAGGCACCAAATTCTAACTCACTTCATTACAAGCCACGCTGTAGCCAAATAGAGAAGAACAGGGTTAGGTGTGCATGTGTATATGATTAGACTTCATTTGAAGTCTATTCTGTTTTCACTTCCTGACTCATTAAATACAGTTTTCCTGGGATCATCAATTAAACAGGACCGATCAGTAGCCTGACCATTAGCCACAGTGGTCCTTTTGTGCTGCTCACAGAAATAGCTGGCAGCTGTACTCCCCAACACAAAAACCTATCAGCTTACTCTTACACAGACTGCTTTCCGAGCCAACTGAGCTATTGCTTCACAGCGACTTCCAGACATGTTGGTGTAATAGCAGCTCTACAGCACCACTTCACTTTGGTGACATCAAATCGAAATCAAACTCAGTTCTTTCTCCCCCCAACACTGTCTGTCAGGAGGGAAATAAATGCCTACATACACCCACACTTAGCACTTCCAGTATATTTCCTTGCCTGCTCTGACTTTAATCAACATTCAGTAACCTTCAGAAGCATCTAGTTCAGGAGGACAGAGCTCCAATCAAACGGCCCTTTTCTTTCTAGCTCTGGTTTCTCAAGTGCTACACAAGGTCACTGGAGACAGGGTTCATTCTAAATGCTGCTCAGAGCCTGAGCTGAAGTGGCATCGCAAACAGCAGCGGGGATTTGGCACAGCACTTCTGCAGAGGTATTTCTACTGCAGTTCTTCCACGACATTTGATTGCAGCTTGATACGCGATTGCGTAATATCTGATTGCAGCTTTTCCGAGCGTTTTCTCTTGTACGCATCCCGTGTTATTTTTCCACTTCAGTTTTCCAGTACTTCTTACAGCACTCTCGTTTACCAAACTTCCTCCTGTGCTCCTAACGCTATAACCACAGACCTCGGCAGCTCATCACGCTGTCAGCCTGCTCCCATTAAGCAGCATCCTTCGCTGCCTGAGGGAGGGCCCCGCACGTACCCGTGTTCACGTCGCCCACCGTGGCCTGCTTGTAGTGGCTGTACACGTCGAGCATCTCTTGGTCCGTAGGCTGCGACTTGAGCTGCTTCACCTCCTCAGCTGCCTTCTGGAACGCGGCCTGGGGGAGAAATGCCCCGCAACAGGACAGAGGTCAGCACCGAGAAAGGAGGAGGAGGCATGAAGGGACGCCCGCCCCGCGGCCCCTACCTCAGACATGGCGACCCTTCCCTCACGCCGCGCACCGCAACTCTGCCGCGCCGCCCCTGCCGCCCTGCCGCCTCAGCCCTCGCCACAGCGCCCCCTGGCCAATCCCAGCGCCGCGGCTAGCACGGAGCCAATCGGCGCTCTCAAGGGGCGGGGCGAATCGCTCAAAGAACCAATGGAAAGGCTGCACCGCATGGGCGGGCTTTGGGGAAGCCGCCCACCTCGGCGCTGAGCTTGGACATTGACCGACAACGGGGCGACCGGGAGCGGGGGGCGGGGACAGAGTACCTCTCAGCCAATCCCTCTGCTCGGCTTGTGCAGGGGGAGCATCACCTGTCAGCTGTGATTGGTGGAACTGCGCAAGGGGGCGGGGCGGGAAACCCGGAAGTAACGACTGCGGCCTTGCGGTAAGCTTGGGAGCTGTTCTTCCGGGGCCTGGGGCGGCCGCCATTTGTCCGGGGGTGTGTGAGGGCGGTGGCGGTGGGGCTGCTCGCAGAGGGACGTGGGCTGGTAGAGCGGAGCCGTGGGAGGTTCTGCTCCCTATTAGAGGAGTGTGAAGCACATAACCGGTCATTAAAAAGGGGCGTGAGTACGTTCCTTTAGAGCCCTAAGGTACTCACAGGTAGAATCACCTACGAGGCAAATGGTTCACCTGCACTTATCCCTAATAGCTGTTGAACAGAGTCGGGTGCTGCACTGCACAGTACACACACGTGCTGGGGCTGCTTCACGTGCAGTGCCAATAAAATCCCAGCTAACTGCCTCAGGTTCTGTTACTGCTCCTGTAGCACTGCTAAAAGCACAGCCCTGAGAGGCACTGCTGCTCTGAACTGTCTCGCTATGTTGTAGTCTCTCATCCCCCCAGCTGTGCTCGTGTACAGAGGAAAGTCGATAATTCCTCTCTTTGATGTTTTTTCCAGGTTATTTAAAGTTAATTCTCATGTCAGCAGAAAGCTCAACCGTCACAGTTCGCCTTGTTCGCTCCTTTGAGCACCGGAATTTCAGGCCTGTGGTTTATCACGGAGTTAACTTGGATCAGACAGTGAAGCAGTTCATTGCTTTTGTGCAGAAGGGTAAGGGGTCGTTATTTATTTGCTTGTCCTTTTTGTTGTCGCCCCTACACTAGAAGGCAAAGTGGGAAAAAAATGTGGGAATTACATGGCTTTAGTAAAGATGCCAGATTTGTATTTTGTCCCATGTGCTCTCCTCCCTTGGATGAGAGGTTTTCCCCTAACAAGAGCTTCCACGGTCGGTGTGCCATGCCTGCATTTGAGTGCACTGCTCCATCCTTTCTGACTGACAGACAAGGGCATTGCCACGCTTGGCTCTATGCCTCGGGCTCCTTGAGAAGTACTATTCAGAAATTAACTGCGGAAAATCAATAGACTTTACGGCCCTTTTGATCCACAGGAGCTGCACCGCTATGTGGAATGTGGGAATGAAAGTCTGTTTGCTATTTGTGAAAAGAGAAGGAATTGTGAAAAATTGTTTTTGACACTGTGAGGTCTG
Source organism: Callipepla californica brunnescens (assembly GCA_023055505.1). NCBI lineage: Eukaryota > Metazoa > Chordata > Aves > Galliformes > Odontophoridae > Callipepla > Callipepla californica. The sequence continues at coordinate 13,462,829 of JALIRH010000010.1, forward strand.
CATGCTTGCTTCTGAGTTTCTGTCCTCGACTTGAGCATTATGGTGCACATTTACTCTTCGACAGGCCTTGTGTTTCCAGAGGCTGGTTGAAAGAGACGGCCTATCTAAAGCTGTTATCTACCAGCCCAGGTAGCAACTCATGAATTAGGGTGTTAACTAATCTTACAGGTATATTTCTTCACATCTAAATGGAGACATTCAAAGCGTGCAGATCAACAAGCTTTGATTTTTTTGCACAACGTCAGCTTAAACAAGTCTGGAACTGTTGTAACTGATCACATTTGAGCAACTTCTGGGATGTTGCCCTGGGCATCACAGCTGTATTGTGTTTTCAGCAACTTCACTACTAATAGACAGTGACTGGCATGGCAAGATCTTAGGATGGCTTTAGAAAACTACACGCACTTTCAGAACATATGGAACAGCTGCAGTTATAAAAAAAGAAAATAAAAAGACAAAGAAAACCATACAAACCCAAACCTCTTGCTTTTGATGTGCGCTATTGTAATTCATTGTTGAGACAAAACTGGTGTCTTGAGCCAGCTGTATTTCACAGATGGGTGGTACTGTACGGGGTCCAAAATCCATGTCTCCTTCCTGATCTGTAATCTGTTTTGAAGGAGGAGTCTGAGATAAGTTTCTAAGCTACTGCTGGATTTTTGCTTTCAACCACATTGCTGCTAATTTCTGATAGCAGGTGGGCCTCACAAGGCCCTGGTTAAGTGCCTAGATGTCACTGGGGAGGCTGTGCCTTGCATGTGGCTAGAGAGTTAATTTTCTGTTTGGGTTCCTTGTTGTGACTGGTTAGCATAGCTGTGTTTGCTGAGCAGTTGGGAATGATAGTTGTTAGGATGCTGCTGGTGTCAGGTAGTGAGAGATGCTGAACTTTGGACTGTATGAAACATCAACAGGATGCTTCTGGCAGATTTTTGAAGGATCAGACTCCTGTGATCATAACCTAATTGTATTGAATTGCTGTCTGCATGGATCATTCTGTTCAGAGGGACTTCACGCTTGAGTGAAGTTAAGCCAATATGGACTAACTGTAGGTTCTGAGCCAAAGGCTGTATTTCAGAATTCAATACTCAAAGAGTCTCCTGTGCTGAGGATTTATTTTGATGTCCAGGATGTGTGCATTGCACTTGAGCATTACTGAAATTTAGAAGGATCGCTTCATTTTAACTTTGTGATTTTACTTTAACAGATGTACCTTCAAGAACAGGACTTCCTCCTCCTTTTAAAACATACAAGTACGGTAGGTATTTTTTCTTGATTTGTCTCTGGCTGTAATCTTCTATATCAGTTTAGACAATTTAGGAGACAACTATTTTAGCATACTCATGCTGGTTGCAGTGCCTGCCTATGTTTGCTGCTCTTGCCTTTGGGATTATCCCTCCAGGACCTACAGAAGCTGACCATTTTTTTGAGCTTCTGTATTCATCTTTGAATTAGGCTGCAAGCTGTATGTTCTTTGCTAAGTGGTAGCAATGTTTTTTGATGTTCATATTTTTGTTAGTTTTACAAGGACCTTTCAGCTCGGTTTTTACTTTACAGAGCAGCTTCTGACCTCAAATGCTTTCAAAATGTAGTTCTGTTTATGCATATGTATTTCGGTAGCTTTTTACTAATTGTGAGGTCAAAAAGGATCATGAAGCAGGAGCTTAAGGGAGGAGAAGGAAAATGTTTAAAGCTCATATTCTTAAATAATTTACATAATATGAGGAACATTGCTCAGAGTAGATAAGAAAGCTCTTAAAAAACAGCTGACAGAGTGAAATAGCCTGGTATCAAATTTAGGCTGAATCTATCCTCCAATGTAAAACTATGTTTGTGTTTCTTTGCGTGAAGCCTCGCATGATTGTGTGCAATTATCTGTGTGGGATAGAACATTCTTCCAAAATAAACTAAACTATTTCAATTCTTGGATTGTGGTAACTCAGACATCAGTCACATACCTTCTCAGTTCAACAGTTCTGAAATTTCCCTTGGAGATTTGCTACAAGTGATCATCTGTCTCCCATATTCTGGAGTTACATGCTTCTTTCTCTTCAGTGATTCAAAGAACTGACTGAGGAATGTACTTAATGCATGCAAATAGCAGTTGACTCTATTGGCCTATTAGAAAAAAGAGCCAAGCATTTTATTCTGTGTTCTTGCAGATAGCAGATGGTGTGAGATGAAAACAGAAGTTAGAGGTTAAGATTTACAATTGTCAGTGTCAAGGAGTTGAATATTATTGTTTTTAATGTAATACTTGACATCCTAAAATCTATGCAACTGCAGCTTTGAATTTGGAGGTGCCCTTCCTCCCCCGATATCTTCTGCTTTGTGTAGATGAGGGATTCCCATCTAGGGCTGCAGTTACGTGCCTGATGCTGCCTGTCCCTGCTGTTAGTTCTTTCATCACTTTTAGTTTTGCCCAGAGCGTATGTTGTGGCTGAGAACCTGATCGTGCAGCGTAGGACTGAGCATAATGCAGGTAAAAAACATTGCAGAACTTTATAACCTGTAAGACAGGTCAGATGGGGCCTATTTCTGTGGGATGGTGCCAGCTATGCTGAAATTCTCACACAGAAAAAAAAAAAAAAATCAAGCCCAAGTTCCTCACCTTCCCTGTAGGCTGTCAATTTTCCCTCTAGGTTTGTGATTTTGGCATCTCTTGCGTGCTCTCCTATCTCTGTTGTATTTTGGTGATGAAAGACTTTTGCATGAATAGTACTAGTAGGAGTTACATTTTTTTTTTTCTACTTTGTTTGGTAGTGCCAGAAGTCTCAGTTAGACCTGATTGTTTCTCATCTTAACTGCTTTGGCTTCCACCTCTCCAGAATCCAGCAGCTCTTCATTCTCTTGATCTCATATATTCCATCGTCTTTTTCCTCATAGTTTGGTGCTCTAACTGTACCTCTAAGCTTATGGCTTTCAGATTTCCTCTTTGTATCTTGGTACACACTTTTCTTGTATTTAAAGGAGAAAAGTTCTAGGCCATCTTCTCAGCTTCTTACCCTGCCATTATCTCCTTTTCACTGACAACACTGGCCTAAGTGCCATCTGCCTCATACACAGCATCTCCACTTTTTTCTCCCCATAAATATGGAACAGTATGGTTGATATTTCAGAGACAGAAGGCTGCTTCGTATCTATTGCCATGAAGGATTCATTACCAGAAAAGATAAACCTGGGAACATGAGTGAAACTGAATTGGGACGAAACAGCAAAAGCAATTGAGAGAATGTAGCTATGAAGAGACTGCAGTTTCATCTCTGTGACAGTTGGAGAAAGCATTTAATAGCTCAAATGAGAACACAAAGATGTAAGTAAAATACAGACAGTAGTTCAAAGAACAACTGTGCCAAGAGCAGTAGAAGAGGAAATGTGCCAAAGTAGATCTAGAAGCTTAAAACTTCGAGGATTATATTTGCTGTGGTAGAACAATTCCATGAAAACTGAATGTTTTTGCTGGGATTACTTGGTCTTTTTGCAATGCCTCAATGCAACACTGCACAGAAGTATCACAGGTAAATACAAAGAGGGTGTAGAAAGAAAGGAGAAATTGTGCATTTTAACGGAGAAAGAACTTGCTCAACGTGATTTCTACCATGGGTGCTTTCTTCATGGGAAGAAAGATTTTGAGGAATGATCTGAAGTGGTCAGGTTACTGCATCTTCATCATTTGCTTCCTACCCACTTAGCGGTGGTGGCTGCCAGCACATTAATGCTGTTTGTCCTGCCCCAATTTCACATGTAAAACCTGTTCAGTTAGAACACCCTAACTGGCATTTTATTTGACATATGTATATTTTGCTGGCAGTTGGGATAGCTACTTAATTATTGTAATTCAGGCAGTAGACAGAAGCCCAAGAAGTCGTGGTGCCTTAGTTCTGGAATGACTGGTTTAAGGCTGGCTGCAGCATCAGGAAATCAAAAGGTTTCCTCTTCCAGACCGAATATGTACAATTGTTAATAATAAAGAATTTTTTCAATCACACCTCTTCGTTACTTTTTTCTTCCCTAAGTATAACTTTCAGCATTACCTGCATATTAAGCCTTATTTTAAGAAAATCTGTTTTCTTCCAGATACAATGAAGATTATTCACCAAGCTCACAAATCTAAGGTATGGCTGTTAGCTGCTTACTTCCCCTTTTACCTGCTTTAACGCAGGCAGACCTCTGCACTGTAAAACAAGACTGGAACAGACAGTAAACTCTTTGTGTTCTGGTTCTCTAATTTGTAGACTGGTGATCTAGTAGTGAGCTTGGAAGACGATGACAAACTGATTTTGAAAGAAGACAGTACACTGAAAGCAGCTGGAGTAGGTATGAGGACACTCACATTGACTGAAGGTGGTGTTCATTGTGGTTGTCATTAAACTGATAACAGGCTGATTATGTTTGGATTGCCTGCTGAAAAGTAAATGGTATTCCTGGTGCTCTTTACACTACTTGATAATTATTCTGGGAAGAAGGCAGGGTAATATACATTCAAATCACTGAACTGAGGGCAGCAGGTATCTGCACTCCAAATGTTCAGAATGCAAATTGTGATTTTAGAAGGTATGCTTATAATTCTGCAGAGAGTAATTTTAAATGATTGGCAGGTAGGTTATTAGTACCATGTCTGCTTAGTCTTATCAGTAACATTTAAACTGATGTTTTGGTTAGTAATGTAAGTAGTGGAACCAATATGGAATAATGAAATAAGATTAGATTTGTTTTAACGTGCAACATACAGATCTTGATAGTCAGATTGCTCGGGAAAGCTCAAGTAATGTCATTTAGAGAATGTGCTGAACATAGCATGAAGTTGAAGCTTGACCTGATTTCTCACATTTTGACAGGGGATTGCATATAGGGCATGTCATTTGGTAATAATGTAAAGAAATGTCTGTCATGATGAAATTGATGGTCCCTGGATGTCCTTTGGGCTTCTCATAAACGTGGCTGAATGACTTTGTGGCAGCAGGGCACTTCAGGGAATGTAGCTGCATTCCACCTTGATATGGACACATGCTCTTTTGATTGTGATTTGCCTAGCTGTGGTGCTTAACTCCCTGCACTCTAAGTGCAGGGGTGTCAAAGAAAGCTCCCTCCTCCTCCTGAAGCCCTCTGATTGCTTCCAAGAAATTATATATTTTTTTCCCCTCTCATGGGTCTCTTGGTTCTTTTGTCTCATATGGTCTGAAAGGTTTCAAGGAGTGGAACTTCTGCCATTTGGCCATTTACTCTTTTTTTTGTTCATGTGGGAGGGGTGAGGGGTCTCTAATGTTTATCTCTGCACCTCCCTCAGTATGCCTTTCCCAAGCGTTACCATCTTAAGCTAAACCAGACATTTTCATGTGGGAGAAAAATAGTTCCTCAGGAAGGAGGATTATTGGCACTCAAGCCTTGAAGATTAGTAATCTAGCAAACCAGAAGCTTCATTTAAGCATGATTCTTATCTACCTAAGATTTACTAAGAGGCAGTACAGCTCAGGAATGGGACTGATGACAGCACTAGATGTTACATTAGAGCTGGCATTATCCAGAGCTGTCCACATTAAAAAAGGCATTGACAAATATTTGTATGCATCTTTGTAACTCGACTTGTAGCTACAACAGTGAAACAGTTCAATGTGATCTCAAAACAAGCATCAAAACATCAAGGTAAATATTGTACTGAAAGGAAATTGGAGGAGAGCTGACTGCTGTGTGCCTGCATACAAAGAATAGGGTAGCTTACTAAGAGAAAGAAACAGTTTTGGCCACTATACAATTTTGGTATGTTGCAGCATACCTTGACCAGAAAATTAGCTAAATTGGGCATGGGGTCTTTGTAGTGAAATCTCAAAGCAATCCTGCCATGAGAAGTGGAAGATAGGAGACCAGGAAAGTGAAGCACGATGCATGCACCATTAGTTGTCATTTTGTACATTTATATCAGCAAGACTTAAACCCTCCTATTGACATATTGTGTTTTTTCCCTTATCTGGTCTGGATTAAGATTTTCTAGAATAAAACAGAGGTTCTGTTAGAAAAATCTCGTGGAGACTTGCAGTAGATCATCCTTGGCACTTTACAGGGTTATACTAGAAGAGTTATAAGTTATGAGGACATTAGATAAGCATCCTTAGAAAAGCCTCTGTGATCGTGGTTATTACAACTATGATTTAGTCAGCAAAGTTAAAGCTTGCATGTTTGGTTTTTTTTTTTTTTAGAGTGGAGTATGCAAATAAAGTGTTGAGTATTCATTGCAAACAGTCTTGTCTATTTTCTAGTCGAGATTCTAAAACCCCTCTGCTTTTTTTTTTTTTTTTTTTAAAAGGTAGGCAGTCTTCATTAACTCCAGGTTTAATTTATAAAACGAGCATAGAACTTATTGGCTCAGCACCTTAAAGAAATCCACATTTAATAATTGTGAAGGCTTTCCATCAGATTTGTCTCTGTTCTGAATTAGTAATGCTGCTGACTTATTGTTTTAGAAGAGGAAGTCCTTGACCTACTGAGTTGAAAGAATTGTGACTGCTCTGAACCTTTGTGGGTCCTTTAGCTCTGCCGTATCCCCTGTGAATAATTAGAGGTATTTGAAGGTATTGCTGGAGAAGCCAATTTGTGTCTTTCACTTTGCATATTGTTGAAGCCTCATGAATTAATCATCAGCAGGGCAAAAAATTAACTTCTTCAGACACACATTTTGATGGGTCATGAGGGAGAATGTAAAGTGATCTGTAAAATATTCTACTGATCCTCTAAGTATTAGATTATTGCACCTACAGGCTAATTTCATAGAAGAAAATAGTTTCTTTTTCTTCCCTAAAAGACAGATACACAAAAAAGAGAAGAGTTACGCTCCATTATTTTCCTGGCATGTGAAGGCATTAGAAACGCAATCACTTAATTTGCTGAATGCAACACGGATAATTCTGTAGTCTACATTAAACAAATCTTGAGAATCTTGTTTATGTACTTCTGTGTATTCAGCTTCTCATAGAAGAGTGAAGCTGAACATTTAGTACTGGAATCTCTTTAGTAAAAATACAAGGTGGTGGGAGGAGGAAAGCACTTGGTGATTTATAATTGTCTTTGACCAGGAAGTCACCAATTGTCTTCTGAGGTTCCAAACAGCTGCTTGTTGGTGGTGGTTCATTGACTGGTGTGCTAAATCTTTAATTTTTTATTTGTTCTAGCAAATGAGACCGAATTAGCATTCTTCTGTGAGGAAGATTACAGGAACTACAAAGCTAATCCTGTTTCGGCCTGGTGAAGATCCCAAGAGACTGTTTTGTTTTCCCATACTTGTTGTAAATCCTCCTTGCCCTGCTTAATGACTTTTTCTTTAAAAGATCAATAAATCCTTGAGGATTGCTTTGCAAACAGTGCAGTTCCCTTCCTATAGAAATTAATTTCTGCCAATATGCTGAGACTGAGAGAGGGAAGGCTGGGGGACATGCATGGCTTTTTTTTTCCTCCCCCCCTTTCATATTTCTTTTCCCTTTGCTTGCCTTTCACAATGGAGACTGTGCAAATGCTCTGACCTGTGGCACACATTCTTGGTATGATCCTGCAGTATAATGTCAGCTCCATATTGAGATTATACACCACACAGTAAAGCCCCCTCTTAGCAGTAACTTCTAATGAAAATGGAATCTCTTTGTGACTGTTTTAGAGAGCTTGACAAGAGAAACTCTGTGTTTCAAGTAACAGATTTACTCCACTCACTTTGTTTGGGCTCTTTTGTTTGTGTGGTGCAAACAGGCAAGCATTTTGGGCTCTCTACTGGTGAAAGCTTTCTTTTATACTTTCTCCCAGCCCTCTTTAGCATGCTGAAACAGAAAATGACTGTGCAGAGGCTTTTGTGTTCCAGGACCAGCTTACTTGTTACTACATTGCTTTGTGAGGATACCTTCTCATCCGAGGTAGCAACCTGAGTTCTGCCAGGGCTTCACTACAGAAATAGCAGTCAGGCATTGTTCCAAGTAGTCTCAAGGACCAGGGTCTCAGTTTTAAGAATAAAACCCAAATGATTGCATTTTTGCAAGAAGAAGCTAAGCCTGCACAACAGATGTCTGAAAGACTGGGATTGATTCTTTCCTGCTTTCTAAGCACCAAATGCTCTGTTGCTATCTGTTAGTTCTCAGTAATTCCAGACTTTCCTGGAATTAACCAAATTAAGAATGGCTAAATTAAGAACAAGAAAAAACAGTCTTGCATCTAGTTTAGAAAGACAGTTACAAAACTGCTTTCAAGGGGTTTGCCAAGATGGGACTGTATCTTTAAGCCTCGCTTCACTGAGATAGAAGAGATTCTGGCTCTCTGCCTTTGCTCTGCTAAATCAAATGAGACCTTATGCAATTGCTTTAGGCCCATGCATCTACCTTCAGTTCTGGGTCAGAGCTGACAACACCATTTCTACTAGAGACTCTCCAGAGAAGTAAGCTTACAGTTTCCTAGAGCTTTGATTGTTATTTTCTTATTGACATAATAGTGAAAGCCAGATGTATGAGTTCCAGAGCTTCTAAATAAAAGTTCTTTTTGCTTTAGATGTAGGGCCAATGCATTGTTCCCACCTCATTTTCTTCATCTTGCCTGACAACTCTGTAGCTCAGACTGGAGACCTTTCAGGTAGCTGCTATTACTTAATGTAAAGCAATGGAGAGCACAACGAGACAGCAAAGCAACAAGGTCCCAGACCTCAGCAAGTGACAATCCACTCAGACTTGACAGAAATAGCTACAGAGAATAAGAGAAAGAAGCTGCTTACCTTCAGAAGGCCTGTATGGTCCTCAGCTAGGCAGGGATCTCCAAACTAGAAGCCCTTACCTACCCCCCTACCAACCCTTAAATGAGGTCTGGGAAGGGATGGAGCCAGGATCCACCCCTTCTGGTCACTCAAGAGTATTATGTGCACCTGAGCTCCCCTAGGTTGACCCTGCCTTCCCACCAGGTGCTCAATCACTGGTTCAAGCCATTAACTTACTGCTTCAGATAGTGTTATTCTCTTGTGAAAGGTCTGCCGTATTGTTGTCTGCTATTAAAAAGGAGATTGTATCTTTATCTTGTAAGCAGACCTATATCGCTGTGTTCTCTTGGCATTGAAATGCTGATGTGCACACTCTAATGAATTTATAGAGAGAGTTTAACATGTCCCTCATCTTTCAGTCCAGACCTCCTTTCTCTTGCTGGTCCCCAGTCTCCAGATGAGTTTTGTTCTGCCAGATTTACAATACTGATTGTAGCTGTGTGGGAAGTAGATGGCATACTGGAGAGAGTGGTGTCTTGGACAGTGATGACTTTCAGCATCCTCAGGCTCTTTGAGCAAGGATTACCACTGCTCTGCTTCTGTTGTGGGAATTTTAATTTGGTCTCCAACCCTTTCAGACAGATTTGAATTGGTTTTGTGATCCCTTCTCTTTAACGCATTGATGTTTGAAAATTACCAAATGTCAGTGTCCTTTCTGTAGTTACAGCTAGTACAGTTACAGGAGTTCAGTGTGACACTGAGTGTGTTGCAGTGAAGGAGCAATTCTGTAACATCAGCAAGGAAACTGTAAATGCTTTAATGCAGACAAAGAATTGTGTCTGTCACTCTGGAGTTTCTCTTCCCAAGGGAAGAGTTAAAGCTGTGCTTTGTGCTGTGTTCTCTCTGGCAGTGGCACTTCACGCACTCCTTTCTGCAGCAGCACAGTAGAGCCTTTTGCAGTGCCCTCAATGACCACCTTGTAAACTGGACTCTTCCTGAAGTGAGCTTCTACTTCTTAAAATAATACTTCTTACAAAACAAACAAACAAAACCAAAGTATCCTCAAGCCACCACAAAACCACAGATAATAACAGAGAGCTTTTTAAGATGGATTCTGTTCAATACTTTGGGTGGGGTATGGTATAGCAGTTTGTGTCCTTGTGTCAAAATGGGTTTGATTCCAAGGGATTGTACACTGAATGAAATCTGGGAACACTGGCTAATAAATATTCTAAAGACTGTTGCCTGTGTTGTTATGAAATCCTCTGTATATTGAAGGAAACCACCCACACAGTTGATACCATGCTTTGTTAACCCGGCAGAGGCCTTAAACAGTATTAGTTCACAATTACTGTTGATTACAGGTGACTTCTCCATTATGTGTAGTGGGATGATTGCATAGCTTTACTGTTATTCTTAGACATTGTGGCGTTACAAGGACTGATCTTAGAATATGATGTCCTTGTGCCATTTCACCACCCTTTTTATCAACAAAAGAGGAGTATCCAGGGTGGATGCTGAACTAAGAGGCATCTTCTCCTTGGTTGTAGAAGTGTAGCAGGGGAAAGTAGTCAGACTGGAAGTTGGGAAACTACAGTGCTTCTCAGAGAACCAAGACCACTTCAGAGTCTGGAGTTCAGGTTTGGAGGCATGGATGAATAGCTGCTAAAAGAGAAGAGAGGAAATTGGGAAAGGAATTGTAATGAGCAGGAAGAAGAGGTAACTGTAAGTGAGCAAACACAGAAAATCTTGAATGTATAGCTCTTGTGGCTTATATATGCACTAGAATAGTGCCACTTTTTATACCACTAAGGGTATGAAAATAGTGTTTTTAAATCATTATGCATTTCAATCATTTTTTTAGAACTGAACGCAGAAATGGATGTTTTATGCATGCTGGTTTTTTTTTTTTTTTCTGGCTCTGATATATTGTACTTTCTGCATGCAGCTGCTTTTGTGTAGTTTCCTGTCTGGATGTAGTCAGGTTGCTCCTTGAAGATGCAAGAGCAAAGAACTTGTTGGCACAGCTGAATGAAATGCTGCCAGTGACACAGAAGAGTCCTCAGAGATCACCACTGTGAAGGTTGGGGAACTGCTTTATCTGATGAAAATGTTCTTAGAGTTGATCCTGAGATAAGCTGTAAGCTGTGATGTTTCTCTTTCATTCTGAGTATTCAGCACATCCCCATGGATCGTTCACTTAGAAATGAACTTGCAGGTCACAGTCCATCACTTGACACAGTGATGACAGGACATTAGTGGTTTCTGTCCTTGGGAGCTAAGAAATCCCAAATGTTCAAAGAACAAGAATGGGAAAACAGAACATCTGATACTCATTCTTGGTCTCGCAAGGCTCATATGATCTTGGCTTTAGAGGCACTGGCAGCTGGCTGGAGGCATTAAAAATGCTTAAGGCAAGTGCACGCTTCTGCTTATTGAACAATCTGTTGGACTGAGCTCAGCCTTGCTGACTGGCACCACTTGGCACCAGATCTTCCTTCCAGGATTTCCTTCTTGTAGTACTACTGCAGGGCAAGGATTTGCAAATGAGTAATGAGCCAACCAAATACGGCCAGCAGATAATTTTGCCACTCTTTACATTAAGAAGGCACTGATTTTTTTCCTGCTACCTACTTTCCCACCATGATGTTGGAGAAGCAGACACGCTTTGCTTGTTTTCCCTGCCACTTCCCCTTTGTGCTGCCATCTCTGCTTATTTACAGTACGTTAGTGGTTTAGTGCCTTGCAATAGCAGTGTTTCCTGTGGAAGTGAATATATAGTTTTAAATTAGTGAAGAATATCCTCTGAAACAAAGAAGAGACCTCTGTGGTGTAGCCAGTTGTACACAACAAAGGATCTTTTGTTGCTTTACGAGAGGACTTGCACAGGACTGCACTGTCCACTGGTCAGTGAAAACAAAAATGTTTTTATTATAATGCTTTGTATCTTAGAAGGAAACAGGAGAGAGGTTGCGTGAGAGATGGCGAAACTCCAATATAAAACTGGGACCTATTGCCATAGACCGTCTCTGACTGCAGGGAAAGCCACCAGATGTCAGCACAGCCTGCTCTTTCATTCTCCAGAACCCGTGTAAGCCAAGAGATAGTGAATATTTAGGAAGAGTGCTTATCTGTGAATTGGTTTAGCCCGCAAAAGTCTGTGCTAGGGCTCTGGTGATGAAAGCCGAGACTTTCCTTGCGGAAAGTGTTTCTTTTTATATTAAAATCAAAGAGCGGCAAATTGAACTGGTATCAGTGCTTAAATTCCTCTTGTTAAAGAGCATCCTTTGCAGAGCCAGTTCCAGCGTGTCTAAATCTTTGCATGCTGTGAGGAGGCATTTGCAGAACATTCATTTGAGGAATTGTCTGGAAAAGATCAGCGTTAATTTGCTGAGGTTTTGTAAAGTAGGCTTTAAATATGCCTTTTTTTTTTTTTTTTAACACAAGGAAAACCACCTGGAACAGGCACACATGCAAAGCAGAGCAAAAATCCAGCAACACAGCTTAAGCACACAACAAATGTGTCCTCCATGCTTCTGACTCTAAGCTCCTACTATTCCTTGTAGGGCAAGGGATGAAGAGAACTTTGCACCGTGCCACGCTTTCTGAGCTGTGATGGGCTGAGATGGGAGATGAGTTTTGGAGCCCAAACCCAAACACTGTGCAGAGCATTATGCTTTGAATGATTGAAGCATGCATAAATGCCACCTGGTTGCAAGGGTGCCTGCTGTGTGTGTGGTGCAGGGTGCCTGGGAGGTGTTGTTCCCACTTCTCCTCCTGCACAGCACCTGGCTGTGCTTCACTGAGAGCTCCCCTTGAAGCCTGGCAGATGGCTGAAGAGCAGAGGTGGGTGGGTGTTCGAGCTGGTGATGGAGCATAAAAGTCACATCTTCCTGTAGGTATATTTTTGATCAGATATGGATTGTATTTTTTGTTTGCTGACTTCTCTTTCTCTGCCAGCAATAGGCTAATCCCTTTGTGGTAGGCCAAAAGAGAGCCAGAAGCGTGAATTTCTGTGGCTGGTGAGCACATTCAAGAGCTCAGTATGACAGTGTGGGTTAAGAATAGAATTTGTGTGTCCAGTTCTGTCCTCTGGCAGGTGACACAGTGCTGTGTACCAGGAATGTCAGCAAGGACCACAAGAGCATGTCTGTCTGCTCTCATTTCTCATCTCGGAAAGGTTTAATCCTGCTTTCCAGAGAGTCAATAGGCCTAATGGCCCAACATAAGAAATCATGTTCACAGTGTGTTAATTTTCTCTTTGTTCTAACCTTCAAACATAATCTTTAAGGGCAGTTTGGAGAGCCTCTTTGCTTTCATGGATCGAGATGATTTAAGTGGAAGGTATGGCAGCAGTCTGTTTTTGACCGGACTTTGAGGTCACACCTTTGGCTCTGTGCATGCATTTGGCATCCACCCAACTGGAGCACATCTGTTGCTTTTAGAGTCAAATCAGCAATCTAGAAGTGGCAGCCTCATATCCTAACGGTATTAGGGCAATTTCTCCATGCTTCTCCTGTCCCCCACATGGAAGGAACCTGGTCTTCCAGAAAGCAGCTTTGAATCTCACGTAGTATCTTTGTTTTTGAGACAGCTACATAGAAGCAGTCTTCTGGTTGTGGATTGCTCTGTAAGCCAGCAGGCTGGCACGCAGCACCAGCAGCTGAAGCTAGCAAATTGCAGATCAGGTACGGGAAACAGATAACAAGAGTAACTAACCAGCTGAACAGCAGCTGCAGTAGATCTCCCACTGCTGAGGTTTCTAAATCTAAAACAGATTATCTTTCTAGGGAAATGGCTGTAGTTCCACTTCAACTCTTTGAAAGATTCCTCTAATACTGTGGCTTGTATTATGTGATCCTTCTGCCTGGCTGTACACAAGTTATTTTTAGGCTTTGAATAAGAAACTCCTTTGCATGCTCTGCCAGCAAGAGCTGTCTCTTGTCACAGATGGCATCTTCCTGCTGTGTACTGCCTGCTCAGTTTTGGAGTGGGCCTGACTGCCTGTGCAGAAACTCTGAAAAACTGATGCTTCTTATTAAGGTGTAATAAACAGGTAAAAGAAAATAGTCCCCTTCTAACAAATCTCAAAGCTGAGGCGCAGTCTGCAGATCCCACTGGCTCAGTGTGGGACATTCTGAGCTCAGGGATTTACCAGTCTTTTGCTGCTACTCGTGGCAGCTCACACAGCAGTGCCAGCCATCTTGGAGATCCTGGAGGAAATACATCGCACAGAGGTGCTGAAGCGGCCTCATCCCTCTAAAGATTTAACTGGAGTTTGATATATCACTTTGTAAGTTAATCCCTGAAGAGCGAGAAACCAATTGCACTGTTAAAAGCCTTGCATTATAAACCAGAAGGAGTGAGGGAGCTGTACCTGCAGAGGTTAAGCTTCTGCGCAGGAATTTAAATGAACTCATTAAAATCAACTTACAGATTAGCTCATTAAAATGCAGTGCTGCAGATCCAGAAGTTGGTTGATCTGGCGTCCCACTTCTGTGAGGAAGTGATTTAAGAAATGGAGAACAAGATGATAGTGTTAAAACTCCTTTTTTTCTTTCCAGTCCCATAAACCTCATTGGGATCTCCCTCTTCCTCAAGCTCTGTATCAACAGCGCTTCCAGTTTAGTGAATGAAGCTATTTTTGTTCCCGTGTTGCACCTGCTGTATAATACCTCGTGTCATGAAATATAGGTCTGTATGCACTTAAGTGTGCATAGCAGCTCTGTAATACAGGCCTTGGCATGGTGGGTCACAGCAAGGATCACCTTCACTTACCTCGATAGCAAGAACCTACCTGCTGGCGTGCTTTATCTCTGGGTCATTACATTGCACATAATCCCCTTACTCTCTGCCATTGAATTAATGGCATTGTTTAGTTAGAGGGGGTGAAAACATCCAAATGAGTTCACTTTTATAAACTTGTTCAGAATATCTTTTATGTAGCTAGGGAGACCAGTAAAACTGGCCTTACAGCTCTTCAGTTGGACTTACAAATCACAGAGGCACATTGTAGGCAATACAGAAAATAAAAATATAAAGAATTTACATTCCAGCTACATACTCTGCAATAATATATGTTTGTATGTGTGCATATGCGCAGAGAGACAGAATTTCTGAGTATAAAAACAATTCATTGAGAAATTTTAAATTAACCTCACTGAACCCCCTCTCCACCGCGTAGGGAAATGAGCATTCAAAACCACCTCAAACTACAGTATTCCAGAATCACAATAAATTACCCAAACTCCCATGTCAAAGGTTTTAGAGACCAAATGCCTACAGAGGGCACCATGTGAAATGCAGTTCTGCATTTAGAGGAATTGGTTTCAGTCTTTAAAAGACATGGTGACTGGCTGGCCAGTATGTTGGCACAGGCATTACCTGGGGCTGTGTGATGGACCATTTTATAGATGATGTTGAGCTGGCTCATCTGCCACAGGTTGGCATCTGGCTGGAAAGAAATGTGCTGCTTCGCAAGTATATCTAGTCCCTTGGGTCAGTCTGCATGCCCAGCTCTACTTCTGCTTGTGAAAAATGACCCTTTGCCATCAATGGGAAGGACACGTGTGTGTGAAAGTTGTGTAAATAAAACTGAAGTGCAACCCTTGTTCTGCTGGGCAAAATGGTGAGTCTTTGGCCTTGAAGCATTCTACAATAAAACCACACCTTCCCCTTTGAATACATAGCCTGCATAATGCTTGTTCCTTTTTCTTCTATGTTTGGCGAACAGGCAGTTGTTTTGCATGACCTAAAGATGTGGGAACCTTAGCTTTTTCTTTTTTTTTTTTTTAAGACACTGGAATATTTTATTGTAAACATAAAATGTGCAAACTTGTGCTTTTATGTTGACTTTGCTTGATGATGAAACGGAAGAGAAGCTTGCTGAATCCAATTTTCCCTCAAGCATGAGTTATGTTGGAGTGGGTGGAATTATACTCATGTGGAAGGGTATCAAATCCACGTGGAAACTTAGCCTACCATTCATCCACATCTAAATAGTGCTGCAGTCAGTCCTCTTGGTGAGTGATTCGATGAGGTGCTGATCTGGGTGAGGCTGTGGAGGTGGATAAGGAAACCTGCATAACAGCAGCTTTCTGAAAGGGACACTTTCCCCTGTCCCTTCCCTGTGCTGCCAAAAAAAATAATAATCAGCTGATTGTGCAAACTTGGCATTTCCCTCATGCCAATTTCCTTTTGCTCAGTGTGAAGAGGTGTTGGTTGGAGACTTTCCTGTAAGCCTTATGCAAAACCTAAAACCCCTCAGTATCATTTTTGGCAGCTTGAGCAGTACTTGGAGAGTATTACTCACTGTCATCATTTGAAGCTAAACAGGGAATTCTTAAGTTCCTCTGTCTAGGAATCATCCGGTTTACAAGAGCAGTGTTGGCTCAAAGAAGGGCTTACGTGCCTCAACGTTGATCCATGTTTTCCCATTTGTATTAATTGGTCTTATAAAAGGTGCTTTTTGGTCCCACAAGCAACACCTCACTTGATGCTGATGGATGTTCTTCAAGGCAAAGCTGAACACTGAGTAGTGCCTTTTACTTAACCCCAAGGAAATTAGGCTATTCCAGCCATGTCCTCATGTCTGGTCTTGCTGAGGTAGTCTTCTTGTGTCATCTCGATTGCTTGCTTTTAAATGAGCTTTTGTCAATGGCTGTCCATTCTCTATATGGATGATTTGGATGTCTAAAACTGAAAGAATTATTCTGATACAGAGCAAGAGCTTGAAGGAATAGAATGTGAAAGGTAGCAAAGGAAAGTAGGGCACAATGCTTGCCCTGGACCTCATCCAAAGCATGTGTGAAGTCAGAAGAGAAGCACTTGATACATGCTTTGTGGTCTAGTAAGTACCTTTTAAGTTGCAAAGCAGTGCATGAGGTGCCCCACATGCGCAATTCCTGTATTTCCATGCTGTGGTCAAGACTCACTGGTCCCTTTGCAAGAAAGTTCAAAGACCTTATCACTGCTGGTGAAACCAGTGGTTTTAGAGCTGCTGTTTTGTTGTCTAAGCAGACATGTTCAGGTGACAACTATTTCTAAGAGCTTCAAACTGTTATTTAATGTAGGGCTTTGATTTCCTCTGTGAAATGTTACGAAGTGGCACATTTTTTTTCTTCAGTCTTTCCATCAAATACTGCCTGAAACAGATTGGGTAGAACAGAGAACATACAGCAGCAGTAGTTGTCACCTCAGAGATGGCAGCGCAGATGGGGAGTGAGGGAGTTAGGGACATCCCTCTTTTCAAATTCTTTGATAGTTGATAGCAAAGGTGATTTATTTCTGCAGCCTATAAACATGCACCAGGTATAGCCTAAAGGACCAGAACTGCTGCCTGTATCTGAGAAAGCAGATACTTGGATTTGCTGTCAGGTTTGGATACCTTTACTAAAACGTGCAGGCACTATGTAACCGATATTATTTTGCTTATGTGGCTAGATCATTAAGGAAACCAAAGCCAGGGACAAGTGGTGTTTCTAAAGCTCACTGCTTAGGCTGATCCAGATGCTCAAGAAGCAGGATGTCTTCGCTGTCAAAAAGCCCAGAAAATCTGTGCTCCTTCATATTTAAAGAAAAAGAACAAAAACATTGACATTCATGAGAGTAGATAAGGAAGCAACAGAGAAGTGCTGCTGTAGAGTTGCCAACCAGCATCCCCAGTGACAGAATCCACACTCTTCCATGTATATTAGTTTTGCTAGCTCAGTTTTCCCGGTGATCTTTAAGGCAATATTTGTCCTGCAAACCAGCAATATAATTTAAATACCACTGTCTAAACTAGTTTCATGGTAGTCCATTTTCTAAAGTCACCAGATTTTATTATTCACCCATGATATAATTATACCAAAAACACACATATTTAAGAAACACCTTTATAGAAACGTTGATAGTGCTTTGAAATCCTCTGCCACCCCTGGGGTTCCATCAGACGTTGCTAGATGTCTCCCCACTCGAATACTCCCCTGTTGCGCTGGGCAGGACAAACTTGACATACCTCCCTTTCTCCCAGCCCCTCCTGATTCGCAGGAGCCTGTGTTGGATGCAGGGCAAACTGAAGGCGACTTTTGCTAGGATCACAGTACATGGGACGAGCAGCGTGAGGGTGTAGGTGGGAGGCAGGTAGAACTTGTACTGATTCTCATCGAAGGCCCTCGACCAGCCATACGTGAGGGTGTGCAGGGTGCTGACGACCAAGGCAATAAATCCCAGGGTGGACTGAAAGGAAGAGAAACACAAAGCAGTCAGCAGAGGGCCTCGTGCCTGTTTTCCCCTGTAAGAGCATTCAGGGCAGAGAAAGCTGTGAGTATTCCTGTGTTTCTTCGATAGAGTAAAATGCAACTGGAAACCTGCTGTCACCTGCAGGAAAACTGCAGTGTGCCAAGATAGAAGCCCTAAGGTTGGAGATGAGCAACAGCCCTGCTGCGTTTCCTTCTCTGTCCTAGACATGGGTGTTGGTTTGTGAGTGGAACTGTAAGGCTGCACGATGGACTAAGTCCTTGGAATTGGGAGTCAGGAGCCCTTTGCCCATTGAGGGAGGCATCAAGAACATAGCTCCACTCTGCAGACCAGAACGTGCCCCATGTTCAGCTGAGACCATGGCTCCCAAGCATCCATAGACAACATTTCTCCTGAATATTCCAAGATTGCTGAGGATTGCTCTCAAGGGGGATTTTAAACTATGGCCCCCTTGCAGGTGGTTTTCTACATGCATCAGAGGTGGTGACTGAGCTCATCTCAGGCACAGGCCCTCCCCAAGGGCCACCAGCTGTATTTTCAGGCATGGATGTAGTACACTGTCATCCACATTGTCAGCTAGACAAGTACTTATCCTTTCCTGGTTTTGATGGCTGATAAACCATTTTAAAACCCAGATAACTTTAAAACGTGTACTAGTTTGTTGTTAACAGCACAGATCAAGGCTCCTCTACCCTTCAGAGTTAATTTCTGAAGCAGCTGAGTGGAGTGAGCAGACAAGGAAAGAAGATCCCTAAAATACGCGTCATATCTATGCACTTTACTTTTACAGCATCTCTCTGACCATCACGTGGGTGCCTGTAAGCCCTGCCAAGTCAGGGAGCTCTTTCTGTGTTGTACCAGCACTCCTCAAGGTCATTCCCAAAGCTGGCAGCAGCCCTATAATCTGGACCTATTATCCACCTGAAAGCCATATCCTATCCCTCAGCAACAAGCCCAAAAGGGGTCAACATCTTCTTCACTTGGAAAATGAAGGAGTTCACTGGGATATGCCAGCTAAAGGAGATAATGCTCTTAACAGTGGGAACCAACCTGTGGCTCACTTAGCATTTATCAGCTCTTAGCTCCCCTCCATGAGGGGAAACATCCCTGGATGGGAGGGGGTCAGAGGTGCCAGCAGGAGGCTGCTCTGCAGAGCACAGCTGGGGAAAGGTGAGGAGTGATGGCTGAGGGCACTGGGTGCTTTTGGCACTGGGTGCAGGGTGCCTTCAGATACAGTTTGGGTGGGGCCACGTGGATGACAGAGGTGTCAAAGCCAGACATAATTAGTTTGTTCCTCTACAGTTTCTCTTTCAACTGCTCCTGGCACCAAGGTAAAAAGACCAAACATCAGAGCTGTGCAGTGACCCATCTTTGTGCACAGTAGCAGGGCACACAGAACAAAAAGCTCATTGGCAGTAAATGTGCAGGTGAGCAGGTGACAGCTGGACACAGTGCTGGCAGCTCCTCAGAGCACAGCAGTGACACAAACCAGTGTTCCCAGGTGCCAGCAGTGCTACTGCACTGCCACAGCATGGGGAACGTGGGGCTGCTTCCAACTAAAGTGGTAAAGCCCCCTAAGAGATGGCTTTATGAAGATGGGAGCTTCCTAGCACAGGTTTAGTATACACTGCCTGTTCTGGATTGATTTTTTCCTCTCTCCCACCTCTCCTCTGTGTCCAGGAGATATGCTGCAATGCATCAGTGAAGGTGACTGTCACAAGTGGCTCATTTGTAAACGCCTGTGCAGCATCCAAGACAAAAGGCACCTTCCTAACCCATACAGGTTTCTGACTTCTGCTGCCATTAGTCCTGTAGAGTTGTTAGCTGTGTGGAAGCTGGCTCTCACTTCATCATCAGGAGGGCTAAAAGGGTCTTGTGACAGATTCTTTGTATCCTGCAGTATGTGAGTTAAGAAGGAAACCAGGTCAACCCAACCTTCAAATTCCGTGAGGACTTTTCAGAGTGGGGAGATAAAGGGAATTGTACACATTTTCACTTCTCTGCCAATTAGATTTGATTTGTAAATCACTGGGGAACATTAAAAATCTCTCCTGTAAGTTGAACTGCACATGAGTTGTTCCTGTTACCTAGTGTCTGGATCCTGTATGTCTTCTATTAGTCAAAACTGAATACTGAGGGGATCCCTACACCCAACCCAGCTATATTTGCAAGCCAGAACTCATGTATGCGCAGGATTTACTAAAAACTAGTTTTATTCTAAAAGCTGAGCATGATTTTTGGCTGTATGTAAGAGAACAGCAGTACCCCACGTTGCTGAGAAGTGCCCACAGTGCTGCTGGAAAATGTGAGGTGCAGCCCCTCTCAAACACAGCAGTCACCTCAACAGAGATTGCAGCAAACTGCTGCAGCTTTGGGGAGATACTCAGCAGGGACTGCTACGCTCTGCATTTTCCAGGCCTTTCGTTTTTTCACAACTAGCCACAGTACTGTAATAGGGTCAAGCACCGGCCATCCCTGGGGCTTGAGAGTACAGCCTGGTTCCTCACCCCTCAGATTTACATTACAATGTCGCTGTGCATTAATCCAGGAAGATCTGAGTTGCTGTATGTGAATGTTACCCTCTAGCACCTGCGAACAGCAGATGTATCTGCTATTCATTTCCTCAAGTTGGCATGCCAACTTATTGAAGAAAGTTATCTAAAACGTTCCTCATTAAAAGCCAAACAAGCAAAGGCACATGCTGGAAGCTGACATGCTAAGAGCCTCTAATCCTCTCCTTGGGCACAGTGCCACCTATGCATCTCCTGCATACCATCAGCTGGGAGCTGGTGCTGTGCTGTCATGTCTCCCCCCCACATCTACAGAAATAGGTAGGAGTGATATTTCCATGCCCTAAGCCAGTGAGTGGCTGCATGGGGCAGCCAGGAACTATTTTGGAGCAGAGCATCACGTACTTGGTGCCAGTGCTGACATATTGTTGGAAAGACTCCGGGAAAGATGGCAAAGGGCAGAAGAGATGGTCGTGGGATGTGTGCTGGTAGAAGACACTGCATATGTTACATGACAGAACAGCAGCACCCAGCAGAAGAGCTGCCTGGGGAGGCAGAGGGAGTTCAGAGCCTCATTCCAGGTTGTGAGGAAGTATTTGCCTTCATTTCAGATTCCTGGTACTAAACGCCTTAGCACAGACACGAGTTTTTCCAATGTCCCAGTGACAGCAGTGCTCCCCTGAGACACGGTGCTGAGAACTAATACACTTCTGCTTTCTGATCAGAAAGAGAGATTTAAAGCCAAGTCTCCCTTCTCCCCAAGGGACAGTCTCTTGGGGTCAAGCTCTCCACATGAGGCTTCTTTATGCATTGTAAATAACTACTCAACAGCTCACAGCAAGAGAGGGGGGAAAAAAAAAAAAAAAAAAAAAAAAAAAAGAGAGATGAACTGACTTACTAGCTTGGAGATCAGGGCACTTGCGGGAGAGCAGGCTTCAAACTCCTGCTCTAATGAATATTGAATTATTTATGTGCAGCTGAAGAGCTTCGTCAAGGGAGAATGAATGATGGATATCCACCTTTGCATACCCTAACTCTGCATACCCCAACCCCTGAGCACACAGAGGAGCTCTGCAGAGGAGGTGCTGGGGGACCTGTGGGGTTTTGTGCATGCTGGGTGGCACTGGAGCATCACTGTGAGCCTGGTGCAAGCTAAGCAGCAACTACATGAGAAGCACAGTTAATGATGGGTTTTAGGATTATGTGATACGACAGGTGAGCGCCTTTCAGGAAATCTGGCCTCAAAATGAGCTCTGAAGTGCATGGGCTACTTGAAGTTTTTTCCCTGCCGTCCCTGTTAGCCTGAAGTCTTGCTCTGTGTGTATCACTGAGAGTGGCAGCCCCTGGGTTGAAGGTTTGGGATCCCCACTTGGGTTGCTGTGGGGATCTGGCCTTATGAGCCCAGACATCCCTACAAGTAGGAAGAAGGTTCCTAAATCACTGGGCAACTTGGGAGAAAGAAAAATCACCCAGACACTCCTAACCTGCTTTTTAGAAGTCACAGACTTCACTGATCATTCAGATTTGTGTCCAGCACTGTCTGTCCCCATGGGTTATCCATCAGCCTTCTCCAGCCTGCTGCACACTCCCTGTAGCATTCCCAGCACAGCTAGATCCCAGAGCAAGCACGAGCATTGAAGGCACAGAGAAAGGCAATTACAGATAAACAGCTCTAAATAACCCAAAAAAGGGTGGTGGTCACAATCCAGTTAAAAAAAGAAAGATTTGCTTACCAATCCCAAGGCTCAGGGCTTGCCAAGTAACTCCAGCAGGAGAGATCTCCAGGTAGAGATCCTTCCCTTGTGGCAGCCAGCCCTTAAATGAGGCTCAGGGACGGGTGGAACCTGGTTCCATCCTTTCTGGTAGCACAGGTGAATGAATTGCTTCCACCTGTGCTCCCAGGGCTGGCTGGGTTCTTTCACCAAGAGCTCAGTCATTGGTTCAGGTTGTGACTTAGCAACTTCCATACAGAAGGGAATAACCCTGCCTTCTCTAAACAGCCCCAAAGCTTTCTGCTTTGTGTGACTTCAGGAGTGAATGCAGCATTGCTCAAGGGTGCAGGGTGAGGGGGAAAAATCCCAAAGAATTCTGCAGGGGACATCACACAGGCAAACACAGGCTGGTTCTGCTCAGGATCTCTAGTTAGTGCTGTTAAAAGCAGGGTGAGAAAGAAATTCCACCAGCACATTAAAGAATCATTCATGCAAAGCTTGCCACTAAGCTCCACGTGGATGCATGTGATGCATTACATTTTCCCTTCCCCGAGGCACAGCACCCACAGCAGAGCACACCAGTCCTGTGTGCCTCACTGGAAGCACAGTATCCCACTGCCCTGAGATGTCCTCCAGGACGAGAGGCAGAGTGCCCGTAACACTGGCTGATTGCAGAACCACTCTCTGGCATCGTCACGTGTCAACTTTACCTGGATGAAACTGAATTCCCTCCAGTTGAGAGAGTTTGCGATGGATGGAAGTGAGGTGATGGCAAGTAACGACAGCAAGCCCAGGGCAATTATTCCAACAGAGATATAAATCTCCATCCTCCAGACTTCCTCCTCTACCCAGATATTCATCTTCTTCTCCATAGCCTGGCATGACAATGAAGTTTTGTTAAAGCGGAGCGCATAGGAATAGAGGAATTGAGTTTTATCTGCATTCACTTTTGTTTTGGAAGCAGATTTCCTGGATGAGCACTGGTTCCTAGTCCCACTTTCAGTGCTACTGGCCTCTGCCTTTGGGAGGTGCCACTGCCATTTGTCCCAGTTGGATCAGATCAGATCTGCAGCCTGCTGGGAAGGACTGCTTGATGCTCACAGCTCCCACAGCCTGTAACCACAGCAGCAAGCCCCAGAGTTGCATTTGGAAAGATAATTGGAATGAGAAGTCAGTTTAAAGCCATGAAAACAAATACAGATGCTTGAATATGCAGTAGTCTCCTAATAACCTTCATTTCAAGTGCATTTAGTGGGGGAAATTGTTCGCGCTAATGGAAAGGAAGATGGGTTTTATGCTTCATGGCAGAGAACAACATTTAGAACCATCTTCTTTACCCCATTAAATGGATTTAATTTACTAAACAAAGATGTTGCTAGAAAACAGGAGGTAGAGGGGAAATGGACACAGGATGCTTGCCCGAGATTAATGTGTGACTGTAGTAATTGAGAAGGGGCTGTGCCAGGCTGGAGAGAGGCTGGGGATGTCATCTGATGGATGCTTTAAGCACGTCCTGCTCCCAGCTGCCTCCATCTCCCTCCCCTTCTCTGTGCATTTGGGTGGCTGCAGTGAGAAGCACTTGGGAAACATCCCAGCACAGAAAGCAGACTGGTTTGGGGGCAATTCCTTGATCTAGTTCACCTCTCAGCTCTACGGACCTTCTTGCACCATCCCAGGAGGAGGCAGGGAAGAGCAGCAAGAAGCCAGGGACAAAGGAGGGCAGAGTCGCATTCTTCCATGGCTCTGCTGAGCTGTGGAGCTGAACTACTTGAAGGCATAGCAATCTCTGGATATAATCACTGGATAAACACTGCTGAAAGCCTCGATAAGGCAGCAGGGTACTTTCCCATTTCCTTGTTCCCCTAGACTATGCCCAGCTCTTCAGCACTGTTTCATTACAGCACTGGAGGCACGTTGTGATGAGGACACACCTCCTACGTAAACAAATCCTTTGGAAAGCGAAGGCAAAGGCCGTGAAGCCCCCTACCCAACATCTGAGCAAAGGGTGCCAACGTTACCTGCTTGACGGCCGTCTCAATCAGCAGGTAGCGGTGGGAGCGACGCATGGGCAGGCACAGGCTGTACACGGCATGCAGGGCTGCGCAGAAGAAGCTGAGGAGGCCGATCTGCTTTCTGTGCTGCAGCCACTGGTCGAGCCAGTCTGGAAAGCGTCTGTATTTAGTGCCGTAGTAGAGCTGCAAGCAGGCTGCCAGCACGCCGGGCAGGTAGACGAGAGACAGCATGACGTAGGCCACGCATGGCAGTGTAGTGTTGACCACCTCGATGGGGATCTTATAAAACTTGTTCTTCTGCTCCCTGATATAAGGGTGGATGACCTGCCGCACCAGGTTGTAAGTGAAAAAGCAAAGAAAGAGCCCCAGAGCCAAAAAGATGGGGATTTTCCAGGCTGGCAAGAGGCGCAGGGGAATGTTCTCAATCTCGCAGGCTGAGGACATGCAGCCCATGTCCACAGGGGTGAATCCCATGACCTGAGCAATTTCTGCAACAGTACGCTTGGCTTCTTGGCTATTGGAGCAGATCAGAACCTGCAACAAATGAAAAGATACGTGTTTGGCAAAGAGATCAAGCTGTGGGAACAAGTGTGGCAGCAGGGATGCTGCATTAAAGGAAGCCTATGCTATCACTGAGCATCGTGCTTTTTGATGGGGATTTACTGTGGCTGCCAAAGACCTCTCTCCTGGACAGGTTTCCTTTCTTTTGCCTACCACAAGTTTGCTTTACTGGCTGTGTTTAGATAAACAGAAAATTAAATAATACTTTTCACTTACACAGCGACTCCAAGGACTACAAGACATGGAGTGGGGTATTTATTTTCTGATCAAAGAAGTGTGCAAGCAGTGAGATGGCTTCTGGATGCCAAAACCAGTACTGATGCCCCTTTTCCATGGGCCTAAGGCGTTTACTACTGTCAGACCTCAGCTGCTGAAATAGCTGGGATATGGCACATATCAGAAGAAAGCAGTACCTGCTTATTTCCATCCCTGGCACCAGACTGCAGCGTCCACGCAGAAACCACATTAAAGCCTTTGACCACAGTGCAGGCTGGGAACAGGGAGGCCAAGTATTCGGCGTTGGATTCTCTGTGGTGGTTGATTTCGGTGTTGTTACTGACATCCACCAGGATCTTGCCCACCAGCACGTCAGACAGGTCACAGAGCGTGGAGTAATGTTCCCTGAAAACCGCCACAAAAATGACATCTGTCTTCTTCACCGCCTCAGCCTGGAAGGTGACCTCTGCTGCAGAAGGGAAGAGGCAGGCTTTGCGCTTTGGGTTGCGGCTGCCCACCACCACCTTGAAGCCGGAGCACACCAGGCGGATGGCCAACGAGCGTGCAAAGTCCCCACTCCCCAGCACCCCGATGGTGCGGCCAGCTGCAGGCACCACACTGGGGTCAGCCTCTGTGCTCCGGTGGCCAAGGAGGGGCTTGGCCATGTCTCCTCCAGACATCCTGGCAGGAAAAGAAATGGGAAACGCAAATTCATTGTGAAGCTCTTGAAGAAACCCAGACCACATCTGCAAGTCATGGGGAAAACAGCACTTACGCTGCATGAGCAGAAGTCCATGAGGTTTTGGAGAAGGAGGGAATTCCCTGATGCCTAAATGTAGATGCACAGTGCTGGGTCCCTGTAGCCCACACCCATTGGCTAAACCCACCAACGTGAGTGCAGTAATGTCCAGCTGCCATTGGAGGGGGATAAGACATCAACACAGAAATGGTTTTAGAACAAGTTTCCCTGGTTTGTGTGCTCAAACACCTGCACTCAGCCATCCTTTGCTGTTCTTACTTAGTATACTGCAAAGCCAGACCAATCCTCAGAGCCACCAGCAACAGGAGCTCTTGGAGCCCTATGGAACCAGAGGAGATCATCTGAAAAGCCCTGGTGTCCATGGGGATCTCTGGGCACACAACTGATTTGTGGGAGCAACATCAAAGCAGGGAGTGTGAAGGGAATGAAAGTGACCTCCAAAGTGGTAAATGAAAAGAGCTGTGGGCTTTGCCTGTTCCAATATTTGGGTCTGTTTGCTTCATCTCATCAATGAACGAGCAGAACTTTCTTGTGACATTTAAAAAAAATGTATTAAAATATGACGGGATTTGCTCATGAATGATCTTGATGAGCTTTACAAACAGTAATGAATTTTGCCCGGTAACACTCTGCTCTCCACAGCAGATTAGATATTGAGGCCACGAAGAAGCTTTAAGCAAATCAATAAAATCAACAGCATCACACCAGCTGAGCCTGGAGATCAGGAGGAGCTCAATCAGGGAACTGCCAGGCTGTTCCCATGTCATGTCACCTACAGCTCCAACCTGCCTAGGGGCTTGAAGAATGACAAACGGCCAAAGTGACACCAGACTTTTAGAGGGGCCAGGAGGTAGCCTAGGGAACTTGCACACCAGGACATCTGGTTTTTGTTTTGGGTACACTGGTAGAAATGGTATTGAAGACTGGAATCAACAGGCTTGTGATAAACATGGGAAAGAGAGAGGTTGGTTTTGGCAGAGTACAGTCTTGCTAGTGTTGTTCTTCCAAAGTGAGGGTGACTCAGGCAGGGTGACCTGGCCACTAGGTTTTTTTTTTCATCAGCTTCCAAAAATGCTCTCATCCAAAGCTTTTCTGGGATCCAAACAATAATGGTGCAAAAGGGAAGGGTGCATCTGCGTGAATAGTTACCAAAGAGAAACAAAGGGTAAGAATAAAGAAATCATAACGGGAATGGGTTGTCATGGGATTTCCCCACAGATCTGTGTTTTTCCAGCATGCTCATAAGTTATTTGGGAAAGAGAAGATGAAGCTTGGGTATGATAACAGCTTAGGACAGCCAATCTTTACTGTGAGCAATTTGCAATCTTCATGCAAAGTGCTCAGCACCAAAATTCACTACTGCTACATACCAAGGGCTGCATATGGACATTACAAGCAGTATGAGTGTGCTTTAATGAGCTGTCACTTTGTTAAAAACACTCAAGATCTGAGGGGCACGGTTCTCTGCAGACACCAGCTGAGGGCTCCATGGCAGTCACACCATAAGCACACCCAAGTTAGCAGAGCAGGGAGATTGCCTACACCACAGCCACTTTGGTTCCCCAGCCTGGTTCCTCATGGAAAGCCTGCAAAAACCTTCAGAAGATTGACCTCAGAACTAGAATTTACTGTTCTGGGTGCAAAAAATCCTACCTTCAGCATCAGTACTGCCTTTATGGAGAGGTCTGTGTGCCCTGCTTGCCGCCCACCAAGAGAGGCATCTCATCCGCCTCATCTTTTAAGATGTAAATACATGGAAGAAGTGTTCTCAGAAGAAAACCAACTGCCAAAGAGAGGCATGCTTTCTTCTCCTTTCATAACACCTTCTGTCTGCTTTCTACACATCATGCAGCTTTCTCTCACGGGCTCAGAGTTACTCAGATTTCACTCTGAAGGTTTCTGCTTCTGCTCCAGACTTGTGGAATGACTTGTATGCCTGAAGGCTGACTTGCTTCTGCACCTGTGTCAGTGGTCTAATCAAGGCTGCTATCTGTGCACACACCCCTGCATTGGGTGTAGGTCGTACAGATCAGAGTTGCTGCAAAACAACATGAGTGTAACACTATAAACACATAAACTGAACACAGAACAGAAACACATAGGTGAGGATGGAAACGAGACCACTTGGGATTTCTCTAAGGGAGGAGCAAGCCCACAAGTAGAGTTCAGGTCCATGCTGAGCCTTGTGCCCTCATCCATGCAATGCAGCATGGTAACAACCAGCCAGGCTGCAAAACCCCACTGTAAATACTTCAGCTCTGTCTGAAGAGATGTTGTGTTTTCTTTTTTATTCTCTGCTTATCAGACACTTTATCAAAAACTCACTGCTTTACTTTTAAGAAACCTCCTTGCTCCACCTAGGTGTATTCATGCCCACAGCTATTTGTTCCAGAGCCCATGCTATTGTTTAGCTTAACCACCTCTCCTGCCTACACAACCCTCTGCTTTTCAGCAACCTGCATGCACAAAACATTGTCCTGCAGTAGTCACCTCTGGCTCCTGGACACTGGGACAGAAAGCAGTGCTCATGGTGACAGGACTTCAGAGAATCCTGGAATCATTTGAGTCGGAAGAGACCCTTAAAGGCCATTTGGTCCAATCCTCCTGCAATGATCAGAGACATCTATAGCTCCACGAGGTGCTCAGAGCCCTGTCCAGCCTGACCTTGGGTGTCTCCAAGGCTGGGGCATCTAATTCTTCCCCGTGGCCCCACCAACCCCTCCAGGGGGCCAGGTCACCCTGAGGCAGAGGAGTCACCAGCACAGGGAACGCTGCAGAGCCCAGAGACAGCCTGAGCACAGCAGCCTTGGATAAACCTCATTATTCGATCTTCCCTGTCAAGGAAACAGTAACCCTGCTGAGTTACAGCACACCAAGTTCAAGGAGAGAGGTGTCTTAGCAAGGAAGCTGCATGATGATTTACAGCCCAGCACAATGGAAGTAAACTAGCTCCAATCCTAACTGGGCAGCAGTTCCATAATTAAAATACCAAGTGCAATGTGAAGCTGCCCTTCAGCTAGATGGTTAATGACACCCTTATATCACTCCATGGGGATGCTGTGCCACATCCAGTGTGCTTGTTGCTGCACGTGGTTCACCTACTGCATCTCAGTGGCTGTATTATTTGCAGTACAACAGCAGCTAGCAAGATCAGGAACTCCACTCCATCAGGCACCACATCAAAACAGGACAGAAGGCAGCTCCTTCCCCAGAACATGGGATCAGACAGACAAAAGCCGGGTGAACCGAAGCAGTCAAATCTCTGCTGCACAGGCAGAGGGTGGGAGGGGCTCTGCAGAAGAAAAGCAGGGATAACTCCACATATTTTGTACCTGAGGCTTGGCAGGCTGTTAGCTTAGGCTGGGTGCCAGGCAAACACAGCTTTCAGCATGGTTGTCAGCAGGATGGCCGTTCTGGGCTGAGCCGCTGCAGGAGCCCCTCCAGGTGTGGCCGCACTCCCTGCACTGTCAATCTGCACTCAGATAATGCCCCACCACATTATCTGGGAAGCTGGTGCCATCGTTATCCTCCTTCCACAGACGTGGGGACTGAGATACCCGTGATAACATGGCTTCAACAAGTTTGCCTGGGAAGACCCAGATATCCCTGACCACTTGTTTAACAATGAGACCATCTTTACAGGATCCTGTCGGTTATTCTGGGCAGAGGACTATAGCCTCATGGTTCCTGTAACTCACAGTTGGTGCTTGGCATGTAAACCTGAACAAGACCGTCCATATGAGGGCAATGCACAGGCTCTGCTTCAGTTCTGGACAAAAAAAAAAACAACCATCAAGATCCATTTTTCTGCTTTAGTACTCAGGTTTATCAGATAAAAGACAACTTGGTTTTGTAATAGCTGCGATAACAAAAGTCTCTTAAGCATATCACTGAGTCAAACTGTGCTGAAGAACATGACAGTGATCTCATAAGGATCTCCTCGCCACGGTGCTGTGTAGCACAACAAAACTGGCTCCTGTTTGCCCAAAACCTCATCTCTGAGCTCAGCTCACAGTCTCAGCAGGCAGGACCTTGGCTAGAATAACCACTTCTGCATCTTTCCCTGGGGTCAGGTTTTGGTTAGACTGACCACAACTGAGTCTTGAGTAGCTGTGGCACACATCCTTACAGAGCCACGTCAGGGCTTCAGTTTCGGTGTTGGGAGTTATCTGAGATAAAGGGCAAGATTACTTGCATCCCCTAGTGAGGAAAGGAGTAGAAGGAGGGGAATGTCCCACTGTCTGCAACAAGACGGTCCCTGTATATCATGGAGCATGGTTCCCCCCATATTCTAGGGATGGGGGTGATCTCCATTCCCAGGTCATCTGTCTGGACACAGAGAATGTTGTACCTCCCATGCTGACCATGATGGTGAATTCCTGCAGCTCCTGTTTGCAGAGCCTGAAGCTCTCCATGGAGTTGATGCACCAAGAAGCTGCAGCTGAAGAGATACATTCAGCACCTGAAGTCTCTGTTCAGGTCTTGCTGTTCATAGAAATATTCATGTCTTGGCTACAGATCTTTTGTTTCCAGGAGAAATAAAGCATGTAAATCTCTCCCATACCCAGAGAGGCCCTCCAAAAAGCACAGCCAGTACCATGTACCTGCTGAGATTGGCACAGATTTAAGTAAGAAAAGGGCTTATCCAAAGCCAGTTAATCTCAGCTCTGCTCACACTTCAGGAGTTCTCCCAGTCCTGACCAGGCTGACTGGAAATAACACATCTGCCCTGCAGATAGCTCGCAGATGAGGGAAGGAGGGGAAAACAAGCTTGCTACCTCTTTTTCTCCTTCCAAAGCAGACAGTGCTAGCTCCCTACCAGTGCAAACCAGGAACCAGCAAAAGCAATAAACCATGTGTATTGCTTCAGCCAGAACAGCGATGTCACAAACGTCCCTAGGATGCCAGCCAGGCTGTGAGAATGAGGAAGTGCCAGCAGCAGAGCCCTCAGGCAGCCCCAGGTCCCCATCTGCTAGGGCAGCCCCACTGGGTGCTGAGGCTGCCCCTGGCCCTGCGGTGGGAACAGACCTGCTGAGGGGTCCCAGCAGTGCAGTGTGCCCCCACCACTGCTCCATGCTTCACCCTCATCCCTCTCCCTGTTCATACCTCCCAGCATGCTGTTTGCTTTTGCACAGCCACACAGCACTGTTGACTTGTTGTGCTGTGCCCCTAACCCCTTCCTGTGCTGTCTGACCAGTCCCTCACCCGCTGTCCGTGCGGTCACTCCATCCAACCACATGGGACACAGAGTGTGCCCTGCTCTTTTTGACCCCCCATCACTGCTCCATGCCCCCTCCAGTTTAATCATTGACAAATGCTGAGGATGTTGGGTTTGGAAGCCAAAGGCATGCAGGTCCCTGACCACAGGATGTTCTTCACCATGACCAGAACTCAAAAACATGTTTCAAAACAGGGGAAAGCGGAGGCTTTCCCAGAATTTTCCATGCTCTGCTTTTCCCACACTGACTCAGACATTTTGGCCACAGTTTTCCCATAGAAATGCACCAGCCCGTGGGCGCCTGGTGAGGTTAAACAGGCAACACTGATGCTGGGCAGAAAAATCACCCATCCACAGTATTGTTTGGAGCTTGACCAATCTAGAAAACAAATTTCTGGTGTACCAAGAGACCGTGCTGCTGGTGCCTGCTGCATTTATACAGTGTGATGAGGACCTGGACTGGGATAGATAAAGTGGGAATCTGAGGTTCAGAGGTCTCACCCTAAGGCCATGGTCTTAGGTCTTCATTTGCTTGCTGCTCTTACCATGCTAACAACTACCTCTTCTCGCCCACTTCTGAGCTCTCCCCTTCCTGCAGCAGAGCAGCAGGGTGAGCTCTGTGCCCAGCAGCCCCCCAGGGAGCTGCCAGACCCTGCTGTTCAACAAATTCTTTCTTTCCAGAAGAGATGCAGAGGAATTACACTGCCTTCTCATGAAAATATTTGGGTTGGCTGTTGCTGCCTGTTAGAAGGCCCTCCAAGATCAGCACACTCTCTGGTTTTATCTCTTGCAGCAACTCAGAGGATGCATAGAGCCCTGTGGGGCAGAGGGTGGCCCAGGGGGTGGTTTGGGGTGGAGGGGAGAGGACATCTCCAGCATGAGGCCAGTGCCAGCTCCCTGCCGTTGGAGCACAGCCTGTCCTGTGCTATGGCAGAAGCATGTGGGGTCTCACCTGTCATCCCTCAGTGCCTTTTCCTTAGGGACACTGAGCTGCTAACGTCCTGCTGTGAATCAGTGCTGCCTGTGCAGTTTCAGTAAGCTGTTTACATCTCTATTTTCCCTCACTCCTTCAGGTAGGTGCTGAGGCCAACGGGAAAGGAGGAATAGGTGTTACAGGCCTGGGAGGAGCAGGTGGAAAAGCAAAGCTTCACAGGGAAAGGACCACAAAGGATGGCAACTACAGAGACCACACTGCCAAACACACCATGTGCCCTTCGGGCACATCCACGGTATGCCACAGACACACCTGCTCTGCTGAGCAGCTGCTATGAGCACAGAGGTATCCGGGGAGGAAACACCTCCGGTTAAGGCAGCAGCACACAACAATTGCCCAGTGGGTTCTGCAGCATGAGAGAAACCCAGTCCAGGCACGCACAGGGCCCCAGCTGCCTCCCCTCCCTGAACATCCCTGCAGTAAGGAGCTCATCTGTGCTGCCTAACTCAAGCAGGTACCTGCTGGTGACGGTCAGTGCTTGGTATCAGCACACTGCTATGGATGTGTTATCTACAAACCCATACTTGCAGACCACGGTCTGTGGGGAACTCTTGGGACACTTCTGCAACGGCTGCAACTAAACTGAAATGAGAGTGTTAGCAAAACTCAGGCTCGCTGGAAGTCTGAGGACCTGGGAAAAGGTGGAAGGAGTTCACGTCTTAATTCCTGAAACCTTGGCCAAATTTTTAAAAGTGTTCCATCGATTTGGGCTCTGGAGTACCCAAGGGCTTTTGAGATGGGATGCTCGCTCCCACATCACTGCTTTCCAAAAGTTTTATCCATTCAATTAAGCTACATCCTGCTTACATGAAGATGGGAAGCACCCTGCAGTCCACCACAGGGGAAGTGACCCATGGAGAAGCAGTAACTTAAAATTTGGCAATCTGGCCTCCGTTGTGAGGTTGACAGGAAACCTAATTGTAATCAGTGGTGGTAAACATTTATAT
The DNA here is from genome assembly GCA_023055505.1 of Callipepla californica brunnescens. Taxonomy (NCBI): domain Eukaryota; kingdom Metazoa; phylum Chordata; class Aves; order Galliformes; family Odontophoridae; genus Callipepla; species Callipepla californica. Next base: position 13,495,712 of record JALIRH010000010.1, read on the forward strand.
AACAAACCAGCGGGCTTCAGTTCTGTAATGCAACATCTCACAGCCACAGCTGCCCATCCCTCACACCTCCCCAGTGCTTCCCTGCTGCCCTACTTCTTCCACCACCGGAAAAAATGTGCTTCCCCTGACTCTAAAGCTGCTTTCATTTATGGGCGTAGTGCTGCAAGGTTGCAGCCAAAGCAGGGTTCCTAACAATAAAAAGCAAAGCAAACAAAAGCAAAAATAAAAACCAAAGCAAACACAAATTTTGCTCTCAAAAAGCACGTTTTCCTGGGGCTTGCTGCGTTTTCCTTTTGAACAAAGACTTGTTGAGTCACCAATGGAGGAAATCGAATCCGCGCGCTGAGTATCGGATCCCGTATTAACGTACATTTGTTTTGTAGCAAATGGGATTTTAAAAGAGGAGAAAACGTAAGCCTGATTTAAAATCTCAAGTACTTAAAGCAGCTCAATCTTGTTAGCCCTCCATCTCCTCAGCCTGCAGGGACATCGATACTGAAGGAGCGGCGTTCCCCCCCTCGCCGTCTCTGGTTTCTCTCCTCGGGATGCACCAGTGGTACCCGCAGCGCCGGGCTGGCGGTGCCTGGGGCTCTCGGTGCCCGGTTTGGGGCCGTCCCACCGACGTGCCGGACCATCTCGCCTACGGGGCAGCCCCGCTCCGAACTCAGCCCCCTCCAACTCCGTCTCCGCTGTCACCCCGCGGCTCCACAACACGGAGCGCACAGAGCGCAGCGCATCCGACCCTTTTTCCCTTCAGGACCCCCGGGGGCACCGAAGCAGCACAGCCTCCCCCCGCTCGCCCCCGCGGCCCTGGCCAGGATGTTTTCCCTTTGAACGCCTCACTGCCCGTTTTCTCCGGCCCGGAAGAACTCATTCATCTCCACGAAGCGTTCGCAAAGCTCCCACTCGGGCAGCCACCTGCAGCCGCGCGCCCCAACCACGCGTGTGCGCGGACATCCCCCGGCACGCAGCCAAGGCCGGCCCCGCCGCCCCGACCCAGCGCCCGGCTCCGGTACCGGCGGAGGCCCCGCGGCCCCGGGCCGCTCCCATCCCGCTCCGGGCTGAGCCGTACCCCCTCGCTGCGGCGCTCCGTCCCTCCCTCACTCACCTCTGCGCCGGGCGGGCAGCGGGAGGGCGAGCGGAGCGGCCGCTGGCGGCGAGCGGAGCGCGCTGATGTCAGCCCGCGGCTCCGCCCTCCTGCCCATGTGCCGCCGGCGGAGCGGATCGGCCTGCCCGGCCCGGCCCGGCCCGGTGTGGCACGGCACGCCCAGAGGGCACGGCTCGGCGTGCCGCAGCCCGGCCCGGCAGCGGGATGGAGGGGGAGATGCGGAGCGCCGAGGTTAAGCACCGCGGGGAACGTGGGAGCCGCTCGGGGTGGGAGTCCTTAATGCTCCACGTATAAGGGCGTTTCGGAGCCAGCGAGAGTTTCGTTGTAACGGAGGGTGCGGCTCGGTGCTGCCGTGGCCGTGCTATCAGGGGCCGTGCACCTGCTCGCGGGGGCTGTGAGCGGGACGCGGGGCAGATAAGGGGCCTCGCCCCGACGGGCAGAGCTCCCTGCGGCAGCGCGGGGCCACGCTGCGGGGACAGGGCGAGTATTGCAGTCAGACCCGCGGGGATTCAGCGCTGAGCCCGCTGGAGCCTCACCCGCCCCCTTTCCCTGCCAAGCTCTTCCCTAAAGCATCTTTGGGAGCGGCTTTATCCGCCGCTCTGACGCTTTTCGGAGTGTACTCGGCGTGATTCAAGGGAAGAAATCGCTGAACTCTGCCGCACTTTCAGGATGTTGTTACCTGCCCTCCCGCACCGCGTAAAGGGCACGCTTGTCCTTGTCTGCCCTTGTAGTTTATTCGCAGAGCCCTCGCTCTCTGAGATTCCCTTTACCCTTGCACTCTCAGGGCTCCTGCAGCCTCCATGAGCTGCTGCAGGGAGTCCCCATCTCTGCCTTCAGCAGCGCCCGCTCCTCTGACGTCCCTTTATCCCGGAGTGCTGAGATCCGCTGACAATTGCAATTTCACTCCTTTTCACGCAGTAGTAAACTTCTTTTTCTTCTTCTTTTTTTTTTTTTTTCTTCTCGTCTCCGAAGTATCCTCCAGTTTTCCTCCGCTCCGTTTATCACTGCAGCAGCTGCGTGGCTTTTTGGAGACAAACGTATTTTATCCATCTGCCCCTTCCTGGGGGACCCGGCGCGATGCTGAGCCCGGCGCTGCCTGTCTGCAGGCGCCATCTAGTAGGGAAAGGAGAAAACACCGAGAACAAAACGGGCAAGATGAAAGGAGCTTTGCTTTCAGGAGCATCATTTCCAGGCAGCTCCTTGCCAACACTGTCGGGGTTGGTTTCTGTTAATTATCTGTGTGGGTTAACTCCAGACCAGCTCTCTCTGTGACGGGCTCCCCATGCCCAGCACCGAGGTTGGCTCCCTATGGCCTTTCTCCTTCTTATTCCCCAGAAACCCTAAACTGGAGGCTGGGGATGCTCAGTGCAGGGGATTTCTCGTGAGCCGTGGGGTCTGGCAGCTTCCCTGTGCTGGGGACAGCACATTGCTGCTCTTTGCCCGGAGCAGAACCTTAATTCATCTCCACTTTCACAGATAAAAGCCTGAATTAATTGAAGAAAAGAATAGGAATCACTTTGATTTCCAGAACACCAGAAACCCCTGGTTATCAGAGCTTCCACAAGTGCTGCATTCGTGAAGGGGCTGCTGTTCTTTCCATGCAGAGCTGGTTTTTGCAGCAATTTACACAGTGTACCCAAATTTCCTGCTCCTGGTGCAGTGCAGTGGCTCAGGGTGTGGGTCTGACTGTGGGTGCATCCCTGTGAACCACTGATGTGTTGTCCCATTCCCCCGTAGATTTCTTACTGGAAATCTCATGAGAACAAGCTATGGACAACGTCTGCTCTCCTATTAAACTCTGCTTATTCGAAATAATAATAAAACTGAGGCCTTTGTTTCTTTGCCTCCTGGTCTTTTGGTCTTTGAAATTCCCATGGGAGGTGCTTCTAGCTTTTTGTCATTATCACAGAGACAAAGCATTTACTGGTATTTAAAGAAGGTGGGGAAGTGGAATTCCTCACCTGATCACTGATCTGCTGGTTCCCACAACCTTTTGCATGCCCCCAGTTTCCCCACGCCCTGAGGTCCCTGCAGGACCTGGCTGTGGGGATCCGTGGGGCTGTAGGTGGTGTATGGTTGCAGGAGGTGTGGAGCTGATGTGGGATGGTGCTGTACTCCTAGGCTGGCTGTCATGAAGCACTCCAAGGAAAAGGGTTTCTTAAGAACAAATCATGGTACACATGGCCCGGAGTTGTGCTGTGATGCATTCAGCACGCAGTGCTCTGCATATTGGACACCTGAGGTCAGGAGCATCATCATCTTGCCTGAACTCCATCAGTACTGGCAAACAATGGTTCAAACCACACTTTGCATGAGACACTTCCATTTATCACCTAAAAAGGTAAAGAGCAACATCAGTGCCTTTCCATAGAGGCAGCCAGCTCATGTCTTACCCCCATCCACCCTTGGCCAACAAACATAGCTTGGGGACTTGCCTGGAACTCCTCAAGAAGCAGTGGGACACATCTTCTCCTTTTCCATCAGTGGCACATTGGGTCAGAGGAGCTCGTCTGGTGGAAAAGGTGTTCCACCTCCAAACACCTCCATCATAGCTGCCATTCTGCTGTGTGGATGGCATGGGTGGGATGTGCCATCGCTCTGGTTGGCATCAGGGAGAGGAAGTGCTGCTATTGTTCAGCAGCACGTCACCAGGGCAAAAGAAAACTACAAAAAAAAAAAAAAAAAGAAAAAATAATGGAAGTGCAGAAATGCAGAATTTGTCTGTATTAGCAATGCAGGGAAGCATGGGAAGTTAAGAAGATCACAGACAATTGAATTTAATTGAAAAAGAAGATTAAATAAAGTGAGACTCGAATATGAAGAGCTAATTTGGTTTAAAGAATCAAGCTGATTGCCTGGAGAAAGAAACTGGAGGATGAAAATCATTTTATTTTGTATCTGGGTTCCAGTTCTGTTTATATCAGGACAGTAAAAAAAATAGAGAGAGAGTAACAACTACTCAAAGTGGTTTCCCATTGAAATTATAACCTTTCTGGGAGAGGGTCACAAACCACAGGGAGATGGGGCACTGATCCAATCTTGTGAGCTTAGGAGAGATTTAGCCCATGTACAGGAAAATGGAAGAGCTTGATATAAAAAGTAAAAGTGTTTTTGTGTTCTCAGAACCGTTACTGCTGACAGAAGGACACTTATTTGTCCAAAAAGTGTCAGAACTGGGTGTTCTGGTGCAGCAGACTTGGGCTGGGGTCTCATGCTGTGCATGGGGCAGCTTGTGCATCAGCTGCCGAAAACACAGTTGATAAGGGAATGGTTTTAGGGAAAATGAGTAGTTCTCATTCATAGCACAGATGGAAAAAAATATGTACATATATGTCTCATACAGCACAAATATGAAATGTAAGGGCTTAACTTAAAGTGTTCTTTTTAAAGGAATGGTTAAGTGCACTCCCTTCTCCAGGTTTCCTAATTTCCATTTGGGAGCAGCGCTCTTGGCAGCTACACCCATTTTCTATAGCACATCCAGTGACCAGTGTCCTCCTCCCAGTAGCTCAGGCTGTGTCTCTTTCTAGCTACAGGGCCGTGGACACATGGCCATCTACCCATTTCCATCCCCATACTCATCCACATGTCCATCCCTATCCTACTGCCTGTCCCCATTCCTGCCTCCATCCCCATCCCCATCCCCATCCCCATCCCTGTGCCCCCATGAGGCAGAACAGTGTCCCATAGAATTTGGGAAAGAGACTTGGGGAGCACTTGAGCTGGGGTCGGGCAGGACATGCCCCTTACCCTAAGGACCTCTGCTCCAATATTGTAAGCGGTTTTCAGAGCAAAATCCAGCTGTGATTTCATTAAGGAGGCTCTCGCTCCTTGTGCTCAATATTTAATTTAACAGGAGTGTGTGTGTTGGGTTCAGGGTGTTGATTAACCATGACTCTGAGATAGAGGGAAATTACTAATATGGGAAAGCGCAGTCAGTATTTCATGGCGAAGAGTAATTGAGCTAACAGTTGACATATGGAGTTGTGTGGGCAAACTAATTAAATTTTACATCTTCCCAAGCATTTGTGAGTTTTATAAGCATTTGATTTATATATTAATTAAACCTTGGAGTGAAATAAAGAGGACATGACTATTTATACCGCAAATGCGTCCATCAAGGGGAAGTGCTTTGAGGTATTTACAGGCAGACAGCAAAACTCCTTGGTGAGTGTCTGGCTCTGGGTGGAGGCAGAGGAGCCAACACAGAGCATCCCAGCTGTGTCCCAGTTGTGTGCCAGCTGCATGCGAGCCATGTCCCGCTCACGTCCCATCACGTTCCAGCCGTGTCCCAGCTGTCCCTGCCACATCCCAGCTGCCCTTCGGGGCTGATCCAGTGGTGCTGAGCACTCCTCACAGTACAGGCTTTGGGTATCACAAACCCTGATGGGGAGGTGTTAAATCCCAGCTGCACTTGAACTGTAGAATCGTTAAGGTTGGAAAAGTCCTGTAGTCCAAGCCCAACCTGTCCCCACTGTGCCCACTAACCACATCCCTCAGTGCCACATCTGCATGTTTCTTGAACACCCCCAGGGATGGTGACTTCTGTTCAGCTTGGGGACACTCTGATGGAGGGGAACGCCTGAAGTTATGAGTTTGCATTCCAGGTTAATCTCAGATGAAGGACAATTTCTGCAAATGGTATTTGGATGCAGTGACAATGAGAGTCCCAAACCCCCAGCCCTAATTTTCTTTCAGTCTGTTGGTGCACACCCCATAGCTGACACTTGACTGCTCTTCCAACCTCCTATGAAGTGGGCATGTGTCCATCTCGGCTCTGTCTGTGAGCCTGGGCTGGAACTGGGGCTGTGCCATGAGATGTGCAGGGAGCCTTTTTGGTGTAAGAATGCTATTTTATTTTCCAGATCAGCATGCTGACCTCCAGCAAGCATCCCTGCTGCTCTACGAGGGACGTTCCTGCACCCTTGCTGCCCTGTGTCCCTCATGGCTCAGCTGCAGTGGCTGGGATGCACAAACCCTCTGTTCCTGGGTTTAGAGAAGAGGGCTGTTTCCATTCGGTTCAGCAGCAATGCCTCCAGCAGTGCTGGCATGGGGTCACAGCAAAGCACTCACAGCTGCTCCTGCATCCTGGGTCTGGCATCCTGCTGATGATAAAAAATGAATCTACTCCTTACATTTTCTTATTATTGGTGGGTTATTTTAGCTATTTGTGATATCTGCAATGACAGAGAATTCAGAAGGCATTTTATTTTGGTAGGAAAGTTGGAATATGGCTAAAACATGGATATTAGAAGTCCCATAACTTTAGTAAAATATTCATAACAGGAACACAGCCTGAATTCAGATCCATCAGCGCCATGAAATGGATGGCAGCGATGTTTTCGGAGTCATGCTGTGTGCCACCTAGCTGTCCCACCTACACTCCAGGGACTCTATCAATCTTGTGGTGGCCAATGCCTCCTGCTCACGGTGTCAGTGATGAATGCTGTGACCCCTGGGGAGAAAGGATCACAGCAGCTCAGTGCTTGTGTGCAGGGTAAATTACAGGCTGGGGAGCAGGAGATGCTGGCACTGGTTGGGATTAAACAAGGAGGGAGAAGTCCTGGCTGTGATGTGAAGGTATTCATTGGGAAGGGGAACCTTATGGGAAATCCAGGCTACCCAGGAGCTCACTGCCCAGGGTGGGAACCTTGGGTTTTGCTGCCCATACAAACTTAGAGGAGAACAGGGGCTGATCCTCGAGTGGTGACTAATTATCTCTAATTAAATGGTTGATGGCATTTACAACAGGGCTCAGGGAACTGATGATCCTTGGACAACCCTGAGATCAACACACTCCAGTTGAGGACAACATCCCCCCTGGCTGGACAGTGTCACCTTGCTGCACAGAAGCCCAAGAGCACTCAGCAGCAAGCACAAATACCTCTTCACCCCAGTCCAGCCTGGCTATTAATATCCCGGTAACAACTCACAGCTCTGCACAGCATTACATTTCATTGGTACTTTAGTTACAACGTTCGAGTACAGTGTGCCATCAATTTGTGCACTCCCTGTCTACAAATCAATGTAGCTAATACAACGTGTGGCATCTCGCGTTCAGCGAGCTCTCGCTGTTTTGCTAGCAGTACCAATACATTAAGCCCAGAAATGCACCCAACACAATGAATGTTAATTTCATTTAACACTGGGACTTTGCATGACATTAAACCCGAGTGCTGGGGCACGGTGCTTTGGGAATGGCTGCGTTATGGAGTGGGCAGATCTCAAGGCAGATCTAATCAGGTGCTGCTGGAGTACCAGAAATCCTCCTCCATGCTTCTGTGGTCGATGGGGACTTTTGCCTGATGTCACAGGCGGAATCAATAACAAACCTGAGGGATTCAATCCAGGGAGCATCTATCCCTGCACTCTGCAAATGTGTCCTCTGCTTGGGTCGTGCCCCAGCTCCAGGTCACTATTGATATTGTGGAGAGCCACAGCAATCTTCAGGAAATTTGCGATCCAGCCCTGGCATGTTTGACAGATAACACTCGAAATACAAATGTCAAAACGCATTTAGATTTTCCCCTTTTCTAACTAGCCCTGGAGAAAATGCAAACCCTTCTTGACAGAATCAGTTCAGGAGCCTCCTCTAAGCCAGGCCCTGAGTGTTGGGAGAATCTGCCTCTTAAAGCCATATAGATCCATTGCTGTGCTACAAAAAAACAGTCTTCACCCCGAGGCGGAATTGCTTAAGAAAATCCTGACGTGATTAGACACCACTCTCTTCTGAGAAAAAGTAAGCACACCATTAAAGGATAACTGAGATGCTGCATAAACATGGCAGTGTTGAAATCGCTTGATGTTGCGGTCCCCAGATGCCAGTTTGGCAGGAGGGCACGGGGAAGGAGCTGAATGCTTGGATTTTTCTGGTTACCTCTGCACAGGTGTGGCACAGCCCCAGTGGCTGCTATCCGGTAAGCACAATCTGATACCCCAGTGCTGCACGGGGCATAGTTAGGCTCTGGTGTGGTGAGGTTCACATACACAGCCCGGACGTGTGCCATATGGGATGCCCATGGCTGAGCTGAACAAACCCAAAGATCCTTTTTTCCTTTTTGCACTGTGCGCTAAAACATTGCTTTCAGCTAACACTGATTTGCTCTGAAGGGAAGTTCTGGTGGAGTGAGGGATAAATGAAATATTACTGTTTTCAGATTTCTCTGTGATACAGAATGATGTAGAAATGAGTCCTTTTACCATCCTAAGTAATATGGACTGCGGTGTCTGCAGCTGAGATTTCTGAACAATTTTCATGACAAGATTCTAGTTTTCACTTGATGATAACTTTGCCAAACATGAGTGCTTTGTGCTGAAGTTCTCCATCTCGTGGCTGATGCGTACAGATGGTCACATCCATTTGCTCATATGTACCAATGCAAATTTCCAGCTGAAAGAAAGCAGCTACGCTTGGGGATAATTGTATAGAAAAGCAGATGATTTATCCGTATTAGACAAATTGTTATGGGTGGAAGAAGCCCTACGCTTTGGTATGAAGCTCTAATTTGACAGCAGAGCTCTCCAGACCTTATTTCAAAAGTTGGATTGGGTGAAGCTGGTAAATCTCAGTCACACTGCTGAGAGTCAGGAGGACCCAGTGGTACCCAGAAGAGCTAGGATGGGATCTAGGGATGTGAGTGAGCCCTGATGGAGCTGGAGCAAGGAATGGAGAGAAGGGAGGACAGGAGGAATGAAACATAGCACAGATGGAGAAAATGAAAAAAAATACTGGTGAAGGGAGGAGGTGGTTCATAACGTGGTGCTGGACATCCTCTCCAAGACTGGCACTAACCTTGACTCCAGGCAGAGAAAGCTTGGGTCAGGGACTCCCTCTAGGGGCTGCACAAGGACATCTTTCTGCTGGCCACCACCCGGACTGGCCTCATCTCCAGTCCCCCCCCACCCATTGCCCCCACCCTGGGCTCTCCCTTGCCCATGAGGTGGGGGCTGTTCCTTGCAAGGGAGCGTTTGAAGTCCTTTGTGTCATCCTTTGAGACACCGGTTTGTGAGGGAAGTTGAGAGGTGTGGGATGAAAGAATGCAGAAAGGGGAGAAAAAAAGACGGTGAATGTCAATTTGGATGTCAAATATGGATGGCTCAGGACTCAGGACAACTTACTGGGTCCCAGCACCTGCTTTGCAGGAGGCCTGAACTCCCTGCCATTGCAGATCACTCGGGTCACTGGGATCTTTGCTGGAGGTGCATGATAAATACACCCATCTCTGGAGAAGCAGTAGGACTTGGCGTTGCATTATTTTGCCTGCTTATGGGATGGTGGGCTGGGAGCTGGAGGAGACCTGGTTTCCCTCTGCCAAATATGCGGTGAGAACTGGACCAAATTTACCTTTAAAGGACCCTTCTAACTCAAATGATTCTATGATTCTATGTCACTGGAAAGAAGCAGATGGATGGGGTGATGACACTGTCCTGCAAGATTTGCTGGAGTTCATCTATAGAGCACCTACGATTAACAACCCCATGTGAGTCCTGGGGGTTATTTTAAGGTTGCATTCATTAATATATGGGAGAAAATGAGAAGATGCAGTCTGTGGAAAACTACAGGATGATATCGTGTGGGCTGTAGGTGCACCGAGTAAGATGTGTTGACTGCTAAAGAATGTAAAAGAGTTTGAACGGGGCCCAATGAAATAATTTTACTCCTGATGTAAACCAGAGCAGAATAAGGCCGTGTGGGACTATAAATAGCAAGAGATAGGTTCTGTCTAAATCTATAGCATTTTCTCTGGCATTCATCTTGCATAAATTAAGATATTTCTGTAAATAAGTAGAAAACTTATTAAGCCTTACAAAGGTTAGACTGTTTCCACTGGATTTTATGTCTGTTGCATAAATCCTCCCAGGTAATTCCATACTTTGGACAGAGATAATTTTCTACAGTACAAGTTCAATTAACATTCTCATGCTGTACGTGCCATATATTAATGTGGGCAGGCTCCTGCACTCCCCAGAAATCAATGGCATCCTATTCCACTTCCTGATTCAATCAGCATGAGCCCACTTGGGCCTCTGGGCATCTAGAAACATGACGCTATCTACAGAAGGGAGATTTTCATGGCACTGAGGTCCCCATGACGTGCTGGATACCTCAGCCATTACCTGAAATATTTCTGCTGCTCATGGTGTATTTTCTCTGGAAGTGCTGTCATTTACACTAATAATGCAGTGTTCAAAGCATTATCTTGGTTTCCAGATGTTCCTACTGTCCTCTGAACTGGTGGAAAGAAAACTGTCCACTTTATGTTAATGAACAGTAATTATAAATACACTTCAGTAGAGAATGAAGCTGTAATTAATTGCAAACACTTGGCATTTGTGAGCAGCATTCATTGGTACTAAGACATAGTTCACATTTTGCTGTCCCAAGTGCCATGCAAACTGACCTGAGCCTGAAAGTGCTTCTCCCTGTGCCTTAGCACATCGCAGCTCTGCACAATAAGACCGAGTTTCATTGCTCACCACAACCAGTGCCATGATTTAGCACTTTTCAGAATGGGCTTACTTGGCAGGGACAGTACAAAATGTACACGTTTTCAATTCCTATGCCTTTCAGACTCGAAGTTGATATCCTTTACACATTCACTTCACATAACTATATCCTTGCCATTTTTCCTCCCTTTGGACAGAGCTCTTGGCTTTCAGACAATTCCTGCAGACCCTGTAGCAGTTGTGTCACCACAAGATGTGTCATTCATACTGGAAGCAGTCAGGTTTGAAAACCAAAGAACCGCCTGACTTGCATCCTAGGTGGCACAGACAGCGAGTGAGCAGGCAGCGAGGGGCATGCAGACAGATGATGTCTTTTAGCCTCCAGCAAGGCTTAATGTGGTTAAATCGAGATGCAGCTATGACTCCCGATGATGCCAGGAATCCGATACTCCACTTGTTTGCAACTCCTAGGGAAGAAGTGGCTGCCTTGTTTTGTGATAAAAGGGGTTTGTGGAGTGAATACTCCCCTTTTCCTGAATGTTTCAGCATGAAGTTCAACAGGAAAGGAGCTGGCATTTTTGTATTTTTTTTTTTTTTATGATAAGGTCATGAAGCACTGGCACAAGTTGCCCAGAGAGGCAGTGGTACCTGGAGACATCCAAGCTCAGGCTGGATGGGCTCTAAGGAGGTGTAGGTATTCCTGTTCATTGCAGGAGTGTTGGACCAGGTGGCCTCTGGGGATCCCTTCGAACTCAAATGATTCTATGGTACTATGAAAACACCAGTGATGAAAGAAAGTGGAGTGGTCTGAGGTTATCCAGCTTCAGAAGGACAGGGAAGCAAGGCAGTGGCTGTCAAGTGTGCGAAGGTCTGCCTCAAAAAGGGAGGGAATCACCTGTGCTTTATCACCATGATGGATAAGACAAGGAATTAGAGGTTAAGCTGCAGTGGGGAAATTAAGATCAAACACTGGGAAATGTTTTTTTTTTTTTTTGGGGGGGGAGGACAGACAGTTTGGGGAAGTTATGGAGTTTCCGACCCTGCAGAGATTCCCATGTGTTAGTCATTGATCATGCCCACAGCAGTGGCAGCGGGGAGTACCCAGCTCTAGAGATGTCAGTGACCTTCTGCTGCCATGAATTATGAGAGGGATGCCTTGTTGGTGAGGCAGCAGTGAAAAATCAGGCCCGTGTTTAGATCTTGGGCACGGCAATGTCTCAAAAGCATACTTGAACCTAGGAGTCTGCCTCTGATGAGTCCTGTTGAAGTCTAGTGCATTGAGGACATGTTCTCAGAAAGGACTGAGCGTGTTACTTGAAATCAGATCTGTAGTGTTAATCTTCATGTTGATGAAAATACATAGCCAGACATCCGTGAGGTTACCTTTCCTGCCTAACACGAGCTGAACTTGATGGATTTAATACTTGTTTCAGCCACAGCATGTTCACAAGTCTCAGCAGGCCCTGGCCCTGCCACATAACTTGGACACTTCTGGTTCAGAGGAGCACATTAACTCACACCAGGCTTTTCTTCCATACCACGCAGGGCACGGAGGATGCTTGCAGCCCTGCTACCCTTGAAGCAAGGTGACCAGCAGCTCCTTCTGTCATTGCCACTCCTCCTTCTTCGCCTCCGTGGCCTGCAATTGGCTCCGTTCGCTCGATGAGAGATGGCTGGAGGTGAGCACTTTAGGAGGGCTCTCCTCCTCCTTCCACCTGTTTTTCATTCCTTGACTCACTGGCTTTAAGCTGTAAGTGGTGACGTGACAGCTGAGTCATGGGCGCGCCACCTGGATGCTGTCAGCATCAATCTCTCTTATAAGGATCACAGAGGAGCAAAATAGAAAAGACTGTTTGGGCTTTGCATCCATCTTCCTGCCAGTGGGGACCGAGCCCTGCAGTGTGGTCACTGGCTCTGCCCAACCTCTCCCTCCAAACCCTAAGCACTGGATCCTCCACTGTTCTCCCCTAGGAAACACAGCACAGTCTAATAAACGTCACTGCCAAGGAGATCTCTGCTTTTCCATGGTTGTGATTTAGTCTACATCTGGCTTACGTGAGCAAAGAACTTCCTGCTAATATCCACAGAAGAGATTTTCTTTCCTGGCCAGGGAATTCACTCAAGTGCAAAACTGGAGCTAAAATGTTTTGTTTGTGTTTTGTATAACAGTTTCAGAAGTCTCCCTGCCACACTGTTGTACAGAGCAGATGAAAAAAAGATGCAGTCCTATGCCCTGGAGAGCTTACACTTTTCATTTAAGCAAGATACAGTGACTGAGAATGACAACGAGATGGCAGGACACGAGTCATAAGAGTAAGGTCAGAATGCTTCCAAATAAAGCCCATTGTCATGCTTTTAATTGGGGTTCATATTGGATCAATCATCATTGATGACTGTGTATTTTGGGACAATTCTGCCACATTTTAATGAAACCTTTTTCAAGTCTCAGAGAGCCATCTTTGTGCATCAGGCTGTGCTTCTGTCTCATGGTGCATCTATCTCTTGGGTTAACAGGGCTTATTAAAAAATAATCACCTCTGTTAGTCAGCTTATTGATGCCTGAGCATCCCAAAGGCACGTATCTTGACGTCCTTAGCTTTGGCTCTCCAACCCTCACATCCCCCTCTTTACACTGCCTGATTAACAGAGGAACACATTTAATTTTTGAGGGATATATGGTAAAAGTTTATCATGGTTGCAGAACGCGATGCCACAGATGTCCATTCAGTGCCATCTGTCACACCTGCGGATTTGGCTATTATTCCTTCCTAATTTTATTCTTGTCTTTGTCTTGAGGGGATGAATTCTCTCTGGTACCTGACTGCAGGTTTAGTTGACTCCCAGAGGGAAGCCCAAATGCGCTTCAGAAGTGTTTATAATGTATGTCTTTCATCCTGGTTAAACCAGCTGCCCAAGCACATCAAATCCCCGCAGCAATTTTTCCCTTCACAGAATAGAAATAATTAGCCTAATGGTTGGGTGTGGGAATGTTGCTAAATGAAGACAAGGGACATGCATAAGTGGGCTGATTTTAGCTCTCCAACCTTCCAGCCTCCCCATTACCCCTTCAGAAGTCACGGGGGCTCGAGGCATTGCAGAGAGCTCACGAGACAAATGGTGATGCTCAGCAGGAGACTCTGCCATGGGTTTGGTCCCATCCATACACACGCTGACCAAATGCACACATGTTATATTCAGAAGGCATGGGGAGGATCTCTGCCTCCTGCTAGACCTCCAAATTCCCTGACATCCAACTGCCAGCTGAAATGTCAGTTTTCACCACTTGGAGATAATCTGATGTTTACCAGAAATGTGCTTTCATCATTTGTATGTTGCACGGGAGGCCCCAGCTCAATTACAGAAACAGATGCTTGGTTGTATCGTCAGTGCGGAGCTATCCCAGCAGTCACACTGGAAAAGCGTTAATTATCCAAGGAGACAAATTGAACCAGACAAATCTAGGGCCAACCTGCTTCTCCTCCAGCAGTTTGTGAAGCAGAGGGCTGCGGAAGGAGAGCTGAATTGGCTCTCACTCTAAGAGTCTGCTCTGGGGATGAGTACCTGGAGCTCCCATCCCTAACAGTTCCCACCACCCCTGGATGCCAGAGGATCCCTTTCCATGTGTGTACTGCTGCAGCAGCACAGGTCTCTGTGGGTGTTCTGACCGTGCCATGCAGGTGGCAAGGTGAGAACCAGCAGCTGCCCCTGTTCTGTGTAACAGCGTTACCTCTGCTGCACAGGACCTGTGTATCTGCTGGGTCTGTCGAGTGGCACTCAGCTCAGCACCGTGCTGCTGCCAGAAACCCCAGGGTGGGTCAAAGCCAAGAGAATGATGTTTGTAGGGATAGTAGCAAGAGATAGATAAGCCTCCTTCTACTGTCATCAAGTAGAAGTAATTAGTACCTTCGTATTCTATATGTTGTGAATGGAAATGACATCATACACACTCATTCAAATCCAGTTTTAGGAAGATCTGAGCACTTCAGCATCAGGAGTGCATATGTTATGTGTTACATGCTGTTGAACACACAGTTTCAGACAGTTTGTTCCATCAGCAATAAATACCTGTGAGTCTTGTGATATGAGAAAGGGAAAGAATGAAGCACTTAGGGGGATCAGAGAGCAATGTCACCGAAAACTTTCATCAATCGTGGCTGAATAAAGCCATGCAAAGCCAGCTGCTGGGGTGAAGACATGGATCCAACGAAGCAGCAGCTCCGGGTGGAAGACTGGATCTCCAGATCAGAGTCCTTTAACCCAGAATCCCAAATACATCCCACAGTGTGGGATTGGTGGGTGGCAGCCACCAGCAGGGCTACCTTGGGGGCACCCGCTGCATTAGAGCTGAAGCACGGATCCTTTTGGAGTCAATGCTGAAGTCACTCTGTTTACCTCAAAGCAAACTGACAGAAGGGCTAACGAGGCGCTCAGCCCCTCTCACTGCATTACAGAGCAGTGATTAAATTATTCCTAAACAAAATTGCAGGAATCGGCCACCTCACCGCCGACATCTCCGTAATCTCCTCTGCCTGCTTGTTCGAGTGCTTAACTCTCCTTATTAAGCACTGTTGTGCTGGAAGTTAGAACACACTTCTGCTTCTGTCCACGCTGATCCGCGGGCACAGCAGATGCTGCTCTACAAATTACTGTGGCTTTGCAGAGGGACCCGTGAGCTCCGCTCGGAATAAAGTTCCCTGCGGGGGCCACCTCATTAGAGGAGGGAGCCGATGGAAACGGGGAGCCCAACTGATAGGGGAGCTTAATTATTCAGAGAAAGGTTTAGCAAAGCGACAGTGTGGCGGCTGCCTTTGGAAAGCAGGAGATTAAAGATGTTGGTGAGGGCTGCAGAGCGCGGGGAGGGGGACAGGGAGGGTTCACGTGCACACCAAGCTAGTGACAAATTCCTGAACAAAAGGGAAAGCAGCAGAAGTGTAAGTAGAGATGATCAACAAAGCGATTTATTCGCAGACGTGTACGTATTTGATGTGGTTAATATACGGAAAATTAGGGCTGAAACAGAAACAGCGATTAGAAATCACGTTACGAGGCTCTGGACAAGTGTAGGGGCTGATAATAACACCACGGGACGCAACTGTTAATTCAGAAGAGAGGAAGAGGATTTGCAGCTCTGTCACAACTTTACCTCTTGAAGCACTCAGCAACATTGTGCTGAGTAATAGACACCCTTACTCCAGCCTGACTACCAGTAGGACACACGGGGAAAGGCTTTACATTTATGGGATTAATTTCCCTTCCAGCTTTAGGTATACAGACGTGAAGATTCAGACAGTTCCGGAGGGCCCAGGCTGAATCCTGACCCCAGCAGCAGCACAGTGAAACCTCAGTGACTCCAGGACAACACTGGAAAAGAATGACATAGAATTACAACTTATGGGACCGGGAATGGGGGGGGGGGGGGGGGGGTGGGATGGAGTGGGGAACAAATTAAAAATCTCACGAACACTCGGTTTGGACCCAACGCACAGAGGGAAACCCACACAACGTGAATTCTGCGGGAGGTATTTCCTCGCAGTGCCGCTCTCCCACCTGGCAGCCGTGGTGCGGGGGGGAGGAGGGGGGGGGCTGAGCTGAAGGGGCGTGCGGTGCCGCCGCGGAGAGCAGCGCGGCTCTGCGCGGCCGCGGCCGGACGGGAGGAGCAGCGGGAGCCGAGGGGACGATGGCACCGCGCGTAAGACGGCCGCTCGTTGTCCGTGCCTGAGAATCCCGGAATCGCACCGCGAGGGGCAGGCGGGACGGGGCGGGCGAGAGAGAGATCCGGAGAGAGGAGGGCGGGGGGGGAGTTTAGAGGAGGGTTGGGGGGTGCATCGGGGAAGGTCCCGCCGCTCCTCCCCTGCCTCGGCCCGCCCCACGCGGGGGCAGCTGTCCGCGCGCGGCCCCGGCGAGAGGCGCTGCCCCGCGGGTGGGTCCGCTCCGCTCCCCCCGCACGTCGGGGCGGCGACGAGGGGCGGCCGCTCCGCGACGTCCCCTTGCCGGCCCTGCCCCGCCGGGCGCCCCGGGCTCCGCGCCCCCTCGGAGGGAACGGAGCGGAGCGGAGCGGGGCGGCGGCTCTCGGTATGGCGGGGCGAGCGGGCTGAGCGGGGAGGCGCCGGCGGCGGGGGGCTCACCGCCTTCTCTCGCCGTCCCCCCCCCCCCGCAGGGAGCGGCCGGCCCCCGCGCCACCATTACCTCGCACGGAGGCAAGGAGGACCTGCTCGCTCTCGCCTCCCGGCTCTGGCAGCGGAGGAGGCGGCTGCTGGCCGCCGCCGGGCTCGCCCTGGCCATGGCCGTCGCTCTGCTCGTCGCCGTGCCCCTGCTGCTGCTGCAGGCTCCCGCCGAGAGCGGTGCCCACTACGAGATGATGGGCACCTGCCGCATGATCTGCGACCCCTACAGCGGCGCCCGCCCGCCCGGCCCCGGCAGCACCGCCGCCGTGGAGGCGCTGCAGGACCTGGGGGCCAACCCCCCGCCGCCCTTCGCGCAGGGACCCAAGGGGGAACCGGGCCGGCCGGGCAAGCCGGGACCCCGCGGCCCCCCCGGAGAGCCGGGCCCGCCGGGCCCTCGGGGGCCGCCGGGGGAGCGGGGGGACGCGGGGAAGCCGGGGCTGCCCGGGCTGCCGCTGGGGGGGGCGGGCGGCGGCGGCGGCGGCAGCGGCGGAGGGGCTGCGGCGGGCGGCGAGGCGGCGGGCGGGCTGAGCGCTGCCTTCGGGGGTCCGCGCATCGCCTTCTACGTGGGGCTGAAGAGTCCCCACGAGGGCTACGAGGTGCTCAAGTTCGACGACGTGGTGACCAACCTGGGCAACCACTACGAGCCGGCCAGCGGCAAGTTCACCTGCCAGGTGCGCGGCATCTACTTCTTCACCTACCACATCCTCATGCGGGGCGGCGACGGCACCAGCATGTGGGCCGACCTCTGCAAGAACGGGCAGGTGGGTGCTCGCGTCCCGGCCCCCGCCGTCGGGGCCGGAGCGCACCGACGGCCGCGATCGTGGGGAGGGGGAGCGGGCAGGGAGCGGTTTGGGCACGGATGGGGCTGACTGGGCTGTGCTGCAGGTGCGGGCCAGTGCCATCGCGCAGGACGCCGACCAGAACTACGACTACGCCAGCAACAGCGTGGTGCTGCACCTGGACTCCGGCGACGAGGTGTACGTCAAGCTGGACGGAGGCAAGGCGCACGGGGGCAACAACAATAAGTACAGCACTTTCTCTGGCTTTCTTTTATACCCCGATTAAAGCGCGGTGAGCGACGTGACCCAGCCGACCCCGTGCCTCCCCTCTGAGCCCCGTTGTGCCGCGGTTCCCCGCTGCTCTCCGCGGGTCACTTCGGCTTCGTTATCGGTTTCTCTGTTTTTCTTCTTTCTTTTTCCCGTGGAAACGAAATACACGTGAACAACGCGACCCCTCCCTGGCTGCCCCCTTCCCCTGACCTCCCGTCCCCGTGTCAGTGTTCTGTGTCACACCAGGAGCACGCAGCCAGAAACCCAAGCGGTTCCTGTGCTGTATCAGAGATTCAGAGTTCAGCCCGTGCCATACGCAGCATTTGAACTGCTCAATTACTACTTTTTTTTTTCTTCTTTGTCAATGAATATTAATTACAGTGATGAATTTTCAGATGGATTATTCATGATGTGGCACTGGACCATGTTTTTTTCCTCTGCTGCTTCATTTGTATGGGGTCAAACGTAAACTTTTCTGTGCAATGCGATACCCGTGTGAATGATGATGTCACTAACGTCAAACCTGTTCCTGTCTGCGAAAGAACTCAGTCATTGACCACACTCACCAAAATATCACATTAAATTATGTTTTTAGACAATGGCTTCTCGCTGTGTGTCTCTTCCAGTGCTGCAGAGGAGCCCTGTGCTGGTAGCAGGGGGTGGGAGGTGTTGCTTCAACCCTTCAGGTTTGCAGCAACATTTGAAGTTCGGATGGGACACCTTGTCTAGGTCATGATTGTGGCTCGAGAGGGCTGGGGAGAAACAGGAAGAGAAAAAGCCCTTTGTGTTTATGTAGTTCTGTAAAGATGGTACAGCATCAGCAAAAGGGTGAAGGTGGGTGTACAGAGCAGATCTCCTGAACATCCACTGGGGCAGAGCCTGACCCAGAGCTGCTGAAGGACACAAAAATCATTCTGCTGGCAGTGAGGGAGAGCTGTGTTCCAGCACTGTGCCAGACAAGTGCAAAAGCGTGGAGGGGAGGTGAGCTCAGTGCAGGTGTGGGGCTGAACCCCGGGTGGCTGCCAGCTCCAGGGCAGAGGTGAGAGAAGCTCAATGGGACCACATTCATGCTGGTTAATCCTGGATATAGTGTGTTCTTGTAAAGGTGTGTAATGGTGTGCACAGCCCTGAGCTCTTCCACAGGCAATGGGCAAACTGCTCCATTTGGGTAAATTGGGATTACTCGACTGTAAGGGAGTTAATTGAGTTACAGAGGCTGGTACCTTGTTTGTTCTCCCCTTCACCAACTGCAGCATCCCTGTCCAAAATCACATCGGGGATGGGCTCACTCCAGCCCTGCACTGAACAGATCAGCAATGGCCAGGCTCTCACAGTCCCCTACTAGCCCTTGGTGGGATGTATTGCCTTGTTGGCTGTGCAGAGGGCCACCAAGCACCCTGTTCCAGGAGGGAGGAGGCAGTTCTTGCCTTCATTCCATCCTCTAGCCTCTCTGGCCAAAGAGAGCAGAGTTCATAAGCAGGTACACGCGTTTGACAATTACCAATCTCCAACGCCTTGTCGATTTGTACCATTTAGAATATGATTAAAAGCAGTGTCTCAGCCCCAAATGAAGTATAATTGCTATGGATCCCCAATTCCCTCCGGATCTGTAATCCTTTTTGACTATTCCTCCCCCCCTCCTCCTTCTCCCAACGAAATGGAGCTTAGACACAAAGCCCTCGGTTTAAATTTCAAAAAATTAAAATTGACATGCAGCAGCATTAGCAGGAGCCAGGAGGAATTCTAAGGAGGTGCCTGGGCTCCGCTTTATCCTTTGCATTAAGAAGCAATTTGTACTTCTAACAAAGACCCAACTGTTCCCCCTTGGCAAAAGGGCAATGAAGATGCCTTGCAAGGGAATTGCTGTTCACAATACTTAAACAAATTTGAATCTTAGATTTTTAAATCTGTATTCCCCGGTGAAGCCCGCTCCTTGCAATTCTAATGCGGGGCCGGTGGTGTGTGCCTGCCAAGGTGTCAGCAGCTAAGCAGATGATGGATTGATGAGGCAATGGGAAGACACAGGCTCGTGGTGGCGGTTTGCCCCGACAGTGATCTATGTATCTGCACATTATCAATGTCATGAGGAGCCTCAAACCACCCTCACTAGATGTCTCATTTTCCACTTATCTCTTATGTACTAATTATCAGGCTGGATTATTCCCTGGGATAGAAACAAAAAAAAAAAAAAAAAAAAAAAAAAAAAAAAAAAAAAAGCTCCTTACCACTCCACTGTCAGTTTACACAATCGATGGAAGGATCATCTGGCTGCTTGCGTGTTTTTCTGCTCTTCTCCTCCTGGCAGAGCTCTGAGATGGCACTGGGGGTGTGGGAGCTGTTCCCACCATGGGTGCTGGGACAGAGTCCTCATGGTGGTACCTCGGGATGCACTTTTTTTCCCCCCCCCAGCTTCATTCATAAAATCATTATGGCTGGAAAAGACCTCTTAAGATCACCCACTTCAACCCCAATCCACCCCCACCACGCCCACTGACCTCGTCCCTCAATGCCACATCTCCACAGCTCTTGAACACCTACAGGGGCAGTGACTCCCCCATCTCCCTGGGCAGTCTGTGCCAGTGCATCACCACTCTGAGAAGAAACCGCTCCCAATATCCAGCCTGAACCTCCCCAAAATAACCTGAGGTCCTTACCTCTCATTTTGTAGCCAGCCATGTACTCAAACTAAAATAGTGATAAAAACAGTTTTTTTTTTTTTTTTTTTTTTAATCAGAAAAGGTATTTGTGCTCTCACAGCAAGGCATTGCAGCAACAAATCCCAGATCTTTGTGCCCTGATGGGAATCCCTTGCCCTGTCTGTGGGGCAGGGAAGTCCCATGGACTGGAAAAGGAAGGTTTCCACAGATTCTTCCTCAGTCCTCCTCTTGCAGAGCAGAGCAGAGCAGGAGAGCCCCTGGCCTAGCTTCTCTTTCCTCCCATTTGCTGGTGCTGCTTTTTGTGCCTTGTGGCTTTATGCACACGTACTGATCCATGTGTTGCTCTCAGGCTTCCTGCTGTTGGAACTCACCGTGGCCATTTTTCTCAGTGATTTAATGCTTGCTCATCTCCTTGCTTGTCTCCTTCAGGGTTTCCAGTGCCTGATGGGCTCAATCTGTGAGCACACAAAGCAGTGAGGGTGGGTTTGTTGAGCCCTCATGTGGCCTCTTTTTACACATTAAAGAGGTCTACAGAGGACTAATACAAAACAGCATGTAAATCTATTTATTAAATTCCTGTTAAATACCTTTTTCTCAGTAACACATGGCAATTCTCCCCCTTACTCTGATCGGATTGTACTCTGGGATGAATTCCAGCTAAGATCCCGTGTCTCCTTATTGTCTCTGGGATAAAGGAACCTGTCAGAATGAAATAAAGACTAACTGCATCTTCACTGACTTTGAGGCTCTAAAGGGTTGGATCCTTTTTGCTGTACAGAGATGAATGGCAGCCATATGGGCACTGGCACGGTGGTGAGAGCCCCCTCTGGGGTTGTCCTATATCTGAACTCCAACAGGTGCAGCTTGATGGCAAGCTATGGCTAACACACCAACAGGGTCTGCTTCCCTCAACCAGATCTATTTCTCTAGCCCAGTTCTATGCTGACTGTTCTGCAAGTTCCTTGGTCATCTCAGTTTTACCTGGAGGCCACCACGCTCCCTCCAGTGAGCATCACAAGCCAGAGGAACTGATACAAAGCCCTTATCCTGATGCTCTCAGGCAGCTTGTTTGTCACCAGCCATCAAAGGCATTGTGAGGAGGCCAGCAGAGGGCAATGCTGGTTGCCTGCAAACATCCTGCGTGATTTGGTAACCTAGATTTGAATATCCATCATAATGGATCATCTGGAGTACCGTAGCCAGTTCTGGGCTTCCAGCACAGGAGGGGCTGTTGAAACAGGCTCAGAGAAGGGCCACAGAGATGGTCAGAGGTCTGAAGCACCATTCGTATGAAGAAAGGTTGAGGAAAGTGGGAGGAAAGCAGGCTTGTTCAGCTTGGAGAAGAGACAGCACCATAGAGACTTCACTGCAGCCTTTCAGTACTCGAGGGGAGCATAAAAACTATAGAGAGGAACCAACTTTTTAAGATGACCTGATAGTGACAGAATAGGACAAGGGAGGGCGGGGAGGGTTGGGGGGGAGAGAGGTGGGGGGGAAGCTTTAAACGGAAAGAAGGGAGATTTAAGTTAGATGCAAGAAAAAATTCCTTACTTGAGGTGCAATCTTCCCAGAGGAGCTGTAGATGTCCCATCCCTGGAGGTGCTGAAAGCCAGGTTAGACAGGGCCCTAGACAGCTTGATCTGGTGGATGGCTGTAAGGAAAGGTGACAGCAGACAAACAGTTCTAAACTACCCAAAAAAAGGACAGCAGTTACAATCCAGTTAAAAAAAAAAAAGAAAGAAAGAACCACTTACCCCTAAGGATTGGTAGCTTCAAAAAGAAGGATCTTCAGGTAGAGACCCTCCCTCAGGGCAGCCAGCCCTTAAATGAGGCTTAGGGAGTGGTGGAGGTGGTTCCACCCACTTCCAGTCGCACTGCTTTCACCTGTTTCCCTTCACCAGGTGCTCAATCAGTGGTTCAGTGACTTAGCAATTCCCATACAACAGAAATCAGCCCACAGCACGGGGTTGGACTGAGTGGGCTTTAAGGTCCCTTATAACCCAACCATTCTGTGATTCTCTTATGGTATTTCATCCCCCCCGTGTTCCACGTTGAAGCTGGAGCAGTTTGGTGCTTAAGGTTGCATCCTGAAGGGGCTGACCCCTGTGGTAGCCTGTGTAGCGTGGTTCTGGAGTAGCTGTGCATTGTGCTTGTAGACAATCACCTGTCTTCTTTGAGTTCTTCCAATTATGAGACATCCTGGATTAACCATCACCCTGTGCAGCACAGCTCTGCAGATTCTCTTAAAAGGGGACTGATGACATATCTGTCTCTGTTTCGTTTGCTCCTGCTCTGAGGTTTTTGGCATCAGCTAGGTCAGAACCAAAAAAGACCTGTCTGATCCCTGTGATCTGCTGCCCTGCTGATGCGGGATTATTTCCTCCAGTGCGCCGTGAGCACGGTGACACTGGGAGCATGGCTTGCCTGCAGCATTGGCTGTGCTTCTCATGGGGAGGGGGACATACAGCATCCTTCCTCCTCTTTTTGCTCGCAGCTGCCAGATCATGTCCAGAAAAGCAAATAATAATAATGAAAAAAATCCAGTCTTGAATGCAGCTGAAATGTTTCCTTGTTGGCATTTCTCTTTGTCAACAAATTGCTTATTGCTTGAGCGTTGGGTTGTGATTGCCATCCCAAAGAGGAGAGATCTGCCTCTGAGGAGGGGCAGCATGCCTGGGAGGATAACGTGTTTGAAGACGTGAGCTCTGCTCAGAGCAGGCTTATGAACGAGTCTTTGTCCGACCGTAGTTTGAGGATGCAATATTGATGGTATGATAATGCAGAAAATGTTTTAACTCCTTGGGGAGGAAGCTGCTCTTCAGGTATTGTCCTGATCCTCCCTCATTACAGATCGTTTCTTCTGAAACATCACATTAACAGCGCTGTGCCGCAGCATGCCAATGTGTGAGGTGGTGGGGATCAGATCTGAGTGGGTTCTGCTCCATTTTGTTTTGGTGTACAGTTGAATTCCTGAAATTTGTACCTTATTTTCCATGCATCTTTCCTTCCTGGGCTCCAGGAGCTCAAGGCACAAATTCTGCTTCCAGGTACATCAATCTAGCCATTCTCAAGCTGAATTTTTCTCTGTCCTTTAGTGCATGTAGCCACCATACGGTGCGACAGCAATGTTCCTGTTAGGCAGTATTTGGGGCTGGCCATAATGAATCTCACCCTTTGTACCCAGCGATAGAAACGGTCCATTTTGAGTCCTGCCCAGTGAGCATCACTGTGTAAACACCTCACAGGGAAAATGCTGTCAGCATCTGCGTGTGGGTCAGGCAGTTCCTTTTGCCAGCCTCTAGCAACCTCTTTCAGAGAGGCGTCAAATATTTGCAGAGCTCAACCCCTCTGAGTCCCCACTGAGCGCTCACTGCAGCCAAGAGCTTGGAGCTGTCGCAGACTTCAGCATTCCCTCTCAAGTGACTCTGCTGCGCTTTGTCAATTGTACGAAGATGAAATTTGAACTTTATTAAAGCTGAAACACTAATCAAGACAATAAATCCCTTCCTCTTTTATTAATTTTTTTTTTTTTTTTTTTTTGGGGGGGGGTGGGTGGGGTGGTGGTGGTGGTGTTTGCAATTAATATGCAAAATCTCATTGATTCCAGCAACTCCAAAACTCACAATGCAGTGTTATTATGTCTTGACAGTGTACACCATAAAGTCTCCAAAAGACACCACTGTGGTCCCAGTCACTGTGCTGTGTCTGCTCTACTGCCACCTCAGCTGTGGGCATGGGATGAGAAAACCATGCACAATTGTGTTGCTGCTGAGGGTACATTTGCACATTGTATTGCTTTGAGAATTCAGGTGGCAGAGAGGAAGGGTACACCAACTGATCCGGAAAAAATACTTCTGCTCAAATCTTTCCCAATGTCTTTCCCTAAGGTAGCAGTACTGGGAGATTGTTGTATGGAGTAATTGCCTCATGGTCTCAAACCACTTGAGAATGAGATTTTGTTTCCATTTTCCTTACATGTTGACCAGTGAGCCTCCTCATGTCTGAAGGAGCTGTACTCCCTAGGTGGCAGGACCCAAGGGAAGGTGTGCACCTGGTGGATTGCATGTTCTCCATGGGGTTGATCTGATTCCCTTCACAGCTAGGGAGCAGGGCTCCAATAGGGCAGGGTCAAGGTTAGGTTTAATCTTTGGCTGGGATTTTATGGTGGTAATGTTTTTTGTTACTGTTCTCAGTTCTCCTGAAGTTATTTGACTTGGTCTTGGCATAATCAATAGGCCTTCTTATTGATATACATGCTTCTTGAAGCCCATGGAGCAGAGCGTGGGATGGATGTGCTTTTACTCCAGAATAGCACAAATCAGATAAAGAGCTGCTGAATTAAATTGTGGTTGGTGTTTTTCTGGGAACAGCAATTCAGATTTCCTCTTCCTTTTCCCGCTACCATCCAAAAAAAAAAAAGAGAGACAGGGAGAGTAAAACTGAAGAAATAGTGGACTAGTGTGATCCACATGTCCTGGTCCTTGTGCTTTTCTAGGTGTTCAGAGAAGTAAACGGTTTTGAATTTAAAAAAGAAAGGGAAGAACACGTATTTTGGGTCCCTTTGTTTTGTTTTTTTTTCCTCCCCCTAGTTCAGCCAAGATCACAACACAAAAAATTACTTGTACTTGCTCAAATGCAGGGACGGAGCTGGGACAAGTGACAAGGGAGCAAGATATGGGGTTGCGGCATGGGATTCTGTGCTCCTGTGTGAGGCTGGGGGACACCTGAGGCCTGGGGCAGCTCTGCTTGCAGTGAAGCTATGAGGACATCACCAATACTTCTGGGAGACACAGAGCACAAGCATGCCTTTGGGAACCCTGACCCAAATCTGCTCTCAGCCTGGTGGGACAAGGATCACACTTTCTGAGCCTGAGCAGGTGCCTTTCTAATTGGTAATTCTAATTGGCAGGAATTTGCTGCTTCCCAGACTAGATGCAATGTTAGTGCCATGGGGTTTTCTTGGTTTTCTCTTTCTCCCCCTCTTCCAACCCCATGCAGAAAAAGGGTCTGAGTCTGGATCTGCAGGGCAACACCAGCCACCAGTTGAGCCAACTTCTATGGTGCTACAGATCTATGAGCTGAGCCTGTCTGAAATAGGGAACTGAAAGTCCCAAATAACCACACTGGGATTTTAATTCAGACCATCACAAGCCTGTTCCTCATTGCATGGAGCAGGGAGTGAGGACTTGATGCTGTGTTTTTAGCGTTGTGATTCTCGAGTTCTGCTGCAGGGTGGAAAATCACCTGCTGATAGCAATCCTCAGGGTAAAGCTTTTTCAAAAATATTCCCAGTAGGCTTTTGGCCAGCTGAACTAAAACAGAAAAACACCCACCCCTCTGTTCAGTGTTATCCTTCATGTTGGGTATCTCAGGTGCAATTTCATCCTTGATCTCACCCCAAAATTAGAAGGATAACAAGCACATCAAGAGTGAGGCGAACCAGCGTGATCTGGAGGGATCAGAGCTCTGGGGTCTGTGACCTGCAAGAAACCAGGGCTGAAAGTAGATATTACTGTGTGCAAAGAGCGCTGAGGAGCAGGGATGGGGATGGGGAGAGGGGTGCAACAAGCAGTGCCTGCTAATGAGCTCGTGCCCCGTGCTTGCGTGGTGCTCCGTGCAGGCATTGACCATGCATGATAGTTTCATGCTGGCTGCTGCTCCAGAGGAAATCAGTGCTGCCTCAGACAGCAGCCTGGGGAGGGATGATGCATGGCCAGTGTGAGAACAAATATCACTGTGTTATCTCCTTCCTCTTGCACTACCTGCATCAGAATGCTAATTTTCGCTTGGCTGTGAAACGCAGTGTGGCTCTCAACTGCCAGAGAACCTGGGGAGGTGGTAGGGAAAATTATGCAGAATAAATGGTGCTAAGCAATGTGAATATTTTTAATGCACGTCTCTCTGTGATAGAGGAGATGTAGGGCAGGAGAGGACACAGAGCAGAGATCACACATCCACTGGCCAGGTGTGCACTCAGTCCCTTACCAAGTGGTGACATATTTAAAATAAGTTACAGAAACAGCAGCAGCAAGTGCTAGAGCTAAGTCATAATTAAACAACTTCAAATGAAGTTGTGGTGGATTGGTGCTGGAGCTGCATCCAGCTCTTGGTGACGCAAGCAGATATCAAGATGGGGGGAGCTGGACAGTGCTGGGACCTGCCAGAATGGGAGGTGCCTCCCTCTGTGACATGTTTTGCACTGGAATTCAACCTCAAGACAAAAACAAGGAGCAAAAAGTTCAGCTCTAGTGCTGGAAGCCCTGAGAAAGACTCAAAATGGCTGAACAACTTGTGGCAGCCTCCTTCAGCATGGAGGAACTCAACCCTGTTGATCTGCATTGCAGTACCTCTGGGGTGCTGTACAGGACCTCCCCAGCATTTCACCACTTCTTGGGACAGTAGCCTTGGGCAGGGTCATGTTCATTACTTTTAGATCCTTGAAGTTTCGGGCTGGAGGAAAGATCTTCAGAGCTGTGTTAGTAGAAAATCGCAAAACCAGAGCCTGTGAGATGCTGTCTGTTGGAAGGAGATGAGGAGCAGAGCGCTGAGAACAGCATCCAGCTGGCAGCCAGGCACTTGATGTGACAATGGTACCCTTGGTGCTGGGAGCATCGTCCTTGCCTGTGGAGACAAGAGGGAAAAAAGCAGTCGCTGCCGGCAGTGGGTTGGAGATGCCGGCTGGAGTTAGGGCTGGCTTGATGGCTCCTGACAGCAGCAGGAGGGGAGCCAAGGGGTGATTTAACTGTGCCCTGGCCATCATTGTAGTGGCTTTTGTGTACTTGTGAATGTGCTGTGAGAGACACTCATGTCACAGTTCCCAATGGGACAATCTGCTGACCACAGGGGACTCCCTGCACTGCAGCTTTGCTTCAGTATTTACGTACACATCGATGTGTGTTTAAGAAGCTGAAGATGAGGTGAGCAAAAACAAAGCTCAAACAGTTGGTGTGTCATTTTCTGGAGACAGCTTTGGGGGGTACAGAGATACAGAGCTCATGGGGGAAGACTGCATGGAGTTCAGGTCCTCCTTTGCAACCCCAGCAAGGTTCACAGACTGGGAACAGCCCTATCTGGCCATGGGAAATAATCCAAGGGTGAGCTGATCCCAGAGCTGTCCTGAGTTAACTTCTTGGGCAAAAACCTGGAACCGACTTGAATCACTTTGTCTATTCTGCACAGAAAAAACTTGATTTTTTTTTCCCCAGGCATTACAACAGAGGAATGGGTGCTGTCAGCTAAACACTTGGAAAAAGCAAAATGGATATTTCAGTGGTGGTGTGGATTAATTTTCCAGCTTTCTCTGACAAATGGTATGGGGGTGCTAAACTTTATGTCTGTCCAGAGAGGGAAAGAGGTGAGGGAATCGTTCTGTTGATTATTTCCAAAGGCAGGATATGCAAACAATATAAATATTTATTAAGAAACTTTGTTTATTCCAGGATTGCAACAAAGAAAGAGACTTAGACTGTGCTGTTTGTCCTCCTTGCAATGTCTTATTCCTCATTTCTGACTTGTCGTTGCATATTTTATTTCCCTTTTGTGAAGACAATGGTAACCAGAATAGCTTAAAAAAGGAAAGTGGCACTTACTCGATGGCTGGCCCAATGGTTATATCATTTCTGCTTTTTGGATCCCCCCTCTGTGGTAAAGGTATCAGCATCCCCACCCAGGCTGACAGCAGCAGTTTTCTTGCCAGATTTCACCCTCCCACCCTTCCTTCCTTCCTTCCCCTTGGGAAAAAAGACAGGGAAATTTTACCTTAAAATGAGACCAGTAAACCCATCAGATATCCGCAGAGGAGCAGCTTAACATTGTTCATTTCAGATTAAAGCTGATTTCAAGCAATATCAGGAAGAAGAAAAATGAACACAAACCTATTAGAGAAGAGCAGAAGGACCCAGACAGCAACTCCTGCATATGAGTTGGTGGTGTCCCAACCTGACCACCTCTCCTGAACTCCAGAGATGTTTTCTCATTACTAAAGATGAAAAAGTGGCTAACCATCCCACACAGAAGACAAGTGCTCTGCATGTCTCTGGTATAAATAGTCTGGATGTGGGATCTTTTGCCCAAAATGCTAATGGGAGGGAGTTTTTATATTAATTCAACATGTCAGCTTTTCCACGAGCCATCTTTCCAAGCAGGGACCCGAGTGCACTCAGCTCTGCCTCTGTCAGCAGCACTCTGCTGATTGAACTGATCAAGGGCTGCTCATGGCTGGTCAGAGGACACAAAGGCTGGGAGCTGTGCTCCTCTGAAGGGTGAATCAGTCCCTCTGCGGCCCAGGTTGGGGTCTGGCTTGATATTTTTGGAGACAGATGTGTGCTTTAAGCCCAGTGGCAGCTTTCCCCCCTGCCTGGATTAGATCCCAATGAAAAGGACGCTTCTTCTATGAAAACTAGAAGGAAAAACACTGAGAAATTGGAGAAGTGTGGCCTTTCAACCTCCTGGTGGAGAAACTTCACTAGGTGGCTTTTCACAAATCCACAGCTTTTCATCAACTACTGCTCAAGGCAACAGCAACCTCCTCCCTCCTTATCTATGCAAGCACCTGGTTGTGTGCACTGTTGTTGTGTGCATCTCCTATGTACTTCACAATCTGTTCATTGCGTCAAGGGCCAGTTAGAATCATAGAATCATTAAGGATGGAGGAAACCTCTAAGATCATCTGGTCCAACCATCCACCTACCATCAGTATTGCCACTAAACCATGTATTTTAGTACCATATTTCTATGCTTCTTAAACACCTCCAGAAGCAGTGACTCCACCACTTCCCTGGGCAGCCTGCACCAGTGCCTGATCACTCTTTTAGGGAAGAAATGTATCCAACCTGAATCTCCCCTCGCACAACCTGAGGCCATCACCTCTCATCCTATTGCTGCTACCTGGGAGAAGAGGCTGACCTCACACCTCATCACAACTTCCTTTCAGAGAATTGCAGAAAGCAGTAAGATCTTCCTTGAGCCTCCTATTCTCAAAACTGTACAATCCCAGGTATATAAACTTCAGAACATAGGTGAGAACCGATCCTGTACATTTCCCACGTATTACCCCTGAGGATGCAGCAGCAGATCTGAACACAGTGAGCTCTACATGCAGCATCAGCAGTTGGCTGGGTCCTTGCAGAGGCATGGTCCTTGCTGTCCCAGCCAAAGTGAGTAAAAGTCCTTCAGAAAGTCCCATTAGTGGGCAGCTTTCTTCTCCTTCCCCTTCCAGGTTCTGGACAGCTGCAAGAAAGTGGAAGGAGAGGGGAGAAAGTGAGCCAAACAAGGGGAGCACCAGCGTGCCCAAGGCCTGCCTGCACACCAAGGGGGTGTTGAGAAAACTGTGTGGAAAGTGGCACTCCTGGAGAAAGGAGTGGAAAGGCAGCTCTTGCCTCTTTGTGATTCTCTGATGGTTTTGCTTGAGTCATTCTGGTTGGGGAGAATATGTGGCAATGAGCTGGGGTCGCCTGGTTTGTGCTGCCAGGCATTTTCACCAGCTCATCCATTCAACTTTCATAAGGGATGTGTGTGTGCCTCCCCTTCCCCCCGTATAGGTTACACTTTCAGATCAGTTTTAAAAGTAACCTCTTTAATATTGAATTATTCCTGATCTCTACAGTCACTTCTAGCTGATTAGTTTAAGGACGGTGCTCGGTTTGTTTAATAACCTCTTGACACTAAACAAACAATCTTGAAAAGGGAACAATTTGCAAAACAGAAAGAAAACAAATAACCTACAAGGGCACTCTCTTCAAAATAGAAAGACTGATTATATTAAAATACCAAAATAATTCCAGACATTAAAAGAAAGCATATAGATATTGGCTTATCTGTATGCAAGGAAGATTTAAAAATACTGCAAAGTTAAAGTTTTCATTAGCAATACAGTGAAATCTCTCAATTAGAATTCCTAGAGCATATTAAATGGTATTTAGTTTCTAACTTGATGCATCATTTTCTGTTAAATAATTGATCATGGTGCAGAGATTGTGTTTGTGTAGTTTAAGAAAGCGATTAGACCAAAGAACATTTGGTAGGGAAGTTGCATCAGTAAGTCCAGCACTGCTCCCGCACCCTGCAGAGGAGCTCCTGTATTAAGACCAATCACTGGTTTGCAACAACGAGAGCTGCCATGGGTCATAAGGAGCTCATCTTGAACAAAATTAGTGGGGTCTGATGCCTTCAGAGGCTCATAATGGCCAGGAATTAAGTGCGTATAAGGGGAGAGAAAACTCTTCACAACAAAATCACACCTCTTAAGTGAATGTAAGAGATACTGATGGTTGACCCAAAGAGGAGTCCACAGGAGTCCTGGCAAAGGCTGGGATGAGGTTAGCTTGAAGGGGAGCAAAAGCATCAGGGGGTTCACCAGACTCTCAGAATCATAGTATCGTAGAATCATTAAAGTTGGCAAAGACCTCTAAGATCATCTAGTCCAGCCTTGATTGAACCCTACTATCCCCACCAACCACGTCCCTCAGTGCCACGTCTGTATGTCTCTTGTGAACCTCCAGGGGTGGTGTCTCCATCCCGTCCCTGGGCAGCCTTTTCCAATTCCTTACCACTCTTTCTGAGAATAAATTTTTCCATATATCCAACCTAAGCTATCCTCCTGTACTCTAGTGATCTATGCCTGATCCCCAAAGCTGTTATTCCTCTATGTGACATTATTTTACCCTCTATCCACCTGGTGCCTGCAATATGGGAACACAGTGTTGTTACACTTCTCTGTTACTGCATTGCAAACAATTCTCACTTCAGATGTGTGTACCTAAACATGATTTTAAAAGGTGAATGCTTGTTTCAGCCTATCAGCTGTGTCTGGATGAGGAAGGCCTTAATCCTCCTTTGTGGTTCTGGCATGGCTGGAGCAGTTCTATTGTGGCTGCGTGGAAAGCCCTGGTGGAGTTCCCACTTGTCTGAGGTTAAAGCCAAGATTTTGTTTAAGCCTTTCAAGTGCTCATGTCTCTTTGGAAACTTCAGTCCAAGGTGAGCAAAGCTTTCTTCTAGGTTGCACAAACACCACCCAGATCTTCAGGGCTTCACTCCACTTTATGAGGTATTTAGGCAGGTTGAATGGCACAACAGAAAGCCCATAATGTCTAACTATCAAGACTTTGGGTAACACTTCTCCCCGCCCCCTCCCCCCCAAGATTTTAATTTTCATTTGCTTATATTCTTTAATGAGATGCAATTACAGTTTCAATGTAATAGGTAGGAGGCTTTATATTTGTACTGCTTTGTAGAAAGGACATAATTATTGCATTTATGAATCAAATCCCTTTATGTATCATAAATACTTATTAAAACAGCCACTGGCAATTTTACCTCAACATGTTTCTTCATGAAGTAGGATTTATTGCCTATATAAAAATGCCAGTCTTTCATGGGTCTCTCTCCCTTACAATTGCTAGGATTGCAGAATTCCCGTGGCTGGTTTGGAGTGGTTCAGGAGGTGAGACATTTTAAAATGCAATTAAATAGCTGTGTGTGCATATACAGCTCATGTGCCCTGAAGACACCTTCGTGATTACTGTTTTTGCTCCAGTGATACCTGTAATCTGCCTTTTGTTCAGTGCTGTATGAGATGCCATCTTCATCTGAGCCAAGTTTAGGACTGACTTTGCTGTAGCCTCTCCTGTACCACTTCTGCTGTAGCACACACCGTGCACTGAGCTGGGGCAGGATCAGCACAGAGCTGCATGAGTCTTTCAGCTTACCAGTTTTCTGCATGAAGGTGGGTTTCATGCAACTGGAGAAAGTCTCACAATACATTTCTTTAAAGGGCAGGCGTTATTTTCCTGTGTCTTCTTCCTAACTTTGGAGGGGTTGAGTGTCCTCTCCATCTTCCAGGGGAGTACAAGGCTGACATGGCAGGTAGCACCTCACAGGGTAGAGATCTGGGAAAGATTTGACCATGGCAAGTCCTTTGACACTTCAGAGGCTGCTGCCAGAAGCCAAGTTTGATCCATGGACTATTAAAACAGTAGGGAAGGTTGCTTTGATTGATGAAGATAAAGGATCAGAGTCCCAAGAAGTTTGAAAGCAGTTTGGCAGGGCAAAATCCTTCAAGGTGTTGCCAAAAAACTTTGCACCAGATTAATCTGACTTCTTTCACACCTTGGCTTAGATAGAAAACACCTTCAACACAAGTACAGTAAATATCCTTCCTGGAAATATACTCCTGAGAAAGTGCTTAACAAGAAGGCTTTGGTGAAACTAGGAACGTTGGTTCTCAACTGGAGAACAAAATAAGGTCAATAGAGGACTAATTTATAGGTGGACAACAGTAAGGAGCATTGAAAAGAGAGGTATCAGGCTGGATGGATCTTACTGAAGACTCTTCTCAAAGGTAGGTCATGGGACAATTTTTAAAAATGTTACTTCCTTAATGGCCCGAAATACTTCATTTATCCACCTAACAGCACATAAGCTTCTGGTACAGCTCCCAAGAGAATGTGAAGATGGGTGCATGCTCCTCCTGGTTTATGAATGGGTTGTGTACCTCAGACACATGGTATAACAGAGGACAATAGTTCTGGGGTATCCCTTTCTGTCTCCCACCTATTGTTGCCAAGTGCCCTTCATGCTGCTTTGTCTCTGTCCTTCACAACAGAGCACATGCCATTTAGAAGAACTGCGTAGGTCCTAGACTGCCTGCCTGCCCTAATTTATCCAATGACTGTTATTCCTTTTTCATCAATGAGGAGTAATGACACAATGAGGCCCAGTAGGTGGATCATTAATTAGGAGAGTTTTCACTTTTCAATTAAAAAAAGCCAAACAAATGCCTCCAGGATCTTTTTGCTGCAGTCCCAGGAGAAGGAGAGGCAATCACCCTGTACAGGGAGGGCTACCGGGGGCTTACATTGAGCAAGGCAAGACACTGTCTCCAGGGCTGATTGATCAGCCCAGGAAGCTTGTTTCACCTGATATCATTTATCTTCAAGACTGATCAGGAGCAATGAATAAAAAAGAAGAGAGGTAAGCTTGTTAGTAGGAGTAGGTTGATCAACAGATAATTACACAAAGTGAAGCTGTTATGGCAATAAATGTGTCTTAACAAGAAATGACTTTGTGGTGTGGGAAGCACTGCAGAGTTTAAGCCTCACCATTCCCCCAGGAGTGAGAGGGCTGAAGACGGGTTCACCACGTAGTGTGGGGATGCCTTGCAGTTGGCAACTAGGGGTTCTGGACACTGCTTCACTGAGGTTGGGTGCTGTATTTCTCAAGTACTTGGTCTCTAGACCAAGTGGAATCTCTCACTACCTCTCCTCTAGGATACCTCTGAGCCAGTGGATGCGGTGGGTGATCAAGTAGATGCAATGGGGACAAACCTGCCACCTGGGACCTGGCAGGAATGGAGCCAGTTCCCCGTAAGCCTCCTACGTGCTGGCATTTTTGGATAGCTGTGGGCTCAGCAGTGGGGTTGCTGTCTGGAGAGGGGCACAGCAGTTCCCCAGCAGAGCTAGCTGCTCCCCTTCTCTCTCCACAGGGTGGCAATGCCTGCCTTCAGCTGCACAGCCCATTCCATCACAGCCTGTGAGCTCTGTGGGGATGTGAGACAACCAGCCAGGCCCCTGAGATGCCATCACACACATGAGTTTCTGGGATGTGTTTAACTGAGCTTTGTGGATGCATGCGTGGCTTTCATTTCAGATCCTCTCCTGCAGAAGCTGTCAAGGGATGTATTAGCTACAATAAAAGCAGCTGAATCACCCTGGCTAGCCAAACAGCAAACATGCAAAGAGAAGCACTGAGAAGGCAGGTGCTACAGTGAGGAGCAGCTCCAGGGGAGAATTGAAATGAGTTGTGCTGAAGCAGCTGGCACTGTTTGTTTATTAAAAACACATACAAAGACATGCCTGGGAGGATGCTGTGCCCAAGCACAAGCTCACACCACTTCCACAGCTGAAGGTTAGACTGTGACGCAGCCAAAAGCCTTGCTAAGCTGAGCAGCATCCCTCTGCTGTGCTGATTCAGGCAGGACAAGGTCTAGGGCTGAGCTCTTTGTCTGTCTCCTGTGAAAGGATCCCTGAGGATATCCCTCTGTGCTCCTGAGCACTCAGGATACACCAAGCCAGGGAGCAGTGAGGGGCTGTAATGTTTAGGGGTGCACGGAGCTGAGCAAGCTGCATTCATGATTGTTCTTGGGACTAAAGTCAAAATTTGACCCTCCTCTCTATTTCTCCAATAGTAGGTGAGCCCAGATACATGTCCTCTAACTATGTCATGTATCAGGATTTCTTAATGATGCTTTCCTCTCTGATTTCTGTTTAATTTGCTTCCCCCTTCCCTTCTGAAGATTACTCCCTTTTTACATCCCTCTGAATAAAAGGCGTGTAGTTAGTGGGGAAGAAAAGATTGCCATTGAAGAACTAAGAAAAGCAGTGGATTAATTCTCTGCCTGCAGCCAAACTGAGAGTTCATCTCCTAATAGGCCATTTCAAAGCAGTTAGATTTACTCTTTTAGACTAACCATACTGTCTGAACAATATTTTATGCCTATACTAAAATATAATAGGCTGGAGAGACAACTCAGATGTCAAGAGTAGATAGCGCTGTCAAAGTAATTTGTCTTGGGTAATAGATAGACTGACATGACTTTGAAATATTCTGAGAAAGAAATCATGCCACATTTGAATGGCTTGTTTCCTTCCTTTTTTAAAAGCCAAGACTGTATTATTTAAATCGTTTCTATTGCAAAGTCTTTATTTTCTGTGAAATGCCCATTGATATTGCCGGTGATCAGACCATGGTGCAATGACAGTGTTTGATATGAGAATTAGGTGTCACTGATGTGGTGCTCGCAGATCATCCCCGGACCACCCATGGCAGCACCTCGATGCCTGCTCCTCTCTGCTTCTTCCTGGTGCAAAAATGTTGTTACAGCTTTCTAAAGCTTATTCTTCCTCCCATGGTAGTCAGCGAGTAGGTGTATGCTGAAGAGATATGGAAATTCACTTTATGAATGATCTGTTATCCCATCTTGTCATTTGTTCTAAAAGTTCTGGTAGAAAGACTTAGGGTTTTGTTTTTTTTGTTTTGTTAAGAAAGTATGTACGAGAACTTGGAAAAAAAACACAGAAAAGTCCAAAGAGAATTCGTTGTCTTGTATTACAAAGATAAGAAGGATGGTCTTATTTCACAGAATACAGAATAGGTAAGATTTTTAGTGCTTACTAACTCCATCCACACCACTAAAAGAGCGGGTGAAGAAGGAACCTTTATGTTTCTGTTCAGATGCATTTACCCTATGGAGAAAGGAACCTGCATTCATTTAGGGGTGAGTATACTGAAGGCTGGATGAGACTTGTTCTGCTGGGGATAGAGAGGGTGCTGGGAATAGGGTGTGAGTGCCATGCTGGGGAGTCTCATGTGCTAGTGGCAGAACTGACACTGATGAGTAAAGCATCCCTTTTCCACTGCTACTCTCCTGCCACTTGCAGCCATTCCTATTCAAGGCATGTTATTATCAAATCTTGCGGGGAGCCCCTCGAGAATTTGCAGTTGATAACTAAAATAAACTCCTTTATGTTCATAATGATAAAACAAAGCATTGAGTCATTTGAGCTGATTTTACCCAAGACATTTCCTGAATTATTGCTCTCTCGCAGCTGTCATGGGCTTGAAGCTTTCAAAAGCCCATTTTGTTTCTGTGCGTAGCTCAAAGGCTGGGGCTGTACCCCTGGGTTTGCTTTTGCAGCTCAAAGAGGACCGAGCGATGCGGCTCCTCAAAGTTAAACAAAAAATCCTCATGGTTAATGAACCTGTCTAATTTTATGCAGAAAATGCTGCCATCTTTCCTTTTAAAACTGACACCAAATTCCAAGTTGATGCCAATAGGGATAGTTTCAAAAACATCTCAGACTTGGATGCAAATCCCTTTGACTTTCAGCTAGACCTACGTGCTCCTAGGTATTTTTCTGGGGAAGTTTTCAGTTGTCAGAGCCTTTCAGGCAGCACCACACAAACACACCTGGCTTCTCTTAATGGCTGTATCTGACCAGTGAAAATTTGTGCCTCTAACTCACCTGAGCAAATCCCGTTTACTGTAATTGCAGGGTACCCCAATAGGAAAATGCTGTGTCTCTATTTAAAGGTCTCCAAAGTTGCTCTATGATCATCCTATGGTATTTTTATGCATGAGGTTGGGTGTCTTTTTATATCTTCAGCAGTGAGCATCAAAATAAGAAAACAGCCAGTACGCATAAAGCCTGACAATGACCCTAAAATGACTGAATTCCTATGCAGATGAGTTGGTAGAAATGCTCATCTCTACTTTGAGATCAAGCTGGCCTTAATTATATGGCATAGATTATTGATTTCAGAATAATAATGGTGCACTGGATACAGTGGAGTGACGTTAAACTGTGGATGTACAGCCTTTGCTGAGATCCAGTCAGCGTTCTTCATCTGATTTACGATGCAAAATTTAGGTCAGGTGGATTGGTTCCTAATAGAGACATAATGAATCAAAATTCCTAGAATGGTTTTATTTTGCACAGAAGTGTCAACAAGCTGTACTTCTCTATTTGTGCACCTGGCGTGTAATGATTCTCTTGCAAAAATCATAATCCATCAAGTCCTCCATTCAAGAATATCAATCAGTGCCAGGAACAAGACTATTTTAGCCAGGAGTTCTCAGTCATTTTGTTTTCCCGTTCATGAACACATAAGGTGCTGTGACATTTAAAATGTGCTTTGACATGTAATCATTAAATGTTTGAAAACGACTCATTCAGTTTTTGTTTCCTCATCCATTTGCTTACACTGGCTTTTTGTTTTGCCATCATTTCAGCATCATTTTTTTTTTTTATAGCATATGATACTCCTTGCTTTTAATACCCAGAGGCAAAATTATCTGTTTCCTGACAACAAATGTAGTATTAGCAAGGTAAAACTGATGAGAAGTTTGTTCCTTCATTAATGTAAATGGAAACAAAAAAACCCAGACCTTCTTTTAACATTCCTGTCTCGACATAACAAGCCAACTTCATGATGTCTTTCATAAAACTCATGATACAGGCATGAACGTAGGACAATATGAGCTTGCTAAGATTTATGTCCTACCTGTTTCCTATGTTACACATCTTTTTTCCAAGGTAAAAGCAAAGTGACATGACCTGGACATGGTAATTCTCAGCCTTCTGACAATGTCTCTCCATGGGCATCTTGATGGGGATTTTTTCTTTCTCCTCTTGATGAACAGAAGTATAAATTTCTAAGCCCTGAGCCTGCTGGTGCAAGGTGCTGAGGAGATACTATAGAGAAGCAGTGTCTCTCCTATAGAACATGACTAAGTGAACATGTTGTTTTTCATGTTGGTCTCTGAGTTCTGAAAAATCAGTTTTAAATAGATACAAGATGGAGACCTCTCTGGGTCTGACAGAGCTGGAGGTGAACTTCATACCTCTTCTTCCTTATGCTCGGGTGAAAAAATAGCCGCTGGTATAAAGATGGGAGATCTTTAACCTCTCCTCCCCTTTAAAGAGGGCTGTATTAGATGTGCTGGATGCAGGCACAGCATCTCAATTTCTAATCTTGCTTTTAGTATAAGTGAGCTAAAATTGAAAATTGTCTGTCTTGGTGTCCTGTAGGACGGCTGTGTCCTTACTGCTTGCCTCTACAATGTGTACAAATCAAACTGCTCAGCCCTTGCAGGCATGCCCAGAGCTCTCCCCTCCAGCACAGGGAGGTACTGTGTGCTCCCAGCCTTCTGCAGATCACCTGTTTTCCCTTTCTTGTAATTCTAGTGCATAACTGAGAAAATTATCCCTTGCTTCTTCCTGGTGCAGATTGCTGCAGCTGCTTGCAGTCAGTGGGGCTGTGCCAGATTGCACCAGCAGCGAGCCTGGCTGGGAGCCAGTGCTTGGCACAAACTTGCTGAAAGCTGTGTACAAGCCAGGCTTCTGCTATGTATGTTATTGCCCTTTTGTTTTGGATATAAATATGTCCCATACGTGCTAGCAAGCCTCTTGCTCACTATTTCAATGGAAAATCCTGTAAAACATCTGTCATGCTGTCTCCTGTCAAATCAGTTACAGATGCATGTGTCCTTCCACATAATAAACAGGTATGAAATTGTCTTTATGCAATGTGCCAGCCCTTGTCACCATGAAGGGAAATGAGTGAAGCTTAAAAAAAAAATCACCCTGAAAGCTGGTGCTCTGACAGAGAGCAGAGACTTACAAGCAGAAAGTTTGTGAGCACTAAGAAATGAACAAACTATGATGGGTGTAAAAAAGTTCCTGGCTTGTCTGCCTTCCTATGCTACCTGCAGGCAAAGCTGTTGGCATAGCAGCCCTGGGCCTGGCCAGACCTATCGCATAAGCTGTTATTACCAAGGGTGACTGCTAATTTGTTCTGATTTTTTTTTATTGGGAGACTTTGGGTGACTTTGTCCTACTGAGGGACCGACAAGCACATTCCTTCCCAAGGGACCCAGAATATATTAGAATCACAGAACAAATAAGACTGGAAATGACTACTAAGATAATCAAGTCCAGCCTCAACCCATCCCTACCATGCCCACTAACCATATCTCTCAGGCCACAGCTCCATGATCCTTGAACACTTCCAGGGACAGTGACTCCCCCACCTCCCTGCCAGCCTGTGCCAGTGCATCACCACTCTTTCTGAGAAGAGATTTTTCTAAATATCCAGCATGAATCTGTCTGCCTTACAATCCTGTGAGCAAAACTCTGCCCTTCCCTGCTCCCATTGCAGGCCGGCATCATCCTGGGAAGACCTGAACAAACACGAGCGGTTTCTGTGAGTCCATCTGCTCCCCATTTCACAGGCATGCTGTCAAATTCATTGAACTCTTACAAAACTCTGCTTGCACCTGAACCAGCAATGACGGAACTGCTCAGTGTGCTCTGGGCCCGCCGGTGATGCACCGATGAGCAAAGTGCTGCTGGGCACTGCATGCCACATGCAAATCAAACCTGTGAGACAGGCTTTTAGACAGAGATGCTGAAAGCAGAAGTGCGGCTGTAAATCAGAGCGTGACTCGTTCTGGAGAACATTTCTAAACAGTGTCATGGGAAAATGCCTGTATAAAAACATTACATTCACATCATTGAGGACTGAAGCATCATAGGGAAGGACAAGAGGTGTTTTATTCTGGGCTTCAGTGAATGATGGTTTTAGGAAATCATTACAGCTTGGTGCATTTACGTAGTGGATCAGGCATGAGGAACTGGCCTCGCAGAAACAGTAGACAGTGATTTATTGGTGTGGCTGATAAAAAGGCTGCTGGGCCAGGACCACAGACTCTGCCCACCCACTCTCCTTGCTGGAGGCATGTGGAGATGTATCCCATGATGCAGCCAGCACAGCTGAGGGAATGGGAAGTCTCCCTTTCATGTTGGCTGACATGCTCACAGGAGTCAAGCCCCAGTGATGGGACCCACTCTGAGTTTTGCAGACTGCTTCAGCTATCCCTTTGGCAGAGGCAGGTGGTTGCTGGTGGTAACATCCCACCCTGCTGCAGCTTCATGTTAATTATACTACAAGATGGCTCTACCAGGAGGTATAGCCAATCGAGGCATCATGCACATCAGACTCACTTTTACTAGGCAGGGTGAACCCTATCTAATTTATGTGGGTTGGCAAAGTTTGCATTATATATTCGCTTTGACACATTATGCCCCACAGCATTGACTTCAAGTTCCCAAATCACAGTCCCAGCTTGTCTTTGTGACATATCCTTGTGGATGTCTGGCCACCACCCCAAGCCCTGTGCCTCCAGCCTAGGCTTTCATCCTCAGCACAGAGGCACTGGATCCATCAGCAGTAGGTCTGAGGAGAAAAGGGGTATCAAAGATGGTATCAGAGAGGAAAACAGAATCATAGAATGGCTTAGGTTGAAGGGGACTGTAAAGCCCACCAGTCCCAACTGCCTGCCATGGTCTGGTTGCCATGTACCAGCTCAGGCTGCCAGGGCACCATTCAACCTGGTTTTTGAGCATCTTCATGGATGGGGCACCTACAGCTCTCTGGGCAGCAGTGCTTCGCTGCCCTCTGAATATAGAACTTCTTCCTCACATCTAACCTAAATCTTCCCTCGTTTAATGTAAAGCCATTTCCCCTTGTTCTATCACAATCAGACAGCGTGAAAAGTCTCTCTCCTGTTTGTAAGCTCCATTCTTCATAAATACTTGGCACTCGCTTAAGACTATTTTAGTTTTGTGCAGACAGAAGAGCTGCTAGGACAGGATAATTAGCTAATTAGCTAAACATAATGCCTTAGTCTTTTGTTTTCATCTTTATGCCAACTTTATTTTTAAACTCCCTCCCCTCCAGCCAAAAATACAGCTGTTCCTTAAAATTTTGTGATTAATCTTGGTCCTCATTGTAATCAAGAACAAAAAATCCCCTTCATTACGCTGTGGCCAGGATTTCTGCTAAGAGGATTTGGTTGATGTTTTTTTTTTTTCTTTCTGCATTGCACATTAAATAGAGAACAGCTTTTTATCTTAAAAAGCATTTTGGGGAAAAAGAATCTGATTTAAATTATTATTTCTTTAGATGCACTGTATACAAAATCTTTGGTGGAAGTGCTGTCAAAATCATCCCAGATTAAAAAAAAAAATCTGGAGAGAAAATTGAAGAGTATTTCAAATTTTGCATAAAAATAAGGAGTTGCTTTCGCTGAATGCTTTTACATTTGAGACAAAGCAAGTCTGAAATTCAGCACAAACTGAAGTTTTCACTCCTGTTTGTTTTGACTTTCCTTCCGGAGATTTATTACCTTGGCACTCTGCCGCGCTGTCTGAGCAGCCTTTCATTACTCTGCTCTTTTCTTTTGGACATGATGAAACTTTCTGGCTCCTCGATGCCGCCCCAGCAAAGATGTGCAAGGAGCAAGCATGCGTCCCTGTGTAGCCACTGCTGCCAAACGCCCACCTGCGTCGCCGGCCTCCGCTCTCCTGCAAATCCGGTGCGTGCCTTGGAGGATGGGAGATGGCTGTACAAACCCGGGGAAAAAATATAACAAAAGGCCATTAATTAAATAAATTAATCATTAAAAGCCAAACCCATGCCCCAAAACTTTCCTTCTGCTTGCACGCAATTTTATTTTTCTTTAAATTTCTGCTGAAGTGTGGGAGAGGCTGGGGAGGGCAGGGGTGCGACAAGCCCTCCCAGGAAAGGAAGGTCATGGCAGAGCCCCAGGGAGACAACCAGCTTCATCTGTGTGTTTTGTATACGCCCAAGCCTTTGCTTTCTGCCGTTGTTTTGTGCCTCTCGCCAAGGCATTGCAAACTCAGAGAAACGAGTCCAGGGCATTTACTCATTGGTGTTGGTGTTTTGAAATACTCAGCCCTGTGATTTTTCTTCAAGCCAGCTTCACGATGGTTGTTTTGTCCCAGCTTGTCAGTTGGGAGCTTCTGGAGTCGGCACTGAGACAACAAGCATGAGAGCAGAGCTGCTTGTGCAGTTGGAGAAGAGGAGAAACATATAGCTGGGATGCTCCTGCAAGAACAGTGAAGAACTGAGCTGGCATCAGCTAAATATCAGTCACCCCATCCCTGAAAATGTAGAGCCATATGTTCAGGTGTGTTTATACACACAGGGCATCTGGATGGATCTTCATGAGATCTGCAGGCAGTCACTGTACCCATAACTTGACAGTAGTAGAGGTCGTGATATTCATGGCCTTTCCCAGGTCTTGCTTGTGACAGCCTGGTTTTGCCCATGGCTCAGCACACTCAGTTCTCCTGTTAATGAGGCTTTAATTGGGAAGAGCTAGTTGGGAAATGTTTTTTTCCACTCCATCAAAGACACTGAGGTCTCGAGCATTACCCTGCTCTGCAATTGTATGAACAAGGTCAAAAATGCCTCACTTGCCATTTTTGGGTGTGCTTTTTAATTTTTTTTTTTTTTTTTGTTAAAACCTCACCTCGGATACCACAGAATGACCAGCACCATGTCAGCTCCTCTGTCAGGTCACCTTGGAGTGCTGAGACAATGGCTCTTACTGGGGCTACAGCAAAGAGCCTAGAAGCATGAGTTTAGCTCACCTCGAAGGATCAGAAATTAAATAATAATAATAATAATAAAAAGATTTAAATTCTTCAAGAAGAAAATTTTCCTGTATGTGTTTTCTGAAGACAGGATGCCATGTAATATGATTTTCTAATACTTTATTTTGGCAATATGAAGTTTCTTTCCCATTCCAATATGAAGTTTCTTTCCCATTCATAAGCCAACACTCAAATATGTAAATTGCAGGGCAGAAATTATAAATGAGTATTTTGAATTTTAAAGGCTTGTATTGGTTACTGTATCTTCTGTCATTAAGACCTTGCTAGCTGTGATCCAAATAACCCAACCTTCACACAGTGCTTTTGTAGCTTGTATACTGCACAAGCTACCATAGAGATTCAGTCAAAACTTTTTCTTGCCCAGCTCATTACTGAAATTGCTTGAGTGCATGTGACTTTTGAATATATTTAAAGTTAAGCACAAAACCAACAGATTCCAAATTGAAAGCTTGTACTGTTTGCAGTGAAATCAATAGCATTGTTCATCTATTGGAAAATGCACAGAGGGCAAGAAAGATGTCCAAGAGCATGCAAGGGTTGCCATATGCTGAGTGCTCAACAGACTGAGACTTCTCCTCCTGGGAAAGTAATGGCTGTGAGGGAGATGAGGTAAAAGCAGAAATATATTGAAGAGGATGGACAGAGTGACTGGGGAAGGATTTTTTTTCACAGTGCAGTTGAACACAAGAACAAAGGCCACCACCAGTGGATGTTTTGGACAACAGGCTCAAGCAAACACAAGGAAAGTCTTCCTCACCTGACACCTGATTGTGCTATGCTCTGTCTGCCTCCATGGAAACCATTGTGTCTCAAGTGGTCAGCCAAGTCCTCTTTTACTGTTCTGAGAGTAGAAAGATCTGCTCCCTCTATAACAGGAGGCGTGTTGTGTTGGCAAGAGCAGGTCACGTAACAGTGTGAGTATTTAATCCAGCTAAAACTTAATCTTCTCTTCATACCACTGACTAATTTGCCAGCCCCAGAGGAAGCTGGGCAGCTCCAGTTTGCCATACAGCAGCAGCACCTGGAGCTTTTCACACTGTCACTTGCCAGTCTGGAGCAATCAGTCAACTGCTTAATAAGCAAAACACTTGAAACCTTTTGTGGTATTTTTCTTTGTTAATATGAAGAGGTGACACACATGTCTAAGCAGCACTGACTCGCCTCATGCTACTTTATATGAATACGTATAAACACCTGCGACCTGCCATCCCCTCATTTGTCAGTGGGGAGCAATCATTCAGCCACTTAACAATTGCCAGGAGAGAAGCTCTGAGGCTTTCAAACTGGAAATTAAAGAGCAGCACTTTGGTGAGCGATTGCAGTGCCCTGACGAAGCATCCTGGAGTCTTGAAAATAGCCATGCTTTTTGTATACATTTATGAACAGTTGACAGCTGATTTCTTACTCTCATTTCTAAGGAGGCTGGGTAAACTCTGTAATTAATGGTCATTAGGGATTTAGAAGACAAATGAGTTATTCATTAGCTCAGTGTCCAAACTAATGAGCAATAAATGCTTATGAAAGACATGATTTATTTAGTATTTAGAATCTGTGTCATTATGTGATACCTGATGAAGATGCCAAGAAATTGAGATGACCTACACCCCAGAGCCACAAGAGAAAGCCACGTGCTTCTCAGGAGCATATGGGTGCCAAGTCTGGGGGACTCCTAG
Organism: Callipepla californica brunnescens; assembly: GCA_023055505.1. Lineage (NCBI taxonomy): Eukaryota > Metazoa > Chordata > Aves > Galliformes > Odontophoridae > Callipepla > Callipepla californica. The sequence goes on from JALIRH010000010.1 coordinate 13,539,847, forward strand.
AAGTCAGCAGCACTTGCGTGACTAATGAGGGTCAGCACAGACAGCCAAGACCAAGCTTCCTCCCAGTGTTGGATGCCTTCCTAGTGCCTGGGTGCAGGATTATCATTCCTGGCTATTGGGGAGAACCACTCTAGGGCATTCAGTATACACGGGGCACTGCCTTAGGCTACACATCATTGTCCCAAAGCTATTTGTTGACTTCCCTTTGATACCACCCATATGACCAATCCAACTGCTGCAGGAGAAGAGACCAACTATGCGGCTGCCCTGTAACCATTTGCTCCCGTCTGTTACCTTTCAAGGTTTTCCATTCACCTCACCTTTTCTTCTCTCAGACAGCACTGGAGTTATAACAGTCAAGAACAAAGACAGCATGTCAAAATGTCAAAAGCAATGAAAATTGCAGGAGAGTAAGTTAGTCCTTGTCCCAAGAAAAATCTTCATCTGCACTGACTTAAACAAGCCAGGAGAGACAAAGTGGGTGGCAGATGTAGGGATCCCCACACCTGGCTGCATATATAGTGGGTAGGGGTAGGTCTTGAGTAGCTGAATAAGAGACTGTGGTGTCTGGCATGGCAAGAGTATCTGTCCTGTGACACCTCCATTGGCATCTTTCAAAGTCATGAAAAACTGTTCTTAAGACATTTTTAAAAGATTGGTGTCCCTGAAATGTGCTGAAGGAGACAATTAAGAAATCTGAAAAACAATTCAAAATAAAAGAATCTCTTCAGATGTGTGATTTTCGGCACGGGGGTCCTATGAGCCACAGGTAATTACTGCAGAGAATGAGGTAAGCCCTGAACCAGCTCCACCACATCCCTGCTCAGAGTGAGGAGAGCAAGCACAGTGGCCCAAGGTGGAGGAAAGGAGAGAGGAGAGCACACTGCTGTGACTCTGCAGAGCTTGAATGCCTGTGTCTCTTCATTTGAGATGCTGTAAGCTATTGCCAGTGAAGCAAGGCAGGTTCCTGATGTCTTCCATGTCTCCACAGGGCTCCCTCCATCTTGCCTGCCTTTGGTGGAGCTTGAGGAGGAACCCTGAAGGGACCACAGGTTTGTCTCATTTGACCACATCAAAGCTCAGCCTCCAAAGAGCTTTGGGTTGACCCTTCCCATCTCAGAGATGCTGAGTTAATCTTGTCCATCTTGGCACAGCACTGTGGTTCCCAATCAAAAGCAAGCAAAATGACACTTGAATAAGACAAGCAATTTGTGGTTTTGTGAAACATTGGCATAGACTGATTTATACTAGTTAAGAAAGGCATTTATTGTTTCCTTGCATAAGCAGCAGCAGCAGCAAAGGTAATGCATTCTCCCTTGCTGTTTTGAAGGAGGTTGTAGCCCTTTTTAATGTGTGACCTTCAAGCTCTACAAAAAACTTACGAATGAAAAGCTCCTGTGAGTAATCCCATTTGTAGTCACTGTAGTTGTATTCTTCAGAGGTTTGGTATAAATCTCTTACCTTGGAATAGCAGGTGATAAAGTAAGGATGTTTTCTTTATTTTTAATAAATGGATTATTTGGCATTCAGAAATCTTCACTTAAGCCTCAGGCTCTGAATTACACTATTGCAGAAAGTATTTTTAACTTAATTGAAGAGTGGTTCTTAAAGGCTGTAGCTCTGGACGTGGTGGGCTCTTCTGTCACAAAGCCAGCCCTGGGTGATGCAGTGTACCTGTGGGTGTGAAAAGCCCGGAATGCAGCGTGGGCTGGATTGCCCTGGCCCTTTGCAAACACTTCTGATTAACTCAAGGATGAATGAGAAAGTGGGGTGTGGGGGTCATTTTTCTTGTCTTGTTTTCTTAGTCAAAATCTCCTTCTTGGCAGCTTGTAGAAGTTCATAAAATACAAGTGACAGCAGAGTAGGTTTTTCTTTTGTTTATTTTTTTGGCAGGGCCAGAAGCTGCTCAGTTGTGACAAGCATCTGCCAAGGGCACCCAGACCACAGCTCCAGTGGGCACTTGGCACCACCAGCCCTTGGTGAGGTTGCTTAGGGGGTCAACCTTGGCGATTATTTAATTTTATATTTGCTTTCCAGAATATTGGTTTCAGACTGTACAAGAAGGGGAGCTGGACTCTTGCTCTTTCATTAATTTTGTTGCATGGGTGGGGGTGAGATGCCAAAAAGAAAGTGTGAGGGATTGAGGGCCAAGTTGGCCCGCTCATTCTGCAACATTAAAGTGCAGAAATTACATTTTCCCTGTAGCAAACAGACTTAATTTTGAACATCTGTGCAGACAAAGCTGCTGGGGTCAGACAAATGGATCCTAGCAGCAGAATGGGTCTCCATGAAAAGTTCAGCTGTGAACTGGGACTTCTTTGACTGAGCAATCAGCCTTGAAGAGCTGCACTTTGTTCATGTGATAGGCATGACGTGCACAGGTATATGCGTTGGCAGAGGAGTCTGTCCTGTGCCCACAATGGGGCTGATAGAGGCCATCTATCACTCACAGAGTTCCCTAAATCTCTGTTCTTAAAGGGATACAGCAAATGCATCTTTCTTTCCTTCTGGGAGCACCAGGATTCAACCTTATACTACATAACAAAATATTCTGGTCTCTCTTCGTCTGTTGTAAGGTGTCATCTCTGTGTCATCTCTCACCCAAGCCTCAAAAAACCAGCCCTTCCTGTTGCCTGCCCATAAAATGCATGCTAACAAGCAAATCCCAAGCCCTTTACAGATAATGGGAGCGCTGGAAGCATTCAAGCCATGAAGCAACTTCTCGGTGTTGAGGCTGTTTCATCTGTAATCAGTATTTAAGATACAGAGCACTTGATGAGACGATTTTAAAGATGTTCTTGGGGGCTCTGGAGCACAAAGAATGAAACACATTTCTGCAGAGCAGCCCAGAGTGAAATCAGAAAATCACAGAATCACAGAATGGCTCTGGTGGGAAGGGACCCTGAAGGCCATCTAGTTCCAACCTCCATGCCATGGGTACTGCCAATTACTTTGGCCAGAGCTGAGTTTCTGACTCCTTGAATGCTTGTTTTAATTTGGTGGTTAAGAGATAGGAGGACAGGACATGGGCCATGACATTCTCAGGTTACTGCTCTGTGATGGGCAAGCCATGTGGCACAGAGCAGCCAGCAGTGCAATGACTGACACCAAACCAAACTCCCAAGCTGGAGTGGCCAGCAGCAGTAGCCAAGTCACCATGCTCACTGGCAGCACTGTCCCTCCTATGAGCTTCTTTGTAGATCTTCTTTTTGTAGTTAGAGTCAGGCAAAGAATTTTTATGGCTTTTCTATTTGGCATTATTCTACTTGGGATAGGCATTTTTTTTATTATTATTATGTTACAAAAGGAGAAAAAAAAAGTAATATGAAGATTTGAAATGTTTTTGGAATATTTGTTGTGATTGAAATCATGCTGCAGCTGGGATTGTTTCACCTGCCCTGAGAAAGCTTGGTCAGCTTGGAACTGGGAAGAATTGCTCTGAAGTGCAAAGTCATCCCATGGGAAGTGAGAACAGATAATTTCTGAAGAAAAATGCTTGAACCAGTTCAGCATGTTTTTTTCTTGTGAAGTGGCTGAAACCACTTGTCATATTTGACGCTGTTGCTTTATTTAAACCTGCCTCTCCCCCTCCCCTTCCTAAAATCATGTATCTCAGTAAATATGTACTGAAAATTTGGACATTTTGTGATAATAATCAGACATCATGCTATAATAGAGAAAGCGTAACATTTCTTTGCCCATTTCTGGTGTTTACCACGAGAAGTACACAACCAAAAGAAGCCCTTTTAAAATACTTCACATTATTCCAGGATTGATCTGCTTTGGCAAAGCTGATGCTTCACTGCATTGAAATCTTTCAGTAACTTACATTTAAACAAGGTTTAATATTCATGTAGTTGGAGATATAGACCTCTCTGTACAAATATTTGGAATTTCAATTGTAAAAATAAAAATGTTTTTATCCTGAAGCTGCCATTACTGCCAGCATTTTCTTCCCTGGCAACAACAAACAAGCATTGTCCCTCTAGACAAGGACAATAAGGATGCCTCAAATGTTTTTTATTAAAACTTTCAATCAAAGTACATTTCAAAGTTGCAGAGGGTCTTTTATTTATGGAAAATTCAATTCGAGAAGAAAACACTGACTTGTAGTGGCTGAGAAAAATTACAGCAATTTGGAAAGAGATCTTTTAAGTTTAAAAAGTGGTCACTTTTTAATAACTAGCAGTTAACAGAACCATTGAAAAATATCCAGAAGAAGGGCTGTGTTTCAAAGCCTGCCAAGGCAGATGCAGCTTCAAGGCTTTGCCTTTTTTTTCCTGGAGATTTTTTCCCACCTGCTCTGCTTGTGATAGAAATCACTTCCGAGGGCTATGGCCAGGCTGAAGGAAGTTGCTGGAGGAAAGTCTGGAGATGGTGTTAATGGTCCCTTTTTTAACCATGAGAAGTGCTTTCAGAGGATGAGCGGATGTCAACTTCCCTCTCCATGCTGAACATCCTGGCAGGAGGGACGCTGCCACTCGTGTCACTCACAGACAGGGATGGGAACAAAGCAGGGGCCAGGGCTTCACTCTCATTCAGGGTAAAACAGTCCATCTTCTGCTGGTGGGATCAGTGAAGTGTTTCAGGCACTCAGGACATGTGAAGACCCTGTGTCGTCTATACGATAGAACCAGGAGGCTGCAACCATAGAATGCATGATGTCTTTGGAAGAAACCAGGGATTTGGATATTTGTTCGGATTTGGCTGCATGGATTTGGACATGGACTCTTTGTAGGCAGTGCCAAGGCTCATTGCTTTCAGTGGTGCTGACTGGGGTCCTGGGGCATCCCACTGGGTACAGTAGAGTGTCTTGGAGGAGCAGGATTTGCAGTCTATAATAAAGGTTCGCATCTTCCTTTATCTGTGCAATCAGACCAGAAGAAATCTCACATTTGACCAAAAAATTGGCAAAATATTCAAGGTCAGGGGGAAATGTAAGTAAAAAAACAAAAAAAGACTATTAAATCTTGCAGAAGGAAAAAGAGCTAGTCAATATTAATCAATGGGTAGATGTTAATTAATGTCTTGTTTCTCTAGCCAAACACCATCAAGCTGGCAAACCACTTTTAACCTCACTTCCAGGTAAATTATGTTTAGTTGCCCTTTTATCCAATGCACTTTGTATACAAATGAGCAGATACTCCCAGTGGGCTTCACTGAAAGGTTAGCAGCCACACACAGCATTCAGGATGAACGTTAGAAATCTTCCCAATACAAATGAGCATTTCAGCCATGAATGCTTGGATGTGATTAATAGGGACAAATTTTCCTTGGATGAGAGTCTGGAAGGTACAGTGGCAGGAGTGGTTGTTAATCATGGTGCCAAGGTGTCTGCAGTTAAGTATTGTGTACTCTGGCATCGTAACTATTGTTATGACATCAAAATGTGTCTCTGGGATGGATGGTGCGTAATCCGTGTTATGTTTAAAGATAAGCATGAGAGAGTGGGAGTGTAATGAGGGACCAGTCCCTCATTTACAATCTTTTCAGACTGTGGATTGTCAAAATATCTCAGAACGAGTTTGGCAGATTTGTCACTTCCCCTTCCCGATGCGTGGCTCTTATTTAATTATTAACGCAAGCGGCTCAGGATTGTCTCAGCAGGGAGGAAGAAAAGTCTCTGTTGGAAATGATGGGAGTAGACTTGAAAATCTCCAGAGTGTAGTCGTCATGTAGGGCCTTTTGAGGTTGTACCAGAGGATAAAATGTCATGAAAAGCCAACTGTGATCACACCTGATCCGAAGTCTGTTCAAGCTGATAAAAGTATTTCCATTTCTTCAGTTAGCTTTGGGCCAGTTCTCAAGAGTCGTGATGAGAAGAGGTAAGCCCAGAAGGACAGGAGCCATGCCAGCCAGCCACCACTTCATGAATCACTCTTCTCTCCTAGCACCACCCTACTAATTGCAAGTTTGGCTGGCTAAAGAGCCTTCATTCCCTTTTCCATCTTGGCTCACACATGCTTTACATCTTCTAGACATGGTGGTTACCCATGACTTTCTATGTAACTCCCTGGGCTTGTGGGGTGCAGGGCTGGATGCTAGAAGTGCTGCTCGGGCCATGATTTTTAATGACATTTTGATGCTAGCAGGAGTGGCGATAGCTGGATTCACACCAGCTGAAGAGCATGTCTTACTGCGGATAGGGAACAGGTTTGCCAGCATAAGATACGCCTGCATTCAAAAGTGCCAGCAAACTCTTGTTAGTGTAGACAAAATCTTGGGAGAGCTTCCCTCCCTGGATGACATTTTTGGCAGTTTTCTGCATATTTTCCCCTTCTGCAATGAACATGGCTTTGGAGATTTTTTTTTTTTGACCCTTGGTGTCTTAAACAGAAATCTCTGTAACTGGGATTGAGACACTTTTAAAATCCCAACATCTCATCTGTGAAACGTTTTTTTCTTTAATTCAGGAAACAAAATTACTGAAGTAATTAAGTACCCTGCTTAGTCTTCAAAGATATTTCTGCGCGTTTTCCTTTTTGTCTGAGTCCCAGTAGAATTGGTGCTGGATTCTAACAAGTAAGACAGAATGAGCTCGTTATATTTGTTTCTGAATTGGGCAATTGATTGTTAGAAAAAATAGTTTATGCTTCCAAGGATAATAGAGATGCATCTGTGGCATTTAGCAGCAGCATATACATACATCTCGTGCTCAGTAACAGTGGCAATCGAGAAGTAATGGAGGAGGAGCAAATCTCAGGAGAGATTCCGCAAAATGGTAGATTTATTCCCTGTAATTAGTCTTCTCACTTGCCAGCTTTTTTTCCACTGGTGTGGCAAGGAGAAAAACCTCAGGAGAATGCTGTGAAATTTCCTGCTCTTCCCTTAATTTCAAAACAATATCTCCATTGTGTTTACATCTGCCCTTAGTAAAATATATTGCTGGTTTTCCAGTATTCTCTGCCAGCCTGTTAATAATCCCCCTTCTCGTGTTTTCCCAATGACAGATGGCCACCATCTACAGTGTTTCTAGAAAGAAGCTGGGATGTTGAGAAGTCCTTACTGACAGTGTGGGTATCGGGTCACCAGGGTGAAATTGGAGTCAGTGACATAGATAAACACTGGGCCAGGTGGGTTTAAGTCATCTTTTTGGCTACTTTTGCCTAGGGTATGGTTTCCTCACTGTTGAGACAACCTCTGCACTTTTGGGAGACTGAATTAAATGGTATGCAAACTTGGTGAAATCTGTAGCACTCACCTTCCATAAAAAATAAAATGCTTTGCTTTCAGTTTTGGAAAGAAAACAGAGAAATTCCTGTTTTGTCTCAATCTCAGTTTGTTTGTTTGTTTGTTTTATATATATTTTTTTTTATTTTAAAAGAACAAAAAGAGCCTCTAACTACTCTACTTCTCATACCTGAATTGCCAAGACTTCTTGGGCTTACTTTAAGCTTCTTTCTTTTTTTTTTTTTTGTTTTTTTTTTCCTCCGGTTTCACTTGATTGTGGTAAGATTGCTTCTGAAACACACAGTCAAAATTCTGACCCATTAGAATGTTCCTTTGGTTTCATATTAACAAACAATTTTGACAGCTTGTCAGAGGTTCACCACATTTCCTCTCATTGCTGTAGTGTACATTTGGATTCTCTTTTCCTCTCCATTCTGAAAATGGGATGCTCTCCACCATTTGCTTGTATTATTTTCTGAATTAAAGGCAGTTGTTCCTTGAAAGATACTAACAGCCTCCAGTAACTTGAGTGGTCACCTCTCAGACCTCAAATTACCCTAAATTTCAGTGAGGACTGCAGAAAATGATACAGTATGGAGTTCTGCATGTTCATCTCATTAATGAAGAGCACTGCTGGGCGTAAACCATCTTGACCTCAGCAGACCTGAGTTTATTCACCGCAGCTCGAAAACCTGCCTGGGTCTGTGCAAACTTGACATCGAGCTCTTCTTTTCTCAGCTGTGATTAAAATCTTTCCCATCTAAACCAACCTTACACACCTGCTCTCTTCATCTTGTTGTGTTGACTCAGGCTAACATAACATTAATGTTGTGTCATGCAAGACAAACAAGGTGCTTTTTAAAAAATTAATCAGGACTTCTGCTGATTGATAGCATCAGTATTTTCAAATACTGTCAGCTTCTCATGTGAGAAAGATTGAATATTTGAAAACTAAAGGTCAGAAATATCAATAGAGCAGTGAAAACATGAGTTTGTTTCCCTGAAGGGTAAATGATAGCTATCATCTAGTTCATAAATTTATATCATATGATCATCTTGGAGTAATTTACAACTGAAGAGCAGAAGTTGTTCAAATGAATAGGAGGGAAAATAAAACAACCAAAATCCCTATGCTGCGGAAAAGTATTCACAAACATTTGTTAGAAAGCCTTAGCTGGGGCACTTGATTTAGCTGGGCAATGAACCTTTCTGCACTGGAAGAAGAATTCCTTCTATTCAAATAAATCCCTTTTTTAAGAAATGGGAATGAGAACTCCAAGCAGTTATCTTCCATGCTTACGCATCAGCTTTTTTTTTTATTATTATTTTCTAACTCTGCATCCTTCATTGTTGTACACAACAAAGCTGAAGGATTGTGTGGAACTGCATCCAACATGATGGGTGAAGAGAAAAACAGCAGTAATCAGGGTTAAACTGCAGAAGTATTAATGTGGGAGAAAGCTGAAATCCAGAGGCTCAGATAAAGTGCTCTTCATGGCAGTATTATAATGCCTTCGTGCCATGAGCCTGCAAATTACTGCACTTTCTAATAATCACTGCAGCTCATTTTAAAATGTCTTGTTAAAATAACTATCCTGGGAGAATCTCTACTGCTTTCTGCACCAAAGCCATTGTGGGGGCCACTGCAGGGCTTGTAGCTAGATAGAGTGTGCTGCCCAGCAGGCTCAGGGAAAGGTACAAGAGCCAAGCCCCAGGTTGTTACCCATTGGGAACAGTGAATCTGTAAGGCAATGGAAAACGCAGATGGACACAGAAACAAAGGAAGGAATCTGTTTACCCTTGGAATGCCTCAGGTACACAGGAATCTCCAACAAGATACCTTTACCTCTGCTGCCAACCCTTAAGTGAGATCTCAGAAAGGATGGATCCTGGCTCCAGCCCTTCCAGTCTCTCAGGTGCATTGCACACACCTGAGCTCCCCTGGGTTGGCCCTGCCTTCCCACCAGGTGCTCAATCACTGCTTCAAGCTGTGACAGCATTTCCACTACAGAATCCATCCCTAATTCAAAGCTCAATGCAAAGAGAATTCAGACACATCTAAGGGCGCATCTATGTGGGGAGGGGGTGGGATGGTGGGTACTGAATGACCTTTTCCACACTAGGAAACTGTGCCCACCAAAGGGTTGCTACTGACAGTGAAAATGAGGTGGTGAAGGATTTATAAAAGTCCCTGAGGCCTCTTGGCGATGTTCAGCTCTGGCTGCTATTTCAGGGCTATAAGCAGCTGAGAAAGCTGATGGGAGCTGTGCTGAGTGATGGACAGGAGGCTTGTTGCCCTGAGTGGGCTCTGGGTTTTCAAGAGGAGAGGAAAAGCTGGAGTAGGATTTCTTTTATGAGTGCAATAACAGCTGAGAGGGACTCAGAGCTGCAGAAAAGTCTGGCTCTTGGAGGCACTTAGTCTCTGACTCACTGCTAGGCTAACCCCCAGAAAGAACTTCTAAGGGAAGATCCAAATGTTGCTAAGTAAATGTCAGAGAAGGAACTAGCCAACTCAGTAATCACCATAAATTAATTCCTAGGAGATGAGCACCCCAGTGTGTGCACTCCACATCAGCCAAAGCAGAGCTCTGTCTTTACTTCGCAACTTGTGTCACCAGCTCCACAGCTTGTCCTGTGTGCCCTGCAAAAACTGTGTAAGAGGATGTTTCTGTATTTCTTCGTTCTTTTTCTCTTCCCTTCCTGTGGTATTGCAGGAGGTGAGGGGCATCATATGCGCTGAGAGAGGATGAGGAAGGTCTGCTCAGCTTTCCCTTCTTGCCCACACGTGGGGCCCAGGAAGATGCCAGCCCACATGGATGTGATCACACTGCATGCCAGCAACCTGTGATGAGCACCAGCTCTACTTCAGGAGAAAAGGAAAATCACTGCAGGCTTTAGGACTGTCCCAAGCTCCTGTTTGGGTTCCTGGAAGAGAAAGCAGGGTTTACAGAAGGAGCTCTGAAATCTGTGTCTGTAAGAACAGCAGCCCTGTGTCTGGCTGAGATCCAGTCTGGATTAGTGAGAGTTCAATCCTCATTTTGTTACCTAGCTTGCATGAAACACCTGCAGACCAGCTCAGCTATGGTGTTCACAATGCCTTCCTATATCAATTTCTCTCCTCCTTTCACTTAGCTTCCTGGAATGGGATAAAATTATATGTAGGAACTGCTTGTTCCTTCTCATTCTGACTGCAAGATGCTTCGTTTTGCAGAATGGCCACAGAAATGTTTCTGCGAGGAACATGGATATCAATTTTATGAACTTTTTTCCTAAAAGAAACCATTTTGCTATTTCCCTGTTGTTAAACCCCATCCTGGTGGGATTTTCATCTGGATTCTCTGTGGTAAAGAATGCACAGCCTAAAGTTGTGCTCACTGGGGCTGTGCAAAACAAGAAATGGACAAAAAGGGGCCACATTCTTAGCAGGAGCTGATCCATTATAGCTCCCCGGATATCAACAGAGCAATGTTGATTTCTACCAGCTGCAGATGTGACCCAGGTCACAGCTCTCTGCTCCATCTCCCACACTGGGTGATGCTTGGAGGCCTTTTGCTGAAGTCTTGTCACCCAGGACCCCCTCACTGAGCTGGGCCCCACGTGTTTACCCAGACCACACATTTCATCCTCGCCTCTTCAATGTGCTGCATCTGCCCCACGGGGTCATGGCATGTCACGCAGGAGCAGGCTGCAGTGACATGCTGGCCCATAATCAGAAGTGGCACTGCACATCCGGGAGCAACAGAGAGAAAATGTTGAAAAAGTGATTTTTTTCCCTACATTTCCCAGTCCATGAGGTGGAAAACCCCAGAGCAGTTTGGCCACAGTAGACCTTGGTGAAGAGAGATGCTTCTCTCCGTTCTCATGCTCTCCCCATGCCTTGAAAGGGCCACTGAAGAAAATAATCTGGAAGCAGGGGACTTCCCCACTCTTAGCCTTGTAGTTGTGGAATATAAACAGAGAAGTGAAATGTTCTTCCTCCGCCCATCTATCTGCTAACCGCAGGCAGTCCCACTTACAGCACTGTGGAGCTATTGAAAGCTGATAGAAATAACTAGATCTTAAGAGACAGGGTATTTCCCGTCCCCCCGGCATCACTATAGGATTCTGTCCCTGCTTGTTACTGGAGAAATTTTATAGCCTTGCAAGTTAAGTCATCAGTCTTTACCCACATCTGGGAAATATGCCCTCGTTATTTAGCCCTGGGATCCTCATCTCAGGGCCCTGGGTAATCAGAGTTAGCTGTTACTCATCCAAACAGTGCCACTGAAGTTTAGCTTGATCACATTTCCATTCAGAAAGACTGGAGGGCCTCAGAAGTATGTTGAGAGCCTTCCACTCCCATGGAGCTCCTCTCATTGCCACTGCGTGAGCTCAAAGCATCTCCTTTAAAACCAGAGGGATGCACAACCAGAACAGCAGTGCAGTCCCGGTGCTCGCATGAGCCTCGGCTGGCAAAAACCTTCCAGTAATTCCTTTTTGGATGCCAAATAGAATTAGAACCAGAAAGGGTACTTCTGGCTTGATCTTGGCACGTGTTAAGCATTACTCTTCTCCCTCAGCTACAGAAGGTGTGATTGCACCTCAGTCTGGATGTGCCTCTTGTCCAGGTACAGTAGGTCTTCCAAAATGGGATTTTTGGAGTTAACAGTGTGAAGGAAAACTCTTGCTCTGTCTTGGATTTAGTTTGAATGAATTTGAGCACCAAAAAATACAGTGAGGAGGAAAGAGCAACTTTCTCCCTGCCCAGTAAAACCACTCTGGGCACAGAGCTGACCACATCAGGCTGACAGACAAGTCACCAGCACCACACTGTGCAGAGCACATTTTAATGACAGCAGTCATTTCCCATTATTTCACCCAACAGCTCAGTGCTAGAGCAGTCAGCAAGGTCTCCTGTCTATCTGCTTGGTGAGTGGGTGAGAGAAGGGCTCACATGTCCTTGTGACCACCTTCTACACATGCTCACCTTTGTCCACATGTCCACCTTGTTCCCCTTGCTATTCCTTCCTACATGCCTGCGCAGTACAAGCAAGAACACTCAGCTCAACACCTTAGCTCACTCCCAGTGCCCCAGCACAGGTTAGGAGTGAAGTTACTGGGAGAGAGCTAGCAGGATAACTCACGTACCAGGAACACAATGGTTTTTCAGAACATAGTGATTTCTCATGGTGGTTTCTCTCTGCATTCAGAAAGCTTCAAACCCAGAGAAGGCACCCTTCCTGGAAAGCAAGCCACAGTTTCAGGATGATGCAAGGAGCTCCTGGGTGAGCTTTTCTGCCCTGCACCATGCAGAAGGTCAGATGAGATTATTATAATGGTCCTGCTGGCCTCAACATCTGTGAAAGTTTGCTGCAGTGCCTTTGAATAGCCATTCAACTTAGCAAGAGATGATGTGGGTTTCTTTTTTTTTCTTCTGTTAGCATGTTATCAGAAGAGATCAGACTAATTGTGCACTTATCTGGAATTACAGTTATGAAGCTGCTCTAATAAGGCAGTAATTCATCTCTTGAGTGATTTATGGCCCAAGCCTGAAAGCCCTCTGAATCCCTTGACTCCAGCAGGATTTCCTAAGGCAGCAAGATACAAGGTCATTGCGGAGCTGCCGTTGCATTTTTGATACCCTGATGGAGTGGAACCAGCCCCTTCACATCACCAGTTCCTTATTAGTACTCATACAAAATATCACCAAGTGGCCCTGGGATACGTGCAGTTTGTGTACTTACTTATTTGCCAGGCATGCTTACCTTACAGCCCCCAAAGTCGTCTCCTGTCTTCTCCCCGTGTGGCACCTCAATTGTTTGGGAGGAGATTTAGGCAGAAATTCTTTTTCACTTTGGATCTTGTGCTGCTAAAATTCATTTAGCTTCAACAAAGAAGAGCAAGGAGCTTTTGTAGTCCCTGTGAAGTAGTTTTAACCTAGGATTCAAAAGACAAAGACCACTGTTGAATAGCAATGTTTACTTAGCACTTTAACATTTAAATCTCTGCATTTGGATGTGTCTTTCGTTTTGAACTGGAGGCACAAGTTCCTCTATTTGCCTGCAAAACTCTTTTTTTCATCTTGCACCGAATCCCCAGAAAATCCTCAAATATTCCTGCAAATCTCAAAGATATTAAGGCATTAGCCCCCCTTCCTCCCCATTTAGACCTTTGAAGGCTGATGTGACTGGAATGATTCTGGAGTTGCAGCTCTGAGTCTGAATAAAAAATGAAGAGAAGCATTTTGTGATACTGTAGCCAGTACAATAACTAATTACTTATGGATTTTAGGTCACTCTTGAAAAAGACAAATACTGAAATAAATGGATAATCATTTGGCGCTACCACTAGCAGTTTGTTTAAATACTTTGCGCTACATTCAACTTGGTGTTACGGTAGAGTTGCCCACACCAACACGTGTCCATCCAGCTTTGTACCAATGCCAGTGGGAGTCAGCCTGTCCCCTTCCCTCAGAGAAGATCCTTGTGTCTCAGGCTGGTTGGAAGAAATAGAAGAAAATGGTAGGTTCTGTGGCCAGATGCTGGCTCCCACCATTACATTTAGCAGAGAAAGCTAACAAACACATCCATAGATTTGTGCTGATGAGTTTTTGTTCTAATCCACAAGCAACAGAAGACTTCCTAAGAGAGGGAAGAAAACACTGTTAGCGACCCATATATTATGAGATGAGTTTGATTTTCAGGTGTGCCCAGCATGCATATTCGAATTCTCTCTATGACAAGCAAACATTCTTTTATTGCACCTGACATTTAATATGATGGCTTTAATGTACTTTTTAAAAGAATAGCAACCCTCAGACAGAGCAATAATCTTAGCTGAAAACAAATTAAATCACTTTTTTTACAATTTCATCTGGAATTATTAATAGTTTTGCTTAGGTGATATGTGTACTGGATGCATTCGGCATAAACCTGAGGCTATAAAACCCAAAGGAGCTGGCCTTTAGTTAGAAATGTTTTGCTTTTCAGCATCCCTGTGTGTCTGGGTGGTGCTTTGAAGTGCTTGTGACTTTTCTCAAGGCAATAAGTTTCTTATTCACCCTCCCGTTACACCCCACTGGTAACCTGCAGCCGTCCCCTCCAAGTTGCTTTTTTTGTGGTTTGACAGCTGTGCCAACACTAAGATGTGGTTAAATCAATACTCTTGATTTATTAACACATACTCTCTGCACGGTCTTCTGTGATCTAAAGCTCCAGAGCTATGAGATCTGCACATCATTTATTTTACCCAATGGTCTCTGGCCATTGCCTGTTGACAGAACACACAGTTTTCTCCCCAAAAGGAGAAATGCATGGGTTGGTGACACACGAGGACAACCCAGATCTCTTCTGATTTGGACAAGAAGTGGTCAGGGACAGGCATCTGGAAATAACAGCAATCCTAAGGGAAAGCATTCCTTTCTAATTAATTGTATCCCTTTTATCCATGACAGTGTAATTGAATTTTGCTTAACTAAATCTTTTTAATTGGTGCTGGGAGGGAACGATAAGCACAGCTGTACAATTCTTTGCTAGCTGTGGTAGACAGCCACCATGGGATGGTGAGGCTGGTTCTTTGGGAGTCCTGAAAGATGGGACTGAAAGCAGCAAGCTGTGTGTTGGTTAAGAAGAGGATGTGACCACTTAAGGTGACCTCAAGCCTACATGTTTTTGTAGACACAAGGGTTTTTCACTTCTAAACAACAATCACATGGTGGCATGTGACACTTTCCCTACCCTGATGAGCCTTCTCTTGGTCTGGAGAAGCAGATGTGGGGACATGAGTGCCCTCCAGAACAGAGGGCACTTTTTATTTTTCAAAATACCATTCTTGGAGGACTGGTTGACCACAGCTTATGCCACTCAGAAACCTCCTCACCCTGCCTTACAACTTTAGGCTGACTGCTTAGGTGTGTGCATGCTATAGCTGTCAAAGGGAATAAGCACTTCTGATTCCCATTGGGATGCAGGATGGGGGAGTGTTGTAAGGAGAAAAGAGAAACAGGGAGGGATGCTGGCACTTGAAACACACCCATCAGAGCATGGCATGGCCAGGACTAGGACAGCTCAAGGCTGAACAATGCTGGCACAGCAGGAGTAGAATGGGTGGTGGCCCTTGAGCTCCACTTAGTGTCGGGAAGCAGCATTTTTAAATCAATACTAAACCTCTGACAGTTGTACTGGGGTTTGGTGTCGCAGCAGGCTAGCTATGGTCTGAGCACTGGCGTATGGCTGGTGTAACAGGATGGAAAGCACATCTACAGCAGAGCAGCAAAATCCCAGGCTGCAGCATGCGAGGATTCATTCAAATACAGCAGCCATAGACAAAGAGGGAAAAAAAAAAAAAAAAAAAGAAGCTGCTTACCTTCAGAAAGATTCAGATATGCAGAAATCTCCAGAGAGATACCCATACCTCCACTGCCAACATTTAAACGAGATTGGGGAGGGGGTGGATCCTGGCTCCACCCCTTCTGGCCACTCAGGAGCTTTGCTTCACCTGAGCTCCCCTGGGTTGGCCCTGCCTTCCCACCAGGTGCTCCATCACTGCTTCAAGCTGTGACTTAGCATTTCCACTACAGCTCACCAGGGCTCTCGCTGATCTGCAGAATGCTTATCTGACATGGCACCTGCTGTTTGGATAACTTATCTCTTCTTGTGCTAGTTTTGTCTAGGAGGTCTAAGTGAAATACTTTTTTTTTTTTTGTGTGTTGTTTTGTTTTGTTTTTTTGTAGTCAAATTAGGGATTTTCTTGCCTCAACCAAATTCATCATCTCAGTATCACGATTTATACCAGATGTCTGTCTGAAATCTGAATTAATTTGCCAAAAGGTGGGCTTTGAAATTTTGTTTCTGGCGTCTGAAAGTGAGGCTGCAACTCAGCAGGCAGCTCACAGCCTCCAGAACTCCTGCTCAGACATTCATTTCCCTTTTCAGAACAGAGTGAACCATAGTGATGTGGGCACTTCTGCATTATTCAATACTACCCTGGTCACTGCTGAATGTAGCTGGAGTTCAACCTGTTCCTGCTGTGCTGAGGAGCAGGCATGCTGAACTCTGCCCTGGCACATGCATACAACCCTTGCTGGCTGACCTTTCTTGTGACACAACAGCTATTTCCCAGATGCCTACTGTCCAGAAATGAGATTTTGGGGGATTTAAGGGTCATCACGGGCACATAGCCACTTTCCCTTTTGTGGCAGTTTTGCCCAATGTGGAACATATTACGTTAGCAAGCAAAGTGAGGAAATGGGAGTGTAAGCAGCAACCTGCAGATGTGACAAGACAAGAATACAGCTTGTAAATCCTTTATTTCCTAGCAGTGGCAATGCTTTATTTACATATGGTCACCTGCTGTTCTCACCAGCACCGCTCAGTTTTTCCACTTAGGTCTGGGTTTGTGAGCACCAAAAATGAGCCTAGAAGCTGTGTACATAGGTACAGTTGTGACTAACGCTAATGAGGAGATGTGAGGTTGCTTACAGCCATTTCTGACGTGTTAAATATAGTGTCAGCAGGCAGGTTGGTGCAATGTGCACAGCTATTTATGCACAGGCTGCTCATCACCTGCATAAGCCCAGTGCTGTTAAAAAGGGGATGACTTAAGGCTTTAAGAAAGAGAAGTCTTTCAGCTATTGTCTCAAACATTCAAGACTTTCATTTAAGGTAGAAGCATTGGTTTAGGAACCATATTTTTACTTGGAAAGGTTAATTAGTCGATACTTTGCCATTATAGCTTTTATTCATTGTCTCCGTTTTAGTGGAGCATCTCATTACTAAAGATCTGAAAGCGCTTAGTTTTATAAACAGATAAGGTGAGGGTTTTATTCCTGGGAATAGGTTAGGAAATACTGACAGTGAAGGCAGGGGACCTGGCTGAGGTCAAACACAAGGTCTGGGCTAAACCTGGATCCCAGGCTGGCGTGGTTGCTTTTTAACCTATGATCATCTTCTCATCTGGTGAACTTTTGTGTTTGCATACCAGAAAGATCACTTAATGATTTCCATCTTGGGTATACGCTCTTTACCATGGGCTTCAGTCCAGGCTGACAACAGCTCTGTGTTAAGGGCTGGGCCAGCTAAGCTGCAGCTCTTTCTGCAGTCTTCTTCTGTTCCCTCCTATTGCACTGAGCTAAAGCAGATCAGCTACACAGCTGCTGCAGGTATGCTAGAGTCAGCCAGGTGGCAAAGCCATGCACTTGATCACATGTTTGAGCTCCAGTTGATTTCTGACAGCTGGGATGCCTCAGGTGATTTGTGAGACTTGCTATTGTTGCTCATTTATGAAAAATTGAGTTCCCTCTGCCTGAAGAAGTTGGGTGGGTGCTATGAACAAGGTCCTGCGGAGCACATGAGTGGGCGGCATTTCCTGGGGCAGTCCTGTGTCCCATCAGGCACACTCCACTCCCGCATCCTCACTGTGGGAGCAGTTGTGTTCCCCCCAGTCACGTTTGTTACACTCGTAAATTGTGTGTTCACTCCCTCTGCAGTTCACGTCGTCAAGCCAGATTTTCCCAGTGCCTTTGAAAAAAAGAAATAAGGAAAATAAATACAATGAATAACAGAAGTAACAGTCAGCAATGGACAGAAGAATGATAGTATGCACTTTTCTAAATACGGATGTTGGGTTGCACATTTGGCAAATTGGAAATCCAGCTTTTGGGCACAGCTCAAGCAGCACATGACATGTAGCCTGGTCCCAAGGGAACTGAGCTGCCCCTTTGAATCTATCCTCTTTTTTTTCCCATTGCTTGTGTAGAGCCCCTTGCTGTGGTTCTTGCAGGGCGTGCATTGTCTCCTGTACCAGGCAGACATCCTTGCAGCTCAGCCTGGAGAGCTGCTGAAGACTCACCTGCACTTGCAGTGAAGTAAGAGATGGCACGGCTGTACCCCATCATTCTGCAGACCACCGAGGCATCCTGGATGTCCCAGTCATCGTCACAAATTGTTCCCCAAGACCCTTGGTGAAAGATTTCCACACGACCCCTCCTGCTCCCTCCTGCAATTCGTACGTTGGAGAAACCTGATGGTTTAGAGCAGACACAAATAACTTTGCTAGTCACATGGGCAGGAGGCAAATAGCACAAGGAAAGATGGAAGCAGTGAGCGCCTGAACTCCATCTCCACATCTGCAGCTGGAGTGGGACCAGAAGTTATGTTTGTCTCAGATCTGAATATTTCAGGGCCCTGTCCTATCTCCAGAGGCTGAACTCAGAGAAATTGCTCAGTTCAGATCTCTTGGCTCTGGCAGCCATGCTGCAGGTTAACCAGTGTGTACCTGGTCTCAGGTAGCTTTGATATCAGAGTCAAGTGGCAGAAGAGGAAATAAAAATCCAGTACCTCCTCCCTTTTCTCCTTTACTCCCTTTCATTCCTGCAGAATCAGTTCCGGATTGAAAAACAAGCAATTATTAGACTGCTTGGGTAAAGATCCAGTTATTACTTCTTTTTGAGTAATTGGGTGGGTCACAGATGGACACACTGTCTCTGTGTGGAAAGAACCCACTGAAGTGGCTGACATTCTAGTCCTCAGAAGGTGCATGCTTGAAAAGATGCAGTGAGCTCTTTACCCAAAAGGTAACCTCCACAAAACACATATTGCCACTTCCTTCTAGGGGATGAGACCTGAGAATCACCCAGAGACTTTTTCTCCTCCTCCACCCCTCTTCCAGGGGCAAAGCTCCAGGACAGGAGTGCACAGAGGAGCCCCAGAGAGGCTGCAGTTTGCTTTTTGTCTGAGGGCTTTCATACCATTAAGTGCAAACACCTAAAAGAAAAAATGTCTGGAGCACTGATCTCTTCAGCATAACGTAATTTGTTTTCTTTTTTTCTTTTTTTTCATTCTAATACAGGTCTTTGGGTTTTGGAAAGCATTCCGTAGTTGTAAAGGAAGAGGGTAAGGATTGGGAGTTTTTGTAGTGTTGGCCCTTTTGAACTAATTTATTTTTTTTTAATCCTTCAATTTGAGAGGCTTTGTTAAATAGCCCTTGTGTTCCTAATCGCCATGTAAATCCCAGTGGTGTAGTGTATATTGCAAGATGTCTTTGTACACATCAAAGAGGAAGGTGGATTTGAGAAAGTCCAATGTGTGTCTGTTTCCTTGCATATCTTTAGGAAGCCTCTCAAGGTGTAAATGCAACACTCTTCAGATTTCACCTCTGGAAAGACTGATCTGTCTGTTAAGCTCCTCCTGTAAATATGCTCCAGAATAGCTTCTGCCAACCTATGCCGTATGGTCCCAAATCCAAATGTCTCATCAGCTCCACAGACACCATGGCAAACAACCTTACCTGAGATTCCTTGGTCTCCTTTGTCTCCTTTTGCTCCTGGTTCACCTTTTAGACCTTTACTACCATAATCACCCTTGCTTCCTTTTTGACCAGTTGGACCTTGGATGCCTGTATGGAAAGCAAAAATGTTATTGTCCTTTCCCAGATGAGGAGCATTATAAGCATTTTGTATTGGTATAGGGAATTGGAACGATATCTAAAATACTATTCTTAATCATCATCAGAATAAATTAAGCTGTCAAACTAATGTTTACCTGGTGGACCCTGGTCTCCCTTTGTTCCTTTTTGCCCTTCAATACCTAAGAACATCAGAAGAAAAAAAAAAGATACACACATTTACAATTTAAAAAGTTTATACAAACTAGTATTTATTATGGGTTTCACCCAGTCCACGTTAGCTGCCTGCACTACAAGCATCCATTAGTCAGTAGGTGTCTTCCCATTGTACTCAGGGCAGACCTCACCCACTCAGAAAATAAAGACAGTGGCAAGCTATCTTCTGAAGCAGATTGCTTTCTGGTCATTTGTATCACATCTTAAACTTCACTGAGAGCACAGAGACCCTTCTTTCAGGTAGTCCTCACTGACCCTATAGAAAGCCTAGACACATACATTCAGGTGCAGCAGACGTATTAGAACATAACGGGCCAGGTGACTCCCTAACATCCAGATATCAATGTATGCAGGAAGGTGCAGCACGTAAATTCAGAGAGAAAAAGGAAATACACCAGAACAGGCTAGTATAACAGAGCATTACACTGGGTTTTTGGGTACCCAGGGTAGAGAGGTCATCATCTTCAGTTGGAAAGTCAGAGAAAATGCCTGAACTCCAAGCTGGCCTCTTAAGAGACCTCTGCCTGCAGTGCTACAGAAAAGCCCAGGACAGATGCTTGTTAGTCAGTCCTCCATCAGATTTACAGCCAGTAAAATTTGTTTTTGATACCAGGGTAGGGAAGTTGGTCTTTTTTGGTTCATCTTAAATGGTCACTTTGTTTGTGAATTTTCTATTTATGTAAAAATGCAGGCAATGTCACTTCCTAGTACATTTTGCAAATGCCTGAAAAAAAACCACCACCAATGAGCATCTACCTGAGCTCACCATCACATCCTGGGATGCATGAAGTCAGGAGAGCAGTACTCTACAAATTGCCTCCTTGTTGCTCTGATCCCCTCCCCGTGCCTTGCATAATGCATGCTGTTGACCCCAGACCTGTTTTAGTCTCCTTTACCTTGTACTCCTTTGTCTCCCTTTTCACCTTTGGGTCCCATATTGCCTGAAATTAAAAACAAGTCCACAAAGGTGAAGCCATCACACAAAGTGAAGCCAGTGCAGGAGGACCACGGGGTATGGATCTGGGTAGCTTGGTACCTGGAGAGCCCTTGGGACCGAGGTCCCCCTTCTCCCCCTTCTGTCCAGGGCTGCTAGGGCCAGGAGGTCCTGGAGGGCCACGTTCTCCAGCTGAACCTTGGAGGTGATAAACAACAGCACATGTGAAGTGCAGCCAAATCATGAGGAAAGAAAATGAAAGATAGCTCAGTCACCAACCCCACATTGTGCAGACTGAATTGTCCCTATGGAAGCAGAGCACACACTGGGTCCTTCCAAACGGCAAACCTCCCTTGGCAATGCAGTCTTAAAGAGATCTTACTGAGATCAGACTCATACCTGTAGAAAAAACTGCACCTCCTTTCTGCTTACCTGCCTCTCCTTTCTGCCCAGGACGTCCGGGCTCCCCCACACTACCTGTAACAACATGCTGATGTCAGTGTTGGCAGGATTAAGTCAAATGCTTCAGCTAGAGCAGCTCTGTACCACAGCACGTGCTCACTGACAGCAGGTTGTGCTATGCTCTCTGCACTTACCATTGAAGCCTGGCTGTCCTGGCACACCCTGGTTTCCTGGAGGACCCATGGGTCCACGGATCCCTGGGTCTCCCTTCTGGCCCATTTCACCTTTCACTCCTGGAATACCTACCAAGCAGTACAGGAAGTGTAAATAATGATAATCATCATCATCATTGTTAACATCATCATCAAATATTCATTGTCTCAGAAGCCAGAGAGCACCTCCTTCCAGCTGCACCAGTGTCAGAGAGTGGCTTCACACCCACATTTATCATTCATTGGTAAATGATCCCACTACAACTCAGTCCGTTCCCAAAGTATCCCTGCCACTGGCAGGTTTTCTTCCCTAGGTAAATGTCCATTTCTGCCATCTAAAACCTTTCCTTCACCTAGCTGTGGTGGAGATGGAGGACAGTTTATGCTATTCCTGTGCTTTCAAGCAATTGCCACATCTGCCCTTAGACTTCTCAGGAGTAGGCTGCTAATTGAATGTTTGTGCCTTTCCTTAGACAAAGATAACTTTATAAGGACAGTTCCATGGTGCAGACTCAGCGTTTTCCATGTCTCCTTCCTCTAGCTCTCCTTTAGGAGCTTTCCTGGAGCACACCACAAAATGAAATCCCTCCAGATCAGGCCACGAGTCCTCCTCTCATGGACTGGCACGTCATGCTCAGGGTTGCCTAATTTTTTTTGAAATATGTGACCTGTGAAGATTTGATCTGGTGTTTCAAGTAGAACCATTTTAAACAGGAATAAGTTGCTGAGATAGTGAAGAATCATAGAATCATAGCATGGCTTAGGTTGAAAGTAATAAGATCATCTAGTTCCAACCCCCTGCTATGAGGCTGGAACCTCTAGATCAGGCTGCCCAGCATTGCACCCAGCCTGGCCTTAAATGCCTCCAGAGATGCCTTACCTGAAAATCCCGTCTGTCCTTTCACACCTTTTTCTCCTTGTTCACCCCTTGGCCCGGCAGGACCACGATCTCCTTTACTGCCCTGCAATCCCTGTAAGCCTGCAAGGACAACACACACCTATGATCATAGTGGATTGAGTATCATGTCTCGTGAACGTCAGCAGGAGGCCACACAACATGAGACAAACTCTGCTCCCCATGTGCCTGAGAAAGGTGCCAGGGCAAAGGACATCTGCCCACCATGACCAGTGCAATGGCTCTAAAAACTCACTTTTAAAACAAGAATTTTTCCAGCCGGGTTTTGCTTTTGTTTGCATTGGTTTTATGTAGGCTTATTTTCTTCAACTCAGTGACATTCCTGCTGACTTGTATCTTGACCAAAGATGAGATTGCCCTTAAAATCATCCATAAAGTCATGTCATGCTCATCCAGAGAGGTTATTCACATGTTAGAAAAGCCTTACCTTGAATTCCTCTGTCTCCCTTCATCCCCGGTGGTCCCTGTAGCCCTGAGATGTGAGATACAGATATCAGCTGATACACATAATCTATTTTCAACAGCAAGTAAGAAGAAGAGATGAATTTTTTAATCATGCTTTGTATATGTGCCTTCAGTCACCACTAAGGCTATCAGTGCAGCTGCAGAGGTGAGTGCAGGCAACCAGGCATGGTCCATGGAGCTGGTCCGGGTGTGCTGGGCAGAGACCAGCTGTGCTCCAGCCAAGCCCAGCCACCTGCCCACCCGCACAGACCTCTGGGGAGATTGGGCTCTGATGAACAGTATTAGTATTTGGCTGGATGTGGTGTTTCAGCATTGTGAATACAGCCAGGAAGACATGAAAAAATTGTTTTTCAAAAACTTTTTTTTCCCCCCCTTTGGAAAAGCTCATCAGCATAGCCAAGAACTAAGGATGGATGAGATACAGACCTGGCCTAACAAGGGGTGCATTTAGATCATTGTTACAGGATCACAAGAACTTGAGTTTCTTTGGAAAATGCTGAGTCCAACCTCTTCTCAACATGGAGCCAACATGAGATCAGGTCTTGCTGCATCCTCACAGTCTGGAGACATTTATCATCTACAGCTGGTACAGTTCCATCCCAAATCGGTCCCTGTTCACTACGTGCACATTTTAGCTGGGGCCCCTAAAGAGCTGGGACTTGGGAATTGTGCTTGAGTTGTTCTAGAGTTGTGCAGCAGAAACTGCTGCACCTGGGGCAGAAAGCCCTGTGATGGGATGCACAAAAACCCTTTGTAAATGGCTCACCTCCTCACGATCCTTTATTGCCTCAGATGGGGGTTTGGAAATGCTACTGCAGATAATGACTAACTATCGTTCCTCCATCATCCCTGAGCTTTCCTTGCATGGTAGCAATGAGAAGGTGGAGACAAAACCATGGTTCGATAATGACCGTGGGAGCGTTCAGGCAAACCAAAGCTCACAGGGAGTCAGTCAAAATGTGCAGCAGGTCTCCCTGTGGCAGGACACTGGGGATTTGTACATTTAGTAGGATCTGGATCTAGCAACTGAAATCCCAAATCCTCACCTCCTGTCTCTCAGGGGAAAAAAAAAAAAAAAAGAGAGAGAGGAAAAGAAGGAATGTTGCTTATGGCTCATCTACCCACCTACCTGGTGGACCAGGTTCTCCTTTGCGTCCAGGATGACCTGAAATAAATATTTAGTGGTTATTTTTCTGTAGTCAGGACCCCATGCTCTGCGGCATTGCTAACTACCAGACAGTGAGACCAAATCTTGCCATAGTTATTCCTTCAGAACAAGATTTTCCCCAATTCAGCCCAATCTTGCTGGTGGTGCAGAAGAACCAGCTCTCCCCCACCGAACAGCCAGCATGAAGAAATTGAGCCATACCTGCAAGCAGGGTGATGTTGCTCATCATCAACATCAAGTTTGCATTGCTCCTTTTAATTACAGTGATTTCCTTTTCTAAGTGTTTCCTCCAGTTTTCTTCATGTCCCAAGTCCCACTCTGTAAAGTTCTTCTCCAAAAGAAGGTTGTCAGCATAGGATCTTCCTATCATCTCTTCAGCATGGACGGCACTATTTTCCTGACATTTCAATATCTCCTCCTTCATCTTGAACACTGTGGAAACAAAGTGTCCATGCAGTGAATATACAGTTTGATCTGTCTGGGAATTGCTTGGTCAGACAGGAGTGCAGATATTTGGGCTCAGATGCATGGCATCTATAGGGACAGGGGATGAGCTTCCTGCAGCAGCAATTTTGCCTTGCGTGCAACTGTGCTCATGCAGGGATTTCCCATCTTTGAGCTTGTTCCCCACACTTGTGTGGTCCCAGGGCATGAAGCAAAGCTGCCTTTGGATGCCCAGGCTTCCATAGGGTGGATGGAGGCTGCAGCAGGGTGGATGCATACCTTTGTACGCCAGCAGCACCTGGCCAACTGTCAGCAGCAGCAGGTAGATGACAAGGGCAGTCCGAGCACAGCATGCAGATGGCTTTCTCTGGGTTTGAGGCTCTACAAATCAACAGAAGTAGGACAGACATCCTGATATCTCTCCTACTACAAACTGCTTGATTCCAGTCATTTCAGGCTGGGGACCCTAAACCATCCTGTGAGGTCTGACAAGCCAGGCAGGCCACCTTCCTCTGCCTCCTGCACTGATTGTGCATTGTGATCTACTGCCAGCATCTTTCCCTTAGCTGCCCTAACCTGCTCACTTCCATCTAGACCTAACCCAGCCTGTGACTTCTCTTTCTGCACCAATGAACCTTGTCTCCCATGTATATGTCCCAGGCTGCCATTCAAGGAGGGTTGCTCAGAGTACAGATTCTCCCTCCCCAGAGCACTGCATATGTATCTCCAACAGTGATCCATGTATACATCAAAACAAATTAAAAAAATCAATAATAAACTGAACTAGAGAACAAATGAAAATAGGTAGAAACATTTAAAGCACATCATCACCAGCAAGTGTAAAAGAAATTAAATACTTTGTTAAGTTTTGGCATTCAGGGGAAAAAAATAAACTATTTTGAAAGTACTAATAATTACTTCAGACATGCAGTATTTTACCCTTAATTGAGGTTTTTTTTTTTTCTAAGTAATGAAATGAGTAGTTTGAAGTTGTAGCTTTACAAGAGTACAATGGCTTAATTAGTTTTTCAATAGGATGGTTTAGTCAGCAATAAAATATTTACATTCAGCTAAAAATTCAGAAACTTTCTTTAATTGGATCTGGTGATTTCAGTATCTTAACTATTAAGACATGAAATTGCCTGAGAGCAATTATGCATTTTTTGAAGCAGGGAAAAAGAACTATTTTCTGATGCTCTGCATCAGCTTTAGCTGGAAAGAACAATTAAATGTTTTTAAAATGGTCAGTTTATTTAATAACAAAATCCCTGTTAAAAAAAGAACAACAACAAAAATAACATTTAATTTTCAGTATAAATACAATATCTCATTTTTTTTTAACGTGGCTTCCTTTATAGACCCAATAAAATCCACATCAATCCATTGAATAGAAAGAAACCTTACCGCTTATCTGAAAGGTTGTAGTAGCAGCTGAGGTAAACCCAGTCTTGTCTGAAATACTTAAGGTGCTCATATCACTTGAATTTCCATCTCCTCTGCATGTGTCTTTAATTTTCATGACAAATGTCCTGTGGCTAACCCAGAGCCTTGTCAGATGGAGGGCAATGGAGAGCTGAAGGGACTGCCTATCTGCCTCCTGCTTTGATACACTTTCTGATATGCTTTTCCTATCTGCTCAGTTTTTATAGACTTGTGAGAACTCTGATGTGGTAATGCGTATGGTTCCTCAAAAAATCCCACAAGCTAAGATGTTCAGCTGCTCGCGTGTGCTTGCTTGGAGCTACCACATCCACAGTGCTCTGGTCCTGAAAGAAGTTCAGCAATGAGTGAGTTGACATCTATGAACTTCAGGGTTGGGTGCGTGGTGGTTTCTAGTGCAAACAAACCTCCTCCTTAAGGAAAGGAAATCCCTAGTTCAGTGTTAGCTTCAGGATCTGTCCCCTTCGAGGCAAGGTGAAGCACTGCATGGTGATTAAACCCAAATTACTGTGTACCAAAGTGATGGTGCATGACTCAAAGAGGTGAACTCAAAGAAGGTGAAGAATCAGGAGGAGCTGTAAAGACAAGTAAGTGATGGTGGTGTGAGCAAAGCCCCAAATGGTTGGGTTATAACAACCTCCTGCTGAGCTCTCTTTGAACCAATTCCTCAACTCATGGACTCAGTTCCCACCACCTGACCACTGCTTTTCTCATACCCTGTATGTATCACTCCCACATTTTGCCATCTTCAAAATCTGAGCCCGGTCCAGTTTATTTTGTGGAGGGAAGTGACTCACCCAAGCCAGCAAGCAAAAGCCATCAGTATGTAATGGGCAGAGCCCTCCACACCCACTCTGCCATTGCCTGCTGTTCCCTCTGAGGTGTGGATGAGCCACTGTCACCAGGTCCTGTCCCCGGATGCAGGTCCTCATTCAGCTGTGTGACTGCTGAGACCTTGTCACTTTGCATGGCCATGGGAGAAAGAGCATTGTCAGCTTCTCATGGAGTGGAGCTGGAAATTCACAGGCAGACTGTCCAGTGCAGAGAGATCCTTGCTTCCGCGCATGAAACACTGAGCTCTAGAAGTCTTAAACCAAAAATAAGTGAGGATTTTGAAATCCCCTTCCGCGTTCTCCTTTCAAGCACTCAGCTGTGACCTGGGTTGGCACCAAGATGGAGGAAGAGAAGCTCTCCCTAATTGTAATGTTCTGCTATATGCTGCACAGGAACTGAGAGGTTTGCTTCATGGGGAAGGGATAAGCTATTCCCTCAAGAAGTTATCAGTTTGAAGTCACATTGCTCTTGCTGGGCCAGGTTCAGGCATGTGCCTTCCCACCTCTCACAGCTGTGATGCGGCCATACCATTCTCAGCAGCCCAGGTGACAGGGGTGTTAAAATAGGGGAACATATTTTGACGTTTTGGTCAGTGTTCTGATCCAGGGTTCAGTGCCCGGTTCTCCACTTGGCAATTACAGGAAAGTCAATAGCAAAGCCATACTTCTACCCAACTCTGCCCACCTGTCTTGGTTGCCCATCCAGATGATCAAGCCTTATTCTGCCCATATTTCCAGTGAATTACGCCCCATGCGGCTCCACTTGTGACCACATTTGCACCACACTGAGAACATCGCAGTATGCATGCATCCAAATGCCAGCCCCTGCAAACCAGCGGCAGATTTCCTTGTGCATGTGGCAAAGTCCATCTTGGCCATGCCATTGGCATCAAAGATCACGCATTTGCTTAGCGGCCTCTGCCACCTCTTGCTTTTTGCTATCTTTCATTTCTTGCTGCACCATCACTGGTTGCAGCAATAGACTGACTTTGATTGTGCAATTGGAGTTACTAACTCAGGAAAGAAAGGAAAAAAAATAAAAGAAACCGCTGACATAGCATAATTATCGCGAGTTGAGGGCTTACTGAAACAACGTGATTAATAACAGAACAGCACATTACTGGTCATGCCTGCATCAGCCTTCCTCTCCTGATGCTCATTCTGCCCCTCCTGAAAAGCTCTGCCAATGTTTTGGGGAAGGGTCTGCAGTTCTAAAGTTCACCCTGGCCCTTTCCCCTCTCATGCCGTGTTACTAGTAGTGCGTGCTCTGACTAAAAACAAGCCCTAATTGCAAAGGTGCACTGTATCTAGGCTAAATTTTATGGATGGACTACAGCTGCATCAGCATCATGGTCCCACAGGTAATTGGTGATGGAGAACAAATTTATCCTGAGAAAACTGAATCTGTGACTTTAAATCTTTTATTTTTCCCCAAATGATGGGTGGTGTTTATCCATCTATCTTCAACATAGCAGTGTTTCCAGGCTCATCTAATGGAATCCAAACTGCTTAGACATAAATAGGCAGAATTCAGGGGATTTCAGTGACCCTCCAAACATGAGGAAAACAAGAGGTAGGGACATGAACAGGCTCTGTCTTGGGAAAGCCAGAGCCTCTACCATTTAAGCAGTTGCCTCTAGACTGAAGTGAGAGTGGCAGCCAAAGAAGCTGAAGGTTATTCCACATCTCAACACTTGTACTCATGTTTCTGCAGATGAGCTTCAAAAAAGTAATCCTATCCACAGACCATACCGCTCTCCCACAGAAACAGCCACAGTTGAACACGGGACACATCTAGCTAATGCACACCGCAGAGCCATTGGTGACTAGAGGCAGCTGCTGAAGCAGTAGGTTGGTTCATAAACTTGTTTATTTCATTGCCCCTGTCTCACATGATTTTTCTATCTTTTCCTCTTTTCAGACTGAAATAGTCCAGTGAGCTTCGACATCCCAGCTGGTGCTGGTGGTGGACTGGCCATGGCCACCAGTCAAATACACACCCAGCCACTTGTTCATGCTCCTCTCTCATGGAATAGAAAGAAAACAGAAGAAAAGGGAGAAGGAAGGATCCTGACATGATGACAGTTTGATAAGGAAAGCAAAAGCTGCGTGCACAAGCAAAGCAGAAAGAGGAATTAATTCTCTACTTCCCATCAGCATGCAAATACACAGCCACTTCCTGGAAAGCTGGACATCAGCACGCGTGATAGTTGTTTGGGAGAACAAATGCTATAACCACCACTGCCTCTCCCTTGTCTTCTTTTTGCCTGACCTTTTATCACTGAGCAGAAGATCTTGCAGCATGAGATAACCTCATGATCAGTTTGGAACAGTTTTGGGTTTGCACTGTTCTCCCCACAGGAAGAGAAACATCCTCAGTGCACGTGCACACCTGAGAGCACCACTGAATTCAGGGGATCCCAAGGCATGTTGTGAGAGACCTGACCACTGGTGGCTCTTAGAGGGGTAAGGTCTGGCACATCCCTTCACTGCCCACACTAGAGTATCCCACTGATTGCCCAACCATGGAAAAAAACAAAAACAAATGAACAACATCAAAAAAAACCTAGTGGGTTCTGCTCTAGTGACAGGGAATGCTGTGGTGCCTGGAGAGTTTCCACACAAGAGAATTTGAGACCAACCTGCAAAATCTGAACTTATCTGTGCTGGGGCACAGAAACAACAGCTGGAGCTTGGGCCCGTATGGGAGCAAAACCCACCTTTGCCTGGGGACTGATTTACACCCTATTTCATGTCCCTCCTCATCTGTGGTGCTGCTCAGATGCATGAGGCCCATGGAGACCTCACATCCCTGTGTGCCACCTCCCAGCTGCTAGGGCAGCACCTAGGGCCACAGAGAAGCACTTGTGTTAAAGCAATAAAATCCCCAGTACAGCCTGGCTGACATCTCTCCTTTCCAGTTTGATGTGTTGCTTGGCTTTGTTGTAGAGATTGAAACCAGATTTTCTTTCCCTTCCATGAGTTATTTTAATTTGTATTTCATCAGAATGTGCTTCTCCCTCCCCCTTTCTTTTTTCTTTTTCCTGCCCTCAGGCTGAATCCAGCTGCACCATGAGTTCAAGGAACCACCTGCAAAATACTTTAACAACTTCAACCTGCTCTTTGAGGTGAATCAATACCAGGTTGGCCTCTGCAGCACAGTGGAATGCTCAGGGTTGGATGAGCAGGCCACCCTCAGAGCTCAGCAATACATTTGACATGGCAGTCACTGCACGTGCTACTGTGGTCCACTCTGCCCAGGTGAATGCCCACGACTCAGCCAGACAAGGTGGTCCTCAGACTGTCCTCAACTCCTCTTCACGCAGGAGAACCCCTGGGGTTAGGTGGGGTTCAGAGTGGTTGTAATTTCAGGCATTAAACTAGGCAGGTAGCCAGCAGATCATTCAGAAGGACATTCCTGAGGAGGTTTATTATCCAGTATTGTCCTTGCACTGAGGCACATCCCAATTAGCTGCATGTGCATTAATATGTTACTCTGGGTCTACCACTGTAAACAAATTAAGGAGCTAATACTTGGGCTTCCACGAAAGGACACCACAAGATGGTTTGTCTCTGATAAGGCTTCTGGACTGAATTTCCATGCCCTGAATGCTATCAGCAAACACTTCAGCTTGAAAATCCATTAACCTGTAAACACCCCATGCCCCTTACTCAATGAATGCAAAGAGCAGACGTGTGAGCAGCTATATACACAGACTTGAAGCATCCCTGACAGCAGTTTGTACAGAATTAACTCAAAGCACCTGTCCTGCAAAACAGATGTGCAGTGCTAGCACTGAAGCTCAGCCTTGGAAAGCTCTTCAGGCTCTCATCTCTTCTCCTGCCCACTCTGCAGCAAACCTCAGCTTCCAGTCAGGTCTATTCCTGTTCCCAATGACAGCCCCATGGAGATGGTCTTGCTCAACTCACTTCTAGGAAATGATAACCTCAAGCACGAAACCACCGACATCAGCACAAGGGAAAGAAATCGTCAGAAGAGGAAAAGGCACTTTCATGAAAGTAATGTTGCCACCCTTCAAGACATAGCACTGACAGGAAACCACACCTCTCATCTACACATCAGTGTGGCTGCTTTGCTTTAATTAGGGTTGATAAATGATTGTTACTTCTCTGGTGCTATCTTTCACAAAGAGAACTGATTCTTAATAATTAATAAATTCTTGTGTTTCTCAGCACAGAGCTGTTGGCCGCAGCAACATGGGCCAGGAAACACCCCAGAAGAAGGGAACCAGAAGCTGTTGAGGGATGGCAGGAATGGGGTGAAACCTGCTTTTCCCTCCCAAGCAAAACCCTAATGTTCCCATCTGAGCATCTCACAGAATGGGTTAGTGCTAATAGCAAGGCAGACAAACTGGGATCAAAGAGGAAAAAAAGCAACTTTCTCCTCTATACACTTTCAGATGCTGTTCTGCTGAACAAACTGGCTGAAAGTGCCAAAGTGCCTGGGGAATGGCATGATGCTCAGATCTCGCCAGCAGCACACTTGCCCCAGGCATTGGGCAGCATTTTCTAGGGAAAACCAATCCTTTTGTACCTGCCTGCAGCCCTTGGTACCCATTACCATATCCAACACATTGCTCCTTTTAGGAACTTGCTGGAAATTCCCTTTTACTCCTGCTACATTGGCGATGACAGATCAAGCAGAGCTGAAGTATTTTGATGAATAAAAATAGAATTCGCCCCACAGCTCTGACCCTTCTCTAATTCAAGCCTTCACAATAAAACACTTTTTTTTCCCCAGTCTCTGGGTCATTCCTTGGGTTCTCATATTTATAAGGGAGTTGAAAACCCAGAACAGCTCTGATAGAGTGGCTGGAGCTTCCAATGCAGTTCAGGAGAACTGCTATTCTCACAGGCCTGTGGATGCTTGAGCAGGGTTTTGACAGAAGGCTGTTTAAGAGGGCTTCAGGTGCCAGCATCCATGCAACCAACACACTTCCTAGTCTTTTTACTTGTCCTGGTGCAACAGAACTTTTCTCCAGGGCCCAATGTCTTGCCAGCACCCCTGTCCACTTCATACAAGTTCTGCCGCTCTACCCTAATCCCACTGTTAGTTTGTGTGAACGTCAGATAATTCAGTGTAAAGAAATAAGAAAGGATAAAAGAGGGATCCTCACCGGAGGATCTCTCTGCTCCTCCAACCCCACCACAGAGCAAAGCATAACCAAGTGCCATTGCACATGGTCCAGTAGAGCTATGGTAATCACAAAAATAAAGTGTGATCTGTAAGGATTTCCCTCTGCTCCAACCACCAGGGAACCTAGCAGGAGGCACAATTTAAGCAAAACAAACACCAAAATCACACATTATATATACACTTTAAAAGAAACAGATTGAAGAGGACAGGGAGAAATCCATCAGAAATAGGTTTTCATTATTGGTCAAATATTTAACTCTAACCCAATAAAATAATAAGATCTGCTTGTCATTATTTGCCTTTGTTAATAAGCCAGATATTTTTAATTCAGTGCAGTACTCTTGATAGCATGAAGAAACTCCACATGGAGGGCCCTGATTTACATTCCCCACAGTGCTTAAATTAACTGAGCTGGTGTAAATGCCTGTGCTGCACCTTGTTTGATCTTCCCAGGGTGTGGGCAGGTATCAGAATCTGGGGCCTCTTTCAAAGTGCACTGAAGTCAAGAAACAGCTTCTGCTGGAGGCTGGCAGGACTTTGTGCAGGGAGGGGTGAGGCAGAGCCCAGGGGGATGAGAGGTCACCATGCCCAAGCTCAGAGTTTTTTTGCTGGTGCAGGCAGTAGGGCAGGAGATATTGGATGCTTACTAGGAGACCTATGGAGTGCAGTGGTCCACCACCCTTGGTGCTCCTCAGCCACCTCCTTTATGGGGGATGAAAACGTGGCTGGTGCCTCAGCTGGCCCTTCCTGAATGGTAAGGCCCCTGAAGGAGCCAGCATGCATGTCTTGGGACTGGAAGCAAGGGGATGGATGTGTGCGTGGGGCCGGGTGAGGGAGGCCAGCCCATGTGGTGGGAGGCTGAGCCAGGCAGCCTGGCCCTGCTCCCCTACCACCCACATCTGAAAGGGATTTGCAGAGTGCTCAGGACAAGGCTCCAAGACCTCCCCTTGCCAGAAATATTAGAAAGATGCTGTGAGGAAAATCAGAGATGTGGGTGTCAGAAGAGTATGTGACAATCGCAGTGAGTTTCTGGGTGTCCTAATTTCTCTCAATTGCACCAAGCAAGCAAGCTGCTAAGCAGCTCTCACTGTGATAGCTGCATGAAATGGACTGAGGTGCCACATGTTAATCATTACAGGATTTTGTCTGTGCAGCATCAGTCTTGCATGAATCTACTTACAAAGCCATACCTTTTCCATTAAACATAGCTTGAATTTTGAAAGGGAATTCAGATTGGCTTGGTGGGAACCTTTGTATAGGACTAAGGAAGCCTCAGAGAGATGGTCCTACTTTAGGAAGAGAAAAACATTAACCTGACATCTACTTTGAGGTCCATTTAAAAGTTTCTCCTTAAGGACTACAGATTGATGGAGAGACCTGAGGTGGGAAGAATATTAAAAAATATGTCAGTAAGACAATAAACATGTGCCAGAGATAAATGCATTATATATTTGTCCATTAGGGAAAGATAAAGAAAGGTGCTCCTTCATGGAGAGAGACAGTCCAGTTAGCTCACACCATTAGGGAAAAAAAAAAAAATCAAGGCAGAAATGAGCTAATTTCCAAGTGTCACCTCACCTTAGAATCACAGTACCATAGAATATTAGTGCTGGAAAAGGTCTAAGATCATCTAGTCCAACCATCCACTTACCACCAATAGTGCCCACTGACCACATCCCTCCATGCCACATCTCCACAGTCCTTGAACACCTCCAGGGACAGTGACCCCACCACCTCCTTGGGCAGCCTGCTCCTAAGTATTACCACTCTCTCAGGAAATAAGTTCTTCCTAATATCCAACCCGCAGTCACTCAAGGGCTAGGTATTTAAGGAATAAGATCCAAAGGGGAAGAATTTCTCTATGCAGAAACTTGGGTGCATGTTTTACAACTGGCAGCAACCTTGAAAATGGCAGTTCTCATCAATTAGAAGTGGCTTTTGAGAATCGGTCACAACACTACTTCCCAAAGCAATCTGAAGAACAGCAAACCCTACAGCATAATGTAAGGAAAGTGGATCAAGGTCATTGATTTCATTCTCCAGCTTAGGAGTGTGAAGATCCAAGCAAATGAGTAACAGATGGGAAATTAGGCACTAGTCTTAGTTGGATGCCTTCTGCAACAGCAGTGGTGCTCGGGCTATAGAGCAATGTGTTTCTGGTGGAGATGTGCTGGCTGGAGAACAAAAGCCCTTCTCACCTCCTAACAGAGAGCAGGGCCAAGAGAACTTTTGTTGTAGACAGTGTTGTGTCAGCCTAGAAACAGTATTGGTAGAGATGATACAGCTCTGCTGGCACAAGTAGTCCTATCCTGGTGCTTACAGAGATCTGATGTGATGTTTCAGTGACCCAACCTGGAAAGGGCACACTGTGCTGACAAAAAGGCCATATTCAGCTCCTTCCCAGCCACCTGCATTCAGCTGCTGGTTGTCAGAGGAGGAGGCACCAGCTCCACCCCAGTACCCACACAGGTAATGGGACAGGAGACAGGGGCTTCCATCTGCTCTTGGCATACACAGAGCTCTCACATGACCCAACAGGGGAAGAGGCAAATGGACAGCTGCTAATCACACTGTGGAGTCACAGCTAAGTCTATCAGTATTTCCAACACCAATTATTCACAGTTCTCAAAAAATTGGTTGATGAAACAAAATAAACACAACTGATAAAAATATATCCAAGTCGAGGGACATAAGCACATCACAGTCCTGCAGCTGCATCCTAGGCTGGCAGCAAGCTCATGTTGCTTAATTATGACATGCTGCATATAGCAAATAGCAGGGGACAAAAGCCCTGCTTTATTTTCACACTGTGGAATGGCAGCTTCTGCTTTGCAGCTGTTTGGGGAACATATATCAATAGTTCTCAGCATCCCTGCACACATGGAGATGCTGGGGATATAATCTAGAGAGAGAGAGAGAAGCTGAGAAGGGCAAGTCCCAGATTTAGCCTTGGGAAGTGCAGAACTATCATCTTCCTATTGCAAGCTGATTTCCTTCTCTTTTAAAGCACATCAAAGTTCTTTACAGTTTTTCCCCTTTTGGTACCAGCTGCCCTTTTGCCTTGGCACCTTCTTCCTTGTCCCCACACTGGTGTAGTGCTGGGGGAAGTGATGCCACCAGGCAGGACTCAGTGAGAAAAATACCATTCCCATGCAGCTCCAAGGCACAAGGAGGAAAAAAAAAAAAAAACAAAACGAAACCAGCCTGGGAGCATGGAAATGAGAGATTCCTGGAGTTCCTTCTGTGTTTAATTAAGCTCATTGTCATTTTGGTCAACTCCTGCTCTCTTCCCTTCCCTTGCTCTGTCTTTTCACCCTGAATGTCTGTTTAGCAGACTCAACCCAGCTCTCGAAGCTCTAGTTTTAATTAAAGCCATTCAGTGGCTTTGAATGACTAATGACCTCTTATCAGGTATCGTGCTACAAATAACAGGCGGGTGACCTTCCCTCCCACTCTTCATTAATACGCTATTATTTTTTTATACTGCCTGCCCTGCCAAGACCCTTCTTGCTTTAAAATAACATTAGAATAGAAAACTTCCTTGAAATACATTTAGCTAGGAGCAAAGGGCACGATCAGCATAGAGACTGATGGATGAAGACACTCCGTTCATTGCAGGCACACCCTAAGAAGCCTGGCCACAGAAGGGTACAACTCAGTCTTCAGCAAAGATAAAGCAAGTGCTTTAGGATTTCTATTCTCAAATGGGGATTTCTGTATGGGGTGGTGGTTGCAGAGTTAGATGGCAGCCACAGGAGGCCATCACAGGAGTTGTGAATGCTCCATCCTTGAAGGTGCTCAAAAGCCATTCTGGATGGGGCCCTGAGCTGGTGGGGGACAAAAAGCCCATAAAGTGGGGGGGGAAGGGTCAGAACTGGGTGCACTTTACAGTCCTTTCCGAAGTAAGCCACTCGATGATTCAGTGACCAGGGGCAGTACAGGAACAGGACTAACCAGGCACCTGGGTTTTGGGGAGCTCAGCCTGGTCAGTCCTGGGGATGCTCAATAAGGCACCATGGAAGAAGTTCCTCCAGCAGAACTGCAGAAAAGGCAAGGATCTAGAGCACGAAGAAGGAAGCTCAGTTTCCATTTTGACTGCATTGCTAGCTGTCCTTCTGATTAGCCACTGAGACATTTGGTGGAGGGGGCTGTCCTGAGCCACCTCAGTTCTGCGTGGAGAGGAAACACAGCTGAGATAAGCAGAAGTCATTGATGGGGCCTTCGCTAGTGTCTTGACTTTGTAAGGAGAAAAAGTAAAAGAAGAACAATATCAGAAAGCAGTTTCTTTTCCCAGAGGAAGTTCTCTTTTCTGGGCATGGAGGAACCTGACTGGGCTACCTCTGGGCAAGAGCTCTTCCAAGCTGCTCTGCAGCACTTCTTTCATTAGGATCAGTTCACTTTGCACACCTTCTGTGGTGTTACTTTCCCACCAGTGCTAGAGGCACATGGTGTTCAAGAACCATGGAGGTGCAGCATTGAGGGACACTGTTAACAGACATAGTGGGGATGGCTTGAATTAGATGAACTTGGTGGTGTTTGCCAACCTCATTGATTCTATTAAGTCTCAATAAACTCCTGAGGAGTTATCCGGACACAAGAGGTTGACAGCTGCCCAGTTTCCCTCAGAAATCTATGAGATCTTCAAATCCACAGGTGCACAACGAGGTCCTCACCACAAATTCACATTCTGTTGGCAAGATCTGAAGCTAAACTAGAAGTATCACTGAGCTTTTTTTATTAGGCTTCTTCAGCATTTCCTAGAAGCCAAAAGAATAGCTGCAACACAACAGAAAGCACAACAGCAAAACCCCAGGCTGCAGCAAACAAGGATCCACTCAAACACAATGGGCACAGAAATAAAGTGAAAGAAGCAGCTTACCTTCAGAAGACCTCAGATATGCAGGAAACCCCCACCTCCTCTGCCAGTCCTTAAATGGGGTCTGGGAAGGGATGCATCCTGGCTCCACCCCTCCCAGTCACTCAGGTACACTGCATACACCTGAGCTCCGCTGGGTTGGCCCTGCCTGTCCACCAGGTGCTCCATCACTGCTTCAGGCTGTTACTTAGCACTTCCACTGTAATTGGAAAAGTTCTTAGGATAAGTCCTCATATATAACTGGCATGCTGAAGACCAGCAACAGCTTTAAGATGTAGGTGACACCTTGTGCTCATCTGCAAATGGCCATCTTGAAGCAAAGTCTTCAAAGTTATGATATAAAGGATATAAGTGATTAAACTCAAGCCATGAGAACATCATGTTAAATCCAGAGCTCTCTGTTGAAAAAATATTTTTAATTTTCTGAGCCTTATCATGTCCTGAGATAGATTTACGGCAGTATGGCAAAGAAATCCTCACTCCTGCCAGCAACGTGAATCTCAGCAATGATGTTCATGTTTCATACTGCACCAGAGAGAGAAAGAATGAAGTGATGAAGAATAAACTGCTTAACACGATGTTTCAGCTGGGCACAGCCAGACCTAGCAGTGAAGCAGCTCCAGAACACCTTCATCCCCTTAGCTGTTTATAAACACATAGCAGATAGAGCTAATCCCTCTGTACTGCTTGAAAGCAACTCTTCTATCATGTCCAAAACATGAAACCCTATATTTACATTCTGAAGAGTGAAGTTGAGATCTGGTGTAAGGCAGTCTTAAAGTCACAAGAGCAAAAAGCATTCGTCAGGGAAAGACCTGAGATGATTTCTGACTGACATTTGTGCAGTATGCCATTAAAACTCCAAGACCATAGGCTCCAAGCCCTCCCTGGACAGCCTGTCCTAGTGCTTAATCACCTTCACAGTTAGGAAGGACAGAGTTTTTTGTGTTTTTTTTTTTTTTTTTCTCTTCTCAAGTTCCTCATGTTCAGCTCTGCTGCTGCACGTTAAGCTCCTTCCTTTTTATCCAACCCTTGGTAGCTATGGAGAGCAATTGACTGCTGCCCTCATTATAATACCCTCTTATATAGTTGAAGACTCTCATCAAGTTCCCACTTCTCCTTTCGAGGCTGTCAGACGCCTGCTGACATCTCTGCAGCACCCCAGCTGCTGTTTGCCAATAGCCACTCTTTGGGACACCCCATTCCCAGTGTCTGTGGATGGCATCCCGCTCTGAAGCAGCAGAGGGATTTGTTTCTATGTCACCTGCTACTGCACAGTGCCCTGAAAGGCAAAGCCTGTCCTGCTCTTCAAGCGTG
The DNA here is from genome assembly GCA_023055505.1 of Callipepla californica brunnescens. NCBI lineage: Eukaryota > Metazoa > Chordata > Aves > Galliformes > Odontophoridae > Callipepla > Callipepla californica. The sequence continues at coordinate 13,577,779 of JALIRH010000010.1, forward strand.
TCATCTTCTGCTTGACTCCGCACAGAAATCGCTCTCACTGTGGCATCTGCCTCTTTGGAAACCACGTACAAGTGAGCAGGAGCACGGAGCACTGAGTTTCTCAGCCCAGCTAAGCCTCAATAGGAAGAGGCTCCCTTAATTGCTTGAAATCCATCACATTCGGTGACACCTCGCTCCGGCAAGAAGGAAGGCGGCACACCTGATGACATCCCCTTGCTCTGCACACCTCAGCCCGGGGAGCTGCCAAAGGGACGGCATCCAGCTTCAGTGCCTCGCACTTGCCCCAGTATTTCCACCCCATTCTCTCAGCGATGCTGCAGGGAGAGCAAACGAGGCTCCTCCGTGAGCAGGGCGAGGAGAGGAAACCCCGGCTTCGGGTTGGCGGAGCCCCGCAGTGCCCCAAGCGCACGGCAGCATCCCCACCTGCTGGTCTTAGTGGTTATCCTTTCCTTCTTTTTTCCCCCTAAAAAGGTGAAATCTGCCATTCTGATACCCCAATTTGCTTCATTCAAATTCTAAATATAGTTCCAGATTTCACAGAGGTGCTGCACAGCTGCTGAGGGTGCTGCTCTTGTAAGCAGTGGTCTCAGAGATATTCTGTGATGTTTACTGAAAGGATATCTGCAAGTGAGAAATGTATAGACATTGTGACTAGTGCTGTGAGTAATCGCTGGGCTGCAGAAATACACAGATGTTTCCAGACCTCAATGATCAGCTCAGTGAAATAATCCACTGTCTGCAGTGGGGTGGCAGTGTAAGGCTCCTTTTGGGGGAGCAGTTGAGACAAAAACATATTTTTCTCAAATATATTGGTCAGAATAAGAGCATCTGCCAGATAACCCAAGCTCACCCCTCCTGGATGCAACGGTGTATCTGTGGGTATGGAAAAGGCTCAGCACCCTTAAGTGCCACAGGTGGAAACATGGCAATGTGGAAATGCAGGTGGGAACCCAGTGTCTTCTTGCCCTTCCCACTGTGCTGAGATGAGATAGCTTCAGTTCTTCTTTGAGTGACATCATGTTGTGTCTTGCCAAAAGAATGCAAAATACACAAATCAGGAGTTTAATCACAGCGCAACCTGCATCTGCTTGGAGGAGGAGAACATGGCCACAAGGAGCAAGAGGGGACTTCCTCCCTCCTGCAGCCATGCAATGGAGGTGACAACCTGCAGGCTGCTCTCTCTTGAAAAGTTTCTCTGCAGGAGCACTGGCTTTGCAACCTGCTGATGAGATAATGTGGAACAGAGCCCTGCAGAACACAGGAGTGAGAGCATCCCGGGCTGCAGGGATAAATCACTGGGGCCAGGGCTGGGCATCACAAGGCTGCCAGCTCGTAAAGGCTGAGCTCCTCTACTGGCCCAGCTTCTCACTGGGATACTCCGGAGTAAGTCGAACTTGGCCCCATGAGCTTGCTCTTCAAAGCATTCCTGTCTTTACTGTCCAGTGCACCAAATGTCTCTCCCAGCTGCACAGTGGGTTTGTGAGCCTTGTTAAGAGCTGGGTTTATTGTGCTTTCTTGAGGAATGCACACTCCTGACAAGGAGCTGGAAGGTGTTAACTAAGGATTTTAGACGCTGTAAGTCAGAGGAAGCTATAGTTAGGAGACTAACTATGAATACTTAACTCATTTCCCTACCTGGGTGAACTCTTTGTGGTTTGGTACTTTTAGTTGAGGTAGATTGTCCTTTGGGTTGTGTTCTGCTGGGGAGAAAGAGGGGGACATCACTCACTGATCCCAGCATCAGCATTGTGGTGGTGGAAACACACTAAGTATCACTTGGGAAGCCATGCAGATAGCCGTGGCCTGTCAGAACCAAAGCCTTTAATCTGTATGTTTATATTTCTGTCACGACAAAGAAACTCCTTTCACCTAGGTCTTGTTCAGAGCCCTCTGTGGGCACAGCACTGCAGATCTAATGTTGGAAATTCAGCTCCCTGCATCATCTCTATACTGTAAACCAGACAAGCTTATCTTCAGTGGCCACAGCAACACCTGTACCAGGCACTGTTGTCCTAATTACTGAGTGATAGAATCCTTAGGGTCAGAAAAGACCATGAAGATCATCCAGTCCATCCATCAACCCATCCCCACCATGCCCACTAAGTCATGCCTCTCAGTGCCACATCCACCCTTTTCTTGAACACCTCCAGGAACAGTGACTCCACCACCTCCCTGGGCAGCGTGTGCCAGTGCATCACCACTCGTCCTGAGAAAAAAATTTTCCTTATATCCAACCTGATGTAGGAGCACCAAACCATCCCAGCCCTGCCCAAGCATGGACTCCTCCAAAGATTAAGCCTTGCCCGTGCTACCGGCTGTTGGAGTTCTCTTGTCAGCATTAGGTAACTCCAAGCTGTCTTTGAAGTTCGCTTTAAACATCTCTCAAAGCCATAATGGGTGATGTGAATGGGAGATGTGTAATGGCCACAATAACCTCATAAAGAACAGTGAGAAAGATGAAGTACCTGAATTCCGTGGGTCCTGAGCCGCTGAGTCAGTGGGATGAAGAGTTGTCCTCTCTTGTTTGTTTGCTCTATTAGCTGATTGACATGACCACGAGCTCCCCATGTGCAGGCTCTCCAGCCCCTCTCTAAGCAGGATTTGTCCATGACACATGGTTAATTATTGGCTCTCTTCTCTCTGGGGAGAAGAGCACGCTCTGAGAGCACTCTCAGAGATACAGATTTGCAGAAACAGAAACCTTTCTAAGTGTGACTTGGGGAACTGAACGGAAATCAAAATGGAGCTCATACTCTGTGCAGAAAGGAGGCATGAGTGGGGCAACACTCATTTGAAAGGAGACAATGTGTTGGTGCAGTGGAGAAGGCACTCAATTTCTAGTAAATTGGAAAAAAAGAAAAGGATAAAAGCTTTAAAAATATGTACTCATCATGGATAGAGGAGAAGTCACATTCACAGCAAGCTCTGCTGGCCATGTCTTACCTTGCTCCCATCTCTGATGTCCATGGACCAAATGTCTCCTTTGTGTAAGAGTTACAGAAAGGATCAGTTAGATGTGATGAGTCAAAATTGTACCTGGCATCACCCTGGGATGACAGTTTCATTTTAGCAAAACCAGATTATTTTGGCTATCTAGTAAACTGGCATGACTAGTATTGCTGTTCCCATGCATACACATACGTACCAGACAATAATCTCCTTAACAACCCACAGATGAATTCCTCAGCTTATGAATCTGCCAGAAAACGCATAATTTTCCCCATCAAGGAATGCTGCTTGGCACATCTTTAATATATCACTTACACAGCCCTCAATCAACCTAGATGATTCATCTAGCAACATCTCTTAGGCGAGGCTTTACGTGATTGAATGGTTCATCCCCACTGAAAGAGCACACACCATTTAGTCCCACATATCAACTATAAAAGTTATTAATAACAAGGAATTATTGAGATAAGAGCCATGAGGGCAGCTTTAGGCCCTGAGATGGCAGCTGGCCTGCTGTGAGCTCCATCAGCAGAACTCAGCCAGAATTTGCCCCCATGGGAACAGATCAGAGGCTCACAGGCTCCACACCAACCCATGCATCATATTTTATGTTGTGTTTTACACTTTATCAGCCTCCACGTTAAGATTTACTAGTGTTGCCTTGCTGCCTAGTGGTTGTAACTCAGGATGTGCTCATTGTGTTGTAGCACAGCATTGAACCTTGAACCCAACTGCAATTCAATGCACATCATGAAGGAAAACTGCTCTGAGCAGCAAGACAGGGAACAGCTCACCCATGTTCCTGCAGGCCACTCATCCCCTTGTGATATCTTGAGTCCGTATCACTCATCCCTGAGATCAAGTCCAGAGCTGCACATCATAGAATCATTAAGGTTGGAAGGGATCTCTAGAATCATCTAGTCTGATCACCAGCCCCCCCCCCCCCCCAACCATGCCCACTAACCACATCTCTCAGTGCCACATCCCCACGGTCCTTGAATACGTCCAGGCACGGTGACTCCACCACCTCCCTGGGCAGCCTGTGCCAGTGCCTCAACACTCATTCTGAGAAGAAATGTTTCTTAATATCCAAACTGAAACTTCCCCATTACGGGCCTGAGCACCCCTTGGATGGAGATGATTGGCCTGAGGGCAGAGCATAGTGAGCTGTCTGAGCCCACCCAGTCAGCACATCGTCCAGGGCACCTGGGAAGTCATTTTTCATCTGTGATATCATCTCCCTCCAGGGCTGGCTGCATTACGTAAGGTTCTTTGGACCCCAGACAGTCAAAATGGGGTTATAGCTCCATGTGATTTCAGCTACGTTTCCCATCTCAGCATCCCGATTTTGTGTGCAGACAGGGTAACTTGGCTCCTTTCCTGTTTGGAAACATTTGTTTGGATGTTCTGAGGCTTTCTCGAAGTTGTGGACCTCCGCCATAGGGTGTTAGATGGCTTTAGATAAGAAATCTCCATGTAACTGCAAGTAATATGTCTTCTGCAGTAAATCTTTCTTCTTAGGCAAGAGCGAAGCAGTCACATTGTGCTGCTCTACATCACAGCCCACCTGTTGCATGGAAAGTGCCAAGAAAATTATACACCAGTGGGAAAGTGTAGATCGTGTATGTGGCTTGGACCCAGTAAGAGACTGTGGGGCTATGAGATACACATTAAAATATCGCCCCTCATCTCTGAGACTTAGTTTGTGCAATGGAAAGGGAATCTCCAGCTAAATAGAGTCAAGCAGCGTGTGGGATCAAGCAGCACAGTTATAGCTGCTGCCTTTGCCCTGCAAGGGAAGAGGGGCCACCTGCCAGACAAAAGCTAACACAGTAGGGATATAAAGACTTTAAACATCCCAGCAGACGAGGACCACTCCGCTTCAGCACCGTGCAGCAAATGTGGGGATGGATGAGACCTGCACATCTCTGCCATGTCCCCCACACCACCCGTTTCCCCAGAAGGACCTTCTTTCACCCACCGGTGGGCTTTGCTAGAGGCCGAAAACCCACGTGGAAGCGTCAAAATGAAGGGTGCGGGATGCAAGCAGGTTGTGAAGCAGCTGGGAGGCACCAGGTAGTGCAGCAGCTCGGCTGTGCTGACGGGAGAGGGCCACGAGATGGCTCTGGAAGCCAGCATTTGGAGCTCAGCATTTGGAGCGCAGCATTTGGGGAGCAGCCGTGTGAAAAGGGCAGGGAGGGGGCCGGGTGCTGCTGCTGTGATGCTGAGTTCTGAGCACCCTGATCCAGCTGTACGTGTCCCTGTTCATTGCAGGGAGTTGGCCTTTAGAGGTCCCTTCCAACTCAAGCAATCCTATGACCCTCCGCTGCCTGTAGGACCCTGGAAAGCCATGCAGCCTGGGTGTAGCACCCTAAAACATGCCACCTCTGCAGGGTTTTGCTACCTGTGCTGTCACCTGCACAGCAGCACAGGATGGTCCCCATGTGGCACGCCCGAGGCACAGTGATGGGAGTAAATGGCTGATCCTGATGCAGGGGGAAATCCTGTGGAAAGTGGCTCATAGCTCTGCAAAACACCCTCAGACCCCGATCCTGCATCCCCTCAGTCACCCCTCTCCCTTTCAGCAGCTCCTCGCAGCTTCCAGTAAACAACGGGTGGTAGAAAAGGGTGGAAAAGGCCCAGAGAAGTGTAAAGTTTTTAAGAAATAAGGAAGGCACAGCAACCAGTGACTCACAGAGTTTAATGCCTGGGAACAAAGCTGTTCTTCAATGGGCTGCATGCAGCAACTGCAAAGCCTGTGTAGCATCCAGCTAAAATGCGTGTCAAATAAAACCCGTTGCTCACCAGTCTCAGTGCTTCTGAGCATCGTCTGTTGCAGGATTTCTTGTCCTGCTTACAAATCATAAGGCAGGCACCGAAATTAATAGTACGTTATGGGGATAATGGGATTTTTAACGAGCTGCTTCTGGTTTGGGGGGTGCCTTTACAGTGACTCCTCCGCTGTGTTACAAATACCAGCGTTGAGCTCGGCGGCAATGTGGTGAAAAAGCACATCGGGCTGAATCTGTTCAAACAGAAGGACCAAAGTTTGCAGAAAATAGAGTTATGGTTCCCCCATGGCACAGGAGGCACATGAAAAAGGACAAGAGGAAAAGTCACAGTCTTGCAGCACCACCAGAGGAAGGGTGGGTGTTGCCATACAACCAGAGCAGCTGTAGCAGGGGAATGGAAAAGGAAAGGATGGCTCTGGGGCAGACTCTATGGCTTCACACTGAGAGCACCCGCAGTGCCCATGCTGTGAGCTCCCAGGCACTGGGAAGGGAGGCGAGGCTCACAGTTTCTTTCCATGAAGACTGTGCATGTGGAAACTTTTGAAGAACTGCTTTCCAGGGAGATGGATGAACCAAATCCAAAGCTGATGCAGGGGCTGCTTTGCCCTTTGTCCTTATTTATATCACTGAGTACTAATTTGGATCTGTTATTGCCCAAGATTGCAACAGACGCCAAGGTTGAGTGGGGCAGTCCTTAACGACATCTGCTCCACTTCCACCTCCTGGCTCAGAAAGTACCAATCTCCCTCCCAAATGTGCTGTAACCCAGAAGGAAAGACCTGCTCCTAAAACACTGCACATCCAAAGAAATTTCTGCCCCAAAGAACCAAAATCCCACCCCACATTTGATTTTGGGGTAATAATAATAACAATAAACTGTGGTACTTCACTTGGGCTCTATCTCCCCACTTGTATGGGCTGAGGCCTGGGGCAGCCCATGTTGGGCATCCAGATAGAAGAGCCCACCCCAAACCCACCCTTCCCACAGCCACTGCTTTCTGCAAAATGACAGAGTGAATGCAAAATCTCCAGAGTGAAAAGGAATTAGTAAAACCCCATATTCATGAAATATTGAGAGCTAATTATATGTGCATCGGAAACCTCTGGGGGAAGGGAGATGGAGGCCTTTCATTAGACGGTAACTGGAACTTTTTCATCATTTGTCTAACTCAGGAATGTAAGGCTGCTGTCTGGAGAGGGATGTGGGATTTGGCTGCAGGGCTGGGCGTGCAGGTGAAGTGCCATGCCAGTGAGGGTTCCATTGTACTGTGGCATGTCCTGGAGAGGGCTCTGTGCTGAGCAGCTCAGCTGGGGCTGGCTCCTGCCCTACCTCTTCGCTCCCTGCACCATAAGGAGTCATTGTTCCCAAACCATGATCCTTGTGCTCCCCTTCCAACTTGAGGATATTCTACGATTCTATGATTTTCATTTTCAGCCCCCCAAATCCAGTGCCTCCCTCCAGACCTGGTGGCACCTCTCCTGAAGAGGACAGAGTCTGTTTTCCTTCAGCTGTCTCCAGAAAGTTCAGTTCCTTTCCCTTTGATCAGCTTTTGCAACAGAACCGAACCGCTGGCCAAATCCGAGACTGAGCAGGGTGGCTGCGGGAGCCCCCCACCTTCCTGCTTTGGGGCAAAGCCACGGCCCCGGAGCAGCTCTCCCAGGGGCTCGGGCTGTGCTGGGGTTTGGGGACTCCTCTCCCTCCACTCTGCTCCGCCCTATACAGCTGCCGGAGCCCCGCAGCCCCGCGGAGCCTCTGCCTGCTCGCTCCGGCCCTGGGATTTCCCCTTCGTATCCCCTTCGTATCCCTCACCGATCACACTCCCCCCCCCCCCCCCCAGTACATTTTCCATCACCTTTTGTTGGGATTACAGAGCGGGAGACTGAAGGGCTTTGAGGAGAAACAAACACAGGCAGGCCTTGCTCCCACTGATACGAGTATTTAGTGCCGCGATGCACAGATCCTAATGGATTGCCGTGATTTCGGGCTCTCAGCTCTCAGCACCTCCTCAGCTATTCCCCCCCCCTCCCCTTCCCCGGCTGGGAACAAACCCGAGCGAGGGGCAAGGAGCCCACCGCGCTCGTGCTCGGCTTTATTTACTTTTGCTCTTATTGTTATTATTATTTTCGAAATTTGGAGAGAGAGCAAGCTTTTCAATTGCTGAAATAATTGCCTGGGAGAAAGGTTTCTTAATCTGTTCATCCATTATTGACTCGGGCTGCACTATTTGGCTCGCTGCTTTTTATCGCCAGAAGATCACGTCCGGGAGTCTTTTGCATAACAATTTTTAAAGAGGACACATCCTTATATCAAAAGTGGACGTGACTCGAATTTTGCCGGCGTTTGTCCCGAAAATGACCCAATTCCGGTTACTGCCACTGGGCAGCAGTAACATTGCATCATTTCTCCAGGCGATAGACTTATTTCGCTCTCCTCTCTGCCCCTCTCCCTGCCCCCCCCCTCCCCTCCCTCCCCTCCCCGCAAAGCAGGGCGTACTTTTAACGCTGATTATTTTGTCTCGCTGCCTTTTAGCCCCACGCACGCTGTTTTCTCTCCCTGGGAACGGCCGAGCGGAGAGGAGCGGGACCTGCTCGGGGAGCGGAGCGGCCAATTAGCGCCGAAAGTTCCCGTGCGAGGCAGAAATTGCCCCCGCAACGAAATATCGCTGCGAGCAGCCTCGGAGAGACAGCGGTGCTGCCCCTCCCGCAGCCCCTCCCGCCGCGATTCCTTCGATGAGGATCAAAAGAGTCCCCCTCTCCCCCGCGCCCTCACATCGAAATGGTGCCGCTGCCTCCCCGGCCCCACCGGTCAAGTTAATTCCGGAACAAAGGAGGACACAAACACAAAGGATTGCTCTCTCCCCCCGCCTTCCTCTCTCTCTCCCCGACTCGAACTTCCCCGATGCCCGAGCCCGGCCCGGGCCGCCCCCCCGGGTCCCAGCGCCCGGCAGAGGGGGGTGGCAGAGGGTGACAGTGGGGACGCGGGGCAGGGCCCTCCTCTGGGCGTTGAGGAGGGAGCGCTGCTCACACTGAGCCCCGAAGGCGCCTCTTGGTGGACCTGGAGGGGGTGGGGGGCAGGGGGGGAAATAAATAAATAAGAAATTAAAGATGGGTCGTCTC